>CM061242.1:79262083-80545617 GCA_030848705.1 Heracleum sosnowskyi
GTATGATAGGCATTCTATTCTATGTTTTAGATAGGTTTTCTAAGTCATGTTGACTATGTACTAGATAGGCAAAATAGGTTGGTTAATTGTAAATATGTTATGCCTTGTAATTCTGCCTAAGTGAAGACATGTCAACGGTATGAAGATTACTCTGTCAACGGTATGGAGTTTACCCATCAACGAAACGAGGGAAACACCATCAACGGAATGAAGAATGAAGCTATCAACGAAACACATCTCCTTGCTATCAACGAATCAATGTTGCTTTTTGAGCAGTTGATAAAGTGATAGTGACAGTTTACTGAACAGATCTAAAAGGAGATATGGAAGTGTACTTTGCATTGGAAACCATCAAAGTGGTTACTGGAAATAAGGAAACATTCTAGATTTCCAATAAGGCTCTTGGGAATGATTATAATGAGCATAAAGACAAAAGCAAAGATCTCCAAGGACCATTGGACAAAAGGAATGAAAAGCAAGCTACTGATGGTTACTTCTATTATTCTTTAGTTTAACCAAATGTAGAATTGTAAACTTGGGATTTATAACCAAGTGTAGCAGTCACTTTAGAAAGAGAGAAGAAAAACAAATAGATTGTATTAGCTATCTTTGAGAGCATTTCTTCTCTACAACATTGTAACTGAGCAGCTGTGTACATTTGTATCACAGATTATTTCCGCAATAAAAACACTTCAGTTGGATCATCAAACAATCCAACTGAATTATTTATATCTTGTGTTTTTATTTATTCAGTTCAGTTTAATTTCATAAAGTGTTTAGTTTCAAGAAAATATCAAGAATTGTATTCAACCCCTTCTACAATTCTGTTAGGTCATTTGGGAATAACAATTGGTATCAGAGCGAGCTTCTAACATACAAGAAGTTTAAAGATCAAGACCAAAAACAGAAACCATGGTGAAGAAGGATGCAGGTGTGAAGTTACCAGTTCTTGATAAAGACAATTACTTTCACTGGAAAGTAAAGATGCATTTACATCTCATGTCTATGGATGAGAGGTATGTAGACTGCATTGAGAAAGGTCCACACGTTCCCATGAAGCTTGACTCTAGAGTTGGACTGCCAGATGATGCACCTGATGTAGAGATTCCAAAAACTGTCTCAGAATGGACTGTTGAAGATATTGCAGAAGTTCATAAAGACAAAAGGACCATGAACATTCTGTTTAATGGTTTGGAGCAAGAGATGTTTGACAATGTTATCAACTGTACAACCTCTAAGGAAGTATGGGATACTGTTAGAACACTCTGTGAAGGAACTGAGCAAGTCAGGGAAAATAAAATGCAACTCCTTATACAACAATATGAGCATTTTCATTTTAAAGCTGGTGAAACCCTAAATGACACGTTCAGTAGGTTTCAAAAGCTTTTGAATGGATTAAAGTTGTATGGGAGGATCTATCAAACCAAGGATTCAAACCTTGAATTTCTTAGAGCTCTTCCAAAAGAATGGAAGCCTATGACTGTTTCTCTCAGAAACACTCAAGAGTACAAAGACTACACTCTTGAAAGGCTTTATGGAACCTTGAAGACTTATGAGCTGGAAATGGAGCAAGATGAAGAAATTGAAAAGGTACAGAAGAAGGGTGGATCCATTGCATTGCTTGCATCAGTGAACCAACTTGAAGATGACAATAAAGAAGCTGCAAAGGCCACAACTAGTCGATCTAGTTGTAGGAGTGATGTTAGCAAGGGTAAAGACAAGATGACAGAAGAAGAAGAATCAGAACCAGCCAACTTGGAGGACTTAGATGAGATTGATGAACACATTGCTTTTCTGTCTAGAAAATTCTCTAAGTTCAAGTTCAAAAGAAACTCAGAAGCAAGGCCACCAAGAAGAGACTTTCAACCTAGCAAAACAAACTGGATTGAAAAGTCTAAGTCAAAATGTTTCAATTGTGGAATGCTTGGTCACTTTGCTGGAGACTGCAGAAAGCCCAAGGTTGAGAAGGGCAACAGGAAATTTGAGCCTGTTGATTATAAAAAGAAATACTTTGAACTTCTCAAACAAAAAGAAAAGGCTTTCATGTCTCAGGAGTATGATTGGGCTGGTAATGGTGAAGATTCTGATGATGATGTTGAGTATGTCAACTTGGCTCTTATGGCTGACAATCATGAGCAGGAAGCAAGTTCCTCAAGCAACCAGGTAACAATCACTAATCTTTCTGAGCTTTCTAAAGAGGAATGCGACAATGCAGTAAATGAAATGTCTACTGTATTATATAATTTGCGTGTTACTCTTAAATCACTTACTAAAGAGAATTCAAGAATAAAAGAGACTAATTTGCTCTTAAGTGATAGGAATGCAATGTTAGAAGCACGGCTCATTGAATTTGAGAAAATGAGATGTGTTAGTAGGGATGCTAAGAAGGAACTTGAGAACGTGTTACAAAGGGAAGAAATTCTTAGAACACAACTTGAGATAGAACAAAGTGTGATTGCAAAATGGAAGGATGCCAGGAATGTTGCTACCAACATAATTAATGTTCAAGGCGTGGAATCCTTCTGTGAGCAATCATGGGAAAGGAACAAAGAGAAGCTAGGGTATGTTGGTGAAACCTTAGAATCAGGAACAGAGTCAACAAACAACAATGATCATTTGTTGAAGGTTGATATGTCAACGGAATGCAATGTTCCGTTGACACATGAACCATCAACCGATCAGGCTGTTTCGTTGACAGACAAAAGAAAAGATAAACTCACTAGACTTAATGACAAGTATGGTCCTGTCACCAAGAACTTTGTTCAAGGTGAGTCTAGTATTTTAAAGAAAATTGAGAAGCCTGTTGAGAGAGCTAATGTAGGTCACTTGTCTAACAAGCAATTGAAAGACAAGGTAGAGAAAGTTCATAATGAGGCTAAGGGAAATAAAAAGAATAACAGGAATGGCAAAGTAGGAATTAACAAACACAACAATTACACACCTGATAAATATGCTCCTAGAAAGACATGTGTTAATTGTGGAAGTGTTAGTCATTTGTCTACTAACTGCAAATCTGTTAAGAAAACTCCTAATGGGAGAATGCCCAAGTCTGCAATGAACAGTTCCATGCCTACAATGCCTGTTATGTCTAACATGTTTGCTCCATATGCACAATTTCAGAATCCATATGCTAGCATGCCATTTGTGTCTAATCCTTACATGAATATGTTTAACATGCCACAAATGCCATGGAACATGAATAACATGATTGTTCCTCCAACTATGCATGCTATGAATGAAAATATGAGCAACCCTCAGAAATCAACACCAAGGGTAAAGATTGATTTGAATCAATCTGAGCCCAAAGTGAAAAATGGTACAAAAGGGAATGCAAAGGCTAACAAGACAGGACCCAAGGAAACTTGGGTACCAAAATCGACTTGATTTGGTTTTATTGTGTGCAGGGAGACAAAAGGAATCTTTGGTACTTGGATAGTGGTTGTTCAAGACACATGACTGGTGATTCTACCCTGCTCACAGAGTTTCAGGAAAGAGCTGGCCCTTGTATTGCTTTTGGAGATGACAGCAAAGGCTACACAAAGGGATATGGCTTGATTTCAAAAGAGAATGTCATCATAGATGAGGTTGCATTGGTGGATGGTCTTAAGCACAACTTGCTTAGTATCAGCCAACTTTGTGACAAAGGATTTTTAGTTACTTTTTCTAGAGAAGCCTGTGTTGTTTCTAAAGGAGGAAACAACAATGTGGTAATGACTGGATTCAGAAGGGGGAATGTGTACATTGCTGACTTTAGTAGCACAAGTTCAGACACCATCACTTGTCTTTTCAGCAAGGCAAGCAAGGATGAAAGTTGGTTATGGCACAAGAAGTTATCCCATCTGAATTTCAAAGTTATGAATGATTTGGTGAGGAAAGATCTTGCTAGAGGAATTCCACAAGTGGAGTTCTCCAAGGATGGTTTGTGTGATGCCTGTCAAAAGGGAAAACAGAAGAAGGCATCATTCAAAAGCAAGACAGAGTCATCAATTGTCCAGCAGCTTGAATTGCTTCATATGGACCTATTTGGCCCTGTAAATGTTATGTCCATCTCAAAGAAGAAATACTGTCTTGTGATTGTTGATGATTTTTCTAGATTTACATGGACTTTCTTTTTGCACTCTAAAGATGAGGCAAGTGAAATCATTATCAATCACATCAAGATGGTAAGCATTCATCCTGATTTCAAAGTAAGAAGGATTAGGAGTGACAATGGGACAGAATTCAAGAATTCAAGCATGAAGGTGTTCTGTGAAGAAAATGGTATTTTGCATGAGTTTTCAGCAGCAAGAACACCACAGCAAAATGGTGTAGTTGAAAGGAAAAACAGAACACTTATTGAAGCTGCAAGGACAATGCTACATGAATCAAAGTTACCTACATATTTTTGGGCTGAGGCAGTTAACACAGCTTGCTTTACTCAAAATATTTCTTTGATTAATCAGGCCAAAGGAATGACCCCTTATCAGTTACTCAAAAGAAAGAAGCCACTATTGGATTTTCTTCATGTCTTTGGATGCAAGTGCTTTGTTCTGAGAAATCAAGCTGAGCATTTGGGGAAATTTGAAGCAAAGGCAGACGAAGCAATATTTGTGGGATATGCAGCAGGGAAAGCTTACAGGGTCTATAATCTCAGAATCAACATTGTTATGGAATCTGTACATGTTGTTTTTGATGATCTCAAAATTCAAGGTCTCTGTGATGAAGGTTTCCATGAAAGTCTTTCTTTTGAAAATAAGGAAGGAGATCAAGTGAATCATGATAAGGCTACTGAGAAACAGCCTAAAGTTGTTGTATCTAGCACAGATGAAAGCAGCAGTGAAGATGAAATTGCTGCATTAAGGTTAAAAAGGATAGCAGCTAGCAGACCAAATGGTCATTTCGTTGACAGTCATGATGGTGGATTCGTTGACAGTCAGAATGAGCGTTTCGTTGACAGCCAAAACGGTCATACCGTTGATAGTCATAGGAATACTTCTAGAAGTGATCACTTAGGGACAACAAACTCAGGGGGAGTTTCTCAAGGACAAATATCCAATCAAGGCAATCATGATCATGAAGCTACGTCTTCAAGAGCAAATCTACCTCCCTCAAGGAAATGGACTAAAGATCATCCCTTTGAACTTATTATAGGTGATGTCTCTTCAAAAGTCCAAACTAGAAGAGCAACTCAAGAAGAATGTCTATATAGTAGCTTTCTGTCTCAAGATGAGCCAAAGAAAGTTGAGGATGCACTTCTAGATCCAGATTGGGTTTTAGCCATGCAAGAAGAGCTAAACCAATTTGAGAGAAACAATGTTTGGAAGCTGGTGCCCAGGCCTAATGACAGGAGTGTTATAGGCACAAAGTGGGTGTTCAGAAACAAGATGGATGAAAATGGCATAGTCACAAGGAACAAAGCTAGATTGGTTGCAAAAGGCTATTTACAGGAAGAAGGAATTGATTTTGATGAAACCTTTGCTCCTGTTGCAAGACTAGAAGCAATAAGGATTTTCCTAGCCTATGCAGCCCATGCCAATTTCAAGGTCTATCAAATGGATGTGAAGAGTGCTTTTCTGAATGGGGAATTGGAAGAGGAGGTGTATGTAAGTCAACCTCCTGGTTTTGAAGATGATGATTTTCCAGACTATGTGTACTTCCTTCTCAAAGCACTCTATGGTTTGAAACAAGCACCTAGAGCCTGGTATGACACTCTCTCACAGTTCCTCCTTGAGAATCATTTCACTAGAGGTACTGTAGATAAAACTCTTTTTCACAGGGTTGTAAATGGCTCTACTTTACTTGTTCAAATTTATGTAGATGATATAATCTTTGGGTCTACAGATGTGAAACTTTGTCAAAAGTTTGCCAAGCTTATGCAAAGTAAGTATGAAATGAGCATGATGGGAGAATTAACTTACTTTCTTGGTCTTCAAGTAAAGCAAGTTAATGAAGGCATTTTCATTAGTCAAACAAAATACATTCATGATTTATTAAAGAAGTTTAACCTAATGGAATGCTCTCCTGCCAAAACTCCCATGCCTACTGCCACCAAACTTGAATTGAATACTAAGGAAAAATCTGTGGACATTTCAAGTTACAGAGGCATGGTAGGCTCACTTTTATATTTAACAGCTAGTAGACCTGATATTATGTTTGCTACATGTCTATGTGCTAGATTTCAGGCTGATCCTAGAGAATCCCATTTAGTTGCTATTAAAAGAATTTTCAGATATCTCAAAGGAACACCAAACCTTGGCATTTGGTATCCTAGAGAATCTGGTTTTGAACTAATTGGTTATTCAGATGCAGATTTTGCAGGATGTAAAATTGACAGGAAAAGTACAACTGGAACCTGTCAATTCCTAGGAAACAAGCTTGTGTCATGGTTCAGCAAGAAACAAAACTCAGTTTCTACCTCCACAGCTGAGGCTGAGTATATTGCAGCTGGAAGTTGTTGTGCACAGATTTTATGGATGAAAAACCAACTACTTGATTATGGATTAAGAGTTGAGAAAATTCCTATTTTCTGTGACAACACTAGTGCCATTGCCATTACTGAGAATCCAGTGCAGCATTCAAGGACCAAGCACATTGACATCAAGTACCATTTCATTAGAGAACATGTTATGAATGGTACTGTGGAGTTACATTTTGTTCTAAGTGAACAACAACTTGCAGACATCTTTACCAAGCCACTTGATGAATCAACATTCTCAAGATTAGTAAGTGAGCTAGGTATGCTAAATTTCTCTTAATTATTTTTGAGATATTTGCAAGTTAAAATGCAGCCAGAAATTTGCTATGTTTTTCTGTGAATGAATTTTCTCAGGAAAAGGTAAAATTTTGTCTAAGTCAAAATTACTATGCCAACGGAATGCACCATTTCGTTGACAGTCTTAGCACTTTTCTGGGTGTTTCGTTGATAGTTCTTTTGTATCAACGAAACGCAATTTTATCAACGAAATAGACGGGACCTTAACCGCCCAATTCTGATTCGTTGATATAAAGCGCTTTTAATCTGAACCGTTAAACAATTGACACGTCTTTTACCACGATCTATGCATACACCCCTGTAAGTATAAATCATGGTAATACTTTAAGAGTAACGGTTATATTCTTAAGCCAATCCAGTAATTTACATTTAATATTGGATTCATTTTCTGAGAATTTTTGGGGGAGTATTTAAGAAATTTTATTTTCATTATTTCTTTTTACCTGTTCTCAAAAATTCCAAAGGATTTTTCTCTCTTCTTCTCTCTAACAAGCAATTCAGTTCGAAGCTTTCCTTTAATCAACAATGGCACCTATAGTCAAGCTTATGTCTGCTGGAGGGTTCATCTATGAGAAGAACAACTCCATCCCTTTTGTTGTCAAGGAAAACCCGAACAGACTGTTCTTCAAAATGATGGATTTCATGAAGAATTGCAAGTTGAGCTATGCAATGTTTCACTCTACACCACTCTACAATGAGATAATCGAGGAAATTTGGACCTCATGTGAGTATAGTGGAACACACTGCACACTAAAATTCACTCTTCAAGGTAATGAGTACATAGTTAATTCTGATGTTTTGCAAGCATGTTTACATATTCCTGATAATAACTGTGATGCTTTGCCTACTAACACTGAAATAACTACCCTGTTAAATTCTATAAACTACTCTTTGCCTACTGATAATCTGGGTAGAATAATTAGGAGAGGTTTGGTTAGGGAATACAGTTATTTAGCTGATGCATTCATTAAGGTCTTTTCTGGAAAGATTATTAATTTTGATGCATTAACTAACTCTATGTTAATTCTCCTAACCATGCTTCTAAATGATAGATATCACAACTTTAGCACCCAACTTATGTATGAAATAGGTGCTAAGTTGGGTGACAAAGCAAATAGGAAGAAAAATATCTATTATGCTAGGTTTCTGATGATGTTGGCTAACCATGTTAGTCCAGCACCATTAGTTATCTCTAACCCTAATGCCAGGTTCGAGTGCTTTGTGCAAGAAAAGAGAGTATTGACAGACATACTGAGGCTGAACCACAATGGTGATGTTCCAGTGGTGTATCTGCCAATCATTGAGGTAACTACTACTATCCCTATTAGTGTAGCTAACACCTCTACTGTTTTACCTTCCAATGTTGCTATGGAGTCTGTAGCTGTGACCCAACAGGCTCCTACCCTAGCAACAAAACCAAAAACAAAGAAATCCTCCAAGCCAACCTCAGGTGCTTCTCAAAAGGCACCTGTTGTAAAAACTACCACACAACCTAAGGGGAGTGAGTCTGGAGTTGTGAGAGGTGAGGGAAGGGGTGAACATCAAAGAAACCCCAAGGATAAGGAAGGACAGGTTAGTGTGTACCAGCCAAGCCCCATTGTGTCTTCCCAACAAGGCACAATGAGTAACATGGATTTAAACACAAGTCTAATTGCATCCTCCCAAAAGGATGTGATTATTGAAACAAGCTCTCCTCCTAGAGTACAGTCCAAAAGGGTAAGGGACACTTCAAGCCCAAAGTCTACATTTTCCCAATACCAAAGGAGAGTGAAGCAAAAGTCCAAGGGTACACAGGGTGCACACACACTGGAAGCAACACTTCCAGTTTCTCAAATTCAGTTTGATGTAACCCCTATCATTTCTCTGGGGTTACAGTCCTCTTCTCTAAACATCAATCTTGAATTATCTCCATCAAATTCACCAACTCAATCTTTGGATGTGGACATGATCCATACATCTATTCCTGATTCTCCAACTCTAATCTTGGAGAAGCCCCACTCTGAAGCTGGTGGCCATCACTTGCTAAGTGATTTGTTGGGCCATCAACCAATTTTTCCTGAAATTGCAAGGGGATCTGTGGACCAATCTCTAAAATCAATCACCACAGACTCTACTGTAATTTCTCATTCTCAAAGTGCTTTCTTGACTTCATCAACGAAACAGTCTATTTCGTTGACAAGTGTTTCTCCATCAACGGTATCCATACCGTTGACAGTTCAAACTACCATTCCGTTGATAGTTCACTCTGCACCTTTAATTGAAAATCAAGTTGTTCCCACAACTAGTGCAGATGATCTAGTGGTAGTTGAGACACTTCTAGGACTGAGAGGGAGTGAAACTGAGAGGCTGGCTTGCAGCCAGGCAAAAGGAGAGAATGTGAGTGAGAGGCTGGCTATTTCTTCCAGCCAGGCAAAAGGAGAGATTGAGAGTTCCACCTTAGAAGGTGAAGGTGAGGGTGTGAGAGGTGTGAGCCATGGGGAGCCCATGATGCAAGAACAGAGTGGAGAGAGAGAAGGGACTACAGGAGAAATAAGGATGGAAGCAGCCATTGCTAATGAGTTAATGGAGGTCAGTGAGGGAGAAAGGGAACTTACTTTCCAAGAGGTTTATCAGCAAACTCTGGATAGTATTTCCCTGGATCCTGAGACCTTTACTCATCCTGTGTCAGCCTATCAAATTTTGGCTCAACAGGGCAATGTGGAGGCAGAGAGGTCACTACAACTGATTCACACAACTGCATCAATGCAAAGAGCAAAGGATGCCTTGACCAATCTACCTCCAGGAGCTGAAGCAAGTGGAGACTTTGATTTTTCTGATAATGAGGATAGTTTTGGTGACACTCTACAGGTGGCCACTACTGCACAGACTGGGACTTCTGTGGTGCCTCCTACACCAAACTGGCTTTCTCAAGATATGCATGGTAGAAGCAATTTAGATGCTGCTATCACAAGGCAGTACAAAGAAGCATATCTAGCTCATGAGTCTGCAGAAGCAAGGGACAAGAAATTCTACAAAGCCATAATGGATTCTCTGGAAATTCAAAGGCTACAAATGTTGCAGACAAGGATTGAGGCTACAGAGATCAAGGATTCAATCAGCAACCTTAGGGCTGCTAATGATAGGAGGCTAGATGAAAAGCTTCCTCTTCTCACTATGTCCAGGATGAACAGGTTTTTCTCTAAAGAACCTGAAGTGGATTCCTCCTTGAAGACTCTCTCTTCTAGAGTGGACAAGGTGGAAGCCACTCTATCACAGATGCAAAAGGAACAGGAGAAACAAACTCAACTATTGGCCCAGCTAGTGGCAGCTCAAGGACTCCCAGCCATCTCTTTTGATGATAACAAAAAGGGGGAGAAATCTAAGGAGCTAGACATTCAGATTACCAAGGTTATGGTCCCAGCCATTTCCCTACCAAAGGAGCCATTAGCAATGGGGGAGCTTGGCAAGCAGCAAAAGGATGGTATTGACCTTATACAAGAAGCTTCTATGAGGATGAGACTTGCAGAACAAATCAAAGAACATTGGTCCAACATAGAAGCAAAGTTCAAGAAGATTACTGAAGATAAGGACTCAAATCCATCAACGGAACAGCCATCAACGAATGCCATGGCACTAGCATCAACGGAATGGGAGCCACAGACAAATTCTTTCTATCAACAAGAGCCCCTTCTACATGGAGTCACTCAAGGACCAAGGAAGGAAAAAGGACAAACTTCATGCATTAGGGATGTGGAACAAGCTACAATTCAAAGAAGCCTATCTCCCAAGTCCCCTGCTAAACCAAAGGGCAAAAACATAGCAAGGACTTTCTATCCTGCACCTTATCCAGATGAGCACAAGCTTCTTGGTCTACTCATCACAAAAAGCAAGGAAAGTAATGATTATGAGATAAGGAAGCAAAGGGTAATTGTCTACAGGAATGGACAACAAATCTGTGTTTGGGCTGGTCATCCAAACTTTGCTGAAGCCAAGGCTGAGGAATCAGAAAGAGCAGCTATGCAAGCTCTTGCAGTAGCTCAAGCTCTAGATGAAGAAGAAACGAAGCAAGAGGAAAGCACTAGAGAGGAAAGGAGTTCAAAGAAGAGCACAAGGCAACCCAAAGAGAGAGCTAGGAGAAACTTAGACTTTGAGAGTGCTGATTCTCAGAGTACTGCATCAGACTCTTCTATACCTATTGCACCTCCAACAATTGCTAATCCAGTTTTTGAGGGAAAGTTGGCCTGTGATCCTGCACATCCTGTCAATTTTCATGATCAACCAATCATGTCAAAAGAGGAACCAATTGATTTTGATGAGGCATACTTTCCAAAGTTCCTGTTAGAAAAGGACCAACCAATGAAGACAAAGAAGAGGCCTGTCAAAGCAAAGCCTGTTTTTGTGAGAAAGCCACAATCTCAAAAACCCCCTTCAAACCCAGAGGACTGCATGTACATTGCTGACATCAGGGAAGAATCCAGTCTACATCTTGACTTAGACAACCTGGTGGAAGTAAGGGGAATTGCAGCTTCTCAAAAGTTGCCTGAAAGACTAGTGTTCACATTCAAGGGTGGTAGAGAACAAGTGTGGCCTCTCTACAGAATTTTAGGAGAAGACTATCAAACACTACTCTCAGTGTTTAGATGCTTGAAAAAGGACTTTGGTTTCACCAAAACAGCCAAGTCTGAGGTGGTCTCCAAAATCTGTCAGTTAAAGGCTAGCTGGAACAAGCCTGAGGCTCCTCCAAGGATACTTAGAGTTCCCTCAACAGGAAAGAAAATCCATCTTCAACCTTATTGGATGATGGAGTTTAAGGACAAGGACAATTGCAGAAGATTCTTCAGAATGGAAGACCAGCTGGAGAAGGCATCTAATCAAACTCTAAAGCTGATGCAATCCAAGCTTGGTGATCAAGATGAAGAGGAGAAAATCTTCTACAGAAGACTACAGGTCCAGATTGAGGAAAACAACTCCAAGAGAGGGAAGAAGACTATGCCACAAAGAAGTCACAGATGAAACATTTGCTCAGACTAGAGGAGCACTTGTGGGCATTAGTCTTGTAAGTCTTATATTTTGTCTATAAAGTTTTGAAGCTTAATACATTTTCTACTTTTGTAATTTATGATGTATCTGAGTGTTTTTGTTATCATCAAGTCTCTTGATTTATGGCTGTTATTCTATCAGTCATAAATTGGGGGAGATTGTTAGGAATATGTTGTTCTTGATGATAAGCATAAAACACTTAGTAGAATTTGTGTAAAGTCAATTTTGTAGCTGTCAACGAAACAGCATGCTTAGCAGTGTTTCGTTGACAGGAAGCTCATCAACGAAATGAGTGTTGTAGCAATTGCATTGTACAATACTTCACAGTATGATAGGCATTCTATTCTATGTTTTAGATAGGTTTTCTAAGTCATGTTGACTATGTACTAGATAGGCAAAATAGGTTGGTTAATTGTAAATATGTTATGCCTTGTAATTCTGCCTAAGTGAAGACATGTCAACGGTATGAAGATTACTCTGTCAACGGTATGGAGTTTACCCATCAACGAAACGAGGGAAACACCATCAACGGAATGAAGAATGAAGCTATCAACGAAACACATCTCCTTGCTATCAACGAATCAATGTTGCTTTTTGAGCAGTTGATAAAGTGATAGTGACAGTTTACTGAACAGATCTAAAAGGAGATATGGAAGTGTACTTTGCATTGGAAACCATCAAAGTGGTTACTGGAAATAAGGAAACATTCTAGATTTCCAATAAGGCTCTTGGGAATGATTATAATGAGCATAAAGACAAAAGCAAAGATCTCCAAGGACCATTGGACAAAAGGAATGAAAAGCAAGCTACTGATGGTTACTTCTATTATTCTTTAGTTTAACCAAATGTAGAATTGTAAACTTGGGATTTATAACCAAGTGTAGCAGTCACTTTAGAAAGAGAGAAGAAAAACAAATAGATTGTATTAGCTATCTTTGAGAGCATTTCTTCTCTACAACATTGTAACTGAGCAGCTGTGTACATTTGTATCACAGATTATTTCCGCAATAAAAACACTTCAGTTGGATCATCAAACAATCCAACTGAATTATTTATATCTTGTGTTTTTATTTATTCAGTTCAGTTTAATTTCATAAAGTGTTTAGTTTCAAGAAAATATCAAGAATTGTATTCAACCCCCCCTTCTACAATTCTGTTAGGTCATTTGGGAATAACAAAGCTTGTGCTCATCTGGATAAGGTGCAGGATAGAAAGTCCTTGCTATGTTTTTGCCCTTTGGTTTAGCAGGGGACTTGGGAGATAGGCTTCTTTGAATTGTAGCTTGTTCCACATCCCTAATGCATGAAGTTTGTCCTTTTTCCTTCCTTGGTCCTTGAGTGACTCCATGTAGAAGGGGCTCTTGGTGATAGAAAGAATTTGTCTGTGGCTCCCATTCCGTTGATGGCTGTTCCGTTGATGGATTTGAGTCCTTATCTTCAGTAATCTTCTTGAACTTTGCTTCTATGTTGGACCAATGTTCTTTGATTTGTTCTGCAAGTCTCATCCTCATAGAAGCTTCTTGTATAAGGTCAATACCATCCTTTTGCTGCTTTCCAAGCTCCCCCATTGCTAATGGCTCCTTTGGTAGGGAAATGGCTGGGACCATAACCTTGGTAATCTGAATGTCTAGCTCCTTAGATTTCTCCCCCTTTTTGTTATCATCAAAAGAGATGGCTGGGAGTCCTTGAGCTGCCACTAGCTGGGCCAATAGTTGAGTTTGTTTCTCCTGTTCCTTTTGCATCTGTGATAGAGTGGCTTCCACCTTGTCCACTCTAGAAGAGAGAGTCTTCAAGGAGGAATCCACTTCAGGTTCTTTAGAGAAAAACCTGTTCATCCTGGACACAGTGAGAAGAGGAAGCTTTTCATCTAGCCTCCTATCATTAGCATCCCTAAGGTTGCTGATTGAATCCTTGATCTCTGTAGCCTCAATCCTTGTCTGCAACATTTGTAGCCTTTGAATTTCCAGAGAATCCATTATGGCTTTGTAGAATTTCTAGTCCCTTGCTCCTGCAGACTCATGAGCTAGATATGCTTCTTTGTACTGCCTTGTGATAGCAGCATCCAAATTGCTTCTACCATGCATATCTTGAGAAAGCCAGTTTGGTGTAGGAGGCACCGCAGAAGTCCCAGTCTGTGCAGTAGTGGCCACCTGTAGAGTGTCACCAAAGCTATCCTCATTATCAGAAAAATCAAAGTCTCCACTTGCTTCAGCTCCTGGAGGTAGATTGGTCAAGGCATCCTTTGCTCTTTGCATTGATGCAGTTGTGTGAATTAGTTGTAGTGACCTCTCTGCCTCCACATTGCCCTGTTGAGCCAAAATTTGATAGGCTGACACAGGATGAGTAAAGGTCTCAGGATCCAGGGAAATACTATCCAGAGTTTGCTGATAAACCTCTTGGAAAGTAAGTTCCCTTTCTCCCTCACTGACCTCCATTAACTCATTAGCAATGGCTGCTTCCATCCTTATTTCTCCTGTAGTCCCTTCTCTCTCTCCACTCTGTTCTTGCATCATGGGCTCCCCATGGCTCACACCTCTCACACCCTCACCTTCACCTTCTAAGGTGGAACTCTCAATCTCTCCTTTTGCCTGGCTGGAAGAAATAGCCAGCCTCTCACTCACATTCTCTCCTTTTGCCTGGCTGCAAGCCAGCCTCTCAGTTTCACTCCCTCTCAGTCCTAGAAGTGTCTCAACTACCACTAGATCATCTGCACTAGTTGTGGGAACAACTTGATTTTCAATTAAAGGTGCAGAGTGAACTATCAACGGAATGGTAGTTTGAACTGTCAACGGTATGGATACCGTTGATGGAGAAACACTTGTCAACGAAATAGACTGTTTCGTTGATGAAGTCAAGAAAGCACTTTGAGAATGAGAAATTACAGTAGAGTCTGTGGTGATTGATTTTAGAGATTGGTCCACAGATCCCCTTGCAATTTCAGGAAAAATTGGTTGATGGCCCAACAAATCACTTAGCAAGTGATGGCCACCAGCTTCAGAGTGGGGCTTCTCCAAGATTAGAGTTGGAGAATCAGGAATAGATGTATGGATCATGTCCACATCCAAAGATTGAGTTGGTGAATTTGATGGAGATAATTCAAGATTGATGTTTAGAGAAGAGGACTGTAACCCCAGAGAAATGATAGGGGTTACATCAAACTGAATTTGAGAAACTGGAAGTGTTGCTTCCAGTGTGTGTGCACCCTGTGTACCCTTGGACTTTTGCTTCACTCTCCTTTGGTATTGGGAAAATGTAGACTTTGGGCTTGAAGTGTCCCTTACCCTTTTGGACTGTACTCTAGGAGGAGAGCTTGTTTCAATAATCACATCCTTTTGGGAGGATGCAATTAGACTTGTGTTTAAATCCATGTTACTCATTGTGCCTTGTTGGGAAGACACAATGGGGCTTGGCTGGTACACACTAACCTGTCCTTCCTTATCCTTGGGGTTTCTTTGATGTTCACCCCTTCCCTCACCTCTCACAACTCCAGACTCACTCCCCTTAGGTTGTGTGGTAGTTTTTACAACAGGTGCCTTTTGAGAAGCACCTGAGGTTGGCTTGGAGGATTTCTTTGATTTTGGTTTTGTTGCTAGGGTAGGAGCCTGTTGGGTCACAGCTACAGACTCCATAGCAACATTGGAAGGTAAAACAGTAGAGGTGTTAGCTACACTAACAGGGATAGTAGTAGTTACCTCAATGATTGGCAGATACACCACTGGAACATCACCATTGTGGTTCAGCCTCAGTATGTCTGTCAATACTCTCTTTTCTTGCACAAAGCACTCGAACCTGGCATTAGGGTTAGAGATAACTAATGGTGCTGGACTAACATGGTTAGCCAACATCATCAGAAACCTAGCATAATAGATATTTTTCTTCCTATTTGCTTTGTCACCCAACTTAGCACCAATTTCATACATAAGTTGGGTGCTAAAGTTGTGATATCTATCATTTAGAAGCATGGTTAGGAGAATTAACATAGAGTTAGTTAATGCATCAAAATTACTAATCTTTCCAGAAAAGACCTTAATGAATGCATCAGCTAAATAACTGTATTCCCTAACCAAACCTCTCCTAATTATTCTACCCAGATTATCAGTAGGCAAAGAGTAGTTTATAGAATTTAACATGGTAGTTATTTCAGTGTTAGTAGGCAAAGCATCACAGTTATTATCAGGAATATGTAAACATGCTTGCAAAACATCAGAATTAACTATGTACTCATTACCTTGAAGAGTGAATTTTAGTGTGCAGTGTGTTCCACTATACTCACATGAGGTCCAAATTTCCTCGATTATCTCATTGTAGAGTGGTGTAGAGTGAAACATTGCATAGCTCAACTTGCAATTCTTCATGAAATCCATCATTTTGAAGAACAGTCTGTTCGGGTTTTCCTTGACAACAAAAGGGATGGAGTTGTTCTTCTCATAGATGAACCCTCCAGCAGACATAAGCTTGACTATAGGTGCCATTGTTGATTAAAGGAAAGCTTCGAACTGAATTGCTTGTTAGAGAGAAGAAGTGAGAAAAAGCCTTTGGAATTTTTGAGAACAGGTAAAAAGAAATAATGAAAATAAAATTTCTTAAATACTCCCCCAAAAATTCTCAGAAAATGAATCTAATAATAAATGTAAATTACTGGATTGGCTTAAAAATATAACCGTTACTCTTAAAGTATTACCATGATTTATACTTACAGGGGTGTATGCATAGATCGTGGTAAAAGACGTGTCAATTTTTCAACGGTTCAGATTAAAAGCGCTTTATATCAACGAATCAGAATTGGGCGTTTAAGGTCCCGTCTATTTCGTTGATAAAACTGCGTTTCGTTGATACAAAAGAACTATCAACGAAACACCCAGAAAAAGTGCTAAGACTGTCAACGAAATGGTGCATTTCGTTGGCATAGTAATTTTGACTTAGACAAAATTTTACCTTTTCCTGAGAAAATTCATTCACAGAAAAACATAGCAAATTTCTGGCTGCATTTTAACTTGCAAATATCTCAAAAATAATTAAGAGAAATTTAGCATACCTAGCTCACTTACTAATCTTGAGAATGTTGATTCATCAAGTGGCTTGGTAAAGATGTCTGCAAGTTGTTGTTCACTTGGAACAAAATGTAACTCCACAGTACCATTCATAACATGTTCTCTAATGAAATGGTACTTGATGTCAATGTGCTTGGTCCTTGAATGCTGCACTGGATTCTCAGTAATGGCAATGGCACTAGTGTTGTCACAGAAAATAGGAATTTTCTCAACTCTTAATCCATAATCAAGTAGTTGGTTTTTCATCCATAAAATCTGTGCACAACAACTTCCAGCTGCAATATACTCAGCCTCAGCTGTGGAGGTAGAAACTGAGTTTTGTTTCTTGCTGAACCATGACACAAGCTTGTTTCCTAGGAATTGACAGGTTCCAATTGTACTTTTCCTGTCAATTTTACATCCTGCAAAATCTGCATCTGAATAACCAATTAGTTCAAAACCAGATTCTCTAGGATACCAAATGCCAAGGTTTGGTGTTCCTTTGAGATATCTGAAAATTCTTTTAATAGCAACTAAATGGGATTCTCTAGGATCAGCCTGAAATCTAGCACATAGACATGTAGCAAACATAATATCAGGTCTACTAGCTGTTAAATATAAAAGTGAGCCTACCATGCCTCTGTAACTTGAAATGTCCACAGATTTTTCCTTAGTATTCAATTCAAGTTTGGTGGCAGTAGGCATGGGAGTTTTGGCAGGAGAGCATTCCATTAGGTTAAACTTCTTTAATAAATCATGAATGTATTTTGTTTGACTAATGAAAATGCCTTCATTAACTTGCTTTACTTGAAGACCAAGAAAGTAAGTTAATTCTCCCATCATGCTCATTTCATACTTACTTTGCATAAGCTTGGCAAACTTTTGACAAAGTTTCACATCTGTAGACCCAAAGATTATATCATCTACATAAATTTGAACAAGTAAAGTAGAGCCATTTACAACCCTGTGAAAAAGAGTTTTATCTACAGTACCTCTAGTGAAATGATTCTCAAGGAGGAACTGTGAGAGAGTGTCATACCAGGCTCTAGGTGCTTGTTTCAAACCATAGAGTGCTTTGAGAAGGAAGTACACATAGTCTGGAAAATCATCATCTTCAAAACCAGGAGGTTGACTTACATACACCTCCTCTTCCAATTCCCCATTCAGAAAAGCACTCTTCACATCCATTTGATAGACCTTGAAATTGGCATGGGCTGCATAGGCTAGGAAAATCCTTATTGCTTCTAGTCTTGCAACAGGAGCAAAGGTTTCATCAAAATCAATTCCTTCTTCCTGTGAATAGCCTTTTGCAACCAATCTAGCTTTGTTCCTTGTGACTATGCCATTTTCATCCATCTTGTTTCTGAACACCCACTTTGTGCCTATAACACTCCTGTCATTAGGCCTGGGCACCAGCTTCCAAACATTGTTTCTCTCAAATTGGTTTAGCTCTTCTTGCATGGCTAAAACCCAATCTGGATCTAGAAGTGCATCCTCAACTTTATTTGGCTCATCTTGAGACAGAAAGCTACTATATAGACATTCTTCTTGAGTTGCTCTTCTAGTTTGGACTTTTGAAGAGACATCACCTATAATAAGTTCAAAGGGATGATCTTTAGTCCATTTCCTTGAGGGAGGTAGATTTGCTCTTGAAGACGTAGCTTCATGATCATGATTGCCTTGATTGGATATTTGTCCTTGAGAAACTCCCCCTGAGTTTGTTGTCCCTAAGTGATCACTTCTAGAAGTATTCCTTTGACTATCAACGGTATGACCGTTTTGGCTGTCAACGAAACGCTCATTCTGACTGTCAACGAATCCACCATCATGACTGTCAACAAAATGACCATTTGGTCTGCTAGCTGCTATCCTTTTTAACCTTAATGCAGCAATTTCATCTTCACTGCTGCTTTCATCTGTGCTAGATACAACAACTTTAGGCTGTTTCTCAGTAGCCTTATCATGATTCACTTGATCTCCTTCCTTATTTTCAAAAGAAAGACTTTCATGGAAACCTTCATCACAGAGACCTTGGATTTTGAGATCATCAAAAACAACATGTACAGATTCCATAACAATGTTGATTCTGAGATTATAGACCCTGTAAGCTTTCCCTGCTGCATATCCCACAAATATTGCTTCATCTGCCTTTGCTTCAAATTTCCCCAAATGCTCAGCTTGATTTCTCAGAACAAAGCACTTGCATCCAAAGACATGAAGAAAATCCAATAGTGGCTTCTTTCTTTTGAGTAACTGATAAGGGGTCATTCCTTTGGCCTGATTAATCAAAGAAATATTTTGAGTAAAGCAAGCTGTGTTAACTGCCTCAGCCCAAAAATATGTAGGTAACTTTGATTCATCTAGCATTGTCCTTGCAGCTTCAATAAGTGTTCTGTTTTTCCTTTCAACTACACCATTTTGCTGTGGTGTTCTTGCTGCTGAAAACTCATGCAAAATACCATTTTCTTCACAGAACACCTTCATGCTTGAATTCTTGAATTCTGTCCCATTGTCACTCCTAATCCTTCTTACTTTGAAATCAGGATGATTGCTTACCATCTTGATGTGATTGATAATGATTTCACTTGCCTCATCTTTAGAGTGCAAAAAGAAAGTCCATGTAAATCTAGAAAAATCATCAACAATCACAAGACAGTATTTCTTCTTTGAGATGGACATAACATTTACAGGGCCAAATAGGTCCATATGAAGCAATTCAAGCTGCTGGACAATTGATGACTCTGTCTTGCTTTTGAATGATGCCTTCTTCTGTTTTCCCTTTTGACAGGCATCACACAAACCATCCTTGGAGAACTCCACCTGTGGAATTCCTCTAGCAAGATCTTTCCTCACCAAATCATTCATAACTTTGAAATTCAGATGGGATAACTTCTTGTGCCATAACCAACTTTCATCCTTGCTTGCCTTGCTGAAAAGACAAGTGATGGTGTCTGAACTTGTGCTACTAAAGTCAGCAATGTACACATTCCCCCTTCTGAATCCAGTCATTACCACATTGTTGTTTCCTCCTTTAGAAACAACACAGGCTTCTCTAGAAAAAGTAACTAAAAATCCTTTGTCACAAAGTTGGCTGATACTAAGCAAGTTGTGCTTAAGACCATCCACCAATGCAACCTCATCTATGATGACATTCTCTTTTGAAATCAAGCCATATCCCTTTGTGTAGCCTTTGCTGTCATCTCCAAAAGCAATACAAGGGCCAGCTCTTTCCTGAAACTCTGTGAGCAGGGTAGAATCACCAGTCATGTGTCTTGAACAACCACTATCCAAGTACCAAAGATTCCTTTTGTCTCCCTGCACACAATAAAACCAAATCAAGTCGATTTTGGTACCCAAGTTTCCTTGGGTCCTGTCTTGTTAGCCTTTGCATTCCCTTTTGTACCATTTTTCACTTTGGGCTCAGATTGATTCAAATCAATCTTTACCCTTGGTGTTGATTTCTGAGGGTTGCTCATATTTTCATTCATAGCATGCATAGTTGGAGGAACAATCATGTTATTCATGTTCCATGGCATTTGTGGCATGTTAAACATATTCATGTAAGGATTAGACACAAATGGCATGCTAGCATATGGATTCTGAAATTGTGCATATGGAGCAAACATGTTAGACATAACAGGCATTGTAGGCATGGAACTGTTCATTGCAGGCTTGGGCATTCTCACATTAGGAGTTTTCTTAACAGATTTGCAGTTAGTAGACAAATGACTAACACTTCCACAATTAACACATGTCTTTCTAGGAGCATATTTATCAGGTGTGTAATTGTTGTGTTTGTTAATTCCTACTTTGCCATTCCTGTTATTCTTTTTATTTCCCTTAGCCTCATTATGAACTTTCTCTACCTTGTCTTTCAATTGCTTGTTAGACAAGTGACCTACATTAGCTCTCTCAACAGGCTTCTCAATTTTCTTTAAAATACTAGACTCACCTTGAACAAAGTTCTTGGTGACAGGACCATACTTGTCATTAAGTCTAGTGAGTTTATCTTTTCTTTTGTCTGTCAACGAAACAGCCTGATCGGTTGATGGTTCATGTGTCAACGAAACATTGCATTCCGTTGACATATCAACCTTCAACAAATGATCATTGTTGTTTGTTGACTCTGTTCCTGATTCTAAGGTTTCACCAACATACCCTAGCTTCTCTTTGTTCCTTTCCCATGATTGCTCACAGAAGGATTCCACGCCTTGAACATTAATTATGTTGGTAGCAACATTCCTGGCATCCTTCCATTTTGCAATCACACTTTGTTCTATCTCAAGTTGTGTTCTAAGAATTTCTTCCCTTTGTAACACGTTCTCAAGTTCCTTCTTAGCATCCCTACTAACACATCTCATTTTCTCAAATTCAATGAGCTGTGCTTCTAACATTGCATTCCTATCACTTAAGAGCAGATTGGTCTCTTTTATTCTTGAATTCTCTTTAGTAAGTGATTTAAGAGTAACACGCAAATTATATAATACAGTAGACATTTCATTTACTGCATTGTCGCATTCCTCTTTAGAAAGCTCAGAAAGATTAGTAATTGTTACCTGGTTGCTTGAGGAACTTGCTTCCTGCTCATGATTGTCAGCCATAAGAGCCAAGTTGACATACTCAACATCATCATCAGAGTCTTCACCATTACCAGCCCAATCATACTCCTGAGACATGAAAGCCTTTTCTTTTTGTTTGAGAAGTTCAAAGTATTTCTTTTTATAATCAACAGGCTCAAATTTCCTGTTGCCCTTCTCAACCTTGGGCTTTCTGCAGTCTCCAGCAAAGTGACCAAGCATTCCACAATTGAAACATTTTGACTTAGACTTTTCAATCCAGTTTGTTTTGCTAGGTTGAAAGTCTCTTCTTGGTGGCCTTGCTTCTGAGTTTCTTTTGAACTTGAACTTAGAGAATTTTCTAGACAGAAAAGCAATGTGTTCATCAATCTCATCTAAGTCCTCCAAGTTGGCTGGTTCTGATTCTTCTTCTTCTGTCATCTTGTCTTTACCCTTGCTAACATCACTCCTACAACTAGATCGACTAGTTGTGGCCTTTGCAGCTTCTTTATTGTCATCTTCAAGTTGGTTCACTGATGCAATCAATGCAATAGATCCACCCTTCTTCTGTACCTTTTCAATTTCTTCATCTTGCTCCATTTCCAGCTCATAAGTCTTCAAGGTTCCATAAAGCCTTTCAAGAGTGAAGTCTTTGTACTCTTGAGTGTTTCTGAGAGAAACAGTCATAGGCTTCCATTCTTTTGGAAGAGCTCTAAGAAATTTAAGGTTTGAATCCTTGGTTTGATAGATCCTCCCATACAACTTTAATCCATTCAAAAGCTTTTGAAACCTACTGAACGTGTCATTTAGGGTTTCACCAGCTTTAAAATGAAAATGCTCATATTGTTGTATAAGGAGTTGCATTTTATTTTCCCTGACTTGCTCAGTTCCTTCACAGAGTGTTCTAACAGTATCCCATACTTCCTTAGAGGTTGTACAGTTGATAACATTGTCAAACATCTCTTGCTCCAAACCATTAAACAGAATGTTCATGGTCCTTTTGTCTTTATGAACTTCTGCAATATCTTCAATAGTCCATTCTGAGACAGTTTTTGGAATCTCTACATCAGGTGCATCATCTGGCAGTCCAACTCTAGAGTCAAGCTTCATGGGAACGTGTGGACCTTTCTCAATGCAGTCTACATACCTCTCATCCATAGACATGAGATGTAAATGCATCTTTACTTTCCAGTGAAAGTAATTGTCTTTATCAAGAACTGGTATCTTCACACCTGCATCCTTCTTCACCATGGTTTCTGTTTTTGGTCTTGATCTTTAAACTTCTTGTATGTTAGAAGCTCGCTTTGATACCAATTGTTATTCCCAAATGACCTAACAGAATTGTAGAAGGGGGGGGGGGGGTTGAATACAATTCTTGATATTTTCTTGAAACTAAACACTTTATGAAATTAAACTGAACTGAATAAATAAAAACACAAGATATAAATAATTCAGTTGGATTGTTTGATGATCCAACTGAAGTGTTTTTATTGCGGAAATAATCTGTGATACAAATGTTCACAGCTGCTCAGTTACAATGTTGTAGAGAAGAATGCTCTCAAAAATAGCTAATACAATCTATTTGTTTTTCTTCTCTATTTCTAAAGTGACTGCTACACTTGGTTATAAAACCCCAAGTTTACAATTCTACATTTGGTTAAACTAAAGAATAATAGAAGTAACCATCAGTAGCTTGCTTTTCATTCCTTTTGTCCAATGGTCCTTGGAGATCTTTGCTTTTGTCTTCATGCTCATTATAATCATTCCCAAGAGCCTTATTGGAAATTGGAATGTTTCCTTATTTCCAGTAACCACTTTGATGGTTTCCAATGCAAAGTACACTTCCATATCTCCTTTTAGATCTGTTCAGTAAACTGTCACTATCACTTTGTCAACTGTTCAAAAAGCAACATTGATTCGTTGATAGCAAGGAGATGTGTTTCGTTGATAGCTTCATTCTTCATTCCGTTGATGGTGTTTCCCTCGTTTCGTTGATGGGTAAACTCCATACCGTTGACAGAGTAATCTTCATACCGTTGACATGTCTTCACTTAGGCAGAATTACAAGGCATAACATATTTACAATTAACCAACCTATTTTGCCTATCTAGTACATAGTCAACATGACTTAGAAAACCTATCTAAAACATATAATAGAATGCCTATCATACTGTGAAGTATTGTACAATGCAATTGCTACAACACTCATTTCGTTGATGAGCTTCCTGTCAACGAAACACTGCTAAGCATGCTATTTCGTTGACAGCTACAAAATTGACTTTACACAAATTCTACTAAGTGTTTTATGCTTATCATCAAGAACAACATATTCCTAACAGAATTCAATCAGGAGGGACTATGTGAAGCATGTGAAAAAGGGAAGTAGAAGAAAGCATCACATGGAAGCAAAGGAATGACAAGCATTACTGAACCATTACAACTGATTCATATGGATTTATTTGGTCCGGTCAATGTTATGTCACTTTCAAGAAAAAGATATGCATTGGTGATGGTGGATGACTACTCCAAGTACACGTTGGTGTTGTTCATACAATCAAAGGATGAAGCAACACAACTAATCATTGATCACATCAAGAAGATAGAAGTGGAAGCTAAGCTACCTGTGCGGACAATCAGATCAGACAATGGAACTGAATTCAAGAATGCAGTTCTTAATGATTTCTGCTCAGAGAAAGGAATATCAAGACAGTTTTCAACACCAAGAACTCCTCAACAGAATGGAGTAGTGGAAAGGAAGAACAGGACCTTGGTTGAAGCAGCAAGGACCATGTTGAGTGAATCAAAACTTCCCACTTACTTTTGGGCTGAAGTAGTGAACACAGCTTGCTACACTCAGAATCGAACCCTGATCAACAAAGATCATGAAAAGACTCCGTATGAGTTAATGGCCAACAAGAAACCAACACTGAAGTACTTTCATGTGTTTGGTG
This sequence comes from Heracleum sosnowskyi, assembly GCA_030848705.1. NCBI lineage: Eukaryota > Viridiplantae > Streptophyta > Magnoliopsida > Apiales > Apiaceae > Heracleum > Heracleum sosnowskyi. The sequence continues at coordinate 79,286,390 of CM061242.1, forward strand.
CAAAGTGCTTTGTTGTACTTAAAGATGGAGAACATCTTGGCAAGTTTGATGCCAAAGCAGATGAAGGCATTTTTCTGGGCTATTCTCTGGAATCTAAGGCTTTCAGGGTATATGTGATTGAAGATAAGAAGGTGTTGGAAAGCTTTAATGTAACATTTGACGACACCAAAAGACCAGGCCTGCAAACTGGAGAGAACTCTGAATCCTTGGTATTTGAAAATCTATCAGGAGATCTCTCTGACAATGAAGAAGTACCTGAAGTTGATATAGTTATTAATAATAATCACAATGATAATGATTCTGGACAAAGTGGTGACTAAAGTGGAGATCCTCAAAATTCTACAGGATCCACTAGTCAGTCTTCAGAATCAACAGATCAAACCGTCAACAACTCAGGGGGAGCAGGAGAAGGAACAACAAGTCACACTCCACAACATCTAGAACAATGAGAATCATCAAGATCGCATTTGCCAAGACAAAGGGTATGGAATAGAGATCATCCCTTTCACTTGATCATTGGTGATCCGGACACAGGAGTGAGAACTAGGAGAACATCACAAAATGAATGTCACTATTCTGGGTTTCTTTCAGAAACAGAACCTAAGAAAGTTGAAGATGCTCTAGATGATCCAGATTGGGTGATTGCTATGCAAGAGGAACTCAATCAGTTTGAAAGGCGAAAAGTTTGGAAGCTGGTACCCAGGCCTAAGGGAAAATCTGTTATTGGAACAAGATGGGTATTCAGAAATAAGTTGGATGAAGATGGCATTGTAACGAGAAACAAAGCCAGACTAGTTGCTAAAGGTTACTCTCAAGAAGAGGGAATTGATTATGATGAAACCTATGCACCAGTAGCAAGACTTGAGGCCATCAGAATGTTTCTGGCATTTGCTGCACATTCCAATTACAAGGTATATCAGATGGATGTGAAGAGTGCTTTTCTAAACGGGGAGTTAGAAGCAGAAGTGTATGTGGAACAACCTCCAGGTTTTGAGGATTCAAAACTGGCAGACTTTGTGTACTTTCTATTCAAAGCTCTCTATGGACTCAAACAAGCTCCAAGGACATGGTATGACACTCTCTCTGAATTCTTACTTGAAAATGATTTTACAAGAGGTGTTGTAGACACAACTCTCTTTGTCAAAAAGAATAAAAATGATTTGATATTGGTGCAAGTATATGTTAATGCAGAGTCGTTATGAAATGAGCATGATGGGTGAATTGTCATTCTTTCTTGGACTGCAAGTATACCAAAAACAAGATGGTATATTCATTTGTCAGTCCAAGTACATTAAAGATCTTCTGAAGAATTATCAAATGGAAGACTCATCTACAGCAAAGACTCCTATGCCAACTGCCACTAAGCTTGATAAGGATGAAACTGGTAAGAAGGTTGACATCACAGGCTATAGAGGTATGATAGGCTCATTACTTTATCTCACTGCAAGTAGACCAGATATAATGTTTGCAACATGCTTGTGTGCTAGGTTTAAGTCTGATCCTAAAGAATCTCATCTAATAGCTGTTAAGCGAATATTTAGATATCTTACGGGGACTCCAAATCTTGGAATTTGGTACCCTAAAGATACAAGATTTGATCTTATTGGATATACAGACTCTGATTTTGCAGGTTGTAAGATTGATCGGAAGAGTACTTCAGGAAGCTGTCAGTTTCTTGGAAGAAGATTAGTTTCTTGGTATAGCAAGAAGCAGCATTCAGTTTCCACATCAACAGCTGAGGCTGAATACGTTGCTGCTGGAAGCTGTTGTGCTCAGATCTTGTGGATGAGAAACCAACTCCGTGACTATGGGCTTTTGTTGACAAAGATTCCAATATTTTGCGACAACACAAGTGCCAGAGCAATCTCAAACAACCCAGTGCAACACTCGAGGACGAAGCACATCGACATCAGGTATCATTTTATCCGAGAGCATGTCATGAATGGAACTGTGGAGTTACATTTTGTACCCACAGAGGAACAAATTGCAGACATCTTTACTAAACCACTCGATGAATCCACTTTTTCAAGGCTAGTTGGTGAACTTGGGACGTTAAATCTTTCTAATTGATTTTGATTAGAAGTCAATAACTGCAGATAGTCCTAGTAAATACACGAGTTTAAGAATTTCCATATCCTTAGGACTCGTGAATTTATTTTCAGGAGCAATTCTCGTAGTTAGGATTTTGTACTAATTTTATGTCATATTTATGGATGATATATCTTCTGGAATTTAATTGGTTATTAATTCTAAATATTATTTAGGTGCTAATATTTGTACTAAATATTTAAGCATCTATTTAATTTGAATTAATTTACTTTGTTTTTGACATTGTAGATTAATGTAGCATAATTTATTGGATTTTAATTGATTAATATCATTTGTTGATATTCAGTTGATTTTATTCTGAGAAAATTGTGAATTTTCTGTTAAGAATTAATTTTGGTAAATTTGAAAAGATTTATTAGAATTAAAATTTGACAGGAAATAAAAATTTCTGATTTTTAGAACATGAACAGGTTTTAGAAATTGGAAAGAAGCAAAAAATATCGAATTTTAGGAAATTCGATAGTTTTTCAAGTACAAAGAAAAATCTGTCAAAATTAATTTTCGATAGTTTTTGATTTGGAAAAGAAAAACCATCGAAATACATTTTTTGATAGTTTTTCAAAATAAAGTGAAAATATATCGGGAGGATTTAATTCTTTAATATTTAAACTCCTCGATAGTTTTTCAAGAAAGAAAAACTCGATAGTTTTTCAGGTTTTTAGAAAAATCAAGTTCGATAGTTTTTTCAGTTTTCAAAAGAAATAGCCCCCGATAGTTTTCTGAAAAGCGTTTGATATTCACACTTTCAAACACTTCGATAGTTTTTGTAAAAAAAACTATCGAGGTGCAGTTGACTCTTTTGCCCTCACAGAAATCTATCGATAGTTCAATTAAAAACTATCGAACCAGGATTGACAAGTTTATCCCTAAAAGTTTTAAAAGGTATAAAAACGTGCCTTCTATTTTTTTTCTCATTTTTACAGATCTGAGAAATTACAAGTGGCCGTTTATATTTACTTACAAATTCGATACAGTTTCAAGAACAAATCTCGATAGTTTCTTCAATTTTTAACCGAGTAAAACTCAAAAAGATTATTGTTCTTCACTGTTGATTCTCTTTTAACAGTGAATACCTGATTGTTTTTGAGTTTTGAAACATAGTGAAGGAGAAACCATCGAACCAAAACTTCGAACCTCAAAGAAATTGTTAACAGAACACTTCTTAGAATTTAATTGCTTAAACAATTGAGTTCTTTTGATTTTGTTGGTTAGTTGGTTTTAACAATTAGGGTTCTTAATTTTGATAGTTTTCGAAGTTGTGTTTTTAAGAAAAAGGGGTAATTTTGTTTCAAGTTTGATTAATTAGTAATAACTAGCATGAAAACCCGTGCAAGGCACGGGTCACTATCTAGCATAATTGTTTTAACTTCTAAGTAGTTCGGTGTTTATGATAATTTATAGATCGTTTGACAGACGTCTCATTGTGGGTACAAAAGTTGGACTTGATCTCTGTAGTGAGATAGTTAACGTTGAAAAGTATCCTTGATTGAGGTGTTTTTGAGTTAAGAAATGAGTAAATTCAGATCTGTGTCAAAATATGATTATCTTACATACAAGACATTAACCTACATGATTTTACTAATTTAGCTTATTGAGCGAATGATACATTTTCTTGTTTGTGAAATGTAATTTGCATTGTAGAATGTGTACAATGAAACATTTTCTTGTTTGTGAAATGTAATTTTCATTGTAGAATGTGTACATGCATAATATTAAAATTTAATATATAATGATTTTTCTAGTATGTTCACGTGAATTAAGTACTTTTCCAATCAAATCAATGAGAACTGTTAGATCCACAGTCGTTAGATCTTTCCAATCAAATCAATGGTAACCGTTAAATAAAATACTACAAATTTTATATAGAGTACCTTTTATATTTTTTATAACTAAAATTTATCTTTTCTAACAACATTATCTATCTATACTATTATATAATAGACGGAACAATAAAAGTTTGGTTAGTAGTCTGGTCCCCCATGGTTTGTTCACTCATTCCACAGCAGTTAGATATTTACAATCAAATCAATGAGAACCGCTAGATAAAATACTAAAAATATTATATAGAGTACCTTTTATATTGTGTATAACTAAAAATATTATATAGAGTACCTTTTATATTTTTTCAACTAATTTTTTCATATAAGTTTTAGAAATAAGGACAAAATAGAAATCAATTAGAACCGTTAGATAAAATCCTAAAAATATTATATAGAGTACCTTTTATATTTTTATAACTAAAAATATTATATATAGTACCTTTTATATTTTTCCAATAGTTAAATTATCTCACCAATTATAAGATTATGTTAATCGATATAAAAATAGATATCAAATACTCATCTACTCACGCGAAACACACAGATACATATAGTGTGTTTGATAGAGAACACGTATGACTGAGTAGTGCTATGGTAGGAAGATGAGTAAATTAGTGCATAAACCCAAGTTCGATTCCATTCATTAACAATTTTTTTAGAAAAAAGAGTAAACACAAGGGAAATTTAGATATTTTAAATTATATAAAATATCTCACCAATTTAGATTATATTAAATGTCTCATGAATCATTGCTTTTATTGGACTATAATAAAATTGATATATAATATAATAATACCAAATATTTCTCTACTCACGCGACACACACACATATGATGTGTGTAATTGACAACACATATAATTGAGTGGTGTGGTGGTAAGAGAAGGTGCAAATTATTGTATAGACCCAAGTTCGAATCCACTCCACAACAATTTTTTTAAAAATAGTAAACACAAGGGTAATTTGGACATTTCAAATGCATTAAAATGTCTTACCAATTTAGATTGAATAAAATGTGCCATCAATTAAATGACCCATGTTAGGCTATTATTAATAGAAAGATTAATTAAATTTAAGTAAAAAAAAAATAGTTTTGGTTTAAGAAATAATTTTCTGGAAATTTGAAAAATAGTGGCTGGAGAATTTATTGTTACCAAGGCTAATCATGTCTCATTTCAGAATCTGCAAGCCATTACGAATTTACAATTTCGTGCATGGGCAGAATTTCTGAATACACGTTCATTAGTGGCATATGCTTTGAGTAGTCCCGTAGTCCTTTGTATCGATCAATTGACTGCATTGTACACATCCGCCACGGATACAAGTGAGAATAACGTAAGGTCCTTCAGTTTTGTTGTGCCAGGGGGCAGAACAATAAGGGTGACGGAACATGATTTTAACAGAATACTTCATTTTCCAACAGAAAACCTTGTTCCGGATCCCACGACTGAGGATATACATGCTTTCTTCACTCTTATAAGAAGTCAACAACCTAACTTCTTTGTGGGAGAGTTTCTGAAGCATTACTTGCCAAAGCCATGGAACTTTTTCTTTCATACCCTAATCCATGTTTTTACTGCCAAGTTAACAAATCTGCATGGTATTCCCTTATTCCTTCAAAAGATAGGGTTTGCCATTGCGAACAATAGGCATATTAACATAGGAAGGCTACTGATCGATCAAGTCATTCTGTGCATGGGACCACTGGATGAAAGAACAGGCATAGATGATGTGCTTTGTTTCTATCCTAGGTTCCTACAGCTAATTCTCAATGATATCTTAACAGATAATGAACGCGAGACATTCGAAGGCGAGGAGACGCAGGAGTGCATGAAGATGAAGAGCAATGCCATAACCGCTCTCATAAGGAAGAACAACTATCTTCCAGGGGTACCCACTGTTCTTACTGAATATCTAAGAACGGTGCCCCTACCACTTCTACCCCCAGGGGAACAGGTAATTCAAGGTAACATTCCTGAACCTGAACTGGCTCCTGAGCCACAACCAATGGATGTCGATCCAGAGCCCTCAGTGGCCATCACTGACCAGGAGGTTGCAAACCCACAACCTCTAACCACGGTCGAAGAGCCTTTGGAAGAGCTAAATGAAACAATAAACGCACCTCCTTCCCCTCCTATACCCAGTAAACAAACATCCTTGAGTGTAGAGGGAGATAGTGCCAAAGCAGCACCACATAAGGAGATACACCCTTCAACAACAACTATGCCTTCCTCTAAAAGGAGAAGAATAGAAACCGAGGCAACTGTTGATACTTCATTTCTCTCATCCAAAGAGCCCTTCACAGATTTTTCTGATTTTGATTGGGCAATGCTAACGAAAGCTATATCTGAACCCATAGCTCAATCAAGTAAGGAAGAATTGACAGAAGCAACTGGTGTTCCGACCATATTACGGCCAGGTTCACTAGTTGAAGGTTCTAAGAACCAAGGGTCTTCACAGACGTCGAGAGAAGGCTCTGACCTAAATGCAAAATCTAAAGGGTCATTGTCTACCTCCCCAGATGGAACATATCTGGATCCTACGGGTAAAGGGTCTGGCGTAGGTGCAGATCGGCAACTCGGTGACAATGAATCAATTAGTATTGAGGAGTCAACTGAGGTAAAGTCTTCACAGACTATTGGGGAAGATTCAGGATCTCTGATGTTAATAGAGCCTATTTCTAACCCCCTAGAGATTCAAACTCTAGATCCTTCAAAGGATATATCATCTACGGATGATCAGCAACTTGGTTTATCCAAGGACGGGGACTTGCAAAGCCCCATTGCACCACCGGTGACCTCCTTAAGGACGACTGTTAGATATAATTACTGATGTTTGTTTAATCAGTGTTTAAGTAACAGGTACTGTTCAGAGTTTAGTCTGAAGTACTTATCAGAGTTTACATGGAAGCCAGTCAGAGTTTGTTAAAGTCTGACAGGGTGAAAGTCGATTTAGCTGTCGGTGCATATCATGAAGATTCTAGAAGCAATATATTCTGAAGATGGAAAGAAGCAGAATATATTGATACAGCTAAGGAGACTGGACAGAGGACTGAAGCAATTCTAATTGATTACAATTGTATAGCTAATTTGTAGGAGTATCAATTAGAGATTGATTGTAACTGTGTATTATATAAACACAGATAGGTTATCCCTAGAAGGGATGCGATTATTGAAATATTATTCTTGTAACCTAGTAGCTCTTTGTGATTCATTAACATCATAAAGAGAGAAACTGTTAATATAATTACAGTTTGTTGATTTACAAACTTGTGTTCTTGATTGTTATTCTCATACATACTTGATTATATTGTGTATTCGGCCTAACAATTGGTATCAGAGCCAAGGCTGTTTAATATATACAGTTTTTCGATTCAAACACAGTAATAATCATGTCTGAAGAAAATCAAGCTCCTTCCAAGGTTGAACAGGTTAAACCTAATTCTGTGAGTCGGTATGAAACAATCAGGGTTCCAATTCTCAGGCCAGTGGAGTATCCAATTTGGAAGGTGAAGATGACCATGTTTCTGGAGGCTACAGATCCAGAATATCTTGACAGAATCTATGATGGTCCTCATATGCCGACTAAATTGTCTCCTGTTGTTGATGGTCAAGAACAAAAGACTGTTCCAAAGGAAAAGAAAGATATGACTCCTGAGGACATCTCATCAATTGCAAAAGATGCAAAGGTTAGACATCTTCTACACAGTGCTTTAGATAATGTTATGTCTAACAGAGTAATTGGTTGCAAAACTGCAAAAGAAATCTGGGATGCTTTGGAAGTCAGGTGTCAAGGAACCACTGCTATAAAGAAGAACAGGAAAACAATACTCACTCAGGAGTATGAGCACTTTGATTCAAGAGCAAATGAAACCTTGACTGAGACATATGACAGATTCTGTAAACTGCTGAATGATTTATCTCTAGTTGATAAAGAATATGATCTTGAAGAATCAAATCTCAAATTTCTCTTATCTTTACCTGAAAGATGGGATTTGAAGACAACAACTATAAGAGATAATTACGAACTTGCTGAAACTGAACTTGATGAGATTTATGGGTTACTGAAAACTCATGAATTGGAAATAGAACAAAGAAACAGAAGATCAAGCAAGAAGACAAAATCGGTTGCTCTCAAAGTTGAGGAGAAGCCCATCAAGAAGGAATCATCAAGGAAGAGAGCCAAGGGAAAGGCTTTAGTCATTAAATCTGAAAGTGAGTCATCAATCTCTGATGATGACTCAAACTCTGATGAAGCTTCTGACTCTGCGGATGATGAAGAACAGATGATGCAAATGGCTGCATTGATGGTGAAGACCTTCAAGAAGATGGGATTCAAGAACTTCAAGAAAGGAAAGAGATTCTCAAGGAAAGATTCAAACTCTGAAAGGAAAAGTTTTAGAAAGTCTGATGGAAGGGAGACCAAGTCTGGCAAGAAGGATAAATCTGAAATCCAGTGCTACAAGTGTAAGGAGATGGGTCACTATGCCCCAGAGTGTAAGAAAGGCAAATCTGAGAAAGCACTCATCTCTAAAGGCAAAGACTGGGCAGATACTTCAGACTCTGATGATGGAGTAAATTATGCTCTTATGGCAACTGTCAAAGATGAGACTGAATCATCTGAAAATAAGGTACCCCTAACTACTTATGCTTATGATACTGATAATATATCTGAATTAAGAGTATATCTGAAAAGCGTACATGTTAGTTATAGGGATCAGACTTTCGAAAATGAGAGAATTAAATCTGAGAATCTTAACCTTAAAGATAGAAACAAGTTTCTTGAAGGAGAACTTGAAAATATGAAGCAGATTCAAAAAGAAAGAGATGATGATGTTTATGTTGAACAGGAGTTGCTCAAAAGATATAGGCAACTAGAATCTGATCTAGAAAAAGAAAGAAAAATAATCAAGACTTGGACAAACTCTGGAAAAGACACTCATCAAGTGTTTCAGACAGATTCTGTAGGTTTAGGCTATTGTGAAAATGATGAACTTAGGTTTAAAGACAAGGTTAAGGTTAAACCACAACTTAAACCTGTAAAATTTGTTCCAGAGTCCACTAAGTTAAAATCTGTTGTAGTAAGAGAAGCTGATATGGAATCAGATGAAACCTGTGAAAGACAGGAAAATATTATAACAGAAAATCTAATGGAATTAGAAGCTGTTAGAAAGCCAGTAAAAACTTGTGAAAAACAGGTTAATGTTGGCTTGATGAAAGGAAAACAGTTCAATCATAAGCTCAAAGAGGTAAAGTCTGCCATGAAACCAAAAGGGTCCAAGAAAAATAGGAATGGAAAGATAGGCATAAATAAAAGAAATAATTATTTGCCTACTGCTGCTGCTCCAAGGAAAACATGTTATAATTGTGGTAGTTCTAACCATCTTTGTAACAGCCCCAAATCCGGGGTCAGGGATTTAGAGTAGTCACGATCCATTTACTCATTGCCTTACCTGTATTACTCACAACGTTCATAATTCACCTGCTCATGACCCCACAATATATGTCTCTCTCACACACACACACACACAGGTTAGAGTCTCAGAAACGACACAATACAACAACTGCGGAATAATAATTTTTATTACAATACCCAAATGTCTTTGAATCTGTCACTGATACAATTTCTAGGAAATGTTACATTACCAACTTAGCCTTCTGATGCTCACAATCCTCTCATACCATTCATATCTATACATAAGTTGAATACCAACAGCTGTAGCCCGATTCGATTGGTTCGTACTACTCTCGGGATCACTGCTAGAAACTGTTTATGAAAACGCCTTGCGGGGTATGTGCCGTCCCATTGGCATCCTGCTTCGCTGCTATATAATATATATAAAACAATAGCAAGAGTGAGCGATAGCTCAGCAAGGAAATAAAAGTATGTCATAATTCTGCCTTTAACTCAACCCAGAATAAAGCGGGTATAAGACAATAATTTGTCAAAATATCTCGATACTGAAATTATATCCTTATCGGAATGTATTCCCAAAAGCAGTACCCTTATTGTACTTCAAATATCATTTCATAATATTTCTGCAAACTTTTGCTATATTATGAACAAAGTTCTAGTATAATATAGAAGATGAGGTTTCAAAGTAAACCAATATAACCTTTCCAAAAATATCTGCTATGTGAGCAGAATATCAACACATATCTTAAAAGATGAAGTTATAAGGTGATTCCGTATAACAACTCCCTTACCATAACTCATGTTATGTAAGGTATCCACAGAGTCATAACTCATAAAATAAAAGATGAAGTTGCAAGAATTTATTGACACTTCATTTCCAAACACTTTTCGACCTCCTGCCAACATGATCGGTTCTTCACCCCAATACATGTTGCAGGAATATCCAAATTGGATGATGAACCAATACAGGAGTTGCTACCGCGCCCGCTGTGCCTAACCTTGCTATGATCAGTAGCAGGTCGCACCGCTCAAATAGTTTTCTACATGTAGATGGAAGAATCACGACAGCCTGACATTGTCTACCTCCTTACAGTGACCTCCCGGCCAACGGTTGGGCCAATAAAAGTTGGATGGGTCCGCGCAACTAGACCACTTACACCACTCCTAGTTCAGATGAAATCCATGACTCTGAAACGTAAAGATCGTCCTCCTTTCCCCAAGTGTAACACTTGTTGATACGACTCCACTAAGTAGTTATATCTAGGTCGGAAAGGAAGATTCTCCAATATTTCCCAAGCTATTGCTTGTTAATGGACATCGATTTGTTCCATGAATTTACCCCTCGATCGTTGAGGTGGTAACACAATATTTAACTTGCAGCAACCAAATTGCTTTGAGAAAATATCTGTCCCCCGACAATTTTGAGTTGAGAGTTTAAAATGAGTAGCAGTTACTTAAATCAGGTTTCCCATATTTTCGATAGTTGAGCGAACATTTAAATCCTCTTTAAAAGACAGATTTAAATGGAAAAATATTGTTTTGGGAACCTCTTTTTGATTTGAAAATACTTAACAATATTTATTAAATCAGTAACCTTAAACGAATATTCAAAACTAATATTCATTAATTAAATAAATAATCCTCGAATGAATATTCAATAATTAAACCTTGAATGAATAATAATATTCATTAAATAAATAAACTTCGAATGAATAATAAAACAATATTCATTAAATAAATGATCCTTAAATGGATATTCACAATAATATACTTCAAGTCAATAATCCCCAAATGAATATTCATAAATAATATACTTTAAGTCAATAATCCTCAAATGAATATTCATAAATAATATTCATTAATAAATAATCCTCAAATGAATATTCAAAAATAATATTCATTAAATAAATAAATAATCTTCAAATGAATATTCAAAATAATATTCATTAGAAAATCCTCAGATAATATTCACAATAATATTCTTCGCTTAAGTAAACCTCAAATGAATATCTGAAATAATATTCTGTAAGTCGAAAATCCTCAAATGAATATTAATAAATAATATTCCTTAAATAAAATAATCAATCCTCGAATAACAGTCACCCGATATCTTTATCGGAAAATAACCTTTAACATATACCGAAATATAATTACTTCTGATCTTAGAGAAAATCACCCGCCCTTATCCTAGGGCAAATATAAAATCCTGGCTTATAGCTGGTATCCCATATCTAACTCATAAGCCCCAACTTCAAGTCATAACCTCAAGTATTGCTATACATAGCAATTCGAAGACAAGTATGCAATAACACATGTATACTTCTCATTTGCATATATAACTGAAATAGTATTCAAATAGTATTTCTCGACCGAGATAATACTCAAATAACATTCCTCAAAACACATAGTATTCTGCCGATGGAATCCCTCCGGGTTTCCACGGCTATCTACATATCTCAAAATATCGACCCCCGGTCTAGAGTCGAAACAATAAACCTGCTCTTATCTATAGAGCTACAAGGTACACCGGTTTATAACTACTTTATCTCAAGGCTCATATATAAACCAAAATCAAACTCTATTTTATACAATATATAACATATATCGCAAAACTGTATAACTCCACACATGGCAAAAGCAGTAATATATAATCAATACTTCAAAGTATAGATTTAGAAAACTTGCCACAATACTTGCAACAAAGATTTGGTGTATAAATTGGGAATACACAAGTATTGAACATAGGAAAATATACATACTCTGAATAATAGAGTAAGGTTTAGTAAACTTGCCTGATGCTCGAGAAGTGATAGGGGTTCGCGACGATGCCGGACAATCTAGACAAAGTCAAAGAAAACGTACGATTAATCCCCTGGATAATCCACTTGTACTCAATGCTTAAACACGTAAGCGAAACACAACCAAGGCATTACTAGCTCGTTATAGGCTCATACTAAGTCCATGTTAATCGACAATTACTTGAGTCGTAGGTTTAGTCCGAAATCGATCCTCGAATACAAGTTATACTTAACCATTTACAACATTGGTTTCTAAGTCATGTTCTTAGTGGTTTTCACTTGTGCAACCTCGGCTTCCTTATTTTTATAAAATCGGAAAATGATCTTTTTGACTCGAAACCTTCGCACAAGGCTTGATAACTGTCCTTAGCATTATATCACAAGGTTTCACATTTTAATTCGACTCTTAAAGGTCTTTGACTTAGCATCAAAGTGGTTACATTTCTGCGATGGAACCTCTCGAACCACGATTACTAAAATTAGCATAACTCTTAAACCGTTCGACCAAATTAGGCGAACCACATATCATTACGAAGCTTATAACATAAACTACACAATCATGGGAAGTAGGACTCAAGGGTCGAACTCGAACAGAGACGAAACAGGGAATCATACAGTAGATAGAATTTGGGCATTACGACGGCTCTAAATCAAGCATTTCCAAATTTGTAACTCTTCTACTAAGCCATACAAGGCAACCCAATCATCAATATCACACACCAACCATCACTTATGACCTCTAGGGTCAGTGGTAAGGTCCATTGACCACCACTCAACACAATCATCTCAAATCAAAGCCAAACATTCAAGGATATTCTTCTAACACATCATGCTTTAACTACTTAGCCAAAACTCAACCAAAACTTATCATATAACTAGCAAGGGTTCGATCTTTACCTTCTTTGATATCGTAAGAATCATAACAAAGCTTTATAATGGCTCCTCTAGCCTTGGATGCACCTTAGGAAGCTTGGATCATCCAAAGAAATCAAGAAAACAAGTTAGCAATCTCGGAGTCAATATTTACCAGCTGAAAGAACTTGAAAAACGAGGTCCTTACCTTGCTGTTCTGGAGAATACTCGTGAAATACGAGTTGTAGATTATCTCAATACCTTTCTAACAAGCTATAGAACACAGGATTTCATTAAGAAATGAAGGAGATATGGCCGTTTGAAAAGCGGGGCAGAAACTGTCAAGAACAGGGCAGCTTGGTTTCTTCAACTTGGGGGAAGGATTTGGCTAGGCTACACTCCTTTGTTGGCCATGAAATTTTGAACGAATGTTGCCCATGGAGTGTAGAAGCTATGGTGAAAAGTTGGTGATTTAAGGATGGATAGAAATGGAGATATGAATTTTTCTCTCCTCCTTGTCCCAGCTGAGCCGAAAATGGGGGAGTTCTTCCTCTTCTCTTTTTCTTTTCTTTATCTTGGTTAATCAATCAAAATGCTGATTTTTATGTCAAAAGTGGTGAGTCATGGCTTGGTGTATTGTCCTCTTGACACTTGTCACACATGCAAGAGTGGTGGGCAAGTGGCTTGACTGCTTTGCTTTACTGGTTCGTTTCCTTTCACACGGATGATCCAATTGTTGCATTCCTTGTATTTATCTTGTTACATGTTACTTTCATGTCTATATTTAATCCTGTAAATGTTGCCTTGTTCCTCTTGAAACGATTCGAAATATTTCCCAAAAGAGCGAATAAAATTCTACGCGATTCTCGCAGTGAATAGTAACTATTCACTATTTATTCCAACAATCGAATCCTTAAATCGACTTTAATAAAATAATAAAATTCCAAAATATTAAATCCTCAAATCCTCAATTTTAATATCTCATTTCTTGAATATAATAATATATAATTCGCTGCCCGGTCGAATATTACACCAAAAATAAATTTTGGAATTTCTGAATTCTGATTGTCTTTGCATGCACTTATTTACTCCGTAGATCACTAATATGACTTCGGAATATCCACACTACGTCTCGTACATAGGTGGCACGAAAAATTTTCTTAACCCTCAAAATCACTATTCATCCACCAAATTCACTATTCACTGATGCACTTAATCATAATAAGAAAATTTTTAATTTTACCAAAAATTCGGGTTATTACAGTCTCCCCTCCTTAAAAGGATTCCGTCCCGGAATCAGCTTAGGAATAACTGGGGTACTTCTTCCACTTCTTGATTTTCCACAAACCTCTCACAAGCTTGGCAACCTCGTCACTTAGCATTTGCTCTTTTCTATCCGTGATTTCCACAGGTTGTTCTTTGTAAGTCAGACCAGGTTATATATCTACCTGCTCGTACTTTACATATGCCGGGCATCTATAGTATACTGACGTAGCATTGACACATGAACCCCGTTATGACCATTCTATAAGTTTGGGGGGGGGGTAAGGCTGGCTCGTAGGCCACCTTCCTGACGTGTCTTAAAATCTCAGATGGCCCAATGAATCTCGGGCTCAACTTCCCTTTCTTTCCAAATCTCATTAATTCTTTCCATGGAGATACCTTTAGCATCACGAATCGCTAACCTCATACTCTCTATCTTGTTTGTACATAAATACACCAGCATAAACTTGTTTGTCATTCATCAACTTGCCATTTAGCTTATCAATAGCAGTACTATCTCTATACTCGCGGGCTTAGTCCGCATAATTTCTCTGTCTGTCTTGGTTGTCACCAACCGCTTGTTGGTGAAATCTTTTGTCTTTCTAGTTTGTTGGACTAACTTGGGTTTTGTGTAAAATCTCATCCTTTAATTCCCGATTATTCGGAATCCATCTTTGTCTCATCTCAATTAAGGGTATCGGCCACCACATTGGCCTTCCCCGGATGGTAGTGTATCTCACAGTCATAATCCTAGGTCAATTCTAGCCATTTCTCCATCTCATGTTATCTACTATCACGGATAACTCAAAGCCAATTCATTACATTCCATAAAATTTGTGGGTGCATTAGTCAACCCAAAATATCTTCGCTGAAAACTCGAAGTGTCTATTCCAAGTACGAATCGCAGTCTTGGGTATATCCCCGGATTTAACTTCCAACTGGTGATACCCGGTTCTTAAATAAATTGGAAATACAAAGCGTCTTTCAGCTGGTCAAACAATCATTTACAAGGGTACCCATTCTCCATGTCGAACTCATTCAACTCTCGAGGTTCGATGCATAATCTCGTGCTAACATTTTTCTCTCTTACAACAACACCGGGCTCTCCACGGTGGTACACTGGGTCTTATCATATACTTGTCTAGCAATTCTTGTAACTGAGTCGCTAACTCTTTCATTCCCACTATACTCTGAATACTCGGTATTCATTCTCATGTCATCCAAATCGATATCTGGTAGCTCATTAAAACCTTGTACAATCTCCGAAAACCATCATAGTTCCCCCTTTTTTTTTTACTAGGTATCTCTTTTCTTGGCGTCAACCATAAGAGCTAATTAAGCTTCATATCTCTGGCGCAATAACTTCTTAGTCTGAACTATATCCAAGAATCTCTGAGTCTGCCTCTATCCTTTATTTATTATTGTCTCTCTCTCTCTTACAATCAGTCTGGGCTCCATTGGGTGTCAACCAACCCATCCTTATTATAATATCAACTTCTCCCAACTTGAAAGGGATCAGGTCTATCAAAAATGTCGACCTCATACTCGGTCACAGTCATGGTTTCTTGTTTTAACTCTTTAACTTTCATTTTCATCCGGGTCTCCATATATTTCCGAAAATTATTCCTTTAAAAACAACACGCTGCACCTCTCCCAAGTCACAATACCATCTCCCTCTGATTCCATCGTCAGTACTTATCTTGCTAACCCAGAGGTAGTGTCCATTCGTTAAAAAAAAAACTCCTCCAAAATCTCAATTCCACTATAGGGCGTCTATCTAACACCGTTGTCACTGGAGTACACGACACATCGCTATTCCTTTCACATATATCGATTGACCCGCTTTCCATTATCATAATATCCTTGGGAGAATAAACCAATTCATTGATATGTCACTAACATTCTATTCGTCTTAGGGATTCGCTCCTGTCATAGGCGATTTCGTTGCGAATCTAATTCCTATCAGCGAATTTTGACTTATTTGACCTGGTTGGCCTCCCTTTGAAATTCAATAAAGGTAACAAGAATCATGGAGCTTTGAAAAGATAGCTCCCATATTAAGGAAAATGTCACACACTGATGATTATAAGGTTATGAGTTTTAAGGTAACCTTATTGGAGGTAAGAGAAATTTACCGAGAGATCAACATGATCATAAGAACTCAACGTTGTGTGCCTCGATTGAGACATTACTAAAGGTAATTAGCCTTCTTGTATTTCACAACTTACAAGTGATGGCGTCCCATCAGACTTCTATCACATAGACAGATAGTCCTTGTAGCCCCTATAAGTATAGGGTTGTTCGTCTCAGTGGAAGTTGAAAAGTATGAAAGCAATTCGAGATCAATTTAATGATTATCGCCATTCGACAATATTTCTCAAAGGAACACCTTGGATTAAAACTGAACAGATTCCAAAGGTGCGGTTTCCAAAGAAAATACAAAGAAAAGAATAACCAAAAAGATACTGGTAGTTAACAAGCAAGTGGTGAGGTATCACCATAGGGTTATTCATTATTTGAAGAAAAGTGAAAGCTTGAATAACATCATTTGACAGGGCTTCGAAAACTTGAAAGCAGGCATCGTGACAGCCTCTAACACAATTGAAATTAGCTATGATTTAACACAAGTGTTATAAAATAACTTCGAAGAGGGAATATACCCTTTATCAGAATTCTTTCTTGGAAAGAGGTCAAGATAGATCATAGATTGGGGAAATATCCCACATAATTTGCAAATGGGGAGGGTACTACCAAGGCCTCTACGGACGCCTTTTTTTTATGTCGGCTCCTCTGATGGATAATCGTTCAATTCCAAAGCTTTTCTTTTCCACTGTTAGATATAATTGCTAATGTTTGTTTATCAGTGTTTAAGCAACAGGTATTTACAAGAGTTTATCAGAAGCCAGTCAGAGTTTAGTTAAACTCTGACAGGGTGAAGAGTTTAATTGAAGCCGGTCAGAGTTTAGTTAAAGTCTGACAAGGTGAAAGTTGAATTAGCTGTCGGTGCAGAATTGAAGATTCTAGAAGCAATATATTCTGAAGATGGAAAGAAGCAGAATATATTGATACAGCTAAGGAGATTAGACAGAAGACTGAAGCAATCCTTAATTGATAAGTTTTGTATAGCTAACTTATAGGAATATCAATTAGATAAGGATTGTATGAAGCTGTGTACTATATAAACACAGATAGGTTATCCCTAGAAGGGACGCGTGAATATTGATATATTATTCTTGTAACCTAGAAGCTCTTTGTGATTCATTAACATCATAAAGAGAGAAGCTGTTAATACGATTACAGTTTTATTGATTCATAAACAGTGTTTTTAATTATCGTTATTCTCATACATACTTGATTATATTGTGTATTCGGCCTAACAATTGGTATCAGAGCCAAGGCTGTTTAATATATACAGTTTTACGATTCAAACACAGTAATAATCATGTCTGAAGAAAATCAAGCTGCTCCCAAGGCTGAACAGGTTAAGCCTAATTCTGTGAGTCGATATGAAACAATCAGGGTTCCGATTCTCAGGCCTGTAGAATATCCGATTTGGAAGGTGAAGATGACCATGTTTCTGGAGGCTACAGATCCAGAATATCTTGACAGAATTTATGATGGTCCTCATAATCCAACCAAACTAGCCCCTGTTGTTGATGGACAAGAACAAAAGACTGTTCCAAAGGAAAAGAAAGATTTGACTCCTGAGGACATCTCATCAATTGCAAAGGATGCAAAGGTTAGACATCTTCTCCACAGTGCGTTAGATAACGTTATGTCTAACAGAGTAATTGGCTGCAAGACTGCCAAAGAAATATGGGATGCTCTAGAAGTCAGATGCCAAGGAACAGGTGCTATTAAGAAGAATAGAAAGACAATACTCACACAGGAGTATGAGCACTTTGATTCAAGAACTAATGAAACCTTGACTGAGACTTATGACAGATTTTGCAAACTGTTGAACGATCTGTCTCTGGTTGATAAAGAATATGAACTTGAAGAGTCAAATCTCAAGTTTCTTTTATCTCTACCTGAAAAGTGGGATTTAAAGGCAACAACAATCAGAGATAATTATGATCTTGCTGATACAGATCTTGATGAGATCTATGGATTGTTAAAGACTCATGAACTTGAGATAGAACAAAGAAACAGGAGATCCAGCAAGAAGACAAAATCTATTGCTCTCAAAGTTGAGGAGAAGCCCATTAAGAAGGAATCATCAAGGAAGAAAGCCAAGGGAAAGGCTTTAGTCATAAAATCTGAGAGTGAGTCATCAAACTCTGATGATGATTCAAACTCTTATGAAGCTTCTGATTCTGAGGATGATGAAGAGGAGATGATGCAAATGGCTGCCTTGATGGTTAAGACATTTAAGAAGATGGGATTCAAGAACTTCAAGAAGGGTAAGAGATTCTCAAGGAGAGATTCAAATTCTGAGAAGAAGAATTTCAGAAAGTCTGATGGAAGGGATACCAAGTCTGGAAAGAAGGACAAATCTGAGATCCAGTGCTACAAGTGCAAAGAGATGGGTCACTATGCTCCAGAGTGCAAGAAAGGAAGAACTGAAAAAGCACTCATCTCTAAAGGCAAAGACTGGGCAGATACTTCAGATTCTGATGATGGAGTGAATTATGCACTCATGGCAACTGTCAAAGATGAAGTTGAGTCATCAGAAAATAAGGTACCTCTAACTACTTATGCTTATGATACTGATAATATTTCTGAATTAAGAATTTATCTTAAGAACATACATTTTAGTTATAGGGATCAGACTTTAGAGAATGAGAGGATCAAATCTGAGAATCTTAGTCTTAAAGAAAGAAACAAGTTTCTTGAAAGAGAACTTGAGAATATGAAGCAGATTCAAAAAGAAAGAGATGATGCTGTTTATGTAGAACAGGAGTTGCTAAAAAGATATAAGCAACTAGAATCTGATTTAGAGAAGGAAAGGAAAATAATCAAGACTTGGACAGATTCTGGAAGAGACACTCATCAAGTGTTTCAGACTGATTCTGTAGGTTTAGGTTATTGTGAAAATGATGAACTTAGGTTTAAAGATAAGGTTAAGGTAAAACCACAACTTAAACCTGTGAAATTTGTTCCAGAAGCCAATAAGTTAAAATCTGTTGTAATAAGGGAAGCTGATATGGAATCAGATGAATCTTGTGACAAACAGGAAAATATTATAACAAAAAAACTTATGGAAATAGAAGCTGTTAGAAAACCAGTGAAAACTTGTGAAAAACAGGTTAATGTTGGCTTGATGACAGGAAAACAGTTCAATCATAAGCTTAAAGAGGTAAAGTCTGCCATGAAACCTAAAGGTTCCAAGAGAAATAGGAATGGAAAAGTAGGCATAAATAATAGAAATAATCATATGCCTAATGCTAGTGCCTCAAGAAAAACATGTTACAGTTGTGGTAGTTCTAATCATCTTGCTAGATTTTGCACTAAGAACAAACATATTAATACTTTACCTTCTACATCAGAAGTAAAGAATGATTATGTTAGAGTAAAACCACAGACTTTATGCAAACATTGTGGGAGCACTTGGCATTCTATTTACACATGTAAGAGTTATCATGCAATTTATCATAACTATTATGAGCTAAAACCCAACCTAAAATGGGTTAGAGCAAACTCTGCTAGTGTAAAAACTGACAATGTTAGTTTAACCTCTGATAATGCTGATTCCGCTGCAAAAGCTAACACTGTTAAGAAGGACAAAGGATCCAAGCAAGTCTGGATCCTTAAAACTAACACTTAGTGTTTGTTTGTGATTGCAGGGTATAAAAGAGAGCACAATTATCTTGGACAGTGGATGCTCAGGACATATGACTGGAAACAAAGCCCTGCTATCAGACTTTAAGGAGAAGGCTGGCCCAAAAGTTTCCTATGGAGATGGCAACATAGGACACACTCTGGGATATGGCAATATCAATCTTGGAAATGTCATCATCACAAATGTAGCTCTAGTCTCAGGACTCAAGCATAATCTGTTGTCTGTGAGTCAAATCTGTGACAGAGGAAACCATGTAGATTTTCATAGTGAATACTGTGAAGTTATCAGTAAATCTACTGGAAAAGTTGTTCTAGTTGGACACAGACGCAACAATATTTATGAAGCAAGTTTGGTAACAAACTCTGATGGAAGTACAGTGTGTCTGACTGCAAAGATGTCAAATGAAGAGAGTTGGAATTGGCACAAGAAGCTCTCTCATCTCAATTTGAACAACATTAATGAACTTATTAGAAAGGATCTTGTAAGAGGACTTCCAAAATCAGTACTTAATCTAGATGGTCTATGTGATTCTTGTCAAAAGGCCAAGCAAAGGAAGTCATCTTTCAAGAGCAAATCTGAATCTTCAGTAGTGGAACCTTATCATCTTCTACATGTTGATCTCTTTGGACCAGTGAATGTGATGTCAATAGGCAGAAAGAAATATGCTCTAGTAATTGTTGATGAATATACTAGATATACATGGGTGTATTTCTTATCAAAGAAGGATGAAACTGCTCAAATTCTGATGGATCATGTAAATCTACTGGACAAAGGATCACAGCACAAAGTAAAAATAATAAGGAGTGATAATGGAACTGAATTCAGAAACTCAATAATGGAAGCTTTCTGCAAGGAAAGAGGAGTCAAACAAGAATTTTCTGCACCTGGAACTCCACAGCAAAATGGTGTAGTTGAAAGAAAGAACAGAACCTTAATTGAAGCTGCCAGAACTATGCTTGATGAAGCAAAATTACCAACTTATTTCTGGGCAGAAGCTGTTCAAACTGCTTGTTTTACTCAAAATGCAACTCTGATCAACAAGCATGGAAAAACACCATATGAGATGGTGAAAAACAAGAAGCCAAATTTGAAATATTTTCATATATTTGGATGCAAATGCTTTGTGTTGAAGACTCATCCTGAACAGTTGACAAAGTTCGAGTTAAAAGCTGATGAAGGAATCTTTGTTGGTTATCCATTGTCAACAAAAGCATTCAGAGTTTACAATCTAAGAACTAAGGTAATCATGGAATCCATACATGTGTCATTTGATGACAAGAAAATAATTGGACTTGAAGACAAGGATGGATATGATCAACTACGTTTTGAAAATGAAGATCTATTCTCTGATGATGTAAACTCTGACGAAGCAGGTTTGACAAACTCTGACGAAGCATACTCTGAACCTCTACTGGTAAATACTGGAGAAACTGGAAATTCTCAAATTGAACAAAATAGAGAACCAGTTGAGGGGGAGCGTGAAGAAGCTCAACAAGACACAGCAAGTGAGTCAGTTGAGGAAACTGATTCAAACTCTGACAGCTCAAACACTGAGCCATCCAACTCAGGGGGAGCCTCAGATACTGCAGATAGTCAACGTATGAATCAGGAGAGCATGGATCAAGGGGGAGGATTCAATAATGATGCAAGAAACCACTTACCAACAGCAAGAAAGTGGACACAGGCACACACACCTGATCTCATAATTGGAGATCCTGATGCTAGTGTGAGAACTAGAAGTGCAACAAACAATGAGTGTCTGTATCATGCTTTCTTGTCTCAAACAGAACCAAAGAAAGTGGAGGAAGCTCTTCAAGATGCTAATTGGATTACAGCAATGCAAGAAGAGTTAAATGAATTTGAAAGAAATGAAGTCTGGACACTTGTACCTAGACCAAAGAATAGATCAATTGTAGGTACAAAGTGGGTTTTCAGAAACAAGACTGACAGTGAAGGTGTGATTACAAGAAACAAGGCTAGACTTGTGGCTAAAGGTTATTCACAACAGGAAGGAATTGACTATGATGAAACCTTTGCTCCAGTTGCAAGATTGGAGGCCATAAGAATTTTTCTGGCCTATGTTGCACACAAGAAGTTTAAAGTCTTTCAGATGGATGTAAAAAGTGCTTTTCTCAATGGGAAGCTTGAAGAAGAAGTGTTTGTTGAACAACCACCAGGATTTGTAGATTCCAAGCATCCAGATTATGTCTACAGGCTTGACAAGGCATTATATGGACTAAAGCAAGCACCAAGAGCATGGTATGAAACTCTTGCTCAGTTTCTTTTAGAAAGTGGGTTCACAAGAGGTACAATTGATAAAACCTTGTTTTATTTCAATTCTGGTGATGATTTGCTTTTAGTTCAAATTTATGTAGATGATATTATTTTTGGATCTACTAATGACAAACTTTGTAAGAAGTTTGCAAAGCTTATGCAATCCAGGTACCAAATGAGCATGATGGGAGAGCTTAGTTATTTTCTAGGCTTACAGGTCAAGCAAACAGATGATGGGATTTTTATCAATCAAGCAAAGTATACCAGAAATCTTCTCAAGAAATTTGGTATGCTTGATAGTTCATCTGCTACAACTCCCATGGCTACAGCAACGAAGCTTGACAAAGACACAGGAGCCTCAGTAGATATGACTAACTACAGAGGAATGATAGGGTCTTTACTGTATCTTACTGCAAGTAGACCTGATATCATGTATGCAACATGTCTTTGTGCAAGATTTCAAGCAGATCCCAGAGAGCCTCATCTAACAGCTGTAAAAAGGATCTTCAAATATCTCAAAGGAACCATAACCCTGGGTTTGTGGTATCCTAGAGAATCAGAGTTTAAGTTAATTGGTTACTCTGATGCAGATTTTGCAGGCTGTAAGATAGACAGAAAAAGTACAAGTGGAAGCTGTCAATTTTTAGGTGACAGATTGGTTTCTTGGTACAGTAAGAAACAGAAATCAATTTCTACATCCACTGCAGAAGCAGAGTATATAGCAGCTGGTAGCTGTTGTGCACAGATTTTATGGATGAAGAATCAATTGCTGGATTATGGATTAAGGTACTCTAGAATACCTATTTTCTGTGATAATCAAAGTGCTTGAATTGCTGACATCAGTACTAATTTCTGATGATGTCAAAAAGGGGGAGAGTATACCTAAAGACAAATGCAAAGATACTCAAACTCTGAGACGGAAGGATGATTCTACTGATGGGGGAAGCAGAGGAAATGCAAGAAGAATTTCTGCTCAAAGGCAAAGACGTGTAATAAACTCTGGTGGTCAATCTACTTCAAAACTCAACAAAAGTTTAGTTGTTTCAGCTAACCCATCTACTGATGAAGAGATTGCTGCTAGGATCTTTATTAAAGAGCATGGAAAGGAAGTTACTATTGAAGATATCCAGGCTGAAGAACAGATGCTTGCTGAAGAACACAAGAAAAATCTTGAAGCTGGAATCTACAAGAAGAAGGAAATCAAGGCTCCTAGAAAGAAAGAAAAAGGAATTGTTATCAAAGAGAATGTAAACTCTGATCAGAGTTTACAGTACTCAAGGAGGCCTGTGATTAAAAATGCTGACAAAGGAAAAGGTAAACTGGTAGAAGAAGAACAGTTACCTAAGAAGATTTATTCAACCTCTGACATTGCTCAAGTTGAAACAAGATTACCAAAATCAACCTCTGACGCTGCTCAAGTTGATGATACTATTGAAGTTAAGCCAGCCTCTGACAAGGCTCAAGCTGTGCAAACTCAGCTAGTTCCTCAACTCAAAGGTTTCTTAAGACCTGTACTCTCTGAAACTCTGACACTTCAACCTGTGGATTTTTCTCAAACCAGGACTGTACTTGGAAAAGAATCTTATGATAAGTCTGGTTTAGGTTCACATAGGGAGAAGAGAATAAATAACAGATCTCAAGACAATATTTCACTGGCAGGATCTGGTATTGGGAATACACAAGAAAATCTTGATAAGTTAGAATCTGTTCAGTTGATTTTTCACAGAGTCTTGAAGAAGCAGTTTCTGTTATACTTCATGAGTGATGGAAGAGTTTATAGAGTTGGAGAATCTGATGTAAATCTCAAATCATGGGAAGAACTTGAATATGTACTTTATCTGTTAAAGGTTAAGAACAGACACACCCATAATGTTGCTCAAATCTTAAGAGAAAAGATGCTGAGATCAAAAGTGATGCTTGGAGGAGGAGAAGTCTCAAATGCTTATATTCCAAAGTATAGAGATCATACTGGAAAGTTGGTGGAGATGAAGAGAAACAGTGCTAGATTTAAAACTGCACTGGGAATAAAAGTCTTAGAATTCAACTTAGAGTCAGATAAAGCTCAGTACATTCGGTTAGGGAATGACATGAAGAAGAATAGTATCTATTCTCTGAGGGCTGCCATATATCAAACTGGTGAAGGAGATCCAGAGTATAAGGAGCTGAAAGAGATTATGATAGCTGAGCTCGAGAATGCTGAAAGAAGACTGCTGATTGATTATCTCAGGACTGTGCCTGATATTGAAGAAGTCAAGTAAAGTCTGACTGTAAGTTTTTAATATTTTCTATTCTAAGTCAAATTTAAACTCTGTTTTAAATTAAACTCTGTTATATGTTAAACACTGCATTTGTTAAAAGGTTTTGACATCATCAATTATATGTTTTAACTTGTACATTTTATTATGAACAAGTTGGGGGAGATTGTTAGATATAATTGCTAATGTTTGTTTATCAGTGTTTAAGCAACAGGTATTTACAAGAGTTTATCAGAAGCCAGTCAGAGTTTAGTTAAACTCTGACAGGGTGAAGAGTTTAATTGAAGCCGGTCAGAGTTTAGTTAAAGTCTGACAAGGTGAAAGTTGAATTAGCTGTCGGTGCAGAATTGAAGATTCTAGAAGCAATATATTCTGAAGATGGAAAGAAGCAGAATATATTGATACAGCTAAGGAGATTAGACAGAAGACTGAAGCAATCCTTAATTGATAAGTTTTGTATAGCTAACTTATAGGAATATCAATTAGATAAGGATTGTATGAAGCTGTGTACTATATAAACACAGATAGGTTATCCCTAGAAGGGACGCGTGAATATTGATATATTATTCTTGTAACCTAGAAGCTCTTTGTGATTCATTAACATCATAAAGAGAGAAGCTGTTAATACGATTACAGTTTTATTGATTCATAAACAGTGTTTTTAATTATCGTTATTCTCATACATACTTGATTATATTGTGTATTCGGCCTAACATCCACGCACCCTAAGGTGTTCGATACTTACGTCATTGCCGACTTATAATAGTCGCTAAGGATTCAACCATCGACCTTTGCAATCGCAGGGAATTCTATTCGACTAGGCGCAAACGTCTCAAGTAAGCGTTCTGTTCTATAAGAAGACTTCGATACCGTTGTCGCCCATAGCAATGACAATTTCACATGTCGACTGGGCGGTACTCCGGAAGATCGTTAGAAATTACAAGCTTAAATTCGGTCTCTATTTCAATCATCCTTATACCCAATATTCCTTCTCCCATATCAATCCCGTGTGCTACATAAGCTTAACACTTTTTGGCACAATAGGCTTTTCATTTAAGTCAATCCCGGAATTTCTCAGTCCGCCTTGGTCCTTAAATATATTTCGCCTTTACCGTCCAATCTCAACTTCATCATTTTATCTCTACAATCAATTATAGCAATCAGGGTCTGTCCACCAACCCATATAGCGGCCATCTTACCCAATCCACAAGGTTCGCTCTAGTTTCCACTCTCTTTGGTGACATCCTCTGGTAATCAGAAAGACAAGGTTTGCCAAAATTTGCTGAATTTCTTTCCAAATATGGGAAATTTGATCAATCTATTTTTCTATTAGTAATACTCGGATCTGATTTCCGACCTTTCTGTTCTATCCTCATAATTCCTTCCCGGTTTCCTGAGGGTGGTAAATCTCGTTCTCGATTCCGTCTTAACGTGCTTGTCTTACAATAACATTTGCATGGTACATATACCCCAAAATTCTCCTTGAGATAGTAAAATCCCTCAATGATGTAATAGGCACTATTTCCAGTGGAATCGCTGGTCGTGGGGGATTGAAACCTCATAGCCCAAAACACTTCCTTCCACTATTCTAGGCAACTAAGTACCCCTAATCGTTGGTGAAAATCTGAACATCTTGGTTCTTACGTATGCCGCCTCCTTATGGGCAACTATAACCGACTACGAGTAACAAGTTTCGTTCAAGTCGAATCAATCCACTGATACTGGCTGTATTGCCTCTACCTCTTTCGCTTTGGAGACTCTACTCCATTTTCTTTGTCATATCTCATGATGAATCATAACGATCGTAAACTCTCGTATCGGCACTTATTTGACCTCTGAAGGTTCGTCCGGTCCTATTGTACGACCTCAAGTAACATACTACATCTTTATCAATCAACACGTCCTCTACAAGAGTCTTTCCTTGACCCACTATGGGGTCTTCTTTTAGATCCTCCTATGGATCCTCCTTTATCGGGTGCTCGTCCATCTCAAGGAGCGCATCATCAAATGCCTACTCAAAGGCCTCGGGATCTGGTATCTCAGAATCCCATCAATCTATAATTCATACGAATCGAGGTGACTACACATGAAGTCCTAAGTACGGTTTCCCCAGAAGAAGTCCCCTCTCGGGCTTCATCTTAAACAGTCAGGGTCATGTCCTCTAACCCGACTACGAACTCAATTTGGGCTCTAGATGTTCTTATCATTATTAAGGGTATTGTAAGACTCGATCTCCTATCGTTTCTGAGGACTGTAACCTAACGCTCTGATACCATTTCTGTAACAGCCCCAAATCCGGGGTCAGGGATTTAGAGTAGTCACGATCCATTTACTCATTGCCTTACCTGTATTACTCACAACGTTCATAATTCACCTGCTCATGACCCCACAATATATGTCTCACACACACACACACACAGGTTAGAGTCTCAGAAACGACACAATACAACAACTGCGGAATAATAATTTTTATTACAATACCCAAATGTCTTTGAATCTGTCACTGATACAATTTCTAGGAAATGTTACATTACCAACTTAGCCTTCTGATGCTCACAATCCTCTCATACCATTCATATCTATACATAAGTTGAATACCAACAGCTGTAGCCCGATTCGATTGGTTCGTACTACTCTCGGGATCACTGCTAGAAACTGTTTATGAAAACGCCTTGCGGGGTATGTGCCGTCCCATTGGCATCCTGCTTCGCTGCTATATAATATATATAAAACAATAGCAAGAGTGAGCGATAGCTCAGCAAGGAAATAAAAGTATGTCATAATTCTGCCTTTAACTCAACCCAGAATAAAGCGGGTATAAGACAATAATTTGTCAAAATATCTCGATACTGAAATTATATCCTTATCGGAATGTATTCCCAAAAGCAGTACCCTTATTGTACTTCAAATATCATTTCATAATATTTCTGCAAACTTTTGCTATATTATGAACAAAGTTCTAGTATAATATAGAAGATGAGGTTTCAAAGTAAACCAATATAACCTTTCCAAAAATATCTGCTATGTGAGCAGAATATCAACACATATCTTAAAAGATGAAGTTATAAGGTGATTCCGTATAACAACTCCCTTACCATAACTCATGTTATGTAAGGTATCCACAGAGTCATAACTCATAAAATAAAAGATGAAGTTGCAAGAATTTATTGACATTTCATTTCCAAACACTTTTCGACCTCCTGCCAACATGATCGGTTCTTCACCCCAATACATGTTGCAGGAATATCCAAATTGGATGATGAACCAATACAGGAGTTGCTACCGCGCCCGCTGTGCCTAACCTTGCTATGATCAGTAGCAGGTCGCACCGCTCAAATAGTTTTCTACATGTAGATGGAAGAATCACGACAGCCTGACATTGTCTACCGCCTTACAGTGACCTCCCGGCCAACGGTTGGGCCAATAAAAGTTGGATGGGTCCGCGCAACTAGACCACTTACACCACTCCTAGTTCAGATGAAATCCATGACTCTGAAACGTAAAGATCGTCCTCCTTTCCCCAAGTGTAACACTTGTTGATACGACTCCACTAAGTAGTTATATCTAGGTCGGAAAGGAAGATTCTCCAATATTTCCCAAGCTATTGCTTGTTAATGGACATCGATTTGTTCCATGAATTTACCCCTCGATCGTTGAGGTGGTAACACAATATTTAACTTGCAGCAACCAAATTGCTTTGAGAAAATATCTGTCCCCCGACAATTTTGAGTTGAGAGTTTAAAATGAGTAGCAGTTACTTAAATCAGGTTTCCCATATTTTCGATAGTTGAGCGAACATTTAAATCCTCTTTAAAAGACAGATTTAAATGGAAAAATATTGTTTTGGGAACCTCTTTTTGATTTGAAAATACTTAACAATATTTATTAAATCAGTAACCTTAAACGAATATTCAAAACTAATATTCATTAATTAAATAAATAATCCTCGAATGAATATTCAATAATTAAACCTTGAATGAATAATAATATTCATTAAATAAATAAACTTCGAATGAATAATAAAACAATATTCATTAAATAAATGATCCTTAAATGGATATTCACAATAATATACTTCAAGTCAATAATCCCCAAATGAATATTCATAAATAATATACTTTAAGTCAATAATCCTCAAATGAATATTCATAAATAATATTCATTAATAAATAATCCTCAAATGAATATTCAAAAATAATATTCATTAAATAAATAAATAATCTTCAAATGAATATTCAAAATAACATTCATTAGAAAATCCTCAGATAATATTCACAATAATATTCTTCGCTTAAGTAAACCTCAAATGAATATCTGAAATAATATTCTGTAAGTCGAAAATCCTCAAATGAATATTAATAAATAATATTCCTTAAATAAAATAATCAATCCTCGAATAACAGTCACCCGATATCTTTATCGGAAAATAACCTTTAACATATACCGAAATATAATTACTTCTGATCTTAGAGAAAATCACCCGCCCTTATCCTAGGGCAAATATAAAATCCTGGCTTATAGCTGATATCCCATATCTAACTCATAAGCCCCAACTTCAAGTCATAACCTCAAGTATTGCTATACATAGCAATTCGAAGACAAGTATGCAATAACACATGTATACTTCTCATTTGCATATATAACTGAAATAGTATTCAAATAGTATTTCTCGACCGAGATAATACTCAAATAACATTCCTCAAAACACATAGTATTCTGCCGATGGAATCCCTCCGGGTTTCCACGGCTATCTACATATCTCAAAATATCGACCCCCGGTCTAGAGTCGAAACAATAAACCTGCTCTTATCTATAGAGCTACAAGGTACACCGGTTTATAACTACTTTATCTCAAGGCTCATATATAAACCAAAATCAAACTCTATTTTATACAATATATAACATATATCGCAAAACTGTATAACTCCACACATGGCAAAAGCAGTAATATATAATCAATACTTCAAAGTATAGATTTAGAAAACTTGCCATAATACTTGCAACAAAGATTTGGTATATAAATTGGGAATACACAAGTATTGAACATAGGAAAATATACATACTCTGAATAATAGAGTAAGGTTTAGTAAACTTGCCTGATGCTCGAGAAGTGATAGGGGTTCGCGACGATGCCGGACAATCTAGACAAAGTCAAAGAAAACGTACGATTAATCCCCTGGATAATCCACTTGTACTCAATGCTTAAACACATAAGCGAAACACAACCAAGGCATTACTAGCTCGTTATAGGCTCATACTAAGTCCATGTTAATCGACAATTACTTAAGCCGTAGGTTTAGTCCGAAATCGATCCTCGAATACAAGTTATACTTAACCATTTACAACATTGGTTTCTAAGTCATGTTCTTAGTGGTTTTCACTTGTGCAACCTCGGCTTCCTTATTTTTATAAAATCGGAAAATGATCTTTTTGACTCGAAACCTTCGCACAAGGCTTGATAACTGTCCTTAGCATTATATCACAAGGTTTCACATTTTAATTCGACTCTTAAAGGTCTTTGACTTAGCATCAAAGTGGTTACATTTCTGCGATGGAACCTCTCGAACCACGATTACTAAAATTAGCATAACTCTTAAACCGTTCGACCAAATTAGGCGAACCACATATCATTACGAAGCTTATAACATAAACTACACAATCATGGGCAGTAGGACTCAAGGGTCGAACTCGAACAGAGACGAAACAGGGAATCATGCAGTAGATAGAATTTGGGCATTACGACGGCTCTAAATCAAGCATTTCCAAATTTGTAACTCTTCTACTAAGCCATACAAGGCAACCCAATCATCAATATCACACACCAACCATCACTTATGACCTCTAGGGTCAGTGGTAAGGTCCATTGACCACCTCTAGCCTTGGATGCACCTTAGGAAGCTTGGATCATCCAAAGAAATCAAGAAAACAAGTTAGCAATCTCGGAGTCAATATTTACCAGCTGAAAGAACTTGCAAAACGAGGTCCTTACCTTGCTGTTCTGGAGAATACTCGTGAAATACGAGTTGTAGATTATCTCAATACCTTTCTAACAAGCTATAGAACACAGGATTGCATTAAGAAATGAAGGAGATATGGCCGTTTGAAAATCGGGGCAGAAACTGTCAAGAACAGGGCAGCTTGGTTTCTTCAACTTGTGGGAAGGATTTGGCTAGGCTACACTCCTTTGTTGGCCATGACATTTTGAACGAATGTTGCCCATGGAGTGGAGAAGCTATGGTTAAAATTTGGTGATTTAAGGATGGATAGAAATGGAGATATGAATTTTTCTCTCCTCCTTGTCCCAGATGAGCCGAAAATGGGGGAGTTCTTCCTCTTCTCTTTTTCTTTTCTTTATCTTGGTTAATCAATCAAAATGCTGATTTTTATGTCAAAAGTGGTGAGTCATGGCTTGGTGTATTGTCCTCTTGACACTTGTCACACATGCAAGAGTGGTGGGCAAGTGGCTTGACTGCTTTGCTTTACTGGTTCGTTTCCTTTCACACGGATGATCCAATTGTTGCATTCCTTGTATTTATCTTGTTACATGTTACTTCCATGTCTATATTTAATCCTGTAAATGTTGCCTTGTTCCTCTTGAAACGATTCGAAATATTTCCCAAAAGAGCGAATAAAATTCTACGCGATTCTCGCAGTGAATAGTAACTATTCACTATTTATTCCAACAACCGAATCCTTAAATCGACTTTAATAAAATAATAAAATTCCAAAATATTAAATCCTCAAATCCTCAATTTTAATATCTCATTTCTTGAATATAATAATATATAATTCGCTGCCCGGTCGAATATTACACCAAAAATAAATTTTGGAATTTCTGAATTCTGATTGTCTTTGCATGCACTTATTTACTCCGTAGATCACTAATATGACTTCGGAATATCCACACTACGTCTCGTACATAGGTGGCACGAAAAATTTTCTTAACCCTCAAAATCACTATTCATCCACCAAATTCACTATTCATTGATGCACTTAATCATAATAAGAAAAGTTTTAATTTTACCAAAAATTCGGGTTATTACAATCTTGCTAGATTTTGCAATAAGAACAAAGATATTAACTCTTTACCTTCTACATCAGGAGTAAAGAATGATTATGTAAGAGTTAAACCACAGACTTTATGCACACATTGTGGGAGCACTTGGCATTCTATTTATACTTGTAAGAGTTATCATGCTATTTATCATAACTATTATGAGCTAAAACCCAACTTAAAATGGGTCAGGGCAAACTCTGCAAGTGTAAAGTCTGACAATGTTAGTTTAAACTCTGTTGATAGTGATTCCGCTGCAAAAGCTAACACTGTTAAGAAAGACAAAGGATCCAAGCAAGTCTGGGTCCTTAAAACTAACACTTAGTGTTTGTTTGTGATTACAGGGCATAAAAGAGAGCACCCTTATCTTGGACAGTGGATGCTCAGGACACATGACTGGAAATAAAGCCCTGCTATCAGATTTTGAGGAGAAGGCTGGCCCAAAGGTTTCCTATGGAGATGGCAACATAGGACGTACTATGGGATATGGCAATATCAATCTTGGAAGTGTCATCATCACAAATGTAGCTCTAGTCTCAGGACTCAAGCATAATCTGCTATCTGTGAGTCAAATCTGTGACAGAGGAAACCATGTAGATTTTCATACTGAACACTGTGAAGTAATCAGTAAATCTACTGGAAAAGTTGTTCTAGTTGGACACAGGCGCAACAACATTTATGAAACGAGTTTGGTAACAAACTCTGATGGAAAAACAGTGTGTCTGACTGCAAGAATGTCAAATGAAGAGAGTTGGAATTGGCATAAGAAGCTCTCTCATCTCAATTTGAACAACATCAATGAGCTAATAAGAAAGGATCTTGTAAGGGGACTTCCAAAATCAATACTCAGTCTAGATGGCCTATGTGATTCTTGTCAAAAGGCTAAGCAAAGGAAGTCATCTTTCAAGAGCAAATCTGAATCTTCAGTAGTGGAACCTTATCATCTTTTACATGTTGATCTCTTTGGACCAGTGAATGTGATGTCTATAGGCAGAAAGAAATATGCTCTAGTAATTGTTGATGAATATACTAGATATACATGGGTGTATTTCTTATCAAAGAAGGATGAAACTGCTCAAACTCTGTTGGATCATGTAAATCAACTGGACAAAGGATCACAGTACAAAGTCAAAATTATAAGGAGTGATAATGGAACTGAATTCAGAAACTCAATCATGGAAGCTTTCTGCAAGGAAAGAGGAGTGAAACAAGAATTTTCTGCACCTGGAACTCCACAGCAAAATGGTGTAGTTGAAATAAAGAACAGAACTTTAATTGAAGCAGCCAGAACAATGCTTGATGAAGCAAAGTTACCAACCTATTTCTGGGCAGAAGCTGTTCAAACTGCCTGTTTTACTCAGAATGCTACACTGATCAACAAGCATGGGAAAACACCATATGAGATGGTGAAAAATAAGAAGCCAAATTTGAAATATTTTCATATATTTGGATGCAAATGCTTTGTGTTGAAGACTCATCCTGAACAGTTGACTAAGTTCGAGTTAAAAGCTGATGAAGGAATCTTTGTTGGCTATCCACTGTCAACAAAAGCATTCAGAGTCTACAATCTGAGAACAAAGGTGATCATGGAGTCTATACATGTGTCATTTGATGACAAGAAAATAACTGGACTTGATGACTTAGATAAATATGATCAACTGCGCTTTGAAAATGAAGATTTATTCTCTGATAATGTAAACTCAGATGAAGCGGTTCTGACAAACTCTGATGAAGCATACTCTGAACCTCTACTGGTAAATACTGGAGAAACTGGAAATTCTCAAATTGAACAAAATAGAGAACCAGTTGAGGGGGAGCGTGAAGAAGCTCAACAAGACACAGCAAGTGAGTCAGTTGAGGAAACTGATTCAAACTCTAACAGTTTAAACTCTGAGCCATCCAATTCAGGGGGAGCTTCAGATGCTGCAGAAAGTCAACATATGAATCAGGAGAGCATGGATCAAGGGGGAGGATTCAATAATGATGCAAGGAACCACTTACCAACAGCAAGAAAGTGGACACAGGCACATACACCTGATCTTATAATTGGAGATCCTGATGCTAGTGTAAGAACTAGAAGTGCTACTACAAATGAATGCCTGTATCATGCTTTCTTGTCTCAAACAGAACCAAAGAAAGTGGAAGAAGCTCTTCAAGATGCAAACTGGATAACAGCAATGCAAGAAGAGTTAAATGAATTTGAAAGAAATGAAGTCTGGACACTTGTACCTAGACCAAAGAATAGATCAATTGTAGGTACAAAGTGGGTTTTCAGAAACAAGACTGACAGTGAAGGTGTGATTACAAGAAACAAGGCTAGACTTGTGGCTAAAGGTTATTCACAACAGGAAGGAATTGACTATGATGAAACCTTTGCTCCAGTTGCAAGATTGGAGGCCATAAGAATTTTTCTGGCCTATGCTGCACACAAGAAATTTAAAGTCTTTCAGATGGATGTGAAAAGTGCTTTTCTCAATGGGAAGCTTGAAGAAGAAGTGTTTGTTGAACAACCACCAGGATTTGTAGATTCCAAGCATCCAGATTATGTCTACAGGCTTGACAAGGCACTATATGGACTAAAGCAAGCACCAAGAGCATGGTATGAAACTCTTGCTCAATTTCTTTTAGAAAGTGGGTTCACAAGAGGTACAATTGATAAAACTTTGTTTTATTTTAATTCTGGTGATGATTTGCTTTTAGTTCAAATTTATGTAGATGATATTATTTTTGGATCTACTAATGACAAACTTTGTAAGAAGTTTGCAAAGCTTATGCAGTCCAGGTACCAAATGAGCATGATGGGAGAGCTTAGTTATTTTCTAGGCTTACAGGTCAAGCAAACAGATGATGGGATTTTTATCAATCAAGCAAAGTATACCAGAAATCTTCTAAAGAAATTTGGCATGCTTAATAGTTCATCTGCTACAACTCCCATGGCTACAGCAACAAAGCTAGACAAAGACACAGGTGCTACAGTGGATATGACAACCTATAGAGGCATGATAGGGTCTCTTCTGTATCTCACAGCAAGTAGACCTGATATCTTGTATGCCACATGTCTTTGTGCAAGATTTCAAGCAGATCCCAGAGAGCCTCATCTAACAGCTATAAAAAGGATTTTTAAATATCTCAAAGGAACCATAACCTTGGGTTTGTGGTATCCTAGAGAATCAGAGTTTAAGCTAATTGGTTACTCTGATGCAGATTTTGCAGGCTGTAAGATAGACAGAAAAAGTACAAGTGGAAGCTGTCAATTCTTAGGTGACAGATTGGTTTCTTGGTATAGCAAGAAACAGAAATCAATTTCCACATCCACTGCAGAAGCAGAGTATATAGCTGCTGGTAGCTGTTGTGCACAGATTCTGTGGATGAAGAATCAGTTGCTGGATTATGGGTTAAGATACTCTAAAATACCTATTTACTGTGATAACCAAAGTGCTATTGCTATGACAGGTAACCCAGTACAGCATTCCATGACCAAGCACATCAGCATAAGGTATCATTTTATCAGGGAACATGTGGAGGATGGAAATATTGAGCTTCATTTTGTGTCTACAGACCAACAACTTGCAGATATCTTCACCAAACCTTTGAGTGAAGCTACTTTTACAAGATTGGTAAATGAACTTGGAATGATCTATGGTTTTGATTAGAGATACGGGTTAGACTCAAAAACTATAAATGTTTGATTTTTATGCTCATGATTCTTTGCATGTATTAACTGTTATGAGTACCAGTGTCATAAACTCTGAAAGTAAACTCTGATGCTAAACTCTGTTAGTCATAAAGTGTTGGTCATACTCTGATAGTTATAGTCTAATGCTATACTATAATTGTAATTTTGTCTGAAACATATTGACCAATGAAGAAATTTGTATGAAGCATAATTCTCAGTAAGTAATTATGAATCCTTAAAAGTTGTATAGATTCTGATCTCAAATATGTGCAGTAAGTTAACACAGCATGATACTGTCTCTGTATTTATAGCATCTCTTAGTTTATTGATCCTATACACTGAGTCTGTATTAGCTGTTTGCATTTTCTCTCATAAATTAATTGCATTAACTGATGAAAAGTCTAAACTCTGATTATTAATTGTAAATAATTCACCCTCAAATCAAAAGATGCCAAAAAGAGCACAAATTCCTTTGAGATCATGTTGTGCCTAGGAAGATCCAGGAACTTATTGTATGAAATAAGGGCTTTGATTTTTGGTGACTAGTGTCAACCACTGATTACTGGAAAAATTAAAAAAAAAAAAACATATATAAAGGGGGTGAAGAATAAAAGATATATCCAAATGAAAGGATATCAAAATACATAGTTTAGATATAAAAATCAGATTTTATGTTTTACATGAGAGTTTAGGCAACCAGTTTTTACTGCTTAAGTTTGTGGATTTTATGCACTTTGAGATGATCTAAATATTGATTTCGGTAAACTCTGCTATAGCACACACAATTATTCACACCTGTACAGTTTGAGGAAAGAGTTTATTGACAAAGAAGGACAAATGGTAAACACTGATGTATTGTGAGAAATACGCCGAGGTAATTTTGTTTTAATCTCTGATGGTTAAAATGATTTCTTTGTTTCAGACATTTTATAATTTTGAGATTAGACATTTGTTTAGAAATTCGAAAGAGTATGAGTACAAACGGTTCATATTTGTATTAAACAGAGGAGAGAGAGGTTGAGTGTTTTGAAAAGTGTGAAAAGCGGTAATTATGGCTATTTTTACTGCGCGTGTGTATTGGAAGTTGTTACATACAGCTGTCAGCGTATACATGTTTGACATCTGTCCCACTCACACATTTTTCAAAGATGCCTGCTGTATGTAGTAATGATTAAAACGATTCAGTTTTAATTTTCACAGTCATTATTTAAACTTACTACACATAAACGGTTCATTCTTTTACACACTTCATTTTCTTTACTCACAAACACTGTCTCAAACACTTTCACTGCATACATTCTACACTTTTCTCTGTCTTATTTCTTGCTTTCTTCTAAACATCTCTAATGGCTACAACAATGTTTACTGCTTCTGGGTTAGAATTTGTCCCAAACAACTATGCTGCTCCTTTGGCAAATGAGAACGCACCGGAGGCGTTTCATTTGATTCAGGATTTCTTGTCAAACTCTGATGTTAGTACTGCTCTCACCGCACCGTTGAAGCTGTCTGCATCTCAAATCAGGACTCTTTGGCAGACAGGCACTTATGATAATGGAGGAGAGTCTGGGTCTCCGTCCATAATTTTTGAATTTCAAGGAGAAGAGTTTATAGTTACTCCAACTACTGTTCGTGATGCTTTGGGTCTTGAGGATTTCAATGCTTTCACAATCTCTATTGGTGATTTTGAGTTGGTGAGAATGATGAGGGAAATAGGCTACTCTGGACCATTGACAAAGATTGGTCAACTCAAAAGGCCGTTTTTGCGCAAGGAATGGAGTTTCTTTTTCGACTGCATAACAAGGGCTTTTGGAAAGAAGTGCACGAATTGGGATGCAATTCCCACTGATAGTCTGCAAATCGGGTATTCTCTTCTTTATGGAGGAAATTTTGATGTTGCTAGGCTAGTTTTAACTAATATTGGTGAGAAAATGCTAGAGAATAGGAATGTTGTTTATTTCTCTAGATTTTGTCAATTGTTATTCAACTTTTGCTGTCCTGATGTTGAGATTTTAGAGGATGATGTCATTCTCTCGTTTAAATTGCATAAACGCATATTCTCTGATCTCACTAATAAAGATAACAAGAAAGGAGATGTTGGTGTTTTGATGTTGCCTGAGTCTGTGCAACAATTCCTGATCAATTCACAACAACAACAACCACTTGCAAACTCTGAAGCTGGACCTTCTATGTCTCAATCACAAAGGTCAAAGAAGACTAAGTTAAGAGCTGTTAAGTCTGCTAGAGTGAATCCATCAAATGCTGAAGCTGGGGTATCAAACACTGATGATATGCCCCAGAAGAAAAAGTTAAAGAAAAGAAGGGCCAACATGGCAAAATCTGATGCTGTTGATGAGGAGAGTGAAACTGATGATGAAACTCTTCATCAAAGGAAAAGAAGACTGGTAGCAGCACATTTATTTGGTGCTGAGAATGTTTCTTCAAAAGTTGCTGAAGCTCCTGCAGTTTTTGTTCAGGAGGATGCTGAAAATGTTGAAGCAGTCTCTGTGTCTGATATGGCAAATGCTGAAACAGAGGCTGAGGTTTTTGCACAAGATTTTAATGCTGATTTTGAAATGGAAAATGTTCTTGAAGCACATCCTGCTGTCAGTGTTTGTGACACTGAGGATGTGGCAGCTGATCAAGCCACTCTGGTACTTGAAGAATCAATGGCAACTCATACAGAGATCCTCTCTGTCACCAATCAAATTCCTGAATTGGGTGAAGAGGTTGATCAGGCAGCAAAATCTGTCTCTTCTGAGCAGATTGTTGAAAATGTTGAGAAAGCTGAGGTTGTTCCAGCAGTAGAAGTAGAGAAGATTTTAAATGACGCTACAGGAGAGAATTGTGTTGAAGCAGAGGTTTTTCCAACAAACTCTGAAAGTCTTACGGTTCATGTAGAAGACAATGATGAATTGTTGCTTGAAGCTCTACAACAGTCGGTTGTTGAGGTTGTTCACAGAGAAGCAGAGTTAGTTGCAAATCTAAACTCTGAAACTCCTGAAGCTGTACAGCAAGTTATTCCAGATGCTGAAGAAAATCAAGAAGACAATGCAGCAACTTCTGATGATAGTAAAGATGCTCATTCTAATCCTGATATACAGGTTGAATTATCAGAAGATGTAGACTCTGATACTGTAAGAGAAGCAAATCGTGCTAATGCTGAGTACTTTCAAGATATGTACTTCAAGAACTGGGCAGATGCTGATTGTGTTTTTTCTGCTCAGAGGGCTGCTGATTTTGTTAATCAATCTATCAAAACCATTTCATCTTCTGATGTTCTTACAAGTCTAAAGGCCACTGTGATTCAAATTAAGTCTCTTCACAACAGATTTGATGAGTCTCATAAGGAGGTCACTGCTTTGAGGAATGAAGTTGGTATGAGAGATCTTACTCTGAAGAATGATAGATCTTACTACAATTCTATGTTCAAGAAGCAAGCTAAGGACTCTAATGAAATTCAGAAGAGGCTTGGGAAAGTTGAGGACAACCAGACTGCTATGTCTGCCCAACTGACTTCAATTTCTACTGCAATTGAGTTGCTGACATCAGTACTACTTTCTGATGATGTCAAAAAGGGGGAGAGTGTACCAAGTGACAAATGCAAAGACACTCAAACTCTGAGACGGAGGGATGATGGTAATGATGGTGGAAGCAAGGGAGATGGAAAGAGTTTAAGATTAAATTCTGATAGAAGACCACTAAGATCAAAGACACCAAGATCAAACTCTGATAGAAGATCAAACTCTGGTAAGGGAAATGCAAACTCTGCCAGTGGTTCAAAACTCAAAAGTTTGATAATCTCTGATAAGCCTACCACAGATGAGGAAATTGCTACTAAAATGTTTTTAGAAGAGCATGGTGGTGAGGTAACAGTTGAGGATTATGATGCTGAATTAAGAATGATAAATGAAGAGCACCAGAAGAAAATGGAAGCTGGTACTTATACAAAGAAAGGTAAAGCTCCAAGGAGAAAAGAGATAGGAATATCTATTAAAGATAATGTAAACTCTGATCAAAGTTTGCAATACTCAAGGAGACCTACTATTGCAAGAAATGACAAAGGAAAAGGTAAACTGGTAGAAGAAGAACAGTTACCAAAGAAGATTTATTCAACCTCTGACATTGCTCAAGTTGAATCAAGGATAAACAAATCAACCTCTGACGTTGCTCATGTTGATATTGCTACTAAAATTGTGACAACCTCTGACAAGGCTCAAGTTGTACAAACTCAACTCAAAGGTTTCTTAAGACCTGTACTTTCTGAAACTCTGACATTAGAACCTGTGGATTTTTCTCAAACCAGGACAGTACATGGAAAACAATCTTATGACAAGTCTGGTTTAGGTTCACACATTGAGAAGAGGATAAATAACAGTCCAATGGATCAAACATCACTGGCAGAACCTGGTGTTGGGGTTACTCAAGAGAGCCTTGACAAGCTAGAGTCTGTTCAGTTAATTTATCATAAGGGACTTAGGAAGGACTTTCTGTTATACTTCATGGCTGATGGCAGAGTATACAGAATAGGTGAAAATGATATACATTTGAAAATGGCTGAAGAGTTAGAATATGTCTTATATCTACTCAAAGTCAGAAATCAAAGGACTCAAAATGCTGCTGAAGTTTTGAGAGTAAGGATGATGAGAGCAAAGGTTCTCAGTGGTGCTAAAATTACAAGTGCTTACATTCCTAAGTACAAAGATGCTCATGGAAATCTTGTTGAGATGAGAAGAGATAGTGCAAAGCTTTCTACAGCTTTTGGAATAAAGGTGTTGGAATTCAAT
Source organism: Heracleum sosnowskyi (assembly GCA_030848705.1). NCBI lineage: Eukaryota > Viridiplantae > Streptophyta > Magnoliopsida > Apiales > Apiaceae > Heracleum > Heracleum sosnowskyi. Next base: position 79,326,470 of record CM061242.1, read on the forward strand.
TTGGAATCTGACAAAGCCTTTATAATAAGGCTGGGCAATGATATGAGAAGAAACAGCATATATTCTCTGAGGGCTGCCATATATCAAACTGGTGAAAGTGATCCAGAATTGAAGGAGCTGAAAGAGATTATGATTGCTGAGCTAGAGAGAGCTGAAAGAAGATTGCTTACAGACTATATCAGGACAGTGCCTGATATTCAAGAAATCAAATGAAGTCTGACTGTAAGTTTTTAAAGTTTTCTGTTCTAAGTTAAAATTAAACTCTGTTATGATTAAACACTGCATTTGTTATATGTTTTGACATCATCAATTATCTGTTTAACTTGTACATTTTTTTTATTATGCACAAGTTGGGGGAGATTGTTAGATATAATTACTGATGTTTGTTTAATCAGTGTTTAAGTAACAGGTACTGTTCAGAGTTTAGTCTGAAGTACTTATCAGAGTTTACATGGAAGCCAGTCAGAGTTTGTTAAAGTCTGACAGGGTGAAAGTCGATTTAGCTGTCGGTGCATATCATGAAGATTCTAGAAGCAATATATTCTGAAGATGGAAAGAAGCAGAATATATTGATACAGCTAAGGAGACTGGACAGAGGACTGAAGCAATTCTAATTGATTACAATTGTATAGCTAATTTGTAGGAGTATCAATTAGAGATTGATTGTAACTGTGTATTATATAAACACAGATAGGTTATCCCTAGAAGGGATGCGATTATTGAAATATTATTCTTGTAACCTAGTAGCTCTTTGTGATTCATTAACATCATAAAGAGAGAAACTGTTAATATAATTACAGTTTGTTGATTTACAAACTTGTGTTCTTGATTGTTATTCTCATACATACTTGATTATATTGTGTATTCGGCCTAACAACGACTACGGTGTTTTCTTCTGCAGGTACATTAAGCACAAAGGGAATGAGTGAAACAAAAACACTTACACCTAGCCTGAGTGGGAAAGGAAAAATGAGTGAAACACCGACAAAAACGTTGAGTGTACACCCAGAGCCAAAAGTGAGGAGTGACACCCTAACCCTTCCAAATATTGATGATATGCTATTAACGACAGAACGAGAGTTACATGTTCAATCCACTCTCAAGGAGATGACAGTTCACGACAAACAAGGAAATCCGCTATTCAAGGTTCCACTGCGACCTTCCTTTGACCAAGGGATCTCCTCTGGTCAAGCCAATGCTTCTTTAAAGACTATTTAAGAGAAGGTTGACTTGGCTGCAGCTGATTCCAGAAGAACTTATCGGGTCTTAGGCAGTGCATCTGGCATTATAACAGGTACTAAACCGGCAGTGGACTCCTTGAAGAAGGAAGCTATGGAAGAACTGGTCGAACTGAGGAGTGACGTCAAAGAGCTTAAAGATGGTTTCATGAATGAAGTTGATGCTCTGCAACAAGGACAAGAAGCTTTGAAAGAAGACGTTCTGGTTATCCGGGATGGTCAAGCTAGGGTAAAAGATGCAATGAACACCCTTTCTCGAGTGGAGTCTAAGCTGAACCAGAGACTGGACAAGATTGAGAAGACTACCAACTCCAGATTGGATGACATTGACCTGAAGCTCGCTTCTATGCATAAGATGAATAAGGAGCTATTGGATTTCATGGAAAATCAAAGTGACGGAGTACAGTCAATCTGGACTATGCTGAAGAACCAACAAACTGGACAACCTGATCCTTCAAATCAGCAACCTGATCCTTCTACTGCCTTCTATGCTGAGGATGCTTTTGTCGAGGATTCCTCAACTAAGGGGGAGAAAGTTGGAGATGGGGAGAAAGCTAAGGATGGATGGGGAGTTTGGGAAACGGTTGAAGCTATTCCAGTTAGACAGTACTGGATTGAGGACATGATGCAAGAAGAGAAGAGTGAAGAGGTATTTGAGGTCATGCAAGAGCAACCAATTCAGGAGGAGCATGAGCCATATTATCCAGAGCCTGTTGAATATCCAATCTGGGAGGATAATATGGAAGAAGAAGCAAATCCTCTGTCATAAAAAGAAGAAGCTGCCTTGGAAGCGATAAGAGCTCAAAGAGCTGCAATAGATGCCAGACATGATGAGAAAGAAAGACACCAAACAGTTCTAAGGATTGAAAAGCTAAAAAGATCTGTTAGGCCGAATACACAATATATAATCAAATATGTATGATAATAACAATAAGAACACTGTTTATGAATAATAAACTGTATGGAATTAATAACTCATCTCTCGGTGATATAAAAATATCACAGAGAGCTGCTAGGTTACAAGAATAATATTTCAAGTATTTGTATCCATTTTAGGGTTAACCTATCTGTGTTTATATAGTACACAACTACATACAATCTTTAATTGATATTCCTATAAATCAGCTATACAATTAATATTAATTAAGAATTACTTCTGTCTTCTGTTCCGTTTCCTTAGCCATCACGATATCTCTTTGCTTCTTTCCTTCTTCAAAGTATATCGCTTCTAGAATCTTCATTGAGTATAACTCCGACAACTAAGTAAACTCTGAATGTCAGAGTTTAAAAAACTCTGACCAGTCTTCCAGCTAAACTCTGATATTTACCTAATACTTTAAACACTGATAAACAAACATCAGCAATTATATCTAACAATCTCCCCCAACTTGTGCATACAAAAATGTACAAGTTAACAGATAATTGATGATGTCAAAACATATAACAAATGCAGTGTTTATAAAATCACAGAGTTTATATTTTAACTTAGAACAGAAAACTTAAAAAAAAAAAAACTTACAGACTCCAATTACTTAATCTCTTTAACTTCAGGTATAGTTCTGAGATAGTCTATAAGCAATCTTCATTCAGCCCTTTCAAGCTCAGCTACCATAATCTCTTTCAGTTCCTTCAACTCTGGATCACTCTCTCCAGTTTGATAGACATCAGCTTTCAGAGCATAAATACTGTTCCTTCTCATTTCATTTCCCAGCTTTATCATGAAACATTTATCTGACTCCAGATTAAATTCTAACACTCTTATACCAAGAGATGTTCTAAATCTTGCACTGTTCCTCTTCATTTTTACAAGCTTTCCATGATGATCTCTGTACTTAGGTATATAAGAACCTGCAGACTTTAAACCACCGAGGGCTCTAGCTTTCATCATCCTGCTTCTTAATACCTCAGCTGCTTGTTGATTTTTTTGATTTTTGACTTTGAGTAGATACAACACATATTCTAACTCTTCCTTCATCTTTACTTCAATGTCAGCTTCTCCAACTCTGTATACTCTTCCATCAGTTTTGAAGTATAACAGAAAGTCCTTTTTCAATCCTCTATGATATATTAACTGAACAGACTCCAAAGTATCAAGATTTTCTTGAGTCACACCAACACCAGGTTCAGCTAATGATGTATGATCCATAGGACTATTGTTCACCCTCTTCTCTCTGTGAGATCCTAAACCAGATCTATCTCGAGATTCCTTGCCCATGATGGTTCTGCTTTGAAAAATATTCACAGTTCCAGGATTCAGAGTATGTTGAACTGTGATTGGTTTTCCAAATGTCCTTTGAAGTTGAGAAGATAACTGAGTCTGTACAACTTGAGTAGTATCAGTGGTTGTCACAGCTTCCAATGATTTGTCAACTTGAGCATTGTCAGAGGTTGATTTAGCTTTCTTCAGTACTTGTTCTTCTTCTACCATCTTTCCTTTACCTTTATCAAGACTAGCTTTGATTGGTCTCCTTGCATACTGTAAACTCTGTTGAGAATCTACATTATCCTTGATAACAATTCCTTTCTCTTTTGGCCTTGAAACTCTCACAGGCTTCTTAATCTTTCCAGTCACCAATTTCTTCTTATGCTCTTCAGCCAGCATCTTTTCTTCAGCTTGAATATCTTCAACTGTGGCATTTGCACCATGCTCTTCCAAAAAAAACTGAGTTGCAATTTCTTCATCAGTGATTGGTTGAGAAGTAAGCATTAAGCTTCTAGCTTTTGAAGATGACTGAACTTCAGTGTTTGTTCTCCCAGAGTTTGTCTTAGCAGAGTTTGACCTCAGTCTCCCTTGCTCTTGATATGATTTTGACCTTAACTCTGTTTCCTTTGCACTATCTTCACCACCATCAGTACCATCATCCTTTTTGTTCAGAGTTTGAGATATCTTGCATTTGTCCTTAAATACTCTCTCCCCCTTTTTGACATCATCTGGAATCAACACAGATGTGAGCATTTGAAGTGAAGCAGCTATGGTATCAAGCTTGTCAGACATTACAAGTTGATTGTCTTCAACCTTGCTCAGCCTAGTCCTTAAAGACTCCTGATCTTTAAATAAAGAGACATACAAGGATTTATCCTGTTTCAAAGACATTTCTCTTGCAGCCACTTCATTTCTCAACCCAGTGACAACCTTCTGAGCATCATCAAAGCGGTTATGAAGAGATTTGACTTGAACTATAGTAGCTTTAAGATGTGTGAGAAGCTCAGGATTAGTGATATTTGCGGTAGACTTTGTCACAAAATCAGCTGCCCTCTGATCAGGAAAAATGCACTCATGACTGGACCAATTTGCAAAGTACATATCCTGATAATGAGTTTCAGCATCATGGTGAGATGTACCATCAAACTCTTAAGGATTTTGTTGAACAGAAACCCTTGGAGAAGATGAGGAATCAGCTATGTCATCAGACTTTGCTAAAGATTCTGCACTTAGAGATTTAGGAACATTCTCAGCAACATTTTCCAGTGCAGCTTCATTTTCAATATCTTTAGAGTTTAAATTCTCAAAAACTTTCTCATTTGCTTGATCAGCCTCAACAATAGGCTCTACAGCAGCTTCTTGAACAGTCTCTGCAGCATCTTCAAGAATATTCTCAGAACTTACAGCCTTTGTTGTCTGATCAACCTCCTCACCCTTTTCAAGAACCTGGTGAGTAACAGAGCATACCTCTGTGTGAGTAGCCATAGACTCATCAATAATTACAGTAGGTTGATCAGCTACAGCCACATCCTCTGTTTCATCAATACTATCAAACTCTCTATCAAACTCTTCAAGAGTTGCAGAAGGATGTGCTTCAATGTTCTCCTCTATCTCCATTTACAGTGGCTCAGGTTGTTCAGCATTCATTTCAGCCATCTCATCAGTATTTGCTCTGGCTTCATCAGGCACAGTAGCATCCACAACAGCATCTTTAGAGATAATCTCTGGAGCTTCAGAGTTTGTAGATTCTTGAACCAATTCATCGAATGAATAGTCAGCTACCAGCTTCCTTCTTTTGGTCTGTAAGGGCTCATCAGCATCAGAGTGTGGTCTATTTGCCCTTTTCTTTATTCTTGAAGTACCAACAGACTTTGGTAACTCAGCATTAGAATGTGGTTTAGCAGCCTTAAAAGCTTTGAAAGCTCTGTGCTTAGTTCTACCTCCATACTTTGGTCTTTGGGATGTGGATTGAGGTTGAGGTTGTGGTTGAGGTGGATTTAGAAACTGTTGGACTATCACATGAAGTAATAAGTCACCAACATTCCCTTTCTTAGCATCCTTGTTGGTCAAATCAGAAAATATCCTCTTATGCAATTTAAAAGAGGGAATCACATCATCCTCAGCAATTTCAATCCCAGTTACACAAGCAGAAAATATCAATTGACAAAAGCGAGCAAAGTACACTACACTTCTATTTTCTGACATTTTATCTCCTATATTATTCAGTACTAGTCTTGCAAAATCAAAGTTATTACCATAGAGAAGAGAATACCCGATTTGCAGACTATCAATAGGAATAGCATCCCAGTTTGTGCACTTCTTGCCGAACGCTCGAGTAATGCAGTCAAAGAAAAAGCTCCATTCCTTCCTTAAAAGCGGTCGCTTTAACTGACCTATTCTTGCCAGTGACCCACTGTAACCAATATCTCTCATCATTCTCTGTAGCTCAGCATCACCAACAGAGATTGTGTAAGCATTGAAATCTTCAAAACCCATAGCATCACGGACAGTGCCTGGAGTAACCACAAACTCTTGCTCTTGAAACTCAAAAACAATCGAAGGAGTACCAGACTCTCCTCCATCATCATAGACGCCTGTCTCCCAGAAAACCTTGATTTGCGATCCAGAGAGCTTCACAGGTTCAACGAGAGCTTGCCCAATAGCAGACTGAGCAAGAAAATTTTGAAACAAATGAAATGCCTCCGGTACGTTCTCATTATTCAATGGTGCTGCATAATTGTTAGGAACAAACTCTAATCCAACAGAGTGAAAAACAGTGGTTGCCATTAGAAACAGATTCGAATAATCAGAGAATAAGCTTTGAAAGGTGTTTGAAAAATAGATGCAGAAAAGTGTTTGTGAAAATGTGTGTGTGACAATATCTGTGAATTGAGTAAGTCTATAAAGAATACGAACGTTGTGTGTATAGTGATTAAGTAAAAATTAAAACTGAAGAGTTTTAATCATTAAGACACACAACTGGCTTACTCGTGAAGTGTGTGAGTGGGACAGGTGTCACACATGCAGTCACTGCCAGCAGTAAAGTGGTAGTTTCCAACACGCATGCGCAGTAAAAACAGGCAATAATTACTGCTATTTTCTAGACACGTTTCATCTTTTTCAAAACTCATACAAACCGTTGTCAATCATACTCTCTATTTTCAAAAGAAATAATGTTCCTCAAAAATGTGAAATGTCTGAAACACATTTATTTATTTTAATCAACAGAGATTAAAAATAAATTACCTCGGCGGAGAGTACACAGTTCATCAGTGTTTATCAATTCTCCAACATCATTAATAATCTCTTTTCTCAAAGTGCACAGTTGTGAGTATTTGTGTGTGGATAGCAGAGTTTACTGAATGTAAATATTTAGAGCATCTCAAAGTGCATAAAATCCACAAAGTAAATCAGTAAAAACTAGTTTCCCAAACTCTCATATGTAAAGACAAAATCTGATGTCATCGAAACTCTGTGTGTGTATATATATATATATATATATATATATATATATATATATATATATATATATATATATATATATTTGTATAAGTATCTATATATATATTTTCTGTTCACCCCCAGTCTATTTTTTTTTCTTTTCCAGTAATCAGAGGTTGGCACTAGTCACCAAAATTTAAAAAATTTAGCCCTTATCTTAACAGTAAGTTCCTGGATCGTTCTAAACAATTAGCTAGTCACCAAAAATTTAAATTTTAGCCCTTACCAACAGAGTAAGTTCCTGGTTCTTTCTAGCCTCAGGACTAGTCACCAAAAATTTAAACTTTAGCCCTTACTGAAACAACAAATTCCTGGGTCATCCCAGCTAATTGAGTAGTCACCAAAAATTTCAAATTTTAGCCCTTATTGACACAATAAGTTCCTGGGTCTTCCTAGACACAACATGATCTCAAAAGAATTTGTACATGTTTATACATCTTTTTCTTGGGGGTGAAATAGCAGCAACTATCTATAAGAGTTTAGACTGACATCATTTAACACATATAATTTATGAGAGAAAGTGCAAACAGCTAATACAGACTCAGTGTATAGGACCAATAAACTAAGAGATGCTATAAATATAGAGACAGTATCATGCTGTGTAAATTTTCTACACACATTTGAGATCAGATCATATATAACTCAGAAGGATTCATGATTACTTAATGAGAATCATGCTTCATACTATTTTTCTTCATCGGTGTTTATGTTTCAGACAATACCACAATCAGAGATTAACATCAGAGTTTAACCAATCAGAGTATGCTAACAGAGTTTAACAATACGATTTGCATGACAGTTAACATATGCATAGAAACATGAGCACCAAATCATAGAAGAGTAAATTTTGAGTCTAACCAGTATCTCTAGTCGGAACCAGAGATCATTCCTAGTTCATTTACCAGTCTTGTAAATGTAGCTTCACTCAATGGCTTGGTGAAGATATCTGCAAGCTGTTGATCTGTAGACACAAAATGAAGCTCAATATTTCCTTCCTCCACATGTTCCCTGATAAAGTGATACCTTATGCTGATGTGCTTGGTCATGGAATGTTGTACTGGATTTCCTGTCATAGCAATAGCACTTTGATTATCACAGAGTACGGGTATTTTAGAGTACCTTAACCCATAATCCAGCAGTTGATTCTTCATCCACGGAATCTGTGCACAACAGCTACCAGCAACAATATACTCTGCTTCTGCAGTGGATGTGGAAATTGATTTCTGTTTCTTGCTGTACCAAGAGAGTAGTCTGTCACCTAGAAATTGACAGCTTCCACTGGTGCTCTTTCTGTCAATCTTACAACCTGCAAAGTCTGCATCAGAGTAACCAATCAGCTTAAATTCTGATTCTCTAGGATACCACAAACCCAAGGTTATGGTTCCTTTGAGATATTTGAAAATCCTTTTCACAGCTTTTAGATGAGGCTCTCTCGGGTCTGCTTGAAATCTTGCACAAAGACAGGTTGCATACATGATGTCTGGTCTACTTGCAGTCAGATAAAGCAGACCCTATCATGCCTCTGTAGTTTGTCATATCTACTGAAACTCATGTGTCTTTGTCTAGATTGGTTGCAGTTGCCATAGGAGTTGTTGCAGATGAACTATCAAGCATACCAAATTTCTTGAGAAGATTTCTGGTATATTTTGCTTGATTGATAAAAATCCCATCATCTGTTTGCTTTACCTGCAAGCCTAGAAAATAACTTAGCTCTCCCATCATGCTCATTTGGTACCTGGACTGCATAAGCTTGACAAACTTCTTACAGAGTTTATCATTAGTAGACCCAAAGATTATATCATCCACATAGATTTGAACTAAAAGCGAATCATTACCAGAATTGAAATAGAACAAGGTTTTATCAATTGTACCTCTTGTGAACCCACTCTCTAAAAGAAATTGAGCCAGAGTTTCATACCATGCTCTAGGTGCCTGCTTTAGTCCATAAAGTGCTTTGTCAAGCCTGTAGACATAATCTGGGTGCTTGGGGTCCACAAACCCTGGTGGTTGTTCAACAAACACTTCTTCAAGTTTCCCATTGAGAAAAGCACTCTTCACATCCATCTGAAAGAATTTAAACTTCTTGTGAGCAGCATATGCTAGAAAAATCCTTATGGCTTCCAACCTTGCAACTGGAGCAAAGGTTTCATCAAAGTCAATTCCTTCCTGCTGTGAATATCCTTTTGCCACAAGTCTAGCCTTGTTCCTTGTAATTACTCCCTCACTGTCAGTCTTGTTTCTGAAAACCCATTTTGTACCAACAACAGATCTGTTTTTGGGTCTTGGTACAAGTGTCCAGACTTCATTTTTCTCAAACTCATTCAACTCCTCCTGCATTGCTGTTATCCAGTTAGCATCTTGAAGAGCTTCATCCACTTTCTTAGGCTCTGTTTGAGAAAGGAATGCATGAAACAAACATTCATTTGTTGTAGCACTTCTTGTTCTCACACTTGCATCTGGATCTCCAATAATCAGATCAGGTGTATGAGCCTGTGTCCACTTTCTTGTTGTAGGTAAGTGGCTTCTTCCATCATTATTGGATCCTCCCCCTTGATCCATGCTCTCCTGATTTCCTTGTTGACCATCTGTATTATCTGAGGCTCCCCCTGAATTGGACTGCTCAGTGTTTGAACTTTCAGAGTTTAAGCCAGATTTTGTGTCAGATTCTTCAGCTGACTCACTTTCAGAATGTGAATCATCATGTTGAGGTGTTCTCGAAGTTTCTTCTTGCTCCCCCTCAACTGGTTCCCTATTCTGTTCTATCAGAGAAACTTCCTCAGTGTTTACCAGTAGAGGTTCAGAGTTTGCTTCAACAGAGTTTGTTGGATAGGCTTCATCAGAGTTTACGTCATCAGAGTTTAGATCTTCATTTTCAAAGCGTAGTTGATCATGATTTTCTTCATCTTCAAGTCCAGTTATTTTTCTTGTCATCAAATGACACATGTATAGATTCCATGATCACTTTAGTTCTCAGATTATAGACTCTGAATGCTTTAGTCGACAGTGGATATCCAACGAAAATTCCTTCATCATCTTTTAATTCAAACTTGGTCAACTGTTCAGGATGAGTTTTCAACACAAAGCATTTGCACCCGAAAATATGAAAATATTTCAGGTTTGGTTTCTTTTTCTTCACCATCTCATATGGTGTTTTCCCATGACTGTTGATCAGTGTAACATTTTGAGTAAAGCAAGCAGTTTGAACAGCTTCTGCCCAAAAATAAGTTGGCAATTTTGCTTCATAAAGCATTGTTCTGGCAGCTTCGATTAAAGTTCTGTTCTTTCTTTCAACTACACCATTTTGCTGTGGACTCCCTGGTGCAGAAAATTCTTGCTTCACTCCTCTTTCCTTGCAAATTCTTCCATTGTTGCATTTCTGAATTCAGTACCATTATCACTCCTGATAATTTTCACTTTATACTGTGATCCTTTGTCCAGTAGCTTTACATGTTCCAACAGAGTTAAGGCAGTTTCATCCTTCTTTGCTAGAAAGTACACCCAACTGTATCTAGTGTACTCATCAACAATGACTAAAGCATATTTCTTTCTGCCAAGAGACATTACATTCACTGGACCAAATAGATCAACATGAAGAAGATGATAAGGATCCACAACTGAAGATTCAGACTTACTCTTGAAAGATGACTTCCTTTGCTTGGCCTTTTGACAAGAATCACACAGACCATCTAAGCTGAGTATAGATTTTGGAAGTCCCCTTACAAGATCTTTTCGAATCAACTCATTGATGTTGTTCAGATTTAGATGAGAGAGCTTCTTATGCCATTTCCAGCTCTCTTCACTAGACATCTTTGTAGACAGACACACAGCTTTTCCTTCAGAGTTTGTTACCAAACTTGCTTCATAGATATTATTGTGTCTGTGTCCAACTAAAACAACTTTCCCTGTAGATTTGCTAACCTCACAGTATTCAGGTTGAAAATCTACATGATAACCTCTGTCACAGATTTGACTCACAGATAGCAGATCATGCTTGAGTCCTGGGACAAGAGCTACATTTGTGATGATGATAGTTCCAAGATTGATATTACCATATCCCAGAGTACGTCCTATGTTGCCATCTCCATAGGAAACTTTTGGGCCAGCCTTCTCCTCATAATTTGATAGCAGGGCTTTATTTCCAGTCATGTGCCCTGAACATCCACTGTCCAAGACTAGGGTGATTTCCCTTATGCCCTGCAATCACAACCAATTACTGAGAGTTAGTTTTAAGGATCCAGACTTGATTGGATCCTTTGGCTTTCTTAACATTGTTAGCTTTTGCAGCGGAATTCTTATCAACAGAGTTTAAGCTAACAGTATCAGAGTTTACACTTGCAGAATCAACTTTAACCCATTTCAAATTGGGCTTCAACTCATAATAGTTGTGATAAATAGCATGATAATTCTTGCAAGTATAAATAGAATGCCAAGTACTCCCACAGTGAGTGCATAAAGTCTGTGGTCTAACCCTAACATAATCATTCTTTACTCCAGACTTGGAGGGTAAAGAATTAATGTCTTTGTTCTTCCTGCATAAACTTGCAAGATGGTTAGTACTACCACAATTATGACATGTTTTTCTAGAAGCATCAGTAATAGGCAACTGATTATTACTTTCATTTATGCCTACTTTTCCATTTCTGTTCTTCCTGGACACTTTCTGTTTGTTGACAGACTTTACCTCTTTGAGCTTATACTTGAATTGTTTCTCTATCATTAAACCAACATTAACCTGTTTAACGCAAGTTTTTACTGGTTCTTCCTTAACAGTTTCTGTCTCAACTACAGAGTTTAGCTTACTGGATTCAGGAACAAATTTCATAGGTGGAAGATGTGTTCTAACTTTAACTTTATCTTTAAACCTAAGTTCATCTTTATCACAGTAACCTAACCCAACTGCATCTGTTTGAAACACTTGATGTGTGTCTTTTCCAGAGTTTGTCCAGGTTTTAATTATCTTCCTCTCTTTTTCCAATTCAGATTCTAGTTGCCTAAATCTCTTAAGCAACTCCTGTTCAACATAAACAACATCATCTCTTTCCTTTTGAACTTGTTGCATGTTAACAAGTTCTTCTTCAAGAAATTTATTTCTCTCTTTAAGCTTTAGATTCTCAGATTTAATTCTTTCATTTTCTAAAGTCTGATCTCTGTAACTAACATGTATGCTTTTAAGATAAATTCTCAATTCAGATATATTATCAATATCATAAGCATAAGTTGTTAGGGGTACCTTGTTTTTAGATGATTCAGATTCATCTTCAATAGTTGCCATGAGAGCATAGTTGACTCCTTCATATGAATGAAATTAATTATATTGAGCATCCAAACAACATCTTAAAACAAAAATGAAGGAATTCACCATGAAACCCCTGTTTGTAGAGATGAGTCGATTATTCATCCTACAAAGTAAAATATCAATTTTTATTTATAAAAAAACGATCAACTGTATCTCATAATATTATTGAAAATAAATTCTTAAAATATAAAAGAAAATGAAACCCTCAACTATCTAATAATATAGCTATTATGATCAGAAGACCATATAAAATATTTAATGGGGGCACATACATAGTTGTAATTTTAATGCACAGTTAATGAATAATATTATTTGGCTTGTTGCCTACATACATGGTAGTAATTTTGATGCACATTGATGGGTAACATTACTTAGCTTGTTGCTGATCGTCATCACTCCATGTACCTTGCATGATATATAACACAGAGATCATTAGTTTTGAATATATATATCGAAAGAACAATCATATAAGGTGTACAAATTAGCAAAAGTTAAAAGAACAAAATCATGTAAATTTAGCAAAACAAAAAGGTAGAAACATCATCGCCAGGGTGTGAAAATCAACCCCTAGAGGGGAGGGGTGAATAGGTGTTATGACTAACAATGACCGATTTTAATTTTTACCAAGTTATGTGACTGAAAAAGCAAAAATCAGTCTGTTTTGCTGTCTGGCAGCTTACTGAGTTCACAGAATATAAAGTGGCAGCTAGCTACGTTGTGCAATGTAGTATAGAAAATGTGCAGAAAGTAAAGAACACACAGCAATTTTAGCCAAGTTCGACCCCTATCTCCTATAGGTCTACGTCCTGGTCCTCTACCAACACGGCAAAGGAATATATTATTGATCAAAGTGAATTACAACTACACAATACAATAATATATCTCCCTGATCTCCCAGTTACTGTTTGCAGCTTGCTGAAACACCTTGTTCCTTGAACGCATCTCTCTAAGTACTATACTAAACCAAGTATAAACTCCTCTAGCTATCAAGTTCCTTGAACCCTTGTTTCCCAAGCTCACAAAACCAGCAACTACCAACTTACAAGTTGAACAATACAAAGATATAATGAATTACAACCGAAACTATGAACTCTAATCAAGAATATATATAGTATAATATATAAGAGCTCAAGTATGTAAAAGATATTGCAAATCAGCTTTTGTAGTACTTGTGTTTCTTTAAAACGTTGTCCAACCACTGAAGATGAAAAACACACAAGTATTTATATAATGAACAAATGATTTTGAATTAATCTAACAACCAACGGTCTTGACTACCAAGTCTCACGTTTTTGTTCCTTGATTAATTCAAGCCCAACGTTCATGAACATAACGTTTAGAAACCAGAAGAATAGAGAGAATAAGAACGTTTAGAAGACACGTTCAACTGGTTTGTAAAGCCCAATAAAATAGAAGTCGTTAAAAGATAAAACGTTTATAAACAACTTCCTATAATATAGGAATTATATATATATGAAAATAAATTCGAAATTATTTGAGCCCATATATATATATATACCTTATATAACTGATAGAGTCCTTACAAAACGTTTCCTAGAAGATTTCCTATAAGTTAGGACTGAAACTCTATCTGCTGAATGTATTGCCAGCTTACTGCCTACATACAAAATTAGTCTTCCAGCTAGCTGCTACAACATGTTTTGTTAGAAAATACATAGAATTTATCTCCTGCAAAACCATGTTAGTACAATACACTTAACCCAGCTTTCTTCTATAGTGTTATCATCAAAATACCAGGGTTTCAATCTCCCCCTTTTTTATGATTACACAACAATTTTAGGAAGAAACATAATTCTCCCCCTAAATCTAATAACCCTGCAACAAAATATTTATCTAACAAATATGCACTTCAATTAAAAGATAAATACTCGAATATTAGATAACACGTGATAAATAAAAACCATTAGTTCACATAAACCAAATCAAAATATCGAATAGTTCCAACATCTGCATAAACCAGCAGTAGTACCACAAATAAGTCTAGAAAAACCAAACAAAACAAGTTCAAATAAGTTTAAAACATAACAACCCAACCCAGAAAATCCTAAAATTTATCTCCCCCTTAATCATAAAAAGAAGAAAATTTAGGCATCCATTTTATCATCATCCTCCTCATTTCCATCAGCAACATCATAATCCTTAGCAATATCAGCAACCAAGTCCTTAGCAGCATCCACAGCAGTTGTATCAGCATTCGGAAAAGTGGTATGAGAAGGAGAACCAGATTCTGCAACAGCAGTAGCAAAGGCACAAAGACGAGAAGAAGACTTCGAACCAATAATCAAATCACGAAGAAAACGTATCTCATCAGTCATGACATCGAGTCGAGTATGAACTGCTTTGAAAGAATCACGAACTTCATCCATAAAAACTGCCATTTCAACCTCTTGAACAGCTATCTTATCAGTATCAACAGAAATTGATTGTGGGGGAGGTGGAGTTGGAATTGGCATTTGAATTAACGTGCCATCAGATTCCACTTTGAGATGTGACTGAAGAAGACTCTTGTGATCTAAAAACTCTGTGGCAACCTCTTTATCAGCCTCTCTTAATGGTACCCCATACCACTCAAACACACGAGTTAGTAGCAAACCATAAGGCAAACCCGGTTGATTATGAGAATAAAAAACATCCAACATATTCTTGATAATTAACCCAGACAAATCGAACTTACGACCAGACAAAATCATAGCAATAAGAGTAACATCTTGACCCGCAAAATTTGATCGACTGCCTAAACGCGGATTAATATTTGCCAAACCCACTCGAAACAGTAAATGTGCCATCGGAATCATAGACTTAGTGGTAGGAGAAGCATATTGCAACAATCCATCAATATTACGAATTACTTTCAATTGATCTAAAGCAGAAAAACCCTCGACATCAACTGGACCCTTATTGGTACAAATAGACACAGTCGACGGAGCAGAAATACCCAAAATATCATTAAGCGAGTTTGCAGTTAACATTATCTTAGTCCCACGAACATTAGACATGCAAATTCCATTCTTCACGATATCCAAATTAGCATAAAATTCGTAAACGCAATTAGGGTAACACTCGCGGGGCAAATCTTTTATGAAAGAATCAAACCCTAACTGAGTGAATAACTTAATAGCACCACACTTGTGATAGGAATTACCTGTAATAGGTCGACCAGTGATGATAGTTCTATCGCCTAAACGAAGATTGGTAAACCGGACCTCAAGCTCCTTAGACACAAAAGTGATGTCATATTTTGACCTCTTAATCGAAGAACCGTCGCCAAAACCCGAACGCTGTCCACCGGAAAATTCATCCCCACTGTCAAGACGAACTAGAGACAGTTGGACCTCATCATCTTCATCGAACAAGCAGTTATTCTTGCATTTAGCAACCTTGGATTCAGCCGGAATGAGAACATTTGAAGCAGCCCTTTTACCACGAGTAGTTCTCATTTTGCGATATGAAGAAAGTGAAGTTAGAGAGAGATGAAGAATGTGAGCGAAAAGAAAAATGAAGAGTCGGGGGAGCCAAATGTGTTTTAATCCTCTTTTTAGAATGTACGGGGGAGTTGAAGAGTTAGGATTGATATTAAAAACTACCCACCCCAAAAATATAGGAAAAGAAAAAAAATATACTTATCCCAACAAAAAATACGAATTTCAAATAAAACACGGAAGACTATAAACAGATGTATATCAACAGGAATGACATATAACAAATATAGAACACCAAATAAAAAGAAACTAAATGATTAGAAAGCAGGATGCAAAAAAAATTAAAAAAATCCAGAGAGTACCAGGAAATATTATTGGCAGCTTGCTGCCAAGACATTGCACATGCCAAGTTCTCGACGAAGAACAGAAAAACGTTCCTCAGCTAATGGCTTAGTAAAGATGTGAGCTCGCTGATATTCCGTAGAAACAAATAGTAGCTCAATTTTTCCTTTTGCAATCAGTTTGACAACCTGCATAATCTGCATCACTAAACCCAACAAGATCAAAAGCATTTGTGATTGGATAAAATAAACCAAGAGTAATTGTGCCACTCAAATATTTGAATATTCGTTTAACCGCACTCAAGTGAAACTCTTTTGGTTTAGATTGAAACCTCGCACATACACAAACACTATACATTATATCAGGTCTAGAGGCAGTAAGATATAATAAACTACCAATCATACCTCTATACTTGCGAACATCAACATCTATACCTTGTTCATCTGCTGTCAGCTTGCTGGCAGGAGTCATTGGTGTTGATTTCGGCTTGATATTTTCAAATCCAAATCTTTTGAGTAGATTCTTGATATACTTGGATTGATGTACATAAATACCCTCTGGAGTTTGCTTAATTTGAAGACCCAAAAAGTAATTAAGCTCTCCCATCATGCTCATGTCAAACTCACTATGCATACACTCAGAAAACCACTCGCACATATCATCATTAGTAGATCCAAAAATAATATCATCCACATATATTTGTACAACTAAAATATCAGTACCATTATGTTTAGTAAATAATGTGGGATCGATTTTACCTCGAAAGAATCCATTTTTGATCAAAAATTTACTTAACCTCTCGTACCATGATCTAGGAGCTTGCCGCAATCCATATAATGCCTTCTTCAACTTGAAAACATGATTTGGAAATTGCTCATTCTCAAAACTAGGGGGTTGCTTGACATAAACTTCTTCCTTTAAGAATCCATTAAGAAATGCACTTTTCACGTCCATTTGGTGTAGCTTGATCTTCTTGAAGCATGCAAATGAAAGTAGCATCCGTATTGATTCAAGCCTTGCAACCGGGGCATAAGTCTCCTCAAAATCTATTCCTTCTTGTTGATTGTATCCTTGTGCAACTAGTCTTGCTTTGTTTCGAGTAACCGTACCAAATTCATCAACTTTGTTCTTGAAGACCCATTTAGTACCAATGATTGAATCATCTTTAGGTGGCTCCACAAGTTCCCAAACATCACATCTTTCAAATTGATTGAGTTCTTCTTGCATTGCCATGATCCAATTCTCATCTTGAAGTGCTTCTTTAACATTCTTTGGTTCCTCTTGAGCTAGAAAGGCTGCAAATGCACAAAAGTTGGCTTGACCTTTCCTTGTCTTGATTCCTTCTGATTTATCACCAATGATCAACTCTGGAGGAGGGTTCTTCACTGTTCTTGTTGACTTTGGCAATGAATGTTGAGCTATGACTTCCTCATGTACTCGAATTCTCTTGGATGGAGGAGAGGCTTCACCACCTTCATAGATGGGCATCTTTTCTTGTGATCTCTGACCTCTTGGACCTTCCAAGGTGAGCTTTGACAACTTATCAATAATGTCATCTACTGGAGAAGAGGTTTCAGTTGGCTTTTCAGCTTCTGTAGTTGTCTCAGGCTGGTTGGCAGCTTGCTGCGACACAGTAGTTGTTACTGGCAGCTGGCTGTCATCACCTGCACCTGCAATATCTTCCTCATCTCTTGACAGATCAACATGAGACTCTTGAAATGAAACATCTATAGACTCTTCAACAATACGTTTAGATGTATTATACACTCTATAAGCACGACTTGTTAAAGAATAACCCAAAAATATTGCTTCATAAGATTTATCATCGAATTTACCATCTCTATCAATAGTTTTCAGTACAAAGCACCTGGAGCCAAAAACCTTGAAATATCCAATGTTTGGCTTCTTATTCCTCAGCAATTCATATGGAGTTTTGTTGAGAATAGGCCTGATAAGCACTCTGTTCAGAACGTAGCTTGCTGTGTTGACTGCTTCTGCCCAGAAACTCCTTGGCAGCTTGCTTTCTTGCAGCAAAGTCCTTGCAATTTCTTGCAAAGATCTGTTCTTTCTCTCCACAACTCCGTTTTGATGTGGGGTTCTTGGAGCAGAGAATTCATGTGAAATGCCTCTTTCTTCACAATAATCAATGAAGTCTTTTGAGATGAATTCACCTCCTCTATCACTTCTTATACCTATAAGTCTTGTATTCAACTTGTTCTCAAGTAAAGTGATTAGCTTCTCAAATTCACTAAAAGCACAATCTTTAGTACGAAGAAACAATACCCATGTATATCTAGAATAGTCATCAACAATAACAAATGCATATTGTTTACCTCCAATGCTTTTATATGTTTCCGGACCAAATAAATCCAAATGGCGAAGCTCTAAAGGTTTAGTAGATGATACCATTGTCTTTGACTTATGTGGCGTCCTGATTTGTTTGCCTAATTGACAAGCCGAACAGGTTTCCGTCTTGACATACTTCAATTTGGGTAGTCCTCTAACTAGCTTCTTTGTAGACAGCTTGCTGAGTAAGTCCATATGAGCATGTCCTAGCCTTCTATGCCAAAGATTTGGGTTTGTATCCACAGTAGCCTACTTCCTGCATCTCAAAGTCCAACATATATATATTTCCTTCCCTTCTAGCAACTAGGGGAACTTTGTTAGTGCCAACATTAATAGTACATTTCTCTTTATCAAAAACAACAGTATGTCCATCATCATATAACTGACTTATACTAAGCAAATTATATTTAAGACCTTGAACATATTGTACTTTATCAATAGAAATGTTACTATTACCAATTGTTCCTTTTCCAAGAATGCGAAGTGTTTTGCTATCACCAATTGTAACACTACCACCCTTTTTCATCTTGAGGCTAAGGAACTGAGATTTGTCACCACACATATGTCTTGTACATCCACTATCCAATATCCATTGATTTGCATCGACTTTGACCACAAGACATACCTACAAACAAAGAACAAACAACTCAACGTTTTGGTACCCAAATTTTGTTGGGTCCAGCATGGTTAGTTGATAAAACATAAAGAACATTCAATTCAGATTTCTTGATCCACATTTGGACCACTTTAGATGCTTGGTTTCATGTTCTCCTTGTTCTGGTAGCTTGCTGCCCAGAAGTAGTCTGTCTGTTCCAGCTTGCTGGCTTAGTGTTCTCTGTCGGGCAGTGGTGTGACAAATGACCTTTCTTTCCACATTTGTAGCAAATTTTCCACGGCATATCATAATTATATGGTATACCCTGTTTGCCTTCATATTGAAAAGCCTTGGTCTTTGATGTAGAAGCCATTCCAAGTCCTTCTTTATCCATAGGAACCTTTGTTTGTTTCATAATAGTCTTTAATACTTCCTCTCCTTGAACAAATTTTCCCATGCCTTTCTCAAGCCTTGTAACTTCAGCTTCCAATTCCTTTATCTTCTCAGCTTGTTGAGTAGCTTCAATTGAGATGGATTCTCTGATTTGGAATGTTTCAAGACATACATCTCTAGCTTCAATTTCTGCACGCAGCTCGCTGAGTTCCTTCATCAATGTATCATTTCTTTTGAGAAGTAATTTGTTGAACCCCTCAAGTTGTGTTAACTTTCCTTTGAGATCAGAAATAAGATCTTCATGATTGTTTGATGGAGTCTTTTCAGCTAATAGCTCAGAAATCATCTTTCGAAGTGAAGCATTCTTCTTTTCAAGTTCATTGTTCTCATTCTTTAATTCTATGAACTCCACAATAGATATAGTACTATGTCTCTGCAAAGTTAGTTCATCTAATGAATGATTACTAGAATTTGAATCAGAATTTATAGAATTTACCTCATTACTATTGTCATCCAAATCTGAAGCATCACTTTCTACAAGGCCATCTTCAGTGATTCCTCTCATGGTGTCTTCATCATCCAGACCAACAAGAGCTAGGTTCACCATCTCATCACCTGATTCATCATCAGAAGCTGAGTTCTCATCATCACTCCATGTCAAAAGAGCTTTAGATTTCATTCTGTCCTTTGAGGCAGCTTGCTGCCTAGGCTTGTTCTTCAGCTTGTAGCAGTCCCTTTTGAAGTGTCCCTTCTTGCCACATTCAAAACATGCATCATCCTTTGAATCTCTTGACTCTCTTCTTGCTCCAAAAGCTTTTTCTTTTTCCTTCTTCAGCTTGTTCCTCTTTTCAATCATCTTCTTGATTTTTCTGGACATAAGAGCCAATTCCTCATCAGATTCTGATTCTGCATATGAGACCAGCTTGCTGCTACTGGAGTGTAAGGCCAGATTCTTCATCTTTTCGACTGGAGCTCTAACAGATTCCACCTTGCTTTCAAGTATCTTGGTTTCAAATTGTTCTAGCTCAGCAAAGACAGCTAGATGATCCATAGTTTCAAGATTTGAAGAAGACTCCAAGGAAGTAACTTTGGGTTCATAAATAAATGGCACCGCACTTAGAACTTTCATATTGATTTCATCTTGAGGAATCGTTTTGCCAAGTCTTTTAAGTGCATTGATGTTCACTTGAAATCTAGCTTGACTTTCTTTGATAGATTCACCTTCTGTTAGGTCCAAAGTATCGTAGAAGGGGGGGTTGAATACGATACTCACAAATAATTTAATTTCGTTCGCGGATTAATCTTTCAGTTCTATAACGAAATCAAACACACCAAACCAAATCAAGTTTCGGGGAATATATCTTTTTATAAATATAAACCTCGAGGGGTGCTACAATTTCTAATCCGTAGATTAGCGTCAATGAGTTTAAGGTTACACAAATACAAAACAATGATCAAGTTCTGAGCACTATTAATTTCTCTGATAATTTTCTCCGGCTCTTCTCTCTCTCAGTAATGTCTCTGTGTTAGAATCCTTAACTGAAGAAGACACATTCTTCACTCTGTATTAACTGCAGACTTTGATTTGAAAAACCATCGAACCAAACTTGTAGAAACAATCCTGGCCGTTGGATCTTCTTCAACTTGAAAAACAAGTATTACTTTCCACCTGCTCCCAATTAAAAAACCATCGAATGGTTTAAGAAACCATCGAATGAAACAAATCATTTTACCATTCGATAGTTTTTAAAACAAAACTATCGAATGCTAAATTGATTTATTTGTTTTTAATTCAATCACCTTAAACTCTCATTCGATAGTTTTCTTAAAAGAAAAACTATCGAATTGATTTACTTGTCATTTGTCCTTTAGTAATAACTCCTGAGCTCCCGGGTGTTTAAGTAATAGACAGTATCAATTTCTTCGGAGACGATAAAATAACTTGATCTTTTCAGTGTCGTCACCTAGTGCAACTGGTCTGGTTCACAGATGAATAACACTTGATCAATTCTTATTTTATGACTTCAATTATAATGCTGCTGATACGTCCCTTGTCGTTCTGGTTGCTTCATCACTGGAATCCCGTGGTACTGAACCCTAAATCATTCACATACTTCTGTCGTCTTCAAAGTCTTGTTTCTATTGCTGTCACTGAGGCTTGAACATTTTCATGAACTTCTTTCCGTGACCTGTTTACGGACTTCAAGAATACATAACGTATTTTGATTTTTTGAGTTTACCTTTTCTTCTCTGATTCTGGATTCCTGTGCTTCTATTAATACTATTGTCTGTCTTGTCCTTTGTTGAGTTGTAGTTATCTCTTTTACATCTTATGTTACATTATGCTTTACAATCTCCCCCTATTTGATTGGATAGAGTTCGACAAGCAAATACTTCGAGGATAACTCAACTAACTAAGGAAACATTAAACTACTTAAAGTAAGACAGAGTAATAATATCAATGCATTCTGGATCAGATATATATACATTTCCAGATTTCATAAATCAAAAAACAATTAAACTTTATACAATGAAGTTGCTCCTCTAGTCTGAGCTGATAGTTCTCTTGTTCTTTGCTTCAACATTCAGTCCATTCCAATCTCACCTTCTTCAATCATTGGATCGGAGTTAGCAGCTTGATAATCAATCACTGATAGATAGTGCAGTGGTTCTCCAGGTTTAAGGATTGCTCCTTGGATGTGTCTTCCAATATATTCAACCTCTTGACCCACTCCAGCCCATAACCATGCAATGTTAACATCTTTCTTGTTCAGCTTTGGCATGTTTGGCAGTCTGGTATGCACTTCTAATCCTCTTTCCACTCTTTTCCTATAGTAAGGAACATTCTCCATTAGAAATATTCTAAGAGTGTCTGCTGCTTTGTCCTTCTCCGTTGATGAGAATCCAGTGGATCTAAGATACTTCTCAACTGAGATTAGATAGTTGCTTGGGTAGTCCCTCAGTTTGTCCTCAGCCAAATAGCAGATTCTGAACAAGTCATTCGTCATGAATCTAACCATTGGAGGATCTTCAGTAATCTCTGGACTGACTTTCATCACGATCTCCTTAACATGCTCACGGAGCAGTTCATTTAGCCTTGTGGTTCTTTGGATCTTGATGAGTATAGCCTGCAATTCTGTATATGTCCTCTGTTCTAAAAACTTAGTAGAAATCACAAATGTACCTTTCTCCAGAAAACTGATTAATAAGCTCCAGGCACCATTTACTTTAACCCCAGCATTCAGACAGATTATAGAGCTTCTCAGTGCTTTAAAGTAAGTCTGATCTTCAAGATTAGCACTTCTGATGTCCTGAATAATGACTTCCACCTCCGCATTGTCGTTGACTTGTAATCCATCTTCAACTCCACAAAAGGTTTTGTAAGCCATTTCCCATTCAGTACCATCTTTCTTTGCCAGATCTATCATCTTCTTCTTCCTCACTTCATTATACACCTTCATTCTCTTTAGCTTTTCACTTCTCAGAATTGCTTGCTGTTTCTCCTTCTCAGCTTGCCTGGCATCTATTGCAGCTCTCTGAGCTCTTATTGCTTCCAAGGCAGCTTCTTCTTCCTGTGATAGAGAATTTGCTTCTTCCATATCATCATCCAAGATAGGATGTTCTATTGGCTCCGGATAATATGGCTCATGCTCCTCTTGAATAGGTTGCTCATGCATGACCTCAAATTCCTCTTCACTTCTCTTGTCTTCCTCTACAAGCTCCTCAATCCAGTACTGTCTGATTGGAATAGCCTCAACAGTCTCCCAAACTCCCCATTTATCCTTCACCCCCTCTCCAACTTTCTCCCCCTTAGTTGAGGAATCCTCGATAAAAGCATCCTCAGCATAAAAGAAATTAGAAGGATCAGGTTGCTGATATGAAGAACCAGGTTGTCCAGATTGTTGGTTCTTTAGCATACTCCATATAGACTGTACTCCGTCACCTTGATTCTCCAAGAAATCCATAAGCTGCTTATTAAACTCATTTATAGAAGCTAGCGACAGGTCAATGTTCTCCAATCTTGAGTTGGTAGTCTTTTCCATGTGATCCAGCCTTTTGTTCAGCTTAGACTCCACTCGTGAAAGGGAATCCATTGCATCTTTTACCCGCGCTTGACCATCCCGGATAACCAGAACGTCTTCTTTCAAAGCTTCATGTCCTTGAGACAGTGCAGTTACTTCATTCATGAATCCATCTTTAAGCTCCCTAACGTCCATCCTCAGCTCGACTAGTTCTTCCATAGCTTCCTTCTTTAAGGAGTCCACTGCCTGCTTCGTACCTGTTATAGTGCCAGATGCACTGCCAATGACCCTGAATGTTCTTCTGGAATCAGGTGCAGCCAAGTCAACTTTCTCTTGAATAGACTTTAAAGAAACATTGTCTTGACTGGAGGAGATCCCTTGGTCAAAGGAAGGTCGCAGTGGAACCTTGAAAAGTGGATTTCCTTCTTTGTCCCGAACTGTCATCTCCCTGAGGGAAGATTGAACTTGTAGCTCTCTTTCTGTTGGTAGCAGCAGATCATTAATATTAGGTAGGGTTAGGGTGTCACTCCTCACATTTGGCTCTGGGTGTACACTCAACGTTTCTGTCGGTGTTTGAATCATTTTTCCTTTCCCACTCAGGCCAGGTGTAAGTGTTTTTGTTTCACTCAAATCCTTTGTGCTGATTGTACCTGCAGAAGAGATCACCGTAGCCATCCTTAAGGAGGTCACCGGTGGTGCAATGGGGCTTCGCAAGTCCCCGTCCTTGGATAAACCAAGTTGCTGATCATCCTTAGATGATATATCCTTTGAAGGATCTAGAGTTTGAATCTCTAGGGGGTTAGAAACAGGCTCTTTTAACAGCAGAGATCCCGAATCTTCCCCGTGAGTCTGTAAAGACTTCACCTCAGTTGACTCCTCAATAGTAATTGATTCACTGTCAACGAGTTGCCGATCTGCACCTACGTCAGACCCTTTACCCGCAGGATCCAGATATGTTCCATCTGGGGAGGTAGACAATGACCTTTTAGATTGTGCATTTAGGTCAAAGCCTTCTCTCGACGTCTGTGAAGACCCTTGGTTCTGAGAACCTTCAACCAGTGAACCTGACCGTAATATGGTCGGAACACCAGTTGCTTCCGTCAATTCTTCCTTACTTGATTGAGCTATTGGTTCAGATATAGCTTTCGTTAGCGCAGCCCAATCAGCATCAAAAAAATCAGTAAAGGGCTCTTTGAATGAGAGAAATGAAGTATCAGCAGTTGCCTCAGTTTCTGTTCTTCTCCTTTTAGAGGAAGGCAAAGCTGTTGTTGAAGGGTGTATCTCCTTATGTGGTGCTGCTTTGGCACTATCTCCCTCTACACTCATGGATGGTTCTTTAATGGGTATAGTAGGGGAAGGAGGTTCGTTTATGTTTTCATTTGGCTCTTCCAAAGGCTCTTCGACCGTGGTTAGAGGTTGTGGGTTTGCAACCTCCTGGTCAGGAATGGCCACTGAGGGCTCTGGATCAACATCCATTGGTACAGGTGCCATTACAGGTTCAGGTTGTGGAATATTACCTTGATTTACCTGTTCCCCTGGGGGTAGAAGTGGTAGGGGCACCGTTCTTAGATATTCAGTGAGAACAGTGGGTACCCCTGGAAGATAGTTGTCCTTCCTAATGAGAGCGGTTATGGCATTGCTCTTCATTCTTATGCACTCCTGGTTGGCTTCACCTTCAAAGATCTCTCGTTCATCATCTGTTAAGATATCATTGAGAATTAGCTGTAGGAACCTAGGATAGAAACAGAGCACATCTTCATTTATGCCTGTTCTTTCATCCAGTGGTCCCATGCACAGAATTACTTGATCAATCACTATCTGTCCTATGTTAATATGCCTATTGTTCGCAATGGCAAACCCTATCTTTTGAAGGAATAAGGGAATGCCATGCAGATTTGTTAGCTTGGCAGTAAAAACATGTATCAGGGTCTGAAAGAAAAAATTCCATGGCTTTGGCAGGTAATGCTTTAGGAACTCTCCCACCAAGAAGTTAGGTTGTTGACTTCTGATAAGAGTGAAGAAAGCATGTATTTCCTCAGTTGTGGGATCTGGAACAAGGTTTTCTGTAGGAAAATGTAAGATTTGATTAAAATCATGTTCCGTTACCCTTATTGTTTTGCCCCCTGGCACAACAAAACTGAAAGACCTTACGTTATTCTCACTTGTATCCGTGGCGGTTGTGTACAACGCAGTCAATTGATCAATACAAAGGACCACGGGAGTACTCACAGCGTATGCCACTAATGAACGTGTGTTCAAAAACTCTGCCCATGCACGAATTTGAGGATTCGTAATGGCTTGCAGATTTTGAAATGAGACATGATTAGTTTTGGTTACGATAAATTCTCCAGCCATTATGTTTCAAATTTCCAGAAAATAAATTTTAAACCAAAACTAAAATTTACCACTTAAATTTAATTAATTATTAATAATTAATCAAACTTATCACCAAATCCCTTAAAACTAAAATAACCCCTTTTAACACTAACACAGAAAATTCGAACACCTATGAACTGTAGAACCCTTGAATTCTAACCAATATTCAATTCAAAAGTCTACTTCGATGGTTTCGTATCCAGAAAGTGACAAAAACTCAAAAAACATTAACTTTTCACGGTTAGAAATCAATCAACAGTGACAAACAGTAAATATTTTAAGGTTTTCTTGATTAAACTTGAAGAAACTATCGAATGGAATTCGTGTACTGTGTGTATATCTTTGTAAGTATTGAAATCGACAAAAGCACTTCTCTCAGATCTGTGAAAATGAAAAGAAAAGAGCTAAGGCACGGTTAAATACTTTTGAAACTGACAGGGGCAAAATAGTCTTTTCAGGTTCGATAGTTTTTAAAAAGAACTATCGATGGTTTTCTTGTAGGGGTAAAAAGGTCAATTTTCTTCGATAGATTTTGAAAAACTATCGAATTATTTAAACATCAGAATTTAAACCAACCTTTTTGAAAAACCATCGAACGTTTTGCTTTTGAAAAACCAAAAACTATCGAGGGGTTTTGTAAGAAAAAAAACTATCGAGAATTTGATTATTGAATTAATAAATTCACTTCGATACATTTTTCTACTGAATTTTAAAATACATCGAGAATTTAAATATTAAATTAGGTAAATTCCTTCGATATATTTTAAATTAAATCTCAAAAACTATCGAGAAATGCTTTCGATAGTTTTTCTTTTCCTTTTCAAAAACTATCGAAAATTAACTTCGATAGATTTATCTATGTACTTGAAAAACCATCGAATTTCCTAAATTCGATATTTTTGCTTCTGTCTTTATTTTTAAAACCTGTTCATGTTTTAAAAAATCAGACTGTTTTATTTCCTGTCAAGTTTTAATTCTAATAAATTATTTCAAATTTACCAAAATCAATTCTTAACAGAAAATTCACAATTTTCTTAGAATAAAATCAATTAAATATCATTGAGTGATATTAACCAATTAACAACTAATCAATTATGCTGCATTAATCTACAATGTTCAAAACAAAGTAAATTAATTCCAACTAAATAAATGCTTGAATATTTAGAACAAATATTAGCACTTAAATAATTTTTAGAATTAATAACTAATTAAATGCCAGAAGATATATCATCCATAATCGTGACATGAAATTAGTACAGTAATCCTAACTACGAGAATTGCTCCAGAAAATAAACTCATGAGTCCTAAGGATGTAGCAATTCTTAAACTCATGTATTCACCAGGACTCTCTGCAGTTACTGACTTCTAATCAAAATCAATTAGAAAGATTTAACATCCCAAGTTCACCAACCAGCTTATTGAAAGTGGATTCATCAAGCGGTTTAGTAAAGATGTCTGCAATTTGATCCTCTGTGGGTACAAAGTGTAACTCCACAGTTCCATTCATGACATGCTCTCGGATAAAATGATACCTGATGTCGATGTGCTTCGTCCTCGAGTGTTGCACTGGGTTGTTTGAGATTGCTATGGCACTTGTGTTGTCGCAAAATATAGGAATCTTTGTCAACAGAAGTCCATAGTCACGGAGTTGGTTTCTCATCCACAATATCTGAGCACAACAGCTACCAGCAGCAATGTATTCAGCCTCAGCTGTTAATGTGGACACTGAATGCTGCTTCTTGCTATGCCAGGAAACCAATCTTCTTCCAAGAAACTGACAGCTTCCTGAAGTACTCTTCCGATCAATCTTACAACCTGCAAAATCAGAGTCTGTGTATCCAATAAGATCAAATCCTGTATCTTTAGGGTACCAAATTCCAAGATTTGGGGTCCCCTTAAGATATCTAAATATTCGCTTAACAACTATTAGATGAGATTCTTTAGGATCAGACTGAAATCTAGCACACAAGCATGTTGCAAACATTATATCTGGTCTACTTGCAGTGAGATAAAGTAATGAGCCTATCATACCTCTGTAGCCTGTGATGTCAACCTTCTTACCAGTTTCATCCTTATCAAGCTTAGTGGCAGTTGGCATAGGAGTCTTTGCTGTAGATGAGTCTTCCATTTGATACTTCTTAAGAAGATCCTTGATGTACTTAGACTGACAAATGAATATACCATCTTGTTTCTGGTATACTTGCAATCTAAGAAAGAATGACAATTCACCCATCATGCTCATTTCATAACGACTCTGCATTAACTTAGCAAATCTCTTGCATAGATCATCATTAGTAGAACCAAATATTATGTCATCAACATATACTTGCACCAATATCAAATCATTTTTATGCTTTTTGACAAAGAGAGTTTTGTCTACAACACCTCTTGTAAAATCATTTTCAAGTAAGAATTCAGAGAGAGTGTCATACCATGTCCTTGGAGCTTGTTTGAGTCCATAGAGAGCTTTGAATAGAAAGTACACAAAGTCTGCCAGTTTTGAATCCTTAAAACCTGGAGGTTGTTCCACATACACTTCTTCTTCTAACTCCCCGTTCAGAAAAGCACTCTTCACATCCATTTGATATACCTTGTAATTGGAATGTGCAGAAAATGCCAGAAACATTCTGATGGCCTCAAGTCTTGCTACTGGTGCATAGGTTTCATCATAATCTATACCCTCTTCTTGAGAGTAACCTTTAGCAACCAGTCTGGCTTTGTTTCTCGTTACAATGCCATCTTCGTCCAACTTATTTCTGAATACCCATCGTGTTCCAATAACAGATTTTCCCTTAGGCCTGGGTACCAGCTTCCAAACTTTCTGCCTTTCAAACTGATTGAGTTCTTCTTGCATAGCAATCACCCAATCTGGATCATCTAGAGCATCTTCAACTTTCTTAGGTTCTGTTTCTGAAAGAAACCCAGAATAGTGACATTCATTTTGTGATGTTCTCCTAGTTCTCACTCCTGTGTCCGGATCACCAATGATCAAGTGAAAGGGATGATCTCTATTCCATACCCTTTGTCTTGGCAGATGCGATCTTGATGATTCTCCTTGTTCTAGATGTTGTGGAGTGTGACTAGTTGATCCTTCTCCTGCTCCCCCTGAGTTGTTGACGGTTTGATCTGTTGATTCTGAAGACTGACTAGTGGATCCTGTAAGTTGAGGATTTCCACTTTGGTCACCACTTGGTCCAGAATCATTATCATTATGATTATTATTAATGATTGTAACAACTTCAGGTACTTCTTCATTGTCAGAGAGATCTCCTGATAGATTTTCAAATACCAAGGATTCAGAGTTCTCTCCAGTTTGCAGGCCTGGTCTTTTAGTGTCGTCAAATGTTACATTAAAGCTTTCCAACACCTTCTTATCTTCAATCACATATACCCTGAAAGCCTTAGATTCCAGAGAATAGCCCAGAAAAATGCCTTCATCTGCTTTGGCATCAAACTTGCCAAGATGTTCTCCATCTTTAAGTACAAAGCACTTTGCACCAAACACATGAAAGTACTTCAGTGTTGGCTTCTTGTTGGCCATTAACTCATACGGAGTCTTTTCATGATCTTTGTTGATCAGGGTTCGATTCTGAGTGTAGCAAGCTGTATTCACTGCTTCAGCCCAAAAGTAAGTGGGAAGTTTTGATTCACTCAACATGGTCCTTGCTGCTTCAACCAAGGTCCTGTTCTTCCTTTCCACTACTCCATTCTGTTGAGGAGTTCTTGGTGCTGAAAACTGTCTTGATATTCCTTTCTCTGAGCAGAAATCATTTAGAACTGCATTCTTGAATTCAGTTCCATTGTCTGATCTGATTGTCCGCACAGGTAGCTTGGCTTCCACTTCTATCTTCTTGATGTGATCAATGATTAGTTGTGTTGCTTCATCCTTTGTTTGTATGAACAACACCCACGTGTACTTGGAGTAGTCGTCCACCATCACCAATGCATATCTGTTTCTTGAAAGTGACATAACATTAACTGGACCAAATAAATCCATATGAATCAGCTGTAATGGTTCAGTAATGCTTGTCATTCCTTTGCTTCCATGTGATGCTTTCTTCGACTTCCCCTTTTCACATGCTTCACATAGTCCCTCCTGATTGAATTCCATCAGGGGCAACCCTCTCACTAACTCTCTCTTTACCAAAGAGTTCATAGTTTTGAAGTTCAGATGTGAGAGCTTCTTGTGCCATAGCCAACTTTGTTCTGAAGATGCCTTTGCATAGAAACATGTAACTTCTCCTTCACTGGTAGAACTTAAGTCAACTATAAACAGATTTCCTTTTCTCACTCCCAGTAGAGTAAGCTTCTCATCCTTCCTGTTGGTGATCAAGCACTTGTCCTTTCTGAAATCTACATTGTAGCCTTTATCACAGAATTGACTGATACTTAGTAGATTGTGCTTTAATCCTTCAACAAGAGAGATGTTTTCAATGATGACATTTCCAGCTTTCAATTTACCATATCCCGTAGTGAATCCTTTGCTGTCATCTCCAAAGGTTACAATCGGGCCGGTCTTCTTAACCACCTCTGTAAGCAGGGACTCTTCACCTGTCATGTGTCTAGAACAGCCACTATCCAGAATCCACACAACCTTTGAGCTTTTAACCTTACCCTGCAATCACAGATTGATTAAGCGGACTTTGGTACCCAAAATTGTTTGGGTCCTGAAGGTTTAGATGATTTAACAGGAGTAACATTCAATTTAGTCTTACCCTGTTTGATATTCATAGTATATGTGGATTTAACATTACTAGAGCTATTGCTACTATCAGACATCAACTTAAAATAAGCATGCATGATGTTGTACTTACATAGCAAACACTCTTTCTTTCCACAGGGCTCATGATTATCAGGCATGTCAGACATGTTATGCATTTCAGAAGCATTAGCAGTTTCTAC
This sequence comes from Heracleum sosnowskyi, assembly GCA_030848705.1. NCBI lineage: Eukaryota > Viridiplantae > Streptophyta > Magnoliopsida > Apiales > Apiaceae > Heracleum > Heracleum sosnowskyi. Next base: position 79,357,124 of record CM061242.1, read on the forward strand.
TTTAACCTTTTTACATGCATGTGTAAGGTGTCCAGCAGAATTACAAATAGAACACAACTTCCTAGATGCAATGGGAGAAGATGGAACCAATTCCTGATTAACAATCTTCTTCCTCCCATTTCTGTTCTTTTTAACATTACTAGCTAAGGAACCTACTTCAGTTTTAGGTAAATCAGGTTTAGGTAATACATTCTTTACTGATTTCCTAGGTAACTTAGTCTTTACCTCTTTTTCCTTCAATAAATCCTCCTCAAGCAATTCTTGTGCTATGAAAAGATCATCCTCATAAAAGAGAGGTGGAAACGGCTTAACAAAAACTGGACAATCAACATTCTTAAGAACATGTGGAGTATTCCTTTTGACAACTGAAGGTGTCACAGGGAATTCCAAAATCTTCTTACCAGCTTTCTTGTTATAGTCAAATCCTATAGCAGTTTTATTCTCTACGGCCTGAGTATCAATGATTTCCTTAGCCACTAGAGCGGAATTCTTAAAAGCATTCAGCTTCAAATCTAAATCTGAAATCTGCTTCCTGAGGATAGTCTCTATCTCATCATTACACTTGACCTTGTTCTCTAAGTACGCATTCTTTTGCTTAAGATCTTCTAATGTTACAGCTACAAGCTCTAGTTCTTCATTTTTAGATTCTAGCTTTTTAATCTTAAGAACTAGTTTAGCATTTTCCATTTCAGATGCTAGCATGCTTGTGTGTACATTAAACAATTCTACACTAAGATCTTGCACAGTTTTCTTGTACTCAGAATTAGACATATCAATTGTAGTTAAGATAGGTACCTGAGATGATTGAGGTGATTCCTCTGAAGAGTCAACCATTAGAGCAACATTTACATATTCCTCCTCTTCATCCGAATCAGTATCATCCCAGTGCTTTCCCTCTGCTATGTAAGCCTTCCCTTTCTGCTTTCCAGAGAATGCCTCCAACTGCTGTTTAAGTTTGGCATTCTCCTTCTTCAACTCATCATAAGAATCCTTCTTTCCATAGACATCTTTCATGTCTCTTGCTTGACGAGGCTTCCGGCATTCAGTGGCGAAATGCCCTAACTCATTGCAGTTATAGCATCTTGATTTGCTTCTATCAATCATGCCAGTCTTGTAGCCTCCCTTAAAGCCTGTACTAGGTGTATAATTGCTCTTCTGGAATCTGTTGGTTGAGCCCTTGAACTTGTACTTAGGGTTTCTCTTGAAACGAATATGACTAAACTTTGCAGCTAAGTACGCCATGGTTTTGTCTTCCATTTGCTCAAGCTCTTCTAGGGTGTAGTAATCACTTTCATCAACACCCAGATTCACAGAATCCATTTCTGCTTCTATTATCACCTCCTTTCCAGCTCTAGGGGTTTGAACCTGAATCTCAGAAGTTATTGGTTCATCCACTACAAGTGCTGCTGATCTCACAAGTGCATTGTGCTTGCTGTCCACTGTCCCTGATCCGTAGATTATCACCCTTTGTTCCTGTTCCATCTCATAGGTCTTCAACTTGCCATAGATCATCTCTAATGACATCTTTGTGAAGTCAATTCTTTCCCTAATGGATGATGACTTGTGTTCTACATGATGGGGCAGCGTCATCATGAACTTCATGTTCGATTCTCTCAGTGGATAGGTCTTTCCTTTCATTGCCAATTCATTGAGGAGCTTAGTATACTTCTCAAAGACCTGAGTTATACTTTCTCCTGGCAGTGACCTAAACGCTTCGTATTGAGAAGTCAGAATGTCCAATCTGTTTTCCTGCACGTCTTCAGTTCCTTCCATTATTAGGTTAATGGTATCCCACATATGTTTCCCGCTTGTACAGTTCATCAACTGATAGCTCATTTCCTTGTCCGCGGAGTCCGCCAATATCAACATTAAACCGGTGTCCAATCGAATCAGTTCTTTGTCAGAATCTGTAAATTCACTTATCTCCTTAGGTTGGGTGCCTGAAGGAATCCTGCTACCATCAGGAGCTGTAGATTCACTAACTGGTTTCATTGGTACAAACGGTCCGTTTTCTAATATGCCAATATACAACGGATTAGATGCCTTGATAAATAGAAGCATCTTCATCTTCCACAAACCGAAATCATCTCTAGTAAACGGGGGAACTTTAATACCAGCGGTTGTCTTTGGAGCACTCATGGTTTCTGAAAATTTCAAATTGTTTAAAATTCAAGAAATTCCAATTAAATGAAAAATTTTGAAAGTTAAAAAATTTGCTTCGTATTTTTACGCTACGTTTGATTTTGGTCTCATTCACCGGATCTGATTTGTATATCAATCAAGTAGCTCTGATACCAATTGTTAGGTCCAAAGTATCGTAGAAAGGGGGATTGAATACGATACTCACAAATAATTTAATTTCGTTCGCGGATTAATCTTTCAGTTCTATAACGAAATCAAACACACCAAACCAAATCAAGTTTCGGGGAATATATCTTTTTATAAATATAAACCTCGAGGGGTGCTACAATTTCTAATCCGTAGATTAGCGTCAATGAGTTTAAGGTTACACAAATACAAAACAATGATCAAGTTCTGAGCACTATTAATTTCTCTGATAATTTTCTCCGGCTCTTATCTCTCTCAGTAATGTCTCTGTGTTAGAATACTTAACTGAAGAAGACACATTCTTCACTCTGTATTAACTGCAGACTTTGATTTGAAAAACCATCGAACCAAACTTGTAGAAACAATCCTGGCCGTTGGATCTTCTTCAACTTGAAAAACAAGTATTACTTTCCACCTGCTCCCAATTAAAAAACCATCGAATGGTTTAAGAAACCATCGAATGAAACAAATCATTTTACCATTCGATAGTTTTTAAAACAAAACTATCGAATGCTAAATTGATTTATTTGTTTTTAATTCAATCACCTTAAACTCTCATTCGATAGTTTTCTTAAAAGAAAAACTATCGAATTGATTTACTTGTCATTTGTCCTTTAGTAATAACTCCTGAGCTCCCGGGTGTTTAAGTAATAGACAGTATCAATTTCTTCGAAGACGATAAAATAACTTGATCTTTTCAGTGCCGTCACCTAGTGCAACTGGTCTGGTTCACAGATGAATAACACTTGATCAATTCTTATTTTATGACTTCAATTATAATGCTGCTGATACGTCCCTTGTCGTTTTGGTTGCTTCATCACTGGAATCCCGTGGTACTGAACCCTAAATCATTCACATACTTCTGTCGTCTTCAAAGTCTTGTTTCTATTGCTGTCACTGAGGCTTGAACATTTTCATGAACTTCTTTCCGTGACCTGTTTACGGACTTCAAGAATACATAACGTATTTTGATTTTTTGAGTTTACCTTTTCTTCTCTGATTCTGGATTCCTGTGCTTCTATTAATACTATTGTCTGTCTTGTCCTTTGTTGAGTTGTAGTTATCTCTTTTACATCTTATGTCACATTATGCTTTACACCTTCTTTGAGTTTAAAATTTCCAAATTCATTCATTAACTTGCTGAGTTTGACCTTCTTCAAAGATGCTGAGCCTTCATGATAAGTTTCCAATGCATCCCACATCTCCTTTTCTGATTTAAGAGATGATACCTTGTCATGCTCAGCTTGATTAAGCCCATTCATGAGAGAATTCCTTGCCTTCCATTATAGCCAAATTTGATCAATTCATCAGTAGTAAGATCATCAACATTCTTATCTTTGCCATCTTTGTCAAGGAATACATATGGACCCATTTGAACAACCCTTAGAACAAGTGGATCTCTGGATAAATATGTTTCCATACGCCCTTTCCACCAGTTGTAATTGTCCGTTCCAGTAAGGAGAGGAGCTCGGTAGTCAGACTTTCCTTCGGGATAATTGTCAGCCATTTGATCGATACTTTTCCTATTATAGAACAATTAGTATACCAATGCTCTGATACCAAATGAAAATCAACACCTAGAGGGGAGGGGTGAATAGGTGTTATGACTAACAATGACCGATTTTAATTTTTACCAAGTTATGTGACTGAAAAAGCAAAAATCAGTCTGTTTTGCTCTCTGGCAGCTTACTGAGTTCACAGAATATAAAGTGGCAGCTAGCTACGTTGTGCAATGCAGTATAGAAAATGTGAAGAAATTAAAGAACACACAACAATTTTAGCCAGGTTCGACCCCTATCTCCTATAGGTCTACGTCCTGGTCCTCTACCAACACGGCAAAGGAATATATTATTGATCAAAGTGAATTACAACTACACAATACAATAATATATCTCCCTGATCTCCCAGTTACTGTTTGCAGCTTGCTGAAACACCTTGTTCCTTGAACGCAGCTCTCTAAGTACTATACTAAACCAAGTATAAACTCCTCTAGCTATCAAGTTCCTTGAACCCTTGTTTCCCAAGCTCACAAAACCAGCAACTACCAACTTACAAGTTGAACAATACAAAGATATAATGAATTACAACCGAAACTATGAACTCTAATCAAGAATATATATAGTATAATATATAAGAGCTCAAGTATGTAAAAGATATTGCAAATCAGCTTTTGTAGTACTTGTGTTTCTTTAAAACATTGTCCAACCACTGAAGATGAAAAACACACAAGTATTTATATAATGAACAAATGATTTTAAATTAATCTAACAACCAACAGTCTTGACTACCAAGTCTCACGTTTTTTTTCCTTGATTAATTCAAGCCCAACGTTCATGAACATAACGTTTAGAAACCAGAAGAATAGAGAGAATAAGAACGTTTAGAAGACACGTTCAACTGGTTTGTAAAGCCCAATAAAATAGAAGTCGTTAAAAGATAAAACGTTTATAAACAACTTCCTATAATATAGGAATTATATATATATGAAAATAAATTCGAAATTATTTGAGCCCATATATATATATATACCTTATATAACTGATAGAGTCCTTACAAAACGTAAATTAGTTTGCCAGCTAGCTGCTACAACATGTTTTGTTAGAAAATACATAGAATTTATCTCCTGCAAAACCATGTTAGTACAATACACTTAACCCAGCTTGCTTCTATAGTGTTATCATCAAAATACCAGGGTTTCAGGGTGTATATAAAAATAAAAACGATTTGACACTCCATGATTTTTCCTTATATAATAAAAAGATGGAGAAAAAAAAGATAATACTTGTCTAATCAAATTCTAAACATGATTGATTTTTTTAACATATTTATTATCTTTCATATAAATTTGAATATAAATAAGGAAATTCAAATTTATTGAATTAAAATTGAGTTGCTCTAGTTATATAATTTGATTAGGTATATAAATTTTTTGAGAACTTATATTTTATAAGTAGGAGTTATAAAATGAAATATTAAAAGGTTTCAATTTTTTTCTCTAAAAAATAGAAGTTAAATAAGGAAGTTTTGATGTGAGTTGCTCTAGTTATATAATTTGATTAGGTTTATAATTTTTATAGAAATTGTCTTTTATAAGTAGGAGTTATAAAAGAAAATATTAAAAGGTTTCGTTTTTTTTGTCTAAAAAATAGAAGCTAAATAAGGAAGTTTTGATTTAATTATTTAAAATAGAGGAGCTCTAGAAAAATAGATAAATATGAATCGAATGATTCTAGAGTTCCTTGGGGTTTTCTTTTATATATATAAAAGATATTGATTTAGAGATAAGAATATTAATTTTATATTTGAACATTTCACGATTCTTATCTATTTATTTTAAATTTTAACGAGATTCAATGATTGATAATTGAGAGACCAAAAGACGATCACACTACAAAGGAAACTTTTAATGTTTCGTCTTTAATATAATAATATAAATATAAAAAAATTGTAAATATCATTTGTTTTATAATTTGTAGAAAATGTAACAAGTGATCAACATATTAAAAATCTAATCAAATTTTAAGGTCCTCTAAAATTTTCAAACCTAATCAAAATTCAAAAACAAATTGTAAATATATTTTTAACAAATATTCAAAATTTAATTAAAGTTTTTAATTTCATTTATAACTCCTAATTTGTGGAAAATCTAACACTTATAAAAAAAACAAGTTCTCAAAAATTCATAAACATAATCAAATTCTAAAGTTCTCTGGAAATTATAAACCGAATCAAATTATATAAATAGTATGTTAAATATATCTTAAATATACTTTAACATATTCAAAATTTAAATCAAATCCAAATTCTTTCGAATTTAAATAAATTCAAATAGAAATCCAAAATTTTGGCTTCGGTAAAATATTCAAACAGAACGTGTCCAATATTTGCCAAATTAAATTATTTTGACATTAAAAATATATTTGCATTAAAAACGACAAAATGAACAAAAATTGATATTATAATAATTACATTTTTATTATTGCAAATAGTTAGGTTTTTTATTATTTTGGTATCATAAATCTATGTTTGTATAAAGGATAAGATGAGAGCAAAAAATTATTTTATCTATATAAGTTGTTATTTACAATTAGTGTTTTTATCTATATAAGTTGTTGTTAAATAAATATATATTTATTTGTTATAATGGGTGTCGGCTCAAGAAAACTGTATACAAAGTGTATAATTGATAAAAATATCTAAATAATTTATCTTATTGTCTACTTATATTTAACTAGTTTACTAAGCCGCGCTTCGCAGCGGCTTTATAATAATATCTCTAAATTTTCTCAAAATATATTCTACAAAATACGTTTTTAAATAAAATAATATTTCTAATATAAAATTAATTTTTGTTTTGAATTATATATATATATATATTTATTTATTTATTTATATATATATAATTCTAGATCGTTTAATCAAAAACTACAATTATACCTTCAGAACTATTAAAATTTTTACTACCTCCAAATCTACTCCCATATAAAAAAATTCAAAAAATATGAACAAACATCCTTTTTGTTGTTGGGAGAATTTTTTATTAACAACAAAAACAACAACAACAACCTCTTCCTTTAAAAAAAAAATTAATGACCTCTTCTCAATGTTTCTTATTCTTGTATGACTTTTGTTATAGATGCACCGACTTATTGAATTTTGTTAAAAATGCACACACTAAATACATTCTTCAGTCGAATAAATGTTAACATGATATTTTCGAAATACATACACTATAAATTTCTTAATATACAATTTTTATCTTTGAATTTTCTTGTATGAATTACATAAAATATTTTACTAAAAGACATAATCTTTTCTCATAAAAATTAGAGCAATAACTATCTAAACGTTAAAAAACAATGATAAAATTTGTTTTTGAAGACATGATGAATTCTCCACTTTCGAGTTACCTTGTATACAGGTGTATCAACTTTTAACTATAAATTCAAAACTAATAACGTACACATATAAACATTTAAATCAATTCACAACTGAATGTACATGAAAATCACCTTGCTCGGCCTATTAATCCATGTCTTAACTCAATCAACACCGATAGCAAATAACTTGTCTTGTCAAAGATACACTTTTTTTTATAATTTAGATATTTTGAAGGCAAGAATATTATAATCGAATATTTAGTTTCCTCTTTTATAATAAAAGAAAGTTCAGGAGAGCAGTATGTTAACATGGTAATTTCATTAAAAATTATTATGAGGATATTTAGATAATAATAGAGGAAAGTTCAAAATAATGTAAGGTAATACACTTTTTTTCTAATTTAGATATTTTGAAGGCAAGAATATTATAATTGAATATTTAGTTTCTTCCATTAGTGATATTTAGTTTCCTCCATTAGTAAAGATCTATTGTATTTTTACTTTCTCTATTAGTAGAGATTTTAAATGCAAGAATATTATATGTTTCATCTATTAGTAAGCATTTAAAAGGTAATTGAGATTTTTTCGAATTTTTAATATTATTATTTCAAAAAATTGAGAAAAATAGAAAAATAGAACGAAGCGATCTGAGAGCGCCACCTCACCGCCCCCGTCTTCTCCTTTATATAATAGTACTAGTCGACTAAGCCGCGCTTCGCAGCGGCCCTATAAGATTTTTATAAAAATTTAAATATTAACCATTTAAGAAAAAATATATATATAATCTATACTATTATATTAAAGATGGAACATTGACAGTTTGGTTCGTAGTCTGGTCCTCCATACTTTGATCACTCAATCCACAACCGTTAGATCTTTACAATTAAATCGATAAGAACTGTTGGATTGAATACTAAATAATATTATATAGAGTACACCTTTATTTTTTCTTAACTGAAAATTTTGTTTTCTAAAAACATTATGAGTAATTTTATTCAATAAAATAAAACAATAATAGTATAGTTACTAATAAATAACTAATTATCTTTTTCAACTAAAAAACATTACTTTTTATAATTTTTCATAACTAAAATCTCTCATTTTCAAAAATTATCACGGGTAGTTTCATTTAATAAATTAAAATAATATTATTATAAATACTAATAACTAATCGATTACATTTTTTAGACAAAGTGTATATTCTTTTTTATATTTTCGAACTAAAACCTTCTTTTTCTAAAATTATCATAGGGAGCATACTATCTTATATTAACCGAAACATTAAAAGGTTGGTTGGTCTGTAAATTTTTTTGGTACTTCATGTGTTTACTAAATTACCCTTACTCATTTATAAAAAAAATTATTAAATAATACCATTACATATTTATAATCAATTACCTTTTTTAGATAAAACACATTACTTTTTCTATTTTTTCTAACAAAATCCGCTATTTTTCCAAAAATATTATAGGCAAGTACCCTTTTCAACTAAAATATGTTATCTTTTCTATTTTTCCTTAATAAACCACTCATTTTTCCAAAAATATCATGGACAAATGCTTACTTACTTATTTTAAAACTTATTTTAAGCTAGAACATATTTTATAAATACATATAAATTAAAAATACTAAAATTAAACAATAATAAAAATTTGATTATTAACCACTGCTTGAAACTTCAACTATTTGTTATATCACAAAATTACAATTTTCTTAAATATTCTTAGACGTTATAATAGAATTTTTTAGTGCGTGTGTGTGCATCTAATATAAAAGTTTCATCATGAAAACATAATCGTTTACAAAATTACAAATTTCTTAAATATTTTTAGATGTTATAATAAAACTTTTTAGTGCGTACATGTACATCTAATATAACAAAAAATTACAGAAGAAAATAACATGAAACACGGAGAAGAAGAAGAACAAAATCACAAAAGAATTATGAGAAATCAAAAAAAATATAAACCCAATAAATTTAGGTTAGTTTTACATAGATATTTATTTTTCATAAAAATAGAGTTTATCAGAAAAAATAAGGAAGGTAGAAGGTAAACCTGAAAAGTGAAGAACACAATTATAATTTGAAAACAGATAAACAATATTAGAAAAAGAAAAGGAAGTTACGATTTTATAATTTTATTGTAAATACTTATTCAGCTCAATTAATGATCCAATGACTTACAAAAAAAAGTACTGTAATCATCAAAACAAAAAGCACCTGCCTCGAGCAAATCATCAAATATCATAACTCTATTACATGTGCGTAATTTTACCTGCAAAGAGTAAGAAAAATAAATGTTTATAATATATAAAAAGATCAAATTGGACATCTCCTAAAACCAGAATAGATATCGTATAAATACATTAAAGTGGTACTAAATTCTCATGGATAAAATTTAAAAAACCAAGACACTTATGAATCTCCTAGTTAATAAGGACCCTATTAACTTATAAGTTTATAAGTTATGAATAAAAATATTATTTTCCTCAAAAAAAAAAAATATATTATAATTTAAATTCGTGCAGTGATATGTTAACGATGTCTTCTTCCAATCTCTTAGGCGACGTTATGCTTATGAAGAGCAATTTAGACCCATGTGATAGTGGTCTATATTTTCCTATACTTGAAACAACTTTCAGATTTTTGATGCTGTACACGGAGCCTTCATCTAAAAGATCTTTGAACCGAGAGACCAGAATCTTTGGGATCGTAGCATGAATCAAATTTTTCTGTCATGCAACATATCTTAGAAAAGTTAATAACATCATACAATTTGACAAACTAATAAGTTATAAGTATATTGATTTATTAACCTTTTCGTCGATCAAAATCATGTGAAGACTGATCAGTTCTTCAGTATTTGAATTGACGGATTCCCACATTCTACACACTCGTACTCTTATCATCCAGGTATAGCTGTTGTCGTTCAAAGCATCTAACATGGTGTAGGCCATAGTTGTATTGATTGTAAATATGGTTGCAAAAATTTGAAGCTATGTAAAAAAGTTTCGGTGTAGATTTTTTGTTATGAATGACCTTTAATTTATATGTGTTTGTAAGGTGAATAACATGGAAATCCATTATGTTTAAAAGTCAAGAAGTATTATAAAAGAAAATTTCTATAAAGTTTGAAAATAATAAAAGAAAGTTCTATCAAGTTTGAAAATAATAAAAGAAAGTTTTATCAAGTTTGAAAATAATAAAAGAAAGTTCTATCAAGATTGAAAATAATAAAAGAGAAAATTGCAATTATTAACATAAGAGCCTACAAATTCGAAAATAATAAGGAAGTTGTAATTTTCTAAATCAAAGAAAGTTCTATGAAGTCCTACAAATTCGAAAATAATAAGGAAGTTGTAATTTTCTAAATCAAAGAAACTTCTATCAAGTTCGAAAATAATAAAAGAAAGTTCTATCAAGACTAAAAATTCGAAATTAATAAGGAATTTGTAATTTTCTAAATCAAAGAAAGTTCTATCAAGTTTGAAAATAATAAAAGAAAGTTCTATCAAGCCTACAAATTCGAAAATAATAAGGAAGTTGTAATTTTCTAAATCAAAGAAAGTTCTATCAAGTCCTACAAATTCGAAAATAATAAGGAAGTTGTAATTTTCTAAATCAAAGAAATGTTCTAAATCAAAGAAAGTTATATCAAGTCCTACAAATTCGAAAATAATAAGAAAGTTGTAATTTTCTAAATCAAAGAAAGTTCTATCAAGTTTGAAAATAATAAAAGAAAGTTCTATCAAGCCTACAAATTCGATAATAATAAGGAAGTTGTAATTTTCTAAATTAAAGAAAGTTCTATCAAGTCCTACAAATTCGAAAATAATAAGGAAGGTGTAATTTTCTAAATCAAAGAAAGTTATATCAACTTTGAAAATAATAAAAGAAAGTTCTATCAAGTTTGAAAATAATAAAAGTGTAATTTTCAATTTCCTTCCTATAAAATCGAAAATAAAAAAGGAAGTTGTAATTTTCTAAATCAAAGAAAGTTCTATCAACTTTGAAAATAATAAAAGAAAGTTCTATCAAACCTACAAATTCGAAAATAATAAGGAAGTTGTAATTTTCTAAATCAAATAAAGTTCTATCAAGTCCTACAAATTCGAAAATAATAAGAAAGTTGTAATTTTCTAAATCAAAGAAAGTTATATCAAGTCCTACAAATTCGAAAATAATAAGAAAGTTGTAATTTTCTAAATTAAAGAAAGTTCTATCAAATTTGAAAATAATAAAAGAAAGTTCTATCAAGCCTACAAATTCGATAATAATAAGGAAGTTGTAATTTTCTAAATTAAAGAAAGTTATATCAAGTCCTACAAATTCGAAAATAATAAGGAAGGTATAATTTTGTAAATCAAAGAAAGTTCTATCAACTTTGAAAATAATAAAAGAAAGTTCTATCAAGTTTGAAAATAATAAAAGTGTAATTTTCAATTTCCGTCCTATAAAATCGAAAATAATAAAGGAAGTTGTAATTATTAAAATTAAAAATTGTAAAAAATTGAGAAAATTAGAAAAATAGAACGGAGCGATTCTAGAGACGCCACATCACCGCCCCCGTCTTCTCCTTTATATAAGTATATTGATGATTTGTACTGTACATATTATATTTACTAATTCATATAATGTTATAATTATTTGTTTCAAAAATTTATCTTAAATAATTTATATTTGAAGATCTAAGAAAATATGTTGTAGCCAAGTGTTGGCATTACTGCTCTATTAGCATCTGTTACCGTATGTTGTTCTTTGATGTTGATTGATAGCTTGTAGCAGGTAGTTAGTTGGATGCTTTGTATGGGGCATACCCTCCTTTTCTGTTTTGTTTTTCGAGCAATAATATTTTTATTTAGCAAAAAAAAAAAGAAGGTGTGGCTTATAGTCAATATGGTACAAATTCGTAAAATCAATTTATGTTCATTAGCTGATAAAAGAAAGAAAAAAATCTATGTCCATCACAAATTCTCAAGTCTGTTGGAAACCTTTTGAAGAAAGTGAAAATCACTGTTGACTGCTTGAAACTAATAATAAAATCATCATTAAACAGAAAGAAATCAATGGAAGACGCATCGCAGCTTGAAAAGAAGTAATCGTGATTTAAGAGTAAATTAAATTTTTATATAATTTTAAGAATATCTCATAATAATTTGAAAATAAAAGAATTTCGCTCAATAGTTAGTGAATAATTTTGATAAATTATTTATTATATAACATAATCGTTGACATTATAGAGTGGGTGTCAACCCAGTTGACATTATAGAGTGGGTGTCAACCCAAGTCCCACATCGATAAGATTAAATCGATAAGATAAAGAAGATTATCTTGAATATAAACAGTCAAAAACAACTCCGTTAGTATGAGAATTGATCCTGAGGTTGCGGGCTACAAGTTGCGTCTGCGGTCGGAGATCTTGAACAACTCGTGTCGAAAGTCTTCCTCCTAACACTGGGGTGGTCGGGCGGCGTGTCCCGCAAGATGCGTAACAGATGAATGGCGGCGGTATAAGAGTTACAAGGTTGGTGGTTCTTGGATTGAGGGGAGATTATAGAGTGGGTGTCAACCCAAGTCCCACGTCGATAAGATAAAGAAAAATTATCTTGAATATAAGTACATCCAAAAACAACTCCATGTATGAGGCCTTTTGGGAGTAGTCCAAAAACAAATTTGTGCGGGTTTGGCCACGGTCCAGAGCGGACAATATCATACTAATATGTGGAGTTAACGGGTGTTGCGCGGCTCAACAGACATCATATAAATGTTAATTTTATTCATCTTCTTTATTAATATTAAATCAGTAAACTATATGTTGTATTATAAAATATAACTGATATAATACTGAAACTTGATCTTATGCAATTAACTTGTAAATTTTAACTTCGTATTTTTTTTTTTAAAGAAACTTCATATCATTTTTCTGATTTGAAAAGAAAATAAATTAAAAAACTCTTGAGTAATCAAGATAAGACATGTTCATGAGAGACATGTAATATTTTATGAACCGAATATGAATAAATCTTTTAATGATGATAATAGATATGAAAAATCAATGTATATTCTTAAACTTTAAGCAATACTAATGAGAAAGTGCTGCCTTTCTTGTGAAGAAAAAAACGGTTATTCCTTTTCCTCTGTCCTCATCGGCCAAGACCTTGACACACCAAGCTAAACTTTAGCACGAAGCAAACATTTATCTTCAAAACTTTTTCTCTCCCTCCCCCTCTCCGACTCGTATTCTTTGTACGGTTTTTTTTTATAGTTTTATTTTCAGTTTCTCTTATATAAATCCATTCCATAAACCTCTAAGACAATTAAATAACTGAAAACTTGACATATCTCCGTAAACCAATAAAAGTTTTGTGCTTTTTAAAAAAAATCATCTAATAAACGTTTTATTATACTTTTTAGTTATCGTTAACATGTAAAATTAAATTAATTCTACACATACGACATTAACTTTTCTTTTAATAAACCTTCAATATGTTAAACATTGGTACATTCCTGCTCATCAAGGTTCTAAAAATCGGAACTCGATTTGATTTGATTTTGTTTCCGAAAAACGAGTACTCGAAACTCGAAGAATACTCGGAATAAGTACTCGGAGAATAAATCGGATATTTTATGTTATTTTATTCTCATATATTAAATTCATTCATTTAAATTAGTGTATATGTGTTAAAACTTAACGATATTATATATTATATATACTAGCTTATATCATGTGCGATGCACGATTTTCTTTAATATTTTATTAATAATATAAATAATTTAATTTAATAAATTGTTGACGTAATCTTTAGTAGTATTTTATATATTAAAATATAAAATATTTTTAAATAATAGATCTAACGGTCTGTATTTATTTGCTCTTAAAAAATCTAAATATGACTAAAGTGCAAATAACAAAATATGTGTTCTGTAATGTACCGAGTTTTTTCTAACATATGCTATTACTTTTATTTTTTTATTAATTATCTTATTTAAATTATATGTTATAAAAAATTATATTAAACCCGGATTTTATATGTTTATATAATAATATTGTCATTATATTTATATTTTGCCCGTGTTATTTTTAATTCGAATATGAGTTGTTTTACTTAAAAAATATCAAACAGACAATGTCCTTAAAAAGACAGTTAGTCACTTATTAATAATTATATAAAATTATATTATATTTATATATATGTTGTCCATGTTACTTTTAGAAAATTAGTTGTTTAAATTAGAAAATATAAAATTATATTACTTTTTTATATATATGTTGCTCGTGTTACTTTTAGAAAATTAGTTGTTTAATTTAGAAAAAAATAAAAAAGGTTATGTGTTTAGCTGAAAAGGGTAAGTGGTTATTTATTAATAATTATATATAACAATATTACCATTACATATTTATTTTCCATGTATTATGTTTAGAAGATGAGTTATTTTAGTTAAAAAATATAGAACAGATAATGTGTTTTTGCTTAAAAAGGTAATCATTTATAAATATGTAATAATATTACAATTTTATATATATATATATATATATATATATTACCTATTTTATTTTTAGAAGATAAGTTATTTTGGTTAGAAAAATATATAAAATAGGTAATGTGTTTTAGCTGAAAAAATATAAAATTATATTACCTTTTTATATATATGTTGCTCGTGTTACTTTTAGAAAATTAGTTGTTTAAGTTAGAAAAAAATAAAATAAAAAAAAGATATGTGTTTAGCTAAAAAGGGTAAGTGGTTATTTATTAATAATTATATAAAACAATATTACCATTACATATTTATTTTCCATGTGTTATGTTTAGAAAATGGGTTGTTTTAGTTAGAAAATGTAGAACAAATAATGTGTTTTTGCTGAAAAAGATAATTAGTTATAAATATGTAATAATATTAAAAAAAAAAATTGATTATAAATAAATTGATTATAGATAGGCCCTACCCAAATACCGACCGACCAAAACTTTTAATGTTTCGTCTTTAATAATACTAGCTTAAAACTCGTGCGATGCACCGATTGTTTTTAACCCTTGTTATTTTTATTATTTACGTTTTAATATTTTATTAATTGTTTTGTTAAATAAAATAAGTAGGCGTGTTAAACTTTTTTAAATAATTAATAGTATTAAAATAGGTTTTAAAATAAATAAGTTACAGTTTGCCTTTGATATTTTTGAAAAAGGATGAGTTTAGTAAGAAAAAATAGAAAAAGTAAATTATAAGTTTTAAAATAAATAACTAAGGGTTTACCCGTGATATTTTTGGAAAATGGGAGGTTTTAGTAAGAAAAATAGAAAAAATAGCATATTTTAGTTGAAAAGGGAAAAATAAGTAGGCGTGTTAAACTTTTTTACATAATTAAAAGTATTAAAATTAGTTTTGAAATAAATAAGTAACGGTTTGCCCGTGATATTTTTAGAAAAGAATGGGTTTTCATAAGAAAAAAAAATTAACATGTTTTAGTTGAAAAAGGTAAATGCCCGTAATTAAAAGTATTAAAATAAATTTTAAAATAAATAAGTAAGAGTTTACACGTGATATTTTTGGAAAAAGAGGGGGTTTAGTAAGAAAAATAGAAAAAGTAACATGTTCTAGTTGAAAAAGGAAAAATAAGTAGGCGTGTTAAACTTTTTTAAATTATTAAAAGTATTAAAATTGGTTTTAAAATAAATAAGTAACGGTTTGCCCGTGATATTTTTGGAAAATAATGGGTTTTGGTAAGGAAAAATAGAAAAAGTAACATGTTTAAGTTGAAAAAGGTAAATGCTCGTAATTAAAAGTATTAAAATATGTTTTAAAATAAATAAATAAGGGTTTGATCGTGTTATTTTTTGAAAAGAAGGGTTTTATTAAGAAAAAGTAGTATGTTTTAGTTGAAAAAAGTAATTGTCCGTAATCAGAAGTATTAAAATAGGTTTTAAAATAAATAAGTAAAAGTTTGTCCGTGATATTTTCAGAAAAAGAAGGGATTTAAGTAAAAAATATAGAAAAGGTAAGTTAAAAAAGTAATTGCCCGTGATATTTTTGGAAAAGGAGGGGGGTTTTGTTAAAATAAATCTAAATGTGTTTTAACTGAAAATGTAATTGATTATAAACATGTAATGTTATTATTTAAGATTTTTTTATAAATAAGTAAGGATAATTTGGAAAATGAGGGTTTAGTAAGAAAAAGTACCATGTTTTAGTTGAAAATGTAAGTGTTCGTAATTAAAAGTATTCAAATAGGTTTTAAAATAAATAAGTAAGGATTTGTCCGTGATAATTTTCGTAAATGAGGGATTTTAGTAAGGAAAAATAGAAAAAGTAACATGTTTTAGTTGAAAAAGGTAATTGTCCGTGATATTTTTTGAAAAAGAGGAATTTTGTTTGAAAGAATAGAAAAAGTAATATATTTTAGCTGAAAAGGTTATTATTTAATAATATTTTTTTAAAAATAAGTAAGAATAATTAAGTAAAATCACTTAGTACCGACCGACCGACAATGTTTCGTCTATTATGATATAGTATACATGTACTAATAATATTTATCTAATAATATTAATATCAATAAATAAACATTAAAAATCTAAGTAAGTCAAACTCGATTTGATTCCGAAACTTAGAACTCGAAACTCAAAACTCAGATCGAATGAGGGGTTAAAAACGAGTACACTTAATATGAGTACTAAATAGACTAGGCGATTTTTAGAACTCTTATGTAAAATAAATCTATATCAATGTACAGTTATGGCAGAAATATTTTGTCATCTACTCTTTTACATGTTCCATGACTATGGGCCTTTTTAAAACGCTTGGGCCATATGTAATACGTGTGTGTATCCTGTATAGTCGGATAAACTTCATTTCTAAGTACGCCTTAGTCTAAACATATTTTGGCCCACAACTACTACTAAGTTCAAACTAGTGTTATTTTTGGAGATATAAGTTCTTTCATTTTTCAAACCACTAGCTTTATACTAGTGAAATACACAGGTAATTTACAAATTATTTATTAATTTTTTTAATACCTTTGACTTATTTTCATTAATTTAATTTCAATTTTATAAAGTTTGGTAATAATTAAGATGATTGTATTTTTTTAATATAAATACATATATATATATATAACTTCAATTTATGTTATATTTTTCGAATGATATATCTTTTGTCATTTATTATAGTTTTAAATTATTTAAATTTTTTATAATTATTAATTTTTTTATTTATTATTTGCCTTAATTTAAATTTAGTAAATTTTAAGGTAAATATTTGTTGATATTATATCATACTATTTGTTGACAATTTTTTCCTAAATATTCAAGTTTTAAAGAAAAAATTTGAAACATGTTAATAATTACTTTGCTTTAGTACATCTCTCTTTTTAGTTTTTAAATGTTTTAATTGAAAAATGTTTACATGAATATTGAAAATTTTAATTTTTTTGTTGGATATATTATTTTTTCCTAAAAATAATATGTATGCCATTAATTTTTTTATTAATTTATATTACTTTTACAAATTTTTTAATTTTTTAAAAATTATTACTTTTCTAATTATGAGTATGATTATTAACTTTAATATGTGAATCGCTTAATATTCAAGTTTTTTTAACCTAATGTGGCTTTTTATAATGTATATTATTTTATTCTACTAATAATATATTTAATTTTATTCAATATAATGTATCTCATAAATACATTATTTAATCGTATTAATTCATTCTTTGTATTTATATATTAACCACATACATATACATAAAATATAATTCATTTTAATATAGTATAAGTTTTACTTTAAGTCAAACTTTAATAAAATATAGGATTTTTGGTAAAGTTATTAATTTGTTCGGTCATTATTTGTCTAAATTTAAATTTATAAATTCTAAGGTAAATATTTGTTGGTATCATATCATACTATTTGTTGACATTTGTTTCCTAAATATTCAAATTTTAAAGAGAAAGTGTGGAACATGTTAAGTAATTTGCTTTAGTATACGTCTCTTTTTAGTTTTTAAATGTTTTAATTAAAAAATATTTACATGAATATTCAAATTTTTGTATATATTTACTTTTTCCTAAAAAATTTATGTATGTTGTGAATGTTTTTATTATATTTTTATGCATTTTTGTACTGAAATTTCAGTTTTTCTATATTTTAGACCATTCATTATCAAAATTATATTACTTTTAATATTTTTTTAATATTTTAAAAATTATTGCTTTTCTTTATAAGTGTACTGTTATTTTAATATGTGATCCTCTTAATAATCAAGTTTTTTTACCTAATGTAGCTTTTTAATTTAAAGTATTTACATGAATATTCAAATTTTAATTATTTTGTTGTATATATTTATTTTTTCCTAAATATATTATGTATGCCATGAATGTTTCTATTAAACTTTTTTATGCATCATGTACTGAAATTTTAGTTATTCTAAATTTTAGACCATTCATTATCAAAATTATATTACTTTTACTAATTTTTTATTTTTTCAAAAATTATTACTTTTCTTAATAAGAGTACTGTTATTAACTTCAACATGTTAATCACTTAATATTCAAGTTTTGTTTTAGCTAATGTAGCTTTTTACCTAATGAACAATGTATAATATTTTATTCTACTTATAATATATTTAGTTTTATTTAATATAATGTGTATCATTATTACAATATTTTAATCATATTAATTCATTTTTTTATATTAACATTATACATATACATAAAAAATAATTTATTTTCGTATAAGTTTTACTCTGAGTCTAACTTGAATAAATTATAGATTTTCCTAGTATATTTAGGTGTTTTAGGTTTTTTTTAGTATACATCAAGTTGTGTTATTACTTGTTTTAACTAACACACCATGTCATATCATTTTAACCCCTTACTCCAATTATATATAAAGATATAATTAAGACAACTTTGTATATCACGAGCCTTCCTAATGTGGGTCAATTACGTAATTTAGTTTCTGATGATCCAGCTCTTCGTTGCCGCACGATGTGTGTAGCCGACAAAGGATTGGATCGGGTTGTATTTATAATAATGTATATCCAAAATTGAAACTAAAGAAACAAAAAATATTGCTTTAAACTTTTTCTACTTTTAATTTTGATTCATGAACTTTAACTTTAAATTAAAATTTTATCTTATGAATTAAAAACATTACTTATTATTACAAAATATAAATTAAATTCAAATTTTGGCGTCGTAATTCCTAAATTATTACAATATGAAATACTAGAATAGGAATTAAAAAGTTCGATAAACGTCAGTGAAGAACCAAACATGAAACAAACTAACAAAAGGGTAGGAGGACACCAGGTATCACTAGTAAATAATATAAATAAAATCTTATTATTATTATTATTATTATTATTATTATTATTATTATTATTATTATTATTATTGTTGTTGTTGTTGTTAGGAATTATGTTGATTCTTGATGATAACCAAACTATCTTAGTGAAAATTGTATAAGTCAAAATGTAGCTTTCAACGAATAGCATGTGTAAACAGTATCCGTTGAAGGGTAGCTTATCAACGGATAAGACTCTATGTAACATGCTTGAATAATTCTGTGTTAGCAGTTGAAGTATTAGTTTTCTAAGTCATGTTGACTATTAACGAATATGTAGAATAAAAAGGCTAATTGTAAATAGTTTATGCCTTGTAATTTTACATAAGTGAAATTGAGCTTCAACGGATGGAGTCACAATACTTCAACGGATGCTACTCAAACAACCTCAACGGATGTCATCTTCATTATTTGTACCTGACACTGTGAAAAGGATAGTTCAGACAGAGCACATGGGTTGACAGAATTCACGAGAGCATGGAAACCGGTATTTCTGGTAAACTCAGAAGAACAAGAAGCATTCTATTTTCTTTGGTCGGGAGTGACATTACTACAAATGGTATTCAGCCAAAAGAAGCCACCCTTCAACAAAAGGACCACTACTCGGAATGGGGAAACAAGTCTTTTTGGACTCTACCAACTTTGTATTATTAGCTGTCCAAGTTGTCTTGTAAACTTGGGTTATATAACCAAGTGTAGCACTGTTTTTGATGTTAAGAAATTAGTTAGGTTATTCAAGAGCCAAAGCAAAATTCTCTGTAATTTGCTGAAGCTAAAACTGTGTATGCAGCTGTGTGTTTATTCATAAACATCACAGAGATTTCTTCAATAAAATCTCTCAGGTGGAACAATCAATCCACCTGAATTTTTAATTCTTGTGTTATTGTTTTACATTATGTTCTTGATTTTATTTTAGTCATTATCTTTGTTTAAAGAACTGAAGAAAGTTTAAAGATTGGATTCAACCCCCCCTTCTACAATCTTGATTCATTATCTGGGAATAACAATTGGTATCAGAGCAAGCTTCTAAAATACAAGAATTTTAAAGATCAAAAGACATCAGAATCACGGGTCAGAAGGATTATGGAGTTAAGATACCAGTTCTTGATAGGGAAAATTACTTTCACTGGAAAGTAAAGATGCGTTTACATCTTATGTCTATGGATGAAGGATATGTAGAATGCATCGATCATGGTCCTCATGTTCCAATGAAGCCAAACACCTCAATAGCTCAAGCACCTGCAGGAACCCCAGGCACCATTCCAAAGTTATCTTCAGAATGGACTCCTGAGGACATCATTGCAATACACAAAGACAAAAAGACTATGAACATTCTGTTCAATGGTCTTGAATCTGATATGTTCGACAATGTAATTAACTGCTCTACAACTAAGGAAATTTGGGACACAGTCCAAACACTGTGTGAAGGAACATAATAGGTCAGAGAAAATAAGATGCAACTTCTCATACAACAATATGAATACTTTCACTTTAAAAGTGGAGAATCTTTGAATGATACTTTTAGTAGATTTCAAAAATTGTTGAATGGATTAAAGTTGTATGGGAGAGTGTATCAAACTAAGGACTCAAATCTCAAGTTTCTGAGAGCCTTGCCCAAAGAGCGGAAGCCTATGACTGTTTACTTGAGAAACACTCAAGAGTACAAGGATTTTAATCTTGAACGGCTGTATGGAACTCTAAAGACATATGAGCTAGAAATGGAGCAGGATGAGGAAATTGAGAAGGTCAAGAAGAAAAATGAATTTGTTGCCTTAGTTGCAAGAGTTAACAAGGATGGGGACATGAAGGAAGAAACTGCTGAAGCTACACCAAGCCCAAGTGCTTGTGAAGGTAGGATTGAATCAAGAAAATGCAAGGGAAAGATGATTGAAGAAAGTGAGCCCTCAAACCAAGATGAAATGGATGAGCTAGATGAATATTTAGCTTTTCTGTCAACAAAATTCTCAAAGCTCAAGTTCAAGAGAAACCCTGAGGTGACCAAGCCATTCAGAAAGGACTTTCAATCAAACAAGAACTATGTTGAAAGGTCCAAATTTAAATATTTCAATTGTGGAATGTGTTAGTATTAATGCTCCAGAGACAATACTTTTATGTTTTAAAGAAAACATTTATTATTATAAATTATGTTTTATTGATTATTATTATTATTTTATTATGTCTTTATTTACCGCGTTATAAATGTTAGTATAATAAATGTCTTTGGAATTATGATACGTATTCGATATCTTTAAGTATGTGACTTAAAAATAAGATTATATGAATAGTATCTTTATTCCTAAATATCCTTAGTCGAGTGTTATTATTTAAGGACAATAATAATGCATAGAGACTAGTATGTTTATTGACTGATGACCACATCTCATTGGTCATAGGTATGGTGATACTAAAGTCAAAACATAGGTGCATGTAATAGTACATGACACTGGATTGACCCGCCGTGAGATTACACATGTTAATAGTGTCATAAGTAATTCTCACTGTGATAATGGTGTAATGATCCTTAGACCTGATATCATTATATTTCTATATGGGAATTAATATACTTTGATTACATTAAAAGTTATCTTTGACTGGGTGATGATAAAAGTGGACATTGGGTATATTATGAATCATATGAGAAATATGAATGATCTAGATGAGATTTAACCCTCCTAAATTTAGGAGCGATATTATTGGCCTCTTGTTTGAGTGAGACTAAGAAATGCACGGCCGTGCTCAATTGTTGATTTGATTTAATAGTCTACTCATTGATTAATAAAACTAAGATTAAATTATGAAGAAGATGACACATTACATGCCTCGAGTTTAATCTAGAATATCAAGGTTAAAGGGATTATATTACATGGAACATTATTCACAAAAGGCTTAATCGAATCACCGATTTAATTATTATTACTTGGGTGACAATGATGTATTACTAGATGCCGCTCATTATTTACAATTTTAATTAGTTATTAAAATTTTTGCCAACATAATAATAACCTACAGGGTCACACATAAAGAACGCTTGAAGGAGAAATAATTTAAATTATGAATTTAAATTAAATAATTAATTCATTCTATTTATAATATTAATTAAGTATGACTTAATTAATTAATTAAATAGAAAGGGAATTACTTAAACTAATTCCGAAATAAGTTATTAATTAATTAAGTGAGACTTAATTAAATAAAAAATTGAAATTTCAGATTAGTATTAATTATAATTGGATTATAATTAATAAAACTTATTCCTCTCTATATAAACTCTCAAAATGGGCTGATTTTATTAATGAAAAACGTTTTTATAATAAAACTCTAGTCGTATATGAGAGCAAGAAGAGGGAGAGAGAGAAAGAAGCAGTTTTCGGGTGCTAGTACACATCAATCCTTCAAGAAAAGCGTTCGTGTGGATAACGTAGAGCGTAGATCGCGAGAGCGGGATACGTGGTGATTGAACAAGTTTTGGATCTCCATTAATATTCCATTAATGAATTGTTAAAGCGTTTTAAGGTAAAACACTAATCTCCGAATTAAATCTTTTGTTTTCGCATGGATCCTACGGAGGGGTTTCGATTTTGGTTTATTTTTCGCGTTTTTCCGTTGCATTTATGTGCTCGAAACCCTTCAATGGCATCAGAGCTACTTGCGAAAATGTTTTAATTCGGTTCTATGTTTAAAGTTTTGATGTATATACAAGCATGTTTGCGATTATCATGATTGGTGTGTTGTTTTGATGATAACATGTATGTTGTATTGATGTATATGCATAAACTGTACATTAATAATGATTGGGATGATCATATGATGATCATATAATCTGTATATATACTGATATATACATGATATATGTTTGTTCTTGTTATAAGAATCGTATTCGATACGATTATTGAACACGCTGTGCAGATTTGGTGAAATCTGCATACTATGTCAGATTTTCGCCGAAAAATACCTTTTCAGAGAGGGAAACGGGCATATGAACAAAACAGACTATGTCACTCGTTCGTCTGTAAGGCGTTTGCCGTCGTTTACTGTCTATAAATAGCGATTTATTGTTTTCAGAATTCTGATTTTGATTTTCTGATTTACACTTTATTTGATTTCTGTGATTGGATCATGATAAATATGATATGGTATAATATGTTAATAAAATCAGAGGTTTTCTTAATTGTTATATGAGCATAGTGATTGGTTATGGCCTAAAGACCCATAAGATAGTGGTTTTGTTTTTATGGTTTGGTTTCTAAATACGACTTGCATGTCGTTATTCCTTGTAATGTTTAAATCTCGAATGTAACTCGAGTTCTACTTGTAAGTTCAGTAGGATAGGTTGTTTTATTTATGTAAAGTATATGAAGACATCCAAGGTGGAGAACCAAAGAAGCATTACAAAGAGGCAAACAAGGAGGCATGTTAAAGCTTGAAGACTTGTAACATTGTATTGTATTTTGATACCACCATAGATTGACCTTGATTTTTCCATTAGCTTGGAAAGATCACTTAGGTTGGGCCATAACCAAACACGTTTATTCATGCACTTTACATATATTATGATTGCATGTGATGATATGTATGCGTAGATAAAGATGCATGTTTAATTAGATTAATCATGTATGTATTAGATACGACACCCATGTCATGCTTGCTTAAGAAATATAAAATCTGTAACGATTTAAGATTTTAAAATTGTACAAAAACAAACATGAGATTCCTGTGTTTATGAAACACGAAAATAAGTATGAATATTCAAATTTTGATATGGGGCAATTTTGACAAAAATACAAGCAGCGCTTGTAAGAAAGTCGGGTTTTAAGTGAGACCACTGTGTCTTCCTCGGTGGCCTGTAAATCAAACCATTGATGAATTTTGATTTGAAGTACTTAGTTCAAGGAAAAATTGGGAATCACTTGATGATGTGATCATGGTCGTTTTAAATAAGATTAACAAATTCCTAAATTAATATTAAGTTAATCAGATGCCTTCAAATGAAGAATTGTTAGGTCCCGATAAGTTTGTAGAAGGGGGGTTGAATACAAACTATCTCGTTTTATCGAATTTGTTCTTCTTAAGAAAATACAATTCAAGAACAAATAATTGCGGAATTAAATGAAATAAAATTTAAGTTAAATATAACTTATATTAAACTTGAAAGGTGTTACAAATATAGTACTAATTACAATGATTAAATCTCAAACTAATTAAAACAAATTTAGAATAAATTCGACATGAACTTATCTAATTTTGTAATAAAAAGATAGAACGATAAATGATAGTTCGAGATAAATTCTAGGGATTAAGATCCACTAGATAGTCAAAGTAGTGTGAGTAATTAATTTCTAGTGGCTTGGATATAACAATCAATACTAGAAATGAATTCTCTGATCAAATTATTTCTCCGGCAATTGGAAGAAGTAAAGGCAGTGTGTTTGTTTGAGATGATATATTCTGTATGTTCAAGATACTATCATGATCTTCTTTTCTTTTCTTTTTATATCAATTCATACTTGCACATGTTGGCCGCATTTACTTTAATGAATTAACACGGTATGACTCTTTGTAATAACCTACCATGACTCTCAAAAAATGCCTTGTATGACTCTTTGTAATACTTGTATGACTCCTTGTACAGACAGTCATACTAGCAGTATAATTGTCAGTATGACAGTTTGTTCAACCTAGTAAATTAGGTCATACTAGTATTAAAAGAGTCATGCTAGTATATAAATTCTAATATAATTAATCTATTAATTAATTTAATTAGTAAATTAATTATGGAAGAATTAATTAACTAATTAAATTAGTTAAATAATAAGATTAATTAAAATAGAATTAAATACTATATTTGATTAAATTATCTCTAAATTAATTAACTCATTAATTAATTTAAGGAATAATTTAATTCAGTTTGAATTAAATTATTGATTAAATTAACTATAGATTTGGTTAATTAAAAGAGAATTAATTTAATCTCTTGAGAGCTCCCTTGACTTGAACCACTGAATTTGATGAAGAATTTTCACTGAATAATGTTGACACTTGATGTACTGTCCAGTTCATAAGTGACTAACTGCGATGTCTGTTTTTCATACTTTGACTTTAAGCTGTGGTCCATTTGTTGCTTTTGACTTTGATCAACCACTGTAATCTGTACACTTGCTGTCACACATCTGAAATCTCTGTCAATTTAATAAATCTACTTTCTTGAATACTTCACCGAGACTTGATCAAATAATTGAACTTCTTTCAATGTAGAATTACTTCAAGTCTGTAAGATGACTTTAATCTTTATTCTTTTGACTGATATGATCCTTTGAGATTCCTGTGACAATTGAATTATTATTTACTTATTACAAACTTGTTTAAGTTGAGTTGTATCCTCGATGTTTATAAATAGGCCTATACATATACCTTTCAATCTCCCCCTATCTGTTTGTTAGAGAATAACAACCAAATACCTAGAGGATAACTCAACTAAATAAACAAGTAAAAATAAGACTTTAAGAGCCAAGTAAATAATAAAAGAAAGTTCTTGTTTATATATAACATTTCCAGATTCAAACATTTAAAGATAAATACACAATAGATGTTCCTCTAGACTGAACATACGATTACATTGGTCATATCTTGATTTACCTAAGCTCTATACATATTACAATAAAAAATTGAGCTAGTGATCACTTTGCTTGATCACTCATTTCACCCTCTTCCAAAACATCTAGCAAATCCTTGTCCAGGACACGAACACTTTCAGATATGAGATTTGTTGGTCTGACTAGTTGAGTTGTGACTTTCTTCAATCTATTCTTCAATTGATGATACCTTTTTATGTTGGCTATGCAATAGTCTTGAATGAGGTCATCAACTTCAGTCTTTTCTTCTGAAGCAAATCCAATTGTCTTTAGCATATTTTTCATTTTGATTAGATGCATTGCAGGGTAGTTCTTCAAAGACACAGGGTCCATTCCACATGATTGAAGTGCTATTCATTTGTAAAATTTGACTTCAAATGGAACATCAACAATCTGAGGACTAGCCCGTGTAGCAAATTCTTTAAGTTGTTCATGCAGCAGAACATTTAGATGAGAAGATTCTTTCACTCTGCTTATGAAAACCCAAAGTTCTGACATAGATCTACTAGCAAAGTAGTCTAAAGAGACTGTAAGAGTTCCTATGCTTTGACAAGATACGTAGATAACTATCTCATTTCTCACCCTGTCAACTCCTGTGATAATCCTTAAGATTTCTTCTTTTAGAGCTTTCATGTACACTGTATTATCAGAATTGACATTCTTGAACTTTTGAAGAAGGTTGATAAACTCCCGATCATTGTTTGATCCTTTTTGTGGGAGTGAAAACATCTCTTTAGCTTTAGTCCATTTCTCATCCTTCTTCAATCTGATGTTTAGCCTCCGGTCTTTAACTTCCAAGCTATGAAGACATTGTTTCTCTTCATGCTCAGCTTTTTGAATTTTGAGCTTTTCAGAAATAATCTGAGAGACCTTAGCATTCTCATCTTGCTTCCTCCTTATATCTTCTTGTTGCTTCCTCAGTTCTTCTTCAAAGACAGGATCAGGGTTGAACAGATTATCTTGATCATCCCATTCAGCACAGTCAACTTCCTTCTCAACTTCCTCCTCACCAAAGATGTCTTCAGCATCAAATTGAAAGTCTTCATGTTCATCTTGGTAGTAGAAGTCATCTTGAAGTAGATTTCCCTTCCCCCTGTCCTTTCCAGTTCCAGAAGCTCCTTCTCCTCCTTCCTTCTCATTCTCCTTATTCTCCCCCTTAGTTGAGGAATCTTCTTCAGATTTAACTTTAGCAGCTTTAGGATTATCCTCTCTTCTTCCCCTTGTATCTCCTCCATCTCCTCCTTCATCCTCATCATCACCCTCATCGTCGTCATCATCATCATCATCATCATCATCATCATCATCATCATCATCATCATCATCATCATCATCATCATCATCATCATCATCATCATCATCATCATCATCATCATCATCATCATCATCATCATCACCCTCAAAGAATGTCTTCTGTTCAGCTGATGGTTGATGTGAATTATTGATCATAAAATACAAGTGCTTCATGCCTTCATTTAGATGCTCAATTCCTCCTTCAATCCTTGCAAACCTTTCATTATTAAACATCTGATTTTCATCAACTGTTTGCTGAATGAAGTCCACTTGGGCAGAAATAGAAGCAATCTCCTTGACACTCTCTGCTATCTGAGCATTCGAATCTGTAAGTCCAGAGATGTCCGAAGCCATTAGTACCTGAGATTGTTGGATGGCATTCATTTTTGGCAGGAAAGTAATCTTCAGGCCTTCAATATCATCTTTAATAGTACCCAGCTGATTGGTTACAAAGGTGGAAGAAGAAGACCGTTCAACCACTTGTGCTTTTAGAATCTCTTTTTCAGCCTGAGTTTCTGATAGTTGTTTCTGTAGAGCAGCTATTTGAGCCAACAACAAAGCAGTGTTTGTGTCAGTATGTGCACTCACCTCAATTTCTCTAAGTGGTGTTTCACTCAGCTCACGTGCTTGTGTTTCACCCTGTGTTTGATTTTCACTCCTCACTATCAACTGTCTATATTGATCTCCATATGATGTAACTTCATTAAAAATCACCCTAGCCCCTTCTAGAGAGGTCAGTGGTGGTGCAATGGGAGTTCGCAAATCCCAGTCCCTAGTGAAGTCTAACAAATCACTTTGATTTGAAAACTGAATTGCTTCAGTGTTAGACTCACCAGGTTGCCTTCCACTTTCTCCAGTAAAAACTGCGAGTGAAAAATCCCTTTGGGGAGCCAGAGATGTTCCCTTTGGGAGGGGAGAAAATGATTATATTATAGATGACTGAGAATCAAATTTTCCCTCTGATGCATGTGGTTCTACAAACTCTTGATCAGCCCTATTAACCACTTGGTTTTGAGCAGCAATAGTAGAAGTAGAGATATGATAAACTACCTGTAATGGAGGATTTTCTGAAGATTCTGCTGAAGTGGATGCGACCCCTTATTGTGGTTGTCCAAAGACTTGCTGAACATGAGATTCAAGACAGGTTCTAAGATAAGAGAGTGGAATCACTGAAGTTCTGTGAAACTTAGAAGAGGTATTTAATCTTTGATAAAGAACATGTGTGGTTGTTGGAGAGACAATAGAGCGAGCATTTTGAAATAAAATTTTGTGCTCATCAGTAAGCAAATGATTGATGATAAGAGTTAAGAAACGAGAATAATAACATTTGACTCTCTTACCATCATCAATGTCTTTACGAGCATTACTGACTCTCCTCACAATAACATCCCAAAAAAGACTACCAATGTCAAGTCTACGATTAAAAACAGCAGCAAAAGCAATAAACTGTAAAAGAGATGTAATTCTTTGAAAGTTGTTTTTGGTGCAGTTACCAAACACTTTGTCAATCGTATCAAAAAATAGATTCCATTAAAATTAGTAAAAATAATTGAAAGCGATGAACAGTAACCTATGTAATTGGTAGCACAAACCAATGATGTGGAATATGCGGATTTGATTATTGGGATGTTTCAGAAGTTTCTTATAATTAAAGGGTGTGAGTGCCTGGACTTGGTGCATCTGCCGCCGACATTTTCCCTAAACAAGTCTCTCTCAAACAATGGAGTAGTTGGCTTAACACAAATTACAACCAGAGCTTCTCCAATTTACATACGTATCAGGATTCCTCATAAAGTAAATTACAACTTTAATTCTTCCGTAATTTGTTTGACAAAGTCAGTTTTTTCTTATGCTTTTTTATTCAAATATTATTATCTATAAAAACTTTGTAATTAGTAAATCATGTCCAGAAGTAAAAATTAGTAATTTTTTTTTAAATTGTAAAAAGTGTGAAGGAGTTTTAGGGCAAAGATTGTTTTTTTTTTAAAAAAAATAAAATAATAAAACGGGATGGAGCGTTGCCTTATTCAATTAGAAATAAAATTATGGAATTATTATTACAAATAAAATAATTACTACAAAACTCGGAAAATTCCATATATTATTACAAGTTTCCTCCATCCTCGTAGATCTCTCCTCCTCCTCCTCCTTGGTCCAGTTTCCTCATTGTCTCCCCTTAGATTTCACACCGTGTCATAATCCTGACCCTCCAATCAGTTGACTTTGATTCATCTCTCTCTTTGACTCCTTCTATACTAAAACCCACCTATACATACACAAACCCAACCTATACATACAAAACAAAAACACACCTCGACTCTCCTCTTTCAATCTTCCTCAATGGGGCAGTGTTACGGCAAGACCATACCTTCAGATGACCCCACACCCACCACCATAACTCACTCTCCACTCCCTTCTTCAGCCACCTCGAAAACCACACCAGCAAGAACCCCTGCTAGATCATCCAACACTAATCTCTGGCCTAGCCCATATCCTCAAGATGGCCCAAGCCCACTTCCTGTTGGAGTCTCCCCATCGCCTGCAAGATCAACTCCTAGAAGGTTTTTTAAACGCCCCTTTCCTCCGCCTTCTCCGGCTAAACATATTAAGGCTTTGATTGATAAGAGGTTTGGTAAGCCCAAAGAAGGGCCCATTCCGGAAGATGGTGGAGTGGTTGTTTCTGAGAATGATCAGCAATTGGATAAGAATTTTGGGTTTAATAAGAGTTTTGGTGGTAAGTATGAATTGGGAAAGGAGATTGGTAGAGGGCATTTTGGTCATACTTGTCATGCTAAAGGAAAGAAGGGTGATCTTAAAGATCATCCTCTTGCTGTTAAGATTATTTCCAAATCAAAGGTATAATCTCGGTTTTTTCTATTTTTCTTGATTTTTGTTTTGTTTGTGAATTTAATTGGTATTGTGTAATGCGGAGGGTTGAATGTGATTATATTTTATGTTTGATTGTTGTTTTGGGGTGTAGAGATTGTTTCCGTAATGGTTATGGATTCTACATTTTTATGTAATGTGGCTTATGTGTTATGTGTGTTTAAGGGTTGGTTTGGATTTAGGAGAGAACTAAGTGTGTACGGAAGCAAATACTTTGTTAGATAGGTTGTGGGGTTATGGTTGTGATATATTCATGTGGTTTCGGTGGTTTTATATATGTTTATTTGTTTAATGTGATGCACTTTTTAGCTAATTGAATTTTATATTTTGAAGCTTTCGAGTTGCCTCGTTTAAGGATTCCAGTCCCAGTAAACTTGAATGATGTGATTTAGTTGTGTATATTTTTTACTACAAATTAACAATGCAGAATGTGGATTCCTTTTGAATACTAAGATATGTTGGATGAGATGTGTGTGTTGTGCAAAGTTTAAATGATTCCATGATCTGAAAGGATTGCATGATATAACTGCGAATGAAACCTAATGAGCTTGTTGTTAAATGTCTACATGAATGGCTAACATTTCCTTTACTATCAATTATAAACATGCTACTTATGATTTAAGTCACACATGTTATATAGTTGCAAGATAAGAAAGGATATTTAATTTCATGAAATAATTATTGCTCTGTCACCAATGGAGCCTTAATTACTCTCTTATATAAATAGGGTTTTTCCGACACTTGTTTACTGTAACATGGAATCATAAAGATTATTGAAACTAAAGTGGATGCGAAACTTTGTCTCATCAATGTGAGAGAGAATCTTTGTATAAAATGTTATTAAAAAGAAAGATCACGTAATTTAATCATAATGCTTAACTTTGTACTTACGTTAGCGGTATTTTCACGTGCACATTAAGTTTCCTTTTCGGATCAAGCATTTAATTGTATTCTATATATTCATAACCTTATGGCATTTGTTGCTGCTATCGTCAGCCCTTGATTCCACCGCTAATTTCCATTTCAATTAACACTTGGTTCTATACCCATTCTTCATTAACCTACAAAACTTCTTGATATGTGAATCAAGTCGCTGTCATTTCACTTCCTTATGGATGCCAGTGCCTTAAACTGTTTGTTTAACGATTGTAAGCTCAAGTAGCATGTTCATTTGTAGGTCTACACCAGTTGAGGTGATGAAGTTAATTAAATTACCAGCAATGCTTATTCTATTATTGCTTTACATGTTTATGAACTTATATTGCTATATTTCACTGCCAAAACAACATGACATGAACCCATGTTTCATTGTGCAATAAATCCATTTTCCTCCCTTTGACACAGCTAAATTTGTAGTATTCATTTACCGGGCTGTGCCCCTACCTTAACAATCTCTGGTTTTACAGATGACCACAGCAATATCAATTGAAGATGTTCGCAGAGAAGTGAAAATACTTAAAGCTTTATCTGGGCATAAGAATCTGGTCAAATATCATGATGCCTGCGAGGATACCAACAATGTTTACATAGTCATGGAGTATGTATTTTCTAGTTCCTTGCATGAATCATTATAATGATTTATGATATATTGTCATTTCTAACTGAACAAACCTTAAAGAATTGATCTGGCTTTGTTTTTTTTTCCCTAGTCTGACTATTTCATCTATTATACTTAAATACTAACTAATCAAGTAGCTTCATTGATCAAAAACCAAATAGTACTAACTGTTTTCTTGGTTCTATCTTGACCATGTTCAAGTTTATTGGCTTCCGTTAATTGAGTAAATTAACTATCGAAGGGCTTAGTGAAAGTTTTTGAGGGACCATATTGTGATTGTGTGTTTCCCCTAAGTTAAGTTCTTATCGAAGGTTTAACCTTTTCTCATTATACAGATTGTGCGAAGGTGGAGAGCTACTTGACAGAATATTGTCCCGGTACACTAGAAATTCTTTTCTTTTTTGTACTACTACCACAGCTTCCGTCTATGTACTTACATTTCTTATCATTCAAGCAGAGGTGGGAAGTACACAGAAGAGGATGCAAAGCTTATCGTTGTTCAAATTTTGAGTGTGGTTGCTTTCTGTCATCTGCAAGGAGTTGTGCACCGTGACTTAAAGCCCGAGGTTGCTAACTGTCTCCAAGTTGATATCTTAATTTAATCGGTCATCTCATGACGGAACTACTTATGTTTTTTCTCAATAGATTTTTATTAAGATATTTATTCTGGTTCCTGCATTACAGAATTTCCTGTTTAGCTCAAGAAATGAAGATGCCGATATGAAGCTTATTGATTTTGGTCTTTCCGATTTTATCAGACCAGGTAACTATTGCAAATTCACTGATTCGGACCATTTATAATTATATACCTGGCGTCTATTTCTTATGCTTCAGAGATAATGTTTCTGATCGTATACACATGTTAACTATACATCATCATGCACACATTCATTGTCATGAAATTCTGTTAAGAATTACTGCTGATGTAACTTTCCTCGCTTATTAATGTTGAATGAGGTTCGGATTTGGAATCACACTTATAACATTCTCACAAGTCATAAGATAGAATTGTGAGGACATATGACTCCTTTAAGTGTGGTTCTATATATATACAAAATTTTCTCATCTTTATTTATGTTATGTTTTATTATATGTTCTAGGAGCATTCTAGCCCTGAAGTTTATGTGACTCACCCAGGCGTTAAAAACAAGCGCTTGTTAACTTTCTTTTGAATCAATTTCCGTTTCATGTGCTCAAGAACTATATTTACTTTGTGGATAAAGTGAAGATAATTACAGACTTATCTGGTTGTGCCATCTGTAAATCAGTAGCATAGATTCATATGAACCGTCTGCATATGATTATTATCATCTTTAGTGAATGTTTAAATAATATAGATAAAATAACAAATACCAATGGTAGTTCAGTGGATGCGTGCTTTGTGTTATTAAATATGTTTAATTTGATTATCCACTGGGAGCCGATAATGACTAATTACTCATATTAGGTTATTATTATTAACCATTAAGTGTTCGGCAAGAAGAGAACAAATTATATCAGAAAATAATGTTCAGCTTCTCATCAATCTAGAACTTCAGTTTAGATTTGTCGAGTCTGGTGGAAGGGATCTAAAAAATGGCGTTCTTCTTAGTTATGTAATATGGAAAATATCATTATTTCCTTTATCATGTTCTTTTACAAGAATCAAGACTTAATCATAACCGACCGTCCTTGATGTCAGATTTTATTTTGTTTCAGCTTTTCCAATCTTTCAAGCTTTACTGAAACTATTCACAAAGTGCATATCATATGTATATATTATGTTGATTTATATATTTACAATTTAACATTAAAATTTTAATGTCTTTCCATACAGTATGTGAAATTCATTTTTTTGATTTTGTTCTACTTAAGACATGATCAATAAACTAAGACCTATATATATTTTGCTTTAAATTGCTAGAGGGGTAAGTGTCTGGTTGCAACATGAAGGATCAAACTCAATCTCACATTTCCATATACCCCTACCCACTCCCATATCAAGTAGTATCTAAAATGGGTATTACATAAAAAGTGAAGAGTTCAGATAATAAAGGATAGGTACACTTCATTACTCACTATAAATGTCTTGTATGTTTCTGCAGATGAAAGGCTTAACGACATTGTTGGAAGTGCATACTATGTGGCACCGGAAGTCCTGCATAGGTCATATAGCGTGGAAGCAGATATCTGGAGCATTGGTGTTATTACCTATATATTATTATGTGGAAGCAGGCCATTCTGGGCAAGAACAGAATCAGGGATTTTCCGTGCTGTACTCAGAGCTGATCCAAACTTTGATGATTTGCCTTGGCCTTCTGTATCACCAGAAGCAAAAGACTTTGTTAAAAGGCTTCTAAACAAAGACTACAGAAAAAGGATGACTGCTGCACAAGCTCTAAGTAAGTTGTTAAACTACCTTTAGTGTTTCTCCTAAATATTGTCGGCAAATACACTTTTATATATGGTAAATTACTTTTGCCAAGTCATTTGCGACTAGGATGTTCTAAAACTACAATCAATATTTAACAAAAAAGAAAGTTACAAATAAAAATAACATGTTATCTCGCAAGTATTATTTATGTGAATTCTATTTACAATTGATGTTGGTAATACTCACTGGCCGTTATTAACAGAAACAGTTTAATAATTGATCTTGTAGCCTACACCATTTCATTTTTATTAAAAGCATTTTGATTTGGTTTTCAGATTTGTTAGTTACAAACATGTAAAGTGACAGTCGTTGATATTTTATTACTGTCGCTAGAACAAATGAGTAATATGTAATAATGATGATAATCACCTCTGTACCTCTGAATGCATTTTTTTTTGCAGCTCACCCTTGGTTGCGAAGTGAAAACCATCCTATTCCTCTAGATATATTAATGTATAAGTTGGTGAAGTCGTATCTTCATGCTACACCTTTCAAACGCGCTGCATTGAAGGTATCATAATCTTCTGTTCCTTTTTACCACCAATCTTATCCATATTCTATGTTATTAATAGTTAATTAATAGTTAATTAGAAATAAAAATAACTGTTTGTGCTTTTGGATTTGGATTAGTCTTAATATATAAAATTGACCATAATGCTTGCTTGGTTCTGTATTTTTAGTTTAATATATTGTTTTAAATTTAATCTAATATGCTAATTGTGAGATTAATATTCGTAATTCGCCAGGCATGTCTAATTAAGTATTATGTGCAATTTTTGGTCTGGTTATTTGATTCTGTACTACTTTATAAAATTATTTTGCCATTTGCCTATGCCGTGTTTGAAACATGAACTGGTCTCCATAATGCCATTTTTAAGAATGATCAAGCCTGACATTCAGATACATTTTTGTCACTCTCCTTATTCAAGTCCTAGAAAAATAACACTTATTTCTTATGCTTTAAAAGAAAAGATATGAGCTTTGAAGCATCTAAAGAGAAAGTACACCCTGTTCTGCATCTGGCTATATAGCTCATCGTTTCGAACTTTTTGGTCTGGAAGTAGAATTACTCTAATCAGATGTTCTGAATATGGCATGGATGACCTACTTTTTGGCATGAATATGCCGAATTTTGCAGAAATAACTCAAAAAAGAAATAGAATACAAGGCTCAAAAAACTCATATGAGAACTCTAGAAAACTGAAAGCCTCATTGATTGATGAGGATGTACCCTAAAGATGTGTAGGTGATCATAGACTTGCAACCGATTCAAGACTAGGAGTAATTTGTAGAACCCAAGAGGGATTTAAGCAGAATTTAGGCGATTTGGGACTTTAAAGAGTAATGTATCAATATCTTATTGTTTCTTATTTATTTGCTTAAATCAATATAGTACACATAACAAGAAACATTGCTTGTGGTTGAATTCATAAATTTTAAAAATGATTTGAGTTTCCTTTTCTGGGAATATGATGCTTACTTTTTGTTTATTAAATTTATGCAGGCTTTATCAAAAGCTTTAACTGAGGATGATTTAATTTACCTTAGAGCTCAATTCATGCTCATGGAACCTAATAAAGATGGCCGTGTTTCCCTTGATAACTTCAGAACGGTAATTTATTCATATCCTCTCTTGTGTTATCTTCTTTCCTTCTTTCTTATGTACTAGGTGTATATCATGCCCTGACCCATTACTTCCTTTGTCCCTGATTATTAGTCAGATATTTTGCATTTTCTTTAAGGTTCATGAAGAAAATAGTGTACTTATTTTTTTGGGAACCAATTGGGTACCTCTATCATTATTCTAAACAGAAACGTAAAGTACATTATATGTTGGTTCTTTCATCATTTTAAGCTACGAAGTCATTATAGGATGATGTATATTGATATTGTACGTGCAGGCTCTCCTACGAAATGCGACTGATGCAATGAAGGAATCACGGGTTCCTGATATCCTTAATTCGGTAAGGGGCCCAAGTCACCAGCAATCTGTACATGATCAGTGGATTATATATATATATATATATATATATATATATATATATGTATGTATGTATGTATTGTGGTTGTATTCAGTGTGTCTATACCTTGGTCTTCCATGAGTACCGCTACTTGAAAGTTGAAGTCCAGCATAATAATTGACTATAATTGAAAAATACCTTATGACATTGAAATTAATAATTAATTATTCCAAATACTTGACTATGTCAATCTGAGCAAAAGTTGGATTCTTGCATGGTTGGTATTTTTGAGGTCAATCACCAGCTTAAGAAATTGATGTTAGGTTATAAAATATTTTATTTTTGTAAGGACTTTAACTGCATCCTTCGGAGTCCTATTGATCATAGAGATTAGTATCCTCTAAATTGATGAGAATCTATTTTGTTTGTCTGTTGTTTATAGATGGCACCTCTTTCTTATCGAAAGATGGACTTTGAGGAATTCTGTGCAGCTGCAATCAGCACATACCAACTTGAAGGTCGTGAAGAGTGGCAGCATATTGCATCTACAGCATTTGAGCATTTTGAACAGGAGGGTAACCGGGCAATCTCAGTAGAGGAATTAGCACGGGTATGTATATATCCAAAACTCGAGATTCTTTGTCCAGTATAATCTTATATATTTATAGTTGTTCTTAAGCATTGTTCATTTGTTTGACTTTGTCAAACTCCTAATGCAGGAGCTGAATGTGGGTCCTACTGCTCATTCTATTCTTAAAGAATGGATCAGAGGAGATGGGAAGCTCAGTTTGCTTGGGTATACCAAATTTTTGCATGGCGTGACTCTTCGCAGTTCAAATACAAGACATCAGTAGCTTTTTCTAGAATTTGGCAAAAGATAGCAATTGATTATTATGGCATTCAAAGGATTTGAAGGTAGGTCTTTTCCCGTTAGAGGTGGGAGACAAAAATTGTGTACAAATGAAATATAGTAGAGTCAACGGGGATTCCGTCTAGGCAATTTAAATTGGCAGAAATTTTCCTTGTTGTCCAAGTCCTCCCATATTGCAGAAATTCATTCAGGTTTTAGCTTCAAGCTTTAAACCTTGTAAAAGTTTGGTTGTAGAATGTTATGGTTTAAAAATATGTGGTCTGGCAGTTGTGTTTGAATCTGTGGTAATACATAGAAGGATTTTTCTGGCACAGACTATTTGAAGTGCCTAAATTCTTGTGCAGTTGATGGATTTTAAAACAATGAAAAAAGAGATGTGATATTTCTGCGGGTCTTTTCCCATGAAAGTTAGTGGTGTGAACCATTGATGCTGGCTAGCAGTTCCCCTCCTCTTTGTCGGGGTTTAGCAGCAGTCCATGTAAAAGTGATTAATTGCGTTGAGGAAATGTATGCCTTTCAGAAAAAAATAAATTTGGTTCATGAAGCCATAGCTATAAGTAATTAGAGAATCATGGAGGGTGGTTTTGTAATCTTCCTTGATGTGATGAAGCCTCCCGGGCATCATAAAATGCCTGCGGTTTAGGTTGAAGAATACATTGTGGTTTAGGTGGATGGAAGACCAAATAACCATCTTTTGTAGTAGTTTTGGTTTAGTTGAGAACTCGGGAGAGAAGAAAAAAGATAATATGTTCTGTGATTACCCATCCTTTCTCATGTACCAATCTTATTCCCTATCAATTAAGTTGTATTATCTTCTTTTCCCGTGTCTTTACTTTGTGTAAAGCCTTTGCACACCTTGTTATCTAATTTTCTTAGAAACTTTAGCAAAAGTAGTCCATTTCTGAATAATTCCTTACTCCTTAGCAACTTGTTTTTTTTAAAGATCTCTTCTCTTTCTCAGACAACAATATAGTTATTCCTAACATACATACATGCAAATTATACGATTCATTTGATAATTCATCAGCAAGAGAATTAAATTCATCTCTAAATAGATTGCATATTTTTCTTGGTAATATCTGAGAATGTAATGAATCAGCTTCATGTTCACTTGCATAAGCCATTCGAGCAAGACTCCTCTTCATCGCGTCTTCTTTTATGAACTATGATCCATGCTTGGACAATTTTGAATTCGTTTTGGATCTGAGCTTTGAGAATTTCCATGATAAAAATGGTCATATGTTGATCATTAAGCTTAGCTTGAGTATATCAATCACTTTCTTCACAAGCAACACTGATTGTACTTGACTCGCTTTTGCTGTCACAAACAGATTTGTTTGATTCAACTTTCTTGAATGTTTACCATCAAGACACCTCATTTGTCCTCCTTTTAATCTTCTCTCAATCTTCTAATCTTTATGTATTTTCAATTCATATCTCGTTAGTACGTCATACAGCTTCTCAAGAGTGTAGTCCTGGAACAAAAATTATATAAGCTGTTACACTTGTGATTATCTTCACTGCAAAATTAGGATCATTTTCCATGCATTTCACATAGGATGAGTCAAGAGATTACAAATGTAAACGCAGTTTTACTTTATAATAAAAGTAATCTTCTTTTTCAAGCAATGAAATATTCACACAATCAAAAAATTAAGAAACAACATAAAATTTCAGATGGTGTAGAATTACATACACCTGAAAAGTTTTATATTTCTCTCTTCATTAATCACTTTCTCAATACCTGAGATTGGCGCCTGACTGCATCCTAAAAAAACTAAACATTTTACTCATATACTTTTTCAGGTTCAAATTTAATATTGAAATTAATTTCCTTTAATCTAAAATTTTCCGAATTATCAAATTTCACTCATATTTATAATCTCAATTTTCTTATAAAGTTCCAACTTATTATTGTTGAACATTTATTTATTATTGTCCATCAACGGTATATCATCAACCTACATTAAATGTAGTATCTTAAAGTTAGAACTATTGTTGGACTTGGACCCATAGTTTTTAAATATGTATTGCAATATTTATAAAATTGTGTAGATAATATGTGTAGTACACAGTACACACTTCAATACATATGTAAAAGTGCATGGTCTAATATTAGTTCTAACTTTGAAATTCTACCTATAACAAAACCCTATTGATAATATTATAAAAAAACTCCCACTTTATAACATATGTATTTTTTTTATTTTCGGGTAGTTCACATTACTCATGTACTTGATTCTTTTTTATTAGCATATTCTCATATTTCACGGTTTTATATATGAATCTCATTCTTGCAATCTTATTGCTTCTAATAAGTAGTAAAATCAAAAGAAACTTGTATAGCCACAACTTTAGAATAAACAATATATGTATGACATTGGTTATTCATCTATGTAGATGGAGCTCTTAACCTTTATTTTCAACTTTGTCTAATAACTCATTACCAAATTTAGATCCAATTCAATATTTTTTATCGGAACTAGTTTAACATGTCTCACAATATTCATATATTAAGCAAATTTCGTATATTTGCTCCATTATCTGAGTGCCACAAAACAACTTCTTATAATATATTATCTATTTTCACATATATATTTTCTTTAAAATTGATCTTCAGTATATAGGAAATATCAACATCCTCCACTAATAAAAGTGTAATTGCCAATATTAATATACATTCATTATATGTAAGCAATATAATAAGTATATAATTTGTAACTTACAAATACATTAAAAAAAATACATTTAAACCATTTAAGAGCTAGAGTTAATTGGTGAAGGCACCGTCCAGGAATTAATCGGAATGATTAATTGGATCATTAATTGGAATAAATTTAATAATATTTTTTATATACAATTATAAAATTATTTCGTTATTTCAACTAAACATATGTTATTATCATATATTTATGCAAATATGTTAAAAATGTTATATAATTATAATAAATAAAATTTTGAAGGTTTAACTTTTCAATAAGAGATCAATTTAAGAGGAAAATTTAAGAGAATTTACGATTTAGGCATCTAAAATTATAATTATATGTACAAAAATAATATTTTTTCCTATTGTTTAATCAAGTTTCTACCTTTTAATTTTATTATTATTATTTTTTAATTTTAACTATTTTTTACTATTTTTTAATAATTAGCATGATTTTTGATCGATTAATCCGATTTTTGACCGATTCAACCGATTTTTGACCGTTTTTATGAAAAAAAATGATTAATTGACCGATTTTCGCTTAATCAGTTCGGTGACCCGACGTCTAGCGATTAATCGGCGATTAATCGTCGACTTTTAGAACACTGGCTATTGGGGGAAACAAAATCAAACTCAATATTTCATTTTATTTTATCGCTTTTAATTTGGGGTACTTGACCTTATTTTATTGTAAATAATGTGAATACCTTTTCTCAAAAACATTTTTCACATTTATCTTTTCTTCTTTAGCATTATTAGGTTTTTTCTCCAAAAATATAAGGGATTTTTTTTAAAAATACCCAACTTGCATAAATTATTCACAAAAATACGTTGAAACCTCGTTTACAACCCCATTTGCAACGGTTACAACCTCATTTGCAACTAAAATCGTATTTTTGAATTTTTTTCAAAAAATTAGGTATTTTTAAATTTTTTCAAAATATAATTCATTTCAATGAATATTTTGATCTTTCATCTATCGATATCCACGATCATGAATTATTAAAGCATTCAGAAGCAGTTCACATAATAACAAAAATAAAAGCGAAGCTACACATGATAAAAATGAATAAATATTTAGCAAAAAATTAGGCTAGACAAGCATGATAAGAAACTTGATATGAAAAAATGCCAAAACTGTTAGAAAACTTAGCCTATATCAATAACAGCAGCAAAACTACGAAATTAAGAATTTACACATAAACAACAGTGAATTTAGATAAATGATATATGAAAATAACACACTAAGTAAATGATATAAGAAAACAATATATACTACTATAACTGATACAAATGAAAAGAAAATGTAATTGACTGGAGAGATGCATAGCTCAGTAAGTAAGTTTGGACAGAAAACAGAGGTTAGAAGATGAAGAAGTATGTATGTATTTTGCTTGCTGGCTATGTCACTGAAGACAATTTTAGGCCTTCTTTATATAGGGTTAAACATATGAAACTGATACATAAGATAATTGATCTTATTAATACGAGATATAATAATTTAAGACTGCATATTGTAACAGTTTGCCAACGTGCAAGATTACAACGGGGGGAAAGAAAATAATCTTTGACTAGTCTATTGTAATTGCAAATATAGTTTACAAAGATAAAACACAAAATGATAAGATAAATAAGTTTTCTAATTATTATTTTTTATAATAATAGATATATATATTTTATAAATATCCAACAATCGCTCCCAAAAAATAAAATTTAGAATATAAAGAAATATATAGTGAATACAATACGGTGCTCATTCTTTATGCATTCAATACTGGTAGCTTCCGGCTTGGAACCCGCACATAGTGACAATTGTCGCAGTTTGAAGAAAATAAGTGGAATACGCCTGGAACTTGAATCTTTTAACCAAACATTAACAAAAGCACACATAATACGGAAAATCAATTTTTAGGGCTTGCGTTATTATAGTCATGCACAATAACCGACTCATGAGAGTTTTAGAGATTAGCCCGTACCTCATAGTTGCGGCCACACAACTCCTCTCATGTAGGTAAGTCCTCAAAGGTACTAGTGAACGGAGAAGTACCTCACAAATTCTGCCTTAAGACTTAGTAAGAGTGTAATACTCAACCTTACCATTCACTATATGAGCACTTCATCATCATATGAATGGATTAGAAGAATGTATCTATCTACATCTTCTTAGGAGTGTAACTCCATATATTGAAGGTTCTCACGCAATCATCTGTCCAGCTTTTTTCTACGCTTGGAACATATAAAACAAGTAGGGTTGCCACTGTTGATGATGCAATATTATGGGCTAAAATTTTCTTCTGACTTCACAAAATTTAGGGTCACATAATCTCTCATCGAACGCTTGACTGATTTGTAACGTATCTGCAGATGCTTGTTTAATTTCACATTAATCGTTTTATGTTCTAGTAAGTGTTGTCAGTTTTACAACCTTAACGCAAAAAAATGTATCACAACAAGTAGTAAATAAGTTCGTTCCCACGAGGACTACAGATAAGCTGTTAAATACCAATTACTATTTTTCTTTCAATTCAAGTCTAATAGAAATCAAGTGAAGTGTTTACTAAATTACCACTAAACAACTAAAATAACACAATATCAAATAATAAATTCCAAGAGAATGAAAACTAGGTCTTTAACTTCATCTATGTTCTTCAACAAGGTTATTCCTTAATCTCTATTCTCGTGGTCTAATTGCTAGTCTAAGGCTCTCAAGTACGCACATGGACCTTCTGAATATGAAGTAACTCTAATTTATGAATTAACCACCATATTCATATGTATACTTTAAATCCATAAACAACATTAAGTTTCACCTTAATTGGACTACCTAGGGTGTTTAGGTATATTCCTATCCTAACCACAAATTAATATA
Source organism: Heracleum sosnowskyi (assembly GCA_030848705.1). NCBI lineage: Eukaryota > Viridiplantae > Streptophyta > Magnoliopsida > Apiales > Apiaceae > Heracleum > Heracleum sosnowskyi. The sequence continues at coordinate 79,399,850 of CM061242.1, forward strand.
AATATTAATCCTAGGTTATATTGATTGGGTCTTAACTTAGGGTTTCTCTTCCAAGTTCACCTAAATTACTGATTCAATCTTCGAGAAACATTACACGCAAACCAATATAAACAATCACTACGACCACAAAAACAGAGAATTAAAGAATACAACTTATATATTAACAAAAGAATCTATTAAAGACCTAGAGAGAAAATTAGTTCATCATCTCAAAAGAAACCAATACACAAGAGTATGTAAACTTGATGGAAAAGTAAAGAGAAAAGATGAAATCCATATTCCCATCAATCTCTTCTTCCCAAGCTTTTTCCTCTTGAGCGTAGCCTCTCTTTTTCTTCTCTAAGACGTAATAATACCTAATATCTGATGTATGCATATGTATCTAATAAAATTATTTTAATGCTTGGAGGAAAATACAATATCTTTTCTAAACTGATTTTGTTTTTCCAAGCAAAATTCGTAGCTGAGTTGTCTTCAGTAATTATGAGCCGTTACAGCTGTAATTTGATATCTGGACCACTTTATAATGAAAGATAATTCTTTTATCTTCGCGTGGGCTATTGAATCGTCCAATTCTGACTTCTGGAACTCTAGATATGACCCAAATAGTAAAGTACTTGCGTGTTGCCCAACAAATCCGAATTTCCTTCTAACAAATCTTCAAATTAAGATTTTTATTCTCCAATCCATCCAAGTTTAGGATTACTTGCTTCCTAAAATAGAACATCAGAATTTATTTAATAAAAATGCAATTAAATGCCAAATATAATAAATATGAGGAATAAAATTATATAATATATATAAATATATACTCTATTAGTAAGTCAAACACAACTCTAGAATCACAATGTACTTGAACAGGTGGAACAGTTTTAAACAAAAAAGATAAGTCAAACAACAAATTACGAAGCCATTCAACTTCTAAACATGTAGTGTCAAGAGCAATTAACTCAGCATCAGAAGTACTTCTAGCAATTATAGTTTGTTTAACAGAACCCCAAGATATAGCATCACCACCTTGCATAAATATAAAACCAGAAGTGGATTTAACTTGAAGTGAATCTGTTACCAAATTTGTATCAGAATAACCTTCTAACAAGCCAGGATAACCATTAGATAACCATTATACACAAGTGAATAATCTATGGTACCTTTTAAATATTTAAGTACTCTCTCTAAAGCTGTCCAATGTTGTTGATTTGGATTACTAGTATATCCACTAAGTCTTCCTATATGATAAGATATATCAGGTTTCGTCCGATTTGATATGTAGAGAAGTGAACCTATTATTCGAGAGTATTTATGTTGTGAGACAGGGTTGCCTTTAGTTTTGTTAAGGGTTATGTTGGGGTCATAAGGTGTAGACACATGTTTGCGGTCCATATAATTATATTTTTTTAAGCATTTTCTCAATTGCATGACTTAAAGATATGTGAATTCCCTGTTCACTTCTAAATCTTTTCATTCCCAAAATCACATTTGCTTCTCCTAAATCTTTCAAATCAAAATTTTTAAGAAGGTAATTCTTAACATCAACAATGTAGGACATCAATCTACTAAAAATCAAAATATCATCCTCGTATATGCAAATAATGATATAATCATCACAAATCACTTTATAATATAAACATCTATCAAACCCATTTGAAATAAATCCATATTCAGTTATCACACAATTAAATTTTTTAAACCAGTCTTTAGAAGCTTGTCTTAAACCATATATAGATTTTATTAACCTACATACTTTGTTTTCTTTTCCTTTAACTACGAAACCCTCAGGTTGATCCATATAAATTTCCTCTTCTAAATCACCATTTAAGAAAAATGTTTTAACATTCCTTTGGTGAATATGTAGTTTATGAATTGAAGCTAAGGCCAGAAGGATAGTGGTTTTTTTAGTTACATGCGAATATGTATCGCAATAATGAATTCCTTTATTTTGTGTATACCCTCTAGCAACTAACCTAGCTTTGTATTTATCTACAGATCCATCAAGGTCTTAATTTTTTCTTAAAAATCCATATACACCCTACCGTTTAAAAACTTGAGGTTAGTTAGTTAAATACCAAGAGTTATTCTCTAAAATGGATTTCATTTCACTATATATGGCTTCTTTCCAAAAGGGAGCATCAGATGAAGACATAGCTTCCGCATAAGAAGATGGTTCACCTTCAGCTAAATAAACAAGAAAGTCATCTCCATAATCCTTTTCTATTCTACCTCGTTTACTTCTTCTAGGTTCTTCTAATGATGTTGGTGTACTAGGAATGTTCGATAAAGAAGTAGAACTAGAGCTAGCAAGTTGTTTTGGTATCCTAGACTTATAGGGAAAAATATCCTCAAAATAGGTAGCATCTGTAGCCTCAATAATAGTATTAGGAGAGACATCATGATTATCAGAATGAATCACAAGAAACCCATTAGTTGTACCTTGAGTATACCTAATAAAAATAGCATCTATAGTTTTATATTCTAATTTTCTTTTCTTTGGTTCCGAAATTCCTACTTTAGCTAAACAACCCCAAGCTTTGAAAAAAATCAAGTTTTAGACTTCTATTTTTCTAATATTCATAAGGTGTAACATTAGTAGTCTTGTTAGGAATTCTATTTAACACATAACAAGGAGTGAACAATGCCTCACCCCAAAGATTCTTGGGAGCACCTGAACTTACAAGCATACAATTTATCATATATAATGAAGTCCTATTTTTTCTCTCGGCAACTCCGTTGAATAGTGGAGTGTAAGGGGCAGTGACTTCGTGAATTATTCCATGTTCTCGACAAAATTGAGTAAAATCATTATCTATATATATTCTCCACCTCTATCGGATCTAATTATTTTAATATCTTTTCCAGTTTGTTTTTCAACCTCGGCTTTATAAGTCTTAAAAAAATTTAGAACCTCATCTTTAGTTTTAAGAAGATTAACATAACAATACTTGAAGTAATCATCTATAAAGGTTATAAAATTTCTTCTACCACCCCTAGTAAGAACCTTACCATTATCGCATACGTCACTATGAATTAAATCTAATAAAGAAGAGTTTCTAGTAATATTATAAAAGGCTTTTTTACTATGTTTGCATTGTGCACATATTTCACATTTAGATTTTTCCTTAATATTATGATTAGGGAGTAAACCTTTACTAATCATTCTTTGTATTGTACCATAATTTACATGTCCAAGTCTTTCATGCCATAAAGATGAACTTTCAGAATTTAAAACAGTTGTAGAGATTCCTTTATTAATAATATTAGGAGAAACATTCAATTTTATTAATCCTTCTCTTACATAACCTTTTCCGATAAATGCATTATTCTTCGAGATTACAACTTTATTTGAGTCCATAATAATGCGATAGCCTGGACTAAAACGAATTGAACCACTAATGAGATTTCTCCTTATTGTAGGTACATGAAGAACATTATTGAGAACTAAGATTTTTTTCAGATGTGAATTCTAGACTTATTCTTCCTCTTTCCATCACTTTAGCAACCGAATCATTTCCAAGAACTACATCTCCTCTACTTAAATCCTGATAATTCGAAAACCAAGAATATTCATTACAGACATGAGTATTAGATCCAGAATCTAGCCACCAATCATTAGAATTATAGATTGTAATATTTATTAAAGGGATAGAATTTTTTTAACCTAAATGAATTATTAGGAGTTCCCTCGATCATATTGACTTGATGTTTTAGAGCTGATTTGGAGCGATTATTGCCTTGAGTTGATTGAGTTTTCTTCTAGAAGCATTGAGTGGCTAGATGATTTGTCTTCCCACAAACATAACAATGTCTTTGATTATTTTTGAAACCACCTTTAAACCTAAGAGGATTCCGATATTGATTTTGAGAAAAGTTTGAAGGGCCTCTATTTTTAAATTTATTCCCACTATTTTTGAAATTTCTAATTTTGGGTTCAAATAATGGTTTACGACGATTTGAATTTTTTTCTTCCTCGGCAAGATTGACTTTAGGGGAAATTTCAGTTTTGGATTTCTCATTTTGCCTATGTTCATTTATGTTCATTTTCAATACGTACTTTCACAATGGCATTGTTAAGAGTGTATGAAGATTGGTTCTGACGAAGCTCTCTGGCAAAATCAGACCAAATAGGAGGGAGTTTATCGATAATATTTGAGACTTTAAACTCATCGGAAAATTTAGGACCCTTGGATTCGAGATATCTTATATGACCTTTAAAAAATGTGGAGTTGATCACCTATGGGTTTATCATCTACCATTTTGAAGTTATAGAAGGAGGATGCACTAAACCTATGGACGCCCACATCATCAAACCCATATTCTGTTTCTAAGGCTTCCCATAATTCTTTGGCCGAATCAAACTCACAATATATATCATATAAGGTATCCGATAAGGCACTAAGAATTCTGTTTAGGCAAAGGTATTCTTGATCTTTAGTAGGAGTAGAAGATGTTGGTGTTGAAATTTCGGTTTGTGTAGGTGGAGTTGAAGCTTCTTTACTAGAACTCGCATATTCCAAAACACTCATCAGACCTAAAGTGGTTAACCAAAATTTCATCTGCTTTTGCCAACACTTAAAATTCAATCCGCTAAATTTCTCGGGTTTAGCCAAACGAATATCATCTCTTGTGTCCGCCACATCAATATGTTAACTATAGTTTAGTAAATTTACTAAATGTTAAAACGTAGAACTTAATAACTAACACTATACTAACACTAAATACTAACACTATATTTGTTTTAGTTTGAAGTACTAAGCTGCTGAGGATGAGACCAAATATAAATGATAAAATCAACTTAACAAATTAGAAAAAGAACGTGTGTGCAATCTAGTTTTAGACAATGCGACACAAAATGAACAAAAAAATAAGTTACCAGCTTAATGATCAATTTTAGCAGATAATATAATATGGAGCTAATCACAGTGCATAGCAAGGGCCCCTATGTTTTGTTAATCGGATTTAAATTCTGATTAACCAAACATGGTGTAAACAACAATTCACAGTTTCAAAGTCTGAGAAATTTCAGCACAATAGAATGTTAAATTAAGCTAAGAATTAAGATTTTCTTTCACACGATTCCTTAGATTGTTAGAAAACTTAGCCTATATCAATAACAACATCAAAATTACAAAATTAAGAATTTATACAAAAGCAACAATAGTGAATTGACAAACAACAATTACATAAACTTTAAAAAACAATCAAAACATTAATCTATAAAACAAAAGAAAAGGGTTTAGAGAGTGGCCTGGTGAGGCGTGTGAAAACACTGCCCTAAGGAATCGTGCCCCTTCTCGTGCAAGGTTTTATGGCAACTCCTTAGCGGTATAATACCCAATTCAATTTGCCTTTCCCGTGCACAAACGATAAAGGATAGCAACAATGATTCTGCGTATACTCCAAATAACACACTAAGTAAATAATATATGAAAAAGTTATAAACTACTATAACTGATACAATTGAAAAAAAGATGTAATTGGCTGGAGAGATGCATGGCACATTGAGTTTGGACAGAAAACATAGGTTAGAAGATGCAGAGGTATGTATTTTGCTTGCTCGCTATCACTAAAAACAATTTTGGGCTTTCTTTATATAGGGTTAAAAATATGAAACTGATACATAAGATAATTGATCTTATTAATACAAGATAATAGTTTGCCAACGGGCAAGAATACAACGGATGGAAAGAAAATAATCTTTGACTAGTTTATTGTAGTCATTGCAAATATAGTTTATAAAATAAAACAATAATTGATAAGATAGATAAGTTTTCTATATTTTATTTTCTATAATTATAGATATTTTATAAATATCCAACAAAAACTAGTTTTTAGTCATAGAGGCATTCATGTGAACATTTAAATAACAAACCTACAGTATTGTGTCACTTTGTGTCACTTACTTGACCTTTTAACTAGGGGATCCCTTTATTTCCAAAGGTTCTATAATATGTACTTAGTTCATTTGTAATCTCAGTATCTTTAACTATTAAATAAGTCATAAATATGACTTAGAAGAAGATCACAACATCATGCCTCAAGACAGTTGAAGACAAATAGAAAAATAAAGAAGTTGCAGAAATGAAGATTGAAATTTAGCTAAGTCATGATTAGAGAAGTCCAAAATGAACTGATTCGAGAAGTCATCAATTCGAGAAGTGCAACATTTAAGATTCGAGAAGTCAAGTGTATTGATTCAAGAAGTGAAGAAATGACCTATTTCAATATGTCTCATTTAGAGAAGTCAATACAAAGATTCAAGAAGTGTTAGAAATACTGATTCGAGAAGTGAAGATAGTCAATTCGAGAAGTCAGTTTATACTGATTCGAGAAGTCAATTCGAGAAGTCAGTTTATACTGATTCGGAAGTCCAGTTATCAAATCAGTGTTTCAAGAGATATCGAATGGTGGACTTAGCAAATTTTCTAATCAGCAACAGGCAAGATTTTGGAGACAAAGATTCAAATCAAACCAAGGCATTTGCAATGGTCTCAATTGTTGCAGTATGCACATGGAAAGCCTACAAAAAAGCTTAGAGAGACAGTCAAAGGGAACATCTAAAGATGTGGATCTGGCAGTATGCAAAACAAATTGAAATTCACAAGATGCCAACTTTCACCAAAATAGTATAGACAGAGTTTGACAATCTTTTTGTCCATTACTAGTTTTGTAAAGGTGAGATGTGTGTAGTTTATAAGTATACAGCTCCCTAATCTTTAGTTGTAAGTTTTTCAAGCATTATTCAAGTTGTATCTCTCTGAGAAAAATGAAGTTGAGAATTGATCTTTCGAATTCACAGTTTGTAGCATCTTTAATCTAATACAAATATTGGATTTAAAGTGAATTTGTTTGTTGTCTTTATTCCGCAATTCTTTAGTTTACAACATACATTTTCAAGCTGCAATCAGACAAGTTTAAAAACAAAGGTAATCGAAGAAACGACCGATAATATATTCACCTCCTATATTATCTTCTAGTGATGCTCATACTCAACAAGTGGTATCAGAGCAGGCTGTTGATCAAAATAGAGAAAGATCTACAATGAGTTCACAAAAGACTACATGCACAATGAAGGTTCCAAAGTTCAGTAAGGAGAATTTGTTAGGTCCAAAGTATCGTAGAAGGGGGGTTGAATACGATACTCACAATTTATTCAATTTCGTTTGCGGATAATTATGTGTGTTCTTGATTGAAATCAAATCAACCAAATCAAAACACGAGTCGGGGAATATATCGTTTTATAAATATAAACCACGAGGGGTGCTACAAATCTAATCTGTAGGATTAGCTTCAATGAGTTCAAGTTACAATAATCAATACATTTGATAGAATTTAAGGCACTAACAATTACTTCTCTAAAATCTCAAGCTCTTAAATTTCTCTCCGTATTAATTTCTTCTGCAACTCAACAACTGAAGAAGACAATGTCTTCTGTCACAAATGTAGACTTAGGAAAATCTATCGAAAGCTTAGAACAATTCTCAGCCGTCCATTTTCCTCACCAACCTCTAGCAGCCTTGAATGCAAATTACCAACTCCATTTGAAAAACTATCGAAGGCAAGATATTTCTCTAGTTCGATAGATTTAAATAAAAATCTATTGAAATAAGTATCTTGTTTTCCTTAATTCAGTTCGACAGTTTTAGTTATAAAACTATCAAAATTCTTCTTTCTGCCCACTTCGATGGTTTCTATTTAAGAAACTATCGAAATGGTTTTTCACCATTTCGATGGTTTTCAAAAGAATCTTCTTTTCTTTTTCGATGGTTTCCAAAAAGGAAAACTATCGAACTCACTTAATTGCAGTTTGGTCCTTGAGGATGCTTTCACTTTGCAGTAAAGATATTACACTTCAATTTAACCTTTACATACCTTATCAATCTTTCTTTTAACTTCTTGGATGTATCAGGTCTGACTTAAATCAATTTCTTTTGAGAAGATAAAACATGTTGATCTTCTTCAATTGTGCTGACACCTAGTGCAACTGGTCTGGTTCACAGATGACTAACACTGATCAAAACCTCTATGTCTTCAATACAATATAATTGACAAGTCCTTTTCCGTCTTGGTTGCTTCAATATAAAATCACTGAAATCCTTTGGTACTAACTCTGTATCATACAACCACTTCTGTAGTCTTGAAAGTCTTGATTATTTATTTATCACTGAGGCCTAAACATATTAATGAACTTCTTTCCGTGACCTGTTTACGGACTTCAAGAATACATACCATATTTTGATTTCTTGAGTTTACCATGTCTTCTGTTCTTATGGATTCCTGTGCTTCAGTTAATATTATTGTCTCTCTTGTTCCTGTGTTGAGTTATAGTTACCTCTGTTACATATTACGTTACATTATGCTTTACAATCTCCCCCTATTTGATTGTTAGAGTTTGACAAGCAAATACCTAGAGGATAACTCAACTAAACAATTAAAACACGAAACTAATGAAAGTACAACATATTGATAATATTAATTGCATTCTGGATTAAATATTTACAATTACAGATATCTAAATTACAAAGAACAATAAAAGATTTAACAATTGAAGTTGCTCCTCTAGGCTAAGCAGATAGTTCTTTGCTTCTTCTTCAGTCCACAAGGATTTCACCTTCTTCAGCCACATGATTTGAATTTTCTGTTTGATGATCAATCACCGTTGGATAGTGGAGTGGTTCACAAGGTTCTAGGATAGCTCCAATGATATGTCTTCCAATGTATTCTACCTCCTGACCAACACCAGCCCAAACCCATGCAATACTGATATCTTTCTGATTATGCTTTGGCATGGTTGGTAGTCTGGGATGCACTTCCAATACTGATATCTTTCTGATTATGCTTCCTGTAGAAAGGCATATTTTCCATGAGATAGTTCCTTAGAGTGTCGACAGCTCTTGTCTTTTCTGGTGTGCTGAATCCAGTGTATCTCAAGTCCTTTTCAACTGATATCAGATAGTTATTTGGATAATCCTTCAGTTTTACCGCATCCAGGTAGTAAATTCTGAAGATGTCATTCTTCATAAACCTTACCATAGGAGGGTCATCACTTACTTCTGGACTGACCTTCATCAAAATTTCCTTAACATGCTCATGGAGCAGTTCATTTAGCTTTGTGCTTCTTTGGATCTTGATGAGTATCACCTTCAGATCTGTATATGATCTCTGTTCAAAGAATTTTATGGAGATCACAAATGTACCTCTGTTGATGGTGATTATGTTCCAGGCACCACTTGCTTTAACTCCAGCTTTCAGGTAGATAATGGAATGTCTTAATGCTGTGAAATAGGTTTGAGTGTCCTGATTTGAACTATTAATGTCCTAAAAGATCACTTCCACATCAGTGTTGTCATTGACTTCCAATCCGTCTTCAACTCCACAAAATGTCTTGTAAGCCATCTCCCAGTCCTTTCCTTGTTTTTGTGCCAAATCTAACATCTTCTTCTTCCTTAATTCACCATACATTTTAAATCTCTTTAGCTTTTCCGATCTTTGAACTGCACGGTGCTTCTCTTTCTCAGCCTGCCTTGCTTCTCTCTCAGCTTTTAACCTTTCCAAGGCATCTTCTTGTTCTTCAGATAGAGGGTTTGCTTCACCAGCTTCTTCCATAAAATCATCAATAATTGGATGTTCAATCAGTTTAGGATAATATGGTTCATGCTCTTCGTGTGTTGGCTCAATCTCAACTTCAAACTCCTCTTTATCTTCATCTTCAAGTTCTTCAACCCAGTACTGTCTAATTGGAATTGGTGTTTCCATTTCTGCTCCCTTCTCCCCCCTTAGTTGAGTAATCCTCCATAAAGTAATCCTCTTCAAAGTGGGTTGAGGGACCAGCTTGTTGAGCTTTAAGCATCTTCCAAATAGACTTCATACCATTAGCTTGATTTTCCATATAAAGTGCAATGTCTTTGGTTATCTCTTCCACAACAGCAAGCTTTTTGTCAATATTATCTAGTCTTGAGTTGGTCGACTTCTCGATTCTATCCAATCTCTTATTCAGGTGAGCCTCCACTCTTGACAGACTGTTCATTGCATCTTTCACTTTTGCTTGTGCGTCACGAACAACTAAAACGTCCTCCGTCAGAGATTCCTAACCTTGATGAATTACATGTACTTCATTTGTAAATCTGTCTCTCATCTCTTTGACACCTTCTCTCAAATAAATCAGCTATTCCATGGCATGTTTCTTCAGTGAATCAACAGCCTCCTTTGTGTCCGTTATTGTGCCAGATGCACTGCTCAATGCTCGATAAGTTCTTCTGGAATCAGCTGCAGCCAAGTCAATTTTCTGTTGAAACATAGATAGTGAACTATCAACTTGACTGGAGGAGATCCCTTGAGCAAAAGAAGGTCTGAGAGGGACTTTGAATAAGGCATTTCCCTCTTTGTCATGTATTGTCATTTCTTTGAGAGTCGCTTGAACTTGAAGTTCCCTTTCAGTAGGTGGTAGCAGATCATGAATATTTGGTAGGATTTAGGTGTCACTCCTCACATTTGGCTCTGGGTGTTCATTCAACGTTTCTGTTGGTGTTTCACTCATTTTCCTTTCTCACTCAGGCCAGGTGTATGCATTTTTATTTCGCTCAAATCCTTAGCTTTAGATGTACCTGCAAGGGAAATCACCGTAGCCGTCCTTAAGGAGGTCACCGGTGGTGCAATGGGGCTTCGCAAGTCCCCGTCCTTGGTTAAACCAAGTTGCTGATCATCTTGCGATGATTTTTTCCTTAAAATGATCCAGAGTTTGAATCTCTGGGGGGTTAGAATCAGGCTCTTTTGAAAGCAGAGGCCCTGAAACTCCCTCTGAAGTCTTTGCAGACATATCTTTAGGTAACTCCTCAAATGAAATTGATTCATTGTTACCGAGTTGCCAATCTGCACCTATGTCAGACCTGGTACCCGCAGGATCCAGATATGTTCCATCTGGGGAGTTAGGCAATGACCCTTTAGATTGTGCATTTAGGTTAGAGCCTTCTCTCAACGTCTGTGAAGACTCTTGGTTCACTAAGGAACCGACATCTTGTGGTCCTGACCGTAATATGGTCGGAGAACTAGAAGATTCCATCAATTTTCCTTTATTAGATTGGGTTAGGGGTTCAGATATAGCTTTTGTAATAGCTGCCCAATCAGCTTCAGAAAAATCGATAAGAGGTTCAGTGGAAGACGGTAATGAAAATTCAATAGTTGCCTTGGTTTCAATTCTTCTTCTTTTAGCAGAAGGCAGAGCTGTTGATGAAGTGGGTCTCTCCTTATGTGGTGCTGCTTTGGCACTATCTCCCTCTACACTCACAGGTATTTCTTTAGTTGGTATAGTAGGGGTTGGAGCTTCTGTTTGTGTTTCATTTGGTTCTTCCAAAGGCTCTTGGACCGTGGTTAGAGGCTGTTGGATTTCAACCTCTTGGTCGGGAATGGCCACTGAGGGCTCTAGTACTGGATCTACGTCCATTGGTGCAGCTTCTTGAGGAAGATTGGATTCAGGATTGATACCTTCATTTACCTGTTCCCCTGGGGGTAGAAGTGGCAGAGGTACCATTCGTAGGTAGTCAGTGAGAACAGTTGGTACCCCTGGAAGATGATTTTTTTTATAAGAGTTGTTATTGCATTGCTCTTCATCTTCATACACTCCTTCCTTTCCTCTTCTACAAAGATTTCTCTCTCAGCATCTGTTAACACATCATTCAAAATCAACTGTAGAAACCTTGGATAGAAGCAAAGCACATCATACTACCCTGTTCTTTCTTCCAAATGTCCCATGCACTGAATTATCTGATCTATCATTAACCTACCAATGTCAATATGCCTATTTTGAGCAATAGCAAACCCTAATTTATGAAGAAATAGAGGAATGCCATGTAGATTTGTAGTCTTGGCAGTAAAAACATGTATAAGTGTGTGAAAGAAAAAATTCCAGTGCTTTGGAAGATAATGCTTCAGAAACTCTCATATAAAGAAGTTAGGTTGTTGACTTCTAATAAGAGTGAAGAAAGCCTGTATTTCTTCAGTCGTTGGATCAGGAACAAGATTTTCTGTAGGAAAATGTAAAATTCTATTCACATCTTGTTCTGTCATCCTTATTGTTCTGCCCCTTAGCACAACAAAACTGAATGCTAATACATTATCTTCTGACGTGTCGGTGGCAGTAGTGTACAATTCAGTTAATTGATCAACACAAAGAACTGCTGGAGTACTTAAAGCGTATGCCACCAAAGAATGTGAGTTCAAAAATTTTGCCCATGCACGAAACTGTAAGTTCGAGATGGATTGCACGTTTTGAAACGAGACATGGTTCGTATTGGTGATAATAAATTCTCCGGCCATTGAAATTTAACAAAGTCCAGAAAATTATAAATTAAAACAAAAAATAAACCTAATTAATAAACCTTAATAACCATTTTTCTTAACTATAAAAATCGAACCAAATTAAAATCCCCAATTCAAGAACCCTAATTTTTGCAATTCGATAACTTTTAAATTAAAACTAAACTCAATTACTGAATAACTAGTTAAAAACTAATTATCAATTATCAAAAACAGTTAAACACTTAGGACTTCGAATTGGGACTATCGATGGTTTCTTATGAAACTTGAACAGAAAAACTCAAACTAACGACTAAGACATAACAATTATTCAGCAAAAATGAAGATTAATGTGGTAACTTATGAATTTTTGAGGTTTTTCACGGTCAAAAATCAAGAATTCTGTCGGAGTTCTTGGTTTTTATGCTTGAATATATATGTAAGTATATATCGATAAATTTAGATCTGATAATAGAAAAAAAACGTCTAAGTACAACTTTTATACTTACTTTACTGACAAGGGTAAAAAGGTACATTCATGTTCGATAGTTTTAAAAATGTATTGTCGATTGTTTTTTTTAGGGGCATAAAAGTCAAATCACACTTCGATAGTTTTGTTAAAACTATCGAACTGGATTTATATGAGAATTTAAACAGCCTTTAACAAAAACTATCAAAAGTTAACATACTTTAAAAATTGAAAACTATCGAAATATGAAATGACTGAAAACTATCAAAAATTATCAACTAGAACAATATAGAATTTGTTCGATAGATTTCTGTCCTGTTCCAAAATTTATCGAATAAAAATTTCGATGGTTTTTACTTTTCTTAATCAGAAACTTATCGAGATGCTTTTAAACACATTCGATAGATTTTTAATAAAGAAACCTGAAAAACTGTCGAACTTAATATTTCGATAGATTTTGCTTCTCCTTCATTTTTAAACCAGAAACCAGTTTAAAAATAAATTTCCACTTCCTGTGAATTTCTAAAGATCAAAAGTTTCACTTAAATTCACAGAAAATAAAATTCACAATTAATTTAGAATAAAATTGACTGAATATCATTAACTGATATAAATCAATAAATATCAAATTAATTATGCTGCATTATTTTATTTTGTATGAAACAAAATAAAATTAATCTGAATTGAATAAATGCATAATATTTAGAACAAATATTAGGACTTAAACAATTTTATAATTATTTGCTAACTAGATGTCAAAAGATATATTATTTATAAATGTGACATATAATTAAGCAAATAATTCTAACTTAAGAGAATTATTCCGGAAAATAAGTTCACAAGTCCTAAAGATATGGAAATCCTTAAACCAGTGGACTTATTAGGATCAACTTGCAGTAAGTGAAGATAGTCAATTCGAGAAGTCAGTTTATACTGATTCGAGAAGTCCAGTTATCAAATCAGTGTTTCAAGAGATATCGAATGGTGGACTTAGCAAAATTTCTAATCAGCAAAAGACAAGATTTTGGAGATAAAGATTCAAATCAAACCAAGGCATTTGCAATGGTTTCAATTGTTGCAGTATGCACATGGAAAGCCTACAAAAAAAAACTTAGAAAAACAGTCAAAGGGAACATCTAAAGATGTGGATCTGGCAGTATGCAAAACAAATTGAAATTCACAAGATGCCAACTTTTACCAAAATAGTATAGATAGAGTTTGGCAATCTTTTTGTCCATTACTAGTTTTGTAAAGGTGAGATGTGTGTAGTTTATAAGTACACAGCTCCCTTATCTTTAGTTGCAAATTTTTCAAGCATTATTCAAGTTGTATCTCTCTGAGAAAAACGAAGTTGAGAATTAATCTTTCGAATTCACAGTTTGTAGCATCTTTAATCTAATACAAATATTGAATTTTAAAGTGAATTTGTTTGTTTTCTCTATTCCACAATTCTTTAGTTTACAACATACATATTCAAGATGCAATTAAACAAGATTAAAAATGAAGATAATCAAAAAAATGATTGATAATATATCCACCCCCTCTATATTATCTTCTAGTGATACTCATACTCAACACTAGTTCAACCAAAATGATCAATAATAATAATATAGAATAGTTATAGAGAACTGTAAGTAAGTATTCCTATCAAAATCAATACTAACCATATAAACATGCATGGACAAGACAAGAATTAAAAGATTTCAAATCCTTAGACCTTTAACACTTCTGGAAAATGTTGGATCCCAAACAGACTTAATTCTTGAAGCAGCCTAAAACATACAAAAGAGAAAATTTATTATGTGAAATTCACACTGAAGTTCACCATCACAAGTCATAAACTATAACACAAGCAATAATGAAAGTAAAGAAGAAGAATTTTGTTGACCAAATGAAAAAGTCTTATTTTTTTGTATATATTATTACGTATTTTTCGTAAATATTATTTTTTTAATTTGAGGTATAAGAGTCGATCAATTTTAAACGAATTTCAAATTAAATGAGCCGAGATTGTGCAGTTATCTCGTACATTTTTCTGCTCAAGATAATGGGCATGTTTGGGTACATAGACTTATGCATTATAAGTTAATAAGAGAGGTGTTTGTCTACCCAACTTATGATATCAACTTATAACTTATATGTTGATAAATTGAATGTTAATAATATGGTACATTTTCCTGAACTTATTGACTTATTGACTTATTACTTGATTTCTTTGTTTTTTAATTCTTTATATTTTTACATTTGTGTTTTTAAATATTTTTTTTTAATTTAAAATGCAAGTGTTGAAATCATTGTATTTAATAATTATTTTTTCAAATTTAATTTAGCAAACTCTTAACTAACTTATAATTAATTTATCCAAACACTCGTGTAACTTATAAAAATTCATCAACTTATCACTTATATACACTTACTCATTTTAAGTTGTAAGTCAATTTTTTTGTGATAACTCAAATACGCACAATATTGCATTAATGAATAAATTGAACCAAGTACACATAAATGAATCGAACTCAAATTTTATTTATGAATACTTTGTGTTCATTTAAACCCTGCATACACCCTTTTAAATTGAGGGTGAGGGGGAGGGGGAGGGGGAGGGGCCTGTTTTCTCTGTGCCTTCAAGGTCAGGTGATTCGCTTTCGACATTCCCGTTGCCATTAGGGGTGAGCAAAAAATTGAATTGAAACCGAAACCGAACCGAAACCGGCCAAAACCGAACCGAAAAAACCGAAATCGAAACCGAACCAGCGGTTGCGGTTTTTGATTTTTAAAAACCGAGACTTTCAGTTCCGGTTATAGGTTAAAATCGAACCGGCTAAAACCGAACCGAACCGATTATTAAAATAAATAAATAAATATATAATTTATATAAATTTATATAATTTATATGTATTCTTAAAATTAATAAATATATTATATCTTGAATTATAATTAAGCTTCAAAATGATATCGGATGAGGAAATGGAAGATGTCGGAGCTGGATATATGTAATAAAATTCTTTATCTTAAATTCTTAATTATGTATTGGAATACAGATTCTTCATAGCGGGAGAGGTTGAGTGTCCGAGTTTTAGAAACCTAAACATTAGTTTTTTTTTGAAAAAAAAACAGCAACAGAAGAACTTCATAAGAGCGTAAATACAATAAAAGTTTTTAGCTCACATTAAATAAATATCCGAGTAGATTACAAACGTATAAGATTTTAGTAGCACCCAAATCCAAAGGGAGTGTTGATTTCATCATAAAAAACAGAGACTGTAGACTTCTCCTTTGCTTCGTAAACAAGAAATAATATTAATAATGTGTGGTTTTAAGAAAATAGAGTAGATTTGCTATGGAATTTCCTCAAATCTTGAATAACGTTCACAAAAGCTGGCTATTTTATATACCCCTATAAGAAAATTTAGATAATTGTCAGACCACCTGTATATAAATGCTACAATGCAATGCCATTAATCTGCACATCTAACATTAGCACTAACATATACACATAGTGTACTCATTCAACAGCTCAGTCACTTTGTTGAAAAGTCGAGAACGTTATAATTTATAAATTGAAAGTCTTGTAATAAATTTATGATTTTTTCGTTCGGTTTTATAACCGAAACCGAACCGTTTAAAACCGAAACCGAGCTTTTTAAAACCGAAACCAAAACCGACGATTCGGTTGCGGTTACGGTTTTCAATTTTTAAAACCGAAGACATGCGGTTTCGGGTTCGGTTTCGGGGCAAAACCGCCCCGAACCGAACCATGCTCTCCCCTAGTTGCCATAATTTTGGTTGCAAATTAATAAATAAAATTAAATGAATAAACATGTACATTTAAATTTTAATAAAATAATATTTGAAAAAGTAATGATTTACGTAATATATTTCTCAGATCTAGACTTTGATCAATAAAATAGTAATATTTTTGAATAACTTAAATTTTTATTAAGGGTCCGATAAAAATATAAAATAATATTTACCAATTTTTTTTTTGTCAGAGAAATACATTCTTGTATAAAGGAAATTGCACCGGAATACAATGGCGCGGAAAGGAGTTTCTTTCATTCCATAAAGCTTATCATCTAACCGAAGGTCATGCAGAGATGTACCCGGAAACTTAAACAATAAAACCTTAAAGTCCGAAGAGAGAAAACCCAAATTTTATATACATATATATTATATAGTATCATTTTCTTTTCTACATGTGAATTTTATATCTATTTTTATTTGGTTCCCACCAAATTCAAAATAAATTTTACTCTTGATAATTCATAGAACATATATAATTTTAATGTCTTATGTGTATTGTTGGTATTATAACAAATAATTTTGTGTAATGTTTATCATCAAGCTTCTTTACTTACATAACTTAACATGACAATTGTTTACGCTTCACGGCTGTCTTATAAATTTTTTAAAAAATATTGTAAAATATGTTTCTAAATAAAGTAAATAATGATATTTTTTTTTTGAATTCTCAGTTTCTTCTTAGTCAATCACAATTTTTTTTGAATAAATACAAAAGAACAATTTCTTTAATATTTCATTATTTTAATATAATCTTATATATTATTCTATTTATTATGATTTTTATTTTTCTCAAAATTGAAACTCCAACTTATATTTTAAATTGCATAATATATTAATGTTAAACTCTAACATATAATACGCTAGCCTTTTCTAATGAACGCCTTTTTGTTAATTATGTTATCTTCTAGTGAGATGTTTTTTCGTTGTTATAAAATCTAATAAATAACACATTAATCTACTAAGTACATTATATCATCAATTAATCAACTTAATTATTGATTAATTAATGATATCAAAAAATTGATTTAAATATTTTAAAGATTAATTTAGTTAATGTTAGAAACTTGTATTTCAGATATCTATAATGGATATACTTAAAAAACTGATTATAAACTTATAATAAGCATATCATCTATATAGTTTAGAAGCTAAAATATACAATAAAACTGAGTTTTAATACATAAAATATATAAATAAAATAAATGCGAGATTTTGTACAAACAAATTATAAAAACATAATTTTTAATAGTTAAATATTTTGTGAGCTGATCTTTCGTTAAAATAAGTTATTATTACTTGAACAAAAATTTTAGAAAAATATTAATATAATATATTTAGTTAAGTCACGCTTTGCCACGTCGTTTTATATATATCTAATTTTTTTTAAAAAGGATTAAACTATTTGGAGTATTTAGTTTTGTTCATTAGTAAATAATTAAAAGGCACTTCTTTCAAATATTATCGGACATTTTCATATTATTAAGATTTTTCTATAGTTTCTAGCATAATTAGTTTAAAATTTTATAAATAAATCAATAGCAAAAATCAACTGAGACTATTTAAAATTTTTACCCACCAGAGCGATATAGACTTATGTGCACTATCGATGTCTGAAAATTCAATTACCTATGACTACCATGTTTGTAATTGAAGACAATATTTACAATTTTAAAGGCAAAAAAAATTAGGTATAAAATATATTACAAAAGACAAAATCTTAAACACACAATTAATTGAAAATGCAACCTAGATGGGGGTGAATAGGTGTTATGGCCAACTATATCCAATTTTAAAGATTTATAAAATAATTAACTGCTAACTTGTCAGCCAGCTAAGATGAACAAAATATAGTCTGTCAACTAGCTAAGATAAGTAATGCAATGCAGAATTGAAATAGCAGTAAGTAAAAATACCAAGAATTTTAGCCAGGTTCAACCCTAAGTCTCTATGGTCTACGTCCTGGTCCCCTACCAAACCTGGTAAGAGAATATACTATTAATCACTATAAAAACCGATTACAAGATTAATAAATATATCTCCTTTCTTCCCTGTCACTGATAGCAGCTAGCTGATACCCTTGTTCCCTGAATCAAATGATCTCTAAGTACTATACTACCCAAGTATAAACTTCTCTATCAAACTAATTCCTGAACCCTTGTGTCCTAGCTTATGCCTCAGCAACAAACTTTACACCTCAGCAACAAACCTTACAAACTGAACAATACAATCAATTGAAGAAAAATACAACTCAAACTATGAACTCTAAATACGAATATGAACGTATATATAAAAGTAGAGCTCAAGTAAAAAGATTTTCAGAAAAGCACTGAGTTGAACTTGTAATCTTGTGATGTTCTTCCCTCTTGGTCGAATTATAACATATACAAGTATATATAAAGAACAATTAACGTTCGAATTAACCAATCAAACACCAACGGTCTTGAAACCTTTTCTCACGCTTTGTTTGTTTGATAAATTCGTTCATCAACGTTTACATAACGTTAACATACTGAAGTTTAGGATAAAAGTTGTTTAGAACATAAAACATTCAGTATATAAACCAAAAACGAGTTTAGAGAGTTTGTATAGGATAAAACGTTTGAAAGAAACAAACTCCTAAAAGATAGGAAAACTGTTTTGATAAAGTCTTTTTGAAAAACCGAGCTCTAAAATTATATATTACGTTTATATAATTTATAGAGTCCTTACATATCATGTCCTATAAAATCTCCATGAAATAAGGACTTCCGATTGACTTGAACAGTTTCTGGCGGAACAGTCTTAGCTTGCTGGAATACTCTGTTACTGCACTCTTAGCTTGCTAAGATACTCTGTTACTGCAATGTTATCTTACTAACAATAAGTAATATAACACCTGCAACAACTGTTAAACCAATATAGATATACATACTAGCAAATCTTATACTAACAGCTTGCTAACATTAATATCATCAAAATTAAGAGAGTATCAATCTCCCCCTTTTTGATGATTATTAACTCATCTATTTAGGAGAATTAAACTCCCCCTAAATACCTGCATAACAACTTAAAACAACACTGAAATGCTAATATAACAGAACTAATACAATCACAATATATCCATCTTGCTTACTATGTGTTATCATCAAAATCAATAGGGTTTCAATCTCCCCTTTTTGATGATTACACACCAACATTCAGGAGCAAAATACTCCCCCTAAAATTATGCTTCCCCTGCAAAAAGATTAGCATTCTATACAAGCAGCTAAGCATATTGACATGGCATCACATTAACATTTAGCTTTACAAAATCATATGAGCTAAAAAGGTAACTCCCCCTAAATCACACATACTAAGATCCTGAATTTTCTCCCCCTTATTCATCAAAAAGGTTATCCGCATGTTATCATTGAAAGAAAATTCAAATAAGCATGGATAATATTACTAGACATCCGAAGTCAGCTTGCTGGCAGGAGTCATTGGTGTTGATTTCGACTTGATATTTTCAAATCCAAAGCGTTTGAGTAGATTTGTGATATACTTGGATTGATGCACATAAATACCATCTGGAGTTTTTTTTAATTTGAAGACCCAAAAAGTAGTTGAGCTCTCCCATCATGCTAATGTCAAACTCACTATGCATACACTTAGAAAACCACTTGCACATATCATCATTAGTAGATCCAAAAATAATATCATCCACATATATTTGAACAACTAAAATATTAGTACCATTATGTTTAGTAAATAATGTGGGATCAATTTTACCTCGAATGAATCCATTTTTGATCAAAAACTTACTTAGCCTGTCATACCATGATCTAGGAGCTTGCCGCCATCCATATAATGCCTTCTTTAATTTGAACACATAATTTGGAAATTGTTCACTCTCAAAACCAGGGGGTTGTTTGACATAGACTTCCTCTTTTTGAAGAATCCATTAAGAATGCGCTTTTCACGTCCATTTGATGTAGCTTGATCTTCTTGAAGCATGCAAATGAAAGTAGCATCCTTATTGATTCGAGCCTTGCAACCGAGGCATAAGTTTCCTCAAAATCTATTCCTTCTTGTTGATTATATCCTTATGCAACAAGTCTTGCTTTGTTCCGAGTAACCGTACCAAATTCATCAACTTTGTTCTTGAAGACCCATTTAGTACCAATAATTGAAGCATCTTTGGGTGGCTCCACAAGTTCCCAAACATCACATCTTTCAAATTGATTGAGTTCTTCTTGCATTGCCATGATCCAATTCTCATCTTGAAGTGCTTCGCTGACATTCTTTGGTTCCTCTTGAGCTAGAAAGGCCGCAAATGCACAAAAGTTGGCTTGACCCTTCCTTGTCTTGATTCCTTCTGATTTATCACCAATGATCAACTCTGGAGGATGGTTCTTCACTATTCTTGTTGACTTTGGCAATGAATGTTGAGCTATGACTTCCTCATGTACTCGAATTCACTTGGATGGAGGAGAGGCTTCACTACCTTCATATATAGGCATCTTATCTTGTGATCTCTGACCTCTTGGACCTTCCAAGGTGAGCTTTGACAATTGATCAATAGTTTCATCTACTGGAGAAGAGGTTTCAGCTGGCTTGTCAGCTTCTGGAGTTGCATTAGGCTGTTTGTCAGCTTGCTGAGATACAGAAGTTTGCCTTGTCAGCTCGCTGTCAGTACCTGCACCTGCAATATCTTCCTCATCTCTTGACAGATCAACATTAGATTCTTGAAATGAAACATCTATAAACTCTTCAACAATACGTTTAGATATATTATAAACTCTATAAGAACGACTTGTTAAAGAATAACCCAAAAATATTGCCTTATAAGATTTAGCATCAAATTTACCATCTCGATCAATAGTTTTGAGTACAAAACACCTGGAGCCAAAGACTTTAAAATATCCAATGTTTGGCTTCTTATTCCTCAGCAATTCATATGGAGTTTTGTTGAGTATAGGCCTGATAATGTTAGATCAGGATTCAATGATCGTCAGGATCTAGACTCAACTGATCAGGATTGCTGACATCATCAGTAATGCATAGTCATCAGGATTGCATAGTCGTCAGGATCAAGATGAATATCAGGACTGGGATCAGGATTGATCATCAGGACTGGAAGCTGATCAGGATTCCTACTTCGAGTTATATTTGGAGTCTAGTTAAATAAGGAAGATTATTCTGTCGGTTCCTGGTCTGTAGGAATGTAGCTATCGATTTAGGATATGTTTCAATCTTTGTTATTGATTAGGACTTATCATGTAATCGATAGAGAAGCTGTGTAGTATATAAACACAGTTTAGGTTTTGATTTTATATCAATCGCTTACACGAGTATCTTTGTAACCTAGCAGCTCTCAAGAACATCAGAATTTCTTAAGAGAGTTTGTAACAGTTTTATATCAGATTTAATAAAGCTGTTATTATTCTTTCATATTTGTGATTCATATCTTATTAAGTCGAGAATCTTATACAATTGTATTCAACCCCCCTTCTATAATTGTTTATTACTGGGCAACAATTGGTATCAGAGCAGACTGATTTAAATTTGAATCAGATACGATCTAAGATGTCGACAACCAAGTATGAAAGCATGAAAATTCCCATTCTGAAGAAATTAGAATATCCAACATGGAAGGTAAAGATGTTGATGTACCTGGAGGCTATGAATCCTGACTATTTGGACAGGATTCGTGATGGACCATATATTCCTACAAGGATCATAGAACGGACAGAAACTGTACCTGAACACTATGTGGTCAAGGCGAAGAGTGAATGGACTCCAGAAGAAAAAGCTCATGTACTCAGAGAACCAAAGATAAAGAACATCCTGCACAGTAGTCTTGATGCTGTCATGTCCAACAGAGTGATTGCATGCAAGTTTGCAAAAGAAATCTGGGATACTCTGGAAACTCAGTGCCAGGGATCTGCATCTGTCAAGAAAAACAGAAGGGCTCTTTTGATTCAAGAATATGAACAATTCGATGCTAAACCTGATGAGAGCCTGACTGATTTATATGATAGATTTCTGACACTCCTGAACAGTTTATCTTTAGTTGACAAGTAATATGAAACTGAAGATTCTAAAACCAAGTTTCTAAGAGCTTTACCTGAAGAATGGGATACTCAGACCTCGATCATTAGACATCAATATGATCTCAACACTGTGTCTCTTGATGAAGTCTATGGAATGCTAAGAACCCATGATCTTGAGGTTCAACAGAGAAAGAATAAGAAAAGCAGCAAGGCAAAGACCATTGCCTTGAATGTAGAGGCTAAATCAAAAGAAAAAGCTATGAAGGTTCCTAGAAGGAAAACAAGAGAAGTTGAGTCAGATCCTGACAACTCATCATCAGATACTGATGGTAGTCCTGATGCCAATACTGATGATGATTCTTCTGACTCAGACACGGAAGAGATGGTTGCTATGATTGTCAGAAGCTTCAAAAAGATGAAGTTTAGGAAAGCTAGAAGACAAGGCTACTTCCAGAAAAGGACTTTCAATGCAGACAAAGACAAGTATATCAAAAAGGACAGTAAGGGTAGAAAATTTGACAAGTCAAAGGTTAGATGCTACAAGTGTAATGGTATGGGCCACTTTGCTTCTGAGTACAAGAAGACAAAGGCACTCATCACATCAATCAAGGATTGGATGGACTCTTCCTCAAATTCTGATACTGAGGTGGTCAACTATGCCCTGATGGCCAATACTGATGATACTGCTATTCCTGATGATAAGGTACTAAATACTGTCTTTGATTTTGATACTGATAATGCTTCTGAGTTAAGACGTTTTCTAAAGTCATTGCATATTAGCTTTAGAAGTCAAACTGCTGAGAATTCTAGAATCTTATCTGAGATGTCTGAACTTAGGAAAAGGAATGATCATCTAGAAGCTGAATTTTCTCATATGCAAAAAGTACAGATAGAATGTGATAATGCTAAACACATGTATTTAGAGATGAAACTTAAATGTACTGCACTTGAAAAGGATTTAGAATATGCCAATGAGAAAATCAGGACCTGGATAGATTCTGGTAGAAAATTTCATGAGATTAATACCTCTAAGAATTGGAAAGAATGTCTAGGTTATAAGTCATATGAAGATAAGAAATTTAAGGAGAAAATTGTTGTTGATGAGACAGTTAGTCCAAAAACCTATAGACATGTTATAGACAAAACCAAATCTAAGATTATTCCTGTTGATTTTGTTTTTGGTAAAGATTCCAATTCAATTTTTGAAAAAGGATCTACTTCTGTTCAAAGTATAAATCTTGTAAAGTCTAAACCTGTCTTGAATAAAGTACTAAGAATGTAGGTTTACTGTCTTAGAAACAACTCAAGGATAAAATCTGCGAGGTTACAGATAGGAAGAAGGAAGCTACTGTTAAGAGAAACAGGAATGGTAAAATTGGGATTAATAAAGAGAATGGTTATAAATATATCCCAAATGTACCTAGGAAAAGTTGTTTTACCTGTGGTAACTCTAATCATCTTGCTATTGATCGTAAAAAGAGTTTAAAGAAAAGTACTGAAATTCCTATTTCTGATGTCAGGAGTAGATCAGTATTTTATAAACCACAGAAGTCCTGTTTTCATTGTGGTAGTGTATGGCATTCTATTTATACTTGTGTAGAATACCATGATTTGTACTATAAATTTTATGATCCATTGCCTAAGTTTGATAAGAGTACAAAGTCTGGTAGCCTTAAGAATGTCAAGTTGAAGCATGCTTTTGTTAATACTGATACTGACAAAGCAAATCCTGATGGAATAAATCCTGTCAGGACTGCTAAAGTCAAAAAGTCTTCTGCTGCTAAAATTAATAAATTGCATGGAAAAGGAACCCAACATGTATGGGTTCCTAAATGTTCTAACTAGTGTGTTTTTATTCTGATTGCAGGGAAAAAGGAAAAATGTGTTAGTCATGGATAGTGGATGCTCTGTGCACATGACTGGAAACAAGGCCCTGTTTTCAGAATATGAGGAAAAAGCTGGCCCAACTGTGTCTTATGGAGATGGCAACATTGGACAAACTTTGGGATATGGCAATATAATCATTGGAAATGTCATCATTGAAAAAGTAGCTCTAGTGAAGGGACTAAAACACAACCTGTTGAGTATTAGTCAAATCACCGACAGAGGTTATCATGTCCACTTCTATTCCACACATTGTGAAGTAGTCAGTAAAGAAACAGGAAAAATAGCATTGACTGGCTACATGCATGGTAACATTTATGAAGCCAACATTCTCTCAAATACTGATGACTCCCCTATATGTCTCATCAGTAAAGAATCAGTAGATGAAAGTTGGAATTGGCACAAGAAGCTTTCTCATCTCAACTTCAGCAATATCAATGAGTTGGTTAAGAAAGATTTAGTTAGAGGATTGCCAAAAGTGTTATATACTCCTGATGGACTCTGTGATGCATGTCAAAAGGCTAAACAGAGAAGGACATCATTCAAGAGTAAATCTGAATCCTCTATTGAAGAACCATATCACATGCTGCATCTTGATCTATTTGGTCCAGTCAACATTATGACCATCAGTAAGAAAAGGTACACTCTTGTAATTGTTGATGAATATTCTAGATTCACCTGGGTGTACTTTATGCACAGAAAAGATGAAACTCCTGAAATACTATTGGATCATGTGAGGATGATTGAGACAACCACAAAGTACAAAGTCAAGATACTGAGGAGTGATAATGGTACTGAATTCAAGAATTCAAAGATGGAAGAGTTCTGCAAATACAAAGGAATTATTCAACAATTCTCTGCTCCTGGCACACCTCAGCAAAATGGAGTAGTTGAAAGGAAAAATAGAACTCTTATTGAAGCTGGCAGAACTATGTTGGAAGAAGCTAAGTTACCTACATATTTCTGGGCAGAAGCAGTCAACACAGCATGCTATACTCAAAATCTCACATTGATAAACATACATGGGGTTACTCCTTATCAATCTCTCAAGGAGAAGAAACCAAATTTGAAGCATCTGCATGTGTTTGGCTGTAAATGTTTTGTTCTCAGAACTCATCCTGAGCAGCTATGGAAATTTGAAACAAAGGTTGATGAGGGAATTTTCATAGGCTATCCTGCATCAAGAGCCTTTAGAGTTTTTAATTTGATAACAAGAACTGTCATGGAGTCAATACATGTATCTTTTGATGATAAGAAGATAACTGGAATCAATGAAGACTCTCATGATAGATTGGTTTTTGAAAATGAAGCTACCAAGGAACCTGAAGAAAATGAATCAGATTCTGTCAATTCATCAGATACTGATGGGTCACCAAATCCTGATGATCCATCAAATCCTGATGACACACCAATTACTGATGGTGCTACTGACAGTTCACATGTTGAGGGGGAGCAACAGCAGACTGTTACTGATACTACTCAATCATCAGGACAGAATTCTTCAAATACTGATTCATATGATGATCCTGATAATTCATCAGGAAGGGATATCAATAGTTCAGGGGGAGCTTCTAATGAAGCAAATTCTTCAAATCAAGATAACACCAATCCAGGGGGAGCATCTACATCAAGACATGACTTACCACCAGCAAGGAAATGGACTGCAAGTCATACTCCTGATTTGATCATTGGAGATCCTGATGCAGGTGTTTAGATAAGAAGTGCAACACATAATGAATGTCTATACAATAACTTTCTATCCAAGGAGGAACCTATAAAAGTTGAAGATGCACTCAAAGATGCTGATTGGGTTACTGCAATGCAAGAAGAATTGAATGAATTTGAAAGGAATGAAGTCTGGAAACTGGTACCAAGACCAAAGAACAGATCAATTGTTGGTACAAAATGGATTTTCAAGAACAAGACTGATTCTGATGGAGTAATAATCAGAAACAAAGCTAGGCTAGTTGCAAAGGGGTATTCTCAACAAGAAGGAATTGACTATGATGAAACTTTTGCTCCTATTGCAAGACTAGAAGCCATCAGGATCTTTCTGGCTTATGCAGCTCACAAGAAATTCAAGGTTTTCCAGATGGATGTGAAAAGTGCTTTCTTAAATGGTGAACTGGAGGAAGAAGTATATGTTGAACAACCTCCTGGTTTCATTGATCCAAAATATCCAAATCATGTTTACAGATTGGATAAGGCACTTTATGGACTAAAGCAAGCTCCAAGAGCATGGTATGAAACTTTAGCCCAATTCTTACTGGAAAGTGGATTCAAATGAGGTACTATTGATAAAACTCTATTCTATTTGAAACATGGTAAGGATTTGCTTTTAGTTCAGATTTATGTGGATGATATCATTTTTGGGTCAACAAACAATAAGCTGTGTGAAAAGTTTTCTAAGCTTATGCAGTCAAGATATCAAATGGGCATGATGGGAGAAATGAGTTATTTTCTTGGTCTTCAAGTTAAACAGACTGATGATGGCATTTTTATCAATCAATCAAAATACACAAAGAATTTGTTGAAAAGGTTTAACATGGAAGATTGTGCTACTGCAAGTACTCCCATAGCTACAGCTACCAAACTTGATCCTGATCAAGGTGCTGAGGTAGATGTAACTCACTACAGAGGGATGATTGGCTCTTTATTGTATCTCACTGCAAGTAGACCAGATATCATGTTTGCAACCTGTCTGTGTACAAGATTTCAAGCAAAACCTAGGGAACCTCATCTGATTGCAGTTAAAAGAATTTTCAGATCTCTCAGAGGCACTCCTTCTCTTGGCCTTTGGTATGCAAGGGAATCAAATTTTGGTTTGTGTGGTTATTCAGATGCTGATTTTGCAGGATGTAAAATAGACAGGAAAAGTACTTCAGGAAGTTGTCAGTTTTTGGGTGGTAGACTAGTTTCATGGTTCAGTAAGAAGCAAAAGTCTATCTCTACTTCAACTGCAGAAGCTGAGTACATTGCTGCAGGAAGTTGTGCTCAGATAATGTGGATGAGAAATCAGTTGTTAGATTATGGCCTTTCATACTCAAAAATCCCTATTTATTGTGATAACCAAAGTGCCATTGCCATGACAGGAAATCCAGTTCAACATTCTCTTACTAAACACATCAGTATTAGATATCATTTTATAAGAGAACAGGTTCTGGAAGGAACAATTGAACTTCACTTTGTTCCTACTGATCAACAACTAGCTGATATATTCACCAAGCCACTGCCTGAAGCTACTTTCAATAAGTTGGTGAATGAACTTGGAATGATGAATTTTGAGAATTTCTGAGAAAAGCTACAGAGAGGAAATCCTGATGACTATCAAATCCTGATGGTCATTCTGCGAGGTATGTAATTTTGATCAAATCCTGATAGGACACAATCCCGACAGGAAGTCAACTGGTCAATTCTGATGAACAGATATTGAAGCTGGTGTGAAAACCAGAGGTTCTAAGACAATTTGACATCAACAGTGCTGGTATTCTCTGGAAAATAAAAGTTATACTTAGTTTTTGATTAAGTATTAAGTTTTACTCTTAAATCTCAATTTTGTTTTTCTCAGAGATTACTATTTATCATTTTAAATGTCAAATGCAATGTTGCTAACAAGTTGTACAGGAAAATAGAGAAGATGATCAATGGAGAAATAAGATCACTTTCATTGATACTTGAAGATCTTTACAATTTAAAAAGAAAATTACATAGTTTCTTTTCTAGTCTATTTTTTTTACTCAGGACACTTGCCCTGCAAATTAGCATGAATGCTCCTGAGCAGCTTCACAGTCCATCAGGATTGGAAGGTCTCTTGTTCCATCCTTAAAGGACAAGAAGATGAGTTGATGCACTTGAAGGCGGATCGTCACCGTGTCCACCGGGACCCTTCCGTGCCTCCACCTTGCAAGACATACAAGCATCACGGATCCTCTTTCTTCTCTCAAGCTCTCGTTCGAGCTCCTCAGCGTCATCATCATCTTCATACTCATCGTCTTCATCCTCTTTGTAACAGCCCCAGATCCGTGGTCGGGGATCCGGTCGTTACGGTCTCAATTTCCATCAATAATACTTGCACTTGAATCAAAACAATTAAACTGCATGCTGTGACCCCGCAATAACAACACCACACACACAACTAGTTATAGTCCCAGAGATGAAATTGGAATAAGTATCTAGTCATAGGATCCACAAGTTATAAGTTATTACAAACCCAAAAGATTACAGAGTACACTAATGGTTCTTGCCGTTGCTTACATTAATCATAAATATAAATAAGTCTGATACACAAAAGCTGTAGCTTAGACTACTGATTGCTACTACCTCAGCTATGGCGGCTACGACATCAGTGGGTAAATCTCTGACGGCTGCTACCTGCTTGATCAGAGTGTGCCTGTTGCGGGCCATCTGCTCTAGCTGTTGTTGTGACATAAATAAATAAAGCAAGGGTGAGCAATATAGCCCACCAAAATAGTTTATGATAAATCATCAGTATATAACAGTTCGAAAATATCTTTGTAATCACAGGCTATGCATTAAACGGATAAGATACTAGTATAACATAAAAGATGGAGTTACGAGGAAAATTCAATATAAGGTTTTGTTAGGTCCCGAAGTATCGTAGAAGGGGGGGGGGGGGGTTGAATACGATACTCACAAATAATTCAATTTCGTTCGCGGATAATTCATTCAGTTCTATAACGAAATCAAACACACCAAACCAAACCAAGAGTCGGGGAATATATCTTTTTATAAATATAAACCTCGAAGGGTGCTATAATTTCTAATCCGTAGATTAGCTTCAATGAGTTCTAGGTTATTCATAATCAATACATTGATAGAATTCTGAGCACTATAAATTTCTATGATCTTCTCCGGCTCAAATTTCTCTCTCCGTAATTGCTACTATGAAAATAACCTGACTGAGGAAGACACTTCCTCTCTCTGTGTAATTATAGACTTAGTTTTAGAAAACTATCGAACCTTAATTGTTAAAACAATCTTGGCCGTCCAATTCTCATCAACCTGACAAACAAAGAAAACTTTTCACCCACTTTGTGAATTGAAAACTATCGAATAATAAAGTAATAATTACATTCGATGGTTTTTAAAATAAAAACTATCGAATGGAACTTTTACTTTATTAAAGTTTTCATTCACTTTTTACTTTTCCATTCGATGGTTTTCTAATTAAGAAAACTATCGAACATTTTCTTTTGATTTTCTTTATGTCACCTTCGATGGTTTTCTTAAAAGAAAAACCATCGAATTCTTTTCCTTATCCTTGACCTTTTAGAAAATCTATTCAGCTCCAGGGTGTTTCAGTTTTAGACTGTATCAATTTCTTCTGAGACGATAAAACAACTTGATCTTTTTAGTGCCGTCACCTAGTGCAACTGGTCTGGTTCACAGATGAATAACACTTGATCAATTCTTCTTTTATGTCTTCAATTCAATGCTGCTGATAAGTCCTTTGTCGTTCTGGTTGCTTCATCACTGGAATCCCGTGGCACTTAACCCTAAATCATTCACATACTTCTGTCGTCTTGAAAGTCTTGTTTCTTTTGCTGTCACTGAGGCTTGAACATTTTCATGAACTTCTTTCCGTGACCTATTTACGGACTTCAAGAATACATAACATATTTTGATTTTTTGAGTTTACCTTTTCTTCTTTGATTCTGGATTCCTGTGCTTCTGTTAATACTATTGTCTGTCTTGTCCTTTGTTGAGTTGTAGTTATCTCTTTTACATCTTATGTTACATTATGCTTTACAATCTCCCCCTATTTGATTGGATAGAGTTCGACAAGCAAATACTTCGAGGATAACTCAACTAACTAAGGAAACATGAAACTAATTAAAGTAAGACAGCGTAATAATATTAAATGCATTATGGATCAGATATATATACATTTCCAGATTTCATAACTCAAAGAACAATAAAACTTTTCACTTTGAAGTTGCTCCTCTTGTTTGAGCTGATAGTTCTTTTGTTCTTTGCTTCTGTTCTTCAGTCCATTCCAATCTCACCTTCTTCACTCATTGGATCGGAGTTAGCAGCTTGATAATCAATCACGGATAGATAGTGCAGTGGTTCTCCAGGTTTAAGGATTGCTCCTTGGATGTGTCTTCCAATATACTCAACCTTTTGTCCCACTCCAGCCCATAACCATGCAATGTTAACATCTTTCTTGTTTAGCTTTGGCATGTTTGGCAGTCTGGTATGCACTTCCAATCCTCTCTCCACTCTCTTCCTATAATAGGGAACATTTGATAAGTGGGTATTTTATTCACTTAGAACGTTTCCATATGGCTTAAAACGAATGTTTGTACTCGAGTTGTGGTGTTTTTGATCTCTTTTGAGGGTATTGTGCAGGTATATTTATCACAGGTGTACTAGGAATGTAGCGGAGCAATTGGAATGCAATTTGGAGTTATAATGAAGAAAAGGGAAAAAGTCAATTTGCTGGCCAGAGGTTATGGCGCGGCAGCGCCGTGATAGTACTTGAACTTGGCGCGGCAGCGCCGCATGAAAAGAACTTAGCAGAGATCCTGGCGCGGCAGCGCCGTACTTCTATATAAACTTGGCGTGGCAGCGCCGGGTACTCTGACGGAATTTCCTGTTTTGACCTAATTGCTGATTTTTCAAGGAAAAGTTAAAAAAATTCAATTCCATACGACTTGTTGCACCTGGAGGCCTATAAAAAGAAAGGAAACCCTAGAGATCAGAGAGAGACATATACCACATATCATATACGGAGTTGTAAAGCACGAAGAAGCAAGGAAGAAGATCGTTTTTCAATTATTTTCTTGTAATCTTTCTAGCTTGTGGATGCTTGGATTTGGTGTACTCTTTAAAACCCTTGATATTTATAACAGTTATAATTCGTTTTCTTTCATCATGTTTACATTAGAACCCATGGTGACGATTAGTTTGATTATGAACTAACTCGTTGTCATGGGGTTTTAGCGGAGTTATTCATGAAGTCTATTAGTTGAATTTTCTCGATGCCTATAGTGTGATTGATGTGATATCCTATCATGGTTGTTTTAATTCGTTATAGGAGAGTAGCTAACTCCTGTAATTGTGTGTTAATTCTTATTGAAGCGAAAGTGGATCTAAGAGTTTAGAACTTGCCATGCTAGCATAGGTTTATGCGTGAGAATATCATTCGTAATTAGTGTCGTAACTCTAACCGTTTTATGACGACTATGTGATCAATTGAATGCTTGTACTTAAACCATTATGTTTTCAATCTTTATAGACATATAAGGACTAAGCATAATTGGGAGACTAAGTGATTTCTATCTTAATTGTGGATATTATTAGGATGGTATGGGTACAACGAAAGTTGGCTTATATCAGTTTTGTGTGTTCGATCAGGTATTAACAAATCACATGAAAGGGCTAGAGAATTGAAGACTTTAGATGGATTGTTTAATGAAGTTGAAATCCCATGTTTTATTCATATAAGTAATTCGATATAAATTTCAGTTTAAGTAGTGATAATTAGTTATAATTCTTAGATAAATTTTAGTGATAATCAAAAAAACCACTTTGTTAATTGTTTTAGCATCGAATAATAATCATACATTGGTGAGTGAATTAACTAGACAAACAACGAGTCCCTGTAGGAACGAACCTTATTTGCTATCTGTATTACTTGAGATCACGTGCACTTGCGTGTTGAGTTTGGTCGTAACAAGTTTTTGGCGCCGCTGCCGGGGATTGCGGTTTTATTTGTTTAGTTTTAGTATTTACCATCAGTGGTCATTAAAGTTCGGTGACTAGGACATTTCTCACCAAATTTTCTAGTTGGTGAATTTCAGGTACTTATTGAGAGTGTATGCGTACGCGAGCTCGAGCTTGTAGAGAAGAATTAGCAAGAAGAGAAGAACTAGCACGAAGGAAACTTGACTTTGAGAACATCAGTGTGGAAAACAATCTTGAATCAGAAGAAGATATGGCAGATGAAGCACAACCAGCGAAGGCTTTGAGTGAATTCTCTCAGCCAAAGGTGGAGGACATTCATACCAGCATTGTTCGTCCAGCTATTGGGGCGAATAACTTCGAGCTTAAGCCAAACATCATCCAGATGATTCAGAATACAGTTCAGTTTGGGGGTAGTCCTGCAGAAGATCCCAATGCTCATATTAGGGACTTCCTTGAGATCTGTGATACCTTCAAATTCAACGGAGTTACAGATGACGCAATCAGATTGAGGCTATTCCCTTTCTCTCTTAGGGATAAAGCCAAGAGTTGGTTACATTCTATGCCGTCAGGATCTATTAGAACTTGGGCAGACTGTGCTCAAAAGTTCTTGACAAAGTATTTTTCCATGGCGAAGACAGCAGCTTATAGGAATTCTATTTCTCAGTTTGCTCAGCAACCCCAGGAATCTTTGGGGGAAGCTTGGGAAAGGTACAAGGAGATTTTGGCACGTTGTCCTCATCATGGGATGCCGGATTGGATGATAATCAGCAATTTCTATAACGGGTTGGGAGCTCAGTCCAGGCCTATGTTAGATGCAGCATCTGGAGGTGCGCTATGGGCAAAAAGCTATGAGGATGCCTATAATCTTATCGAGATGATGGCAGCCAATGAGTTTCAGAATCCTACTCAACGCTTGCCACCTGCTAAAGTGGCTGGAGTACTTGAATTGGATGCAGCTACTGCTATTGCTGCTCAACTCAAGGCGTTGACAATGAAGGTAGATTCCCTTTCTAATCATGGGACTAACCAGGTTGCTATGGTGTGTGAATTGTGTGCAGGAGCTCATGACACGAATCTGTGTGCTATCTCATCTGAATCAGCACAGTTTGTTAGTAATTTTCAAAGAGCTCAGCAGCCAGTGCCTAATGCTTATCATCCCAACAATCGGAATCATCCTAATTTCAGTTGGAGCAACAATCAGGGTGGTGTTCAGCAACCACAAAATCAGCAGTTCAATGCAAGGCCATATAATCAGAACTATCAACAACCACCTTATGCTCCAAGGCAAACATTCAATCCACCTGGATTTCAACCATCTCAAGGGAATTCTTTGAATCAGTCTGAGAAGTCTGAATTGGAAGAGCTGCGAATGATGTACAAGAGTCAGGCGGTGTCATTGAAAACTTTAGAGAATCAGATTGGCCAACTAGCCAATGCATTGCTGAACCGTCAACCAGGAACGCTTCCGAGTGACACAGAGATGAATCCAGGCAAGAAAGATCACAAGGAACAGGTCCAGGCAGTAACCTTACGATCGGGGAAGATTCTACAAGGTCAGAACGAAGAAAATTCAGCCGAGGAAAAAAATGATAATCTTGACGTTGGGGTCGATTCCGTTCCTGATTTGGTACCTAATGCTACTCCCTCGACTCCTAAAACTGTTAGGACTGATAATTCTCAGAAGGAAGCAGAAGAAAAGGTGTTTCCACCTCCTCCATTCCCAAAACGAGTTCAAAGGCAAAAGTTTGACAAGCAGTTTGCTAAGTTCTTGGATGTCTTCAAGAAGCTTCAAATCAACATACCATTTGCAGAGGCTCTTGAGCAAATGCCGAGCTATGCGAAGTTCATGAAGGGCATTCTTTCGAAGAAATTGAAACTTGAGGAGCTAGACACCGTTGCTTTGACAGAGGAGTGTAGTGCAGTTCTACAGCAGAAATTGCCGCCGAAGCTTAAAGATCCGGGAAGTTTTACCATACCTTGCACTATTGGCAATCAACTTTTCAGCAAATGCTTATGTGATTTGGGAGCTAGCATTAATCTCATGCCAATGTCTGTTTTTAAGCAACTTGGGTTGCCTGAGCCGAAACCAGTTAATATGACCTTACAGTTGGCTGATCGGTCGATCACATATCCGAGGGGTATAGTGGAGGATGTCTTGGTAAAGGTGGATAAGCTGATTTTTCCTGCTGATTTTGTTATTCTTGACTTTGAGGAAGACAAGAAGATCCCTATCATCTTGGGACGACCATTCTTGGCTACAGGTCGGACTCTTATTGATGTCCAAAAGGGAGAGCTCACAATGAGGGTGAGTAATCAAAAGGTCATTTTTAATGTGTTCAAGGCTATGAAATTTCCGACAGAGGAGGAAGAGTGTTTTAGCTTGAAGATGGTTGATACGGGTCAGAGAAAGGAGTTCGATCAGCTGTTGAGCAAAAATTCGGACATGCACAAGTTCGAGCATCACATCAGTGATTCCATTGACAATTCTTCCATTCGAGATCTTTCGAATGTCAAGCTTGGAAAACTTCCACCACATTTGAAGTATGTCCTTCTGAATGATGAGTTGGTGATTTTTAAAGAGTGTGAAGATAATGTGTTGAGAAGGTGGAACAAGGATGATGAGGTAAAAGATTGTTCTTATCAATCGACGGAGAAGCATAAACACCTTAGAGGTGTAAGGAAGAAAAAGAAAAAATTGATTGATGGAAAAGTCAAGGTGAAGTTTGATTTGGAAAAGATGTGGGAAGAAAGCAAGAAGGTTATCAAACAATGGGTGAATGGTCCTTCTGCTAAGGACAAGTCAAATGCGATCTTCGAGCCACCATGATTTGATTCACATTTGTCCGGCTAAATGACATTAACGACAGTGCTTCGTGGGAGGCAACCCATGTGTTAGGTATGTTTCTACTATCTTTCTTATTACCTTCAATGAGGACATTGAATATTTTAAGTTTGGGGGTGATAATTAAGGAATGGTAATATTAGTGTGTGTGTGTGTTCATATAGGTTTCATATTGCATATGTAGTTAGTTCATTCATATCTTTGCATGTTCATGTCATATAGGGCATTCTGTTTGCATTAGTATTTATATCTGTCATGTGAGTCCATTTTAGTTGCATGCATATTTCATGATCCCGTAGGATTTGACTATTTCCGTTGGTGAGTCGATGTTGATTGGAGTGTGGTTGTGATGAATAGAGGGTTGATTAAGTTTCTAAGTATTGACTTGCATGCCAGAAACAAATCTATTTCATAAGTCTCATTGGTTGCTTTTGAATTTGATCAGACCATGCTTGTTTGGTGTTAGAATTTAACCACTTGTTTACATTTAGAATGTTGGCTATGTTGCCCAGTAAATAACAATTGTAGAAGGGGGTTGAATACAATTGTATAAGATTCTCGACTTTATATAACACAAATATGAAAGATCAATAACAATAACAATAACAATAACAGCTTTATTAACTTTGATATAAAACTGTTACAAACTCTCTTAAGAAATTCTGATGTTCTTAAGAGCTGCTAGCTTACAAAAACTCTCTCAAGAAATTCTGTTCTTAAGAGCTTCTCTCCGATTATGTTCTCTCTCGAATGAATACATAAATCGAAACCAAAACTGTGTTTATATAGTGCACACAGCTTCTCTATCAATAACAAGATAAGTCCTAATCATAACAAAGATAGAAACATATCTTTAATCGATAGCTGCATTCTACAAACCAGGAACAAACTTCCATGTTTATCTAGACTCCAAATATAACTCGAAGTAGGAATCCTGATCAGCTTCAAGTCCTGATGATCAAACCTGATCATAGTCTGAGTAGGAATCCTGATGATCAATAAGATACTGACGCTTGATCAAATACTGATGACCATGCAATACTGATGACGTCAGCAATCCTGATCAGTTGAGTCTAGCTTCTGACGATCATTGAATTCTGATCTAACAATCTCCCCCAATCTCATACTTTATGAAATAAAGTATAGATTCCAAATATTCAATGATGTCAAAAACATGTATCAAAATGTACGAGTATCTTCAGAAACAACTTATCTGTTTAAGCTTTGTGATAGAACAGATTCATCTTCAAGAAGTTGGATAATAAACTTTCTTCTTTTTCTTCAAGAATTTGAATCAGTCTTTCCTTAAGATTTCTGAGTTCTTCATCTTCCTCATTAATCTGGTAGATAGCTGCTCTGAGATTCTGTATGGAGTTTCTCTGTAGACTGTGCTCTTCAAGCAAAAGATAAGCAATTTCCTTCCCATCAGGATTGAGAGAAAGATGAGTCATGCCAAAATTTACTTCTTTAACAGCAGTACCCCTTTGCATTTCCACATCCTGACCTCTTTGATTTAAGTACATGGGAGTATAATTACCATTGAAATTACTGTTTCCATCCAGTCTTCTTCTTATAGTTGACAAAATCATGTCACTCCATTCTTTGTACACTTGGTTCTTCCATCTTAACAGATAGTGAACATATTTCAGTTCCTGTGTAGTTTTCATCAGCAGATCTTGAATAGATAGAATCTTCACACTACCATCTTTCATGAAGTACAGAAGCTTTTCTTTCTTTTCAAAACCATCATGACAATCTATAACTATATCAACAGCTAATAAATTGTTCAGGTTTTCAGAAGTTAAAGTACCTCCAATTTCTGTCAAGGAGTAAGGATCAACATATGACATATTCAGATATTCACCATCTCTGTGTCCAATACCTCCTCTTGAATTACTTGACAATTGCTTCAGATTTGAAAACATCTTTAACCAGAGTGTTTTTGATCTAGCCATATCAGACAAATCAACAACACTTGAAGCGCTTGTAATAATTCCACCAGACTGAAAATTGATAGGTGTATCACAACTTAATGTGCTAATATGTTTCCACTTCTTGTATTTCTCATTTTCATGAGCGTAGCTTCTTTCAAGTAAAGATTCTTGTCTACTTGAATTTCTCCATTTTCTTTCATTTGAAACTTTAAGCCTTTGTAGATAGAGATTAAAATCTTCATTTGTTCTCTTTGTAATATCTCTTCTTATGGCTTCTTCTTCTTCATCTACTTCTTTGTTGTGACAATCAACAACAGTAGATAAAATTATCAAATCAACCTCTTGCAGAATTTCAGATTCGTCAGGATCTTGAATATTGTCAGGATTAGAATCTTCAATTTGATTTGTATTGCTGAAAGTTGATTTTCTTGATTTTCTTCTCAATTCAGGTTCTTCTTCAATAATTCCATCATCACCAAAAGTAGATCTGTCAGGAACTACTAGAGTTTGAATAGGTTCAGGAATTTCTTCAATTCTTAACCCTCTAGACCTTGTCTGTCTAGGTACTGTTTGAGTTGAAGAACCTCTTCTATTTCTTCTAGCACCTCTCCTACCTCTGCTTCCTCTACCTCTAGCAGGAGCAGTATAGCTTTCCACTGTCTCTCTTTGTAGTCTCAAGAATTCTTCATGTGAGAGATCTGGATATTCTTCACTTGCTGTAGAGAGTGCTTTTCTTGCATATAATTGTTGAACTCTTTTATCAGTGTGATATAGAGTAACAATTCTGCCGTCTTTTGTAGAAAACTTCTGGAATAAATTTGATGCATCTTCAGGATTATCAATAATCACATCTTCATCACCTTCAGGAATTGTAGCAAGAATGTGTCCATGACCAGGTGTCAGGATTTGATCTTCCGTCAGGATCTGAGATTGCACCAATGTTCTTACTGTCTTAACTCCAGAATCAGAAACATGAGTTGACTGCGTTGTTTGACTTTGAGAAGTTTGGATTGTAGACTTCAAAACAACAGCATCAGAGGTTTCTCCTTGTATCGCTTTGTCACCACCATCATCTCCAGTATCATCATCATTATTTCTTAATACTAGATCAGGTGTACATTTTGTCTGAATAACCTTCTCCCCCTTTTTGACATCAGGATTTGACAATAATTGCAAAATTAAGGAAAGAGAGGCTTGAATTTCAGTTACCTTAGTATCCAGAGAATCAATTCTTTGTTTGATTGAGGTTTGTTCTGAAACAACAGATTTCACTTGGGATTCCACTACCCTCAGTTGTAAAGTAGTAGGCACCTTTGTAAAATTATTAAAGATATCAGTCCTCACTTTTTCAGTTGAGCCCTTGATAGAATCAATCTCACTTTTCAGGCTTTTGGATAACAGAGTAGTAGCCTTCAGATGATTCTTCAAGTCTTGATTCTCTATAGACTTCACTGCATTATAGGCATGTGCAATAGCAGAAGAAAAACTGATAGATTCATCAGAATTGTGCCATGAATTGTTCCATTCATTCTGTCTAAATGCCTCTGCAGGATCAAAGGAAGGAGTAGAAAAATCTTGTCTCTGATCTTTCCCAGTGAAAGCTTTGCCAGCCATATATGTACTTGATGAACCAAAATTAGTTCCAAGACTAATCTTGAGTGCTGTAGCAAGCTGTTCCTTCTCTTTTCTATTCTCATTATCATCATCACTATCATCATCAGAATTATCATCATCAGAACCATGAGATATATCAGGATCAGGAATTGCAATACCTTTCAGTTTATCCTGTGATTCTGAGATAGGATGATCTATTGGTCTTGAACGAAGTGGCTGTATCAAAATAGGTTCATTATCAGGAGCACCACTAGCGTCAGGATGAACATCGTCAGGATTTGATATGCTTGCAACAGTATTTGCTACCAATGGTTCTTGTGGAGCTTGAGGTTCAGAAGCTGCTTCAACACTTTGAGCTAAAGGTTCTTGTGTGCTTCCCTCATTGACAATGTTCTCGACCAATCTTTCAACAGAAGCTGTAGCTTTGCCTGCATCTTCACTTTGAGAAGATGGTTCTTGTGTAGCTGGAATGTTGATGTCTTCATTCTCCCTTTGAGAAAATGGTTCTTGTGTGACCATTCCACTAGCTAAGCCTTCACCCAAACTTTGATTGAGTGGTTCTTGTGTGGCAGGATCAACAGTAGCTGCTGAATTACTCTGAAATTCAGGTTCTTGTGGGCTTGATCCTTTCAGCTTCTTCTGTCTCTGATAGACTAACTCTTCTGCATTCCTCTTTTTCTTTGATGTAGGTGTAAGACCAACCAAGGAAGCAGTTGTAGAAACCTTCTCCCAAGAAATTTCTCTAATCTGAGATGGAGAGGCTGGAGAGTCTGATATAGAGACAACTTTTGTTGTTGCATCAGGAATACTAACATCAGGATTTGCTAGAGCATCAGGAGTAGATGACTCTTCAGGATTTGATGTCTGATTATCAGTATCCTTCATTTGCACTGGCAAAGGAATATGATACCTGCTCTTTGATAATTTCCTTGTCTTTTGTGGTTTTGATGAAGGTACCACAGCTTTAGTAGCAGTATCAGCAACTTCCTTGTTCATATTCATCACAGAGGATATAGGTAAGTCATCCTCTGAATCACTTTCATCAATCAACCTTAACTTCCTTTTCACAGGAACATCCTTAACAACCTTATCAGCTTTCTTGACCAGGACCCCTTGTACACCCCCTTGTATCTTCTTTTTAGTGAGTGGTGTAGAGGAAAAATCCTTTGAACCTGATTGCCTTCCAGACACATCAGTTCTAGCTGATTTCTTTGATTTTACAACTAAAGTCTTTTGAGAGACAGTAGAGGTGGTTGTTAACTGTTTAGACTGTTTAGGTTGCATGCTTGTGTCAGGAACAAGGTGGGTTGGACCTTGTACCATAGCATTAGAAAGTAGTCCATAAAGTGCCTTATCCAGTCTGTAGACATGATCTGGATATTTAGGATCAATGAAACCAGGAGGTTGTTCAACATAAACTTCTTCCTCCAGTTCACCATTTAAGAAAGCACTTTTAACATCCATCTGGAAAACCTTGAATTTCTTATGTGCTGCATAAGCAAGAAATATCCTGATGGCTTCTAGTCTTGCAACTGGAGCAAAAGTTTCATCATAGTCAATTCCCTCTTGTTGGGAATACCCCTTTGCAACTAGTCTAGCTTTATTTCTGATAATGACTCCATCAGAATCAGTCTTGTTCTTGAAAATCCACTTTGTACCAACTATTGATCTATTCTTTGGTCTTGGTACCAGTTTCCAGACTTCATTCCTTTCAAATTCATTCAGTTCTTCTTGCATTGCAGTAACCCAATCAGCATCTTTAAGTGCATCTTCAACTTTCTTAGGCTCCTCCTTGGATAGAAAGTTATTATATAAACATTCATTCTGAGTTGCACTTCTTGTTTGAACACCTGCATCAGGATCTCCAATTATCAAATCAGGAGTATGATCTTTTGTCCATTTCCTTGCTGGTGTCAAATTGTTTCTTGAAGTAGATGCTCCCCCTGGATTGGTGTTATCTTGATTGAAAGAATTTGATTGATTTGAAACTCTCCCTGAATTATTGCTATGTCCTCCTGATGTGTTATCAGGATCTTCACTTGAATCAGTATTTGAAGAATTCTGTCCTGATGATTGAGTTGACTCTGAACTTGTAGTTGAATGCCGTTGCTCCCCCTCAACATTAGCACTACTAGTTGTATTACTGTTGTTTGCATCATCAGTATTAGTAACATCAGTACCTGGTGAGTCATCAGGATTTGGTGACCCGTCAGTACTGGATGAATGGACAGCTTCTGATTCACTTTCTTCAGGTTCCTTGGAAGCTTCATTTTCAAATAACAATCTATCATGCGAGTCTTCAATGATTCCAGTTATCTTCTTATCATCAAAAGATACATGTATTGACTCCATGACAGTTCTTGTCCTCAAATTAAAAACTCTGAAGGCTCTTGATGTAGGATAACCTATGAATATTCCTTCATCAGCCTTTGTTTCAAATTTCCCTAGCTGTTCAGGATGAGTTCTGAGAACAAAACATTTACAGCCAAACACATGCAAATGCTTCAGACTTGGTTTCTTCTCTTTGAGAGACTGATAAGGAGTGACACCATGCCTGTTTATCAATGTGAGATTTTGTGTATAGCATGCTGTGTTGACTGCTTCTGCCCAGAAATATGTAGGTAATTTAGCTTCTTCCAACATAGTTCTGCCAGCTTCAATAAGAGTTCTATTCTTCCTTTCTACTACTCCATTTTGCTGAGGTGTGCCAGGAGCAGAGAATTGTTGAATGATTCCTTTGTATTTGCAGAACTCTTCCATCTTTGAATTCTTAAATTCAGTACCATTATCACTTCTCAGAATCTTGACTTTGTACTTTGTGGTTGTCTCAATCATCCTCACATGATCCAACAGAACTTCAGGAGTTTCATCTTTTCTGTGCAGAAAATACACCCAGGTGAATCTAGAATATTCATCAACAATTACAAGAGTGTACCTTTTCTTACTGATGGACATGATGTTGACTGGACCAAACAGATCAAGATGTAGCATGTGATATGGTTCTTCAATAGAGGATTCTGATTTACTCTGGAATGATGTCCTTCTTTGTTTTGCTTTTTGGCATGCATCACAGAGTCCATCAGGTGTATATAAGACATTAGGTAATCCTCTTACTAATTCTTTCTTAACCAACTCATTGATGTTGCTGAAGTTGAGATGAGAAAGCTTCTTGTGCCAATTCCAACTTTCATCTACTGAAGCTTTACTGATGAAACATGTAGGGGAGCCATCAGTATCTGAGAGAATGTTGGCTTCATATATGTTACCATGCCTGTAGCCAGTTAGTGCTATCTTCCCTGTTGCTTTACTGACTACTTCACAATGTGTGGAGTAGAAATTGACATGATAATCTCTGTCAATGATTTGACTAATACTCAACAAGTTGTGTTTTAGTCCCTTCACTAGAGCTACTTTTTCAATGATGACATTTCCAATGATTATATTGCCATATCCCAAGGTTTGTCCAATGTTGCCATCTCCATAAGACACAGTTGGGCCAGCTTTTTCTTCATATTCTGATAACAGGGCTTTGTTTCCAGTCATGTGCACAGAACATCCACTATCCATGACTAACACATTTTTCCTTTTACCCTGCATCAGAATAGAAACACACTAGTTAGAACACTTAGGAACCCATACATGTTGGGTTCCTTTCTCATGCAATTTATTAATTTTAATAGCAGAAGACTTTTTGACTTTAGCAGTCCTGACAGGATTTACTCCATCAGGATTTGCTTTGTCAGTATCAGTATTAACAAAAGCATGCTTCTTTATGACATTTTCAGTTCTATCAGACTTTGTACTACTTTCAAACTTAGGCAATGGATCATAAAAGTTATAGTACAAATCATGATACTCTTTACATGTATAAATAGAATGCCATAGACTACCACAATGAAAACAGGACTTCTGCGGTTTATAGAGTACTGATCTATTCCTAACATCAGACTTAGGAATATCAGTAATCTTCTTCTTACTCTTCTTACAATCAATAGCAAGATGATTAGAGTTACCACAGTTAAAACAACACTTTCTAGGTGCATTTGGGATATATTTATAACCATTCTCTTTATTGATCCCAACTTTACCATTCCTGTTTCTCTTAACAGTAGCTTCCTTTTTCTTATCTGTAACATCACAGATTTTATCTTTGAGCTGTTTCTGAGACAATAGACCTACATTCTTAGTGACTTTGTTCATGACAGGTTTAGACTTTATAATTTTAATTCCTTGAGTAGAAGAAGATCCCTTTTCAAAAGTAGAATTGGAATCCTTACCAAAAACAAAATTAACAGGAGTAATCTTAGATTTGGTTGAGTCTATAACATGTCTATAGGTCTTTGGACTGACTGTCTTATCAATGACAATTTTCTCTGCTAATTTCTTATCTTCATCTGACTTATATCCTAGACACTCTTTCCAATTCTTAGAGGTATTAATCTCATGAAATTTCCTACCAGAGTCTGTCCAGGTTCTGATTTTCTCATTAGCATACTCAAGTTCTTTTTCAAGGGAAGTACATTTAGATGTCATCTCTAAGTGCATGTGTTTAGCATTATCACATTCTTTTTGTACTTCTTGCATACGAGAAAATTCAGCTTCTAATATCTCATTCCTTTTTCTAAGGTCAGACATCTCAGATAAGATTCTAGTATTCTCAGCAGTTTGACTTCTAAAGCTAATATGTAATGACTTTAGAAAACGTCTTAACTCAGAAGCATTATCAGTATTAAAATCAAAGATAGTATTTAGTACCTTATCATCAGGAACAACAGTTACATCAGCATTGGCCATTAACGCATAGTTGACTACCTCAGTATCAGATTCTGAGGAAGAGTCCATCCAATCCTTGCTTGATGTGATGAGT
The DNA here is from genome assembly GCA_030848705.1 of Heracleum sosnowskyi. NCBI lineage: Eukaryota > Viridiplantae > Streptophyta > Magnoliopsida > Apiales > Apiaceae > Heracleum > Heracleum sosnowskyi. The sequence goes on from CM061242.1 coordinate 79,443,270, forward strand.
GCCTTTGTCTTGTTGCATTCAGAAGCAAAGTAACCCATACCATTACACTTGTAGCATCTAACCTTTGACTTGTCAAATTTGCTACCCTTGCTGTCCTTCTTGATATACTTGTCTTTGTCTGCTTTGAAGGTCTTTTTCTGAAAGTTGCCTTGTCTTCTATTCTTCCTGAACTTCATCCTTCTGAAGTTTCTGACAATCATAGCAACCATCTCTTCCATGTCTGAATCAGAAGATTCATCACCAGTATTGGCATCAGGATTGCCATCAGTATCTGATGAAGAGTCGTCAGGATCTGACTCAGCTACTCTTGCTTTCCTTCTAGAGACCTCCATAGCTTTCCCTTTTGATTTTGCTTCTACATTCAAAGCAATTGACTTTGCCTTGCTACTTTTCTTGTTCTTTCTCTGTTGAACTTCAAGATCATGAGTTCTTAGCATCCCATATATCTCATCTAGAGACACAATGTTCAGATCATACTGGTGTCTAATGATTGAGGTCTGAGTATCCCATTCTTCAGGTAAAGCTCTAAGAAATTTGGTGTTTGAATCTTCAGTTTCATATACTTTGTCAACTAAGGATAAGCTGTTCAATAGTGTCAGGAATCTATCATATAGATCAGTCAGGCTCTCTTCAGGTCTTGCATCGAATTGTTCATATTCTTGAATCAATAGAGCCCTTCTGTTTTTCTTGACAGATGCAGATCCCTGGCACTGTTTCCAAAGTATCCCAGATTTCTTTTGAAGACTTGCATGCAATCACTCTGTTTGACATAACAGCATCAAGACCATTGTGCAAGATATTCTTTATCTTTGGTTCCCTGAGTACATGAGCTTTTTCTTCTGGAGTCCATTCAGATTTAGCTTTGACCACATAATGTTCTGGTACAGTATCTGTTCGTTCTACGAACTTTGTTGGTATATATGGTCCATCACGAATCCTGTCCAGATTGTCAGGATCCATAGCCTCCAGGTACATCAGCATCTTTACCCTCCATGTGGGATATTCTGATATCTTCAAGATGGGAATCTTCATGCTTTCATACTTGGTTGTCGACATCTTTAGATCGTATCTGATTCAGAATTAAATCAGTTTGCTCTGATACCAATTGTTGCCCAGTAAATAACAATTGTAGAAGGGGGTTGAATACAATTGTATAAGATTCTCGACTTTATATAACACAAATATGAAAGATCAATAACAATAACAATAACAATAACAGCTTTATTAACTTTGATATAAAACTGTTACAAACTCTCTTAAGAAATTCTGATGTTCTTAAGAGCTGCTAGCTTACAAAAACTCTCTCAAGAAATTCTGTTCTTAAGAGCTTCTCTCCGATTATGTTCTCTCTCGAATGAATACATAAATCGAAACCAAAACTGTGTTTATATAGTGCACACAGCTTCTCTATCAATAACAAGATAAGTCCTAATCATAACAAAGATAGAAACATATCTTTAATCGATAGCTGCATTCTACAAACCAGGAACAAACTTCCATGTTTATCTAGACTCCAAATATAACTCGAAGTAGGAATCCTGATCAGCTTCAAGTCCTGATGATCAAACCTGATCATAGTCTGAGTAGGAATCCTGATGATCAATAAGATACTGACGCTTGATCAAATACTGATGACCATGTAATACTGATGACGTCAGCAATCCTGATCAGTTGAGTCTAGCTTCTGACGATCATTGAATTCTGATCTAACAGGCTAGATTCTTGAAAACGAAGGAGCACTTATGTATAAGTTTGGGGGAACCAGGGATTTCATGCTAGTTGTCAATAAAGGCTAGGCGTCAATTGGCTAGTAGCCGGCTCATTGAAAAGATGAGTAGTCTAGGGTGGGATGAGAAAAAGGCAAAGTGCACTCATTCCGAAATTAAAAAAAAAAAAAGAAAAAAAAAGAAATAAAAAGAGTTGTTTTAGTTGTTTTATGCAGAATTGATCAGGTTGAGCTCTTTAATACTCGAGCAATTAAGTTCTAGGGGACTTTGTGCCTATTGACCTAAGACTTTTCCGGTCTGGGATCCACTAACCTAAAGCTCGTTACATGGGTATTATTGTATAAGACTTTTGGGGTCTCAGCCATTGCACGGTCAAATAAGCATGTGTGTTGTGTGTAGTTGTTTTTGTGTAATAAAGCATGAATTCTTGTCTAACTCAGATGGACTGCGAAGGTGTCTCTTAAGAGTTCTTGTGTCTAGCGTTCATTCTGTTTGTAAGCTTGTGGTTGTTTTGGCTAAGAGTAGGTATGGTCTTGATTTAGTTTGGGAGTATATTGGTGAGCATCGCACACACGCACGTTTCTATGTTTGTCTTGTTGGTCGATGGGAATTTGGTCGAACTCTGTTTGGAAGACTGTGTTCTTTGAGATGTTGGCTTGTTGATTGGTTTTGGTTGGTTTGAAGGGATCGTTGCATTTCCATATAGTTGCATTCATGTAGTTAGTTGCATTTGTAGTTGCATTGTTAGATGGATTTTGGGGGTACATTCACTATAGGCCCTCACGAGACCTTACTCGTCCACTAGGGCTGCCTAGGGGTTTAAAGGGCTTGTTGCATATGCCAAATGCAACCGTGATCACCTACGGAAGTGGTAGTTTGTTTATGCTCGAGGACGAGCAACGGTTTAAGTTTGGGGGTGTGATAAGTGGGTATTTTATTCACTTAGAACGTTTCCATATGGCTTAAAACGAATGTTTGTACTCGAGTTGTGGTGTTTTTGATCTCTTTTGAGGGTATTGTGCAGGTATATTTATCACAGGTGTACTAGGAATGTAGCGGAGCAATTGGAATGCAATTTGGAGTTATAATGAAGAAAAGGGAAAAAGTCAATTTGCTGGCCAGAGGTTATGGCGCGGCAGCGCCGTGATAGTACTTGAACTTGGCGCGGCAGCGCCGCATGAAAAGAACTTAGCAGAGATCCTGGCGCGGCAGCGCCGTACTTCTATATAAACTTGGCGCGGCAGCGCCGGGTACTCTGACAGAATTTCCTGTTTTGACCTAATTGCTGATTTTTCAAGGAAAAGTTAAAAAAATTCAATTCCATACGACTTGTTGCACCTGGAGGCCTATAAAAAGAAAGAAAACCCTAGAGATCAGAGAGAGACATATACCACATATCATATACGGAGTTGTAAAGCACGAAGAAGATCGTTTTTCAATTATTTTCTTGTAATCTTTCTAGCTTGTGGATGCTTGGATTTGGTGTACTCTTTAAAACCCTTGATATTTATAACAGTTATAATTCGTTTTCTTTCATCATGTTTACATTAGAACCCATGGTGACGATTAGTTTGATTATGAACTAACTCGTTGTCATGGGGTTTTAGCGGAGTTATTCATGAAGTCTATTAGTTGAATTTTCTCGATGCCTATAGTGTGATTGATGTGATATCCTATCATGGTTGTTTTAATTCATTATAGGAGAGTAGCTAACTCCTGTAATTGTGTGTTAATTCTTATTGAAGCGAAAGTGGATCTAAGAGTTTAGAACTTGCCATGCTAGCATAGGTTTATGCGTGAGAATATCATTCGTAATTAGTGTCGTAACTCTAACCGTTTTATGACGACTATGTGATCAATTGAATGCTTGTACTTAAACCATTATGTTTTCAATCTTTATAGACATATAAGGACTAAGCATAATTGGGAGACTAAGTGATTTCTATCTTAATTGTGGATATTATTAGGATGGTATGGGTACAACGAAAGTTGGCTTATATCAGTTTTGTGTGTTCGATCAGGTATTAACAAATCACATGAAAGGGCTAGAGAATTGAAGACTTTAGATGGATTGTTTAATGAAGTTGAAATCCCATGTTTTATTCATATAAGTAATTCGATATAAATTTCAGTTTAAGTAGTGATAATTAGTTATAATTCTTAGATAAATTTTAGTGATAATCAAAAAAACCACTTTGTTAATTGTTTTAGCATCGAATAATAATCATACATTGGTGAGTGAATTAACTAGACAAACAACGAGTCCCTGTAGGAACGAACCTTATTTGCTATCTGTATTACTTGAGATCACGTGCACTTGCGTGTTGAGTTTGGTCGTAACAACATTCTCCATAAGATATCTTCTTAGAGTGTCGGATGCTTTGTCCTTCTCCGTTGATGTGAGTCCAGTGGATCTAAGATACTTCTCAACTGATATTAGATATTCGTTTGGGTAATCTCTCAGTTTGTCCTCCGTCAGATAGCAGATTCTGAACAAGTCATTCGTCATGAATCTAACCATAGGAGGGTTTTCAGTAATCTCTGGACTGACCTTCATCAAGATTTCCTTAACATGCTCACGGAGCAGTTCATTTAGCTTTGTAGTTCTTTGGATCTTGATGAGAATGTGTCTTTCTCTCTTAGTGATAGAGAATTTGCTTCTTCTTCCATATCATCATCCAAGATAGGATGTTCTATTTGGCTCCGGATGATATGGCTCATGCTCCTCCTGAATCGGTTGCTCTTGCATGACTTCAAATCCCTCTTCACTTTCTTCTAGTACTATGTCCTCAATCCAATACTGTCTAACTGGAATAGCTTCATTGGTTTTCCAAACTCCCCATCCAGTTGTTTGCCAACCTTCATTAGTCACTTCATTTGTTTCCCCTTCTCCAACTTTCTCCCCCTTAGTTGAGGAATCCTCGATGAAGTTATCCTCATTATAAAAGGTAGTAGAAGGATCAGGTTGTTGTTTTGAAGTTCCGGGTTGTTGGTTCCTCAACATATTCCAAATAGATTGTACCCCGTCACATTGATTCTCTTTGACATCAGTCCTCAATTCGACCAGTTCTTCCATAACTTCCCTCTTCAAGGAGTCCACTGCCTGTTTGGTACCTGTTATAGTGCCAGATGAACTGCCAATGACCCTGAATGTTCTTCTGGAATCAGCTGCAGCCAAGTCAACCTTCTCTTGAATTGTCTTTAAAGAAGCATTGCCTTGACTAGAGGAGATCCCTTGGTCAAAGGAAGGTCGCAGTAAAACCTTGAATAATGGATTTCCTTCTTTATCACAAACTGTCATCTCCTTGAGGGTGGATTGAACATGTACCTCTCTTTCTGTCGGTAACAGCAAATCATGAATATTAGGTAGGGTTAGGGTGTCACTCCTCACATTTGGCTCTGGGTGTACACTCAACGTTTCTGTCGGTGTTTGAATCATTTTTCCTTTCCCACTCAGGCCAGGTGTAAGTGTTTTTGTTTCACTCAAATACTTAGTGCTGATTGTACCTGCAGAAGAAATCACCGTAGCCGTCCTTAAGGAGGTCACCGGTGGTGCAATGGGGCTTCGCAAGTCCCCGTCCTTGGTTAAACCAAGTTGCTGATCATCCGTGGATGATGTATCCTTTAAAGGATCTAGAGTTTGAATCTCTAGGGGGTTAGAAACAGGCTCTTTTAACAGCAGAGATCCCGAATCTTCCCCAATAGTCTGTGAAGACTTTACCTCAGTTGACTTGTCAATAGTAATTGATTCATCATCACCGAGTTGCCGATCTGCACCTACGTCAGACCCTGTACCCGCAGGATCCAGATATGTTCCATCTGGGGAGTTAGGCAATGACCCTTTAGATTTTGCATTGGGGTCAGAACCTTCTCTCGACGTCTGTGAAGACTCTTGGTTCATTAAAGAACCTTCAACCAGTGAACCTGACCGTAAAATGGTCGGAACACCAGTTGCTTCCGTCAATTTTCCTTTTTCTGTTTGGGATAGGGGTTCAGATATAGCTTTAGTAAGAGCTGCCCAATCAACTTCAGAAAAATTGATAAAGGGCGCTTTGGATGAGAGAAATGAACTATCAACAGTTGCCTCGGTTTTTGTTCTTCTCCTTTTAGATGTAGGCAGAGCTATTGTTGAAAGGTGTGTATCTCCTTATGTGGTGCTGCTTTGGCACTATCTCCCTCTACACTCATGGATGGTTCTTTACTGGGTATAGAAGGGGAAGGAGGTTCGTTTATGTTTTCATTTGGCTCTTCCAAAGGCTCTTCGACTGTGGTTAGAGATTGTGGGTTGCAATCTCATGGTCTGGAATGGCCGCTGAGGGCTCTGGATCAACATCCATTTGTTGTGGTTCAGGAGCCAGTTCAGGTTGAGGAATATTACCTTCATTTACCTGTTCCCCTGGGGGTAGAAGTGGTAGGGGCACCGTTCTTAGATATTCAGTGAGAAAAGTGGGTACCCCTGGAAGATGATTCTTTCTTATCAGAGCGGTTATTGCATTGCTCTTCATCTTCATACACTCCATGGTCTCCTCGTCAGCGAATGTCTCACGCTCATCATCTGTTAAGATATCATTGAGAATTAGCTGTAGGAACCTAGGATAGAAACAAAGCACATTTTCATTTATGCCTGTTCTTTCATCCAGTGGTCCCATGCACAGAATGACTTGATCAATCACTATCCTTCCTATGTTAATATGCCTATAGTTGGCAATGGCAAACCCTATCTTTTGAAGGAATAAGGGAATGCCATGCAGATTTGTAAGCTTGGCAGTAAAAACATGGATCAGGGTATGAAAGAAAAAAAAAATTCCATGGCTTTGGCAGGTAATGCTTAAGGAACTCTCCCACAAAGAAGTTAGGAAGTTGACTTCTTATGAGAGTGAAGAAAGCATGTATCTCCTCAGTTGTGGGATCCGGAACATGGTTTTCTATAGAAAAATGTAGTATTCTGTTAAAGTCATGTTCCGTCACCCTTATTGTTCTGCCCCCTGGCACAATAAAACTGAAGGATATTTCGTTATTCTCACTTGTATCCGTGGCGGTTGTGTACAACGCAGTCAATTGATCGATGCAAAGGACTACGGGAGTACTCAAGGCATATGCCACTAATGAACGTGTGTTCAGAAACTCTGCCCATGCATGAAACTGTAAATTCGTAATGGCTTGCAATTTTTGAAACGAGACATGATTAGTCTTGGTTACTTTTAAACCAAAACTAAAACCAATTAAATTTAATTAATTATTACTAATTAATCAAACTTGACACAAAATACCCTTAAAACAAAATTACCCCTTTTTCTTAAAAAACACAACTTCGAATCACTATTATCAAGAACCCTACTTTTGGTAACACAAATAATCAGAATTATCTGAAGAAATCAATTGAAAACAATTAACTTCTAAAGAACAATAATGAAAATAGTTTTCTTAGAAACAAGTTCTTGAGGCAGTGATGTTCTTGGTTATATGTATTCTAGTAAGTATAAACAAAAGCCCTTAGATCTGATAATAAGAAAAAAAAACGTAAGGGGTTGTTAAATACTTATTGAATTGACAGGGGCAATATTGTCTTTACAGTGTTCGATGTTTTCAATAGTATGTTCGATGGTTTTAAGTTGGGGGTAAAACTGTCAAATTTACTTCGATAAATTTTGAAAAATAACGAAGAGTTTGAAAATCAGAATTTAAAAAGTTTTTCTGAAAAACTATCGAACTTGTTACCTTTTAAAGCTTGAAAAACTATCGAGGGATCCTTTGTGGAAAAACTATCGAGAATTAAAATAAAGGAAAAATTAATTCTCTCAGATAGATTTTCATTTTAATTCAAAAACCATCGAGAATTTAGATAAAGAATAATGAAATTCAATTCGATGCTTTTTCAAATTTTCCTCAAAAAGTATCGAGAAATGTTTTCAATAGTTTTTCTTTTTCCTTTTCAAAAACTAACGAAAATTTATTTCGATAGATTTATCTATGTACTTGAAAAACTATCGAATTTCCTAAATTCGATATTTTTTTGCTTCTGTCTTCATTTTAAAACCTGTTCTTGTTTTAAAATTTTGACTGTTTTATTTCCTATCAAGTTTTAATTCTAATAAATCTTTTCAAATTTACCAAAATCAATTGTCAACAGAAAATTCATAATTTTCTCAGAATAAAATCGACTAAATATCATTGAATGATATTAACCAATTAAAATCCAATAAATTATGCTACATATTTATTTTATGTATTTTAAATTATGGAGCAAATAAGATATTGAACTGCTTCAATTTCCATAATTCAAATTTCATTAAATAAATAATGATAAATTAGTACTAAATATCTATGAGTTAGATATTAGCACTAAATTATTAAGATGAGGACTGGATGTTAAATAAATTCACAAGTCCTTAAAATATGAACAATTTTATACTTGTGAACTTATTCAAGAGTTTCTTGCAGATGGGATTTTCAAATGAGGTGCGTATCTGCAAGTTACTCTATGAATTGAAGACATGCTCTCGAAAGAAATGATACCTGTTGTCAAGGTGCATTGTCGTGGATTGTTCCACAGAGTTGTTGGAGATGAAGTTATTTCCTGAAATAATACCAAGAAATCAATCTTCCTCCACGAAGTTGACAGCTTCTAGAGATGCTCCTCCTGTCATTCAGAGATGCTTCTCCTGTCTTTCTTACAACCTGCGTATTTTATATCTAAATAGCTAAACATGTTAACAAGTATCTTTAGGGTACCATATACTGAGATTTGGTATTCCCTTAAGATATCTCAAAATCATGTTGATAACTATAAGACTAGATTTTTGAAATCCACTTGGAACCTTGCACATTGGCAACTTGAGAATACAATATGTGTTGTCAATTTGCAGCTAATAACTTAATGAGACGCATACCTCTCTATCTTGTCATTTCTGTCTTTTACCTGATTTGTCCTGATCAAGCTTTAGTGGCTGCTGTTGGTAGGGAGTCTTGGCATGTCTAGAATCTTCTCAATTGTGCACATTCAAAAGATTCTTGACTTACTTTTATTGCCATCACTCTTTTGGCTTACTTGTGTTCCTAAAAGAATTATTCTTCTGGCTTGCTCAAAGTAATTCCAAAAAGAATTGCAACTTTCCCAACATACTCATCTTGTACATTCTCTGCAATGACTTGGCAAATTTCTTGCTCAAGTTTTCGTTAGTAGACCAACATATAATATAATCATGATATCACTGCACATATATGACATTATGTTTGTGCCTTATGACAACTCTAATAAATTCATATTCTGTAAAAGTTCAGTTAGAGTGTCATACCATGTCTTTGACGATTGCTTGAGTATTGATACCGGTTCATACCAATCTGTAGTGATCTTGTGAAGAGAAGTTATACAACGTCCAATTGATCTGCAACAGCAAATGCCAGGATCTGTTGTACATTGACTTCTTCTACTATCTCACCAATCAGGAGTGCACTTGATCATATTCACTATACAGATATATCCTGATATCCTCAAGTCTCGTCACTGGTGCTTCTTGTTAGATACTGCTTCCTAATAGTAACCTAGCATCCAGTTTGGCCTTGTCCCTCATAACAATGCCAATTTCATCCAGTATTCTGGATACCCATCTTGTTCCAATAACAGATTTTCCCTTAGGCCTGGGTACCAGCTTCCAAACTTTCTGCCTTTCAGATTGATTGAGTTCATTTTTCTTTGCAATCACCCAATCTGGATCCATCAGAGCTTCTTTACCTTTCTTTGTTTCTTCTTCAGAAAGAAAACCAAGAAAATAATCATTCATACTCTATAGCTCCAGTCTTTACTCCACCACTAGGATCACTAAGAACTAGACATCAGGAATGATATTGAATCTAAACCCTTTGTCTTGACAGATACGTTCTTGAAGTGTCCTCTAGATATTCATTGTGGTGTTGATCTGACTAATTGATCCTTCTTTTGCTCCCCCTAAGCTGTTGCTGGGATTTCCTGAGAATCCTCATCCTCGCTGAGTGGTTCTGTTGAAGTACTGAGCTGTGTAGTTAAACTACCATTACCACTGCTTGGATTTGAATCATCATTACCATTAATTTCACACATAACAGATGAGAGCTTGGAGTTGTTGAACATCATATTCAGACTTTCAATCACCTCTTGTTGATTAATCAAATTTACCTCGTAGGCTTTAGATTCCACTGATTAGCCGAGGAGAATATCCTCAAGAGCCTTAGCTGCCAATCTTGCCTAGATGCTTACTTGTAAAACAATTTCCTCCAAACCCCTGAAAGAAATTCAGAGTTTGCTTCTATTGGCCAATTCAGGGTATCATGGAAATGTGATTAATCTCATCTGTGATGTCCTGTCCTTCAGATTGAACGAACAACACCAGTTTGTATTAAGAGTAGACATCAACCATCACTGAAGTATATCTTTACTTTGTTGTAGATAAGACATTAACTAGTCCGTAGAGTTCCATACGTATCATCTGAAGCGGCTCAGTAATGCTTATCACATTATAGCTTTTCTGTGATGTTTCTTTGACTTCCCTTAATGACATGCCTCATATATTTCATCTAGCTTGAATCCCAGATGAGGCAGTCCTCTCACCAATACCATCTTTAGAAAAGAGTTCCTTGTATTGTCATGCAAGGGTGAGAGCTTCTCAACCTTCCTGCTTGAGATAAAACATTGCTCCTTCATTGAATAAAAAGATTTGTGCTTTGAATCTTCAGCAAGAGAGTTGCTTCTAATTGTTATCCTTGACTCCAATTATTAGTTGTTATCAATGATACCAATTATTGTAAACATGATGACATTCCATTTCAAACGTAGCCATGTCCCGTGATGAAAACCTTTGCTGTCATCTCCAAAGATTATTAACGGAACAGCTTTCTCAATCACATTTGATGGCAAGATCTTTCTTCGATCATATGTCTTCAGTAGTAAAGACCAAGAAAGCATATAAATCGATTAACCTGATTTGCCTGCACTCACAAATGGATTGACAGTTCTTGGTACCCAACTTATTTGCTTGGGTCCAGATGGATTAGAGATTTTGCTTTTAAAAGTGGTAACAACAGCTTCAACCTATACATGCTTATTCTTATCTCAGAATGACCTTGCAGTCGTTGCTCTAATGTAATTCTTAAACATGCTTTTTCTATGATTAATGCAAGTTCTAAGATATGCATTCATAATATTTAAATAAGCAAACATGTTAATAAGAATAAATGGCATACATTGAGCATTTTGACATTGCAGATAAGAGATGTGCAAATTAGGCATGTTCTGCATTTTAGAAAATTCAGTACTTTCTACTTTAACCAATATACACAAGTGTAACAGGTAGCAAGTAGATTTACAGATATTCAATAATTTTCTAAGCACACATGGAATAAAAGAATTAACAATTAAATCACTAATTCTATCTAATCCATTCTGTTGTTGTATGGCATCTAACTTTCTCTATTACCTAAGTCAGTTTTAGATACAGCTTGATGTTCTACAAATTCTACTGACTCTAAAGGTAATTCCTCCATTCTTCAAACTGATTATCCCTTAACAAACAATTCAGAATAAATGAGCAAATCTTGTTCTACTAGGGATACTGAAACTTAGCTTTACTAAGGTCTTATGTGCCAGAAACTTAACCCCTAAAACTTAGGGTTGTTTCTTAAGAAAGCTTCTATCTCACTTGCAAATCTTATTCTACAAATATTCATACACACATATCTAAGATCTTCTATGTACATGCTTTGAATATTGAGAATTAAATACTGCATTGGTTCAAGGAAAAGATACCTGAGATATGTGAGGTGAATCATCTTCAGAGATTGCTATGAAAGCAAGATATCCATGATCTTCTCGTCATCTGATCCATCCCAACTCTTTCCTTAAGCAACATAAGTTTTGTGCTGATGCTTCTTCAACAAAGCATTCCACTTCTGTTTCAGCTATTAACTGAGTCCCTATTCTTCTTTGTTTGTTAGGCTTCTTCATTGTGTAGCACACCCTGATAGTTTCTCGTTACATAGTTCTTATCATAGTTGAAACTATCACTCTTGTTTTTGTTACCATCTCAGTCTGTAACTACCTCTTTGAACTGAATCCTGAAGAATCTTTGCTTCGTAATAAATAAGCCTGATCCATGGATGTGGCTTTTGTACTCCTTCTGAATCTGATGTGACTAAACTTCCTTGACAAGTGAAACACTGATATTTAGTCTAGTCTCTCGAGGTTTTCTACCTGAGCTTCTTCTGATTCAGCTACTAGTAATTCTTCTATTCTGTTCTGAGGTTCCAACATTAATAAACGTTACTGAGATATTTGTTTGTCCATTCCTAACCTCATCTCTAACAATCTTTTGAGAACCTTTGGCTTAGGATATGAAATATTTTAAATTCCAAGAATTTTGAACTTTTTGAAAAATAAAATATTTCAAGAATAAAATTCAAATTATTTAAAATTCAAAAATTTCAAGAAATGAAAATTTTGAAAATTAAAAAATCCGAAAATTCTGAAAACTTGAGTGATTGGCCTAAAACACCGGATCTAATCTGTATATCGATTAACAAGCTCTGATACCAATTGTTAGGTCCCGAAGTATCGTAGAAGGGGGGGGGGGGGGGTTGAATACGATACTCACAAATAATTCAATTTCGTTCGCGGATAATTCATTCAGTTCTATAACGAAATCAAACACACCAAACCAAACCAAGAGTCGGGGAATATATCTTTTTATAAATATAAACCTCGAAGGGTGCTACAATTTCTAATCCGTAGATTAGCTTCAATGAGTTCTAGGTTATTCATAATCAATACATTGATAGAATTCTGAGCACTATAAATTTTTATGATCTGCTCCGGCTCAAATTTCTCTCTCCGTAATTGCTACTATGAAAATAACCTGACTGAGGAAGACACTTCCTCTCTCTGTGTAATTATAGACTTAGTTTTTAGAAAACTATCGAACCTTAATTGTTAAAACAATCTTGGCCGTCCAATTCTCATCAACCTGACAAACAAAGAAAACTTTTCACCCACTTTGTGAATTGAAAACTATCGAATAATAAAGTAATAATTACATTCGATGGTTTTTAAAATAAAAACTATCGAATGGAACTTTTACTTTATTAAAGTTTTCATTCACTTTTTACTTTTCCATTCGATGGTTTTCTAATTAAGAAAACTATCGAACATTTTCTTTTGATTTTCTTTATGTCACCTTCGATGGTTTTCTTAAAAGAAAAACCATCGAATTCTTTTCCTTGTCCTTGACCTTTTAGAAAATCTATTCAGCTCCAGGGTGTTTCAGTTTTAGACTGTATAAATTTCTTCTGAGACGATAAAACAACTTAATCTTTTTAGTGCCGTCACCTAGTGCAACTGGTCTGGTTCACAGATGAATAACACTTGATCAATTCTTCTTTTATGTCTTCAATTCAATGCTGCTGATAAGTCCTTTGTCGTTCTGGTTGCTTCATCACTGGAATCCCGTGGCACTTAACCCTAAATCATTCACATACTTCTGTCGTCTTGAAAGTCTTGTTTCTTTTGCTGTCACTGAGGCTTGAACATTTTCATGAACTTCTTTCCGTGACCTGTTTACGGACTTCAAGAATACATAACATATTTTGATTTTTTGAGTTTACCTTTTCTTCTTTGATTCTGGATTCCTGTGCTTCTGTTAATACTATTGTCTGTCTTGTCCTTTGTTGAGTTGTAGTTATCTCTTTTACATCTTATGTTACATTATGCTTTACAGGTTTCCGTAACCCAAAATCCACTGATGCATATATAATCTGAGTAAGGTTTTATCATAGTCATAACTCATAAAATAAAAGATGAAATTGCAAGGATTTATTGTAACTTCATTTTTGAACACTTTTCAACCCCCTGCCAACATGATCGGTAAACCTGTACCACGGTGTCATCCTTAGTCCCTTTCAATACATGTTGCAGAACCCCCTGCCAACATGATCGGTAAACCTGTACCAAGGATGTCATCCGTAGTCCCTTTCAATACATGTTGCAGAATTATCCAAAATGGATGATGAACTAATACCGGAGTTGCTACCGCGCCCGTTGTCCCAACCTTACTATGATCAGTAGCAGGTCGTACAACAAAATATGTTTTCTACATGTAGATGGAAGAATCACGACAGCCTGACATTGTCTACCGCCTTTCCGGATCTCCCGGCCCATTTGGGGCAATAAAATGGATGGTTCGGCACAACTGGACCTCTTACCCCACTCCTAGTTCGGATGAAATCCATGACTCTGAAACGTAAAGATCGTCTTCCTTTCCCCAAGTGTAATACTTGTTGATACGACTCCACTAAGTAGTTATATCTAGGTTGGAAAGGATGATTTTCCAATATTTCCCAAGCTATTGCTTGTTAATGGATATCGACTTGTTCCATCAATTTACTCCTTGATCGTTGAGGTAGTAACACAACATTTGACTTGCAGCAATTAAATTGCTCAGAGAAAATATCTGTCCCCTGACAGTTTTGAGTTGAGAGTTTAAAATGAGTAGCAGTCACTTAAATCAGGTTTCCCATATTTTTGATAGTTGAGCGAGTATTTAAATACTCTTAAAAGATAGATTTAAATGGAAAAAACGGTGTTTTGGGAACCTCTTTTTGATTTAAAATAATTAATAATACAGCTTAGAGTATCCTTCATAATTATTGAAGGTCGAGGATAAACTTTAAATAACATTTCTCATTTTTAAAACGTGTTAAAAGTATTTAATAAATAATCAAATAATATTTATTAAGTAAGTAAACCTTAAACGAATATTCGGAAATAATATTCATTAAGTAAATAATGATTAAATGAATATTCAAAATAATATTCATTAAATAAATAAGGATTAAATGAATATTCAAAATAATATTCATTAAATAAATAAACCTTAAATGAATATTCAAAAATAATATTCATTAAATAAATAACGATTAAATGAATATTCAAAAATAATATTCATTAAATAAATAAGGATTAAATGAATATTCAAAAATAATATTCATTAAATAAATAATCATCGAATAACAGTTACCCGATATCTTTATCGAAAGAATAATCTTTAACATATACAGAAAATATAATTACTTTTGATCTAAAGAAAATCACACGCCCTTATCCTAGGGCATTTATAAAAACATGGCTTATAGCTGATATCCCATATCTAACTTATAAGCCCCAACATCAAGTCATAACCTCGAGTATCGCTATATATAGCAGTTCGAAAACAAGCATGCAATTTATATATCGCAATGTACATGGGAATAAAACATGTATACTTCTCATTTGCATATCATATGTGAAAACAGTTTATTATCACAACAACAGTAAGCATAGGTTTCGAAAACTTGCCTGGTGGTGAGGCAGGGGTAGTGTGCCTCGGGTTAATCCGGCGATCTATACATAGTCAAAATATCCGAGATTAATCACTTAATACTTTTATGAAACAAAGTACCTACTTTACTTAAGCTAAAACATGTTTTCAAGTTAACTCTTTGAGAACTTCCACTCGCGCAAGCTCGTTCACGTATTTTTATAAAATAGAGATTAAATCCTTTTAACACGAAATCTTTTCGAGGGTCTTCCTAAACGTACCTAGCATGTTAACACAAAGTTTCACATTCTAATAAGTCGCTAAAGGGGTTTGAGCATTGCCTCAAATTTGGCTAAGTGGTATAGTTTGGTTTCGCGAAACATACTTTACTAAAATACTTGTTTCTCCTAAACCGTAAATCAGATTCACATGATCTTCACACCAAAACGAACCTTGAAACAAGACCTACACTATAATGGGCAGTGGTGATCTTGGACAGAAGTCATTATGTTCTAATATCACAAACAAAACAAGGTTAAGGGAAATCGAGCATTATAACAGCTATGTTTTAATGATTCCAAAGTTTAATCATAAACTTTACATGATCAATCCAACCAAATCATCAAGTCAATCCCTAAACATCATTACTAATCCATAACCATCATCAACCATAGTCAAAACCAACATTTACTTATTCATCCTCAAAACAACATCGAACTTTCATCAAAATCAACCACTCATTCTTATGATCATACTAACTATTATACACTTAAAACTAACCATATAAATCAAATTATAACTAAGGGTTTCAAGAGTTATACCTTCCTTGGAGTGTATAAGAGCTTAATAAGCCTTGAATAGTCCTTATATAACCTTAAGATAGCTTGGATCAACCAAAGAAATCAAGAAACAAAAGTTAGTTCTTGAAGTTACTATTCATGCCTAAACTTTGCACAAGGATTTGAGCATGATAACCTTAATGGATGATGATGAAACTTGGTGTTCTTCTTAATCCATCCTAGATCTTTCCAAAGAGCTATTACTTGTGATTTATGGATGATTGGAAGTTTGATTTTGAAAAATGTATCTTTGATTTGAAGAAATGGCCGAATGGTATGTTTTTCAAGTGGGGAGAGTTTTCTTGATTTTTCTTGCCTTGGTTACTTGACAATTATCTTGATATTTTGGTGGTCAAATGGTGAGTCATAGTATTTGCCTCATCATCAGGACACGTGTCGAGCAATGAGATGTCTAGGTGGCAAAGCAGCTTTACTAGTTTGTTTCCTTTCACATGGATGCTACAATTGTTGCATTCCTTGGATTAATCTTGTTACATGTTACTTCCATGCCTATATTTAATCCTGTAAGTGTCGTATTGTTCCGTCACCGCTTAATCTCGTAGAATGTTCGCAGGGTTTCTTAAGTGTTCTATCGAAGTAGTTTACCGTAAACGTTCTTAATATCACTAATTCTTTTATTAAATCCATATCCATGGAATTGATAATTTAAATCCTCCAATATTTTCAAATAATGATTAATCCATCCGTTATTGGTGAAATTTTGAAGAAAACAGAAATGCTATTTTTCCGATTCTGACAGCTTTTGCATTCCTTCATTTACATCGTAGATCACTAATACAACTTTGAAAGTTCATTATACTGTCCCGTACATAGGGTGGTCTGAAAACTTTCTAAATGAAAAAAATTACTATTCATCAGTGGTTTTTAACAAAAGTCAATGGTTCTTAAATAAGTACAAAATTTGGGGATATTACAGTCTCCCCTCCTTAAAAGGATTCCGTCCCGGAATCAGTTTGAAAACAAATGGGGGTACTTTTCCAGCATAGCACTTTCTAGCTCCCAGGTTGATTCTTCCACATTATGGTTTTGCCACAAAACTCTGACTAGCTTGATGACCTTGTTCCGGAGCACTTGTTCCTTTTGATCTATGATTTCCACAGGTTGCTCCACATAGGTTAGGTCTGGCTGCATGTCTACGTGTTCGTATTCCACTATGTGCTTAGCATCCGGGTTGTATTTCCTCAGCATTGAAACATGAAACACATTATGCACTTGTTGCAGGTTTGGGGGTAATGCTAGCTCATATGCTAATTTCCCAATACGTCTTAAGATCTCGAATGGTCCAATGTATCTAGGACTCAGTTTTCCTTTCCTTCCGAACCTCATCAAACCTTTCCAAGGAGATACCTTTAAGAACACTAGGTCTCCCAATTCATATTCCTTGTCCTTCCGGGCCAAATTAGCATACTTCTTTTGTTTATCTTGGGCTGCTACCAGCCGTCCTCTGATTAGATCCACTATGTCCTTAGTTCGTTGGACCACTTCGGGCCCAAGCATCTTTCGCTCTCCAACTTCATCCCAATACAAGGGAGATCGGCATCTTCTTCCATAAAGGGCCTCGTAAGGCGACATTCCTATGCTTGCATGAAATCTATTGTTGTAGGAAAACTCAATCAGAGGCAGGTGATCATCCCAACTTCCTTTAAAGTCTATAGCATAGACTCTTAACATATCCTCTAGTGTTTGGATGGTCCTTTCACTTTGTTCGTCTGTTTGTGGGTGATAGGCAGTACTCATATTCAACCGGGTTCCTACACATTCTTGGAAGCTTCTCCAAAATCTGGAGTTAAATCTGGGATCTCGGTCAGATACTATGGCGACTGGGACTCCGTGTCGCACCACTATTTCTTTCAAGTAAATATCCACTAGTTTGTCGATAGTGTACCTTTCGTTGATCGGAAGAAAGTGTGCTGACTTCGTCAGTCTGTCTATGATTACCCATATGGTGTCATGATTGGCCTTGGTCCTTGGTAAACCTACTACGAAGTCCATGACTAGGTGTTCCCATTTCCATTCGGGAATCTCTAGGGGTCGTAAAAGCCCACTAGGTCTCTGGTGTTCCGCTTTCACTCGTTGGCAGGTCAAGCATTTGCTTACCCACTCTGCTACGTCCTTTTTCATGTTAGGCCACCACTAGTATTATTTCAAATCTCCATACATCTTGGTGCTTCCTGGGTGAATTGAATACCTTGAACTGTGACTCTCGTGTAAAATCTCGTCTTTTAGTTCTCGAACATTCGGAATCCAAATTCGGTAAGTATACCTCATTATTCCTTTATCATCCTTGACAGTGTGGATCTCTTCTCCTGTCATTGACTGTCTGTCTTCACTCATCATTCTTTCTTGACATCTTCTGATCTTTTCTAACAACTCCGGCTGCAGTGAAATCTCAAACAGCTTTTCGGTACCGTCTCCGGTTATCTTCACTTCTATTTCCATCTTTTCAAATTCTTTAATCAGCTCTTCTGAAGACAATATCATCTTGAGTCTCTCTTTCCTACTAAGGGCGTCAGCCACAATTGGTTTCCCTGGGTGATAAAGAATTTCACAGTCATAATCCTTGATCAGCTCTAACCATCTTCTCTGGCGCATGTTGAGCTCCTTTTGGGTAAAAATGTACTTGAGGCTTTTATGGTCAGTGTAAATCTCGCACTTCTCTCCATACAAGTAGTGCCTCCAAATCTTTAAAGCGAAAACTACTGCTGCTAGTTCTAGATCATGAGTAGGATATCGAATCTCATATTCCTTCAATTGTGTTGATGCATACGCGATTACCTTACTGTGCTGCATCAGCACGCACCCTAATCCCTTATGCGAAGCATCACGGTAAATCACAAAATCTCCTTTTCCATCTGGCAATACCAACACAGGGGCAGTCACCAATCTCTTCTTTAGCTCTTGGAAACTATTCTCGCACTTGTCCGTCCATTCAAATTTCTCAGTTTTACGGGTAAGTCGGGTTAACGGGGCTGCGATTTTCGCAAAATCCTTAACAAATCTTCTATAATACCCTGCTAATCCTATGAAACTCCTTACCTCTGTTGGGGTGGTTGGCTGTTCCCAGTTTGAAACTGCCTCTATCTTGGAGGGGTCAACCAACACTCCCTCCTTATTGATCACATGTCCTAAAAACTGAACCTCATTTCGCCAGAATTCACACTTTGCGAATTTGGCATACAATTGTTCCTTCCTGAGTATTTCTAGGGTTATCCTCAAATGTTCTGCATGTTCTGCCTCTGTCTTTGAGTAGATAAGAATATCATCGATGAAAACTATAACGAACTCATCCAAATACTTCTTGAACACCCTATTCATCAAATCCATGAAAGCTGCTGGGGCATTGGTTAATCCAAACGACATCACCAAGAACTCATAATGTCCATATCTGGTACGGAATGCAGTCTTTGGGATATCTTCGGGTTTAATCTTCAATTGGTGATATCCGGTTCTTAGGTCAATTTTAGAGAAGTACACAACATTCTTTAGCTGGTCGAACAAATCGTCTATTCTGGGTAATGGGTACTTATTATTTATAGTTAGCTTGTTCAACTCTCGGTAGTCGATGCATAACCTCATACTCCCATCTTTCTTCTTAACAAACAACACTGGTGCCCCCCACGGCGACACATTGGGTCTTATCATACCCTTCTCCAACAGTTCTTGTAACTGGGTAGCTAGCTCTTTCATTCTACTAGGGTTAACCGGTACGGGGCCTTTGAAACTGGCGCCGTCCACGGGGCTAACTCAATAGCAAACTCAATTACCCTATCGGGTGGTAATCCTGGAAGATCTTGTGGAAACACATCTTCGAACTCATTGACTACTGGGATGTCCTGTAAACTGGGCACCTCTCTCTGGTTGTCTACAACATAAGCTAAGTAAGCCTCGTTTCCTTTTCGTAACAATCTTTTGGTTTGCGCCATGGTTAGAAATTTCTGTGTCTGTTTCATTCCCTTAAACACTATTTCCTTCTTCCCTGGGGTATTTAATCTAACCTTTTTCCCTTTACAATCTATCTGCGCGTTATTGCGAGACAACCAATCCATCCCTAAAATGACATCAAATTCCCCTAATTTAAAAGGAATCAAATCCACACAAAAAGACTGTTCCCCTATTTCCAATTTGCAGTTGGGGTGAATCTGATTAACTGGGACTATTTCATGGTTAGCTATTTCTACTTGTAGGGAATCCTTTAATGGTTGGGCTCTAAGTTTCAATTTATGCGCAAAATCCCTCGATATAAAAGATTTAGTTGCTCCAGAATCAAATAAAACATTTGCGCTAACTGAATTCAGAGAAAAGGTACCTGCTATCACATCCGTGTTCCTCACGGCATCCTGCACTGTCATGTTGAAAGTCCTAGCAGTTGGTGGCTTGTTGGAGGCAGCTTTACTTTCCCCTGATGCCGCGGGTCGGTTCATGGGGCAATCCTTCTTCATATGACCTTGACGTCCACACTGAAAACAAGTGGGGTTTCTGTTGACGCTAGGGTTAGCTGCGGTACAAAAGTTAGCATAATGGCCCACTCGTCCACACTTAAAACAGGTTGCACACACCGGGGTGTCTCCTTCCACAAGTTGTACATACTGGTAATGGGGGTCGAGATTGGTGGGAGTGGGACACTCCTGATGGGTTGCCGCCCTGGTTTACTCTTGCGCTTACGGTTCGCTTGTACCCCATATTCCTTTCAGGTAGGGAGACTACCCCGCGGTTAAACCTATTTTGGGGGTTTCCCCCTGCAGAACCTCCACCCATACTTGCATGTTTCCTTTTTATCCCCCCTTTCTCTCTTTCCCTCTGCATCTGATCACTCCCTGCTTCCACGATTGAAGCCTTTTGCACCAATGTGGCATAGTCTGAAATCTCCAAGACTGCCACGCGATTTTGAATCCACTGCTTCAACCCTTGTTGAAACCTATTAGCTTTCTTCTCTTCGGTATCTACAAACTCTGGCACAAACCTTGATAGCTCGGTAAATTTTGCCTCATAATCAGCCACTGTTAGGTTATTCTGCTTTAGTTCTAAAAACTTGAGTTCCATTTGAGTCTTCATAAACATTGGGAAATACTTCTCTAGAAACAATTGTTTGAACCTTTCCCAAGTTATGATAGCATCCGTCTCCATGTTCTTCTTGGCCTCCCACCAATAGTTGGCCTCTCTTTTCAGAAGGTAAGTGGCGAAAACAGTCTTCTGTGCTTCCTCAATGCTTAAAATCTCAAAGGACTTTTCCATTTCCTTTACCCAGGCTCGTGCCTCTACTGGGTCAGCCGATCCTTGGAATTCTGGGGGCTTGAGTGACTTAAAGGCCCTGAAAGAGTTTGCCACGGTGTTGTTGTTTCCTTGGGGTGGTTGGGGGTAACGGTCCAAATTTTGCCTGAGTAGATTCATGAACTGACCCATAGGGTCTCCACCCTGGTTCTCTATTCCTTGTCCCTCTTCCACTTCCTCTTCTTCAGCCTCAAATTCCGCAGTGAAAAAGGATTCATCTGCCTCTCCATACTGGGAGTCGTCCTGCTCATTATAATCTTCATCTATCTCTTCCTCATTTTCAGGGTCTTCCCTATTTTGGTTGTGGCTTTCTTGATCCTCAGATTCATGGGGGTAAGCCCTAGTTCTCATTCTTCCTGGAGGCATCTTACTGAAATTTTGGAAAATTCACATTAGGCTCGTTCACTAGGTTACAGATACAGTCGTTACATAATTGGAAGTAGACTCCCGCAGTTCTATATTTTATCGCAATTTAATCATAATAGTGCAGACAACAGTATAATAAACTTGTGATCGCGTCACAACAGAACTGGATTCAACTGAAAGGAAACAAATATATACATGGTACCAAAGATACATAGTCTGAGTCAATATCGACAGTTTACAAGTACAACCGTCCTAACATCATCTAGTCAAAAGTGAGATACATGGTCTATCCTTCTAGTCAGAAAAGGGATACTATAAACAATGGAACAATCCCACCAAAAAATCGGCACTACTATGTCCGTACATGACTAGAAGACTAGACTACTACATCACCATCTCCGAAATCAGCCACTAATGCGGCCCAATGCCCTCACCCTCGCCATAGCCATGTGGAAAATCTCCTCAGCATCAATCATGGATACCCTGCCATCGCCATCAGTAGGCAAAGCTCGAATCCTCATCCGTGCCCTCAGCTCAATGCGAGTCATCGCCCTCCGGGCCACTCGAGGGGTCACAGACCTCTCGTCGCCCTGACGTACAATCCTGGCAGCTCTCTCTGCTGCTAGCTGCATCCGTGACTCTGCTAGTCTAGCCTCAGCCACTACCAACTCTGACCGAACTCTGCCCACTGTCCAGTTATGCACACACACTGGTATCCCCTCTAACGGAACATGAGGTGGGGTAGCTGGGTCTGCTGGTGGTGCAGCCTCTGTCTGCTGTGGCTCAGGGGTAAGCTCCTCAAAATCATCAGGGGAAGGGCTCAAAGGCAGTGGTGAAGGGGTAGGGGCTCTCTCAGTAGGAAGTGGAGTCTGGTCCTCAGCATCTCCCTCCATAACCTCAGTATCAGCTAGGGTCTGGTCCTCCTCTGGATCCTCGTCATCAGAATCCTCAACAACCTCGGTGTCCGCATCTGCCTGGACCTCCTCCGGGTCCTCCTCCTCAAAATCCTCATAGTATGGATCTGTAGTCCGAAGCAAGTCCTCATCATGCTGTCTCTCGAAAGCCTCAGGGTCAGAGATGTCGCTCGCCTACACAATAACGAACTATGTTACTATCATGATATTAAAGTTCCCGTAAGGGTTTTAATTGAACTTGGCAAGAGTTCTTATTATCTTAGTGAATTTATTATTGTAACGTCGCATCATCTCTGGGGTTTATAACTCTCACGCTCTGATACCATTTCTGTAACAGCCCTAGATCCGGGGTCGGGGATCCGGTCATTACGGTCTCAATTTCCATCAATAATACTTGCACTTGAATCAAAATAATTAAACTGCATGCTGTGACCCCGAATTAACAACACCACACACACAACTAGTTATAGTCCCAGAGATGAAATTGGAATAAGTATCTAGTCATAGGATCCACAAGTTATAAGTTATTACAAACCCAAAAGATTACAGAGTACACTAATGGTTCTTGCCGTTTCTTACATTAATCGTAAATATAAATAAGGCTGATACACAAAAGCTGTAGCTTAGACTACTGATTGCTACTACCTCAGCTATGGCGGCTACGACATCAGCGGGTAAATCTCTGACGGCTGCTACCTTCTTGCGCAGAGTGTGCCTGTTGCGGGCCATCTGCTCTAGCTGTTGTTGCGATATAAATAAATAAAGCAAGGGTGAGCAATAGAGCCCACCAAAATAGTTTATGATAAATCATCAGTATATAACAGTTCGAAAATATCTTTGTAATCACAGGCTATGCATTAAACGGATAAGATACTAGTATAACATAAAAGATGGAGTTACGAGGAAAATTCAATATAAGGTTTCCGTAACCCAAAATCCACTGATGCATATATAATCTGAGTAAGGTTTTATCAGAGTCATAACTCATAAAATAAAAGATGAAGTTGCAAGGATTTATTGTAACTTCATTTTTGAACACTTTTCAACCCCCTGCCAACATGATCGATAAACCTGTACCACGGTGTCATCCTTAGTCCCTTTCAATACATGTTGCAGAACCCCTGCCAACATGATCGGTAAACCTGTACCAAGGATGTCATCCGTAGTCCCTTTCAATACATGTTGCAGAATTATCCAAAATGGATGATGAACTAATACCGGAGTTGCTACCACGCCCGTTGTCCCAACCTTACTATGATCAGTAGCAGGTCGTACAAAAAAAATATGTTTTCTACATGTAGATGGAAGAATCACGACAGCCTGACATTGTCTACCGCCTTTCCGGATCTCCCGGCCCATTTGGGGCAATAAAATGGATGGGTCGGCGCAACTGGACCTCTTACACCACTCCTAGTTCGGATGAAATCCATGACTCTGAAACGTAAAGATCGTCCTCCTTTCCCCAAGTGTAATACTTGTTGATACGACTCCACTAAGTAGTTATATCTAGGTTGGAAAGGAAGATTTTCCAATATTTCCCAAGCTATTGCTTGTTAATGGATATCGACTTGTTCCATCAATTTACTCCTCGATCGTTGAGGTAGTAACACAACATTTGACTTGCAGCAATTAAATTGCTCAGAGAAAATATCTGTCCCCTGACAGTTTTGAGTTGAGAGTTTAAAATGAGTAGCAGTCACTTAAATCAGGTTTCCCATATTTTTGATAGTTGAGCGAGTATTTAAATCCTCTTAAAAGATACATTTAAATGGAAAAAACGGTGTTTTGGGAACCTCTTTTTGATTTAAAATAATTAATAATACAACTTAGAGTATCCTTCGTAATTATTGAAGGTCGAGGATAAAATTTAAATAACATTTCTCATTTTTAAAACGTGTTAAAAGTATTTAATAAATAATCAAATAATATTTATTAAGTAAGTAAACCTTAAACGAATATTCGGAAATAATATTCATTAAGTAAATAATGATTAAATGAATATTCAAAATAATATTCATTAAATAAATAAGGATTAAATGAATATTCAAAATAATATTCATTAAATAAATAAACCTTAAATGAATATTCAAAAATAATATTCATTAAATAAATAATGATTAAATGAATATTCAAAAATAATATTCATTAAATAAATAAGGATTAAATGAATATTCAAAAATAATATTCATTAAATAAATAATCATCGAATAACAGTTACCCGATATCTTTATCGGAAAAATAATCTTTAACATATACGGAAAATATAATTACTTCTGATCTAAAGAAAATCACACGCCCTTATCCTAGGGCATTTATAAAAACATGGCTTATAGCTGATATCCCATATCTAACTTATAAGCCCCAACATCAAGTCATAACCTCGAGTATCGCTATATATAGCAGTTCGAAAACAAGCATGCAATTTATATATCGCAATGTACTTGAGAATAAAACATGTATACTTCTCATTTGCATATCATATGTGAAAACAGTTTATTATCACAACAACAGTAAGCATAGGTTTCGAAAACTTGCCTGGTGGTGAGGTAGGGGTAGTGTGCCTCGGGTTAATTCGGTGATCTATACATAGTCAAAATATCCGAGATTAATCACTTAATACTTTTATGAAACTAAGTACGTACTTTACTTAAGCTAAAACATGTTTTCAAGTTAACTCTTTGAGAACTTCCACTCGCACAATGTCGTTCACGTATTTTTATAAAATAGAGATTAAATCCTTTTAACACGAAATCTTTTCGAGGGTCTTCCTAAAAGTACCTAGCATGTTAACACAAAGTTTTACATTCTAATAAGTCGCTTAAGGGGTTTGAGCATTGCCTCAAAGTTGGCTAAGTGGTATAGTTTGGTTTCGCGAAACATCCTTTACTAAAATACTTGTTTCTCCTAAACCGTAAATCAGATTCACATGATCTTCGCACCAAAACGAACCTTGAAACAAGACCTACACTATAATGGGCAGTGGTGATCTTGGACAGAAGTCATTATGTTCGAATATCACAAACAAAACAAGGTTAAGGGAAATCTGGCATTATAACGGCTATGTTTTAATGATTCCAAAGTTTAATCATAAACTTTACATGATCAATCCAACCAAATCATCAAGTCAATCCCTCAACATCATTACTAATCCATAACCATCATCAACCATAGTCAAAACCAACATTTACTTATTCATCCTCAAAACAACATCGAACTTTCATCAAAATCAACCACTCATTCTTATGATCATACTAACTATTCTACACTTAAAACTAACCATAGAAATCAAATTATAACTAAGGGTTTCAAGAGTTATACCTTCCTTGGAGTGTATAAGAGCTTAATAAGCCTTGAATAGTCCTTATATAACCTTAAGATAGCTTGGATCAACCAAAGAAATCAAGAAACAAAAGTTAGTTCTTGAAGTTACTATTCATGCCTAAACTTTGCATAAGGATTTGAGCATGCTAACTTTAAGGAATGATGATGAAACTTGGTGTTCTTCTTAATCCATCCTAGAGCTTTCCAAAGAGCTATTACTTGTGATTTATGGATGATTGGAAGTTTGATTTTGAAAAATGTATCTTTGATTTAAAGAAATGGCCGAATGGTATGTTCTTCAAGTGGGGAGAGTTTTCTTGCTTTTTCTTGCCTTGGTTACTTGACAATTATCTTGATATTTTGGTGGTCAAATGGTGAGTCATAGTATTTGCCTCATCATCAGGACACGGTGGAGCAATGAGATGTCTAGGTGGCAAAGCAGCTTTACTAGTTTGTTTCCTTTCACATGGATGCTACAATTGTTGCATTCCTTGGATTAATCTTGTTACATGTTACTTCCATGCCTATATTTAATCCTGTAAGTGTCGCGTTGTTCCGTCACCGCTTAATCTCGTAGAATGTTCGCAGGGTTTCTTAAGTGTTCTATCGAAGTAGTTTACCGTAAACGTTCTTAATATCATTAATTCTTTTATTAAATCCATATCCATGGAATTGATAATTTAAATCCTCCAATATTTTCAAATAATGATTAATCCATCCGTTATTGGTGAAATTTCGGAGAAAACAGAATTGCTATTTTTCCGATTCTGACAGCTTTTGCATTCCTTCATTTACATTGTAGATCACTAATACAAATTTGAAAGTTCATTATACCGTCCCGTACATAGGGTGGTCTGAAAACTTTCTAAACGAAAAAAATTACTATTCATCAGTGGTTTTTAACAAAAGTTACTATTCATCAATGGTTCTTAAATAAGTACAAAATTTGGGGATATTACACTCTTCATCATTGACAATGATGGGATTGTCAAGAGGATTCCATCCAGGGTTTGCCTGATGGAAGTTATGAAGAAGCACATCAGCCATTGCATTCACAAAGGCCTCATGTTCCTGAGGATCAGGAACAGGTTGTGGTTCTTCATGCTCTGCGATTTCATCAAGAGCCTCCTGCATCTCTTGCCAAATTAAATCAAGTTCTTCAACTGGTAAGTTGTTTGGTTGATGGTTAGCAGCCATGGAGAAAAGAAGAAGATGAAAGGTTTTCATAATACTTTTTCTCTGTGGAGAGGGTTTGTGTATTTTTGATGATAAATGATTATACTGTTTAACACTCTCTTTTCTTTTATAGAGGTTATTTGTTAAGACTGCAGGTCATTTGCTTATTCTCGAGGCGACGGTTCAATTTTCGATGACTATTTTGCCTTGTTAATTGGTAAGAATGTTTCAGTGGGTTCTACATCATTAATTTGGTGATTTTTTTTTAAAAAAAACAAAGAAACATTTTTTTCAGGGTTATTGAAATAAAATTTGGTTTTCTTACATAAAATTTTATTCTCACTTCATATCGGATTTTTTTTTTAATCCTGATGAAGCAAATAGTTTTATTGGCAATGCTTTTATTCCAGATGAGGTCAGGTTTTTCTTACATCAGAAAATGCCTACTTGTTATGGATTACTTTCTAATGCTATGGGGCAAGGTCCATCATACCTTGTTCCTGACACAAGCATTCATCCCAAACAGTCTAAACAGTTAACATCCACCTCTACTGTCTCTCAAAAGACTTTAGTTGTAAAATCAAAGAAATCAGCTAGAACTGATGTGTTAGGAAAGCAATCAGGTTCAAAGGATTTTTCTTCTACACCACTCACTAAAAAGAAGTTACAAGGGGGTGTACAAGGGGTCCTGGTGAAGAAAGCTGCTAAGGGTGTTGAGGCTATTTCTGCTAAAAGAAAGTTAGTACTCAGGGATGAGACTGATTCAGAGGATGATTTACCTATATCCTCTATAATGAATGTGAATAAGGAAGTTGCTGATACTGCTATTGAAGCTGTGGTACCATTATCTACACCACAGAAGAAAAAGAAATTATCTAAGGGCAGGTATCATATTCCTTTCGAAAAGAAGCAGGATACTGATGTACAGGACACTTCTATTCTTAATGAGCAATCAAATTCAGCTGCTCAAGCAAATCCTGATGTTAGTATTCCTGATGCTGCACCAAGTCAAGAGGTTACTATTTCAGACTCTCCAGCACATGACTCTCCAACAAAAAGACATGTTGATATTTCATGGGAGAAGTATGGTGCTGCTGCTTCCAATCTTGGGATTAAACATCCAATGGAAAAGCTAAGGAAAGCAGGGGAGTTAGTGTTCTCTAGACAGAAGAAACTGAAGGGATCAAGCCCACAAGATCCTGGACCTCAAAGTGGTTCCGCAGCTCTTACTGATGATCCAGCCACACAAGAACCACTCAATCAAAGTTTGGGTGAAGGCTTAGCAATTGGAATGGTCACACAAGAACCATTTTCTCAAAGGGAGAATGAAGACATTTTTATTCCAGCCACACAAGAACCATCTTCTCAAAGTGAAGATGCAGGCCATGCTACAGTTTCTGAGAAATTTCCTGACAATGCTCAAGGGATTTCTGGTGCAGATGAAGTTCAAAGATTGGTCGAGGACACTGTCAATGAGGGAAGCACACAAGAACCTCCAACTCAAAGTGTTGAAGCAGCTTCAGAACCTCATGCTACACAAGAACCATCAGTAACAAATACTGATGCAAGCTTATCACATCCTGACGGTGTTGCTCCTGATGCTAGTGGTGCTCCTGATGCTGAGCCAATTCTGATACAGCCACTAAGATCACGACCATGGACCATCCTATCACAGATTCACAAGATAAACTGAAAGGTATAGCTATTCCTGATCCTGACGTTACTCATGATACTGATGATGATGATTCTGATGATAGTGATGATGATAATGATGACGAGAAGGAACAGCTTGCCAGAGTTTTAAAATCTAGTCTTGGAACTAACTATGGTTCGTCAAGCACCTTCATGACTGGCAAGGCTTCTACTGGAAAAGACTTCAGACAAGACTTCTCTATTCCTTCTGAGATTGATCCTGCTGAACAGCTGAAATTGCAACAATGGGAAACTGACTGGTACAAGTCCCATGATTCTGTAAGCTATCCATATGCATTGGATCATGCTTATAATGATGCTAAGTTGATTCAGAATGAAGACTTGAAGAATCATTTGAAGGCTACTACTCTGTTATCCAAAAGTCTGAAACATGAAATAGATTCTGTCAAAGATTCTACTGACAAAGTGAGGACTGATATTTCTCAGAACTTTACAAAGGTGCCTACTGCTCTTCAACTCAGGGTAGTGGAATCCCAAGTTAAGTCAATCATTACTGAACAGTCTTCAATCAACAACAGGATTGATTCTCTTGATACAAAGGTAACTGACATTCAAACCTCTCTTGCCTTAATTTTGAATATATTGCCAAATACTGATGTCAAAAAGGGGGAGAAGGTAAGTCAGACAAAATGTACACCTGATCTAGTATTGAGGAATAATGATGATGATACTGGAAATGATGGTGGTGACAAGATTCTACAAGGAGAAACCTCTGATGCTGCTGTTATGAAGACAATTCAAACTTCTCAAAGTCAAACAACGCAGTCAACTCATGTTTCTGATTCTGGAGTAAGGACAGTGAGGACATTAGTGCAATCTCAGATCCTGACGGAAGAACAAATCCTGATAGGTGATCAAATCCCGATGCCTGGTCATGAACAGACTCTTGCTACAATTCCTGAAGGTGATGAAGATGTGCTTATTGATAATCCTGAAGATGCATCAAATCTATTCCAGAAGTTTACTACAAAAGATGGCAGAATTGTTACTCTCTATCATACTGATAAAAGAGTTCAACAATTATTTGCAAGGAAAACACTCTCTACAGCAAGTGAAGAATATCCTGATCTCTCACATGAAGAATTCTTAAGTCAACAGAGAGAAATGATGGAAAGCTTTAATAACCCTGCTCCTGCTAGAGGAAGAAGAGGCAGAGGTAGGAGAGGTGCTAGAAGAGGTAGAAGAGGTTCTTCAACTCAAACAATGCCTAGACAGACAAGGTCTAGAGGTTTATTAATTGAAGAAATTCCTGAAGCTACACAAAATCTAATAGATCCTGTTATCAAGGATATCATTGAGAAAGAAGACAAGGAGTTTATTGAAGAAGAACCTGAATTGAGAAGAAGACCAAGACAATTAATTCTCTGCAATACAAATCAAATTGAAGATTCTAATCCTGATATTGTTCCTGACAATGTTCAAGATCCTGATGAATCTAAAATTCTGCAAGAGATTGAGTTGTTAATCTTATCTACTGTGGTTGATTCTCACAACATGGAAGTGGATGAAGAAGAAGAAACAAGAAGAAGAGAAATCACAAGGTCAACAAATAGAGATTTCAATCTCTATAAACAAAGGCTTAAACTCTCAAACAAAAGATTGTGGAGAAATTCAAGCAGACGAGAATCTTTACTAGAAAGAAGCTATGATTTTGAAAAAGAGAAAGATAAGAAGTGGAAACATATAAGTACACTGAGGTGTAACACACCTATCAATTTTCAGAATGGAGGAATTATAACAAATGCTTCAAGTGTTGTTGATTTGTTTGATATGGTTAGATCAAAATCACTCTGGCTACGAATGTTTTCAAATCTGAAGCAATTGACAAGTAATTCAAGAGGAGGTATTGGACACAGGGATGCTGAATATCTGAATATGTCTTATGTTGATCCTTACTCCTTGACCGAAATTGGAGGTACTTTAACTTCTGAAAACCTGAACAATTTATTAGTTGTTGATATAGTTATAGATTGTCATGATGGTATTGAAAAGAAAGAAAAGCTTCTGTACTTCATGAAAGATGGTAGTGTGAAGATTTTATCCATTCAAGATCTGCTGATAAAAACTACACAGGAACCGGAATATGTTCATTATCTGTTGAGATGGAAGAATAAAGTGTGCAAAGTGTGGAGTGACATGATCTTGTCAACAATAAGAAGAAGACTGGATGGAAACAGAAATTTCAATGGTAATTATACTCCCATGTACTTAAATCAAAGAGGTCAAGATGTGAAAATGCAAAGGGGCACTGCTGTTAAAGAAGTGACTTTTGGCATGACTCAACTTACTCTCAATCCTGATGGGAAGGAAATTGCTTATCTTTTGCTTGAAGAACACAGTCTACAGAAAAGCTCCATACAAAATCTCAGAGCAGCTATCTACCAGATTAATGAGGAAGATGAAGAACTCAGAAATCTTAAGGAAAGACTGATTCAAATTCTTGAAGAAAAAGAAGAAAATTTGTTATCCAACTTCTTGAAGATGAATCTGTTCTATCAAAGAATTTAAACAGATAAGTTGCTGCTGATATTTGTACATTTTGTAAATATGTTTTTGACATCATTGAATCTTAGGAATCTATACTTTATTTCACAAAGTATGAGATTGGGGGAGATTGTTAGATCAGGATTCAATGATCGTCATGATCTAGACTCAACTGATCAGGATTGCTGACGTCATCAGTAATGCATAGTCATCAGGATTGCATAGTCGTCAGGATCAAGATGAATATTAGGACTGGGATCAGGATTGATCATCAGGACTGGAAGCTGATCAGGATTCCTACTTCGAGTTATATTTGGAGTCTAGTTAAATAAGGAAGATTATTCTGTCGGTTCCTGGTCTGTAGGAATGTAGCTATCGATTTAGGATATGTTTCAATCTTTGTTATTGATTAGGACTTATCATGTAATCGATAGAGAAGCTGTGTAGTATATAAACACAGTTTAGGTTTTGATTTTATATCAATCGCTTACACGAGTATCTTTGTAACCTAGCAGCTCTCAAGAACATCAGAATTTCTTGAGAGAGTTTGTAACAGTTTTATATCAGATTTAATAAAGCTATTATTATTCTTTCATATTTTTGATTCATATCTTATTAAGTCGAGAATCTTATACAATTGTATTCAACCCCCCTTCTACAATTGTTTATTACTGGGCAACAGATAAGTACCCTGTGAAGAACATAGCTAGCTGTGTTGATAGCTTCTGCCCAGAAACTCCCTGGAAGCTTGCTTTCTTGCAGCAAAGTCCTCGCAGTTTCTTGCAAAGATTTGTTCTTTCTCTCCACAACTCCGTTTTGCTGTGGTGTCCTTGGAGTAGAGAATTCATGTGAAATATCTCTTTCTTCACAATAACCAATGAAGTCCTTTGAGATGAATTCACCTCCTCTATCACTTCTTATTCCTACAAGTCTTGTATTCAACTTGTTCTCAAGTAAAGTGATTAGCTTCTGAAATTCACTAAAAGCACAATCTTTAGTATGAAGAAACAATACCCATGTATATCTAGAATAATCATCTATGATTACAAATGCTTATTGTTTACCTCCAATACTTTTATATGCTTCCGGACCAAATAAATCCAAATGGAGAAGCTCTAAAGGTTTAGAAGTTGATACCATTTTCTTTGACTTATGAGGAGTCCTGATTTGTTTGCCTAATTGACAAGCCGAACAGGTTTCCGTCTTGACATACTTTAATTTGGGCAGTCCTCTAACTAGCTTCTTGGAAGATAGCTTGCTGAGTAAGTCCATATGAGCATGTCCTAGCCTTCTATGCCAAAGATCTGGATTTGTATCAACCGTAGCTAAACAACAGCCTACTTCCTACATCTCAAAGTCCAATATATATATATATATTTCCTTCCCTTCTAGCAACTAGGGGGACTTTGTTAGAGCCAACATTAATAGTACATTTCTCTTTATAAAAAACAATAGTATGTCCATCATCATATAATTGACTTATACTAAGCAAATTATACTTAAGACCTTGAACATATTGAACTTTATCAATAGAAATATTACTATTACCAATTGTTCCTTTGCCAAGTATGCGGAGTGTTTTGCTATCACCAATTGTAACACTTCCACCCTTTTTCATTTTGAGACTAAGGAACTGAGATTTGTCACCACACATATGTCTTGTACATCCACTATCCAATATCCATTGATTTGCATTGACTTTAACCACAAGACATACCTACAACACAAAGAACAAACAACTCAACGTTTTGGTACCCAAATTTGGTTGGGTCCTCCATGGTTTGTTGATAAAACATAAAGAACATTCAAGTCATATTTCTTGATCCACATTTGGATCACTTTTGATGCTTGAATTCCTGTTCTCCTTGTTCTTTCAGCTTGCTGCCTGTAATCCGTCTGCCTATTCCAGCTTGCTGATTTAGCATTCTGACTTGGGCAATGATGTGACAAATGACCTTTCTTTCCACATTTGTAGCAAATTCTCCAAGGCATAACATAATTATATGGAATACCCTGTTTGCCTTCATATTGAAAAGCCTTGTTCTTTGATGTAGAAACCATTCCAAGTCCTTATTTATCCATAGGAACCTTTGTTTGTTTCATGATTGTCTTTAATACTTCCTCTCCTTGAACAAATTTTCCCATGCCTTTCTCAAGCTTTGCAACTTCAGCTTCCAATTCCTTTATCTTCCCAACTTGTTGAGTAGCTTCAATTGAGATGGATTCTCTAATTTTGAATGTTTCAAGACATACATCTCTTGCTTCAATTTCTGAACGTAGCTCGCTGAGTTCTTTCATCAATGTGTCATTTCTTTTGAGGAGCAGCTTGTTAAACCCTTCAAGTTGTGTTAGCTTTCCCTTTAGATCAGAAATGAGATCTTCATGATTGTTTGATGGAGTCTTTTCAGCCATAAGCTCAGAAATGATCTTTCGAAGAAAAGCATTTTTCTTCTCAAGCTTATTATTTTCATTCTTCAATTCCATGAACTCCACAATAGATATATTATTATGTTCCTGCATGGTTAGTGATTCTAATATAACATTTTCAGAAGATATGTTAAACTGAAATGAGTTTACCGCACTAGATTCAACATCGGAGTCCGAATGTGATACATCACTATTTACAAGGACTTCTTCGGTGTTTCCTTGAACCATATCATCGTCAATCCCAACCAATGCAATATTTAGCATATCTTCGCTTGAGTCTTCATTGGAATTAATTTCCTCGTCACTCCAAGTGATTTGAGCCTTTGCTTTGTTTTCGTCTCTTGAGGCAGCTTGCTGGTTTGACTTGAAATATACATCCTCTGATTTTGATGTAGCTTGATAATGTATTTTTAATGTATCCCATATATCCTTTGTTGTTCTACATGACGAGACCTTGTCAAAATCTAAATCTGAAAGACCACATATTATTGTGTACTTTGCTCTTCCATCATAGCTTGATTTTATCAATTCTGCCTCGGTAAGATCATCAACATCTTTTGGTTTGCCATCATTATCCAAAAAAGTGAATGGACCGTCCTTAACGACTCTCCACTCAAATGGATTTCTGCTCAAGAACACCTTCATCTTTAGTCTCCATAAATCATAATTTTCTGCCCCATTGAGAAGTGGTGGCGTGTTTAATGATTCTCCCTCTACATAAAAGTGTGCCATAGGATATGTAGTTTCCTGTTACAGGAATTTTAGTACACCAAAGCTCTGATACCAAATGAAAATGCAACCTAGAGGGGGGGGGGGGGGGGGGTGAATAGGTGCTATGGCCAACTATATCCAATTTTAAAGATTTACAAAATAATTAACTGCTAACTTGTCAGCCAGCTAAGATGAACAAAATATAGTCTGTCAGCTAGCTAAGATAAGTAATGCAATGCAGAATTGAAATAGCAGTAAGTAAAAACACCAAGAATTTTAGCCAGGTTCGACCCCAAGTCTCTATGGTCTACGTCCTGGTCCCCTACCAAATCTGGTAAGAGAATATACTATTAATCACTATAAAAACCGATTACAAGATTAATAAATATATCTCCCTTCTTCCCTGTCACTGATAGCAGCTAGCTGACACCCTTGTTCCCTGAATCAAATGATCTCTAAGTACTATACTACCCAAGTATAAAATTCTCTATCAAATTAATTCCTGAACTCTTGTGTCCTAGCTTACACCTCAGCAACAAACCTTACAAACTGAACAATACAATCAATTGAAGAAAAATACAACTCAAACTATGAACTCTAAATACGAATATGAAAGTATATATAAAAGTAGAGCTCAAGTAAAAAGATTTTCAGAAAAGCACTGAGTTGAACTTCTAATCTTGTGATGTTCTTCCCTCTTGGTCGAATTATAACATATACAAGTATATATAAAGAACAATTAACGTTCGAATTAACCAATCAAACACCAACGGTCTTGAAACCTTTTCTCACGCTTTGTTTGTTTGATAAATTCGTTCATCAACGTTTACATAACGTTAACATACTGAAGTTTAGGATAAAAGTCGTTTAGAACATAAAACATTCAGTATATAAACCAAAAACGAGTTTAGAGAGTTTGTATAGGATAAAACGTTTGAAAGAAACAAACTCCTAAAAGATAGGAAAACTGTTTTGATAAAGTCTTTTTGAAAAACCGAGCTCTAAAATTATATATTACGTTTATATAATTTATAGAGTCCTTACATATCATGTCCTATAAAATCTCCATGAAATAAAGACTTCCGATTGACTTGAACAGTTTCTGGCGGAACAGTCTTAGCTTGCTGGAATACTCTGTTACTGCACTCTTAGCTTGCTAAGATACTCTGTTACTGCAATGTTATCTTGCTAACAATAAGTAATATAACACCTGCAACAACTGTTAAACCAATATAGATATACATACTAGCAAATCTTATACTAACAGCTTGCTAACATTAATATCATCAAAATTAAGAGAGTATCAATCTCCCCATTTTTGATGATTATTAACTCATCTATTTAGGAGAATTAAACTCCCCCTAAATACCTGCATAACAACTTAAAACAACACTGAAATGCTAAGATAACAGAACTAATACAATCACAATATATCCAGCTTACTATGTGTTATCATCAAAATCAATAAGGTTTCATTAATAAATCACATAAACACTCTCATATATAAATGTACTATATACATATTTCACTTTTCAATTATGATATGCTACCATACAAAAAAACATACTATAATTAGTTGAACATATCATGAAAAATCATAATCACATAATAGTAGCTCATGAGAACATTGAATAAAATAAATTATAAAATACGATTTAAAGAGTTTGTAGATTTCCATATAAAGTAATGCCCTCTCAAATTATTCTCTTAATAAAATTAAGATAAGGTCGCTTGATCCATTTTAATCTAATATATAG
Organism: Heracleum sosnowskyi; assembly: GCA_030848705.1. Classification (NCBI taxonomy): domain Eukaryota; kingdom Viridiplantae; phylum Streptophyta; class Magnoliopsida; order Apiales; family Apiaceae; genus Heracleum; species Heracleum sosnowskyi. The sequence continues at coordinate 79,479,313 of CM061242.1, forward strand.
AAGTTACACTTTTTTTTGACTTGTTGTGCAAGCTTAGCTCATGAGAAAATTGAATTAAAAAAAATTGTAACATACGATTTAAAGAGTTTGTAGATCTCCATATAAGATAATACTTTCTCACATTACTCTCTTAACAAAACTAAGATAAGGTGGCTTGATCCATTTTAATCTAATATATATATACATGACAATTTTTTTTTGACTTGTTGTGCAAGATTTAAAGAAGGAGCGATTTTATTTGAAGATCAATAGTATTATTGAAGGAAATTTTTATCACAAATAAAATTAATTTAATTTTTGACTTTAAAAAAAAGTTTTAAAAAATAATAATAAAGAATGTTTAGTTTGCTCTATTAGCAAATTTTAGAAGACAATGTATTTTTTAAAAAGAGAAATTAATATTTGATTCGAAGAGAAAGTTTAGAAGAAAATTAATATATGATGTTTAGTTTCATTCATTAGTAAGTATAATTTAGATTTTTTCTAATTTCTAACATTTATTAATTGACTTGAAGAAAAAGTTTAGAAGAATATTAATATAGAATGTTTAGTTTTCTCCATTAGTAAGTCTAATTTAGATCTTTTTAATTCTGAGTAAGGAGATATTTTATTTGAAGATCTATAGTATGATTTAAGGAAAGTTTTAATCACCAATAGAATTAATTTAATTTTTGACTTGAAATGAAAGTTTAAAAAATAATGATAAAGAATGTTTAGTTTGCTTCGTTAGCAAATTTTAAAAGGCAAGGTATGTTTTTTTAAAAGAGAAATTAATATTTGATATGAAGAGAAAGTTTAGAAGAAAATTAATATATAATATTTAGTTTCCTTCATTAGTAAGTCTAATTTAGATTTGTTTCTATTTTTTAACATTTGTTAATTGACTTGAAAAGAAAGTTTGGAAGAATATTAGGGTTATGGATTAAAAAACGTGCCTGTATATTAATTCCTCGGATTTATGAGATTTCGAGCTTTAATGTCTGTTCTTGCGTTTCGAGACTAAATCGGTCCTCACAACATGCCTACGTATCTCAATCGGTACTGAGAATCAAGCCAAAGACATAGTTCCGATTGTAGGATCAGGTCCTCTAAATAGGCGTCTAGAGCCTTGTATTTTGGGTATGTTTAGGAGTCTTAGCTATTAAGTCTCCTTTTTGATAATGGATAAACATTGTATTTCTTGCTGAATAAGTCTTTTCCTTGTTGATAAAGGCTATGACTCATTAATTGGGATTCTGGATCCTTCTTTGATAAATTTACCATATTTTGGACTCTTTTCATGAGCTGTATATTTTCCCTATTTATTAATTACGAAATTAATAAATAATCAGGGTTTTGGGCTTTAATTATTGGGCCTTTCCAAGGAATCATTAATTATATTTCTATAATTACTTTTCTGACCATATTATTTGCCCCCCAACTTCTGGGAAAATCTTCCTGGGGTTTTCGTAGAAGTTATAGCGTATTTTTTCCAATTTTGACCAGGAAATAGGTCATTTTCGACCCCATTTTCGACCAGGAAACCAGTCAATTTCGACCTCGAATTCAACCAGGATTTCGACCTCATTCGGGTGTGAGGTCGAAGGTTTCGACCTCGTTTTCTAGGCCATTTTCGACCTCGTCTCTTTGACCAGGAAGTCAGTCAATTTCGACCTCGAATTCGACCTCATTTTGGCGTTAGGTCGAATGTTTCGACCTCGAATTCGACATCATTCTGGCGTGAGGTCGAATGTTTCGACCTCGTTTTCTAGGCCATTTTGGACCTCGTCTCTTCGACCAGGAAGTCAGTCAATTTCGACCTCGAATTCGACCTCATTCTGGCGTGAGGTCGAATGTTTCGACCTCGTTTTCTAGGCCATTTTCGACCTCGTCTCTTCGACCAGGAAGTTAGTCAATTTCGACCTCGAATTCGACCTCATTCTGGCGTGAAGTTGAATGTTTCGACCTCGTTTTCTAGGCCATTTTCGACCTCGTCTCTTCGACCAGGAAGTCAGTCAATTTCGACCTCGAATTCGACCTCATTCTGGCGTGAGGTCGAATGTTTCGACCTCAAATCCATTTGTTTTTGACCTCGTTTTGGTGCGAGGTCGAAGGATTCGAACTCATTCTTCAGTATGTTTTTGACTTCGAGCCTTCGACCTCGAATCCGTTTATTTTCGACCTCATTTCGGTACAAGGTCGATGGATTCGAGTTCGTTTTTCGGTGTATTTTCGACCTAGATCGTTCGACTTCAATCTAAGGTTTTTTCGACTTCAATCTTTTTTCTTTTTGATTTCATTTGGGGTGCGAGGTCGAAGGATTCGACCTTGATTTCCCGTATATTTTCGATCTCAATCGTACGACCTTGATCTAAGGTCTTTTCGACCTCAAATATATTAATTTTGATTTTACCTTAGCTTCAAAATTTTATTGAGCCTTAATTTGACCTCAAATTATTTGGGCCTTGAACTTTATTCGTTTTTGGGCCTTAATGCTGTTTAGCCTCAAATTCATTGGGCTTAGATTTCGCCCAACCTCAAGTTTTTTTGGGCCTAGCCTCAATTTATTTGGGCTTTAATTTTTTGAAGTCCAATAAGAGGTTTATGGGCCTTAACTGGCCATTGTCGGTTGCCCTTCCCTTAACCGGTTGGGTGACCGGCTATTTTGGTTATAAAAGAGTGGGATTTCCACTTTACTCTTCACTTCATACATTCAACTTTCTAAAAATTTCTCTCTAGCTTTTCTCTAGCTTTTCTCCGTGGTGAGGCGATTTCCGGCGAGATTTCCTCAGCCGTATTTATACTTTTCTGGGTGTAATCTTCATCACTTGAAGATTTTCTGGAATTCTTCTTTGAAGTTTTGCAGATTCTGGAAATTTACTTGAAGATTTGAAGTTTTTCTAGGCTCATACTTTGAAGATTTGAAGATTTTCTGAGCTCATACTTTGAAGATTTGAAGATTTGTCTTGAAGATTTGAAGATGTCTGACCGCAATGCCCAGCGCCTTCAAAAAATGAATCAAGCTTCGAAGAGAGGTATCACTATTCGTTCTTCTCATATGTCTTTACAAGATATGATTGTTGACTGTGGTGATGATTATCCCTCCGTGTCGCATTTAGATTCTTTTGATTGTAGCAATAAGTTTCACGAAATTGACATGATTAGGGATTATAATAAAATGTATAGAGTTAAAACTCCATATAGGCTTATCCCAACTGGCCCAGGAGATCGTTCCTGCCATTGGCGTCCTGATGCTCTCTGCATTTATAAGGACGCCATTGTTGCAGGGGTTAGATTCCCTTTTCATGACTTTATCCCTAAGCTTTTAGCAGATGCTAGGATTAACCCCTGCCAACTTCCTCCAAATGCCTGGAGAATTATTATGTGTTTCATTGTACTTTGTTTAAAGAACAATTTTCCTCTTTCTGTAGCTTTGTTTAGGAAGATTTTTCAGTTTAAAAATAGTTCCACAATTTCCCTGGGTTGGGTTTACATTAACCATCGCCCTTCCACACCTCCAATTTTCCATCCCAAATCCATTCCTGATAACAACCCAAGATGGAAAAATGAGTTTATGTACTTGGTTTGGGAAGGAGGGGATTGGGGAACCCTATTCCGTAGATCATTTAGTAGGGTTTCAGATGGTAGCCCCAATGATATTGTCCTTAATGTTGAGGAGGCTCATGCTTATGCCGAGCTCACTAAGTACAACTATGCTACATTGGCCTGGGAGCTCCTGGATGAGTTTCAGCTAAAGTCTCTGGGATTTTCAAGCGTATCGGATAAGGGTAATTCCCATTCCAAACTTTCTTTTATTTATCTAAGATTTTCTTATACCCACTGTTTCTTTCTTTGTGTTTTTGCAGCTGCGGCCTTTATAAATAAGTCCAACGAGCCCCTAGATGGTGAAACAGCTAGGATGAAGAGGGCTCGTTTGGGAGTGAAAGATCCTCGGGCTGCTTCAGGTGTCCTAGCCTTTTTAAGGCTTCATGAGGATACTGTTGAGGAGGTTGAGGCTCCTAACTCGGCCAAGAGCTCTGTTTGGCGCCCCAACTGGGGTATCAGGAAGGACACGGTCGTGGGGGTGTCCAAGCATGCCACGGAGTGGTCCTATCATTCTTTGACTCCTTGTGACTACAAGGATTTTGTTTCTAACTCCACTTTGGAGGGAGTGGAGCATGCAGGCTCTCAGGCTATTGCTGCTGTAAGTTCTTTTCTTCTCTTATTTCTTTGTAGTTTTCAATGTATTTCAAGTTCATATCTTGACTTGTAACTTGTTTGTAGGCTAATGCCAACTTCCAAGGGTCTCTCTTTCAAGCCAAGGCTTGGTGCTCATCTTTAGAGGCCAACCAAGGCAAGTTTGAGAAGTCCCAGGAGGAGGTGGGATCTTTGAAGGCCACTCTGGCTAGGAGAGAGAAGGAGCTAGCTGACTCCCAGGCTGAACTGGTTGCACTTAGGAAGGGGAAAGATGACTTCATCGATGAGTACCTTGACTCCCAGGAGTACAAGGACTTAATCGGTCAGCATGACGAGTTCCTCTTCCCAGTTCAGTTCACTAAGGGATAGGATGGCGCCTTAGCTGAAGTCTTGGAGAAGATGCCTGGATCTCTCATCCTTTCTGACTTTCCGAGTCCTTATGCTCCTACCCCATTAGAGGTGGCTTTGGCTGGAGAGGACGACATGGAGGAGGACGACGGGTTTCTGGACTTAGGGCAGTCCTCTCCTCCTTGTCAGACAGCCGGTGCTGATTCTGCAGCTACTTGCTCTGGTTCTGGCTCTGGCTCAGAAGAATAGGAGGCTGATACCGGTGACAAGGGGGATGATGCATAATCTGTAGTTTTATTTATGGCCATTCATGGCTTGTACTAGCTTTTATGTATTTCCAGCCTACGGGCTTAACTTTTATTTAAGTCTTGACTTTTGTTTTTCTTCCAGCTTTTACATTTTTGATTTTGCATGCTTAGTTAACATGTCTATCAGAGTGTAATGCACATAAAATATAATGAAAACATAAGAATATGAAATTCATAACTTTGAAAATGGGTTCAACCCTTACATAATACTCAAGTTTAAAAACTTGGATTAAATTCGTCGACCTTATTTGTACTTGTTTTAATAGTGAGTCCAATCAGGATTTAAACATAATAGACTTTCAAGTTTGCAGCATGCCAAGTCCTTGGCACTTCAATCCCTTCCAGGGTTTCCAATTTGTAGGAGCCTCGACCAAATACGTTCTTAACGCGATATGGTCCTTCCCAATTTGGGGCCAACTTGCCTTTTTGTCCAACTCCGGATGCCTCAATCTTTCGGAGGACTAAGTCTCCTTGACGGAAGAATCTCTCTTTAACCCTTAGGTTGTAATAGAAAGATGCTCCTTTCTGATGTTCAACTATCTTGGCATTTGCCTCATCTCTAACTTCATCAATTAGATCTAAAGCTAGCCTCAAGCCTTCTTTATTTGTCTCTGGCTCATAAGCTTCAATTCTTGGAGATGTGTGAGTAATCTCCACTGGAACCACTACCTCTGCCCCATATGCTAACAGAAAGGGGGTTGCTCCAGTGGTGACTTTACAAGTAGTACGATATGCCCATAGTATGGGGAACAATTCGTCTACCCAAGTGTTCCTAGAGCGTTCAACTCTTTTCTTCAGTCCATCCAGGATAATTCGATTGGCAACCTCAGCTTGCCCATTTGCTTGAGGATGGGCAACAGAGGTAAAACGTAATTTGATATCATTCTCATCACAATACTTTTTGAATTCATCATTGTTGAACTGAGTTCCATTGTCTGTGACTAAGATACGTGGAATCCCGTATCTGCATATCACATTCTCCTAGAAGAAATGCATCACCTTCTTGGTGGTTATCTTGGCTAAAGGTTTAGCCTCAATCCACTTGGTGAAGTAGTCGATTTCTACTATCAAGAACTTTCTTTGAGCACTTGCCATTGGAAATGTCCCAAGTATATCCATCCCCCACATGGCGAATGGGATAGGTGAGTTAATGGATGTCATCATCTCTGATGGTTGTCTAACCATCGGTGCATGCTTTTGGCACCGTTCACACTTCTTCACGTAGCTTTTAGCATCTGCAAGTATGCTTGGCCAATAGAAACCTAGACGAGTGACTTTATGAGCAAGGGCTCTGCCCCCCAAGTGTTGCCCACAAATTCCCTCATGCACTTCCCTTAGGGCTAGTTCTGCCTCTTGGGGTCTCAAACACTTCAAATAAGGAACAATGAATGACTTTTTGTATAGGATTCCCTCAATCAGGGTATACCTTAATGCTCTCACATACAACTTTCGTGCTTCTGAAGTGTCGTTGGGTAGCCGCCCAGTTTCCAGATGAGGTTTGATGGCATCCATCCAACAACTAGCAACATCAATAGGTGTTACCAACTCTCCATTGATGCTTGGGGTCTTCAAGACATAGAAGTATACACTTCCAGCGTAGTTCTCAATTTCAGAAGAAGCAAACTTAGACAAGGTATCGGCCTTCATGTTCTCTTCCCTTGGAATATGTTCCACATAGCATTCATCAAACTGAGTCATGATGGCCTTGACAAGTTTTAAGTACTTGGCCATGACTTCATCTCTGGCCTCAAATTCCCCATTTACTTGGGAAACCACTAGCCTCGAGTCTCCACACACTTTCAGGGTTTTAACTCTCAAGGCTCCAGCCAGCCCTAAGCCAGCTATCAGAGCTTCGTACTCAGCCTCATTGTTTGTCGTTGGGAAGTCAAGTTTAGTGCGTACTCTATGAAAAATCCATCAGGACTTTGTAGCACTAAACCTGCTCCACTTGATTTTGTTTTTGATGCTCCATCAAAATAGAGTACCCAATATTCTTTGAACTCCATCTCTTGATCTTTATCGTCTTCCACTGTTACTTCCTGCCCCCCGACTTCTTGGTTGTCAATGGTGCATTCAACCATGAAGTCAGCAAGTGCCTGACCTTTTACGGCCGTTCGAGGCTTATACTTGATGTCAAATTATCCCAATTCAATAGCCCATGTAAGACTCCAGATTTTGGGTAGAATTAAAACTTTTATTATATGTTGATGTATATATGAATAGTGGTAATGATTTTGAGAATCAAGTTATGAAATGAATATGGATTTCAGTTTTCAAGTATTTTGCGAATAGTGAGAATGGACTGATCATTTAGATAAGAATAATCTCTCTGGAAAGTAAGAATATAACACCCCAAGGAAGAAAGGTATTTTTATGTCATCCAAATCGATATCTGGTATGCATCCGACAACTCCGTGAACAAGATAACGTATGCCCGAGAAAGCACTAGAGCATTTTCTAAGTGCAAGAAATAAAGAGGAAATAAACCAGGAATATTGGAACTGATATTGATCCAAACGATTACGATATTAAATAAAGATTTTAGACAAGGGAGTACATGGAATTATAATATAAGATTTTATTTAAGATACTCAGGATATTCAGAGAAAACATTCCAAGGGGATTATAGAGAAACCACTGAAAACATTTACGAAGCAGAGCAGTACCGGATCAACAAAATACGAATAAATAAATGCGACGTACAAGTATAAAATTATTTTGTTACAGGAATAAAAGAGAAGCTAGTTGGTGAAAGAAGGAAACTCAAGAGTGACCAAAGTGTAAGTCAACTAAAAGATGAAGGACTAGGATGCAAATTGCTAAAGTAAAAGCATCAAATAACAAGCCAACAAGTGGATGGCCAAGATGTAACCAACACAAAAGTAGAAATGTCATCCAAGGGCTAGCATTTAGTCTTGCAAAAGTAAGGATAAATACATAATAAAACATGTAATAAAGTGAAAAAGAGAAGCATCACCACCATCACTCCATTAAGGAGCTCTCGGCCAAGCTTCAAGAAGGAAGGGGATTTGAAGATTTCTTCCACCAACAATTGAAAACTAGAGCTTAAAACAAAGCTAGTGATTAGTACAAGGTGAGCCATGAATCTTATAGCCTTCCTTTAAGCTTTTCATTTTCAAATAAATGGATGAAGATGATGAATGAATAGTAACCAAGTTTTTGTTTGGTTTTGATTTTGAATCTATGGCTTCTAAAGGTTATATCAAGTAAGGATCTAAGTTTATATAGGTGTATTGGGAGTAAACAAGCTTGGAGGAGGTATGAACCTTGAACCCTTGAATGTATTAAGTGATTTTTGAAGCTTTAGTGGTGTAAAAGCATGTTTATGATCTTAGTAGCTATGATTGGGCTTTGTTATAAGTAATATTGAGTTTTAAGAACGGAAAGGCATTGCTTGGCCTCAGTTCTTGGTTATATAAGAAGTATATTTTGTGTGGAGTGATTGGTAAGCAAGTTGAATGGTTTGAATTTTGGGATTATCTGATTTATAGCCGTCGTAATGCCGAAATTTCTAAAACCTTTAAAAACAGAGCATAACAGTTGAGATAGGTCTCGGGCCTTGATGAGTATATGACTTTTACTTATAGATTTTTGAACGTAGATCGTTTTGGCGTGAAAATCGGAACTATCCGACTTACGGTTTAGGAGATATGGCCGAATTAGTAAAAGTGGTTCGAAAACGAGAAGAAAAGTTCGTAACTGAAATTGAGCCTTCTTAACTCCATCATTGCAGGGGATAATCTTGATAGTTAAATATTCGAGACAGTAAGGAAAGTGTAGGAGAAGACCTTGTGTGAAAAAGAGAGTTTTTCAATTTTATAAAAATGTTTGAAGTAAGGTTAAGTGCGAGAAATCCCTTAAAACAAGTACTTGGTTATAGCTTTAGAAAAACTCTGAGAAACGAATCGAAAATCTTGAAATGGATCATAAGAGGTTGACCCTAGAGCATTTATGACTTCAAGTCAGATTAAGAGCAAGCTGGGGTGATGTCCCTTGATAACAAACAAGTACCTAATTATAAGATGTTAATAGAGATTGCAAGGGGTTCTGAACATATGGTTGCATTGGTGTGGTGTTTAAGTTTGAGAATAGTCGTTGTTTGATTCCTAAGTATAAGTTATTGATGAAAGGTATTTTTATTGTTGATAGATCACCGGACCACTGCAAGACACCACTCACAGACTCAGAGATCAGGCAAGTTTTCAAACCTATGCCTCTATAAACTGTTGTTGTGATAAATAAAAGATTTTGTGATATATGCTATGTGTTCATGATTTCGAAATGGTATTTATGATGTAAGTCTAAGTTGGATTTACAAGCTATGGTTGTGGCAATATTCAATATGTTAAGAAAAGCCCTCAGTAGGGGGGGTATATACTCTGTATTTATTTTACGGACCGGGAATGGTATCAGTTGTTATCTAGGGTTATATTATTATACTATTATCCCTTATTTTCTTAAGAAAGTATTTGGGAATTACTTCTAAATAAATATTCTTTATTAAATATAGTTTTCATTAATTATTTAAAGCCCTAATTCTTAAGGAAGTATTTTGTGAAACTATTCTTTAATCCTAGATAACTAGTAAAGTTTTATTCAGACCATTATAAATATAATGAGAGAAGGTTCCCAAATCTATTTTCATTTTAAGTCTATATTCTGAAAGACTTAAATGTTCGCTCAAACTACAAAGACTCAGGGGATCTTTCTCAAGTTTTAATGTTTGTTTCAAATGGACTGCCCGGTCCTAAATCTTTTTGAAACTATTAATTTAACAGATTCGTATGCTACCATCGAAATGATTTTGATTACTTCCTCAAGACTCGAGGAGTAAGATCAGTGGAATCAGTTGTATCCATTAACAAGCGTCAGCTTGGGAAATATGGGTGAATTTTCCTTTCCAACCAGATATGACTACTTTGTGGAGTTGTATACTTGGGGAAAAAGGGAAAGGAACTTTATGTTTCAGTGTTATGGATTTACTCGAACTTGGAGAATATGTAAGGGACTGAGTAGCGCCGGTCCCCTAAGGGAATTACAATAAGGCCGACGGACTGGTGAAACGGGTCTGTTCTTCCCTTAGTTTATCAGTAAGTGCCCGACCGTAGGATAAGAGGAGAGTAACAGGTCGACGGACTGGTGAAACGGGTTTGTTCTTCCTACCTACAACCGAAGGCGGGGAGGTAAGTCGGTGTGAGACTGATTACTCTTCCCTTCTACGTAGAAAAAGACCAGGGGGATACAGCTTGCGACTGATCATCGTAGGGGTATCCTCGGCGCCCAGAATCTCCATCTACAGTTTATCATTTATGAAAAAGCATGTTTCATGCAAGTTTTCAGAGAAAGAAAATTACGCAAGCTTATTCAAGTTTATACAAGTATATGAGTTTATCAGAAAGCATATGAGATTACAAAAAAAGGTATATGATTGTTTTGAAAAAGGTATATGGAATCAGATGAGTTTCGAAAATGGATTGGAAATATTTTACCTTGTCTTTATTTCCAGATTATGATATGAGATAAATGTTTAATACGAAAGATGTTAATCCCAAATGACCTAACAGAATTGTAGAAGGGGGGTTGAATACAATTCTTGATATTTCTTAAACTTAAAACAACTTACAAATAAAAACTGAACTTAAAGTAAAAATCACAAGCACATAAATAATTTCAGTTGGATTGTTTGATGATCCAACTGAAGTGATTTTTATTGCGGAAATAATCTGTGATACAAAAGTACACAGCTGCTCAGTTACAAGGTTGTAGAGAAGAATGCTCTCAAGGATAGCTAATACAAACTATTTGTTTTTCTTCTCTATAATTAAAGTAACTGCTACACTTGGTTATATATCCCCAAGTTTACAACCCTATTTTTGGCTACACTAAAAGTACAATGAGTAACCGCCAATAGTTTGCTTTTCATCCCTTTGTCCAGTGGTCCTTGGAGATCCTTGCTTTTGTCTTCATGCTTATTATGATCACTCCCAAGACCCAATTGGAAACTGGGATGTTTCCTTATTCCCCATGTCCATTTTAATGGTTTCCAATGCAAAGTACACTTCCACATCACCTTTAGATCTGTTCAGTAAACTGTCACTATCACTTTGTCAACTATTCAGAAAAGCAATAATGATTCGTTGATAGCAGGGATATGTGTTTCGTTGATAGCTTTATTCTTCATTCCGTTGATGGTGTTTCCCTCGTTTCGTTGATGAGTAAACTCCATACCGTTGACAGAGTAATCTTCATACCGTTGACATGTCTTCACGTAGGCAAAATTACAAGGCATAATATATTTACAATTAACCAACCTATTTTGCCTATCTAGTACTTAGTCAACATGACTTAGAAAACCTATCTAGTACATACAACAAAATGCATATCAAACTGTGAAGTATTGTACAGTGCAATTGCTACATCACTCATTTCGTTGATGAGCTTCCTGTTAACGGAATGCTGCAAAGCATGCCATTTCGTTGACAGCTACAAAATAACTTTACACAAATTCTACTAAGTGTTTTATGTTTATCATCAAGAACAACATATTCCTAACAATCTCCCCCAATTTATGACTGATAGAATAACAGCCATAAATCAAGAGACTTGATGATAACAAAAACACTCAGATACATTCTAAATTACAAAAGTAGAAAATGCATTTAAGCTTCATAATATTTTGAACAAAATACAAGACTTACAAGACTAATGCCCAGAAGTGCTCCTCTAGACTGAGCAAATGATTCATCTTTGTCTTCTTTGTGGCATAGTCTTCTTCCCTCTCTTAGAGTTGTTTTCCTCAATCTGGACCTGTAGCCTTCTGTAGAAGATCTTCTCTTCCTCATCCTGATCACCAAGCTTGGATTGCATAAGCTTTAGAGTTTGATTAGATGCCTTATCCAGCTGGTCTTCCATCCTGAAGAACCTTCTGCAGTTGTCCTTGTCCTTAAATTCCATCATCCAGTAAGGTTGAAGATGGATCTTCTTTCCTGTTGAGGGCACTCTAAGCATCCTGGGAAGAGCCTCAGGCTTGTTCCAGCTAGCCTTTATTTGACATATTTTGGAGACCACCTCAGACTTGGCTGTTTTGGTGAAGCCAAAGTCTTTCTTCAAGCATCTAAACACTGTGAGTAGTGTTTGGTAGTCTTCTCCTAAAATTCTGTAGAGAGGCCATACTTGTTTTCTACCACCCTTGAATGTGAAAACTAATCTTTCAGGCATCTTTTGAGAAGCTGCAATGCCCCTTACTTCCACCAGGTTGTCTAAATCAAGATGTAAGCTAGATTCTTCCCTGATGTCAGCAATGTACATGCAGTCCTCTGGATTTGTATGGGGTTTTTGAGGTTGTGGCTTTCTCACAAATACTGGCTTTGCCTTGACAGCCCTTTTCTTGGTCTTCATTGGCTGATCCTTTTCAAATAGGAATTTTGGGAAGTTGGCCTCATCAAACTCAATTGGCTCTTCCTTTGGCTCAATTGGTTGATCATGGAAATTTACAGGATGATTGGGATCACAGGCTAACTTTACCTCTGAAACTGGATCAGGATTTGTTGGAGGTGCAATTGGTACAGAAGAGTCTGATGCAGTGTTCTGAAAGTCATCATTCTCAAAGGCTATGTTTCTCCTAGCTCTTGCCTTTGGTTGCCTTGTGCTCTTCTTTGCACTCCTTTCCTCTCTTGCTTTTTCTTCTTGCTGTCTTTCTTCTTCATCAAGAGACTGAGCAACAGCAAGGGCTTGCATTGCTGCTCTTTCTGACTCTTCAGCTTTAGCTTCAGCAAAGTTTGGGTGACCAGCCCAAACACAAATTTGTTGTCCATTCCTGTAGACAATTGCCCTTTGCTTCCTTATCTCATAATCATTGCTTTCCTTGCTTTTTGTGATAAGTAGACCAAGAAGCTTGAGCTCATCTGGATAAGGTGCAGGATAGAAAGTCCTTTCTGTATTTTTGCCCTTTGGTTTAGCAGGGGACTTGGGAGATAGGCTTCTTTGGAGTCACTACAAGAAACAGCTCTATCAGCGACCGCCTATCAGCGACCGCAGTCTGTAGCTGATGGGTTTCAGCGACCGCCTCCGGTAGCTAAAAATAGTAGCAGATAAACTGGTCGCTAAAATGCACTTCTGCAACAGATTTCAGCGACCGTTGTCTTAGCGACGACCATTAGCGACCGCGTCGGTCGCTAAGCTGAGTCAGCATCAATATGACAAAAATCCACGTGTCTGCGACTACTTTAGCGACAGCACCCAGTCGCTAAGTTTGGCGACTATATATTGCTACTGCCTTTCGTTGCTAGCTTTTGTAACTAATTCAGCTACCGAATGCCGTCGCTATTAATAGTGACTACTTGTAGCTACCAAATTGCTGTCGCTAAATGTAAAATATCTTGCGACTAATAACAGTTACAAATGTCGGTCGCTAATTTGTTGCGACTATAATTAGCTACAAAACTTTTGTCGCTAAAAGTACAATTTCTTGCGACTAGTTATAGCTACTGATTTCGGTCGCTAATTGTTGCAACTATTTTTACCTACTAATTTTCTGTCGCTACAATTAGAATTTTCTGCTACTCACTTTAGCTACCAATTTTGGTCGCTAATACCGATCTCCAGAATCTAATAATACATGTTTTCCCAAAACATTCGTAATAACACAACCATCTACAACATTATAAACATTTTCTCAAATCAAAACAATCAAACGAATTAATATAAAAGTTCAAACATTTTTACATCATCTAAAAAACAAACAAGACAGTCATAGGTTCCAGTATCATCCAAGTACGAAAATACAATACGAAATCACAAATGCTACCAAGTACGAGTACACAAACATAATGTGATTAAGACACCCTACGAAGATCCACCAAACTCGTCATCACGATCATCATGGTGTGATCCCTGCATGTAACAAAACAATAAAGAATATAACATATACATGTAGCTCGTGAACATAAAGAACAGAAATTCATGTAGCTTTATTAAATAAAACACCTCATCGCCATCCTGCTGCTGTGATGCTGCCGCCGCCGCTACTGCACGAGCCAGATCCTCAGGATCCATAGCCCCCAAATGGCCTCCCAATTCAAGAAGAAGCTCGCGATTTTGGCATATGGCTCTCACACAGTCAGCTGGAGTATGAACAAATGGCTGGCTTGATGACTGCGACGACTGTGTGCTGCATGAAAAGCCACTGATGGATGGGCGTCGTTTTTGTCCTTGACCCTTAACATAGTTCTTTTTAACAATGGACGCCCTCTCCCACAATTCTTGATCAATAATTGGACGAGGGGTGCCCTCAGGATATCGCTCGTCAAGTAAACGACGATAAGTATTCTGTGATCACATTAATGATTAAATAATGTTTCCTTAATGTTTTCAGAATGTTAACAATTCTAGGGTGAAATGTACTCTGACTTGCCATACTCCTATATCACACAAGTGCTGACTCGTTTTTATGAGTTCTATTTTGTGTCAAAAAATAGAATTTGATCATAAAGCTCTATTTTTAAATTTCAAGATACTGATGACATACTGTATTTGTTATCAGGAGTTCTTAGTCATACAGGTCTAATACATCAATTTATAAATTAGCATTCCCATTTATCAGAGTTTAAATTCAAATGAATAACACTTATATAGCTCTAATACATCAATTTATTAGTAAAGAAAATACAAGTTTCATGATGTAGAACTGGATTTAGATGAAACCAAACTTCTGAAGTTTGTAAACAAGCATTCTAGGTCTTTATGATTATTTATATCACCAAGTATGTTGGAACTAATTGTGCAGCATAACTGCACAAGTCAGTATTGCACAATAAGCTTTATTTCTTTACATCTTTTTTGTCAATGGTTTTTTTAACTACGTTATTTTATTTTTGTATTAATCTAGACTAGTTGTTACATAATTTTTTACATTTCTATATAATCTATCTGTTGTTACAACATTCCTAATGGTGATCCTGCCTTCTTATCTTGAATCATAATGGTGTGCTTTCTGATAGGTTCGATGCTTTACGTTGTCCTTAGGAATAAATCTTTTATATTTTCTAGAGTATCAGAATCAACAAAGTGCACTATTATTACCGCTATATTGACAGCATCCGGCAAACCATCACGAGTTTCCACATACACATCCAACCAGTGAATAGGAGTACCCTGAGATTGAGACTCCTATACAAGATATATTCCCAATATTACAAAGTAATAAACATGTGATATTCTAGAATTCATGGTTGTGCACATATTAAAACTATTCGTACATACCTTGACAGCCATATGCTGCAATTGGGAGATACTGCCCCCCTTGTAGGTACCTTTGGCCTTCTCACCACCTCCAGCTCTGTTACTAGAAGCAGTTTTGCGCTTCTTTTGCCAATTTTCGTCTCTCCACTTGACACACATCTCAGCCCATATATCAGCACTGCACCACCAGGGACTATACTCGTGCATGTGTTCCATCGCGTGGCCTTGATGGTCAATTTCAGCATTGTGCATGGCTTTTTTTCGTTCTTTCGCAAGAATGTCTTTTGTGCGAGCCGCACATTTCTGCCAGAAAAGGTCAGATATCACCGGACCCTGCTCGTCCGCCCACCTATAACGTTTCTGCAAATAAATTTTACAAAGGGGATTTAAAAACAAGTTTATTACCAGATGCAATAAAAATGACAACTACTGCAAATGAAAATGTATTTACAATAGACTATGTACCTTAAATTCAGCCCAAACAGCATCCTTGTGCGCAATAGGTGTGCTAGCCCAAGTAATCGCGGGAGTAGGCCAATTCTGAAGGCACAACTGAGAAATGGACTTCACGATTCTAGGGTCTGCAAAATCACTAAAATATACGACAAAGTCACAAACTACATACTGAGAAATGGACTTCACGATTCTAGGGTCTTAAAAATGCTTCTTTATATCTTTTTAATGTTAAATTTTGAATCATGCTTCTGTATAAAAGAGGTCAGGGAACTTAATTCCTTTTTACTTGATTTCTTTCTCATCATGTGTTCACTTATGTCTATTTGTATGCGCTAATTAGGTAGGGGACTGGATTTGTTAAGCTTGTCTGTCACATATAATAATGCATGGAACATATAATAAAAGGAATATCTTTTTTAAAACACCAGTACCTCATAATCCCTGAAATAATCCCTGAAATATTGACTTGTATTCAAAGCAAAATTTAACATGGACAACTTAAGAGACTCATGTACAATAAGTACAATCATATCTGTGGCAGCTAAAAACACATATAGTAACACGAAACCAGATGCAATAAGAGCTCAGACAACTTAGAAATTTTGACATTATTTTGTGCATTAGTAAAATACATAATTAACTCCAGTGCTCATAGTTAATACTAATGTGCAATTTAATTTAGTCATATGTCAACAAAGCTAAACATGGTCAGACTACTACTCAATCGCTATTACTTCCAAAACAACTATAATATATGCTGATAGTGAACTACTATAAGGAACCTTTAAAATGTATTTCATAGATTAAAGACAAGTACATTAGCCATAATATTTAAAATTAAATAAGAGTAGATATGTACGTGCTCTCTGGGGGAGGACGAATCTGAATAAGAGTCCGTTCGTCTTGGTTAGTAGGGGCTCTAGGGACTTGATTGGGCCCCCTACCCATGCCTTGCTTTCTCGGGGCTGTTGCTCCAGAAGCCATCTACATAAACATTTTTAAATATAAGTAATTCTACTAAAGAACAAGTTTACGACTGTTTACATGTTTCTTGCCTGATTAAGTGACTGAACAATTCATCAAAAAAAACAATAAAATCAGAAATGTTTACATATGATTATAAAACAAACTACTTAGAAATTAGCAAAGAAGCAAACAAACAAAAATGATAGACCAATTAAAATGATTATACCTATGATAAGCAGAGGTACATCTTACAAAAGAGAGTAAACTGAATAATGTAAAAACATTTAAAAAGGCATTGACAGATTAAAATGTTTCATAGGCAAGTTTGACCATTTTATTAAAATGGTAAAAATGAAATGTTTAAGTGTCAGTTTCGGAGTCAGAATCATCTTGTATTGATTCATAACCATCATCTGCTTCAGACTCCGACTCGGAGTCAGTGTCAATCAATAACTCTTCATCTTCTATATCAATGATGTCATCCGACACTAGTATTAATGTAGGATCTATTTCATCCGGTTCATCTTCACCATCTAATTGAATTACTTCGCTATCGTCTACATTTATTACAGTTGGTCCATGAAGTATCTCCTCTTGGTAAAACTCTCCACTAATAACTTCTTCACGTCTGCGTGCGGGAGTATGAATTATAGTCTGCCAGTCTGTAGGAGGCCTATCCCTTTTTTTACCAGGACTAGGAGTGTAGTATACTTGTTTTGTTTGAGTTGGTAAAACAAAAGGGTCGTTGGAGTAAGCAGACTTATGGACGTCAATATCGACAATTCCATGTCTATCAACACGTATCCCTTTCTCTGAATCAAACCATCGACACTTGAACAAGTTAATATAACCACCGTATGTACCCTTATACGACAACTCTAAGATTTCCTCCAACTCCCCATAAAAGGCATGACTAAGCTCATTGTAACAATCTCCTAGGACGCACACTCCTGAGTTCGTAGTTCTTTTACCGCGCCCATATGCCTTGGTATGAAATTCATAACCATTTACTTTGTAACCATTACGGCTTATTTGATCCATATCTGGTCCCATAGCTAAGGCTTGTACATTAGCCGGAATTGTAGATCCCTCCATTAAAGCCTACAAATATTCCATCTTATTATAAGAATTGAAGTCAATAGTTAATATATAGTGAATATATAGTTCTTAAGAAATTGAACTTACTTTTTCCTTTATCCAACCAACAAATTCTTTAGCACGATTGATTTCAATATCTTTATCAGTTATGCCAGGATGCTTCACTTTTAGCTCGTCATCATACATTCTATAAAATATTTGTAACATTAACTTATTGGAATATATATTACATGTCATTAAAAGGCTGATCAGGTTATAAATGAAGAGTTTACGTGATGTTTACCTCACAAATTCGTCAATCTCCTCGCAATTGATAAGAATATAATTATGTGCAGCATGTAGTTCCTTCTCAGAGAGGAATACGCGCTTCCCTTTTCCATAAGCGCGACCCGGAAGACCAAATACAGAAAGCCTACCATTTAGTTCAACATTTCCCCCATCATCATTTCTCGGGACACGATTGGCCTTTGTCAAGACTTCATCTGGAAAATAGTCTGAGACAAACATAGATATCTCACTGAAACTGTATGCCTCGCATATTGAACCCTCGACACAAGCTCTATTCTTCACTGCCCTCTTAAGCATTCCCATTAACCTCTCAAAAGGGTACATCCACCTATACTGAACCGGACCCCCAACACGGGCTTCGTAGGGAAGATGTATCGTTAAATGTTCCATAGAGTCAAAAAAACCAGGTGGGAAGATTTTTTCTAGTTTACACATGATCTCAATGATGTTCTTCTCAAGTATGGACATGTCCTTCTCATTTAATGTTTTTGAGCATAAGTCATTAAAAAAACGACTAATTTCCGTCAAAGCATCCCATATTGGTTTATAAAGTTGATCCCGAAATGCTATAGGCAAGAGTCTTTCCAAGAACACATGACAGTCATGACTCTTCATCCCTTTCAATTTCCCATTCGATGTCTTATCCGTAACACACCTTGCAATGTTTGACGCATATCCATCTGGTAGTTTGAGGGACTTAATCCATGTGCACACATCTTCAACTTGCTTTTTGGACAATGTGTACCTTGCATGCGGTTTGACAGTCTTACCATTAGAAGATTCCCGAAGCTCTAATGTAGGACGCTTACAAATATCTTTCAAGTCCAAACGTGCCTTATCATTATCTTTTGTCTTTCCTGTAACATTCATCACGGTGTTAAATACATTGTCGAACACATTCTTCTCGACATGCATTACATCTAGATTATGACGAATCAAATTTGTAGACCAATAAGGCAATTCCCAAAAGATACTTGTGCGGACCCAATTATGAGAGTCGCCAAACCCATTGATTTTCTTATCATTCTTACCAAATGGGACGACCGGAAGTCTCATGACACGGGCTCGCAACTCCGTTCCCGATAGTCGTGGTATAGGAATATCGTTTTCCACTTTCCCTTTCCTGAAGTTTTCTCTATTTCTTCGAAACGGGTGATCTGCCGGCAAAAACCGACGATGACAGTCAAACCAGCAAGGCTTTTGACCTTTTTTTAGAGTGAAAGACTTTGTATGCTCTATACAATATGGACAAGCCAACTTCCCATGTGTGCTCCATCCAGCTAACATACCATAAGCCGGGAAGTCGCTTATAGTCCACATAAGTGCTGCTCTAAGGTTGAAATTTGTTTGTGTTGAAACATCCCAAGTTTGTACTCCATCTTTCCATAGTACCTTTAACTCGTCTATAAGAGGCCTCAAGTACACATCTAAGTTTTTTCCAGGACTCTTAGGGCCAGGAATCATGAGTGAAAGAAACATGTATGGTTGTTTCATACACATCCAAGGAGGCAGATTGTACGGAGTAACAATCACGGGCCAACATGAGTACGGAACAGCTGAGTGACCAAATGGGTTGAAACCATCAGTGGACAATCCAAGCCTCACATTTCTAGGTTCTGATGCAAACTGATGATGTTTTATGTTAAAATCTTTCCAAGCTTGCCCATCTGCGGGATGATTGAGTTCTCCATCTTTAGCCGGAGATTTCGCATGCCAACTCATATTTTCAGCTGTTCTTGAAGACATGTACAATCTCTTAAGACGATCTGTTATTGGAAAATACCTTAGAATCTTGAATGGTATAGATGATTTTTTTGTAGTCACCCCCTCCTTATTAGGTTTAAATCGATCATGATCACAAACCATGCACTTTGTCATGTTTTCATTTTCCTTATAAAATAACATGCAATCATTGGGACATGCATCGATCTTTTGGTATCCAAGACCCAACTTCTTAACCATTTTCTTACAATAGTAATAATTATCAGGTAATTTTTCATTTTCGGGCAACATACTTTTAATGGCCTTCAAGAGCGACTCAAAGCACTCATGGCTCATATTATGATCAGCCTTGATGTTAAGTAATGTTGCCACTGCAGATAATTTAGTGTGTTTGGTGCAACCATGCCACAATGGCTCCCTACCCTCTTCTAACAACTTAGAGAAGGCCTTGGCATCAGAATTCATAGGCTGCTCTCTGGCTTGTTCCCAATCAAAATCTGGCCCTGCAATATCATGAACCATTTCATCCATACGATGAGTACTTCTACTACCCGGTTTGTTACCTGTGTAGCCACCATCTCTTCTCTGCCCGTGTGCCCACCAACATTCTTCGTAATTTCTCATAAACCCAGAAACAAGTAAATGGTAGTTTACCATGTCTCTGTCCAAATAATTATTATTCTTACATTTCCAACATGGACATCGTATTTGGTTCCTATTATTCACACATTCTGGGTGACTATACGCATACTCCAAAAATACTTGGCAACCAGCTCTAAATTCAGCCGTAGCACCTATCTCAGTACTTGACTTTCGTCGTGCCATCCAACTACGATCGAATGAGAGGTTCATGATACGAGTATACCTATATATAGACAAGTGCATTTGTATTGCACATAACATAGTTAAATAACAAGTTCCAAAATGAAAAAGTGTATAGAAATGAGAGGGACATCCAAAAATGGAAAGTGTATAAAAATGAATGGGACAGAGGGAGTAGTTCTTAAAATCGAAAATCAAGTCCACTTAGATTAACGACTAATTTCGATATATTAATAAAAATAAATTTCCTAAAATTACCTCAGAAAATTTATCTAAGGTAGCACAATCAAATACCGTGATTATATACACTTGTGTATATACATGAAAATTTTATATTATTCATTTTCCTTGTATATCATATCTATGCAAATATTAATAATCACTATATTGGATGTCATTGTATTGTATTGCCTCGGATATTAATATGGACATTTATCAAACATGCCAACATTTTCATGTAAAAATATTAATTTTCGCATAATTTCTCATATAGTCCGGTCTAATCCTGATTTTTTTCCTTCTAGTAACATTTTTTGCTAAAAAAATGCATAAATTTCCTAAAGGCCCTCGACCAATTTTCTGAAACATTTTTACACTTATCAGCCTACTCAATCAGCTTGATTCCGTTAACAGAAAAGGATCTGGATCAGTTAATTTCTTTCAATATATAAAATCTAGTCAGAACTTGTCTGATCACAACGCGTCAAGATTCAAGGGTCCAAAATAGATTGTCATAAAAAAGAGCTTAAGACTGCCAAGCAAATACTGATTTCAAATCTGATTTCAAATACTGATTCCAAAATAACAAGTGCATTTTGGCAGAATGGTGGGGAATGTTCTGGAACAAATACTTCTCTGCAGGAATAGACAGGAATATATTTCGCAAAATATTATTGCTCTGCAGTTCATAATTTTTCAGTATGATCAGTAAAGAACCTAAAAGCCAACAGGGTCTCTGCTATCTAGCAACAAGTTACAAAATTGGCTGCCATTACCGAACATTGTCCAATGCGCAGGCAGGCTGCAGACACTGACGTGAAATAAACCATTACAAAGTGCAGAGATTAATTCGAAATCAGCTTATAAATCTTAACCATGTTCTGCATGATCTTTACTATGAAAAAAAGTGTGTCTAGCATCATAGCTCGATCAACACATTGACACTCTTGAATTACGCATTCTCGGTCTGTGTGTGTCTATGAAGTTTCTAATTAAAATGAGTACTTATCCACAGCCTACATTTCTAAGAAAACAAAATGATGTACTTTGCATGATTGGATGATCACGTTTTTCGACTATCATATACACATATCAAATTTGTACACTACTATATATAATCAGTTTTCCTCTATTTTTTTATTTAACTTTAGTAGTTATTGTTAATTTTTCGAGGTTTGCTATCGCTGAAAATGGATTTTGGGGACAATGATACTAAAAAAATGTAAGTTGCAGATGGGGGTGGGGGTGGGGGGGGGGCGTCTGTTCTCAGGTAATTGTGTGTTGGGCTAATGTTGTTTCTTTTTCTAAACAACAATGCCAAATGTACAGTTCTAGGTAATTAACTTTATGAAATCTCTCAGACATGATTAATAATATCTTACGTAAAAACTTAGCAAGTAGAGTCTGGTGTGATAAATACTTGACATCATAGCTCGATCAACACATTGACCCTCTTGAATTTATTCATCACAAATTCACCTCAGAAAACAAATTCACAAAAAAAGCCCAAACATACATAATTAACGGAAAAAGCATAATTACACAACTAACACACAATAACATACATAATCATGCATATAAATAGAAAATATTATTTATTTTTATAATTTTATGTATACTAGTCACTACTACAAATTTAAACTTGTATAGTAATGTGTATAGTAATTTTTAGTTCCTCTATATTATAAACCCTATTGAAAATGTTGTAATACACTCTGCCATAATTCTATAAACTAGTATCTAACTCTGTTCATTGTTGGTTCCAGCATTCGAACTGTATATTGTCTTATTTACTGTTGACAATTTTATTGTTAACAACCATATTGCAGGCTCATGCTATACATTCACGATCATATGAAAAAGCCCAAACATACATAATTAACAGAAAACATTGACGCTCTTGAATTTCTTCATCACAAATTCACCTCAGAAAACAAATTCACAAAAAGCCCAAACATACATAATTAACAGAAAAAAGCATTATTACGCAACTAACACACAATAACATACATAATCATGCATATAAATATAAAATAACACCTATAATATGATGATATACATGTATCCTTCAATTCGATGAAATATTTTGTACCTTTATATATATACATATGATATACATATATAGGCATAGATGGGCGTGGGAATACCTGCTAATTGAAAGGAGATTAGGGTTCAGATGTTGGGTCGATCTTCAATTTTGTGGAGAGGAAGACAATCGCTGAACAGGGGTTAACAATCGCCGAAGAGAATAACTGTAAGCAAAGAGGGGTTAGAGCTTAATAAAATAAATATAATAAAATAGTATCTAATTTTGTTATTTTAGAATTTTTCTTATATATTTTTTTTCTATGATTTTGCATATACATATTTTAGTAATAAAAATAATTTTAATGAAATAGTAATAATTTCTTTATAATTTTTAGAACTAAAAAAATAAGTATTTGATCTAACATGATATTAAAATATTGATATTACGGTTTCTGCCTATTTAGTTTAAAAGATATAGCGATTATTAATGTTCTTTCTTGGTTAAACTTTTAATTTATTTAAATATTATAAATAAAGTTGTAATTTATTATACAAATTAAAAATAAGGTGTAAATTTATAAGAGATGCTAATTAAATTAAATTAAATTTTAGATAAATTAATATATATTTTATTAAAATATTATAATAATAAAATTAATATTTAAATTTACAATAATAATTAAAAACTATGATTACATAGTTTTTGCAACCAGTTTCGGTCGCAGATTGAATTCGGTAGCATATCAAATTGGGCGGCAATTGTGCGGCAAAATGAATTCGAACAATATTATTTGCAACTAGTTATCTACAGTAGTCGGTCGCAGTAGTCGGTCGCTGATAATACTTATATGCAAAATTAATTTGGGGAAAATTAATTTAAAAAAAAAATTCAAAAAAAAATTAAATAAGAGAAAAAAAATATTATTCTTCAGCGACGGCTAACTGCTACCGACTTGGTCGCTAAGAACTGACGTGGCACTTTCTGCTACTGCAATCGGTCGCTGATAAAGCTCTGTAGCCAAAATTTGGCGCACAAGTTCCGTGGAAAATATTTTGCGGGGAATATTGCACTGTAGCTACGGATTCGCTACTGCACCCGGTCGCTATTGTTTTGCTTATGTGGCAGTTATTGCGACGGTAATCGGTCGCTGATAAAAACTTGTAGCTAAAAAGAAAGCGCCAATTTTTCCCAGTATTTACTTTGGCGGGAAACTTACCTTTGCGACCGAATAGCGACGAAATTCTGTAGCTGAGATGTATTAGCGACGACTTCAAAGTCAGTCGCTGGAACCGGTCGCTGATTCTGAGCAATAGCTACGAAATTTGCGGTCGCTAATATATGTGGTCGCTAATAGGCATTTTTCTTGTAGTGGTGTAGCTTGTTCCACATCCCTAATGCATGAAGTTTGTCCTTTTTCCTTCCTTGGACCTTGAGTGACTCCATGTAGAAGGGGCTCTACCTTATAGAAAGAATTGGTCTGTGGCTCCCATTCCGTTGACACTAGAACCATGGCATCCGTTGATGGTTGATCCGTTGATGGATTGGAGTCCTTTGTAGTTCCAGCAATTTTCTTGACCCTTGCTTCTATGTTGGACCAATGGTCTTTGATTTGTTCTGCAAGTCTCATCCTCATAGAAGCTTCCTGGATCAGGTCAATGCCATCCTTTTTCTGCTTTCCAAACTCCCCCATTGCTAATGGCTCTTCTGGCAAGGAGATGGCTGGGACCAAAACCTTTGTAATTTGTATCTCTAGCTCCTTAGTTTTCTCCCCCTTTTTGTTATCATCAAGGGAGATGATAGGGATTCCTTGAGCTGCCAGAAGCTGGGTGAGTAGCTGAGTTTGCTTCTCCTGTTCCTTCTGCATGTGAGAAAGTGTAGCCTCAACTTTGTCCACTCTAGAGGAGAGAGTTTTCAAAGATGAGGACACTTCAGGTTCCTTGGTGAAAAACCTTGACATCTTGGAGACAGTGTGAAGAGGAAGCTTTTCATCTAGCCTCCTGTCAGTAGCATCCCTAAGGTTGCTAATTGAATCCTTTATTTCTGTAGCTTCAATCCTTGTCTGCAACATTTGTAGCCTTTGAATTTCCAGAGAATCCATTATGGCCTTATAGAATTTCTTGTCCCTTGCAGTTGCTGACTCATGAGCTAGATATGCCTCAGTGTATTGCCTTGTAATAGCAGCATCCAAGTTGGATCTACCATGCATATCTTGAGAAAGCTAGTTTGGTGTAGGAGGCACCACAGAAGTCCCAGTCTGTGTAGTAGTGGCCACCTGTAGATTGTCACCAAAGCTGTCTTCATCATCAGAAAACTCAAATTCTCCACTTGCTACAGCTCCTGGAGGTAGATTGGTCAAGGCATCATTTGCTCTTTGCATTGATGCAGTAGTATGAATTAAGTTGAGTGACCTTTCTGCCTCCACATTGCCCTGTTGAGCCATAACTTGATAGGCTGACACAGGATGAGTAAAGGTCTCAGGATCCAGGGAAATACTATCCAGAGTTTGTTGATAATGCTCTTGGAAAGTAAGTGCCCTTTCTCCCTCACTGACCTCCATTAACTCACTAGCAATGGCTGCTTCCATCCTTATTGCTCCTGTAGTCCCTTCTCTCTCTCCACTCTTTTCTTGCATCATGGGCTCCCCATGGCTCACACCTCTCACACCCTCACCTTCACCTACTAAGGTGGTACTCTCAATCTCTCCTTTTGCCTGGCTGGAAGAAATAGCCAGCCTCTCACTCTCAGACTCTCCTTTTGCCTGGCTGCAAGCCAGCCTCTCAGTTTCACTCCCTTTCAAACCTAAAAGTGTCTCAACTACCACCAGGTCATCTACACTAGTTGTGAAAACAACTGGATTTTCAATAAGGGGTGTAGATTGACCTATCAACGGAATGGTAGATTGAACTGTCAACGGTATGGATACCGTTGATGGAGAAACACTTGTCAACGAAAGAAGCTGTTTCGTTGATGAAGTCAATAAAGCACTTTGAGAAAGTGAAATTACAGTAGAATCTGTGGTGATTGATTTTAGAGATTTGTCCACAGATCCGCTTGCAACTTCAGAAAAAATTGGTTGATGGCCCAACAAATCACTTAACAAGTGATGGCCACCAGCTTCAGAGTGGGGCTTCTCCAAGATTAGAGTTGGAGAATCAGGAATAGATGTATGGATCATGTCCACATCTAGAGATAAAGTTGGTGAATTTGATGGAGATTGTTCAAGGTTGATGTTTAGAGAATGGGACTGTAACCCCAGAGTAATGATAGGGGTTACATCAAACTGAATTTGTGAAACTGGAAGTATAGCTTCCAGAGTGTGTGCACCCTGTGAACCCTTGGACTTTTGCTTCACTCTCCTTTGGTATTGGGAAAAAGTAGACTGTGGGCTTGAAGTGTCCCTTACCCTTTTGGACTGTGCTCTAGGTTGAGAGCTTGTTTCAATAATCACATCCTTTTGGGAGGATGCAATTAGACTTGTGTTTAAATCCATTTTACTCATTGTGCCTTGTTGGGAAGACACAATGGGGCTTGGCTGGATTTCACTCACCTGTCCTTCCTTATCCTTAGGGTTTCTTTTATGTTCACCCCTTCCCTCACCTCTCACAGCACCTACAACACTCCCCTTAGGTTGTGTAGTGGATTTTACAACAGGTACCTTTTGGGAAGCACCTGAGGTTGGCTTGGAGGATTTCTTTGATTTTGGTCTTGTTGCTGGGGTAGGAGCCTGTTGGGTCACAACTACAGACTCCACAGCAACAGTACTGGGTGATATAGTTGAAGTAACAATTATACTAGAAGGGATAGCAGTAGTTACCTCAATTACTGGCAGATACACCACTGGAACCTCACCATTGTGGTTCAGCCTCAGTATGTCTGTCAGTACTCTCTTTTCTTGCACAAAACACTCAAACTTGGAAACAGGGTTAGAAATAACTAATGGTGTTGGACTAACATGATTAGCCAACATCATCAGAAACCTAGCATAATAGATATTCTTTTTCCTATTAGCCTTATCACCTAACTTAGCACCAATTTCATACATAAGTTGGGTGCTAAAGTTGTAATATCTATCAGTTAGGAGCATGGTAAAAAGAATCAACATGGAATTAGTTAATGCATCAAAATTACTAATCTTACCAGAAAAGACCTTGATAAATGCATCAGCTAAATAACTATATTCCCTAACCAAACCTCTCCTAATTATTCTACCCAGATTATCAGTAGGCAAAGAGTAGTTTATTGAATTTAGCAAGTTAACCATTTAAGTGATTGTAGGCAAAGCATCACAGTTATTTTCAGGAATATGTAAACATGCTTGCAATACATCAGAATTAACTATGTACTCTTTACCTTGTATGGTGAATTGCAGTGTGCAGTTTGTTCCACTATACTCACACGAGGTCCAAATCTCCTCGATTATCTCATTATAGAGAGGAGTTGAGTGAAACATAGCATAGCTCAACTTGCAGTTCTTCATGAAGTCCATCATCTTGAAAAAGGTACTGTTTGGACCCTCCTTGACAACAAATGGGATTGAGTTGTTCTTTTCGTAAATGAACCCTCCAGCAGACATAAGCTTGACTATGGGTGCCATTGTTGTGTGAAGAAAAGCTTCGAGCTAAATTGCTTGTTAGAGAGAAGAAGAGAGAAAAGCCTTTGGAATTTTTGAGAACAGGTAAAAAGAAAATAAAGAAAATAGAATTTCTTAAATACTCCCCCAAAAATTCTCAGAAAAAGAGTCCAATAATAAATGTAAATTACTGGATTGGCTTAAAAATATAACCGTTACTTTTAAAGAATTACCATGATTTATACTTACATGGGTGTATGCACAGATCGTGGTAACGGACGTGTCAAATTTCAACGGTTCAGATTAAAAGCGCTAAATCAACGAATCAGGATTGGGCGGTTAAAGTCCCGTCTTATTTCGTTGATAAAGCTGCGTTTCGTTGATATAAAAGAGCTATCAACGAAACACCCAGAAAACTGCTAAGACTGTCAACGAAATGGTTCGTTTCGTTGACATAGTTAATTTGACTTAGACAAAATTTCACTTTTTCCTAAGAAAATTAATTCACAGAAAAACATAGCAAGTTTCTGGCTACATGTTGCCCAGTAATAATCTATTGTAGAAGGGGGGTTGAATACAATAGAGTAAGATAATCGACTTCTTAATGTATATATCACAAATATGAAAAGAAAGATAACAGCTTTATTAAATCTGATATAAAACTGTTACAAACTCTCTCAAGAAATTCTGATGTTCTTGAGAGCTGCTAGTTTACAAAAACTCTCTCAAGAAATTCTATGTTCTCGAGAGCTTCTATTCGATTATGTTCTCTCTCGAATGAATTACATAAATCGAAACCAAGACTGTGTTTATATAGTGCACACAGCTTCTCTATCAATAACAAGATAAGTCCTAATCAATAACAAAGATAGAAACCTATCCTTAATCGATAACTACATTCTACAAACCAGGAACAAATAGAATAAACTTCCATGTTTATCTAGACTCCAAATATAACTCGAAGTAGGAATCCTGATCAGCTTCAAGTTCTGATGATCAATCCTGATCATAGTCTGAGTAGGAATCCTGATGATCAATAAGATACTGACGCTTGATCAAATACTGATGACCATGCAATACTGATGACGTCAGCAATCCTGATCAGTTGAGTCTAGCTTCTGACGATCATTGAATTCTGATCTAACAATCTCCCCCAATCTCATACTTTGTGAAATAAAGTATAGATTCCAAATATTCAATGATGTCAAAAACATGTATCAAAATGTACGAGTATCTTCAGAAACAACTTATCTGTTTAAGCTTTTTGATAGAACAGATTCATCTTCAAGAAGTTGGATAATAAACTTTCTTCTTTTTCTTCAAGAATTTGAATCAGTCTTTCCTTAAGATTTCTGAGTTCTTCATCTTCCTCATTAATCTGGTAGATAGCTGCTCTGAGATTCTGTATGGAGCTTTTCTGTAGACTGTGCTCTTCAAGCAAAAGATAAGCAATTTCCTTCCCATCAGGATTGAGAGTAAGTTGGGTCATACCAAAAGTTACTTCTTTAACAGCAGTACCTCTTTGCATTTCCACATCCCGACCTCTTTGATTTAAGTACATGGGAATATAATTACCATCGAAATTACTGTTTCCATCCAGTCTTCTTCTTATAGTTGACAAAATCATGTCAGCCCATACTTTGTACACTTGGTTCTTCCATCTTAACAGATAGTGAACATATTTCAGTTCCTGTGTAGTTTTCATCAGCAGATCTTGAATAGATAGAATCTTCACACTACCATCTTTCATGAAGTACAGAAGCTTTTCTTTCTTTTCAAAACCATCATGACAATCTATAACTATATCAACAGCTAATAAATTGTTCAGATTTTCAGAAGTTAAAGTACCTCCAATTTCAATTAAGGAGTAAGGATCAACATAAGTCATGTTTAGAAATTCAGCATCCCTGTGTCCAATACCTCCTCTTGTGTAACTTGACATTTGCTTCAGATTCGAAAACATCTTTAACCAGAGTGTTTTTGATCTAGCCATATCAGATAAATCAACAACACTTGAAGCACTTGTAATAATTCCACCAGTCTGAAAATTGATAGGTGTATCACACTTCAGTGTACTTATGTGTTCCCACTTCTTGTCTTTCTCCTTTTCATGAGTGTAGCTTCTTTCAAGTAAAGATTCTTTCCTGCTTGTATTTCTCCATTGTCTTTCATTTGAAACTTTAAGCCTTTGTAGATAGAGATTGAAATCTTCATATGTTCTTTTTGTAATATCTCTTCTTCTGGTTTCTTCTTCTTCATCTACTTCTTTGTTGTGACAATCAACAACAGTAGATAAGATTATCAAATCAACCTCTTGCAGAATTTCTGATTCGTCAGGATCTTGAATATTGTCAGGATTAGAATCTTCAATTTGATTTGTATTGCTGAGAGTTGATTTACTTGTTTTTCTTCTCAATTCAGGTTCTTCTTCAACAAATTCCTTGTCTTCTTTCTCCATGATATCCTTGATAACAGGATCTGTTAGATTTTGTGAAGCTTCAGGAATTTCTTCAATTCTTAACCCTCTAGACCTTGTCTGTCTAGGTACTGTTTGAGTTGAAGAACCTCTTTTACTTCTTCTAGCACCTCTCCTACCTCTGCTTCCTCTACCTCTAGCAGGAGCAGTATAGCTTTCCATTGTCTCTCTTTGTAGTCTCAAGAATTCTTCATGTGAGAGATCTGGATATTCTTCACTTGCTGTAGAGAGTGCTTTTCTTGCATATAATTGTTGAACTCTTTTATCAGTGTAATATAGAGTAACAATTCTGCCATCTTTTGTAGAAAACTTCTGGAATAAATTTGATGCATCTTCAGGATTATCAATAATTACATCTTCATCACCTTCAGGAATTGTAGCAAGAATGTGTCCATGACCAGGTGTCAAGATTTGATCTTCCGTCAGGATCTGAGATTGCACCAATGTTCTTACTGTCTTAACTCCAGAATCAGAAACATGAGTTGACTGCGTTGTTTGACTTTGAGAAGTTTGGATTGTCTTCATAACAACAACATCAGAGGTTTCTCCTTGTATCACTTTGTCACCACCATCATCTCCAGTATCATCATCATTATTTCTTAATACTAGATCAGGTGTACATTTTGTCTGAATAACCTTCTCCCCCTTTTTGACATCAGGATTTGACAATAATTGCAAAATTAAGGAAAGAGAGGCTTGAATTTCAGTTACCTTAGTATCCAGAGAATCAATTCTTTGATTGATTGAGGTTTGTTCTGAAACAACAGATTTCACTTGGGATTCCACTACCCTTAGTTGTAAAGTAGTAGGCACCTTTGTAAAATTATTAAAGATATCAGTCCTCACTTTTTCAGTTGAGCCCTTGATAGAATCAATCTCACTTTTCAGGCTTTTGGATAACAGAGTAGTAGCCTTCAGATGATTCTTCAAGTCTTGATTCTCTATAGATTTCACTGCATTATAGGCATGTTCAATAGCAGAAGAAAAACTGATAGATTCATCAGATTGGTGCCATGAATTGTTCCATTCATTCTGTCTAAATGCCTCTGCAGGATCAAAGGAAGGAGTAGAAAAATCTTGTCTCTGATCTTTCCCAGTGAAAGCATTGCTAGCCATATATGTACTTGATGAACCAAAATTAGTTCCAAGACTAATTTTGAGTGTTGTAGCAAGCTGTTCCTTCTCTTTTCGATTCTCATTATCATCATCACTATCATCAGAAGTATCATCAGCAGTATCATGAGTAATATCAGGATCAGGAATAGCAATACCTTTCAGTTTATCCTATGGTTCTGAGATAGGATGATCCATTGGTCTTGAACGAAGTGGCTGTATCAAAATAGGTTCATTATCAGGAGCACCACTAGCGTCAGGATGAACATCGTCAGGATTTGATATGCGTGCATCAGTATTTGCTACCAATGGTTCTTGTGGAGCTTGAGGTTCAGAAGCTTCTTCAACACTTTGAGTTAAAGGTTCTTGTGTGCTTCCCTCATTGACAATGTTCTCGACCAATCTTTCAACAGAAGCTGTAGCTTTGCCTGCATCTTCACTTTGAGAAGATGGTTCTTGTGTAGCTGGAATGTTGATGTCTTCATTCTCCCTTTGAGAAAATGGTTCTTGTGTGACCATTCCACTAGCTAAGCCTTCACCCAAACTTTGATTGAGTGGTTCTTGTGTGGCAGGATCAACAGTAGCTGCTGAATTACTCTGAAATTCAGGTTCTTGTGGGCTTGATCCTTTCAGCTTCTTCTGTCTCTGATAGACTAACTCTTCTGCATTCCTCTTTTTCTTTGATGTAGGTGTAAGACCAACCAAGGAAGCAGTTGTAGAAACCTTCTCCCAAGAAATTTCTCTAATCTGAGATGGAGAGGCTGGAGAGTCTGATAGAGAGACAACTTTTGTTGTTGCATCAGGAATACTAACATCAGGATTTGCTAGAGCATCAGGAGTAGATGACTCATCAGGATTTGATGTCTGAATATCAGTATCCTTCATTTGCACTGTCAAAGGAATATGATACCTGCTCTTTGATAATTTCCTTGTCTTTTGTGGTTTTGATAAAGGTACCACAGCTTTAGTAGCAGTATCAGCAACTTCCTTGTTCACATTCATCACAGAGGATATAGGTAAGTCATCCTCTGAATCACTTTCATCAATCAACCTTAACTTCCTTTTCACAGGAACATTCTTAACAACCTTATCAGCTTTCTTCACCAGGACCCCTTGTACACCCCCTTGTATCTTCTTTTTAGTGAGTGGTGTAGAGGAAAAATCCTTTGAACCTGATTGCCTTCCAGACACATCAGTTCTAGCTGATTTCTTTGATTTTACAACTAAAGTCTTTTGAGAGACAGTAGAGGTGGTTGTTAACTGTTTAGACTATTTAGGTTGCATGCTTGTGTCAGGAACAAGGTGGGTTGGACCTTGCCCCATAGCATTAGAAAGTAGTCCATAACGAGTAGGCATTTTCTGATGTAAGAAAAGCCTAACCTCATCAGGAATAAAAGCATTTCCTATGAAACCATTTGCCTTATCACTGTTGACTAAGGACTTAATATTATTCTCAGTAATTCTACAGATTGGTAGAACTACATCATCCTCAAAAACAACATTAGGACATAAGTGATTAAATATCAACTGTAAAAATCTAAGAAAACAGACAGAACCCAATTTATCTGATTTCCTATCACTTAAAGCTTTTAAGATAAAAGACCCATAATCAAACACTATAGAATGGATAAGAGAGTACCCAATTTTAAGAGATCCTGATGGAAGAGCATCAAAATTTGATGTCTTGATCAGGAAACAACGGCTGATTGTATCAAAGAAGAAATTCCATTCCTTCATAAGCTTTGTCCTGAAGAGATTTCCATATCTCTTTACTTCACCATTGTAGCCCAACTTTGTAACAAACTCAAAAAGAGTAGAGTCCGAAACATTAGCAGGAATAGCATCACCAAGAACGGGTAAATGCAGGGCTGCCTCCACAATTGTAGGAGTCACATAGTGAGTAGTTCCATTATATTCAAAACTCATCAAGATTGTATCAGAATGCCCTTTATCAAAAGTAACTGAGTTCCACACCTGCATTACAGACTTAAAAGAAACACTTGCAGGTTCTGTTAAAGCAAACTTCAATGGGCTTGAAGCTAGAAAATCTTGAATGATATGAAACTCATTGGGTAAATCTTGATGATTTAGAATAGCCACAAAATTGTTAGTGGCAAATGTAACACCACTAATCACTGTCTGTTTGTTCATGAATGATGAAGATGTCATTGTAATGCTTTTGAAAACTCGAGAATTAAGATTTGAAGCAATTAGGGTATGAAAGCACAGAGAGAGATAGAAAACGAAAAACTGATGATAAGAGAGTAATTAACGATGTAGACCAATGAAAAGTATTTTGTTAAAACAAAATATTACTCTCAAAGACAGGTGGCAAAATATGATTTGTGCACAAAGAATTAGTGGACAGATTATGTGTGTCATTTAAATAAATCTGCACCGCCTTTTATGTGTATGTATTGATATATCTATAATAGTGCAACACACGCGCGCATACAGTTGTCCTACTAAAACTCAACCGTCCATCAGCAGATACTGACGAAAAATTAGGCACAAATTAAGTAATGAAATACTGACCTGTACATCAGGATTGACCAGTTGACTTCCTGTCAGGATTGAGTCCTATCAGGATTTGATCAAAGATACATACCTTTCTGAATAACCATCAGAATTTGACAGTTATCAGGATTTCCTCTCTGTAGCTTTTCCTCAGAAATTCTCAAAATTCATCATTCCACGTTCATTCACCAATTTATTGAAAATAGCTTCAGGTAGTGGCTTGGTGAATATATCAGCTAGTTGTTGATCAGTAGGAACAAAGTGAAGTTCAATTGTTCCTTCCAGAACCTATTCTCTTATAAAGTGATATCTGATACTTATGTGTTTAGTAAGAGAATGCTGAACTGGATTTCCTGTCATTGCAATAGCACTTTGGTTATCACAATAAATAGGGATTTTTGAGTATGACAGGCCATAATCTAACAACTGATTTCTCATCCACATTATCTGAGCACAACAACTTCCTGCAACAATGTACTCAGCTTCTGCAGTTGAAGTGGAAATAGATTTCTGCTTTTTACTGAACCATGAAACTAGTCTTCCACCCAAAAACTGACAACTTCCTGAAGTACTTTTCCTGTCTATTTTGCATCCTGCAAAATCAGCATCTGAATAACCACACAACCCAAAATCTGATTCCCTTGCATACCAAAGGCCAAGTGAAGGAGTGCCTTTGAGATATCTGAAAATTCTTTTGACTGCAATCAGATGTGGTTCTCTAGGTTTTGCTTGAAATCTTGCACATAGACAGGTTGCAAACATGATATCTGGTCTACTGGCAGTGAGATACAATAAAGAGCCAATCATTCCTCTGTAGTGAGTTACATCTACCTCTTCACCTTGATCAGGATCAAGTTTGGTAGCTGTAGCTATGGGAGTTGAAGCAGGAGTACTGTCTTGCATGTTAAACCTTGTCAGTAAATTCCTTGTGTATTTAGACTGATTAATAAAAATCCCTTCATCAGTCTGTTTAACTTGAAGACCCAGAAAG
The DNA here is from genome assembly GCA_030848705.1 of Heracleum sosnowskyi. Classification (NCBI taxonomy): domain Eukaryota; kingdom Viridiplantae; phylum Streptophyta; class Magnoliopsida; order Apiales; family Apiaceae; genus Heracleum; species Heracleum sosnowskyi. The sequence goes on from CM061242.1 coordinate 79,513,672, forward strand.
TAACTCATTTCTCCCATCATGCTCATTTGATATCTTGACTGCATAAGCTTGGAAAACTTTTCACACAGCTTATTGTTTGTTGACCCAAAAATGATATCATCAACATAAATCTGAACTAACAGCAACTCCTTACCATGATTCAAATAAAATAGAGTTTTATCAATTGCACCTCTTTTGAATCCACTTTCCAGTAAGAATTGAGCTAAGGTTTCATACCATGCTCTTAGAGCTTGCTTTAGTCCATAAAGTGCCTTATCCAGTCTGTAGACATGATCTGGATATATAGGATCAATGAAACCAGGAGGTTGTTCAACATAAACTTCTTCCTCCAGTTCACCATTTAAGAAAGCACTTTTAACATCCATCTGGAAAACCTTGAATTTCTTATGTGCTGCATAAGCAAGAAATATCCTGATGGCTTCTAGTCTTGCAACAGGAGCAAAAGTTTCATCATAGTCAATTCCCTCTTGTTGGGAATACCCCTTTGCAACTAGTCTAGCTTTATTTCTGATAATGACTCCATCAGAATCAGTCTTGTTCTTGAAAATCCACTTTGTACCAACAATTGATCTATTCTTTGGTCTTGGTACCAGTTTCCAGACTTCATTCCTTTCAAATTCATTCAGTTCTTCTTGCATTGCAGTAACCCAATCAGCATCTTTAAGTGCATCTTCAACTTTCTTAGGCTCCTCCTTGGATAGAAAGTTATTATATAAACATTCATTCTGAGTTGCACTTCTTGTTTGAACACCTGCATCAGGATCTCCAATTATCAAATCAGGAGAATGATCTTTTGTCCATTTCCTTGCTGGTGTCAAATTGTTTCTTGAAGTAGATGCTCCCCTGGATTGGTGTTATCTTGATTGAAAGAATTTGATTGATTTGAAGCTCTCCCTGAATTATTGCTATGCCCTCCTGATGTGTTATCAGGATCTTCACTTGAATCAGTATCTGAAGAATTCTGTCCTGATGATTGAGTTGACTCTGAACTTGTAGTTGAATGTCGTTGCTCCCCCTCAACATTAGCACTACTAGTTGTATCACTGTTGTTTGCATCATCAGTATTAGCACCATCAGTACCTGGTGAGTCATCAGGATTTGGTGACCCATCAGTATCTGATGAATTGACAGAATCTGATTCAATTTCCTCAGGTTCCTTGGAAGCTTCATTTTCAAATAACAATCTATCATGCGAGTCTTCAATGATTCCAGTTATCTTCTTATCATCAAAAGATACATGAATTGACTCCATGACAGTTCTTGTTCTCAAATTAAAAACTCTGAAGGCTCTTGATGTAGGATAACCTATGAATATTCCTTCATCAGCCTTTGTTTCAAATTTCCCTAGCTGTTCAGGATGAGTTCTGAGAACAAAACATTTACAGCCAAACACATGCAAATGCTTCAGACTTGGTTTCTTCTCCTTGAGTGACTGATAAGGAGTGACACCATGCCTGTTTATCAATGTGAGATTTTGTGTATAGCATGCTGTGTTGACTGCTTCTGCCCAGAAATATGTAGGTAATTTAGCTTCTTCCAACATAGTTCTGCCAGCTTCAATAAGAGTTCTATTCTTCCTTTCTACTACTCCATTTTGCTGAGGTGTGCCAGGAGCAGAGAATTGTTGAATGATTCCTTTGTATTTGCAGAACTCTTCCATCTTTGAATTCTTAAATTCAGTACCATTATCACTTCTCAGAATCTTGACTTTGTACTTTGTGGTTGTCTCAATCATCCTCACATGATCCAACAGAACTTCAGGAGTTTCATCTTTTCTATGCAGAAAATACACCCAGGTGAATCTAGAATATTCATCAACAATTACAAGAGTGTACCTTTTCTTACTGATGGACATGATGTTGACTGGACCAAACAGATCAAGATGTAGCATGTGATATGGTTCTTCAATAGAGGATACTGATTTACTCTGGAATGATGTCCTTCTTTGTTTTGGTTTTTTGGCATGCATCACAGAGTCCATCAGGTGTATATAAGACATTAGGTAATCCTCTTACTAACTCTTTCTTAACCAACTCATTGATGTTGCTGAAGTTGAGATGAGAAAGCTTCTTGTGCCAATTCCAACTTTCATCTACTGAAGCTTTACTGATGAAACATGTAGGGGAGCCATCAGTATCTGAGAGAATGTTGGCTTCATATATGTTACCATGCCTGTAGCCAGTTAGTGCTATCTTCCCTGTTGCTTTACTGACTACTTCACAATGTGTGGAATAGAAATTGACATGATAACCTCTGTCAGTGATTTGACTAATACTCAACAAGTTGTGTTTTAGTCCCTTCACTAGAGCTACTTTTTCAATGATGACATTTCCAATGATTATATTGCCATATCCCAAGGTTTATCCAATGTTGCCATCTCCATAAGACACAGTTGGGCCAGCTTTTTCCTCATATTCTGATAACAGGGCTTTGTTTCCAGTCATGTGCACAGAACATCCACTATCCATGACTAACACATTTTTCCTTTTACCCTGCATCAGAATAGTAAAACACTAGTCAGAATGTTTAGGAACCCACACTTGTTGGATTCCTTGTTCATGCATTTTATTAAATTTAACAGCAGAAGACTTTTTGACTTTAGCAGTCCTGACAGGATTTACTCCATCAGGATTTGCTTTGTCAGTATCAGTATTAACAAAAGCATGCTTCACTATGACATTTTCAGTTCTATCAGACTTTGTACTACTTTCAAACTTAGGCAATGGATCATAAAAGTTATAGTACAAATCATGATACTCTTTACATGTATAAATAGAATGCCATAGACTACCACAATGAAAACAGGAATTTTGTGGTTTGTAAAATACTGATTTATTCCTAACATCAGACTTAGGAATTTCAGCAATTTTCTTCTTACTCTTTTTACAATCAATAGCAAGATGATTAGAGTTACCACAATTAAAACAACTCTTTCTAGGTGCATTTGGGATATACTTATAACCATTTTCTTTATTGATCCCAATTTTACCATTCCTGTTTCTCTTAACAGTAGCTCCCTTTTTCTTATCTGTAACCTCACAGATTTTATCTTTAAGCTGTTTCTGAGACAATAGACCTACATTCTTAGTGACTTTGTTCATGACAGGTTTAGACTTTATAATTTTAATTCCTTGAGTAGAAGAAGATCCCTTTTCAAAAGTAGAATTGGAATCCTTACCAAAAACAAAATTAACAGGAGTAATCTTAGATTTGGTTGAGTCTATAACATGTCTATAGGTCTTTGGACTGACTGTCTCATCAATGACAATTTTCTCTGCTAATTTCTTATCTTCATCTGACTTATATCCTAGACATTCTTTCCAATTCTTAGAGGTATTAATCTCATGAAATTTCCTACCAGAGTCTGTCCAGGTTCTGATTTTCTCATTAGCATATTCAAGTTCTTTTTCAAGGGAAGTACATTTAGATGTCATCTCTAAGTGCATGTGTTTAGCATTATCACATTCTTTTTGTACTTCTTGCATACGAGAAAATTCAGCTTCTAATATCTCATTCCTCTTTCTAAGGTCAGACATCTCAGATAAGATTCTAGTATTCTCAGCAGTTTGACTTCTAAAGCTAATATGTAATGACTTTAGAAAACGTCTTAACTCAGAAGCATTATCAGTATCAAAATCAAAGATAGTATTTAGTACCTTATCATCAGGAGCAGCAGTTACATCAGCATTGGCCATTAACACATAGTTGACTACCTCAGTATCAGATTCTGAGGAAGAGTCCATCCAATCCTTGCTTGATGTGATGAGTGCCTTTGTCTTGTTGCATTCAGAAGCAAAGTGACCCATACCATTACACTTGTAGCATCTAACCTTTGACTTGTCAAATTTGCTACCCTTGCTGTCCTTTTTGATATACTTGTCTTTGTCTGCTTTGAAGATCTTTTTCTGAAAGTTGCCTTGTCTTCTATTCTTCCTGAACTTCATCCTTCTGAAGTTTCTGACAATCATAGCAACCATCTCTTCCATGTCTGAATCAGAAGATTCATCACCAGTATTGGCATCAGAATTGCCATCAGTATCTGATGAAGAGTCGTCAGGATCTGACTCAGCTACTCTTGCTTTCCTTCTAGAGACCTCCATAGCTTTCCCTTTTGATTTTGCTTCTACATTCAAAGCAATTGACTTTGCCTTGCTGCTTTTCTTGTTCTTTCTCTGTTGAACTTCAAGATCATGAGTTCTTAGCATCCCATAGATCTCATCAAGAGACACAATGTTCAGATCATACTGGTGTCTAATGATTGAGGTCTGAGTATCCCATTCTTCAGGTAAAGCTCTAAGAAATTTGGTGTTTGAATCTTCAGTTTCATATACTTTGTCAACTAAGGATAAGCTGTTCAATAGTGTCAGAAATCTATCATATAGATCAGTCAGGCTCTCTTCAGGTCTTGCATCGAATTGTTCATATTCTTGAATCAAAAGAGCCCTTCTGTTTTTCTTAACAGATGCAGATCCCTGGCACCGAGTTTCCAAAGTATCCCAGATTTCTTTTGAAGACTTGCATGCAATCACTCTGTTTGACATGACAGCATCAAGGCTATTATGCAAGATATTCTTTATCTTTGGTTCCCTGAGTACATGAGCTTTTTCTTCTGGAGTCCATTCAGCTTTAGCTTTGACCACATAATGTTCTGGTACTGTATCTGTTCGTTCTACGAACTTTGTTGGTATATATGGTCCATCACGAATCCTGTCCAAGTAGTCAGGATCCATAGCCTCCAGGTACATCAGCATCTTTACCCTCCATGTAGGATATTCTGATATCTTTAAGATGGGAATCTTCATGCTTTCATACTTGGTTGTCGACATCTTTAGATCGTATCTGATTCAGAATTAAATCAGTTTGCTCTGATACCAATTGTTGCCCAGTAATAATCTATTGTAGAAGGGGGGTTGAATACAATAGAGTAAGATAATCGACTTCTTAATGTATATATCACAAATATGAAAAGAAAGATAACAGCTTTATTAAATCTGATATAAAACTGTTACAAACTCTCTCAAGAAATTCTGATGTTCTTGAGAGCTGCTAGTTTACAAAAACTCTCTCAAGAAATTCTATGTTCTCGAGAGCTTCTATTCGATTATGTTCTCTCTCGAATGAATTACATAAATCGAAACCAAGACTGTGTTTATATAGTGCACACAGCTTCTCTATCAATAACAAGATAAGTCCTAATCAATAACAAAGATAGAAACCTATCCTTAATCGATAGCTACATACTACAAACCAGGAACAAATAGAATAAACTTCCATGTTTATCTAGACTCCAAATATAACTCGAAGTAGGAATCCTGATCAGCTTCAAGTTCTGATGATCAATCCTGATCATAGTCTGAGTAGGAATCCTGATGATCAATAAGATACTGACGCTTGATCAAATACTGATGACCATGCAATACTGATGACGTCAGCAATCCTGATCAGTTGAGTCTAGCTTCTGACGATCATTGAATTCTGATCTAACACTACATTTTATCTTGCAAAAATCTCAAAATAATTAAGAGAAATTTAGCATACCTAGCTCACTTACTAATCGTGAGAATGTGGATTCATCAAGTGGCTTGGTAAAGATGTCTGCAAGTTGTTGTTCACTTGGAACAAAATGTAACTCCACAGTACCATTCATAACATGTTCTCTAATGAAATGGTACTTGATGTCAATGTGCTTGGTCCTTGAATGTTGCACTGGATTCTCAGTAATGGCAATGGCACTAGTGTTGTCACAGAAAATAGGAATTTTCTCAACTCTTATTCCATAATCAAGTAGTTGATTTTTCATCCATAAAATCTGTGCACAACAACTTCCAGCTGCAATATACTCAGCCTCAGCTGTGGAGGTAGAAACTGAGTTTTGTTTCTTGCTGAACCATGAGACAAGCGTGTTTCCTAAGAATTGACAGGTGCCTGTTGTGCTTTTCCTGTCAATTTTACATCCTGCAAAATCTGCATCTGAATAACCAATTAGTTCAAAGCCAGATTCTCTAGGATACCAAATGCCAAGGTTTGGTGTTCCTTTGAGATATCTGAAAATTCTTTTAATAGCAACTAAATGGGATTCCCTAGGATCAGCCTGAAATCTAGCACATAGACATGTAGCAAACATAATATCAGGTCTACTAGCTGTTAAATATAAAAGTGAGCCTACCATGCCTCTGTAACCTGAAATGTCCACAGATTTTTCCTTAGTATTCAATTCAAGTTTGGTGGCAGTAGGCATGGGAGTTTTGGCAGGAGAGCATTCCATTAAATTAAACTTCTTTAATAAATCATGAATATATTTTGTTTGACTAATGAAAATGTCTTCATTAACTTGCTTCACTTGAAGACCAAGAAAGTAAGTTAATTCTCCCATCATGCTCATTTCATATTTACTTTGCATAAGCTTGGCAAACTTTTGACAAAGTTTCACATCTGTAGACCCAAAGATTATGTCATCTACATAAATTTGAACAAGTATAGTAGAGCCATTCACAACCCTGTGAAAAAGAGTTTTATCTACAGTACCTCTAGTGAAGTGATTCTCAAGGAGGAACTGTGAAAGTGTGTCATACCAGGCTCTAGGTGCTTGTTTCAAACCATAGAGTGCCTTGAGGAGGAAGTATACATATTCTGGAAAATCATCATCTTCAAAACCAGGAGGTTGACTTACATACACCTCCTCTTCCAATTCCCCATTCAGAAAAGCACTCTTCACATCCATTTGATAGACTTTGAAATTGGCATGGGCTGCATAGGCTAGGAAAATCCTTATTGCTTCTAGTCTTGCAACAGGAGCAAATGTTTCATCAAAATCAATTCCTTCTTCCTGTGAATAGCCTTTTGCAACCAGCCTTGCTTTGTTCCTTGTGACTATGCCATTTTCATCCATCTTGTTTCTGAACACCCATTTTGTGCCTATGACACTCCTGTCCTTAGGCTTGGGCACCAGCTTCCAAACATTGTTCCTTTCAAATTGGTTTAGCTCTTCTTGCATAGCCAAAACCCAATCTGGATCTAGAAGTGCATCCTCAACTTTCTTTGGCTCATCTTGAGACAGAAAGCTTCTATATAGACATTCTTCTTGAGTTGCTCTTCTAGTTTGGACTTTTGAAGAAACATCACCTATAATAAGTTCAAAGGGATGATCTTTAGTCCATTTCCTTGAGGGAGGTAGATTTGCTCTTGAAGAGGTAGCTTCATGATCATGATTGCCTTGATTGGATATTTGTCCTTGAGAAACTCCCCCTGAGTTTGTTGTCCCTAAATGATCACTTCTAGAAGCATTTCTATGACTGTCAACGGCATTACCATTTTGACTGTCAACGAAACGCTCATTTTGACTGTCAACGAATCGCTCATCATGACTGTCAACGAAATGACCATTTGGTCTGCTAGCAGCTATTCTTTTCAATCTTAATGCAGCAATTTCATCTTCACTGCTGCTTTCATCTGTGCTAGATACAACAACTTTAGGCTGTTTCTCAGTAGCCTTAACATGATTCACTTGATCTCCTTCCTCATTTTCAAAAGAAAGACTTTCATGGAAACCTTCATCACAGAGACCTTGAATTTTGAGATCATCAAAAACAACATGTACAGATTCCATAACAATGTTGGTTCTGAGATTATAGACTCTGTAGGCTTTCCCTGCTGCATATCCCACAAATATTGCTTCATCTGCCTTTGCTTCAAATTTCCCCAAATGCTCAGCTTGATTTCTCAGAACAAAGCACTTGCATCCAAAGACATGAAGAAAATCCAATAGTGGCTTCTTTCTTTTGAGTAGCTGATAAGGGGTCATTCCTTTGGCCTGATTAATCAAAGAAATATTCTGAGTGAAGCAAGCTGTATTAACTGCCTCAGCCCAAAAATAAGTTGGTAACTTTGATTCATCTAGCATTGTCCTTGCAGCTTCAATAAGTGTTCTGTTTTTCCTTTCAACTACACCATTTTGCTGTGGTGTCCTTGCTGCTGAAAACTCATGCAAATTACCATTTTCTTCACAGAACACCTTCATGCTTGAATTCTTGAATTCTGTCCCATTGTCACTCCTAATCCTTCTTACTTTCAAGTCAGGATGATTGTTTACCATCTTGATGTGATTGATAATGATTTCACTTGCCTCATCTTTGGAGAGCAAAAAGAAAGTCCATGTAAATCTAGAAAAATCATCAACAATCACAAGACAATATTTCTTCTTTGAAATAGACATGACATTTACAGGGCCAAACAAATCCATATGAAGCAACTCAAGCTGATGGACAATTGATGACTCTGTCTTGCTTTTGAATGATGCCTTCTTTTGTTTCCCTTTTTGACAGGCATCACACAAACCATCCTTGGAGAACTCCACCTGTGGAATTCCTCTAGCAAGATCTTTCCTCACCAAATCATTCATAACTTTAAAATTCAGATGAGATAATTTCTTGTGCCATAGCCAACTTTCATCCTTGCTTGCCTTGCTGAAAAGACAAGTGATGGTTTCTGGACTTGTGCTACTAAAGTCAGCAATGTACACATTCCCTCTTCTGAATCCAGTCATTACCACATTGTTGTTTCCTCCTTTAGAAACAACACAGGCTTCTCTAGAAAAAGTAACTAAAAATCATTTGTCACAAAGTTGACTGATACTAAGCAAATTGTGCTTAAGACCATCCACCAATGCAACTTCATCTATGATGACATTCTCTTTTGAAATCAAGACATATCCCTTAGTGTAGCCTTTGCTGTCATCTCCAAAAGCAATACAAGGGCCAGCTTTTTCCTGAAACTCTGTGAGCAGGGTAGAATCACCAGTCATGTGTCTTGAACAACCACTATCCAAGTACCAAAGATTCCTTTTGTCTCCCTGCACACAATAAAATCAAATCAAGTTGATTTTGGTACCCAAGTTTCCTTGGGTCCTGTTTTGTTAGCCTTTGCTTTCCCTTTTACATTATTTTTCGCCTTGGGCTCAGATTGATTTAAATCAATCTTTACCCTTGGTGTTGATTTCTGAGGGTTGCTCACATTTTCATTCACAGCATGCATAGTTGGAGGAATAAGCATGTTATTCATATTCCATGGCATTTGTGGCACATTAAACATATTCATGTATGGATTAGACACAAATGGCATGCTGGCATATGGATTTTGAAATTGTGCATATGGAGCAAACATGTTAGGCATAACAGGCATTGTAGGCATAGAACTATTCATTGCAGGCTTGGGAATTTTCACTTTAACAGTCTTCTTAACAGATTTGCAGTTAGTAGATAAATGACTAACACTTCCACAATTAACACATGTCTTTCTAGGAGCATATTTATCAGGTGTGTAATTGTTGTGTTTGTTAATTCCTACTTTGCCATTCCTGTTATTCTTTTTATTTCCCTTAGCCTCAACTTGAACATTCTCTAACTTATCTTTCAATTGCTTGTTGGACAAGTGACCTACATTAGCTCTCTCAACAGGCTTCTCAACTTTCTTTGATTTACTAGACTCACCTTGAACAAAGTTCTTGGTGACAGGACCATACTTATTATTAAGTCTAGTGAGTTCATCTTTTCTTTTCTCTGTCAACGAAACACCCTGATCGGTTGATGGTTCATCTGTCAACAAAACATTGCATTCCGTTGACATATCAACCTTCAACAAATGATCATTGTTGTTTGTTGACTCTGTTTCTGATTCTAAGGTTTCACAAACATACCCTAGTTTCTCTTTGTTCTTTTTCCATGATTGTTCACAAAAAGATTCCATACCTTGAACATTAATGATGTTGGTAGCAACATTCCTGGCATCTTTCCATTTAGCAATCACACTTTGTTCTATTTCAAGTTGTGTCTTAAGAATTTCTTCCCTTTGTAACACGTTTTCAAGTTAATTCTTAGCATCCCTACTAACACATCTCATTTTCTCAAATTCAATGAGCTGTGCTTCTAACATTTCATTCCTATCACTTAAGAGCAAATTAGTCTCTTTTATTCTTGAATTCTCTTTGGTAAGTGATTTAAGAGTAACACTTATATAATACAGTAGACATTTCATTTACTGCACTATCGCATTCCTCTTTAGAAAGCTCAGAAAGATTAGTAATTGTTACCTGGTTGCTTGAGGAGCTTGCTTCCTGCTCATGATTGTTAGCCATAAGAGCCAGGTTGACATATTCAACATCATCATCAGAATCTTCACCATTACCAGCCCAATCATACTCCTGAGACATGAAAGCCTTTTCTTTTTGCTTGAGAAGTTCAAAGTATTTCTTTTTATAATCAACAGGCTCAAATTTCCTGTTGCCCTTCTCAATCTTGGGCTTTATGCAGTCTCCAGCAAAGTGACCAAGCATTCCACAATTGAAACATTTAGATTTAGACTTTTCAATCCAGTTACTTTTGTTAGGTTGAAAGTCTCTCCTTGGTGGCCTTGCTTCTGAGTTTCTCTTGAACTTGAACTTAGAGAATTTTCTTGATAGAAAAGCAATGTGTTCATCAATCTCATCTAAGTCATCCAAGTTGGCTGGTTCTAGTTCTTCTTCTTCTGTCATCTTACCTTTACCCTTGCTAACATCACTTCTACAACTAGCTCGACTAGTTGTGGCCTTTGCAGCTTCTTTAGTGTCATCTTCCAGTTGGTTCACAGATGCAATCAATGCAATAGATCCACCCTTCTTCTGTACCTTTTCAATTTCTTCATCTTGCTCCATTTCCAACTCATATGTCTTCAAGGTTCCATAAAGCCTTTCAAGAGTGTAGTCTTTGTACTCTTGAGTGTTTCTGAGAGAAACAGTCATAGGCTTCCATTCTTTTGGAAGAGCTCTAAGAAATTTAAGGTTTGAATCCTTGGTTTGATAGATCCTCCCATACAACTTTAATCCATTCAAAAGCTTCTAAAACCTACTAAACATGTCATTTAGGGTTTCACCAGCTTTAAAATGAAAATGCTCATATTGTTGTATAAGGAGTTGCATTTTATTTTCCCTGACTTGCTCAGTTCCTTCACAGAGAGTTCTAACAGTGTCCCATACTTTTTTGGAGGTTGTAGAATTTATGACATTGTCAAACATCTCTTGCTCCAAACCATTAAACAGAATGTTCATGGTTCTTTTGTCTTTATGGACTTCTGCAACATCTTCAACAGTCCATTCTGAGACAGGTTTTGGAATCTCTACATTAGGAGCATCATCTGGCAGTCCAACTCTAGAATCAAGCTTCATGGGAACGTGTGGACCTTTCTAAAGTCAGTCTACATACCTCTCATCCATAGACATGAGATGTAAATGCATCTTTACTTTCCAGTGAAAGTAATTGTCCTTATCAAGAACTGGTATCTTCACACCTGCATCCTTCTTCACCATGGTTTCTGTTTTTGGTCTTGATCTTTAAACTTCTTCTATGTTAGAAGCTTGCTCTGATACCAAAGATGTTAATCCCAAATGACCTAACAGAATTGTAGAAGGGGGGGGGGGGTTGAATACAATTCTTGATATTTCTTAAACTTAAAACAACTTACAAATAAAAACTGAACTTAAAGTAAAAATCACAAGCACATAAATAATTTCAGTTGGATTGTTTGATGATCCAAATGAAGTGATTTTTATTGCGGAAATAATCTGTGATACAAAAGTACACAGCTGCTCAGTTACAAGGTTGTAGAGAAGAATGCTCTCAAGGATAGCTAATACAAACTATTTGTTTTTCTTCTCTATAATTAAAGTAACTGCTACACTTGGTTATATATCCCCAAGTTTACAACCCTATTTTTGGCTACACTAAAAGTACAATGAGTAACCACCAATAGTTTGCTTTTCATCCCTTTGTCCAGTGGTCCTTGGAGATCCTTGCTTTTGTCTTCATGCTTATTATGATCACTCCCAAGACCCAATTGGAAACTGGGATGTTTCCTTATTCCCCATGTCCATTTTAATGGTTTCCAATGCAAAGTACACTTCCACATCACCTTTAGATCTGTTCAGTAAACTGTCACTATCACTTTGTCAACTATTCAGAAAAGCAATAATGATTCGTTGATAGCAGGGAGATGTGTTTCGTTGATAGCTTTATTCTTCATTCCGTTGATGGTGTTTCCCTCGTTTCGTTGATGAGTAAACTCCATACCGTTGACAGAGTAATCTTCATACCGTTGACATGTCTTCACTTAGGCAAAATTACAAGGCATAATATATTTACAATTAACCAACCTATTTTGCCTATCTAGTAATTAGTCAACATGACTTAGAAAACCTATCTAGTACATACAACAAAATGCATATCAAACTGTGAAGTATTGTACAGTGCAATTGCTACATCACTCATTTCGTTGATGAGCTTCCTGTCAACGGAATGCTGCAAAGCATGCCATTTCGTTGACAGCTACAAAATAACTTTACACAAATTCTACTAAGTGTTTTATGTTTATCATCAAGAACAACATATTCCTAACAAAAGATGATACTTGGATTTGTTTACATTAATTATCAGTACAGTATTATTTTGGTGAGCCTTGTTGCTTACCCTTGCTTGTTTATTTATATCACAACAACAGATAAACCAGATGGCACGTACCGAAACCACCATGCGCAAGAGGGCGCGGGTACCCAGAGGACTCTCCCCTGACACTATTGCCGCCATAGCTGAGGTAGAACTTACTAGTGATATAGACTGGTAGTTGGATTCAGCTTTTAATTATATGTATGACGTAACTTAAAGAAGTGGCAGCAAACATAAACTTGTAAATTATATTTTGGGCTTGTAAACACTCATGATATGTATGTGGATCCTGTCAGCAGTACTTATTTCAAGTTCATCTCTGGGACTATAACTTGTCTGTGTGTATGTGAGCTTAGATTGCGGGGTCATAGCATGTCATTTATTTATATTGATTCAAGTCAAGCATGAAGTATGGAATAATGACCGTAACGACCAGATCTCCGACCCCGGATCTAGGGCTGTTATAGAGATGGTATCAGAGAAAGAGTTAGACATCCCAGAGATGATGAGACGTTATAATTATAAACTCACTAAGATAATAAGAACCCTTGCCAGGTTCACCTAAAACCCTTATGGGAACTCTTAAATACCATGATAGTAATATAGTTCGTTATTGTGTAGGCGGGCGATATCCCAGACCCAGAGGCGTTGGAGCGGCAGCATGATGAGGAGGTACTCCGGGCCTCAGACCCACGCTATGAGAGATCAGGAGGTGAGCACCAGGAGGAGGATCCGGAGGAGGACCCGGAGGAGGATCCAGAGGTGGATCCAGAGTGGGCTCCGGCAACTGAGCTCGACGAGGAGATTCCTGTTGTTGAGGTAGATCCAGAGGAGGAGATGGAGGGTGAGGCTCAGGCTGAAGAGCAGGGTTGGGATGATTCGGGGAGTCCAGTTTCTGTCTTACCTCCACTTCCCCCTAGTCCCCCTAGTCCCCTTAGTCCCCCACCTCTCCCGCTGAGTCCTCCTGAGGATCATGAGGAGCAGACCTCAGAGCCCACTCAGGCAGAGGATGTCCCGCCAGCGAGCCCAGTCACTCCGCCCCATGTTCCCCTAGATGGTATACCGGTTTCTGTGCATGGATGGATGGTGAGCAGGATGATTACAGACTTGACAGCAGCAGAGGCCAGGTTGGCCGAGTCTCGGCTACAGCTCGCCGCAGAGAGGACTGAGAGGCTTAGGCTCCAGCGTGTCAGGAGGACCCTTCGCCCTCAGGCTTTTAGGAGGGAGGTGACCCGCATCGAGCGCCGGGCACGAGCGAGGATTAGGGCTTTACAGACAGACGGAGGTGGCAGAGTGTCCCGATTTGATAATGAGGAGATCGTCCGTCTTGCGATGATCAGGGTGAGGGCCCTGACCCGCGCTCGTGGCTGACTCCAGATACAGTGATATGGTAGTCTAGCCTACTAGTCTTGCCCGGCCATAGTAGAGTACCGACTTTTGGAGGGTTTGTTTTGTTGTATATAGTTCCCGTAGGCAGACTAGATGGATAGACTTTGTATCTCACTTTTATGCTAGTTGTTGTTATCAGGCAGTTGTACTCTAAAACTATGATGTTGGTTCAGATGTTGTATTTTGACAGCACTATGTATATATGGGTTTTCGTTTCAGCTACACCAGTTTTAGTGACATGGTCACTAGTGTGTTTGGTCTTTATCTGTGCGCATTTTCCCGATTTAAATTGCCATCATATATAGAACTGGGGATCCTAAATCCCAAATATACTATCATTGTGTAAGGAGAAATCCTACAAAACAGGTGCATAAATTTAATGTGGTTTTCCAAAATTTCAGTAAGATTCCTCCGCGAAGAATTGGAACTAGGGCCAACCCCCATGAGTCTATCGACCAAGAGAGTCACAACCAACATGTTGAAAACCCTGAGTATGATGAAGAATATGACGAAGATTACAATGAGCAGGAAGACTCTCAGTATGGGGAAAGAAATGAAACCTTCTACACCGCGGAGTTTGAGGATGAAAGGGAAGAAACTAAGGTTGAGCAAGAGAGGGAAGATCGGAATAGAGACCCTATGGGTCAGTTCATGGACTTGCTTAGACAAAATTTGGTTCGACAACCCCAACCACCTCAAGGGGACAGCAGTAATGTGGCCAACTCTTTCAGGGCCTTCAAATCACTAAAGCCTCCTGAGTTTACAGGATCAGCCGACCCAGTAGAGGCGAGGGCATGGATTAAGGAGATGGAGAAGTCATTTGAAATTCTGAGTATTGAGGAAGCACAAAAGACCGTTTTTGCAACGTATATGTTAAAGGGAGAGGCCAACTATTGGTGGGAGGCCAAGGGAAATATGGAAGCAGATGCTATGGTAGCATGGGAAAGGTTTAAGCAGTTATTTCTGGAAAAGTATTTTCCGAGATTTATGAAAACTCAGATGGAGCTCAAGTTCTTGGAGCTAAAACAAAATAATTTATCAGTAGCAGAATATGAAGCGAATTTTACCGAACTGTCAAGGTTCGTGCCTGAGTTTGTGGACACAGACGAAAAGAAAGCTAGTAGGTTTCAGCAAGGGTTGAGGCCAGGGATTCAGAATCGAGTGGCTATTCTGGAAATTACAGATTATGCCACCCTAGTACAGAAAGCCTCAATCGCAGAAGCAGGCATTGACCAAGTCCAGAAAGAAAGAGGAGGAAGAAAGAGGAAGCATGTGAGTGTGGGAGGGGGTTCGGAAGGAGGCAACCCTTCGAACAAGTTCAATCGCAGAGCGGTTTCCCTACCTGGTAGAAATGAAGGATCCAGGCCAACCATGGGCACCAGCCTAAACCAAAGTAATAAACAGTCGGGAGCACCACAGTCTCAACCCTCTCGACCTTCATTTCCGATATGTGCCACTTGTAGAAGGAGACACCCAGGTGTATGCAAAGTGGGTACGACAACTTGTTATAAATGTGGACGACCAGGCCATTATGCCAGTTCTTGTACCAGGGATTTCCTTAGTGACAGCAAGAGTCCTACTTATTATAATTGTGGTTAGCAGGGACACATATCAAGAAATTGTCCAAGGGGCAAGCCAGCAGCATCAGGGGCCAGCAAGGCTGCCTCCAACAAGCCACCAACGGCCAGAACTTTTAACATGACCGTGCATGATGCAGTGAGGGATACCGATATGATAGCGTGTACTCTTTCTCTCAACTCAGTTAGTGCAAATGTTTTATTTGATTCTGGAGCGACTAAATCTTTTATATCAAGGGACTTTGCTTATAAATTAAGACTTAAAGCTCAACCCCTGAGAGGTTCCTTGCAAGTAGAAATAGCCAATCATGAGATAGTCCCAGTTAATCGGATTCACCCCGGATGTGAGTTAAAAATAGGAGATCAATCTTTTTCTGTCGATTTGATTCCTTTTAAGTTAGGGGAGTTTGACGTTATTTTAGGAATGGATTGGTTATCCCGTAATAACGCTCAGATAGATTATAAAGGGAAGAAGATTAGATTGAGTACCCCAGGGAAGAAAGATATAGTGTTCAAAGGGATAAGACAGACACGAAAATTTTTAACCATGGCCCAAACCAAGAGATTGTTGCGAAAAGGAAACGAAGCTTACTTAGCTTACGTGGTGGACACCCAGAAGGAGGTGCCCAATCTGCAGGATATTCCAGTAGTCAATGAATTCGAGGATGTGTTTCCCCAAGATCTTCCAGGGTTACCACCCGACAGAGAAATTGAGTTTGCGATTGAGCTAGCCCCAGGGACGGTGCCAGTGTCCAAGGCCCCCTACAGATTAGCCCCAGTAGAGATGAAGGAGCTGGCTACCCAGTTGCAAGAACTGTTAGAGAAAGGCTTTATAAGACCTAGTGTGTCGCCTTGGGGCGCACCGGTGTTGTTTGTTAAGAAGAAGGATGGGAGTATGAGATTATGCATCGACTATCGCGAATTAAACAAGCTAACCATAAAGAACAAGTATCATTTGCCAAGAATCGATGATTTGTTTGATCAGCTAAAAGATGCTGTATACTTTTCTAAGATTGACTTGAGAACTGGATATCACCAGCTTAAGATTAAACCCGAGGATATTCCTAAGACAGCATTCCGTACCCGTTATGGACATTACGAGTTCTTGGTGATGTCGTTTGGATTAACCAATGCCCCCGCAACCTTTATGGACTTGATGAATAGAGTGTTCAAGAAATATCTGGACAAATTCGTAATAGTTTTCATTGATGACATTCTTATCTATTCCAAGACGGAAGCAGAACACGCTGAGCATCTGAGGATAGCCCTAGGAACCCTCAGGAAAGAACAGTTGTATGCCAAGTTCTCGAAATGTGAATTCTGGAAGGAGGAGGTGCAATTCTTAGGGCATGTGATTAATAAAGAAGGAGTGTTGGTCGACCCCTCCAAGATAGAAGCAGTTTCGAATTGGGAGCGTCCAACCACCCCAACAGAGGGAAGGAGCTTTATCGGACTGGCAGGGTATTACCGAAGATTTGTGCAAGATTTTGCAAAGATAGCAGCCCCGTTAACGCGACTTACCCGCAAGACGGAGAAGTTTGAATGGACAGATAAATGTGAGGAAAGTTTTCAAGAGTTGAAGAAAAGGTTGGTGATGGCCCCCGTGTTGGCGTTGCCTGATGGAAAAGGAGACTTCGTGATTTACAGTGATGCTTCGCACAAAGGATTAGGGTGCGTGCTTATGCAGCATGATAAATTAATCGCGTATGCGTCAAGGCAGCTAAAGAACTACGAGATTCGATACCCAACTCACGATCTAGAATTAGCAGCGATAGTTTTCGCCTTAAAGATTTGGAGGCACTATTTGTATGGGGAAAAATGCGAAATCTACACTGATCATAAGAGCCTCAAGTACATCTTCACCCAGAAAGAACTTAACATGCGCCAGAGAAGATGGCTAGAACTGATTAAAGATTATGACTGTGAAATTCGTTATCACCCGGGTAAAGCCAATGTGGTGGCTGACGCCCTTAGCAGAAAGGAAAGGCTTAAGATGATGACTTTGGAAGAAACACTGATAAGAGATATGGAGAAGTTGGAAATTGAGATCAGAATTCCAGGAGATAGTCAAGAAAAGTTGATGGAAATTCAAGTCCAACCTCCATTGCTAGAAAAGATCAAGTTATGCCAAGAACGAATGCTCCAAGAAGAAAGAGAATCCCTGACAGGGGAAGAGATGAAGACTGAGAAAGACAACCAAGGCATAATGAGATATACTTACAGAATTTGGATTCCTAACGTCCCAGAGCTAAAAGATGAGATTCTGCATGAAGCTCACAATACCAGATACTCAATTCACCCAGGAGGAAATAAGATGTATCAAGATTTGAAAGAGTATTACTGGTGGCCTAACATGAAAAGAGACGTGGCGGAATGGGTAGGCAAATGCCTGACCTGTCAAAGAGTAAAAGCTGAGCATCAAAGGCCCAGTGGACTTCTACAACCTTTGGAAATTCCCGAATGGAAATGGGATCATATAGCAATGGACTTTGTTGTGGGTTTACCAAGGACCAAGGCCAATCATGACGCCATATGGGTGATAATAGACCGACTAACAAAGTCAGCCCACTTTCTACCAATTAATGAAAGGTTCACTGTTGACAAACTAGTGGATATCTATGTGAAGGAGATTGTGGCCTGGCATGGAGTCCCGGTGACCATTGTATCAGATCGAGATCCCAGATTTAATTCAAGATTTTGGAGGAGCTTTCAAGAATGTGCCGGAACCAAGCTGAATATGAGTACTGCCTATCACCCTCAGACAGATGGGCAAAGTGAAAGGACCATCCAAACACTTGAGGATATGCTGAGGTTCTGTGCCCTAGATCTTAAAGGAAGTTGGGATGATCACTTACCATTAGTTGAATTCTCTTATAATAATAGTTTCCATGCGAGCATCGGAATGCCACCATATGAGGCCCTTTATGGAAGAAGATGCAGGTCTCCCTTGTATTGGGATGAAGTTGGTGAGCGTAAGTTGCTAGGACCTGAAATGGTTCAAAGGACAAAGGACATAGTTGATTTAATCCGAGGACGGCTAGTAGCAGCCCAGGATAGACAAAAGAAGTATGCAGATTTGGCTCGGAAGGGCAAAGAGTATGAAGTAGGAGACCTAGTGTTCTTAAAAGTATCTCCTTGGAAAGGATTGATGAGATTTGGAAAGAAAGGAAAGTTGAGCCCTAGATACATTGGGCCGTTTGAGGTTTTGAGACGTATTGGAAAGCTAGCGTATGAACTGGCACTACCCCCATATTTGCAACAAGTCCACAATGTGTTTCATGTTTCGATGCTAAGGCCCTACAAGTCAGATGCTAAACATATAGTGGAATACGAGCACGTAGACATGCAGCCCGACTTGACCTATGTGGAGCAACCAATGGAAATTATAGATCGAAAGGAACAAGTGCTCCGGAACAAGGTTAGAGTTGTGTGGAGAAATCATAATGTGGAAGAATCAACTTGGGAGCTAGAGAGCGAAATGCTGGAAAGATATCCCCATTTGTTTTCAGAGTGATTCCGGGACGGAATCCTTTTGAGGGGAGACTGTAAGACCCCAGATTTTGGGTAGAATTAAAACTTTTATTATATGTTGATGTATATATGAATAGTGGTAATGATTTTGAGAATCAAGTTATGAAATGAATATGGATTTCAGTTTTCAAGTATTTTGCGAATAGTGAGAATGGACTGATCATTTAGATAAGAATAATCTCTCTGGAAAGTAAGAATATAACACCCCAAGGAAGAAAGGTATTTTTATGTCATCCAAATTGATATCTGGTATTCATCCGACAACTCTGTGAACAAGATAGCGTATGCCCGAGAAAGCACTAGAGCATTTTCTAAGTGCAAGAAATAAAGAGGAAATAAACCAGGAATATTGGAACTGATATTGATCCAAACGATTACGATATTAAATAAAGATTTTAGACAAGGGAGTACATGGAATTATAATATAAGATTTTATTTAAGATACTCATGATATTCAGAGAAAACATTCCAAGGGGATTATAGAGAAACCACTGAAAACATTTACGAAGCAGAGCAGTACCGGATCAACAAAATACGAATAAATAAATGCGACGTACAAGTATAACATTATTTTGTTACAGGAATAAAAGAGAAGCTAGTTGGTGAAAGAAGGAAACTCAAGAGTGACCAAAGTGTAAGTCAACTAAAAGATGAAGGACTAGGATGCAAATTGCTAAAGTAAAAGCATCAAATAACAAGCCAACAAGTGGATGGCCAAGATGTAACCAACACAAAAGTAGAAATGTCATCCAAGGGCTAGCATTTAGTCTTGCAAAAGTAAGGATAAATACATAAAAAAACATGTAATAAAGTGAAAAAGAGAAGCATCACCACCACCACTCCATTAAGGAGCTCTCGGCCAAGCTTCAAGAAGGAAGGGGATTTGAAGATTTCTTCCACCAACAATTGCAAACTAGAGCTTAAAACAAAGCTAGTGATTAGTACAAGGTGAGCCATGAATCTTATAGCCTTCCTTTAAGCTTTTCATTTTCAAATAAATGGATGAAGATGATGAATGAATAGTAACCAAGTTTTTGTTTGGTTTTGATTTTGAATCTATGGCTTCTAAAGGTTATATCAAGCAAGGATCTAAGTTTATATTGGTGTATTGGGAGTAAACAAGCTTGGAGGAGGTATGAACCTTGAACCCTTGAATGTATTAAGTGATTTTTGAAGCTTTAGTGGTGTAAAAGCATGTTTATGATCTTAGTAGCTATGATTGGGCTTTGTTATAAGTAATATTGAGTTTTAAGAACGGAAAGGCATTGCTTGGCCTCAGTTCTTGGTTATATAAGAAGTATATGTTGTGTGGAGTGATTGGTAAGCAAGTTGAATGGTTTGAATTTTGGGATTATCCGATTTATAGCCGTCGTAATGCCGAAATTTCTAAAACCTATAAAACAGAGCATAACAGTTGAGATAGGTCTCGGGCCTTGATGAGTATATGACTTTTACTTATAGATTTTTGAACGTAGATCGTTTTGGCGCAAAATATCGGAACTATCCGACTTACGGTTTAGGAGATATGGCCGAATTAGTAAAAGTGGTTCGAAAACAAGAAGAAAAGTTCGTAACTGAAATTGAGCCTTCTTAACTCCATCATTGCAGGGGATAATCTTGATAGTTAAATATTAGAGATAGTAAGGAAAGTGTAGGAGAAGACCTTGTGTGAAAAAGAGAGTTTTTCAATTTTATAAAAATGTTTGAAGTAAGGTTAAGTGCGAGAAATCCCTTAAAACAAGTACTTGGTTATAGCTTTAGAAAAACTCTGAGAAACGAATCGAAAATCTTGAAATGGATCATAAGAGGTTGACCCTAGAGCATTTATGACTTTAAGTCAGATTAAGAGCAAGCTGGGGTGATGTCCCTTGATAACAAACAAGTACCTAATTATAAGATGTTAATAGAGATTGCAAGGGGTTATGAACATATGGTTGCATTGGTGTGGTGTTTAAGTTTGAGAATAGTCGTTGTTTGATTCCTAAGTATAAGTTATTGATGAAAGGTATTTTTATTGTTGATAGATCGCCGGACCACTGCAAGACACCACTCACAGACTCAGAGATCAGGCAAGTTTTCAAACCTATGCCTCTATAAACTGTTGTTGTGATAAATAAAAGATTTTGTTATATATGCTATGTGTTCATGATTTCGAAATGGTATTTATGATGTTAAGTCTAAGTTGGATTTACAAGCTATGGTTGTGGCAATATTCAATATGTTAAGAAAAGCCCTCAGTAGGGGGGGTATATACTCTGTATTTATTTTACGGACCGGGAATGGTATCAGTTGTTATCTAGAGTTATATTATTATACTATTATCCCTTATTTTCTTAAGAAAGTATTTGGGAATTACTTCTAAATAAATATTCTTTATTAAATATAGTTTTCATTAATTATTTAAAGCCCTACTTCTTAAGGAAGTATTTTGTGAAACTATTCTTTAATCCTAGATAACTAGTAAAGTTTTATTCAGACCATTATAAATATAATGAGAGAAGGTTCCCAAATCTATTTTCCTTTTAAGTCTATATTCTGAAAGACTTAAATGTTCGCTCAAACTACAAAGACTCAGGGGATCTTTCTCAAGTTTTAATGTTTGTTTCAAATGGACTGCCCGGTCCTAAATCTTTTTGAAACTATTAATTTAACAGCTTCGTATGCTACCATCGAAATGATTTTGATTACTTCCTCAAGACTCGAGGAGTAAGATCAGTGGAATCAGTTGTATCCATTAACAAGCGTCAGCTTGGGAAATATGGGTGAATTTTCCTTTCCAACCAGATATGACTACTTTGTGGAGTTGTATACTTGGGGAAAAAGGGAAAGGAACTTTATGTTTCAGTGTTATGGATTTACTCGAACTTGGAGAATATGTAAGGGACTGAGTAGCGCCGGTCCCCTAAGGGAATTACAATAAGGCCGACGGACTGTGTTAGAATCTTACTCACATAGTAGATGGGTTTCTGAACCTTTAAATCTTCTTTTACCAAAACGGCACCCAGGGCTGTGTTAGAAACCGCCAAGTACAAATAAAGAGTTTCTCCCGTCTTTGGCTTTGCCAACAGTGGTGCCTCAGCCATGTATTTATTCAGGTCCTCAAAGGCCTCTTGGCTTTCAGTTGTCCACTCAAAAATTTTCACGTTCTTGAGTGCTTTGAAGAAGGGTAAACACTTCTCTCCTGACTTGGAGATAAATCTTCCCAATGCTGCCACTCTTCCCGTTAGTTTTTGGACATCCTTGACAGTCTTTGGTGGTTCCATGTCTAGAATTGCTTTGATTTTGTCGGGATTAGTCTCGATTCCTCTCGGAAACCATAAGACCTAAAAACTTTCCCGAGCCTACACCAAAGGCACACTTAGCTGGATTCAACATCATCTTGTGGTGCCTCAGCACTTCGAATGCTTCTCGTAGATGGTTTATGTGATCGGCCTTATCGAGGCTTTTAACCAACATGTCATCCACATAGACCTCCATGGTTTTTCCAATC
Source organism: Heracleum sosnowskyi (assembly GCA_030848705.1). Taxonomy (NCBI): domain Eukaryota; kingdom Viridiplantae; phylum Streptophyta; class Magnoliopsida; order Apiales; family Apiaceae; genus Heracleum; species Heracleum sosnowskyi. Next base: position 79,536,126 of record CM061242.1, read on the forward strand.
AGGTGTCCAAAAATTTTGTTCACCAATCTTTGGTATGTTGCCCCTGCATTCTTAAGTCCAAATGCCATGACTAGATAACAGAAAACACCAAAGTCAGTGACAAATGATACCTTGGAGATGTCATCTTTGTGCATTTTGATTTGGTTGGTTGTATCCACTGAAGCCATCCATGAAACTTAGCATCTCGTGCCCAGCTGTGGCATCTATTAGGGCATCAATCCTTGGTAAGGGAAAACAATCCTTAGGACATGCATCGTTCAAATTAGTGAAGTCTACACACATTCTCCATTTTACATTGGCCTTTTTGACCATCACGGGGTTAGCCAACCAATCTGGGAATTGTATCTCTTCAATGAATCCGGCCTCCAGAAGTTTTTCTACTTCTTGTTTAATGGCCTCTTGCCCTTCTGGAGCAAAATTTCTCTTCTTTTGTTTCACCGTCTTTCTTTCAGGATCCACATTCAACTTGTGAGTTATCAATTGGGGATCGATCCCTAGCATGTCAGCCGCTGTCCAAGCAAAAACGTCATTATTCTCTTGAAGAAAAGATATGAGCTTGCTTTTCAATGGCTCAGGCAGTAGTGCTCCAACATAAGTCACTTTCTTCGGTTCACCAGGGACTAAGGGAATTGGGATTAAATCCTCAGCTGGTTTCCCTCTTCGGTCCTCATTGTCACTAGTATCCATATCTTCAATTGGGAGAACCTGCCGCCCCCCCCCCCCCCCGATTCCATCAGGCCTTAACGCGGCTACATAACAACTTCTAGCCATCTTTTGGTCTCCCCGTTCTTCACCAATTCCATTCCTCGTTGGGAACTTGATTTTCAGATGATAGGATGAGGCAACGGCCTTGAACGCATGAAGACCAGTTCTTCCCAGGATTGCATTGTAGGTCGAAGTTGCCTTTATAACTATGAAGTTCAACATCTGAGTAGACGTATTCGACCCTTGCCCCATTGTCATTGGGAGTTGGATAGTGCCTTCGACCTTTGACTCCACTCCATTGAATCCATATATGGGCATATTCGAGGGTGTCAACTGAGAGTCGGTATAGCCCATCTTGATAAAAGCATCATGGAACAAGATGTCCATTGAAGCTCCATTGTCGACCAAAACTCTCTTGGTTTCAGAATTTCCTATCACAGGAATGATGACTAAGGGATCATCGTGGGGAAACTTCACTCCCTCCAGATCTGAATCATCAAAACCTACTGATACTTCTGTTCGAGCACGCTTCGGTGCTTCTCCAACCACGGTCATTACTTCTCGGGAATAAGCCTTTCTTGAGTTTCGGGAGGACCCAACAGCGGTTGGCCCTCCGAATTTCATGTTGATTACCGGCCCTCGGGGCTTGGGATTTCGATCTTGATCGTTGTCCCTTCTATCATAATCCTTCCTTTCATAGTTCCCCCTTTGACTCCCTTGGTTTCCATCCTTGGTGAAATTACTGAGCTTTCCTCTTCGTATCAGAAATTCGATCTCATCTTTCAATTGCCTACAATCATCGGTGTCGTGACCGACTTCCTTGTGGAACCTACAGAATTGGTTTTGGTTCCGTTTGGACATGTCAGCCCTCATTGGCTTCGGCCATTTAAGATCTCCCTCCTTAGCTATCTCCATCGGAATTTAACTCCTGGGGATGTTCAATCTTGCATACTCCGTGAACTTTGGCCCAAAATTATTCCTTTTGGGTGGAGAATCAAAATCTTTTGATGTTCTAGGAAACTTTTCCTTGGCATCATACTCCTGTGTTTCCTTTCTCTTCTTTGAATTTCCACTACCACCAGTAGTGGGTTCATATTTTCTCATGCTTTCTTCAGCCTTGATGTATTTTCCGGCTCTATCTTGGAGCTCAGCATGCTCTCGGGTGGATGTTTTGCTAACGATCTTTTGAAGTGATCATCAGTAGTTCCTTGCTGCAAGGCTATCATAGCCACTTTGTCCTCTAAGTCCGGGACTTTCAGAGCCTCCCGGGTGAATCGATTGATATAATCCCTTAGAGCTTCATTCTTTCCTTGTTGGATTCCCATGAGTGATGCAGAGCTTTTCTCATGCACTCTTCCACTAACGAATTGATTGATGAAAGCTTTGCTTAGTTCCTTGAAAGACCCAATAGAGTTGGGAGAAAGACGACTATACCAACGTTGGGCCATGCCTGCCAGGTTTTGCGGAAACGCCCTACACTTGACCGCATCGTTGGTTGGCTGTAACAGTAGTGCATTGGAGAAGGTTCTTACATGATTTGCGGGATCCCCTGTTCCATCATAAGCTTTGATCGTTGGCATCTTAAACTTCCTGGATATGGTAGCTTTCATGATGTCTTGAGTGAATGGTGATGTAGGATAATCAGGATCTCCTAGAGGCAACAAAATACTAGGATCACCCCTTGGGGCTTCAGCCCTCTTGGTTCTTCTTGGTGTCGGGTCCAAGTTAATCACAGGGACTCGTTGTGCTCTTGTTGCTTCCTCTTCGGCCAATAGTTTCTTGAGCCTTGCAACCTCAGCCTCATGGGCTGCGATATTTTCCTTAGTAGTTTGGGATTGTTCCCGATTTGTTTGAGAAGAACATCTTCTCCTTGGGGCAACATCCCTTTCTTCTCCAGTTGAGTCATTCTCATCCTCGGTATATGGTCCCGAGTAATCTCAAATCAAAGGGGTCCTTCGAGTTTGAGTTTGTAGATTCTGGGGTCCCAGGCCTTGTATATAAGGGGGGACATATGCTTCATGGTAAGTGGGGTTGAGACCACTACCGCCCGCCATGGGTCGAGGGGGCATGCCATAGCTTGGCATCCCCAAAGTTTGAGTAGCGTATTGGGGGAGATCAGTAGTATGGAGTTGAAGACCACTTGGTGCATTCATGAGCAGTGGGGAGGTCGTGATTGGTTGCTGGTGAGCGGTCTCTTGTGGATTAGATCCATGAATGACCATCTGTAGAGGATTCGTCCCTTCAACCGAAATTGGGATCTCCGGTCCTTGAGTATTGGTGGGAATATTCGCCCCTTGAGTGCCAGTAGTTGGCGACAGTTGATTTCCGTGAGTATCAGCCTCAGAGGTGATAGGAAGCTCCTCAGAAACTGGAGTATCTCGAGTTGTTCTTCATGTGTTTGCCATGGTTGATGTTGTCTTCCCACAGACGGCGCCAAATGTTATAGATTAAAAAATGTGCTTGTATATTAATTGCTAGGATTTATGAGCTTTCGAGCTTTAATGGTTGTTCTTGCGTTTTGAGACTAAATCGGTCCTCACAAGATGCCTACGTATCTCAATCGGTACTGAGAATCAAGCCAAAGACGTAGTTCTGATTGTAGGATCAGGTCCTTTATACAGGCGTCTGGAGCCTTGTATTTTGGGTAAGTTTAGGAGTCTTAGCTATTAAGTCTCTTTTTTGATAATGGATAAACATTGTATTTCTTGCTGAATAAGTCTTTTCCTTGTTGATAAAGGCTATGACTCATTAATTAGGATTCTGGATCCTTCTTTGATAAATTTACCATATTTTGGACTCTTTTCATGAGCTGTATATTTTCCCTATTTATTAATTACGAAATTAATAAATAATCAGGGTTTTGGGCTTTGGGCTTTAATTATTGGGCCTTTCCAAGGAATCATTAATTATATTTCTATAATTACTTTTCTAACCATATCAATTAGTATAGAATGTTTAGATTCCTCAATTAGTAAGTCTCCATTAGTAAGTCTAATTTGGATTTTTTTAATTATGAACATTCATATTAATTGACTTGAAGAGAAAATTTAGAAGAATATTAAGGTCCATTTAATTTCTTCCATTAGTAAATCTCTAAAAGTAAATTAGATGTTTTCTAATTTTTTTAAACTTGACTTAAATAGAAAATTCAGAAGAATATATAGATAATATATTCAGTTTCTTTTGTTAGTAAATATATTCACAAATATAAAATTAGGAGAATATTAAAATAGTATAATTAGTTTCCTCCATAAGTAAAGATTTTAAATACACGAATATTAAAATTGTATATTTAGTTTACTCCATTAATAAAAATTTAAAAGATAATTGAGATATTTTTTAATCAAAAATTTAGGAGAATATTAAAATTGTATATTTAGTTTACTTCATTAGTAAAGATTTCAAAGGCAAGAATATTAAAATTGTATATTTAGTTTCCTCCATTAGAAAACTTTTTAAAGGCAATTGAGATAATTTCGAATATTAAATATTATAAATTCAAAATTTTGAGAAAATTTGAAAAATAGATCGAAACGATTTGAGAGGCGCCACCCATCGCACTCGTCTTCTTCTTTATATAAGTACTAGTCGACTAAGTCGCGCTTCCCAGCGGTCCTATAATTTTTTTGTAAAATTTTAAATATTGACTATTTAAGAAAAAAAAGTTTATATAATCTATACTATTATATAATTGACGTTTAATTGAAAATTTTGGTTTTCACGTTTTCGGTCATTTTAATTAATAAATAATATGAATAATGGGGAATTGCATTTTCTAACCAAAACATATTACTCCCTCCGTCCATTTAGGTTCTTAACATAACTTATTAAGTTATGTTAAAAATGTAAATAAAAAATAAGTTATGAAATTATACTTTGGGTCTTAAAATGTGTGTCAAGTTCTGTCTCCCAAAGAACCTAAAGGACGTGGGAGTACTTTTGATTAAAAAAAACACTATATTTTATAAACACGCCTAAAAATACTAATAATATAATATTTTTCAAGCATTAAAAGCATGTTACCTTTTAATTAAAACATACTACATTTTATAAACACACCTAAAAATACTAATTATATTATATCTTTCAGTCATTAATGTAATGTTTTTAAATTAACATGTTACCTTTTAATTAAACAATATTACATTTTCCAAACACACATAAAAATACCGATTGTATAATATCTTTCAATCATTAATACACTCCCAAAAATACTTAGCACGATATCTTTAAATAATTAATAATATTTATAACTTATTAATACATCCAAATATATCTTTTAATTAATTAAATAAATCTAAAAACCCGTAAATGGTACAGGCAATAAGTTAGTCTATATTATTATATAATAGACGAAACATTAAAAGTTTGATCCGTCGGTAAAATCATATTTTTACTTAATTACCTTTACTGATTTATAAAAAAATATTAACAATAACATTATCTATTTATAACAAATTACCTTTTCAGCTAAAACACGTTATAAATTTTTCTAACAAAACCCCTCTTTTTTCAAAAATATCAGGGGCAACTTCCTTTTTCAAATTACTTTTTCTATTTTTCTTACTAAAATCCCTCCTTTTTCTAAAAATATCACGGACAAACCCTTTACTTATTTATTTTAAAAAACCAATTTTAAGGCTTTTAATTTTTAAAAAAGTTTACATATTTTATCATGCATACTTATTTTTTTAACAAATACAATTAATAAAATATTAAAACGTAAATAATATAGTAACAAATATTAAAAATAACCCATGCATCACACGGGTTTTAACCTAGTATATATATAAATAGTGAACACAATATTTTACAAAGTAACATACAAATATGCAGTAATATAAATTTAAGTATTAACCACCACTTAATTCTTCAACCATTCATATTATCACAAAAATTACAAATTTCTTAAATATTCATAGACTTTATACCGATTTTGTCATGTTTTTTGAGTTGATAAATACATATAAATAAAAAGGGTAATGTTAACGGTAGCCCTTATGGCTATGGTTACGAATTTACTTTTACTTAGTTTTTGTAAATTTAAGCATAGTCAGTTTTTCAAACAATACAAATTGTAGTAAGGACCTATGCATTAAATACATCACTGGAGTACATGTTTTATATATTACGATATAACATTTTCAATGCAATTACCAACATGTTTAAAAATTCCAAAAATGTTGTTGTTAATAATTTCATTAAATTAAGATTACTATAAAACAGTCTAATACTATTATAATTTAATTTTAATATTTAATAAATTTAAAATCTTACTTAAAATTAAATTATATAAAGAAAAATTTAATTTAAAAAAATAGTAACTTTATATCCATTTTTAATGTGGTATCTAATTCGACAAAGTAAAACTAACGTTTCTTTAGATGAAATAGTTTAATAATATTTTTCATATTAATCATTGTTAAAATAATGATTTATTTTAGAATAATGATATTTTACAGAACATTAAACTTAATATTGAAACAAGTTTTTCAAATTTTTATTATACAAGTAAATATTAAAAAAGATGTTGGCAGCCAACCAAAATGAGTAGTAATAGATGTGTTATTCAATGTTCATCACACATTCACGCTTGCTTATGGGAAAGGGAAACTACGAACTAGCTGAATTAAAAGCTTACAAATACAAAAAATAATAACAGTAATAAATGCTTAACCATAGCTTAAGGCTGTGATTAACATTTTCCAAATAAAAAATACAAAAAATATACGTAATAATAAAATTTAAGTATTAACCACCGCTCAAACTTCAACTATTAGTATCATTACAAAAATTACAAATTTCATAAGTATCCCTGAATTTTATATATCGATTTTGTGTCATAGTTTCTTGAGCCGACGCGCAATGCACTAAATACATATAAATTAAAAATACTAAAATTAAGCTATAATAAAGATTTTAAGTATTAATCACCACTTCAAACTTCAATTAATTATATTATCACAAAATTAAAAATTTCTTTAATATTCTTAGACTTTATAATAAAACTTTTTTGTGCGTACATGTGCATCATTATAATATAAAAGGTTCATGATGAAAACATAATCAATTTTAATATAATCATTGTCCTTCATGTGAATTTGAATGTAAATAAGTGATTTTAATTTTAAGTTAAGAAAAAAATTAACATTTGTTTAATTAAGTTCTGAATATGATTGACTTTTATATATTTATTATTTTTACTATAAATTTGAATGTAAATAAAGAAATTCAATTCTCTTGACATAATTAATAAAAAAATTATGAGATAATGGTATTGAATAACTCTAATTAAATCCCAAAATCACAAAAACAGTATATCAAAAACTTTATACAAAGATAACATTCAATATAATTATTATTAGATAAAGAAATCAACTAAAAATAATTGTATAGCCCGTCATTTGTTTTTGAATCCATACACTCTTTTTTTTAGCCCGTCGTGTTCCAACTTTTTTTTTTTGAAAAAACATTGTGTTCCAACTTGTGCTAAACATATATACCTAACATATTCGGTATTCACAAACCCAAAAAACTAACATATTCAATATTCACAAACCCAAAAAAATCCAAAAAACTGATTAATAATAGTATGTGTATGTTCAGCGCTCTGTGATAAGTATGCACATATCTAACTATAACCTGCAAAACTTGAAGTAAAAGATGTCAAAAAAGAAAGTAAATTAAAATATACAAAAAATTATCATCAATATGCAATGTTAATACACACGAATTATCATAAATTCCTCAAATTTTTGACGTCGGGAAAACTAATTTATAGGTAATTTAAAATATAATAAAGATTAAATTCTAAATAGGATTATTAAGATGAAATCCTAAATAGAATTATAAAGATAAAATCCTAAATAGTATTGTAATATAACGTTATAATAAAGATTAAATTCTAAAAAAGGTTGATTTTTATATATTTATTGTCTTTCCTATAAATTCGAATCTAAGGAACATAATTTAATTCTATTGAATTAAAATAGAGAAACTCTAAAAAAATAGATTAAAACTTAAATATGATTTAATTTAGTTGAGAAAAAAAGTTAATTTTGTTTAATTAAATTTTAAATATGACTGACTTTTATATATTTATTGTCTTTGCTAAAAATTTGAATTGAATTAAAATAGTGAAACTCTAGAAAAATTGATTAAAACTTAGATAAGATCCAAGTTATTTGAGAAAAAGGGTAATATTTGTTTAATTAAAGTTTAAATATGATTGACTTTTATATATTTATTGACTTCCCTGAAAATTTGAGCGTAAATAAGGAAGGTATTTCCTAAAAATTCGAATGTAAATAAGAAAACTTAATTTTATTGAATTAAAATTGAAGAGCTCCAGAAAAATAGATAAATATTTTTCGGGCGATCTGAGAGCTCATGAATTTTCCTTTATATATAAAGAAATGGGCTCCGGAAAAAAATATCGGATGTAAATAAGGAATTTCAATTTTTATTGAATTAAAATTGAGAAACTTCATTTATATAATATAAAGATAAAGAAATTAAATTATAAATAGGATTAACTTTTATATATTTATTATCTTTACTATAAATTAGAATGTAAATAAGAAAATTGAATTTTATATTAGGTTTATATAAGTCAATTTGTCTTTAATAAGTATTACATTTTCTAAAATTTAGGAGTTAAAAAAGGAATTTTTAACTTTTAATAGAATGTAAATAAGAAAATTGAATTTTATATTAGGTTTATATAAGCTAACTTGTCTTTTAATAAGTACTACATTTTCTACAATTTAGGAGCTAAAAAGAAAATTTTAATTTTTAATATTTAAAATAGAGAAACTCTAGAAAATTAGATAAATATGAATCGAGCGGAGCTCCTGAGGGTTTTCTTTATATATATAAAGTTACTGATGATTCATTAATTTTGAATAAATTTTACCTTATAAGTGATTTCATAATTACTACAACTTTTAACTAATAAGTAAATATAATATATCTAATATTTGTTCGTGTTTAATACTTAACTAGCTTTATAACCCGTGCGAGGCACGGGTATGTTCTACATTCTTCTGTTATAAAATGATAAGTCGATTTATTAAATATAATATATGTTTTGTTGCAAGTGAGATCAGTTTTTGATAGAAAAGGTCATATATATTTAATCATGTAAATATATGCAGACATGTGAAATGTATTATAGGTTCTGTTGCGAATAAAATCTTTTTTCATTGAAAAGGATCATATCTAATAACGACGTACAATATAAGTAAGACCTGTAATTTTGAAGTGCTTGCAGTCTTTTAGTTACGAGAGATTTGAAATATTTTAAATGAGTGTGACTTATTTTGCAACCGTTGTGTAATTTTATAAAAACAAAATAGTATTTAACCTGTTTGAAGTAGTCAGTAAAACTATTTCGTACAATATTTGTATAACACTTGTTTTCTATATAGCTTATTGTTTAAGATATTACTAAATTTGTAAAAAATATATTATTTGATATGGTACAAAATATTCTTTTTGGCTATTGCAAAGTGACGCAAATCAAATCATATTTTGCTAACTTCGAAAAACAAACCTATTGACCTTATTATTACATCTTCTGTATCCAAATTCCTTTTTTGGTTGATATTCATTGTCCACTCACCATATCCATTATTTTTTTATCATCATCTATTTGGTCTATAATTACTTTTGATCTCTCTGAACCGTCTACTATATAAGCAAATAAATGTAATTGTTAGGTCCAAAGTATCGTAGAAGGGGGGGTTGAATACGATACTCACAAATAATTTAATTTCGTTCGCGGATTAATCTTTCAGTTCTATAACGAAATCAAACACACCAAACCAAATCAAGTTTCGGGGAATATATCTTTTTATAAATATAAACCTCGAGGGGTGCTACAATTTCTAATCCGTAGATTAGCGTCAATGAGTTTAAGGTTACACAAATACAAAACAATGATCAAGTTCTGAGCACTATTAATTTCTCTGATAATTTTCTCCGGCTCTTCTCTCTCTCAGTAATGTCTCTGTGTTGAAATCCTTAACTGAAGAAGACACTGTCTTCACTCTGTATTAACTGCAGTCTTCAATTGAAAAACCATCGAACCATTCTTGAAGAATCAATCCTGGCCGTTGGATCTTCATCAACTGGAAAAACAAGTATTACTTTTCACCTGCTCCATATTAGAAAAACTATCGAATGTAAAAGTTAATATTCCATTCGATGGTTTTTAAATGAAAACTATCGAATGAAACATTAACTCTTAATAGTTTTCTAATGATTTCTTTTTATCTCATTCGATGGTTTTTCTTAATCAAAAACCATCGAACCTTTCCTTTAGACTTTGATTTATTTAAGAAATCCTGAGCTCCTTGGTGTATAAGTAATTGACTGTATCAATTTCTTCTGAGACGATAAAACAATCTGATCTTTTTAGTGCCGTCACCTAGTGCAACTGGTCTGGTTCACAGATGAATAACACTTGATCAATTCTTCTTTTATGTCTTGAATTCAATGCTGCTGATAAGTCCTTTGTCGTTCTGGTTGCTTCATCACTGGAATCCTGTGGTACTTAACCCTAAATCATTCACATACTTCTGTCGTCTTGAAAGTCTTGTTTCTTTTGCTGTCACTGAGGCTTGAACATTTTCATGAACTTCTTTCCGTGACCTGTTTACGGACTTCAAGAATACATAACGTATTTTGATTTTTTGAGTTTACCTTTTCTTCTTTGATTCTGGATTCCTGTGCTTCTGTTAATATTATTGTATGTCTTGTCCTTTGTTGAGTTGTAGTTATCTCTTTTAAATCTTATGTTACATTATGCTTTACAATCTCCCCCTATTTGATTGGATAGAGTTCGACAAGCAAATACTTCGAGGATAACTCAACTAACTAAGGAAACATTAAACTACTTAAAGTAAGACAACGTAATAATATTAATGCATTCTGGATCAGATATATATACATTTCCAGATTTCATAAATCAAAAAACAATTAAACTTTATACAATGAAGTTGCTCCTCTAGTCTGAGCTGATAGTTCTTTTGTTCTTTGCTTCAATCTTCAGTCCATTCCAATCTCACCTTCTTCAATCATTGGATCGGAGTTAGCAGCTTGATAATCAATCACAGATAGATAGTGCAGTGGTTCTCCAGGTTTAAGGATTGCTCCTTGGATGTGTCTTCCAATATATTCAACCTCTTGACCCACTCCAGCCCATAACCATGCAATGTTAACATCTTTCTTGTTTAGCTTTGGCATGTTTGACAATCTGGTATGCACTTCCAATCCTCTTTCCACTCTCTTCCTATAGTAAGGAACATTCTCCATTAGAAATCTTCTAAGAGTGTCTGCTGCTTTGTCCTTCTCCGTTGATGAGAATCCAGTGGATCTAAGATACTTCTCAACTGAGATTAGATAGTTGCTTGGGTAGTCCCTCAGTTTGTCCTCAGCCAAATAGCAGATTCTGAACAAGTCATTCGTCATGAATCTAACCATTGGAGGATCTTCAGTAATCTCTGGACTGACTTTCATCACGATCTCCTTAACATGTTCACGGAGCAGTTCATTTAGCCTTGTAGTTCTTTGGATCTTGATGAGTATAGCCTGCAATTCTGTATATGTCCTCTGTTCTAAAAACTTAGTGGAAATCACAAATGTACCTTTTTCCAGGAAACTGATTAATAAGCTCCAGGCACCATTTGCTTTAACCCCAGCTGTCAGACAGATTATAGAGCTTCTCAGTGCTTTAAAGTAAGTCTGATCTTCAAGATTAGCACTTCTGATGTCCTGAATAATAACTTCCACCTCAGCATTGTCGTTGACTTCTAATCCGTCTTCAACTCCGCAAAAGGTTTTATAAGCCATTTCCCATTCAGTACCATCTTTCTTTGCCAGATCTATCATCTTCTTCTTCCTCACTTCATTATACACTTTGATTCTCTTTAGCTTTTCACTTCTCAGAATTGCTTGTTGTTTCTCTTTCTCAGCTTGCCTGGCATCTATTGCAGCTCTCTGAGCTCTTATTGCTTCCAAGGCAGCTTCTTCTTCAGGTGATAGAGAATTTGCTTCTTCTTCCATAATATCCTCCCAAATTGGATGTTCAACGGGCTCTGGATAATATGGCTCATGCTCCTCTTGATTAGGTTGCTCATGCATGACCTCAAATTCCTCTTCACTTTCCTTGTCTTCCTCTACAAGCTCCTCAATCCAGTACTGTCTGATTGGAATAGCCTCAACAGTCTCCCAAACTCCCCATTTATCCTTAGGCTTCTCTTTCTCCCCTTCTCCAACTTTCTCCCCCTTAGTTGAGGAATCCTCGATAAAAGCATCCTCAGCATAAAAGGTAGTAGAAGGATCAGGTTGCTGATTGGAAGGACCAGGTTGTCTAGATTGTTGGTTCTTCAGCATACTCCAAATAGACTCTACTCCGTCACCTTGATTCTCCAAGAAATCCATAAGCTGCTTATTAAACTCATTTATAGAAGCTAGCGACAGGTCAATGTTCTCCAATCTTGAGTTGGTAGTCTTTTCCATGTGATCCAGCCTGTTGTTTAGCTTAGACTCCACTCGTGAAAGGGTATTCATTGCATCTTTTACCCGCGCTTGACCATCCCGGATAACCAGAACGTCTTCTTTCAAAGCTTCATGTCCTTGAGACAGTGCAGTTACTTCATTCATGAATCCATCTTTAAGTTCCCTGACGTCCATCCTCAGCTCGACTAGTTCTTCCATAGCTTCCTTCTTTAAGGAGTCCACTGCCTGCTTCGTACCTGTTATAGTGCCAGATGCACTGCCAATGACCCGGAATGTTCTTCTGGAATCAGCTGCAGCCAAGTCAACTTTCTCTTGAATAGACTTTAAAGAAACATTGTCTTGACTGGAGGAGATCCCTTGGTCAAAGGAAGGTCGCAGTGGAACCTTGAATAGTGGATTTCCTTCTTTGTCTCGAACTGTCATCTCCTTGAGGGAAGATTGAACTTGTAGCTCTCTTTCTATAGATAACAGCAGATCATCAATATTAGGTAGGGTTAGGGTGTCACTCCTCACATTTGGCTCTGGGTGTACACTCAACGTTTCTGTCGGTGTTTGAATCATTTTTCCTTTCCCACTCAGGCCAGGTGTAAGTGTTTTTGTTTCACTCAAATCCTTTGTGCTGATTGTACCTGCAGAAGAGATCACCGTAGCCGTCCTTAAGGAGGTCACCGGTGGTGCAATGGGGCTTCGCAAGTCCCCGTCCTTGGATAAACCAAGTTGCTGATCATCCTTAGATGATATATCCTTTGAAGGATCTAGAGTTTGAATCTCTAGGGGGTTAGAAACAGGCTCTTTTAACAGCAGAGATCCCGAATCTTCCCCGTGAGTCTGTAAAGACTTCACCTCAGTTGACTCCTCAATAGTAATTGATTCACTGTCAACGAGTTGCCGATCTGCACCTACGTCAGACCCTTTACCCGCAGGATCCAGATATGTTCCATCTGGGGAGGTAGACAATGACCTTTTAGATTGTGCATTTAGGTCAAAGCCTTCTCTCGACGTCTGTGAAGACCCTTGGTTCTTAGAACCTTCAACCAGTGAACCTGACCGTAATATGGTCGGAACACCAGTTGCTTCCGTCAATTCTTCCTTACTTGATTGAGCTATTGGTTCAGATATTGCTTTCGTTAGCGTAGCCCAATCAGCATCAGAAAAATCAGTAAAGGGCGCTTTGGATGAGAGAAATGAAGTATCAGCAGTTGCCTCAGTTTCTGTTCTTCTCCTTTTAGAGGAAGGCAGAGCTGCTGTTGAAGGGTGTATCTCCTTATGTGGTGCTGCTTTGGCACTATCTCCCTCTACACTCATGGATGGTTCTTTAATGGGTATAGTAGGGGAAGGAGGTTCGTTTATGTTTTCATTTGGCTCTTCCAAAGGCTCTTCGACCGTGGTTAGAGGTTGTGGGTTTGCAACCTCTTGGTCAGGAATGGCCACTAAGGGCTCTGGATCAACATCCATTGGTTCAGGTGCCATTACAGGTTCAGGTTGTGGAATATTACCTTGATTTACCTGTTCCCCTGGGGGTAGAAGTGGTAGGGGCACCGTTCTTAGATATTCAGTGAGAACAGTGGGTACCCCTGGAAGATAGTTGTTCTTCCTAATGAGAGCGGTTATGGCATTGCTCTTCATTCTCATGCACTCCTGGTTGGCTTCACCTTCAAAGATCTCCCGTTCATTATCTGTTAAGATATCATTGAGAATTAGCTGTAGGAACCTAGGATAGAAACAGAGCACATCTTCATTTATGCTTGTTCTTTCATCCAGTGGTCCCATGCATATGATTACTTGATCAATCAGTAACCGTCCAATGTTAATATGCCTATTGTGGGCAATGGCAAACCCTATCTTTTGAAGGAATAAGGGAATACCATGCAGATTTGTAAGCTTGGCAGTAAAAACATGGATTAGGGTATGAAAGAAAAAGTTCCATGCTTTTGGCAAGTAATGCTTAAGGAACTCCCCCACAAAGAAGTTAGGTTGTTGACTTCTAATGAGAGTGAAGAAAGCATGTATCTCCTCAGTTGTAGGATCAGGAACAAGGTTTTCTGTAGGAAAATGAAGTACTCTGTTAAAGTCATATTCCGTCACCCTTATTGTTCTGCCCCCTGGCACAACAAAACTGAAGGATCTTATATTATTCTCACTTGTATCCGTGGCGGATGTGTACAACGCAGTCAATTGATCAATACAAAGGACCACGGGAGTACTCACATCGTATGCCACTAATGAACGTGTGTTCAAAAACTCTGCCCATGCACGAAACTGTAAGTTCGTTATGGATTGCAAGTTTTGGAACGAGACATTATTAGTCTTGGTAATAATAAATTCTCCAGCCATATTTTAAAATTTCCAGAAAATTTAAATAACCAAAACTATTTTTCCTTTTAAATTTAATTAATTATTTCTAATTAATCAAACTCCAACAAAATTACCCTAAAAACAAAATTACCCCTTTTTCTCAGAGATACACAAATTCGAACACTTTTATCAGAAACCCTAAGTTGTTAACTTTTAGAAACCAACCTTCTCTTTAAACACTAAAGAAATCAATTGACAACCAATTTCTTTATAGAGTAAAAGAGTGTTAACAGAACTTAGAATTTAGAAATCAAAACACTTTCGATGGTTTCTTCTTCACAGGAGAGAGAAAACACAAAACAATTCACACTTTCACGGTTAAAAACAAGTAACTGTGAAAGAACAGTAAAATTTTGAGTTTTAATCGGTTAAAAACTGAAGAAAGTATCGATGGTGATGTTCTTGGATTGTGTCTATATTTGTAAGTATTTTAAACGAGAGCTTGTATTTCTCAGATCTGTGAAAACTGATAATGAAAAAAACAAGGCAATGTTTTATACTTTTGAAACTGTCAGGGGCAAAAATGTCCTTTCAGGTTTCGATAGTATTTAAATGTACTTCCGATAGTTTTTCAGAGGGGCAAAAAGGTCAACTATCCTTCGATGGTTTTTGAAAAACTATCGAAGGGATTTGAAAATCAGAATTTAAAAAGCTTTTCTGAAAATTATCGAAGTCTGTTTTCTTAAAATACCAAAACTATCGAAGAACTTTTTGGAAAACTATCGAGAATTCAAATATTAAATCAAGTGAATTCCTTTCGATGGTTTTGCAATTTAATTTTTAAAATCTATCGAGAATTTAGATATAGAATTAATTAAATTCTTTCGATATATTTTAAAAAGATTCTCAAAAACTATCGAGAATTGTTTTCGATAGATTTTCTTTTTCCTTTTCAAAAACCATCGAAATTAACTTTCGATAGATTTATCAATGTACTTGAAAAACTATCGAATTTCCTAAATTCGATATTTTTTGCTTCTGTCTTCATTTTAAAACCTGTTCTTGTTTTAAAAATCAGAATTTTTATCTCCTGCCTAGTTTTAATTCTAATAAATCTTTTCAAATTTACCAAAATCAATTCTCAACAGAAAATTCACAATTTTCTTAGAATAAAATCAATTAAATATCATTGAGTGATATTAACCAATTAAAATCTAATCAATTATGCTGCATTAATCTACAATGTTAAAAACAAAGCAAATTAATTCAAATTAAATAAATGCTTGAATATTTAGTACAAATATTAGCACTTAAATAATTTTTAGAATTAATAACTAATTAAATGCCAGAAGATATATCATCCATAATTATGACATAAAATTAGTATAATAATCCTAACTACGAGAATTGCTCCAGAAAATAAATTCACGAGTCCTAAGGATATAGCAATTCTTAAACTCATGTATTCACCAGGACTCTCTGCAGTTACTGACTTCTAATCAAAATCAATTAGAAAGATTTAACATCCCAAGTTCACCAACCAGCTTATTGAAAGTGGATTCATCAAGTGGTTTAGTAAAGATGTTTGCAATTTGATCCTCTGTGGGTACAAAATGTAAGTCCACAGTTCCATTCATGACATGCTCTCGGATAAAATGATACCTGATGTTGATGTGCTTCGTCCTCGAGTGTTGCACTGGGTTGTTTGAGATTGCTATGGCACTTGTGTTGTCGCAAAATATTGGAATCTTTGTCAACAAAAGTCCATAGTCACGGAGTTGGTTTCTCATCCACAAGATCTGAGCACAGCAGCTACCAGCAGTAATGAATTCAGCCTCAGCTGTTGATGTGGACACTGAATGCTGCTTCTTGCTATGCCAGGAAACTAACCTTCTTCCAAGAAACTGACAGCTTCCTGAAGTACTCTTCCGATCAATGTTACAACCTGCAAAATCAGAGTCTGTGTATCCAATAAGATCAAATCCTGTATCTTTAGGGTACCAAATTCCAAGATTTGGGGTCCCCTTAAGATATCTAAATATTCGATTAACAGCTATTAGATGAGATTCTTTAGGATCAGACTGAAATCTAGCACACAAGCATGTTGCAAACATTATATCTGGTCTACTTGCAGTGAGATAAAGTAATGAGCCTATCATACCTCTGTAGCCTGTGATGTCAACCTTCTTACCAGTTTCATCTTTATCAAGCTTAGTGGCAGTTGGCATAGGAGTCTTTGCTGTAGATGAGTCTTCCATTTGATACTTCTTAAGAAGATCCTTGATGTACTTGGACTGACAAATGAATATACCATCTTGGTTTTGGTATACTTGTAGTCCAAGAAAGAATGACAATTCACCCATCATGCTCATTTCATAACGACTCTGCATTAACTTAGCAAATCTCTTGCATAGATCATCATTAGTAGAACCAAATATTATGTCATCAACATATACTTGCACCAATATCAAATCATTTTTATGCTTTTTGACAAAGAGAGTTTTGTCTACAACACCTCTTGTAAAATCATTTTCAAGTAAGAATTCAGAGAGAGTGTCATACCATGTCCTCGGAGCTTGTTTGAGTCCATAGAGAGCTTTGAATAAAAAGTACACAAAGTCTGCCAGTTTTGAATCCTCAAAACCTGGAGGTTGTTCCACATACACTTCTTCTTCTAACTCCCCGTTCAGAAAAGCACTCTTCACATCCATTTGATATACCATGTAATTGGAGTGTGCAGCAAATACCAGAAACATTCTTATGGCCTCAAGTCTTGCTACTGGTGCATAGGTTTCATCATAATCTATACCCTTTTCTTGAGAGTAACCTTTAGCAACCAGTCTGGCTTTGTTTCTCGTTACAATGCCATCTTCGTCCAACTTATTTCTGAATACCCATCGTGTTCCAATAACAAATTTTCCCTTAGGCCTGGGTACCAGCTTCCAAACTTTCTGCCTTTCAAACTGATTGAGTTCTTCTTGCATAGCAATCACCCAATCTGGATCATCTAGAGCATCTTCAACTTTCTTAGGTTCTGTTTCTGAAAGAAACCCAGAATAGTGACATTCATTTTGTGATGTTCTCCTAGTTCTCACTCATGTGTCCGGATCACCAATGATCAAGTGAAAGGGATGATCTCTATTCCATACCCTTTGTCTTGGCAGATGAGATCTTGATGATTCTCCTTGTTCTAGATGTTGTGGAGTGTGACTAGTTGATCCTTCTCCTGCTCCCCCTGAGTTGTTGACGGTCTGATCTGTTGATTCTGAAGACTGACTAGTGGATCCTGTATGTTGAGGATCTCCACTTTGGTCACCACTTTGTCCAGAATCATTATCATTATGATTATTATTAATGACTGTAACAACTTCAGGTACCTCTTCATTGTCAGAGAGATCTCCTGATAGATTTTCAAATACCAAAGTTTCAGAGTTCTCTCCTGTTTGCAGGCCTGGTCTTTTGGTGTCGTCAAATGTTACATTAAAGCTTTCCAACACCTTCTTATCTTCAATCACATATACCCTGAAAGCCTTAGATTCCAGAGAATAGCCTAGAAAAATGCCTTCATCTGCTTTGGCATCAAACTTGCCAAGATGTTCTCCATCTTTAAGTACAAAGCACTTTGCACCAAACACATGAAAGTACTTCAGTGTTGGCTTCTTGTTGGCCATTAACTCATACGGAGTCTTTTCATGATCTTTGTTGATCAGGGTTCGATTCTGAGTGTAGCAAGCTGTATTCACTGCTTCAGCCCAAAAGTAAGTGGGAAGTTTTGATTCACCCAACATGGTCCTTGCTGCTTCAACCAAGGTCCTGTTCTTCCTTTCCACTACTCCATTCTGTTGAGGAGTTCTTGGTGCTGAAAACTGTCTTGATATTCCTTTCTCTGAGCAGAAATCATTTAGAACTGCATTCTTGAATTCAGTTCCATTGTCTGATCTGATTGTCCGCACAGGTAGCTTAGCTTCCACTTCTATCTTCTTGATGTGATCAATGATTAGTTGTGTTGCTTCATCCTTTGTTTGTATGAACAACACCCACGTGTACTTGGAGTAGTCATCCACCATCACCAGTGCATATCTGTTTCTTGAAAGTGACATAACATTAACTGGACCAAATAAATCCATATGAATTCCATCAGGTAATGGTTCAGTAATGCTTGTCATTTCTTTGCTTCCATGTGATGCTTTCTTCGACTTCCCTTTTTCACATGCTTCACATAGTCCCTCCTGATTGAATTCCATCAGGGGCAACCCTCTCACTAACTCTCTCTTTACCAAAGAGTTCATAGTTTTGAAGTTCAAATGTGAGAGCTTCTTGTGCCATAGCCAACTTTGTTCTGAAGATGCCTTTGCATAGAAACATGTAACTTCTCCTTCACTGGTAGAACTTAAGTCAGCTATAAACAAATTCCCTTTTCTCACTCCCAGTAGAGTAAGCTTCTCATCCTTCCTGTTGGTGATCAAGCACTTGTCCTTTCTGAAATCTACATTGTAGCCTTTATCACAGAATTGACTGATACTTAGAAGATTGTGCTTTAATCCTTCAACAAGAGAGATGTTTTCAATGATGACATTTCCAGCTTTCAATTTACCATATCCCGTAGTGAATCCTTTGATGTCATCTCCAAAGGTTACAATCGGGCCGGTCTTCTTAACCACCTCTGTAAGCAGGGACTCTTCACCTGTCATGTGTCTAGAACAACCACTATCCAGAATCCACACAACCTTTGAGCTTTTAACCTTACCCTGCAATCACAGATTGATTAAGCGGACTTTGGTACCCAAAATTGTTTGGGTCCTGAAGGTTTAGATGATTTAACAGGAGTAACATTCAATTTAGTCTTACCCTGTTTGATATTCATAGTATCTGTGGATTTAACATTACTAGTGCTATTGCTACTATCATTCATCAACTTAAAATAAGCATGCATGATGTTGTACTTACATAGCAAACACTCTTTCTTCCCACAAGGCTCATGATTATCAGGCATGTCAGACATGTTATGCATTTCAGAAGTATTAGAAGTTTCTACTTTAACCTTTTTACATGCATGTGTAAGGTGTCCAGCAGAATTACAAATAGAGCACAACTTCCTAGATGCAATGGGAGAAGATGGAACCAATTCCTGATTAACAATCTTCTTCCTCCCATTCCTGTTCTTTTTAACATTACTAACTAAGGAACCTACTTCAGTTTTAGGTAAATCAGGTTTAGGTAATTCATTTTTTACTGATTTCCTAGGCAACTTAGTCTTTACCTCTTTTTCCTTCAATAAATACTCCTCAAGCAATTCTTGTCTAATGAAAAGGTCATCCTCATGAAAGAGTGGTGGAAACGGCTTAACAAAAACTGGACAATCAACATTCTTAAGAACATGTGGAGTATTCCTTTTGACAACTGAAGATGTCACAGGGAATTCCACAATCTTCTTACCAGCTTTCTTGTTATAGTCAAATCCTATAGCAGGTTTATTCTCTATGGCCTGAGTATCAATGATTTCCCTAGCCACTAGAGCGGAATTCTTAAAAGCATTCAGCTTCAAATCTAGATCTGAAATCTGCTTCCTGAGGATAGTCTCTATCTCATCATTACACTTGACCTTGTTCTCTAAGTACGCATTCTTTTGCTTAAGATCTTCTAATGTTACAGCTACAAGCTCTAGTTCTTCATTTTTAGATTCAAGCTTTTTAATCTTAAGAACTAGTTTAGCATTTTCCATTTCTGATGCTAGCATGCTTGTGTGTACATTAAACAATTCTACACTAAGATCTTGCACAGTTTTCTTGTACTCAGAATTAGACATATCAATTGTAGTTAAGATAGGTACCTGAGATGATTGTGGTGATTCCTCTGAAGAGTCAGCCATTAGAGCAACATTTACATATTCCTCCTCTTCATCCGAATCAGTATCATCCCAGTGCTTTCCCTCTGCTATGTAAGCTTTCCCTTTCTGCTTTCCAGAGAATGCCTCCAATTGCTGTTTAAGCTTGGCATTCTCCTTCTTCAACTCATCATAAGAATCCTTCTTTCCATAGACATCTTTCATGTCTCTTGCTTGACGAGGCTTCCGGCATTCAGTGGCGAAATGCCCTAACTCATTGCAGTTGTAGCATCTTGATTTGCTTCTATCAATCATGCCAGTCTTGTAGCCTCCCTTAAAGCCTGTACTAGGTGTATAATTGCTGTTCTGGAATCTGTTGGTTGAGCCCTTGAACTTGTACTTAGGGTTTCTTTTGAAACGAATATGACTAAACTTTGCAGCTAAGTACGCCATGGTTTTGTCTTCCATTTGCTCAAGCTCTTCTAGGGTGTAGTAATCACTTTCATCAACACCCAGATTCACAGAATCCATTTCTGCTTCTATTATCACCTCCTTTCCATCTCTAGGGGTTTGAACCTGAATCTCAGAAGTTATTGGTTCATCCACTACAAGTGCTGCTGATCTCACAAGTGCATTGTGCTTATTCTCCACTGTCCCTGATCCGTAGATTATCACCCTTTGTTCCTGTTCCATCTCATAGGTCTTCAACTTGCCATAGATCATCTCTAATGACATCTTTGTGAAGTCAATTCTTTCCCTAATGGATGATGACTTGTGTTCTACATGATGGGGCAGCGTCATCATGAACTTCCTGTTCGATTCTCTCAGTGGATAGGTCTTTCCTTTCATTGCCAATTCATTGAGGAGCTTAGTATATTTCTCAAAGACCTGAGTTATACTTTCTCCTGGCAGTGACCTAAACGCTTCGTATTGAGAAGTCAGAATGTCCAATCTGTTTTCCTGCACGTCTTCAGTTCCTTCCATTATTAGGTTAATGGTATCCCACATATGTTTCCCGCTTGTACAGTTCATCAACTGATAGCTCATTTCCTTGTCCGCGGAGTCCGCCAATATCAACATTAAACCGGTGTCCAATCGAATCAGTTCTTTGTCAGAATCTGTAAATTCACTTATATCCTTAGGTTGGGTGCCTGAAGGAATCCTGCTACCATCAGGAGCTGTAGATTCACTAACTGGTTTCATTGGTACAAACGGTCCGTTCTCTAATATGCCAATATACAACGGATTAGATGCCTTGATAAATAACAACATCTTCATCTTCCACAAACCGAAATCATCTCTAGTAAACGGGGGAACTTTAATACCAGCGGTTGTCTTTGGAGCACTCATGGTTTCTGAAAATTTCAAATTGTTTAAAATTCAAGAAATTCCAATTAAATGAAAAATTTTGAAAGTTAAAAAATTTGCTTCGAATTTTCACGCTACGTTTGATTTTGGTCTCATTCACCGGATCTGATTTGTATATCAATCAAGTAGCTCTGATACCAATTGTTAGGTCCAAAGTATCGTAGAAGGGGGGGTTGAATACGATACTCACAAATAATTTAATTTCGTTCGCGGATTAATCTTTCAGTTCTATAACGAAATCAAACACACCAAACCAAATCAAGTTTCGGGGAATATATCTTTTTATAAATATAAACCTCGAGGGGTGCTACAATTTTTAATCCGTAGATTAGCGTCAATGAGTTTAAGGTTACACAAATACAAAACAATGATCAAGTTCTGAGCACTATTAATTTCTCTGATAATTTTCTCCGGCTCTTCTCTCTCTCAGTAATGTCTCTGTGTTGAAATCCTTAACTGAAGAAGACACTGTCTTCACTCTGTATTAACTGCAGTCTTCAATTGAAAAACCATCGAACCATTCTTGAAGAATCAATCCTGGCCGTTGGATCTTCATCAACTGGAAAAACAAGTATTACTTTTCACCTGCTCCATATTAGAAAAACTATCGAATGTAAAAGTTAATATTCCATTCGATGGTTTTTAAATGAAAACTATCGAATGAAACATTAACTCTTAATAGTTTTCTAATGATTTCTTTTTATCTCATTCGATGGTTTTTCTTAATCAAAAACCATCGAACCCTTTCCTTTAGACTTTGATTTATTTAAGAAATCCTGAGCTCCTTGGTGTATAAGTAATTGACTGTATCAATTTTTTCTGAGACGATAAAACAATCTGATCTTTTTAGTGTCGTCGCCTAGTGCAACTGGTCTGGTTCACAGATGAATAACACTTGATCAATTCTTCTTTTATGTCTTGAATTCAATGCTGCTGATAAGTCCTTTGTCGTTCTGGTTGCTTCATCACTGGAATCCTGTGGTACTTAACCCTAAATCATTCACATACTTCTGTCGTCTTGAAAGTCTTGTTTCTTTTGTTGTCACTGAGGCTTGAACATTTTCATGAACTTCTTTCCGTGACCTGTTTACGGACTTCAAGAATACATAACGTATTTTGAATTTTTGAGTTTACCTTTTCTTCTTTGATTCTGGATTCCTGTGCTTCTGTTAATATTATTGTGTGTCTTGTCCTTTGTTGAGTTGTAGTTATCTCTTTTAAATCTTATGTTACATTATGCTTTACAGTAATGAACCAAATAGCGAACCTGGATACGAACTATGCAATACGGCCAATAGTTTGTTTTTTCAATTTATCAAAATAAGATTTGATATGCAGATCAAATCATATTTTGCTAACTTCGAAAAACAAACCTATTGGTCTTATTATTACATCTTCCGTATCCAAATTCCTTATTTGATTGATATTCATTGTCCACTCGCCATATCTATTATTTTTTATCATCATTTATTTGGTCTATGATTACTTTTGATCTCCCTAAATTGTTTACTATATAAGAAAATAAATGTAATAAACCAAATAGCGAACATGGATACGAAATATTTGCAATAAGGCCAATAGTTTGTTTTTTCAATCCTAATATTAGAATTTTCCTAATATTTGATATGGTACAAAATATTCTTTTTGGCTATTGCAAAGTGACGCAAATCAAATCATATTTTGCTAACTTCGAAAAACAAACCTATTGACCTTATTATTACATTTTCTGTATCCAAATTCCTTTTTTGGTTGATATTCATTGTCCACTCACCATATCCATTATTTTTTATCATCATTTATTTGGTCTATAATTACTTTTGATCTCCTTGAACCGTCTACTATATAAGCAAATAAATGTAATGAACCAAATAACGAACCTGGATACGAAATATGCAATACGACCAATAGTTTGTTTTTTCAATTTATCAAAATAAGATTTGATATGCAGATCAAATCATATTTTGCTAACTTCGAAAAAAAAACCTATTGGTCTTATTATTACATCTTTCGTATCCAAATTCCTTATTTGATTGATATTCATTGTCCACTCGCCATATCTATTATTTTTTATCATCATTTATTTGGTATATGATTACTTTTGTTCTCCCTAAATCGTCTACTATATAAGCAAATAAATGTAATAAACCAAATAGCGAACCTGAATACGAAATATGCAATAAGGCCAATAATTTGTTTTTTCAATTTAGCAAAATAAGATTTGATATGGATCACTTTACAATAATGAATTATGTTCTAAATTAGTTGGTAATCTCCTTCAATTAACAATTATCAATCATCATTGTCACAATTTATTTAATGTTTAAAAGTTTTAATATTATATTTCATAAAAAAATAATATCTAGTCATAAATTGTTAATATTAAATATTGAAGTAATAATAAATATCAATGATATGCAATAATGAGTTGTACACAATTAATGTACACATATTAAAGTAGATGAGTATTAATAGTAATTAATACATGTATAATTAAAATATAATTTGGAAGGGTATTTTGGTAATTTAACTTGAATGAATTAATACATGTATAATTAAAATATAATTTGAAAGGATATTTTAGTAATTTAACTTGAATTAATTGGCTCAACCCCTAGTTGCTCTATTATATATATAATAGATAGATAGATTGATCAAAATTTCTTTGTGAGGTTGGTATAAATTTATTGTCATATTATGAACAGATTTCAATTTACCTGAAAATCTTTATCAATAATACCATATATAGCAATTCTATACATACATATGTATTTATATATTTCTTTATAATAATAATAATATATTATTTTATTTATAAAATAATATATTATTATTATATTAATATAATAATAAATTTGATGAAATAATATTTTTCTCGATATTCTAATGTTGTTACTTTAAAGAGATTCAACTATAATTATATATAAAAAAAAGATATATATTGAGAAGGAAAAGAAATACTCCCTGTGTCCCAGTCAATTCTATACATTGAGGTTGGGCATGAATACCAAGAAAAGATATAAAAATTGAGTAAAATTAGATGAAAAGTGGGTAAAGTGGTGGGACCTATCAATATTTAATAATATATTTGAGATAGTGGAGAAAAATAGTGGGTGTAATAGTGTTTTATATTATTATAGAATAGAGATAGTGGAGAAAGTAGCGGGTGTAATAGTGTTTTATATTATTAAAAGTTACTATTTTTGGAATGGGGTTAAATATCAAAGTGATCATTGAAGTGAAGATCATATATCATTTTCATCACTGATCTCAACGGGGTATCACTTCAATCACTAAAGTCATCATAAATATCAAATGGATACCTCTAAATATGTGTTTGAAAAATAAAAATAATTTATATCGAGTTCTACACATATTTCTTGAATGCTACCGCAACCAAATGAAAAGTTATGAACTTTAATATTTATGATATTATATTTAGATTTTAAAAAATTATTTACTTTTTATTTTTAATTTTATAGTTATTTACTTTGATTTAATTAAAAATAAATAGTAAATGAATTTTTTAAATTCTATAGATTTAATTAAAAATAAATAGTAAATGAATTTTTTAAATTCTATATATATTATCTGAAATACTAGAATTCATAACTTTTAATTTGGTTGCACTAGCATTGCAGAAATATGTGTAGAACTCGAGAAAATGTATTTTTACTTTTCAAACACATTTTTAGAGTTATCTGTTTGACGTTTATGATTACTTTAGTGATTGAAACGATACCCAGTTGAGATCAGTGATGAAAGTGATATCTGGTCTTCATTTCAGTGACCAATTTGATATTTAACCCTTTTGAAATGTATAAAAATGAAAGGAACATCCCAAAATGAAAAGTGTATAGAAATGAGGGAGTAGCGATCAATATCCCACTACTCTTACCACGAATATTAATATTCGTGAAAGAAAACAAAAAGTAACATAAAAGTATCTTGCACCACAGAATGAGATTATGTTGTCATTAATTCCAACCAGAAAATATTCATTACATCCTACGTTTTTCATCATCATCAAGAAGGAAACATTCTACCACAACTGTTTCTCAACAAAACTAAAAGTAATAAAACATAAATACAAACTAAAGAGTAACATGAGAAAATCTGATATAACTAAATCTTTCCAACCCAAAAACAGCCAACAACATTGCGGTGGTGGTGGAGCTCGCGGTCGATAATCCCCTGAACGTTTCGAAACTGTTGAATATGGCAAGGAATAGTAATAGGGCCATTATGATCAAATCCAGATTCTTCCTCAGCTCTCTTCAACAATTGCATGAACAGAGGGTGGTTAAAGTACACCACTGGCACCACAAATCTCTCTTGTTCCTGTCCTGTCTGCCCAACTTTCACTGCCAAACACCCTTTTGGTATTTGCTCCTTTTTCCCTTTCCCCGCCATCTTGTACTCTTGCTTTTTATCTATTGAGATTAAAAACACGTATATCCATAAAGATATCCCGATAAAGAAAACAATACTATTATACTAAAAAGAATCAAACAATAACAAGGAGATGTTATAGTTTAGCAGTGCATCGTTTATTTGAAAAAGTTAATTATCGGAATTTTGGTTCCGTCACGGGATAATTAACACATATGACTAGTGGTGCCTAGTGGTGCCTAGATAAAAAAAAAAATCAATAACAAGATTGAAACCATGACAAATACTAGGAGAAATTAGTAGCGTGCCTGTAATTTTGAAAAAGTTGTTGAGTTTTGGAGACAATAAAGCCCTTTTGGATTGGAAATATATACTTATAAGAAAAGGCTAGAGAATGATGATGTTGGACACGGCCATGGTAGGGAATAAGGACATGAATCTTCTTTTTTTAGATAATATTATACTGTAGTATTTGATTCACTTCATACCCCTCTCTAGCCTCTACTGCCTCCTCTAGGTTTTAGGGTTTATTGGCAAGTAGACATAAGATATGAACTTACCCACCCAAACTGAAATTTATACTATATGATAATCTCAAGGAAATTTCGAGAGAGGTGTTGAGTGGCAATATTGTAAATACCTATGGTAAGGAAGGGTAAGACACGTGGAAGGTGAGTGGCATAGTGATGGACACGTGGGAAAAAGATAGGAAGAAATGAGGGTGACAAATGAAAAAGACAGCCAATCTCTATTTTGTCCATGTAGGACATAACAATATAGGTTTTCTCGTTGTCCTCCACAGTTTTAAATGCACTGAACATATATGGATAGATACATGTTGATTATTTCTTTTGTTTCAAAATAAGTGTTAATTTTGATTTTTTATACATACTTACTCTTCTCCTAGGTTCTTTACATTGGGGGACGTGGCTCGGCACGCAGCTCCTATAGTTATATATTATTTTAATTTTTTTTTCTTTTGAATAAAAAGGTAATGTTTGAATTTTTATTCAAAAAAAGAAAATTTTAAAAATAAGTTATGGAACTATATTTTATACGAGCTTTAAAATACGTGCCAAGCAGTGAAAAAAAACTGTAAAGAAATGAGGGGACAGTGGGAGTATTTAATATCAAAAAAATAGTAGGAGTAATATTTTTATAATTTATTTTAAGCTATAATTATTTTGGAATGAAAGGTGTACCCCACAAGAGTCGAAACAGATGTATCAAGTCCACATGACCTCGCTCGATTCCTAAACAACCACCCAACACAAGTCAATGTAATTATTAACGTTGTCGCTAGCTTTACGCATTAATTCTTCTTTTATGGTGTTATTATGTTAATTTTACATATTTTCTTGTGCTTTCAAACTCTGTGTGTTGTTAAAGGTATTTCCTTTTGTAGTTTATTTATGATTATTTTTTCCGCTTTAAATTTTCATTATACCACACACTACTAATATGTTAACATAATTTGAGAAATCCACAAATTTAGAAACTAATAACAACCTCAAAGTATTTGGATATTAGCCCAAATTTTTAAAAGGAAAAAGAATTATTATTCGTCTTTATTTTAAGAGCATGTTCAAGATGTTTTATTAATTAAAGGTATGTAATTAATCTTCTAAATATTTGTCATGCGAATATATATTTTTTACTTTTAACAGAATTTATTTATCAATTAATCTTTTCTCCAAACGCTTTAGAAATAGAATAAGAAGAAAAGAAAAAAAATCAATAAGAAGAAACAAATATTTTTTTTAAAACAAAAATTTAGAAGGAAGAAGGAATATTCATATTCTTCATTTCTTACTTGAAAATGTGAGAGCATTTTCAATGATACTATCTAAATTACTTGTATTTATATAAATTAATAATTAACTAAAATTTGTTGAAGCTATAGAATGATGTAATTCAATGTGATTGGTTATAATTATTATTTATATTTTAAATAGTATGTTATAATTATTTTAAATTATTGTAAATATACTATATTATTTCAATATGATAATATGTTATGTGAAATTATGTCATAGATCTCGAGAGATTCGAATAATATATCACGTTGACCAAAATTATAGATAACATAAATATGTTATTGAAGCAACGAATTTTTAATAAATTAAGTACACAAAGGAGGCTTGGGTTTTAAAAGATTGAAAGAGTTCAACATAGCTTGTTTGGAACAAGCATGGCGTTTGATTAATAATAGTAACCCACTGGTTACTAAGTTGATGAAGGCCAGATATTTTCCCAATTCTAATTTTATGAATGCAAGTTTGGGTAATAACCCGAGCTATATATGGCGTAGTATATTTGCAACCCAAGATGTCATGAAGCGTGGAAGTCAAAAACGTATTGGAAATGGATAGGAAATAATGGTGTGGAAAATTCCTTGGTTTCCTTGTTCAGATAACGGGTATTTGACAACCGCAATGCCTAATGAGTTGAGTCATATAACAGTGCAAAGTTTAATGGATGAAAGTAAAAGAGGGTGGGATGATGACGTTTTGTCGGACTTGTGTAATGAACGTGATAGGTTACTTATACAACAAATCCATATTCCTATGCAAAACAGAGATGATACTTGGTACTGGATATTGGATGACAAATGAGATTTTTCGGTTAAGAGCTGTTATCGAAGACTATGGGGAGAAGAGGAATGTACTGATAAAGTTTTCTGGAGGAAAATTTGGGGATTGCAACTCCCAGGTAAAGTTATTAATTTGTTATGACGTGCAACACAAGTTGTATTACCTACAGCAGTAGCATTACAATGTAAGCGAGTAGCCATAGATGCAATGTGTGGTTGGTGTCTAAGTTTCCCTGAGACTGCAGTCCATGTGTTTTTTTGACTGTATCTTTGCGAGAGAAGTTTGGGCGATGGTAGGAATGCATGCCAGTATATGTATAGAGGAGAATGATTCAGCTATGAATGTTCTAAAGCGAGCATTTAACTCAGCTAATAAAGAACATTACATGATGATTGGTTTGCTATGTTGGTGTCTGTGGTTTCAAAGGAATAAATAGGTGTGGGAGAAGATAAATATGTTTGCTTTTGGAATAAAGTCGATGTTTTTAAACATGTTGACGGACTGGAGGAAAGCTCGGGATGAAGTAGGTCGACCTACAGTTGGTATACAGGCTCAGAATAGAAGCTGGTGTAAACCACCGGAGGGATGGGTGAAGATTAATATAGATGCTTCATGCAGGCAAGGCCACGAATTTGTTGGTATGGGTTGTGTTTGTTGGGTTTGTGGAGTCTAACAGGTTTCATAATTGGTTTCTGATTTGAGTTAGAATTTCGAGATCTGAATTCTAATTAGAGTTAGTAATTTCAGAATTTCAGAATTAGACTCTGATTAGTTTAGGGTCAGTATCTTCTCTTATAAATAGTCTCATGTAATTGTAAAACACCAACACAACAGAACACAATTCAATGTGAGAGATCAATACAAAATTAGTGCGGCTTGTGGAGTAGGAATTTCTGAACCACGTAAATCTTTGTCTTGTGTGATTGTCGTTTATTTTCTTGTTCTTGTTTATTCTCTTTGGGTTTTGCTTTCGTTGTTGTATACTCAACAACTGGTATCAAGAGCCTAGGTTTTTAGTCGAGTGGGAGCGATGACAGAAGAAGGGAAAGTAAAGATCGACAAATTTGATGGCAAAGATTTTGGATATTGGAAGATGCAAATTGAAGATTATTTGTATCAGAAAAAACTACACCAACCGCTAGAGGAGAAGAAGCCAGATTCAATGGATGAGACTGAATGAAAGCTATTGGATAGGCAAGCTCTGGGTGTTGTCAGATTGACTTTGGTGAAGAACGTTGCTTACAATATCGTCAAGGAAACGAAAACTCATGGATTGATCAAGGCGTTAACAAATATGTATGAGAAGTCATCTGCTTCGAATAAGGTGTATTTGTGTCGTTTGTTGTTTGCCGCGAGATTGAATGAATGTGATTGTGTTCCTGATCATGTGAACAAATTTAATTCTATCCTATCAAGATTGGCATCGGTGGATATTAAATTCGATGATGAAGTACAAGCCTTGTTGTTAGTATCCTCGTTACCTAACAATTGATCAGGATTTGTCACTGCTGTTAGTAATTCATCTGGGAGCATTAAGATGACTTTTAATGGAGTTCGAGATTCAATTCTTGGAGAAAATATTCATAGAATAAACTCAGGAGAGTTGTCAGGTTCCTTATTGAGTACTAAGAGCAGATGCAGAAAGTCCGAGAGGGGACAAAATCAGGGGCGTAGTAGACCGAAGTCAAAGAAAAGAGGACAATCCAAAGATTGCAAGGAGATCATTTGTTGGAATTGTCAGAAGAAGGGTCACTTCAGAAATCAGTGTACGCCTCTTGCAGCTCCTAAAGGAAAGAAGAAAGAGGATAATTCAGCTAATGTAGTTGAAGAAATGGTGAGCGACGATGCTTTGATTTGTTGTGTTGAATGTTCGGTTTAATCATGGGTTATGGATTCTGGTGCATCATTCCATGCTACCCCTTGCAAGGATTTTATGTTAAATTTTAGACTTGGAAATTTTGGTAAAGTCCGTCTTGCTGATGATGAGACTTTGGATATTGCGGGCATGGGAGATATTAATCTCAAGACCTCTTTGGGGACTAGTTGGATGTTGAAAGATGTAAGGTACATTCATGGACTTAAGAAGATGTTGATATATGTGGGTCAGTTAGATAAGGAAGGGTATCGAGTTTCTTTCGGAAACGGACAGTGGAATGTTATAAAGGGGAATCTAGTTATTGCTCGAGGAGAGAAGAATGGGACTTTGTACATAGTTGAACAATCTAGCTATGAAGCAAATGTAGTTGCTGATGAGATTGGGTCTTCAACTTTGTGACACCAAAGACATGGTCATATAAGTGAAAAGGGTATGAATCTGTTAACTTCGAAGGGGAAGATTCCAGAGCTGAAGAATGTGGAAGTTGGATTATGTGAGCCATGTGTTCTTGGAAAGCAGAAACGAGTTACTTTTGCAAAATCAGGGAGGACCCCGAAGGTTAAGAAGTTAGAGCTAGTTCATACAGATGTATATGGTCCAACAACAGTTGCGTCGTTGGGAGGATCTCGTTATTATGTCACTTTCATTGATGATTCCACTAGAAAGGTATGGATTTATTTTTTAAAGAAAAAATTAGATTTGTTTGAAACTTTCAAGAAGTGGAAGACTGAAGTTGAAAACCAGACCGGTTTGAAGGTTAAGAGTTTGATGTCAGATAATGGTGGTGAGTATAGTAGTGATGAGTTTAAAAGCTATTGCGCAGAATACGGGATTAGAATGATTAAAACTATTCCAGAGACACCGCAGCAGAATGGTGTTGCAGAGCGCATGAATAGAACCTTGAATGAGAGGGCCAAGAGTATGAGGTTACATGTAGGGTTGCCGAAGACTTTTTGGGCAGATGCAGTTAGCACATCAGCGTATCTCATAAAAAGAGGACCTTCAGTTCCGTTGGGGTTCAAAATTCCTAAAGAAGAGTGGCAGAAAAAAAAGGTAAATCTTTCATACTTGCGAGTTTTTGGTTGTGTTTCTTACGTGCGTGTTAAAGATTCTGACAGAGACAAGCTTGATCCGAAAGCAAAGAAGTGTATCTTCATTGGTTATGACTCAGATGATATGGGTTACCGTTTCTGGGATGAACTGACGAAGAAGGTCATTAGAAGTAGAGATGTTACTTTTAATGAAAATACAGTGTACAAGGATAAGCTTGCAGTCGATTCTGAGTTTACAAAGGAACAATCTGAAAAGGAGAAAGCAGTGCTTAAAGATATTACTGAAGAAGATCTTGCAGGAAATAGTGGGAGTTCTGGGAATGCTGATGAGACAGGTTTAGTTACTCCACATGTTGAGGTAAGAAGATCTAGCAGAACTGTGAGGCCGCCACAAAGATTTTCTCCTTCAGCATATTACATGTTATTGACCGAGGACGGAGAGCCTCAGTGTTATTCAGAGGCAGTTCAGGTGGATGATTCAGTTAAGTGGAAATCAACCATGGAAGAAGAGATGAATTCTCTTGAGAAGAATGAGACTTGGTCTTTAACAGAATCACCAGCAGGAAAGAAGGCTTTACATAATAAGTGGGTGTTCAAGATCAAAGAAGAACCTGATGGCAGCAAAAGGTACAAGGAAGGGTTAGTATTCAAGGGATATCAACAGAAAAAGGGTATTGACTATACTGATATATTTTCTCCGGTTGTTAAGATGACTACTGTTAGACTTGTGCTAAGCATTGTGGCTGCAGAGGAGTTACATCTAGAACAACTAAATGTTAAGACTGCATTCTTACATGGTGATCTTGAGGAAGACATCTACATGGTTCAGCCAGAGGGATTTCAGGTAGGTGGGAAAGAAAACTTGGTTTGCAAGCTTATAAAAAGCTTGTATGGTTTGAAGCAAGCACCAAGACAATGGTACTTGAAATTTGACAGCTTTATGATGAAGAATGGGTACACGAGGAATGCTATGGATCATTGTTGTTACTTTAAACAGTTTGATTCATCGTATATCATATTGTTGTTGTATGTTGATGACATGTTGATAGCATGATCAAACATGAGGGAAATCAACAGACTAAAGAGACAGATGTCTTAAGAGTTTGAGATGAAGGATATGGGTGCAGCAAAACAGATACTTGGTATGAGCATCATAAGGGATAGATCTAAAGGTACTTTGAAATTATCTCAAGAGAAGTATATTGAGAAATTATTGCAGAAATTCAGTGTCCAGGATGTGAAGACTAGAAGTACACCGTTGGCAACTAACTTTAATCTCACGAAGAAGTAGTCACCTAAAACGGATGAAGGCAAGAAAGATATGGCTAAAGCTCTATATGCATCTGCAGTTGGCAGTTTGATGTATGCTATGGTGTGTACAAGGCCAGACATTGTTCATGCAGTGGGAGTTGTTAGCAGGTTCATGTCTAATCCAGGAAAAGAGTATTGGGAAGCAGTCAAGTGGTTGTTACGCTACTTGAAAGGCACATCCAAGTTTACATTATGTTTCAGCAAGAAAGATGTTATCTTAGAAGGGTTCTCTGATGCAGATTTGGGTGGATGCTTGGATACAAGAAAAAGTACTACGGGATATATTTTCACTTTGGGTGGCACAATAGTTAGTTGGATGTATCGACTTCAAAAGAGTGTTGCTCTTTCAATCACAAAAGCAGAATATATGGCTATCTCTAAAGCTAGCAAGGAG
Organism: Heracleum sosnowskyi; assembly: GCA_030848705.1. NCBI lineage: Eukaryota > Viridiplantae > Streptophyta > Magnoliopsida > Apiales > Apiaceae > Heracleum > Heracleum sosnowskyi. The sequence goes on from CM061242.1 coordinate 79,569,457, forward strand.
ATGATTTGGTTGAAAAATTTTCTTGAAGAGTTGGGTAAGAAATAGACGGACAGTTCTTTGTATAGTGACAGTCAGAGTGTCATTCATATTGCGAAGAATCTTGTGTTTCATGCTAGGACAAAGCATAATCATCTGAGATATCACTTTATGAGGGAGTTGATTAGCAATGGTACTTTATCCTTGAAGAAAATCCTTGGTTCAAAGAATCATGCAGATATGTTGACTAAGGTGGTTACCAATGAAAAGTTGAATCTTTACATAGCTTCAACTGGCTTCAGAATTGATTGATTTATGAGAAGGTGTTGCACTAGTTAGAGTTATTGATCGAAGTATTGGGTGTTACTAGATTTACAAGAGTGAAGAGAATATGTGGTCAGACTCCAAGTCGGAGATTGTTGGGTTTGTGGAGTCTAACAGGTTTCAGAATTGGTTTCTGATTTGAGTTAGAATTTCCAGATCTGAATTCTAATTAGAGTTAGTAATTTCAGAATTTCAGAATTAGACTCTGATTAGTTTAGGCCCAGTCTCTTCTCTTATAAATAGTCTAATGTAATTGTAAAACACCAACACAACAGAACACAATTCAATGTGAGAGATCAATACAAAATTAGTGCGGCTTGTGGAGTAGGAATTTATTAACCACGTAAATCTTTATCTTGTGTGATTGTCATTTATTTTCTTGTTCTTGTTTATTCTCTTTGGGTTTTGCTTTCGTTGTTGTATACTCAACAGTGTTGTCAGAGAAGATGAGGGAAATTTTGTTGCAGCACGACCTAATCTTGTACGAGGGCGAGCCTATGCAAGGGAGGCTGAAGCATTGAGTCTGAAGGAGGCACTGTCATGGATTAAAACATGGAGGTCTACTTAATGCATTTTTGAATCGGATGCGAAATTACTCGGTGATGCAATTCGAGCTGGTCAAGGAAAATTAATATTTGATACAATTGTAGAGGATTGTAGGGATTTATTTAAACACTTTGAGGAAGTGTTATTTGATTTTGTTCATCGATCTATGAATAGTGTAGCCCATGTTTTAGCACAGGTTGCTTATTCTGTGTCACCTTGCTCTAGAGGCCTTTTGAGTAATGCAAATACGGATTTATCAAAAAAAAAAAAAAACTCTGTAGCACATCTTTACTTATTGAAGATGTTGGGATGTCATTTGCTAAAAAGTTCAAGTACTTCAAGTGAATTTTGAATTTTAGTTAAAAAAATATCTATTTGTGTAATAAATTATAAATGATAAAAAATAGTTTAAAGTTAAAAATTGGTAGGTGGTACATTTTTGACAACTTATTTCATTTTAAAATATTTATTTAATAAAAAATATTGTTAATAATCAATTAATCAAAGACATTTATTTTTACATTTTTAATACTCATAACTTAACCATTATGTGAGATCAATTAAACACATGATAAAATTACAAATTTCACTTTGCATTTATTATTTTAAATAATTTTTATTTTTTAATAATTATTTTAAAGTTAGCGAAACGAATTTTATAAGATCGAGCGCCATTAACATTTTTGTCTTAACATTTTTTGACATCGTTATTGTCAGGGGTGTTCGTGGGTCGGGTTGGTCGGGTTGGAGGCGTTTTTTCAACCCGATCCATTTAAATCGGTTTGTAAAATTTTTACCCAACCCATAAAATTTTAATTCGTAACTCTACCCATCGTACATCGGGTTGGGTCGGTTTGAATGGGTTGAATATTTAATAAAAAAAAGTTTCAATATTATATAACATTGCTCATTTTGAAAATTTAAATGAAAATAAAGTACGTATAACTTACGATCTTGGTGCTAATATTTACTTTTAATTAAAATTAAAATTTTATTAATGTAACTTACGTATATGCACAAAAGGTAATCATATATAAATAAAAGTAAGGAGGATAACTTTTAATGTATAGTTACATTTAAAATATAAATATATTTTTAAATTATCGAATACAATTTGTAATTTAAATCGGGTTGGGTTGGGTTGACAGAAAAAATATAGAACCCATACCCAACCCCTTTAATTCGGGTTGAAATTTTTTTAACCCAACCAAGTTTCGGGTTTTTTTTTACCGGTTTGAACGGCCGAAAATAGGGTTGGGTTGGGTTGACCAATCCATGAACACCCCTGGTTATTGTATTGTGACATCCAAAACAAGTATAAATTCAGTAATATGCATATTTAATAGTGTAATCAGTGTTGTAAAAAGCGGGAATCATAGTTAATCGGTGAAGGTGCCGTCCATGGATTAATCGGGTAATCGGGGATTAATCGGAATGATTAATCGGAATAAATTTAATAATATTTTTTATATACAATTATATTCATATATATAATTGTTTCGTTATTTTAACTAAACATATGTTATTATCATATATTTATGCAAATATGTTAAAAATGTTATATAATTGTAATAAATAAAATTTTGAAGATTTAACTTTTCACTTAGAGATCAATTTAAGAGGAAAAATAAAGAGAATTTATGATTTAGGCATCTAAAATTATAATTATATGTACAAAAATAATTTTTTTTCCTATTGTTTAATCAAGTTTTCACCTTTTAAATTTTTATTATTTTTTTTAATTTTAACTATTTTTAAATAATTAGCCCGATTCTTGATCGATTAATCCGATTTTTGACCGATTCAGCCGATTTTTGACCGTTTTTCTGAAAAAACGATTAATTAACCGATTTTCGCTTAATCAGTTCGGTGACCCGCCGTCTAGCGATTAATCGGCGATTAATCGCCGACTTTTAGAACACTGGTTGTAATTCGAGAAATGGAATGAATAAAAGTATTAATTTCTCTGGTTTAAAATAATTTTTATTTTTATTTTTCTTTACGTATTTTAAGGTATACTAAAAATTTACTTACCTAAGTTATATTTTAAAATTTGGTTTTGAATAAAAAATTAATATTTTGAATTTTTTTTGCAAAATTAACCTAATTGAATTTTATTTTAAGGTATACTAAAAATTTACTTACCTAAGTTATATTTTAAAATTTGGTTTTGAATAAAAAAATAATATTTTGAATTTTTTTGCAAAATTAACGTAATTGAGTTTTTTGGTTGCAGAAAGCTAAGTTAAAATAGACCTTTATAAGGTCTAACTTTCTCTTAAAATAAGTTAATTTACACTGATTAAACTATTACACAGGAACTTACAAATTACAAATTGCAAATAAGCTAATTTTAGTTTATAAGTCCTAAATTTTTTTATGAATGAGAGCCGAACATGCTTTATGTCCATGATGGACAAGCGGTAGTGCACTTCATTCATTCAACAAAAGATCATTGTTTCATGTTTCTTCAAAATGTGTATGCGCCAACTTAAAGAAATATTTCGCGGGTGATTAATCTGCTACGCTTGTTTGAATGAGCAGACAAACCAAATGATTAAGTTGACTAGGCTCACATTTCTTTCAGCCAGTGGAAGGATATTACCTTGATTGCATAAGCTGTCTCCCACGTGTTAATCTAAAATAACTGGTTTAATAATCAGGGCTTTGCAATAATTTTAAAATAATTTCTTTAAATTTTTCTAATTTTTTTTCTATAAATTATGTTTTTTTTTGATAAAATTAAGGTTTTTTTTAATTCTCCCTATCGTCTTGGATCATTTACCAAAATTTTGAATAAATATTGAAAATGTCAATTATTTAATATTTTTCATTATTTTAATATTATATCAAATTTTAGTATATTTATAATCATTTTTGATTTTCTCAAAATTCATATTTCAACTTCTATTTTAAAATACATAATATATCATCATTATTAAATTTTATCATACAATATGCTCTTCCTAATGAATCGCACTCTCGTTAAATATGTTTATGTTTCGTCACCCGCTTTCTCGTTGTTACCAAATTTAAACAGATAACAAACTAATTTACTAAATAAATTACATCATCTATTAATCAATTTTATTATATTATAAAATTTAATTTAAGTATTTTTAAAAAAATTAATTTTTGTTGTTTAAAATATAGGTACTCGAGAAAATAAATGAAAAGAAAATAAGACTTCTACATTTTATTTTATAGAAACTTACATTTTCTGTAAGTATTATACTCTATATAAATTAGAAGGTAAAGCTTAAAAAATGATTTTTAATATATATGTAAAACATGTGTTTTTCTACAAAAAACAATTATGAGAACATAATTTCTAATAATATTTTTAGGAAAATATTAAGATGATAATCTGATTTCAGGATAAATTTTAGAACTTAAAAAAAAACTATGAGAATATTAAGATGGTAACTTTGAGTTCAAGAAAAAATTTAAGAAAATATCAACATGGTAATTTGACTTGTAGATAAATTTTAGGAGAATATTAAGATTCTAATTTGACTTAAGAACAAAGTTTAGGATAACACAAGGTAATTAAGATTTGCATCACTGGAGATTTAGAAGACAATTTAGATATTTTATAATCTTTAATATTAGTAGTTCAAAATTTTGAGAAAATTAGAAAAATAGATCAAGGCGATCTGACAGGTGCCTCTCAAATCGTGTGGCACCACATCTCATATTGTCTCCTTATTATTTTCCTTGATTAAAAGATAGTAAAAAAGAAATTAGTAAATAAATTGAACTCGTAAAGTAAGTTTAGAAAAATATTAATATAATATACTTAGTTTTGACTTAAATAGAAAAATTCAGGAGAATATTAAGATAATATATTTAGTTTCCTATGTTAGTAAGTATATTCATTAATAAAAAATTTAGAAGAATTTTAAAATTGTATTTAGTTTCCATCATTAGCAAAGATTTTAAAGGCAATAATATTAAAATTGTATATATTTTTTTTGACGAACAAGAATGATTTTATTACTTAAAAAACTCAATCAACATTACATTCAAAATCCCACTAGAGATATCATCCCTATCAAAAACTCGATCGAAGAAAGAATATGACTCTCGAGCAAGTATATGAGCAACCATATTAGCAAATCATTTTACAAAAAACAACGAAGTTGTGTTCAAATCCTCAAGCAATCTACGATAGTCCTTTATCACTTGACCAAACTGTGAGATCATACTAGCCTTGATACGAATATCCTGAATCGCCACAAGACAATCTGATTGCACCTGCATTGAATGCTACCCTCTGTCTTTAATCTAGCTAAGTGCTTCTTTAATAGCCATTCCTTCTGCGACCACAACTGGAAATTTCCCCTCCTTGCAGCAAGTCTTCCCTTGAATTAACACCCCTGTAGCATCTCTAACCAACATACCGAAACTAAAAGCATTTTGTTTAGTAAAAACTGCAGCGTCCACATTCACCTTGATTGAGTTCTCCTGAGGTTTTACCTATTCCACAACTCCATCTCCTTCCACCGAAGTAGGAAACAGAGATTTTGTTGAACAAACTTGGGCATTCTTCCATTGGACAAAGTAATATCTTGCAAAACTAACCACAACATCTACATGCATCTGCTTCTGATTCCATACTAGGTCATTACGACTTTTGTAGATAGCCCAACACACAGTTACTATCTCAGCACGCTTGCCAATAAAGTGATCTCTGAGAGCCAACTCAAGCCATTGAAAAAACTCCTCCACTCCTCTTATCCGCAGCCCTGGAAATTCCTTATGCCAACATTGTTTAGCTACTGGACACGTAACTAGAGCATGAAGGATAGATTCATCTTCTCCTTTACAAACAGGACAAACTGTTAGGTCCAAAGTATCGTAGAAAGGGGGGGGGGGGTTGAATACGATACTCACAAATTATTCAATTTCGTTCGCGGATAATTATATGTGTTCTAGTCCGAAATCCAATACACCAAATCAAAACACGAGTCGGGGAATATATCGTTTTATAAATATAAACCACGAGGGGTGCTACAATTCTAATCCGTAGGATTAGCTTCAATGAGTTCAGATTACAGTAATCAATACAAACTATAGAAATTAAGGCATTATTAATTTTCTCTGTCAAATTTCTGGAGCTCTTAAATTCTTCTGCTTCTTTGATCAACTGCTAACCAACTAAAGAAGACACTGTCTTCATTCTCGTAAATGTAGTCTTCAAAAACTATTGAAGGCTAAGGATTAATCCTGGTCGTTGAAGTTTTTAACCAACCTGACAAAGTATGAAATCTTTCACCTGCCCCTTAATTAAAAACTATCGAAGGAATTAGTTTTTCTTTCCTTCGATAGATTTTAAATAAAATCTATCGAATGGAAAACCAAATTTTTGATGGTTTTTCTTTCAACTTCACTTGATCAACTTTGATGGTTTTTCTCAAAAGAAAACCATCGAATCTTTTCTCTTGCAGTTTGACCCTTGAAGTTTCTTTCCTTTTTCAGCAAGTAAATTGTACTTCCATTTAAACCTAAACATACCTTGTAATATTCTTTTCACTTTCAGGATGTTTCAGATTTAGACTTAAATCAACTTCTTCCGAGACGATAAACATCTTGATCTTTTAGGTGCTGACAACTGGTGCAACTGGTCTGGTTCACAGATGACTAACACTTGATCAATACTTCCATGTCTTCAATTCAATGATGTTGATAAGTCCTTTGTCGTTCTGGTTGCTTCAATAAAATCACTGGAATCCTATGGTACTAACTCTTAATCATTCAAATACTTTTGTAGTCTTGAAAGTCTTGTTTCTTTATTTGTCACTGAGGCTTGAACATATTAATGAACTTCTTTACGTGACCTGTTTACGGACTTCAAGAATACATACCATATTTTGATTTTTTGAGTTTACCTTTTCTTCTTTTCTTCTGGATTCCTGTGCTTCTGTTAATATTATTGTCTGTCTTGTTCCCTTAAGATATCTAAATATTCGCTTAACAGCTATTAGATGAGATTCTTTGGGATCAGACTGAAATCTAGCACACAAGCATGTTGCAAACATTATATTTGGTCTACTTGCAGTGAGATATAGTAAGGAGCCTATCATACCTCTGTAGCTTGTGATGTCAACCTTCTTACCAGTTTCATCCTTATCAAGCTTAGTGGCAGTTGGCATTGGAGTCTTTGCTGTAGATGAGTCTTCCATTTGATACTTCTTCAGAAGATCTTTGATGTACTTGGACTGGCAAATGAATATTCCATCTAGCCTTTGATACACTTGTAGTCCAAGAAAGAATGACAATTCACCCATCATGCTCATTTCATATCGACTCTGCATTAACTTAGCAAATCTCTTGCATAGATCATCATTAGTATAACCAAATATTATGTCATCAACATATACTTGCACCAATATCAAATCATTTTTGTCCTTTTTTAAAAAGAGAGTTTTATCTACGACACCTCTTGTAAAGTTATTTTCAAGTAAAAATTGAGAGAGAGTGTCATACCATGTCCTTGGAGCTTGTTTGAGTCCATAGAGAGCTTAGAATATAAAGTACACAAAGTTTGCCAGATTTGAATCCTCAAAGCCTAGAGGTTGTTCCACATACACTTCTTCTTCTAGCTCCCCATTCAGAAAAGTACTCTTCACATCCATTTGATATACTTTGTAATTGGAATGTGCTGCGAATGCCAGAAACATTCTGATGGCCTCAAGTCTTGCTACTGGTGCATAAGTTTCATCATAATCTATACCCTCTTCTTGAGAGTAACCTTTAGAAACCAGTATGTCTTTGTTTCTCGTTACAATGCCATCTTCATCCAACTTATTTCTGAATACCCATCTTGTTCCTATAACAGATTTTCCTTTTGGCCTGGATACCAGCTTCCAAACTTTTTGCCTTTCAAACTGATTGAGTTCATCTTGCATTGCAATCACCCAATCTGGATCTTCTAGGGCATCTTCAACTTTCTTAGGTTCTATTTCTAAAAGAAACCCAGAATAGTGGCATTCATTTTGTGATGTCCTTCTAGTTCTCACTCTTGTGTCTGGATCACCAATGATCAAGTAAAAGGGATGATCTCTATTTCATACCCTTTGTCTTGGCAGATGCGATCTTGATGATTCTCCTTGTTCAAAATTTTGTTGAGTGTGACTAGTTGATCCTTCTCCTGCTCCCCCTGAGTTGTTGCCAGTATGATCTGTTGACCCTGTTGTTGACTAGTGGATCCAGTAGTAGTTTGAGGATCTCCACCACTGTCACCACTTGGTTCAGAATCATTATCATTATTATTATCATTATTACCAGGAACAACTTCAGGTTCTTATTTAATGTCAGAGAGATCTCCTGATAGATTTTCAAATACCAAGGATTCAGAGTTCTCTCTAGTTTGCAGGCCTGGTCTTTTGGTGTCATCAAATGTTACATTAAGGCTTTCTAGCACCTTCTTATCTTCAATCACATATACTCTGTAAGCTTTAGATTCAAGAGAATAGCCCAGAAAAATGCCTTCATCTGCTTTGACATCAAACTTGCCTAGATGTTCTCCATCTTTTAATACAAAGCACTTTGCACCAAACACATGAAAGTACTTCAGTGTTGGTTTCTTGTTGGCCATTAACTCATACGGAGTCTTTTCATGATCTTTATTAATCAGGGTTCGATTTTGAGTGTAGCAAGCTGTATTCACTGCTTCAGCCCAAAAGTAAGTGGGAAGTTTTGATTCATTTAACATTTTCCTTGATGCTTCAACCAAGGTTCTGTTCTTCCTTTCCACTACTCCATTCTGTTGAGGAGTTCTTGGTGCTGAATACTATCTTGATATACCTTTCTCTGAGCAGAAATCATTAATAACCGCATTCTTGAATTCAGTTCCATTGTCTGATCTGATTGTCCGCACATGTAGCTTAGCTTCCACTTCTATCTTTTTGATGTGATCAATGATTAGTTGTGTTGCTTCATCCTTTGAATGTAAGAACAACACCCATGTGTACTTGGAGTAGTCATCCACCATCACTAATGCATATTTTTTTCTTGAAAGTGACATAACATTGACTGGACCAAATAAATCCACATGAATCAGCTGAAGAGGTTCAACAATGCTTGTCAGTTCTCTGCTTCTGTGTGATGCTTTCTTAGACTTCCCTTTTTCACATGCTTCACATAGTCCCTCCTGATAAAATTCCATCAGGGGCAACCCTCTCACCAACTCTCTCTTTACCAAAGAGTTCATAGTTTTGAAGTTCAAGTGTGAGAGCTTCTTGTGCCATAACCAACTTTGTTCTGAAGATGTCTTACTGTAGAAACATGTAACTTCTCCTTCACTGGTAGAAATTAAGTCAACTATGAACAGATTTCCTTTTCTCACTCCTAGTAGAGCAAGCTTCTCATCTTTCCTATTTGTGATCAAGCACTTGTCCTTTCTGAAATCTACATTGTATCCTTTATCACAAAATTGACTGATACTTAGAAGATTGTGCTTTAATCCTTCAACAAGAGAGATATTTTCAATGATGACATTCCCAATTCTCAGATTACCATATCCCGTAGTGAATCCTTTGTTGTCATCTCCAAAGGTTACAATCGGGCCGGTCTTCTTAACCACCTCTATAAGCAGGGACTCTTCTCCTGTCATGTGTCTAGAGCAGCCACTATCCAGAATCCACACGACCTTTGAGCTTTTAACCTTACCCCTGCAATCACAGATTGATTAAGCGGACTTTGGTACCCAAACTTGTTTGGGTCCTGAATGTTTAGATACTTTAACAGGAGTAACATTCAAGTCAGTCTTAACTTGTTTGACTTTCATGTTGTCTGTGGATTTATCATTTACAGTATTAGTGCTACTAGATGCATTCATTAACTTAAAATAAGCATGCATGATATTGTATGCACAAAGTAAACACTCTTTCTTTCCACAGGGTTCATGAAGATCAGGCATGTCAGACATGTTATGCATACTAGAAGTAACAGCAGTTTCTACTTTAACCTTTTTACATGCATGTGTAAGGTGTCCAGCAGAATTACAGTTAGTGCACAACTTTCTAGATGCAATGGGAGAAGATGAAACAATATTCTGATTAACACTAGCTTTCCCATTCCTGTTCTTTTTAGCCTTACTAACCTTATTGCCTATATCAGTTTTAGGTAATTCAGTTTTTACTGACTTCCTAGGCAACTTAGTCTTTATCTCTACTTCCTTCAATAAATCCTCCTCAAACAATTCTTGTCTAATGATTAGATCATCCTCATTAAAAGGTGTTGAAACAGGCTTAACAAAAACTGGACAATCTACATCCTTAAGAATATGTGGAGTATCCTTCTTGACAGCTGAAGATGTCACAGGAAATTCCACTATCTTCTTTCCAGTTCTTTTGCTGTAGTCAAATCCTATTGCAGTTTTATTCCCTAAGGTCTGAGTATCAATTATTTCCTTAGCAATTAGGGCGGAGTTCTTATATGCATTCAGTTTCAACTCTAGGTCTGAAATCTGCTTCCTGAGGATAGTCTCTATCTCATCATTACACTTGACCTTGTTCTCTAAGTACTCATTTTTATGTTTTAGATCTTCTATTGTGACAACTACAAGCTCTAGTTCTCCATTCTTAGATTCTAGATTTTTAATCTTAAGAACTAGTTTAGCATTTTCCATTTCAGATGCTAGCATGCTTGTGTGTACATTAAACAATTCTACACTAAGATCTTGCATAGTTTTCTTGTACTCAGAATTAGACATGTCAATTGTTGTTAAGATAGGTACCTGAGATGATTGTGGTGATTCCTCTGAAGAGTCAGCCATTAGGGCAAGATTTACATACTCTTCCTCTTCATCCGAATCAGTATCATCCCAACTTTTACCCTCTTCAATATAAGCTTTTCCTTTCTGCTTTCCAGATAAGGCTTCCAGTTGCTGTTTCAACTTAGCATTTTCTTTCTTCAAATCCTCATAAGAATCTTTCTTCTCATAGACATCTTTCTTGTCTCTTGCTTGACGAGGCTTCCAGCATTCAGTAGCAAAATGCCCTAACTCATTGCAGTTGTAGCATCTTGATTTGCTTCTATCAATCATGTCTGTCTTGTAGCCTCCCTTAAAGCCAGAGCCTGAAGAAAACTTGTTCTTCTGAAATCTGTTTGTTGAGCCCTTGAACTTGTACTTAGGGTTTCTCTTGAAACGAATGTGGCTAAACTTTGCAGCTAAGTACGCCATGGTTTTATCTTCCATTTGCTCAAGTTCTTCTAGGGTGTAGTAATCACTTTCATCAGCACCCAGATTTTCAAAATCCATTTCAGCCTCTATTATTGATTCCTTTCCAGCTCTAGGGGTTTGAACCTGAATATCAGAAGTTGTTGATTCATTCACTACAAGTGCAGCTGATCTTGCGAGTGCAGAGTTCTTGTTGTCCACTGTCCCTGGTCCGTAGATTATCACTCTTTGTTCTTCCTCCATCTCATAAGTTTTAAGCTTGCCATAAATCATTTCCAATGGAATCTTAGTAAAGTCTATTCTTTCTCTTATGGATGAGGACTTGTGTTCTACATGATGGGGCAGTGTCATCATGAACTTCCTGTTTGTCTCTCTCAGAGGATAGGTCTTCCCTTTCATAGTTAATTCATTTAGCAGCTTAGTATACTTCTCAAAGACCTGAGTTATACTTTCTCCAGGAAGTGACCTAAATGATTCATATTGGGAGGTCAGGATGTCCAATCTGTTTTCCTGCACGTCTTTAGTTCCTTCAATTATCAAGTTTATGGTATCCCACATTTGTTTCCCGCTTACACAGTTCATTAACTGATAACTCATTTCCTTGTCTGCGAAGTCTGTCAATATCAGCATCAAACCTGTATCTAATTGAATCAGTTCCTTATCCGTATCCATGTACTCAGATAGTTCCTTTGGGATAGAACTTTGAGGAACTCTAGTACCTTCAGGTGTTGTGGTTTCACCTACTGATTTCATTGGTACAAACGGTCCGTTTTCAAGTATGCCAATATACAACGGATTAGATGCCTTGATAAATAACAACATCTTCATCTTCCACAAACCGAAATCATCTCTAATGAAGGGGGGAACTTTAATACCAGCAGTTGTCTTTGGAGCACTCATGGTTTCTGAAAATTTCAAATTGTTTAAAATTCAAGAAATTCCAATTAAATGAAAAATTTTGAAAGTTAAAAAATTTGCTTCAAATTTTCAAGCCTTGTTTGATTTTGGTCTCATTCACCGGATCTGATTTGTACATCAATCAAGAAGCTCTGATACCAATTGTTAGGTCCAAAGTATCGTTGAAGGGGGGGGGGGGGGGGGTTGAATACGATACTCACAAATTATTCAATTTCGTTCGCGGATAATTATATGTGTTCTAGTCCGAAATCAAATACACCAAATTAAAACACGAGTCGGGGAATATATCGTTTTATAAATATAAACCGCGAGGGGTGCTACAATTCTAATCCGTAGGATTAGCTTCAATGAGTTCAGATTACAGTAATCAATACAAACTATAGAAATTAAGGCACTATTAATTTTCTCTGTCAAATTTCTGGAGCTCTTAAATTCTTCTGCTTCTTTGATCAACTGCTAACCAACTGAAGAAGACACTGTCTTCATTCTCGTAAATGTAGTCTTCAAAAACTATCGAAGGCTAAGGATTAATCCTGGCCGTTGAAGTTTTTAATCAACCTGACAAAGTATGAAATCTTTCACCTGCTCCTTAATTAAAAACTATCGAAGGAATTAGTTTTTCTTTCCTTCGATAGATTTTAAATAAAATCTATCGAATGGAAAACCAAATTTTTGATGGTTTTTCTTTCAACTTCACTTGATCAACTTCGATGGTTTTTCTCAAAAGAAAACCATCGAATCTTTTCTCTTTCAGTTTGACCCTTGAAGTTTCTTTCCTTTTTCAGCAAGTAAATTGTACTTCCATTTAAACCTAAACATACCTTGTAATATTCTTTTCACTTTCAGGATGTTTCAGATTTAGACTTAAATCAACTTCTTCCGAGACGATAAACAGCTTGATCTTTTAGGTGCTGACAACTGGTGCAACTGGTCTGGTTCACAGATGACTAACACTTGATCAATACTTCCATGTCTTCAATTCAATGATGTTGATAAGTCCTTTGTCGTTCTGGTTGCTTCAATAAAATCACTGGAATTCTATGGTACTAACTCTTAACCATTCAAATACTTTTGTAGTCTTGAAAGTCTTGTTTCTTTATTTGTCACTGAGGCTTGAATATATTAATGAACTTCTTTCCGTGACCTGTTTACGGACTTCAAGAATACATACCATATTTTGATTTTTTGAGTTTACCTTTTCTTCTTTACTTTTGGATTCTTGTGCTTCTGTTAATATTATTGTCTGTCTTGTTCTTTGTTGAGTTGTAGTTATCTCTGTTACATCTTATGTTACATTTTGCTTTACACAAAGACACACCACTGGCACAAATTTATTGTACATCGTAGTCATCGTTGGAAGAATATTCGACAGAGCTCGCCATACTTGATTTAAAACTTTTGGAGGAGCCTTAACTCTCCAAACTTTCCTCCATAAGCTATTGTTATCTTCAATTTGCCAAAAAACAATTTGTGCTTGTAGAAGTCTATACGCTAGGCATTGAGTTGTGTCCTAAGCTTTCCTTACTCCAAATCAACCTATCCTCAACATCGCTATCCAGGAAGACTTATATTCCTTATGCACATTTGATCTCTCTCGTTAAACAAGTCCTGTAGAATATCTTCATCCCAAGATCCTCCATCCATTCGCATCAAAGAGGCCACCATATTATCCTTCAGAGTTTAAGGGTCCAAAGTTATATATGGATGTTGATCATCATTAAGCCACGACTGACCAATTATTTTTATCGTATTACCTATTCCCACCTTCCATCTTGCACCCGCAACAATAAAGTGTCTTGCTTCCCAAACACTTCTCCAAATAAAACTGGGGTTATTACCCAACTGAGCTTCTAAGAAATTGGATGTCGGATCATAACGAGCTTTATATAACTTGCTTACTAGACTGTTAGGATTTGTAAGAAACCTCCAGCCTTGCTTACCCAACATAGCCAAGTTAAAATCCCGAAATCCCAATCATCCCACAGACTTGTGTTTACTTAACCGAGCCAACTCATCCAATGTATACTATTGATGCGATTTGAATTAGTATTCCACCAAAACTTTGATATCACCCTCTCCATATCTTTCGTGATTTCTGCTGGCAACAAAAATACACTCATAGCATAAGAAGGTAATGTTTGAGCCACTGTTTTACCAAGAACCTCCTTACATGCCTGCGAAATCAATTTTCCATCCCATGTTTGCACTCATTTTTTGACCTTGTCCTTAAGAAATCCTAATGCAGCTGATTTACTACGTCCCATCATGTTAGGTAGCTCGAAATAAGTACTCCTCTCATCAGCCTTCACTATTTGAAGGATTTGACCCAAACTCTCCCGATCATCTTTTTGAGTATTAGTACTATAAAAAACAGAAGATTTCAGCAGATTGACCTTCTGTCCCGAGGCATTTTCAAAAGCTTGTAAGAGACTCAAGATTCTAGTAGCTTTTTCCACATTGGCTTTACAATATAGGTAGCTGTCATCAGCAAAAAACATGTGCGTTATCTTCAAATTTATGAAGCATTTCAGACAGCCCCTCATCACATAAAATGAACAAATAGGGTGATAGTGGATCGCCTTGGTGAAGGCCACGATTGGGAAAAATAGGTCTAACCTCTTGTCGACCATGGGTGACTCAATAAGAAACTGAACACACACACTGAAGGACCAGATGCACCCACCATTCGTTAAAACCCATCTGAATTAAAATTGTTCTCAAATAGCCCCACTCAATTGTATATTTAGTTTACTCTATTATCAAAGATTTGAAATACAATTGAGATATTTTTTAATCTAACATTTATGAGAATATTAAAATTGTATATTCAGTTTACTCTATTAGTAAAGATTTCGAAGGCAAGAATATTGAAATTGAATATTTAGTTCCCTCCATTAGTAAGGATTTTAAAGACAAATGAGATATTTTCGAATCTTTAATATGAATATTTCAAAATTTTGAGAAAATTAGAAAAATAAATCGAAACGATTTGAGAGACTCCACATCACGGTTCTCGTCTTCTCCTTTATATAAGTATATTGATTTCAGATTTTAAGAAATTTCATAAAAAGTAACAAACTTTCAGTAAATTTAAATTTTATTATAAATTGAACGATTACCAAGTATATGTTATTAGAATCGTATTAGCTTAGAAGTCCGTGCGAGACACAAGTCTGTTAATATATATATATATATAATTTCTCACACAAATTTATATATATGTATTGAAATAATTTTGTGACTAAAAATATTATAAATTATTATATTTAGACTTTATCAGATATTTGTAGTAATTTTATTATATTGCATATCGTTTGCATGATCCAAATACTTTTTAAATTAAGTAGATTTTACAAAACTAAAAAAATCTTTACGATAAAAAAATTTATTTCTAATTTTTAAAAGTTTAAATTTAACTTTAATGGCGTGTAATGAACATTATCAAATTGAAAATTTGAGTATAATATAATTAATTAAATAAATTGTCTCGGTATAACAGGATGTAAAAAAATTCACACAATTTTAACGTATTAGCAGTATATTTGTGAAATATAAAATTAACCATGTTTGTAGGACTACAACTTGAAATGTATATTCACATTTGTGAACTTTTTATATTCCTATATACATACACTTGTATTTCTTTTTTAAGAAATAAGACTGATCGAAACTTTTTTTTATTCCAATAGAAACCCCTCTTAGACTAGAAACTAGAAACTAAATAAAAAAATTTCTTAAATCGCGTCGAAATATATCACATATGGTATGCAAATTGACCGTTGAGAGATGGAGAAAAATATAGTGAAGTCGGATTTCAAAAAAAAAGCTCACGGATTGACAGGAAAATTCAAATTAAAAACGGAGGGGATTAGGTGTGCTTGTGTATGCGAGGGTGTATTGTAGTTGTATGTGGTGCCTCTAGGGGGCCATTAGATTAGATTAATCTAAGGGTTTGAATTAGTTTTTAGTTTCTATTTTAAGTTTGGTTTCTATTTGATCACTTGTATATATATATATATATATACAGTAGCACTGGTACAGAATGGACCTACAGCGTCGTACTTTTAGCGTCGGTTCTAGAGGCAAGCGACACCTTTACATGTTTTATGCATCGGTTGCTAGCATAACCGACGCCTATTGTCAGTTTTCCTTGATCTAAGGCGTTGGTTGTCCACTTTAACCGACGCTTTTTAACACTTTTATGCGTTGGTTCTACGAATGCCGACGCAATAGAGGACTTTTAGCGTCGGTCATTGTAACACCGACGCATTAAGTGCACTTTTTAGTGTCGCTGTTATGAAACCGACGCTATAGAGTGAATTTTTAGTGTCAGCTTTGGGGAACCGACGCTGTAGAGTGCATTTTTGGTGTCGGTCTGGTGAAACCGACACTATAGACTATAATTATATTTTTAGTGATTATTTAATTAATCTCTGAATTTATAAAAAATAGATTTGGGAATTTTATTCAAAATACTTCAATATAAAAATTATATAATTTATTTGGTTATTAAAATATGTGATTTCCTGTATTTTAAAATGATTGGTAAACTAGAGTATTATTGGTGTTTTAACGAAACATTTTTGTAATTAAAACGAAACTTACTCTATTTAACGAACTAATTTTCAGATTAATATAAATAGCAATTTATTTATTTATTTTTCCTTCCTTATCTCATTTCTGTTCCTCCACCGCCAGTACATCATCTTCTTTCTTTCTTTTCTCTATCGATCGACTCTCATATCTCTCTTTAATCCCTTCTGTTCTTCTTCGTTTTTTTTCTTAACTTTTGTTAGCTGAATTCAGTGTGGTAGTAATTAAAATGAAGCCCTGTGAATTCTCTACAAAATAATACCAATTTTTGTAGAGATTTATGGGACTCGAAAATTAGGGATTTTGGGGGCTTTTTGTGAGAGCCTCGATTATTGATTGTTTTCTGGAATTACTTGATATATATTGATTATTGTGATGGTGTTCAGTACCTATATGTTCCTGTTTGGATTAAATTCTGAAGCTTTAGCCGTTAACTTGAAGTTTTGAACCAGAGTTCGAATTTTTGAGAATTGAAGTGACTATATGATGACTGTTTAGTATATGTGGTAATTAATTTGTGTTCTTGAATTAAATTTGAGAATGAGTCAGTTGTAGTTTCGAATTTTTGTGTGATTCTGGTAGGAGTTGGAGGTTTTGGCAGTCACCGATTCTGGTGAGGGTTTAAATCAGAATTTTCTGTTCAGCTAAACTGGTAGTGTAGTGTGTTTTTAAATTGGTTATACCATGATTATTGATGGATATGAATACGTGCTTGATTTCAATGACCTACCGAGTTTAGTGGAGTTAGAGTTATTTCTGCTCATGTGCGAATTTTGATCAAGTAAGGCTGAGTAGGTGTTAGCATCTAGAGATTATGGTGAGAAATGCTCATTTTTCTGAGTTGTGTGCAGAGGTGCAGAACAGCTTCAGGTGCCTGACTTGCAGGCCCTGTTTTAGGGCTTTAAACTTGGAATTTATTTATGAAACTTTTAGTGTATGTTTTAGTAATGTTTAAGAGTGTCTCATAAAAATTTCATATAAAAACAATATATTTTCAATTTATTAAAAATCATAGAGTGAAGGTTGTTTGTAGCCATAGTTCCATTTTCTTTCTTGTTGATGTCCTGTTTTGGAACATCTAGTTAACTGGCCTATGTTAGGTTTGTGTTGCCCAGTAAATAACAATTGTAGAAGTGGGTTGAATATAATTGTATAAGATTCTCGACTAAGTAAGATATATATTACAAATATGAAAGAACAATAACAGCTTTATTAAATCTGATATAAAACTGTTACAAACTCTCTCAAGAAATTCTGATGTTCTTGAGAGCTGCTAGGTTACACAAATACTCGAGTGTATGATCGTTCAATGTCGTGATTGATAAAACGAAACCTAAACTGTGTTTATATACTTCACACAGCTTCTCTATTAATAACAAGATAAGTCCTAATCAATTACAAAGATTGAAACATATCCTTATTTGATAGCTACATTCTACAAACCAGGAACCGACAAAATAAACTTCCATGTTTGACTAGACTCCAAATATAACTCGAAGTAGGAATCCTGATCAGCTTCCAGTCCTGATGATCAATCCTGATCACAGTCCTGATATGCATCTTGATCCTGACAACCATGCAATCCTGATGACGTCAGCAATCCTGATCAGTAGAGTCTAGCTCCTGACGATCATTGAATTCTGATCTAACAATCTCCCCCAATCTCATACTTTGTGAAATAAAGTATAGATTCCTAAGATTCAATGATGTCAAAAACATATATACAAAATGTACAAGTATCTTCAGAAACAACTTATCTGTTTAAATTCTTTGATAGAACAGATTCATCTTCAAGAAGTTGGATAACAAATTCTCTTCTTTTTCTTCAAGAATTTGAATCAGTCTTTCCTTAAGATTTCTGAGTTCTTCATCTTCCTCATTAATCTGGTAGATAGCTGCTCTGAGATTCAATATGGAGCTTCTCTGAAGACTATGCTCTTCAAGCAAAAGATAAGCAATTTCCTTCCCATCAGGATTGAGAGTAAGTTGAGTCATGCCAAAAGTTACTTCTTTAACAGCAGTACCCCTTTGCATTTCCACATCCTGACCTCTTTGATTTAAGTACATGGGAGTATAATTACCATTGAAATTACTGTTTCCATCCAGTCTTCTTCTTATTGTTGACAAAATCATGTCACTCCATACTTTGCATATTTGATTCTTCGATCTCAAAAGATAATGAACATATTTCAGTTCCTGTGTAGTTTTCATCAGCAGATCTTGAATAGATAGAATCTTCACACTACCATCTTTCATGAAGTACAGAAGCTTTTCTTTCTTGTCAAAACCATCATGACAATCTATAACTATATCAACAGCTAGTAAATTGTTCAGGTTTTCAGAAGTTAAAGTACCTCCAATTTCAGTCAAGGAGTATGGATCAACATATGACATATTCAGATATTCAGCATCCCTGTGTCCAATACCTCCTCTTGAATTACTTGTCAATTGCTTCAGATTTGAAAACATCTTTAACCAGAGTGCTTTTGATCTAACCATATCAGATAAATCAACAACACTTGAAGCACTTGTAATAATTCCACCAGACTGAAAATTGATAGGTGTATCACACCTCAGTGTACTAATATCTTTCCACTTCTTATCCTTTTCCTTTTCAAAGGCATAGCTTCTTTCCAGTAAAGATTCTTGTCTGCTTGGGTATAACAGCCCGACTATTCGGACTATTAAATCTAAATCAAAACTAAAATAAAATACATTTCTTTATTCAATAAATACAAAATTGCACAAAAGTCAAATGTAGCGGTCAAACTTAGTAATCAAAAATATAAAATCGGAGACGCAGCTCCACAATTCCAATACTCAATGCCACAATTTATTCTAATAATGCGATAAGTCTTTTCAATAAATGCATTCAAATCAGCTAACACGAAAATCCACAAAGTTCACATCCTTATTCTCATAAGCTTCCACAATGTACAAACCTGAAATATTAGAAAAGGGTGAGCTACACAGCTCAGCAAGTAACAGATTGACTTACAGATATTTTCAAAAATCAATGGGCGTTTTAATAAAACAGATTTTCTCAAAATAATAATAATTTAAAAGCCTTTGCGAAAATAGATCCAACCCAAAGTTTATATTTTAAAATCTAGATCAGAAACAGAATAAAAACATAATTTAAAACAGAAACGAAATTCTTATAAATAACCACAGTCTTGCCCTACGGCCACACTTTCCCAGTAGCCGGGATCTTATTCTTATTCTTATTCTTTCGCCACACTTTGCCAGTGACCGGCATCTAAAGTTCAATAATTACGCCCCCTTAATAGGTATCTAAAGTTGCACACTTGTGCGCCTACTAAGGGTATCTAAGGCTAGTTCCGGAACTATAGCGTAAATTACGAACGGGTTCGATAACGTAGAGACTGAGGGATTCAAAGTTTCTCGATTCTTATATCTTATATAGTTCAAAACAATATTCTTATATCTTATACGAAATTCAAAGCAGAATCAAAATATCTTTTTCGAAAATAAAAGTAAGTCAAAAAGTACTTACCTTAAAAGCGATCAAATACCGAAATCAATGCGAGCAAATCCTATAATTTTATTAAACCAGTCAAAGTCAAATAATATTCACACCACCTTAATAAAACCCATGCGACGCTTACATATAACTTACTCAATGAAATTTCAAAAACCAGACACCAAAACATCTTGCAAAGTAGACCATTATTAACAAAATCAGTTATGACCAGTTCTAGAAATTAGCAAATTACTCTATGAAAATGACTTTATCTAAAAAAGTACAAAACACGAAAAACATAGGCAATTCCGAGACCTTTCCAGAATGATAAGGCTCGTTAAAAAAGGACAAGTAACGAACTCAGAACATAAACTTTTACGGACTGCAGAACAGAACCAGCCCCTGATCAGGTTAGTATTTCGACGATTAAGACATCGCAATCACAGAAATAGTCAGAGTAATGAAACACAAAGTTCAGAGGTCGAAAATAGCTTTCCAGAATGGTATCTCTCGTAATTTTTGGATAAAGACTCAATTTACTATGAATTTTCAAAGTTAGACTTCTCAGTTTCGAAAACATACTAGCTGGTCAATAAATCCCAGAAAAACTCACGTTTGAAGACCTAATTTCGGAAAACACAAAGAATCAAAGTTGTAGACAATTAAAATACCTTTTCACGGAGTCTAATATCATAATAATCCAATTAATAACGAATCAGATACGAATTTTATAAGAATTCAGAATCCAAACATATACATACGAAATTGGAGTAATCATACGACGACAATGAATATAACAAATAACTCATGGATATACATCAAATTATACACATATACAAATACTCAAGAGAATATACAAAGATCCTTGACATAATCAAAATAAATCAAATATCATACACGTAAAATAACACGAATAGCAAGAGAATTAAAGAATCGTTACCTCTTCTTCTAAACTTGTTATGAATCTTCCTCTTTTCGCGTTCTTCTTCTCATCTCTCTCTCTCTCTAGCGGCGTCTCTTTTCTTTACCGATGCTAGGGTTTTCATCTTTTTTTTAACACGCTCGTTTTAATTGAATTGGGTCAACTAAAACTTTAAACTAAAGCCCAACAAAATTAAATTAGCAAGACTCATTAATTCTATATTTTTATTCTAAAATCAAATTATATAATTATCTTCAATTTTAATCCACTTCTAATTCTAATTTCTAGCAAATTTTAATCTATTAAACTTACAAAAAAAAAATCCGGGATATTACATTGGGTTCCTCCAGTTTCTTTCATTTGAACGTTTAAGCCTTTGTTTATAGAGATTGAAATCTCTATTTGTTCTTCTTGTGATTTCTCTTCTTCTGGCTTCTTCTTCTTCATCTACTTCTTTGTTGTGAAAATCAACCACAGTAGATAAGATCATCAAATCAATCTCTTTCAGAATTTCAGAATCATCAGGATCTTGAATACTATCAGGAACAACATCAGGATTAGATTCTTCAATTTGATTTGTATTGCAGAGAGTTGATTTTCTTGACTTTCTTCTCAATTCAGGTTCTTCTTCGACATTTCCATCATCACCAAAAGTAGATCTGTCAGAAACTACTAGAGTTTGAATAGGTTCAGGAATTTCTTGAATTCTTAACCCTCTAGACCTTGTCTGTCTAGGTACTGTTTGAGTTGAAGAACCTATTCTACTTCTTCTAGCACCTCTCCTACCTCTGCTTTCTCTACCTCTAGTAGAAACAGAATAGCTTTCCATTATCTCTTTTTGTTGTCTCAAGAATTCTTCATTTGAGAGATCTGGATATTCTTTACTTGCTGTAGAGAGTGCTTTTCTGGCAAATAATTGTTGAACTCTTTTATCAGTATGATAAAGAGTAACAATTCTACCATCCTTTGTAGTAAACTTCTGAAATAAATTTGATGCATCTTCAGGATTATCAATAAAAATATCTTCATCACCTTCAGGAATTGTAGCAAGAGTATGTCCATGACCAGGTGTCAGGATTTGTTCTTCCATCAGGATCTGAGATTGCACCAATGTTCTTACTGTCTTTACTCCAGAATCAGAAACATGAGTTGACTGCGTTGTTTGACTTTGAGAAGTTTGAATTGTAGACTTCAAAACAGCAACATCAGAGGTTTCTCCTTGTATCGCTTAATACTAGATCAGGTGTGCATTTTGTCTGACTAACCTTCTCCCCCTTTTTGACATCAGGATTTGACAATAAATTCAAAATTAAGGAAAGAGAGGCTTGAATGTCAGTTACCTTAGTATCCAGAGAATCAATCCTTCTGTTGATGGAGGTTTGTTCAGAAATGACAGATTTCACTTGGGATTCTACTACCCTTAGCTGAAAAGCAGTAGGCACCTTTGTAAAACTTTGAGAAATATCACTCCTCATCAACTCAGTTGAGTTCTTGATAGAATCAATCTCACTTTTTAGGCTTTTGGATAACAGAGTTGTAGCCTTCAGATGATTCTTCAAGTCTTGATTATCTATAGATTTCACTGCATCATAGGCATGTTCCAAAGCAGAAGAATAACTTACAGATTCAGTAGATCTTTACCATGAATTGTTCCATTCATTCTGTCTAAGTGCCTCAGCAGGATTAAAGGAAGGAATAGAAAAATCTTGTCTCTGATCTTTCCCAGTGGAAGCTTTGCCAGCCATATATGTACTTGATGAACCAAAATTAGTTCCAAGACTAACTTTGAGTGCTGTAGCAAGCTGTTCCTTCTCTTTTCGATTCTCATCATTATCACTATCATCAGAGTCATCATCATCAGTACTATGAGTAACATCGGGATCAGGAATAGCTATACCTTTCATTTTATCCTGTGAATCTGTGATAGGATAATCCACTGGTCTTGAACGAAGTGGCTGTATCAGGATAGGCTCAGCATCAGGAGCACCACTAGCGTCAGGATGAACACCGTCAGGATTTGATATGCTTGCATCAGTATTAGCTACCAATGGTTCTTGTGGAGCTTGAGGTTCAGAAGATGCTTCAACACTTTGAGTCAAAGGTTCTTGTGTGCTTCCCTCATTGACAGTGTCCTCGACCAATCTTTGAACTTCATCTGCACCAGAAATCCCTTGAACTGTGTCAGGAAATTTCTCAGAAACTGTAGCTTGGCCTGCATCTTCACTTTGAGAAGATGGTTCTTGTGTAGCTGGAATGTTGATGTCTGCATTCTCCCTTTGAGAAAATGGTCCTTGTGCGACCATTCCACTAGCTAAGCCTTCACCCAAACTTTGATTGAGTGGTTCTTGTGTGGCTGGATCATCAGAAAGAGCTGCTGAACCACTTTGAGGTTCAGGTTCTTGTGGGCTTGATCCTTTCAGTTTCTTCTATCTTTGATAGACTAACTCTTCTGCCTTCCTTAGTTTTTCCATTGGATGTTTTATCCCAAGATTGGAAGCAGCAGCACCATACTTCTCCCATGAAATATCAACATGTCTTTTTGTTGGAGAGTCCTGTGCTGGAGAGTCTAAAATAGTAACCACTTGACTTGGTGCAGCATCAGGAATACTAACATCAGGATTTGCTTGAGCAGTAGAAACTGATTGCTCATTCAGAATAGAAGTGTCCTGTACATCAGTATCCTGCTTCTTTTCTAAAGGAATTTGATACATGCCCTTAGTTAATCTTCTTTTCTTCTGTGGTGTAAACAATGAAACCACAGCTGCAGTAGCAGTATCAACAACTTCCTTATTCACTTGCATCACAGAGGATATAGGTAAGTCATCCTCTGAATCAGTCTCATCCCTGAGAACTAATTTTCTTTTAACTGAAACAGCCTCAACACCTTTTTCAGCTTTCTTCACCAGGACCCCTTTTACACCCCCTTGTAACTTCTTTTTAGTGAGTGGTGTAGAGGAAAAATCTTTTGAACCTGATTGCCTTCCTGACACATCAGTTCTAGCTGACTTCTTTGATTTTTCAACTAAAGTCTTTTGAGAGACAATAGAGGTGGCTGTTGACTGTTTATTCTGTTTGGGAGGCATGCTTGGGTTAGAAACAAGGTGTGATTGGTCTTGCCCCATAGCATTAGAAATTAAACCATAACGAGTAGGCATTTTCCTATGTAAGAAAAACCTAACCTCATCAGGAATAAAAGCATTGCCTATAAAACTGTTTGCCTTATCACTGTTGACTAAGGACTTAATATTATTCTCAGTAATTCTACAGATAGTTAGAACTACATCATTCTAAAAAACAACATTAGGACACAAGTGATTAAATATCAACTGTAAAAAATCTAAGAAAACAGACAGAACCTAACTTATCTGATTTCCTATCACTTAAAGCTTTTAAGATAAACGACCCATAATCAAACACTGTAGAATGGATAAAAGAGTACCCAATTTTGAGAGATCCTGATGGAAGAGCATCAAAATTTGATGTCTTGTTCAGGAAACAGCGGCTGATCGTATCAAAGAAGAAATTCCATTCCTTCTTAAGCTTTGTCCTAAAGAGATTGCCATATCTCTTTACTTCACCATTGTAGCCCAACTTTGTAACAAACTCAAAGAGAGTAGAGTCCGAAACATTATCAGGAATAGCATCACCAAGAACAGGTAAATGCAGGGCTTCCTCCACAATTACAGGAGTCACATAGTGAGTAATTCCATTATATTCAAAACTCATCAAGATGGTGTCAGAATACCCTTTGTCAAAAGTAACTGAGTTCCACACCTGCATTACAGACTTAAAAGAAACACTTGCAGGTTCTGTTAAAGCAAACTTCAATGGGCTTGAAGCTAGAAAATCTTGAATTATATGAAACTCATTGGGTAAATCTTGATGATTTAGAATAGCCACAAAATTATTAGTGGAAAAAGTAACACCACTAATCACTGTTTGTTTGTTCATGAATGATGAGGACGCCATTGTAATTCTTAAAAATCTTGAGAATTGATGTTTGAAAATAGTTAGGGTTTGTAAGCACAGAGAGAGATCGAAAAACTGATGATGAGAGAGTAATTAATGATTTAGAATAAGTAAAAGTATTTTGTTAGAACAAAACTTTACTCTCAATAACAGGTGGCAAGATATGATTTGTGCACAAATAATTAGTGGACAGATTACGTGTGTAATTTAAATGAAACTGCACCGCTTTTTATGTGTATGTATATGTATATCTATAACAGTGCAACACACGCGCTCATACAGTTGTCCTACTAAAACTCAACCGTCCATCAGCAGATACTGACGAAAAATTAGGCACAAATTAAGCAATGAAATACTGACCTGATCATCAGGATTGACCAATTGACTTCCTGTCAGGATTGAGTCCTATCAGGAATAGATAAAAAATACATACCTTTCTGAATAACCATCAGGATTTGACAGTTATCAGGATTTCCTCTCTGTAGCTTTCCTCAGAAATTCTCAAAATTCATCATTCCAAGTTCATTCACCAATTTATTGAAAATAGCTTCAGGTAGTGGCTTGGTGAATATATCAGCTAGTTGTTGATCAGTAGGAACAAAGTGAAGTTCAATTGTTCCTTCCAGAACTTGTTCTCTTATAAAGTGATATCGAATACTGATGTGTTTAGTAAGAGAATGTTGAACTGGATTTCCTGTCATTGCAATAACACTTTGGTTATCACAAAAAATAGGGATTTTTGAGTATGACATGCCATAATCTAACAACTGATTTCTCATCCACATTATCTGAGCACAACAACTTCCTGCAGCAATGTACTCAGCTTCTGCAGTTGAAGTGGAAATGGATTTTTGCTTCTTACTGAACCATGAAACTAGTCTTCCACCCAAAAACTGACAGCTTCCTGAAGTACTTTTCCTGTCTATTTTGCCTCCTGCAAAATCAGCATTTGAATAACCACACAACCCAAAATCTGATTCCCTTGCATACCAAAGGCCAAGTGAAGGAGTGCCTTTGAGATATCTGAAAATTCTTTTGACTGCAATCATGTGACGCCCCCAAATCCGGGGTCGGGATTTGGTGCCACTATCGCTCTGAATAAAACATAATTATACAGACGACCCCTCAACAAAGGATCGATCACAGGTTATGGTATGAAACAAGAATCTAAAATATCAACGTTTATTACAACATCTAATTCAATTTTATTACAAACCATTTGTCATCATCTAACCATTGGTGAGATCTAAAATGAACTCTATCTTCCTGGCAACATAGAACCTAAAATCTTGAATTCAGGCCTTCTCACGGTCCTCTTAGCGCATACTCGAAAACTTCATACTCCGTTCCTAACTGAAAGGTTAGGGAATAATAAAACAAGGGTGAGCCAAAAATTGCTCAGCAAGTGTAATCAATATAAACAGTTTTCATTTGATAATCCATCAACTTGATAATAAAACGAGTAATTCAGTTTCAAGATATAAGTTTCTTTTTCAAAGAAAAGGGTAAACAAATGAATTGGAACTTCTGATAAGACGGTACGAGCTATACGGGTGATCAGCCACGTAAAGCTCCAGACCATGTTTTCACAAGATCCTAACATTCAGGATCCATAGGCACTCATTGGCCATAAAATAAATACATAATTAACCAGGACCGCCGCCACGGTCAAAGTTTGTTCCATTCATAAGTAATTCAACAAAAAGGATTAAATGAATAAAAGGCTTTCAACGTTTCCAACATTCATTTCAGGGTACAAGCTAATTCAAGATTTTATTTCAAGGGTTTGAAAGTTTGATAATTGAAAGACATGGTAAGTAAGTGAGCAAAAGAATAAGTATGCTCCGGGTATTCAAAAGTTAACAAAGGTCAACAAAATATAAGTCAAGAGAAAGGTTTATATGAATAAAGCAAAGGTGAAGGAACAATCGTAGGTTTTATAAGAAAGAGCAAGGTAAAAAGGGTACAATAACATGATATTGAGAACGATTGCATAATGGTAAGTCAAAGATAAGTAAACGTAGGACGTATACTTGCAATAGAATTCAAAGGTAACATTCGTATCATAATTTAAGAGAAGTACCACTTGAAAGATAAGTGGAGGGAATAGACACTTGCCTCAAAAGCCGATAACTAACTCAATAACTTGTACACCACTCTGTCTTTACGTACACGGGCTCCTTTCCTGGCCTCCTACTTGTACCTATATAAAGGTATAATATCGTCTTAGTCTTTATCACTTAGTACCTCAGCTTTGTTTACGTATCTCTAAGTACTTCTACCCCATCATCATACAATTACATACACTTATATATATACAATCAAAAAGCACATAGTGTCTTTACAACTTTAGTCGACATTTGGTCACTTAGCAAGAATATATCTTCACAAAGCATTCCTTATCCTTATGATGGAAATACCTCAAGATAAAGTACTTTGGTAACTTTATCTACTCTATTTGACAACAATAACACTTAATCATATAAGCCAGGTATACGTACCACATATATTATACACTTCACATAATGTTATCACATTGGTTCAATACATACATAGTAACTCAACCTTATAGCAAACCATGACCAATTAGTCAATCCACACATATACCATTACTAAGTCAACGACGACTTGACTTAAATTACAACTACGCAATTAGCACAACTTGACTATACATACCAATCAAAATCAAATTTAAATAAACTTATGGGATTACAAAACCAATCACCAACACTTCTCCTTTCTTTCTCTCTTTTCCATCCTCTCTTCTTTCTCTTTTCTTTTTCTTCTCGGCCTCTCGGCCTATCTCCCTCTCTTCACTCTCTCTCGGCCTTATGGCCTCAATCAACACCAACACACACTCACTCATACGAAATCATATTTTAAAAGTACACACTAAATCATATTTTGAAATAACACACTCAAACTTTTACAAGATTATGTTTTTGAATGACACACACACACACAAAGTCACATTTGTGAAAAGAACACGTTTAAAAGAATACGCACACACACATTTTTAAATCGTATTTTAAATCATACTCATAAAATCATATTTTTGAATAACACAGTCACACCTTTAGAAAATCATGTTTTTGAACAATTCACACCAAAATCACATTTTAAAGTAACACACAAACCCAAAAACACCTTTTGAAAGTACACACACATACTCACTCAAAATCCCATTTTAAATCACACTCTCATACTCACAATTTTTAAACTCAAATCCTTCACATCCTCCCTCCATCTCTCTCTTGGCTCTCCCTCTATCTCCCTCCATCTCTTCCTCTCGGCCTCTCTCTTTATCTCTCTCCATCTCTTTCTCTCGGTGTCTTTATCCAACACCCCTATTTCACCTTAACTCCCACTAACAAATCCAAATCACATCAAGACATCTCTAATTAACCAAGAAATTATAAGTTTAAAACTACCCATCACATAAGAATTCAATCATTACCATAAAAACTCACATGCAACTCTACTTAACCATTAATCACTAATTATAAACTATATACAACACTTATACACACCAAAAATCAAAGCCCTCATCACATAGATCCAAAAATTACTAAAAATCCAACATGCAAGTTTATATAACCTCTAATTTGCAATAATCCAACCACAAACATCACTTTTACTTACAAGTAATCATGACCCATTATGTATCTATTGCTTCAAACCCCAAATTCATAAAATATCAACATGCAACCATCATAACTTACAATTACCAATTATCCAATTTCAAATATCAATCACATACTAAAAAGAATTAAAACCCATTATCAAACTTTTACTAAAATCACCAAATTTCACAAAAACAAAGACATGCAATTACTTTTACTACTCAAAATAGCCAAAATACACACAATCAAGCCTTACATGTATACATACAAGACAATCAACTTACTAAGATCATTGTCGATGGTTGGGTTCTTCTCAGATCAGCCCAAAATCAT
Source organism: Heracleum sosnowskyi (assembly GCA_030848705.1). Lineage (NCBI taxonomy): Eukaryota > Viridiplantae > Streptophyta > Magnoliopsida > Apiales > Apiaceae > Heracleum > Heracleum sosnowskyi. The sequence goes on from CM061242.1 coordinate 79,598,331, forward strand.
GGGTCTCATCGAGAATGGACCCCTAAACTCATAAACAACCACTGCATGTAGAAAAAGAACCCAAAATCCATAATTTCCGAAAAAACCGCAATTTGAGAATGGTAGTAAAACTCGAAAGTAAACATTTAGAGTGATAGAGGTTTGAAAGAGGTTTGTTTTGAGTATTCACACTTGAGATTTGGTGGAGAGAACCACTAGTAATTGGAGGTTTAATCTTGTAAAAAGAAAAGAACAAGAGAGTGTTTAGATGAGAGAGGATCGGGAGAGAAAAGAGAGGCAGGGGCGAGAGATGTTGAGGGTGGGGTGGGTTTTGTGGGAAAAGTAGAATAAAAGTAAAGTAATGTTACTTTTAGGATGGTTCTAGAATTTAATTATAAAATTACAAAATTGCCCACTAATGCAAATGCTAAAATAACAAAAACATGGACTATGGTGTAATTTCATAATCTCACTTCTTGACCAAGTAAAAATAATATTTTACAAATAAGTTTTGTAGCTTAAATAAATAAAATTGCTTTTACCGAAAATAATCAAATAAAAATGCATTTTTACCTCAAAAATAATTATAAGAAGAAATTAACAACTTACTTTTTTTTGAAGCCAAAATTAACAACTTACTTGAATAAATAAATAAAATGCTCATCGTGAATAAATATTTTAAAGGTGCAGCATCTCTCAAAATAAATAATTAAAAATAAATGAATGATTTATAAAATTTAAAACATGAGTTTAAAACTCAAATAAAATAAAATAATGCTAAGAAATATTTTATGCTATTAATTAAATAATTAAAGCATTCACTAAATTTAATATAAATATTTTATGACCCAAATAAATTCTCAGAGCACTTAAATAAAATTTAGAAACCACATTCATAATTAACTAATTATTCACCACGCACATAATTCACATTTTAAGCACGTAACAATTATGGCACATAAAGAAGTTTCAAAATTATAGGACTATATCAAAGAAATATTTTTATCTTAAATAAGTATAACTAAAATATGAGCTTACACATAAGTCACATCATACCAAGATCATCATTGCTAAATAAAATATCAAGAATAAAATCTCAATTGCTATTACTAGCAATAAATAAAAAATAATTTTAAACAGCTCTTATTAACAAAATAATTTTAAGGCTACTATAATTAGCACAAAGAGCCTATTAAATAATTATCATGCACATATAAAATTAATCGTATTCACATATTGGTAATAATTTACAAGTCAAAAATTCTAAGGCGTTACAACCTTCCCCCCTTAAAAGGATTCTGTCCTCAGAATCTATTACGTACACAGCTGAGAGTACTTTTCTAACATTTTAGTTTCTAACTCCCAAGTTGATTCTTCAACCCTGGGGTTTATCCACAACACTCTTACTAGTACAACTATTTTATCTCTAAGCACTTTTCTCTTTCCGATCCAAAATTTCTACTGTTTGCTCAACATAGTACAAATAAGTTTGAATCTCTATCGACTCATATTCTATTACATGGTTAGAATCGAAATAATACGTCTTAAGCATAGACACATGAAATACATTATGGATATGTTGCATAAGGCTAGCTCATACGCAATCTTACCTACGCACTTCAATATCTTAAAAGGTCTAACTAATTTTGGACTAAGCTTTCCTTTCTTACAAAATCCCGTTAGTCTTTTCCATGGTGACACTTTTAATAGGACTGACTCTCTTACTCTATAATCTATACCTTCCCTGGTTTTATCATCATTTTACAGTCGTCGATTCCGAGTAGCTATTAATCCTTTCTGGATGAGCTCAATAGTTTCTTTGGTCTGATACATTAACTCTGGTTCCAATCTCGTGCATTTATCAACTTCTTTTCAACCTATTGAAGATCTTTATCTTTCTCCGTACAAGGCTTCATAAGCTAGCATTTCAATATTCGCGTGATAGCTATTGCGGTAAAAGAATTCCACTAATGTCAAACGATCATCTCAATTGTCTTCAAAATTCATCGTACAAACTCTAAATATGTCTTTGATTGTCTGAATAGTCTATTTACGTTGACCATACGTTTGAGGATGATACATGGTACACATGTTCAACTTGGTTTCTGAACGTGCCAACATCTTTCTCCAAAATCTTGAATAAAATTGAGGGTCTTAGTCAAATTCGATTAATACTTGAATCACATGCCTCACTACTCATCTTTATAGTCGATAAACCAATTTATCAAATGAAAGTTTCTCGTTGATGGGAAAGAAAGGTACCAACTTGGTAAATCCGTCGATCATAACTCAAATGGCATCATGAGATGTTCATTCTTAAATTCAGGAATTTCTAATGGTTGTAATAGTCCACTAAACCTCTGATGTTCGGTTTTAACTCTCTAACAGGTGAAACACTTACCCGATAATCCTATAATATCTCTTTTCATATTGGTCTACTAAAATTTTCTGTAGGTCTTGGTTCATCTTAGTACATCTGGGGTGGATCGAATATTTCGGATCATGAGCATCACTTAATATCTCCTTCTTTAAGTCTATCACTTTGGGTATCTAAATTGTTGGAGAAAAATCTTAGTATTCCTTTATCATCCTTTTGACTTCTTCTTTCTTCTCCGGTTAAGCTACTTGTATTATGGTCCATCACTTCCGCTTGACATCTTCTAATCTCTTAAAAATTAAGGTTGGAAAGTCATTGTATATATCATATCCGTAGCTGGATCTAAAATACGAACCTCTACTTCCACTTTCTCAAATTCCTTGGGTCAATTCTTCAGATGAAGTCATCATTTTCAGTCTCTCATTTTTACTCAGAGCATCTGCTATCCTATTTTCTGCTTGAATGGTAATTGGTAATACAGTCGTAATCCTTGATTAGTTCTAACCATCTTCTTTGTCATGTTTAGCTCCCTTTGGGTGAAAATATATTTCAAACTCCTTTGATCCATATAAATTTCACACCTTTCTTCGTACAATTATTGTCTCTAAATCTGTGCAAAGACTATTGCGGCAAATTCCCCATCAGGTGTTGAGTATTTCTATTCGTGGTTTTCCGGTTGTCTGGAAGCATACGCAAATCACCTTATCGTGTGGCGTCAGTCTTGATTCTTAACATGAAGCTTCCATCTCAATTTAGTTCTTGGTATTGTCCTAAGGTACATGAGTCATAATGGTCCACTAGAAATGGATATATTTTACTAACATGGCTCGTCTAAAGAATTTCGTTCCTCTAGCAATTTAAGTACTTCCTTATCCATTTATCTTATTCTTTCTATATCACAGAATATCTTGTTATCCAGTCGCACTAACATTGGAGAAGTTATCAATCTCCTTTTTAACTCTTGAAAGCTTTCTGGTAAGCAGTTAATGGTGTGGTTATCTTGGAAAATCCTTGACAAACCTTCGATAGTCTCCATCTCATTTTGAAAAATTTCTGTAGGTGTCTTAAGCTTTACCCAATTCATTACCACTTCAATCTTCACTGGATCCACTTTGATTCCTTCGCTACTATCTACATGTCCTAGAAATTTTAACTCTTTCATCCAAAACTCGCACTTAGAAAACTTTGTGTATAATCTCTTTCCCTATATAACAACTTAGAATTTCTTCGTTTGTTTCTAACCTAGGAACACAACTTCTACTTTATCGGTGGCTCGCAATTCTATCTTCCCGTACTCTGTTAACCAATCCATTCTTAGAATTTACATCAAATCTCTCTGACTTGACGGGAATCAAGTAATCGTAAGAAAATAATGATCTATTATATCAATCTCACAATGAGGAAAATCTAGATGAATCAATATACGCTCCTGATTAGATATTCCTATAATCAAGGCTTTACTCAGTAGTTGAATCGTACAACGCGGTTTATGGCTCTCATTGGCGTATTGTCCTCTCTGATTACCCTTGTAACGTACCATATTGATCTTATTACAGAATCCTAGTTGCTTCTTTCCACCAGTTCTACACTCTGATATCGGAGGTCTCATAGGTCTTTGTTGATCCAAATCTTGTGGACAGTTTCCTTGACCATCACTTCTAGTTTCTATTCTTCTATATTCAGCATTCCTATTTGACTGATACTCAGGCCTTATATTGAAACGGTTCTGAAAATTCCTTAATTATTGGTCTTCTTCTCGTGTCTCCGCCTTCCCTTTTCTAGCTTCTTCTGTTTGTAATCAATAACTTTACTCCTAATCCATGACCTTACTTCATGTTGGAGTCTCTTAACTCTCTTCTCATCGACATTCACATATTCGAACACAAACCTGGCTAGCTCTATAAACGTTGCTTCATACTCCGCTATGCTCAACTTATCCTGCTTCGGTTCTAAAGTTTATATCTAACATTTGGTCTCAAGACGTTCAAAACCTCGCAATGGTCTAACTACCATATCCAAAGTGAAATATAGAATAAACAGGTGCTCATATATATATACTTGCCCGACAAGTAGAATAACAGTCTTTCACAAACAATAACCAATGCCTCTCCAATATCACTTTATTTCATACTTCATCATGATTAGTATTGGTATATCCTTGTTACATTCTCCTTATTCATACCAAACTCTCAGTAATAATAAACCTTGTAATCGTGTTGTACGTCTAATGAGCAATCTGACTCGACGTTCAGTCCTCTTCTTAAAACAATTTCCCAAACTCGATCAGAACAAATTTCCAGTCAATGTAAGTACAGCTTAACACTCAGAATACCGTCATTTTCGCCTTTGCGACTTCCAATCTTTGATACCTCTAAGAGTCGTAAGAGTTTCCGACAAAATGAAGCAATAGATACGAAGGTGTCAACAAATATGGAAATATAACAAGCATGTTTAGTAAGAATTTCTGGTAAAAAGAATTTAACTAAGAGATCAAGATGATCATCGAACTTTATCAGGTTGCATTTGTCACTTTAAACAACACAGTACAGAAGGTGGCCAACCTTTAGTACTTTCGTGACAAACACACAACCAGTGGCGTCCCACCGGACTTCTATCACACAGATAGAAAGTCCCTGAATCCCCTATATATATAGGGTTGTTCATCTCAGTTACAACAAGGAGGATAAAAAATTTAAGAGGAATATATGAAAGGTTTAAGAGTTTCAAAAGTTTATATAAATTGGATCAAGTAGCCCCTGAACAATAGAGGTATTTTGTAAAGAATAAAATAATAGAAGTGAAAAATTGAATCTTTGAAAAAGGTAAATTGAATAAAATCAATGACTAGTTGTGAATAGACTTATCCTTACATCGAACGAATGGAGGTAATCACACCTTGTCTCATGTAGGTGGTCCTTAGGGAAGTAAATTTCTAGTATGAGCTTATAGGTATGTCCCGCTAGTAAATCAACTTGTGCAATCTTGTATAAAGAAGGAATTTACACTTTAGCCGCTCCTCTGGATGAATGTCCCTATCACGGGGGTAAAATCATCATCATATCGCAAAGAATCTATATAAGTCTTTCTAAACGTTATCTTAGAGCTTCTACTCTCAATCAACTCTAACTATACTTGGTTCGGAACTCTGTGCGGTGTTTCCTATAGCGTTCGCGATATAGCCGAAGTCGCAGATAAAATTCGGGAAAGTACATAAAGATCTGTAGGTGATGTCTTCCGCACTGGTAGCTCTGACTCTCCGATTGACTCCTCCAGCTTCAAATTAGTTGTTCCGTCCGCAACCTGATCTTCAGATGGTTCCATCGTATACTCGCTCGATATGTCGGAATACGATATAACATGGAAGTGCGTAAGTTAAGTTCATATTTCTACAGAAAATTCGGCATGACCTAATCGTAAAATGGACTATGCCCTGTTTTAAAAATATCTCAAATACTTACTCAATCATCCACACATAATCCATAATTCGTTCAATATTCCATCCATCTCCAATCCCTTTCATTCTACACGTAAGAAATAACTCTGCCTTGACATGCAGCTATACTATAAGAAAATAAATTTACCCAAGGGGTAATGGAATCTCCATTTGGTCGGGTGCATGCACTGATACTGATATTGACGACTCTGGCTTAGGAAAAGGAATCTCAGATGAAGGTTAATCTCTCGAAACAACCATTATCTATAACAACACATTAATAAACCAAGAAGATACTTAAACGATAAAGGGTTATCTTAATTCTACTAATACTCATCCTAAAGGTAACCTACATCTACAAATCCTATCTTACCTATGAAGCTTAAGTCCTAGAGCGAACCTATCCTATTGGTCAACACTATATTCATAGATCCTAACTCAAACTCTACGTGAGTTTTCTCATTCTTTTTCCTATCTTAGACTCTTCTACCTATTCTTGTTTCAGTGACCAATAACCTGTAGCTCTGATACCAACCTGTGACGCCCCCAAATCCGGGGTCGGGATTTGGTGCCACTATCGCTCTGAATAAAACATAATTATACAGACGACCCCTCAACAAAGGATCGATCACATGTTATGGTATGAAACAAGAATCTAAAATATCAACGTTTATTACAACATCTAATTCAATTTTATTACAAACCATTTGTCATCATCTAACCATTGGTGAGATCTTAAATGAACTCTATCTTCCTAGCAACATAGAACCTAAAATTTGAATTCAGGCCTTCTCACGGTCCTCTTAGTGGATACTCGAAAACTTCATACTCCGTTCCTAACTGAAAGGTTAGGGAATAATAAAACAAGGGTGAGCCAAAAATTGCTCAGCAAGTGTAATCAATATAAACAGTTTTCATTTGATAATCCATCAACTTGATAATAAATCGAGTAATTCAGTTTCAAGATATAAGTTTCTTTTTCAAAGAAAAGGGTAAACAAATGAATTGGAACTTTTGATAAGACGGTACGAGCTATACGGGTGATCAGCCACGTAAAGATCCAGACCATGTTTTCACAAGGTCCTAACATTCAGGATCCATAGGCACTCATTGGCCATAAAATAAATACATAAGTAACCAGGACCGCCGCCACGGTCAAAGTTTGTTCCATTCATAAGTAATTCAACAAAAAGGATTAAATGAATAAAAGGCTTTCAACGTTTCCAACATTCATTTCAGGGTACAAGCTAATTCAAGATTTTATTTCAAGGGTTTGAAAGTTTGATAATTGAAAGACATGGTAAGTAAGTGAGCAAAAGAATAAGTATGCTTCGGGTATTCAAAAGTTAACAAAGGTCAAAAAAATATAAGTCAAGAGAAAGGTTTATATGAATAAAGCAAAGGTGAAGGAACAATTGTTGGTTTTATAGGAAAGAGCAAGGTAAAAAGGGTACAATAACATGATATTGAGAACGATTGCATAATGGTAAGTCAAAGATAAGTAAACGTAGGACGTATACTTGCAATAGAATTCAAAGGTAACATTCGCATCATAATTTAAGAGAACAACCACTTGAAAGATAAGTGGAGGGAATAGACACTTGCCTCAAAAGCTGATAACTAACTCAATAACTTGTACACCACTCTGTCTTTACGTACACGGGCTCCTTTCCTGGCCTCCTACTTGTACCTATATAAAGGTATAATATCGTCTTGGTCTTTATCACTTAGTACCTCAACTTTGTTTACGTATCTCTAAGTACTTCTACCCCATCATCATACAATTACATACACTTATATATATACAATCAAAAAGCACATAGTGTCTTTACAACTTTAGTCGACATTTGGTCACTTAGCAAGAATATAACTTCACAAAGCATTCCCTATCCTTATGATGGAAAGACCTCAAGATAAAGTACTTTGGTAACTTTATCTACTCTATTTGACAACAATAACACTTAATCATATAAGCCAGGTATACGTACCACATATATTATACACATCACATAATGTTATCACATTGGTTCAATACATACATAGTAACTCAACCTTATAGCAAACCATGACCAATTAGTCAATCCACACATATACCATTACTAAGTCAACGACGACTTGACTTAAATTACAACTACGCAATTAGCACAACTTGACTATACATACCAATCAAAATCAAATTTAAATAAACTTATGGGATTACAAAACCAATCACCAACACTTCTCCTTTCTTTCTCTCTTTTCCATCCTCTCTTCTTTCTCTTTTCTTTTTCTTCTCGGCCTCTCGGCCTATCTCCCTCTCTTCACTCTCTCTCGGCCTTATGGCCTCAATCAACACCAACACACACTCACTCATACGAAATCATATTTTAAAAGTACACACTAAATCATATTTTGAAATAACACACTCACACTTTTACAAGATTATGTTTTTGAATGACACACACACACAAAGTCACATTTGTGAAAAGAACACGTTTAAAAGAATACGCACACACACATTTTTAAATCGTATTTTAAATCATACTCATAAAATCATATTTTTGAATAACACAGTCACACCTTTAGAAAATCATGTTTTTGAACAACTCACACCAAAATCACATTTTAAAGTAATACACAAACCCAAAAACACCTTTTGAAAGCACACACACATACTCACTCAAAATCCCATTTTAAATCACACTCTCATACTCATAATTTTTAAACTCAAATCCTTCACATCCTCCCTCCATCTCTCTCTCGGCTCTCCCTCTATTTCTCTCCATCTCTTCCTCTCGGCCTCTCTCTTTATCTCTCTTTATCCAACACCACTATTTCACCTTAACTCCCACTAACAAGTCCAAATCACACCAAGACATCTCTAATTAACTAAGAAATTATAAGTTTAAAACTACACATCACATAAGAATTCAATCATTACCATAAAAACTCATATGCAACTCTACTTAACCATTAATCACTAATTATAAACTATATACAACACTTATACACACCAAAAATCAAAGCCCTCGTCACATAGATCCAAAAATTACTAAAAATCCAACATGCAAGTTTATATAACCTCTAATTTGTAATAATCCAACCACACACATCACTTTTACTTACAAGTAATCATGACCCATTATGTATCTATTGCTTCAAACCCCAAATTCATAAAATATCAACATGCAACCATCATAACTTACAATTACCAATTATCCAACTTCAAATATCAATCACATACTAAAAAGAATTAAAACCCATTATCAAACTTTTACTAAAATCACCAAATTTCACAAAAACAAAGACATGCAATTACTTTTACTACTCAAAATAGCCAAAATACACACAATCAAGCCTTACATGTATACATATAAGACAATCAACTTACTAAGATCATTGTCGATGGTTGGGTTCTTCTCGGATGAGCCCAAAATCATGGGTCTCATCGAGAATGGACCCCTAAACTCATAAACAACCATTGCATGTAGAAAAAGAACCCAAAATCCCTAATTTCCGAAAAACCGCAATTTGAGAATGGTAGTAAAACTCGAAAGTAAACATTTAGAGTGATAGAGGTTTGAAAGAGGTTTGTTTTGAGTATTCACACTTGAAATTTGGTGGAGAGAATCACTAGTAATTGGAGGTTTAATCTTGTAAAAAGAAAAGAACAAGAGAGTGTTTAGATGAGAGAGGATCGGGAGAGAAAAGAGAGGCAGGGGCGAGAGATGTTGAGGGTGGGGTGGGTTTTGTGGGAAAAGTAGAATAAAAGTAAAGTAATGTTACTTTTAGGATGGTTCTAGAATTTAATTATAAAATTACAAAATTGCCCACTAATGCAAATGCTAAAATAACAAAAACATGGACTATGGTGTAATTTCATAATCTCACTTCTAGACCAAGTAAAAATAATATTTTACAAATAAGTTTTGTAGCTGTTATAGATTAAAAAACGTGCTTTGTGAATTAAATGCTAGGGTTTGTGAGCGTTCAAGCTTTAAGGGCTGCTCTTGTGTTTCGAGACTAAATCGGTCCTCACAAGATGCCTACGTATCTCTGCTGTATAGAGAATCAAGCCAATAAAACGTAGTTCTAGAATGAAGGACGAGGGTCCTTATATAGGCGTCAGGAGCCTTGTATTTAGAGTAAGTTTAGGAGACTTAACAGATAAGTCTCGTTATTGATAACTGATAAGGAGTGCATTACTTGGCAGGCAAGTATTATCCTTATCTGATAAGTGCTGTGACTCATCATATTATTTGATTGGGATTCTGGATCCTTCTATGAAGATATTACTTCGATTTGGTCTCTATTTATGATATGTATATTTCCCCTATTTATTAATTACGAAATTAATGAATAATTAGGGTTTCGGGCCTTTTGTCGGGCCTAATTCTTGGACCAAACTAGGTCTAATTAATATATCATTAATTATTTCTAGGGTTATATTTCAGCCCATATCATTTGCCCCCCAACTTCTGGGAAAATACCCTTGGGATTTTTGTAGAAGTTATCGCATTTTTTCCTGAATTTTTCCATTTTTTCAGAGCATTTTCGACCAGGAATCCATGCCATTTTCGACCAGAATTCTAGGTCATTTTCGACCAGAAATTCGACCAGGACTGGGGTGAGGTCGAACGTTTCGACCAGGAATTTTAGTACAAATTCGACCAGGATTTTTCGACCTCACTCAGTATATTTTTGACCTCATTTTTGTAGTCGTTTTCGACTAGGAAGTGGGGTGAGGTCGAACACGTCGACCTCGATTTCCAGTGCAAATTCGACCTCGATTCTTCGAGCTCGTTTTAACTGCTTTTTGACCTCAAATCTGGTTTGGGATTTCGACCTCAAGTGGGATGAGGTCGAACCCTTCGACCAGGATTTTTAGTTCAATTTCGACTTCGTTTTTTCGAGCTCAACCCCAATCTTTTTCGACCTCATTTTTGTAGTCGTTTTCGACTAGGAAGTGGGGTGAGGTCGAACACGTCGACCTCGATTTCCAGTGCAAATTCGACCTCGATTCTTCGAGCTCGTTTTAACTGCTTTTCGACCTCAAATCTGGTTTGGGATTTCGACCTCAAGTGGGATGAGGTCGAACCCTCCGACCAGGATTTTTAGTTCAATTTCGACTTCATTTTTTCGAGCTCAACCCCAATCTTTTTCGACCAGGATTTTCGAACAGGACTCAAATCATTTTCGAACTCAAATAGGAATGAGGTCGGGACCTGCGCCCTGGTTTTTCAATGTAATTTCGACCTCGATTTGTCGACTTCAATTAGGGTCTTTTTCGACCTCAATTTTTCTGTTCAATTTTGACCTCAATTAATTTACCGTGAGATCGAATGGTTCGATTTCATTTTTCAATTTATTTTCGAACTCAATTTTTTGAGCTCAACTTAGAGTTTATTTCCAACTTAATTATGAGTTAGAATTTTTCCAGCCTTTTAACTTATTGTTGGGCCTTCAATTTCTTGGGCTTCATTTATATTGGGCCTTGGGCCTTGAATTTCTCTAGATTCAATAGCTGGGCCCTGATCTTTATTGGGCCTAACTCTTTGGGCCTTAATTCCAGCAGCCCAAAGAATAATTATGGGCTTTGACTGGCTGTAACCGGTTAGACTTCCTTGACCGGTTGAGTTTCCAGTCACTTTGCCTATAAAAGAGTGAGATTTCATTTGATACTCTTCACTCAAATCTTTCCAAAAAATTAATTTCCTTAAATCTCTCTGTCTTTCTCTCTTTTTCTCCGTGGTAAGGCGATTTCCGGCGAGTCTTTTACGGTGGTGTTCTTATTTTTCTGGAATTTTTCTTCCTTCGTTGAAGATTTTCTGGAATTTTTCTTCTTCGTTGAAGATTTTCTGGAAGATTTTATTGAAGATTTGAAGGTTTTTTCCAGTTTTTTGAAGATTCCTGAAATGGCTGATCTTTCTGCTCAACGCCTCCAGAAAATGAATCAAGCTTCTAAGAGAGGTATCATCATTCGTTCTCCCACTATGTCTTTACAAGATATGATATTAGAGCGTAGAGATGAATACCCTTCTGTATCTCATTTGGATTCCTTTAACCATAGCAATAGATTTCATGATGCTGATAAAATTGCTGATTATAAAAATATGTATAGAATTAGGCCACCTTATAGGTTAGTCCCAGCTGGTCCTGGGGATCGTTCCTGCCATTGGCGCCCAAATGCTCTTTGCATTTATAAGGGGGTCCTTGCTGCAGGAGTTCGATTCCCATTTCACCCTTTTATTCCCCAAATTTTAGCCGACGTAGGAATTAACCCCTGTCAGCTACCTCCAAATGCTTGGAGGTTGATTATGTGTTTTATTGTTTTGTGTCTAAAAAACAAATTCCCTCTTTCTGTCGCCCTTTTTAGAAAGATATTTCAATTTAAGAATAGCTCTTCTAAAGCCTTGGGTTGGGTGTACATTAGTCACCGTTCTTCAACACCCCCCATTTTCCATCCAAAATCCATCCCTGACAATAACCCCAAGTGGAAGGATGAGTTTATGTACTTGATGTGGGATGGAGGGGATTGGGGCACCCTTTTTCAGAGCTCGTTCAGTAGAGTGTCAGATGGTAGCCCAGATGACATAGTCCTGACTGAAGAGGAGGCTCACGCTTATGATGAGCTTATCAAGGATGATTATGCCACCATGGCCTGGGAGCTCCTGGACGAGTTTCTGCTTAAGTCTCTGAAACTTTCAAAAGTTTCTGATCAGGGTAACTCTTATTCTTACTTTCTTTTTGCTTGTTAAGATTGTCTTTATACTCATTATGTTTTCCTTGATTTTTGTTTGCAGCTGCGGAGTTCATTAACAAGCGTAATGAGCCGGAAAGTGGGGAGACTGCCCGAATAAAAAGGGCTTGCTTAAAGGATCCCAGGTTGGGCGCTAAAGGCCCTTCTATTCTGAGGCCTCATGTAGCCGAGGTTGAAGAAGTCCAGGGCTCTTCCTCAGTTAAGAGCTCAGTTTGGCGCCCCAACTGGGGGATTAGGAAGAAGGACACCATTGTAGGGATGGCCGAGCATGCCATTGAGTGGATTTAATTATGCCATTGTAGGGCTCAAAAGGATTTAATTATGTGAAACCCTGCAGGTGGATTTATTCCGGCATAATTAAATAAAGGTAGAGTGGATGATCAAGGATATAAGATGTTAATTAAATGAATTATCAGTAATTTATTTAATTAATGGGCATGCGCTATTTTAAACATGGGGAATTTAATAAGCAAATAATATTGGAACCGAATTAATTAATTAAGTTGCGGTATTAGGAAAGGTAGTGCAAATATTAATTCTTTAGTGGATTGAATTAATATTTAATTACATTGGGCTAGGCCCAGGATGTAATTAAAAGGCCCAACCTAATTATCCATGATCCCTATTGTAGCCCTATATATATTCTTATTCTCTTCTTGCTAGGGTTGGTCAAGAAAAATATTGTAGCCACCTAGGAGCAAGAAGAGAGGTTAACTTGAGAAGACGGAGGCCACACTTCGCTCAAGGGAATTTGGGAATACAATAGAAGAGCGTGGAATCAACCGTTAACAAGGTGATTTTCTTTTCGCACTCTTTAATTGTGTATCATAAAATGTAGTAGAACCCCAAGTCCGTGGTTCCCAACAATTGGTATCAAGAGCCTGGTTATGGGTTCTATGTTTTATGATATGATGTCCATGTCGTAATTAAAATTGGTTATGTATGTATAGTGGTATGCTTGGATAATAATCTTTTGCAGGTTGTTTAGTATCCACTATTATGGCCTCGTTTTATTTTAATTATATGTTTGGATCCCACGTGGTTTAATCGTGGTTATTTTTTGTTTTGGTTTCCACGTGGTTTATCGTGGTTGTAAATCACGAGGGTTGATCGTGCTAGTTTTGTTTTCTATTATGATTTTGTAATCTTGTAATCATGATTTGTATTCATGTTAGATTATGATCTGATGTAATAGAATAGGTATGTTATGTTGTATGTAACTATTTGATCGACGGAGTTGCAAGAAAACAAAGTTCTTCCGCTGATGCTACAAGATTTCGCCTATGCAACTTCGAACTGTTGTAACTTTTGCATACGGTGTCGGATTTCGATGAGTAATACCTTTTCGGAAAGGGATTTCGATGTTCTACACGATTGAAAAGTGACGTTGTCTAAGTTTCATGTGCGTCTGAGCTCGTTTAGACCCTCAAACAGCGAGTTGAAGTTTTCGCAGGATTTTCGGATGAAATTTTTTTTTGGCCATAATAGTGGATTTATTTTTTATTTTAATTTTTCTGCTATTTAATTTTAATTATTGCATTAAATAATTATTATGTGTGTTGTTAATTATGTGTGTAATTTTAATTGCATGGTTAACATAAATAGGACTACATGGACATAAATTTTCATTTATTGCTTTAATTAAATGTTTTATGTTATTAAATTATGTGTGTATTTGGAATGCATGTTAGACATAATTATAATGACATAGGCCCCATTTAATTATGTAGAGATGCATGCTATGCTATGTTATGTGTTCTTTGTATTGTTATTTTGATAACATGTGGACCTCGAAGAAATAACATAGGGCGATGCATCTAGATAAAATTACTCATGTTAAAATACTAAGTGGGAGAGGGAATTAATTTGATATTAGATCCCATGGTCATCCATTATTGGTTGTATGTAATTTAACACTAGGACGATTATGAATTGGATATATGTCACCCATCGTGGCGTATGATTTATGACGTCTGGGTAGTGTTAAGGATATTACTAGGACAATCTTCTTAAGTTAATCACGAATAATGAAAGGTAAGCTCACCCCATCGTGACATACCAAGTTTCATAGAATTCGAGAAAAAAGTTGGACATTCCTTGATTGATGTTGATAATGGATATTTCTGTCTTAGGGGTTGTGTTTTTAAGCGAGTCCGTCTGTGACTTCACCGAAAACACCTGGGATTTATCCATTGATACATCGAACGGATGGGTCTGACTAAAGGCAACTTAAGATCTAAATAATGGTATACACTTAGCTATGAAAGATAATATATAGTCCACCCTAACGTGGCGTATTATTTAGTAGTAGGACCGAAGTAATATTTAAATTTAAATGGTATATATGTCATCCATCATGGCGTACCAGATATTTATGGAATTTAAATATTAGTGCATTAATTTTAATTAATTGTTAGAGGAAACAAATAGGTTTTAAGATATATGCAATTTTCTGATTAAGTGTTATATGCATGATTCTCAGGATTGAATGGGCTTTAATCCACTTTTCACCATACTTAAGGATAACAAACTTACCGGACCTAACTATATTGAATGGAAACGCAATTTGGACATAGTGTTGACTGCTGAAGAGTTTAAATTTTGTACTGTTGAACCCAAACCGGACCAGCCTGCTGCCGATGCTCCGGATGAGGATAAAGAGCATTTTAAGAAGTGGACTAAGGCAGATGAGATGTCGCGATGTTACATTCTGGCAGCAATGTCGGGTGTTTTGTAACATCAGCATCAGGCCATGACCACTACTGCAGATATGCTCTATAATCTCAAGGAGCTTTTCGGAGATCAGAATAGGGCTGCTAGGCAAGTAGCAATGAAGTCTCTAATGAACACTCAGATGGCTGAAAAAACACCTGTAAGGGACCATGTTCTTCTGATGATGTCTCATATAAATGAACTAGAGGTCCTTGGTGCTGATATTGATGCGGAAACGCAGGTCGATATCATACTTATGAGTTTGCCAAAAAGCTTTGAGCCGTTTCGCTTGAATTACAACATGAACAAGAAGTTGTATAGTCTTGCAGAACTTCTGACAGAGCTTCAGGCAGCGGAATCATTATTTCAGCAGCATGTTCAGGTAAATGTGGCTGAGAAAGTTTCTTCTTCAAAGCCGAAAGGAAAGAAGAAGAAGAAGGTTCAGACACAGAAAGTTGTGAAACCATTGGGAGTTCAGAATTCAGTGAAGAAGCCTAAGGGCAAGTGCTTCAAGTGCAAGCAGTCGGGTCACTGGAAAAAGGATTGTCCTCTGTCTAAGAAGAACAATGCTGGTATGTCTCTTTCTCTTGTTACGGAAACATATATAGCGGCTATGTCTACGAGCACTTGGTGTGTAGACACAGGAGCCACTGATCATGTTTGTAATTCCATGCAGGGGTTCCAGGAAACCAGGCTGCTTAGAGATGGCGAGATATATGTGTTCATGGGAGATGCTACGAAAGTAGCAGTGGTTGCAGTTGGAGTTATTTCTTTATCTTTTGGTTATGATAGGATTTTGGTTTTGAATAATTGTCTTTATGTACCTTCATTTAGAAGGAATTTAATTTCGGTTTCTAAACTTTGTATGGATGGTTATAATGTTTGTTTGGATCGTAATGTTTCCATTATAATGAATAAACGAGTTATATGTTCTGGTACATTGCAAGACAATTTATATATTATTAATCCTATAGAACCAATGCTGCAACCAAGTGAAATTAATAATACACTTTCTACCTCTAGTAAAAGAAAGGAACCTTCTGGATTGAACCAAACATATCTTTGGCACTTGAGATTAGGTCATATTAACTTAAGGAAGATTCAAAGATTGGTAGTAGATGGGCCTTTAGGCTCGTTGGCAGTGGAGCCATTTCCAGTCTGTGAATCTTGCTTGGAAGGAAAAATGACCAGTAGACCTTTTAAGGCAAAAGGAAATAGAGCCAAAGATGTGTTAGAATTGGTTCATACTGATTTATGTGGACCTATGAATATCCAAGCGAGATGTGGGTATGAATATTTTGTCACTTTCATTGATGATTATTCGAGATATGGATACATTTATCTGTTGCACCGCAAGTCTGAGTGCTTTGAAAAATTCAAAGAGTACAAAGCAAGTGCGGAAAAGCGACATTCAGGAAAATGTATCAAGTCACTATGATCAGATCGTGGGGGCGAATACCTGCTTGGAGAATTTAGAGAATATTTATCAGAACATGGGATTTCATCCCAGTTGACTGCACCTGGCACACCTCAGCAGAATGGTGTAGCAGAAAGAAGGAACCGGACTCTTTTAGAGAGTGTTAGATCGATGATGAGTTATTCGAATTTACCCAAGTCGTTTTGGGGGCATGCTCTAGAAACAGCGGCTTATCTTCTAAACTTGGTACCTTCTAAGTCAGTTCCAAAAACTCCAAAAGAATTGTGGACTAGTACCAAACCTAGTTTGAAACACATTCGGATTTGAGGTTGTCCAGCACATGTGCTGAACAAGAACGTGACTAAGTTAGATTCTCGTACAGAAGTGAGGCTGTTTGTGGGTTATCCCAAGGGAACAAAAGGGTATTTGTTTTATAGTCCTAAGGATCGGGATATCATTGTAAGCACCAATGCTAGATTCTTAGAGGAAGACTATATAATGAATCACAAACCCATGAGTACTGTTGTTTTAGAGGAACTAGTGGGAGGACAAGATAATTCTAATATGCCACCGGTACAAGTAGAACAACCACAAGTACATGAACAACCTATCACTAATACCACTCCAATGCTTCGTCGTAGTGGGAGGGTTGTTAAACAACCTGAGAGGTTCATGTTTTTGGGAGAGTCTTCGGACTTAGTCTCTGGTGAACATGATGAGGATCCCAGGACATACGAAGAAGCAATGCAAGATAAGGATGCAGATCTTTGGCAAAAGGCTATGCAATCTGAGATGGAATCTATGTATTCCAATAAAGTCTGGGATCTCGTGGAACCACCCAGTGGTGTAAAACCCATTGGATGCAAGTGGATCTACAAAAGAAAAAGAGGATCTGACAAAAAGGTGAAAGCCTGGAAAGCAAGACTTGTTGCGAAAGGGTATACTCAGAAACAAGGAATTGATTATGAGGAAACCTTTTCTCCGGTAGTCATGCTTAAGTCAATCCGGATTCTTTTATCTATAGCAGCTCATCTCGATTATGAGATTTGGCAAATGGATGTCAAGACAGCTTTCCTAAATGGAAGTCTTGATGAAAACATCCATATGCAGCAACCAGAGGGATTCATCAAAGAGGGCCAAGAGCATCTAGTGTGTAAGCTTAAGAAGTCCATTTATGGATTGAAACAAGCTTCCAGGGAGTGGAACATTCGTTTTGATCAGGCCGTCCAGACAAATGGTTATGATCAGAGTCCAAGCGAAGCATGTGTGTATAGGAAAAGTGAAGGAAATGCACTGGTTTTTCTAGTACTATATGTAGATGACATTTTGCTCATTGGAAACAATGTAGAGATGTTGTCATCTATTAAGGCATGGTTGTTCAAACAATTTGAAATGAAAGACTTAGGTGAAGCCGCATACATTCTTGGGATCAAAGTTATAAGAGATCGCAAGAAAAGAACGTTGGCTTTATCTCAAGAACCGTACATTGATGAGGTATTGGCTCGTTTTAACATGCAGGACTCTAAGAAGGGTAATTTACCTTTTAGACATGGAGTCTCTCTTTCAAAGGAGCAGTGTCCTAAGACACCTAAGGAGATAGAGAACATGAAAGCAGTTCCTTATGCTTCAGCATGTGGAAGCTTAATGTATGTCATGTTATGCACGAGACCTGATATTTGCTTTGCCGTAGGCATGGTCAGTAGATATCAGTCCAATCCAGGTCAGGAACATTGGAGTGCAGTAAAAACGATACTTAAGTACTTGCGAAGGACTAAGAAGTATATGTTAATTTACAAGGCTTCAGACTTGTTTCCTGTGGGTTATACCGATTCAGATTTCCAGACAGATAGGGATAAGAGGAAGTCAACCTCGGGGTGTGTTTTTACTTTAGGAGGTGGAGCTGTAATATGGAGGAGTGTGAAGCAGAAATGCATCGCAGACTCAACCATGGAAGCTGAATATGTGGCAGCCTCTGAGGCAGCCAAGGAGGCTATATGGTTCCGGAATTTCCTGCTGGATTTGAATGTAGTTCCTAATTTGCCACGGCAAATCACAATTTATTGTGATAATACTGGTGCTGTTGCAAATACAAAGGAACCACGAGAACATAAAGCAGCAAAACACATTGAGCGTAAGTATCACCTCATACGACAGTTCGTTAAGCGAGGAGATATTATTGTGACTGATATAGCATCAAAGGACAACCGGGCTGATCCTTTCACGAAGAGTTTACCAGCTAAGGTTTTTGAAGAACATGTGGAGGAGATAAGAGTCAGATGTCTGGTCACGGAATAGTTATTTAAACTGGTAGCGGATTATATTAATAAACACTGATATACTCAAAGAATAGCTTGAGTATAAGTGGGAGATTGTTGGGTTTTATACTAAACTATTCATTAGTAGTATATAAACATTGTCCATTTTATTGAGAATCTTGATTGCATATTTTTACATTGTCTATTTATTATATATTGTGGATAATTTAGTATCAAATGGGATACCAGAAGATTAAATTATCAGTGTCTATATATAATATAAAGGGTTCACAGTTTAAGTGGAATTAGACAAACCACTGGAATAACTGAAGTATTATTTGGGAATAGTTTATCTTGACTATTAAATAATACTTGTATACTTTGTGTATATTGAACAGGATAAAATTTAGAATTGTTCCCTTAAACTGATTAAGAAGGTGAACTAAGATTCTATGTTATTATTAATGCTTAGGTTCTTAATCCGGATATAGTAATTGACACGTGTATATTATTTACATGCTTTGATTTATATATGAAATAATTCTTTTGAATTATATCATTATATTTTGGGTGATGGAATAATATATATGGTGAATATTATTTATTGAAGGAATCCGTGTCCTGATAATATTCGGGTTAATGATGTCCCCTTGAAAGCTCAAAAGGATTTAATTATGTGAAACCCTGCAGGTGGATTTATTCTGGCATAATTAAATAAAGGTAGAGTGGATGATCAAGGATATAAGATGTTAATTAAATGAATTATCAGTAATTTATTTAATTAATGGGCATGCGCTATTTTAAACATGGGGAATTTAATAAGCAAATAATATTGGAACCGAATTAATTAATTAAGTTGCGGTATTAGGAAAGGTAGTGCAAATATTAATTCTTTAGTGGATTGAATTAATATTTAATTACATTGGGCTAGGCCCAGGATGTAATTAAAAGGCCCAACCTAATTATCCATGATCCCTATTGTAGCCCTATATATATTCTTATTCTCTTTTTGCTAGGGTTGGTTAAGAAAAATATTGTAGCCACCTAGGAGCAAGAAGAGAGGTTAACTTGAGAAGACGGAGGCCACACTTCGCTCAAGGGAATTTTGGAATACAATAGAAGAGCGTGGAATCAACCGTTAACAAGGTGATTTTCTTTTCGCACTCCTTAATTGTGTATCATAAATTGTAGTAGAACCCCAAGTCCGTGGTTCCCAACCATGATCCCTATTGTAGCCCTATATATATTCTTATTCTCTTCTTGCTAGGGTGGGTTAAGAAAAATATTGTAGCCACCTAGGAGCAAGAAGAGAGGTTAACTTGAGAAGACGGAGGCCACACTTCGCTCAAGGGAATTTGGGAATACAATAGAAGAGCGTGGAATCAACCGTTAACAAGGTGATTTTCTTTTCGCACTCCTTAATTGTGTATCATAAATTGTAGTAGAACCCCAAGTCCGTGGTTCCCAACAATCAAACCACTGGAATAACTGAAGTATTATTTGGGAATAGTTTATCTTGACTATTAAATAATACTTGTATACTTTGTGTATATTGAACATGATCAAATTTAGAATTGTTCCCTTAAACTGATTAAGAAGGTGAACTAAGATTCTATGTTATTATTAATGCTTAGGTTCTTAATCCGGATATAGTAATTGACACGTGTATATTATTTACATGCTTTGATTTATATATGAAATAATTCTTTTGAATTATATCATTATATTTTGGGTGATGGAATAATATATATGGTGAATATTATTTATTGAAGGAATCCGTGTCCTGATAATATTCGGGTTAATGATGTCCCCTTGAAAGCTCAAAAGGATTTAATTATGTGAAACCCTGCAGGTGGATTTATTCCGGCATAATTAAATAAAGGTAGAGTGGATGATCAAGGATATAAGATGTTAATTAAATGAATTATCAGTAATTTATTTAATTAATGGGCATGCGCTATTTTAAACATGGGGAATTTAATAAGCAAATAATATTGGAACCGAATTAATTAATTAAGTTGCGGTATTAGGAAAGGTAGTGCAAATATTAATTCTTTAGTGGATTGAATTAATATTTAATTACATTGGGCTAGGCCCAGGATGTAATTAAAAGGCCCAACCTAATTATCCATGATCCCTATTGTAGCCCTATATATATTCTTATTCTCTTCTTGCTAGGGTTGGTTAAGAAAAATATTGTAGCCACCTAGGAGCAAGAAGAGAGGTTAACTTGAGAAGACGGAGGCCACACTTCGCTCAAGGGAATTTGGGAATACAATAGAAGAGCGTGAAATCAACCGTTAACAAGGTGATTTTCTTTTCGCACTCCTTAATTGTGTATCATAAAATGTAGTAGAACCCCAAGTCCGTGGTTCCCAACAATTGGATTTGATCCTGTTCAATATACACAAAGTATACAAGTATTATTTAATAGTCAAGATAAACTATTCCCAAATAATATTTCAGTTATTCCAGTGGTTTGTCTAATTCCACTTAAACTGTGAACCCTTTATATTATATATAGACACTGATAATTTAATCTTCTGTTATCCCATTTGATACTAAATTATCCACAATATATAATAAATAGACAATGTAAAAATATGCAATCAAGATTCTCAATAAAATGGACAATGTTTATATACTACTAATGAATAGTTTAGTATAAAACCCAACAATCTCCCACTTATACTCAAGCTATTCTTTGAGTATATCAGTGTTTATTAATATAATCCGCTACCAGTTTAAATAACTATTCCGTGACCAGACATCTGACTCCTATCTCCTCCACGTGTTCTTCAAAAACCTTAGCTGGTAAACTCTTCGTGAAAGGATCAGCCCGGTTGTCCTTTGATGCTATATCAGTCACAATAATATCCCCTCGCTTAACGAACTATCATATGAGGTGATACTTACGCTCAATGTGTTTTGCTGCTTTATGTTCTCGTGGTTCCTTTGTATTTGCAACAGCACCAGTATTATCACAATAAATTGTGATTTGCCGTGGAAAATTAGGAACTACATTCAAATCCAGCAGGAAATTCCGGAACCATATAGCCTCCTTGGCTGCCTCAGAGGCTGCCACATATTCAGCTTCCATGGTTGAGTCTGCGATGCATTTCTGTTTCACACTCCTCCATATTACAGCTCCACCTCCTAAAGTAAAAACACACCCCGAGGTTGACTTCCTCTTATCCCTATCTGTCTGGAAATCTGAATCGGTATAACCCACAGGAAACAAGTCTGAAGCCTTGTAAATTAACATATACTTCTTAGTCCTTCGCAAGTACTTAAGTATCGTTTTTACTGCACTCCAATGTTCCTGACCTGGATTGGACTGATATCTACTGACCATGCCTACGACAAAGCAAATATCAGGTCTCGTGCATAACATGACATACATTAAGCTTCCACATGCTGAAGCATAAGGAACTGCTTTCATGTTCTCTATCTCCTTAGGTGTCTTAGGACACTGCTCCTTTGATAGAGAGACTCCATGTCTAAAAGGTAAATTACCCTTCTTAGAGTCCTGCATGTTAAAACGAGCCAATACCTCATCAATGTACGGTTCTTGAGATAAAGCCAACGTTCTTTTCTTGCGATCTCTTATAACTTTGATCCCAAGAATGTATGCGGCTTCACCTAAGTCTTTCATTTCAAATTGTTTGAACAACCATGCCTTAATAGATGACAACATCTCTACATTGTTTCCAATGAGCAAAATGTCATCTACATATAGTACTAGAAAAACCACTGCATTTCCTTCACTTTTCCTATACACACATGCTTCGCTTGGACTCTGATCATAACCATTTGTCTGGACGGCCTGATCAAAACGAATGTTCCACTCCTTGGAAGCTTGTTTCAGTCCATAAATGGACTTCTTAAGCTTACACACTAGATGCTCTTGGCCCTCTTTGATGAATCCCTCTGGTTGCTGCATATGGATGTTTTCATCAAGACTTCCATTTAGGAAAGCTGTCTTGACATCCATTTGCCAAATCTCATAATCGAGATGAGCTGCTATAGATAAAAGAATCCGGATTGACTTAAGCATGACTACCGGAGAAAAGGTTTCCTCATAATCAATTCCTTGTTTCTGAGTATACCCTTTCGCAACAAGTCTTGCTTTCCAGGCTTTCACCTTTTTGTCAGATCCTCTTTTTCTTTTGTAGATCCACTTGCATCCAATGGGTTTTACACCACTGGGTGGTTCCACGAGATCCCAGACTTTATTGGAATACATAGATTCCATCTCAGATTGCATAGCCTTTTGCCAAAGATCTGCATCCTTATCTTGCATTGCTTCTTCGTATGTCCTGGGATCCTCATCATGTTCACCAGAGACTAAGTCCGAAGACTCTCCCAAAAACATGAACCTCTCAGGTTGTTTAACAACCCTCCCACTACGACGAAGCATTGGAGTGGTATTAGTGATAGGTTGTTCATTTACTTGTGGTTGTTCTACTTGTACCGGTGACATATTAGAATTATCTTGTCCTCCCACTAGTTCCTCTAAAACAACAGTACTCATGGGTTTGTGATTCATTATATAGTCTTCCTCTAAGAATCTAGCATTGGTGCTTACAATGATATCCCGATCCTTAGGACTCTAAAACAAATACCCTTTTGTTCCCTTGGGATAACCCAAAAACAGCCTCACTTCTGTACGAGAATCTAACTTAGTCACGTTCTTGTTCAGCACATGTGCTGGACAACCCCAAATCCGAATGTGTTTCAAACTAGGTTTGGTACTAGTCCACAATTCTTTTGGATTTTTTGGAACTGACTTAGAAGGTACCAAGTTTAGAAGATAAGCCGCTGTTTCTAGAGCATGCCCCCAAAACGACTTGGGTAAATTCGAATAACTCATCATCGATCTAACACTCTCTAAAAGAGTCCGGTTCCTTCTTTCTGCTACACCATTCTGCTGAGGTGTGCCAGGTGCAGTCAACTGGGATGAAATCCCATGTTCTGATAAATATTCTCTAAATTCTCCAAGCAGGTATTCGCCCCCACGATCTGATCGTAGCGACTTGATACATTTTGCTGAATGTCGCTTTTCCGCACTTGCTTTGTACTCTTTGAATTTTTCAAAGCACTCAGACTTGCGGTGCAACAGATAAATGTATCCATATCTCGAATAATCATCAATGAAAGTGACAAAATATTCATACCCACCTCTCGCTTGGATATTCATAGGTCCACATAAATCAGTATGAACCAATTCTAACACATCTTTGGCTCTATTTCCTTTTGCCTTAAAAGGTCTACTGGTCATTTTTCCTTCCAAGCAAGATTCACAGACTGGAAATGGCTCCACTGCCAACGAGCCTAAAGGCCCATCTACTACCAATCTTTGAATCCTCCTTAAGTTAATATGACCTAATCTCAAGTGCCAAAGATATGTTTTGGTTCAATCCAGAAGGTTCCTTTCTTTTACTAGAGGTAGAAAGTGTATTATTAATTTCACTTGGTTGCAGCATTGGTTCTATAGGATTAATAATATATAAATTGTCTTGCAATGTACCAGAACATATAACTCGTTTATTCATCATAATGGAAACATTACGATCCAAACAAAGATTATAACCATCCATAGCAAGTTTAGAAACCGAAATTAAATTCCTTCTAAATGAAGGTACATAAAGACAATTATTCAAAACCAAAATCCTATCATAACCAAAAGATAAAGAAATAACTCCAACTGCAACCACTGCTACTTTCGTAGCATCTCCCATGAATACATATATCTCGCCATCTCTAAGCAGCCTGGTTTTCTGGAACCCCTGCATGGAATTACAAACATGATCAGTGGCTCCTGTGTCTACACACCAAGTGCTCGTAGACATAGCCGCTATATATGTTTTCGTAACAAGAGAAAGAGACATACCAGCATTGTTCTTCTTAGACAGAGGACAATCCTTTTTCCAGTGACCCGACTGCTTGCACTTGAAGCACTTGCCCTTAGGCTTCTTCACTGAATTCTGAACTCCCAATGGTTTCACAACTTTCTGTGTCTGAACCTTCTTCTTCTTCTTTCCTTTCGTCTTTGAAGAAGAAACTATCTCAGCCACATTAACCTGAACATGCTGCTGAAATAATGATTCCGCTGCCTGAAGCTCTGTCAGAAGTTCTGCAAGACTATACAACTTCTTGTTCATGTTATAATTCAAGCGAAACGGCTCAAAGCTTTTTGGCAAACTCATAAGTATGATATCGACATGCGTTTCCGCATCAATATCAGCACCAAGGACCTCTAGTTCATTTATATGAGACATCATCAGAAGAACATGGTCCCTTACAGGTGTTTTTTCAGCCATCTGAGTGTTCATTAGAGACTTCATTGCTACTTGCCTAGAAGCCCTATTCTGATCTCCGAAAAGCTCCTTGAGATTATAGAGCATATCTGCAGCAGTGGTCATGGCCTGATGCTGATGTTGCAAAACACCCGACATTGCTGCCAGAATGTAACATCGCGACATCTCATCTGCCTTAGTCCACTTCTTAAAATACTCTTTATCCTCATCCGGAGCATCGGCAGCAGGCTGGTCCGGTTTGGGTTCAACAGTACAAAATTTAAACTCTTCAGCAGTCAACACTATGTCCAAATTGCGTTTCCATTCAATATAGTTAGGTCCGGTAAGTTTGTTATCCTTAAGTATGGTGAAAAGTGGATTAAAGCCCATTCTATCCTGAGAATCATGCATATAACACTTAATCAGAAAATTGCATATATCTTAAAACCTATTTGTTTCCTCTAACAATTAATTAAAATTAATGCACTAATATTTAAATTCCATAAATATCTGGTACGCCATGATGGATGACATATATACCATTTAAATTTAAATATTACTTCGGTCCTACTACTAAATAATACGCCACGTTAGGGTGGACTATATATTATCTTTCATAGCTAAGTGTATACCATTATTTAGATCTTAAGTTGCCTTTAGTCAGACCCATCCGTTCGATGTATCAATGGATAAATCCCAGGTGTTTTCGGTGAAGTCACAGACGGACTCGCTTAAAAACACAACCCCTAAGACAAAAATATCCATTATCAACATCAATCAAGGAATGTCCAACTTTTTTCTCGAATTCTATGAAACTTGGTATGTCACGATGGGGTGAGCTTACCTTTCATTATTCGTGATTAACTTAAGAAGATTGTCCTAGTAATATCCTTAACACTACCCAGACGTCATAAATCATACGCCACGATGGGTGACATATATCCAATTCATAATCGTCCTAGTGTTAAATTACATACAACCAATAATGGATGACCATGGGATCTAATATCAAATTAATTCCCTCTCCCACTTAGTATTTTAACATGAGTAATTTTATCTAGATGCATCGCCCTATGTTATTTCTTCGAGGTCCACATGTTATCAAAATAACAATACAAAGAACACATAACATAGCATAGCATGCATCTCTACATAATTAAATGGGGCCTATGTCATTATAATTATGTCTAACATGCATTCCAAATACACACATAATTTAATAACATAAAACATTTAATTAAAGCAATAAATGAAAATTTATGTCCATGTCGTCCTATTTATGTTAACCATGCAATTAAAATTACACACATAATTAACAACACACATAATAATTATTTAATGCAATAATTAAAATTAAATAGCAGAAAAATTAAAATAAAAAATAAATCCACTATTATGGCCAAAAAAAAATTTCATCCGAAAATCCTGCGAAACCTTCAACTCGCTGTTTGAGGGTCTAAACGAGCTCCGACGCACATGAAACTTTGACAACGTCACTTTTCAATCGTGTAGAACATCGAAATCCCTTTCCGAAAAGGTATTACGCATCGAAATCCGACACCGTATGCAAAAGTTATAACAGTTCGAAGTTGCATAGGCGAAATCTTGTAGCATCAGCGGAAGAACTTTGTTTTCTTGCAACTCCGTCGATCAAATAGTTACATACAACATAACATACCTATTCTATTACATCAGATCATAATCTAACATGAATACAAATCATGATTACAAGATTACAAAATCATAATAGAAAACAAAACTAGCACGATCAACCCTCGTGATTTACAACCACGATAAACCACGTGGAAACCAAAACAAAAAATAACCACGATTAAACCACGTGGGATCCAAACACATAATTAAAATAAAACGAGGCCATAATAGTGGATACTAAACAACCTGCAAAAGATTATTATCCAAGCATACCACTATACATACATAACCAATTTTAATTACGACATGGACATCATATCATAAAACATAGAACCCATAACCAGGCTCTTGATAACAATTGTTGGGAACCACGGACTTGGGGTGCTACTACGTTTTATGATACACAATTAAGGAGTGCGAAAAGAAAATCACCTTGTTAACGGTTGATTCCACGCTCTTCTATTGTATTCCCAAATTTCCTTGAGCGAAGTGTGGCCTCCGTCTTCTCAAGTTAACCTCTCTTCTTGCTCCTAGGTGGCTACAATATTTTTCTTAACCAACCCTAGCAAGAAGAGAATAAGAATATATATAGGGCTACAATAGGGATCATGGATAATTAGGTTGGACCTTTTAATTACATCCCGGGCCTAGCCCAATGTAATTAAATATTAATTCAATCCACTAAAGAATTAATATTTGCACTACCTTTCCTAATACCGCAACTTAATTAATTAATTCGGTTCCAATATTATTTGCTTATTAAATTCCCCATGTTTAAAATAGCGCATGCCCATTAATTAAATAAATTACTGATAATTCATTTAATTAACATCTTATATCCTTGATCATCCACTCTACCTTTATTTAATTATGCCGGAATAAATCCACCTGCAGGGTTTCACATAATTAAATCCTTTTGAGCTTTCAAGGGGACATCATTAACCCGAATATTATCAGGACACCATAATTATGCCGAGCATGCCATTGCAGGGTTTCACATAATTACAAGGATTTTGTGGCCAACTCCTCAATTGAGGGGGAAAAAGTGCGGGCTCTCAAGCCTTTGCTGCTGTAAGTCATTAATCTCTTTTTCTTCTTGTAGTCGTTTTTTCAAGTTATTATACTAACTTATAACTTGTTCGCAGGCCAACGCTAGCTTTCAAGGAGCCTTATTCCAAGCCAAAGCTTGGTGTGCATCCTCGGAGGCCAACAAGGCTAAGTTTGATAAGGCCCAGCTGGAGATGGGTTCTCTTAGGGCTTCCTTGGACCAAAGGGAGAAGGAGCTGATTGATGCTCAAGCGGAGCTGGTAGAGCTCAGGAAGGGGAAGGAGCGCCACATTGATGAGTACCTTGACTCTGACGAGTACAAGGGTTTGATTACTCAACACGATGATCTCCTCTTTCCTGTTCAGTACACTAAAGGATGGGACGAGGCATTGGCTGAGGTTTCGAGGAGACTCCCTGGATCCCTCACTATTTCTGACTTTCCCAGCCCCCACGCTCCTACTCGTTTGGAGATGGCCTTGGCTGGAGAGGACGACATGGATGAGGATGACAGGATTCTCAATCCCGAACATGCCTCTCATCCTGGCGAAAAGTCTGAGGAGTCCAGCTCCAGTGAGGAAGAAGAGTCTGCGAAAGGAGAGGATTCTGGAGAGGAGTCTGGGGAGGAGTCTAGCTCTGAGGAAGAGCAAAGAGGGGGTGATGCTTAGTCATAGCTAGTTGTAGCTTTTTATTTATTATCTGTAACTTTGCCTTTGGGCATAACTTAACTTTATTGCAAGTTATTTAACTTATTTCCTTCATGCCTTTTAATTTCTCGTGTTTGCGTACTTAATTAGTACTTTGAATCATATAAACATCAATATGCAATGCTTTGTAGAATATTTTTGAAATTGCTGAATGAATTCATAACTTGAAGAAATGGGTTCAACCCTTACATAGTATACTACTTCTACTTCAAGTTTAAAAACTTGGATTGGTTTCGTCGACCTTATTTTCTAGTAGTGAGTCCTCTCAGGAAACACCTTAAACATAATAAATTTTCAGATTGGAGGCATGCCAAATCCTTGGCACCTCATGCCCTTCAAGGGTTTCTAGCTTGTATGAGCCTCGACCAAATACGTTCTTGACGCGATATGGTCCTTCCCAATTGGGGGCCAACTTGCCTTTTTGTCCAACTCCGGATGCTTCAATCTTTCTGAGAACCAAATATCCTTGACGAAAGAACCTTTCTTTAACCCTTAGGTTATAGTAAAAAGACGCTTTCTTTTGATGTTCAACTATCTTGGCGTTTGCCTCATCTCTAACTTCGTCAATTAGATCTAAAGCCAGCCTCAAGCCTTCTTTATTTGTTTCTGGTTCATAAGCTTCAACTCTTGGAGACGTGTGTGTAATCTCCACTGGAACCACTGCCTCTGCCCCGTATGCCAGCAAGAAGGGGGTAGCTCCAGTGGTTACTTTACAAGTAGTACGATATGCCCATAGTATGGGGAGCAATTCATCTACCCAAGTATTTCTGGAGCGTTCAACTCTTTTCTTCAGTCCATCTAGGATAATTCGATTTGCAACCTCAGCTTGCCCATTTGCTTGAGGATGGGCAACAGAAGTGAAGCACAACTTGATATCATTCTCATCATAATATTTCGTGAACTCATCATTGTTGAATTGAGTTCCATTGTCCGTAACCAGGACTCGTGGAATTCCATACCTGCATATCACATTTTCCCAGAAGAATTGCATCACTTGCTTGGTGGTTATCTTGGCTAATGGCTTAGCCTCAATCCACTTGGTGAAGTAGTCAATTGCCACTATCAAGAACTTTCTTTGAGCACTTGCCATTGGAAATGACCCAAGTATATCCATTCCCCACATTGCAAAAGGGATGGGAGAGTTAATGGATGTCATCATCTCAGGTGGTTGTCTAGCCACTGGTGCATGTTTCTGGCACCGTTCACATTTTTTCACATAGCTTTTAGCATCAGCAAGCATGCTTGGCCAATAAAAACCTAGACGGGTGACTTTATGTGCTAGGGCTCTGCCCCCCAAGTGTTGCCCACAGATTCCTTCAAGTACTTCCTTTAGGGCCAATTCTGCCTCTTGGGGTCTCAAACACTTCAGATAAGGAATGATGAAAGACTTCTTGTATAGGATTCCCTCAATTAGGGCATACCTTAGTGCCCTGACGTATAGCTTTCGTGCTTCTGAAGTGTCGTTGGGCAGCCACCCAGTTTCCAGATGAGCTTTGATGGGATCAATCCAACAACTGGTAATACCAATGGGTGCTACCAACTTTCCGTTGATGCTTGGGGTCTTCAAGACTTGGAAGTATACACTCCCTGCATAGTTTTCAATTTCAGAAGAGGCAAACTTAGACAAGGCATCAGCCTTCACATTTTCCTCCCTCGGAACGTGCTCCACATAGCATTCATCGAACTGAGTCATGATGGCTTTGACAAGTTTCAGATACTTAGCCATGACTTCTTCTCTGGCTTCGAACTCTCCATTTACTTGAGAAACGACTAACCTTGAGTCTCCACATACTTTGAGAGTCTTAACTCTCAGGGCCCCAGCTAGGCCCAAACCAGCTATCAGAGCTTCGTACTCAGCTTCGTTGTTTGTTGTTGGGAAGTCTAGCTTTAGTGCATACTCTATGAGAAATCTATCAGGACTTTGTAGCACCAAACCTGCTCCACTTGATTTTGTTTTTGATGCCCCATCAAAATAGAGCACCCAACATTCCCTGGACACTGTGTCTTCATCTTTGTTGTCTTCCACTACTACTTCCTGCCCCCCGACTTCTTGGTTGTCAATGGTACATTCAACCATGAAGTCAGCGAGTGCTTGAGCTTTTATGGCCGTACGAGGCTTATACTTGATATCAAATTTCCCCAACTCAATAGCCCATTTGATCAATCTTCCACTAACTTGAGGGCTGTGCAGAATGTTCCTTAGAGGTTGATTAGTCAAAACTTCTATCTTGTGCGCCTGGAAGTATGGACGTAGCTTTCTTGAGGCCATTATCAAGGCTAAGGAAAACTTCTCTATGGTAGAGTAGTTTATTTCTGCCCCATTCAGAATCTTACTCACATAGTAGATGGGTTTCTGAACCTTCAATTCTTCCTTTACCAAAACAGCTCCAAGGGCAGTGTCGGAGACTGCCAAGTACAGATAGAGAATCTCTCCTGGCTTTGGTTTTGCCAACAGTGGTGCTTCAACCATGTATTTCTTCAGGGCCTCAAAGGCTTCTTGGCTTTCAGGTGTCCATTCGAAATTTTTCACATTTTTGAGTGCCTTGAAGAAAGGTAAGCACTTTTCTCCTGACTTGTAGATGAACCTTCCCAATGCTGCAACTCTTCCTGTCAATTTCTGCACATCCTTAACAGACTTGGGTGGTTCCATGTCTAGGATTGCCTTGATCTTGTCGGGGTTAGCTTCGATTCCTCTCTTGGAGACCATCAGGCCTAAAAACTTTCCTGAGCCTACCCCAAAGGCACATTTTGCTGGATTTAACATCATCTTGTGGTGCCTCAGCACTTCAAACGCTTCTTGAAGATGTTTTATATGGTCTGCCTTGTCGAGGCTCTTGACTAGCATGTCATCCACATAAACTTCCATTGTTTTACCAATCAGTGGTTCAAAAATCTTGTTCACCAATCTTTGGTATGTTGCCCCTGCATTCTTAAGTCCAAATGCCATGACTAAATAACAGAAAACACCAAAGTCGGTGATGAATGATACCTTGGAGATGTCGTCCTTGTGCATCTTGATTTGGTTGTATCCACTGAAACCATCCATGAAACTTAACATCTCGTGCCCAGTAGTGGCATCTATCAAAGCATCAATCCTTGGTAAGGGAAAACAATCCTTAGGACATGCATCATTCAAGTCGGTGAAGTCCACACACATTCTCCACTTTCCATTAGCCTTCTTGACCATCACTGGGTTAGCCAACCATTCAGGGAACTGAATTTCTTCAATGAAGCCTGCTTCCAAGAGTTTTTCTACCTCCTGCTTGATGGCTTCTTGCCTTTCTGGAGCAAAATTTCTTTTCGTTTGTTTCACTGTCTTTCTTTCAGGATCCACATTCAATTTGTGGGTTATCAATTGGGGATCAATCCCTGGCATATCAGCTGCTGTCCAAGCAAATACATCACTGTTTTCTTGAAGAAAGGATGTCAACTTGCTTTTCATAGATTCAGGTAGTAGAGCTCCAATGTAGGTGACCTTGTCTAGTTCTCCTCGAATCAGGGGGATGGGAACAAGATCCTCAGCTGGCTTTCCTCTTCTTTGTTCATCGTTTCTGATGTCCATGTCTTCAATTGGGAGAACCTGCCCCCCCAACTCCATCAGGCCTCAACGTGGCTACATAACAGCTTCTAGCCATTTTCTGATCGCCTTTCTCTTCGCCAATTTCATTCCTGGTAGGGAACTTGATCTTCAAATGATAAGATGAGGCAACAGCCTTGAATGCATGAAGACCCGTTCTTCCCAGAATTGCATTGTAGGTTGAAGTCGCTTTGATAACTATGAAGTTCAGCATTTGAGTAGACGTCTTTGAACCTTGTCCCATTGTCATGGGGAGTTGAATCGTGCCTTCTACCTTCGATTCCACTCCATTGAACCCATATATGGGCATGTTTGAGGGTGTTAGCTGAGAGTCAGTGTAACCCATCTTGATGAAAGCATCATGGAACAAGATGTCCACTGAAGCTCCATTGTCAACAAGAACTCTCTTTGTTTCAGAGTTGCCTATCACAGGTACTATGACCAGAGGGTCATCATGGGGAAATTTCACTCCCTCAAGATCAGAATCATCAAAATTCAAAGATACTTCAGTCTTGGCACGCTTTGGTGCTTCTCCAACCACAGTCATTACCTCACGGGCATAAGCTTTTCTCGAGTTTCTGGAAGGCCCGGCAGCAGTTGGCCCTCCAAATATCATTTTGATGACAGGCCCTCGGGGCTTTGGATTTCGGTCTTGATCATTGTCCCGTCTATCATAGTCTTTTCTTTCATAGTTCCCTCTCTGGCTTCCTTGATTTCCATCCTTGGTAAACTTACCAAGCTTTCCTCTTCGAATCAAGAACTCAATTTCATCTTTCAGTTGCCTGCAGTCATCTGTATCGTGGCCAACTTCTTTGTGAAACCGACATTATTGGTTTTGATTTCTTTTTGACACATCGGCCCTCATAGGCTTCGGCCATTTAAGGTATTCTTCCTTTGCAATCTCCATCAGAATTTGGCTCCTAGGAGCATTCAATCTTGCATACTCCGTAAACTTAGGCCCAAAATTGTTCTTCTTGGGTGGTGAATCAGAATCCTTTGATGTCCTAGGATACTTCTCTCTTTCATCATATTCTGGAGTATCCTTTCTCTTCTTTGAATTTCCATTGCCAGTAGCAACGGGTTCATACTTTCTCATGCTCTCCTCAGCCTTGATGTATTTTCCAGCTCTATCTTGTAGTAACAACATGTTTTCGGGGGGATGTTTAGCCAAAGACCTCCTGAAGTGGTCATCGGTAGTTCCTTGCTGTAGGGCTATCATAGCCACTTTATCTTCCAAATCTGGGACTTTTATAGCCTCCTTAGTGAATCTACTCAAGTATTCTCTCAACGTTTCATTCTTGCCTTGTCGAATCCCCATAAGAGAGGCGGAACTTTTCTCATGTATCTTCCCACTAACAAATTGATTGAAGAATGCCTTACTCAGCTCTTTGAAGGATCCAATAGAATTGGGCGGAAGGCGACTATACCAACGTTGAGCCATGCCCGCTAGGGTTTGTGGAAACGCCCTACACTTTACAGCGTCATTGGCAGGCTGCAACAGCAGTGCATTTGAGAAGGTTCTTACATGATTTGCGGGATCTCCCGTTCCATCATAAGCTTTGATGGTTGGCATTTTAAACTTCCTGGATATAGTGGCCTTCATTATCTCTTGAGTAAAGGGTGGTGTAGGATCGTCAGGATCTCCTAGGGGTAACAATACAGTAGGATCTCCTCTTGGGGTTTCAACCCTTCTGGATCTCGGAGGAGTAGGATCCGGATTAATTACCGGAGGCCTCCAGGCTGCTCTTGCAACCTCTTCTTCCTCTAACTTCTTTTTGAGTTTTGCAACCTCTGCCTCATGGGCTGCAATCCTTTCCTGAGTGGTTTGCTCCTTGTTTGCAGAACGTCTTCTTCGTGGGGGATAGTCATCATCAGTATTGTAATTTTCATCCTCAGTGTAAGGACAAGAGAAATCGTCTCGATACATCTGACGAGTTTGGGTTTGACGGTTCATGGGTTCCAAACCTTGTATGTAAGGGGGCACATATGCCTCATGGTGTACCAGATTGGTACCACTACTGTCCACCGGGGGTCGAGGGGGCCTGCCATGGGTAGGCATCCCAAGGGTCTGATTCACATATTGAGGGAGATCAGTAGTATGGAGTTGAAGGCTCCTCGGGGCATTCATGAGCAGTGGGGAGGTTGTGATCGGTTGCTGGTGAACGGTCTCTTGTGGATTAGATCCATGAATGACCATCTGCAGGGGATTCGTCCCTTCAACCGATGTCGGGACTTCCGGTCCTTGAGTGTTGGTGGGGATATTCGCCCCTTCGATGCCAGTAGTTGGCGGTGGTTGATCTCTGTGAGTATCAGCCTCAGAGGTGACATGGCGATCCTCAGGAGTTTGAGTATCTCGAGCTGTTCTTCATGTGTTTGCCATGGTTGATGTTGTTTTCCCACAGACGGCGCCAAATGTTATAGATTAAAAAACGTGCTTTGTGAATTAAATGCTAGGGTTTGTGAGCGTTCAAGCTTTAATGGCTGCTCTTGTGTTTCGAGACTAAATCGGTCCTCACAAGATGCCTACGTATCTCTGCTGTATAGAGAATCAAGCCAATAAAACGTAGTTCTAGAATGAAGGACGAGGGTCCTTATATAGGCGTCAGGAGCCTTGTATTTAGAGTAAGTTTAGGAGACTTAACGGATAAGTCTCGTTATTGATAACTGATAAGGAGTGCATTACTTGGCAGGCAAGTATTATCCTTATCTGATAAGTGCTGTGACTCATCATATTATTTGATTGGGATTCTGGATCCTTCTATGAAGATATTACTTCGATTTGGTCTCTATTTATGATATGTATATTTCCCCTATTTATTAATTACGAAATTAATGAATAATTAGGGTTTCGAGCCTTTTGTCGGGCCTAATTCTTGGACCAAACTAGGTCTAATTAATATATCATTAATTATTTCTAGGGTTATATTTCAGCCCATATCAGTAGCTTAAATAAATAAAATTGCTTTTACCGAAAATAATCAAATAAAAAATGCATTTTTACCTCAAAAATAATTATAAGAAGAAATTAACAACTTACTTGAATAAATAAATAAAATGCTCATCGTGAATAAATATTTTAAAGGTGCAGCATCTCTCAAAATAAATAATTAAAAATAAATGAATGATTTATAAAATTTAAAACATGAGTTTAAAACTAAAATAAAATAAAATAATGCTAAGAAATATTTTATGCTATTAATTAAATAATCAAAGCATTCACTAAATTTAATATAAATATTTTATGACCCAAATAAATTCTCAGAGCACTTAAATAAAATTTAGAAACCACATTCATAATTAACTAATTATTCACCACGCACATAATTCACATTTTAAGCACGTAACAATTATGGCACATAAAGAAGTTTCAAAATTATATGACTATATCAAAGAAATATTTTTATCTTAAATAAGTATAACTAAAATATGAGCTTACACATAAGTCACATCATACCAAGATCATCATTGCTAAATAAAATATCAAGAATAAAATCTCAATTGCTATTACTAGCAATAAATGAAAAATAATTTTAAACAGCTCTTATTAACAAAATAATTTTAAGGCTACTCTAATTAGCACAAAGAGCCTATTAAATAATTATCACGCACATATAAAATTAATCGTATTCACATATTGGTAATAATTTACAAGTCAAAAATTCTAAGGCGTTACAAATCAGATGGGGTTCTCTAGGTTTTGCTTGAAATCTTGCACACATACAGGTTGCAAACATGATATATGGTCTACTTGCAGTGAGATACAATAAAGAGCCAATCATTCCTCTGTAGTGAGTTACATCTACCTCATCACCTTGATCATGATCAAGTTTGGTAGCTGTAGCTATGGGAGTTGTAGCAGGAGAACTATCTTGCATGTTAAACCTTGTCAATAAATTCCTTGTATATTTAGACTGATTGATAAAAATCTCTTCATCAGTCTGTTTAACTTGAAGACCAAGAAAGTAACTCATTTCTCCCATCATGCTCATTTGATATCTTGACTGCATAAGCTTAGAAAACTTTTCACAGAGCTTATTGTTTGTTGACCCAAAAATGATATCATCAACATAAATCTGAACTAACAACAAGTCCTTACCATGATTCAAATAAAATAGAGTTTTATCAATAACACCTCTTTTGAATCCACTTTCCAGTAAGAATAGAGCTAAGGTTTCATACCATGCTCTTGGAGCTTGCTTTAGTCCATAAAGTGCCTTATCCAATCTGTAGACATGATCTGGATATTTAGGATCAATGAAACCAGGAGGTTGCTCAACATAGACTTCTTCCTCCAGTTCTCCATTTAAGAAAGCACTTTTAACATCCATCTGGAAAACCTTGAACTTCTTATGAGCTGCATAAGCAAGAAATATCCTGATGGCTTCTAATCTTGCAACAGGAGCAAAAGTTTCATTATAGTCAATTCCCTCTTGTTGAGAATACCCCTTTGCAACTAGTCTAGCTTTGTGTCTGATTATTACTCCATCAGAATCAGTCTTGTTCTTGAAAATCCACTTTGTACCAACAATTGATCTATTCTTTGGTCTTGGTACCAGTTTCCAGACTTCATTTCTTTCAAATTCATTCAGTTCCTCTTGCATTGCAGTAACCCAATCAGCATCTTTAAGTGCATCTTCAACTTTCTTTGGCTCCTCCTTGGATAGAAAGTTATTGTATAGACATTCATTCTGAGTTACACTTCTTGTTTGAATACCTGCATCAGGATCTCCAATGATCAAATCAGGAGTATGACTTGCAGTCCATTTCCTTGCTGGTGGTAAATCAGTCCTTGAAGTAGATGCTCCCCCTAGATTAGTGTTATCTTGATTTGAAGAATTTGCTTGATTTGAAGCTCCCCCTAAATTAGTGTCTCCTCCTGATAAGTTATCAGGATCATCACTTGAATCAATATCTGAAGAATTCTGTCCTGATGATTGAGTTGACTCTGAACTTGTAGCAGAATGTTGTTGCTCCCCCTCAACATTAGCACTACTAGAAGTATCACTATTGATTGCATCATCAGTATTAGCACCATCAGTATCTGGTGTGTCATCAGGATTTGGTGACCCATC
Organism: Heracleum sosnowskyi; assembly: GCA_030848705.1. Classification (NCBI taxonomy): domain Eukaryota; kingdom Viridiplantae; phylum Streptophyta; class Magnoliopsida; order Apiales; family Apiaceae; genus Heracleum; species Heracleum sosnowskyi. The sequence continues at coordinate 79,635,595 of CM061242.1, forward strand.
AGGATCTGATGAATTGACAGTTTTTGATTCACTTTCTTCAGGTTCCTTGGTAGCTTCATTTTCAAAAATCAATCTATCATGAGAGTCTTCATTGATTCCAGTTATCTTCTTGTCATCAAAAGATACATGTATTGACTCCATGACAGTTCTTGTTCTCAAATTAAAAACTCTGAAGGCTCTTGATGCAGGATAGCCTATGAAAATTCCTTCATCAACCTTTGTTTCAAATTTCCCTAGCTGTTCAGGATGAGTTCTGAGAACAAAACATTTACAGCCAAACACATGCAAATGCTTCAGAATTGGTTTCTTCTCCTTGAGTGACTGATAAGGATTAATACCATGCCTGTTTATTAATGTGAGATTTTGAGTATAACATGCTATGTTGACTGCTTCTGCCCAGAATTATGTAGGTAATTTAGCTTCTTCCAACATAGTTCTGCCAGATTCAATAAGAGTTCTATTTTTCCTTTCAACTACTCCATTTTGCTGGGGTGTGCCAGGAGAAGAGAATTGTTGAATAATTCCTTTGTATTTGCAGAACTCTTCCATCTTTGAATTCTTAAATTCAGTACCATTATCACTTCTCAGTATCTTGACTTTGTACTTTGTGGTTGTCTCAATCATTCTCACATGATCCAACAGAACTTCAGGAGTCTCATCTTTTCTGTGCAGAAAATACACCCAGGTGAATCTAGAATATTCATCAACAATTACAAGAGTGTACCTTTTCTTACTGATGGACATGATGTTGACTGGACCAAATAAATCAAGATGCAGCATGTGATATGGTTCTTCAATAGAGGATTCTGATTTACTCTGGAATGATGTCCTCCTCTGTTTTGCTTTCTGACATGCATCACAGAGTCCATCAGGAGTATACAAAACTTTAGGTAATCCTCTCACTAAATCTTTCTTAACCAACTCATTGATATTGCTGAAGTTGAGATAAGAAAGCTTTTTGTGCCAATTCCAACTTTCATCTATTGATACTTTACTGATAAGACAAGTAGGAGAGCCATCAGTATTTCATTGAATGTTGGCTTCATATATGTTACCATGCCTGTAGCCAGTCAGAGCTATCTTTCCTGTTGCTTTACTGACTACTTCACAATGTGTGGAATAGAAGTGGACATGATAACCTCTGTCAGTGATTTGACTAATACTCAACAAGTTGTGTTTCAGTCCTTTCACTAGAGCTACTTTTTCAATGATGACATTTCCAATGATTATATTGCCATATCCCAAAGTTTGTCCAATGTTGCCATCTCCATAAGACACAGTTGGGCCAGCTTTTTCCTCATATTCTGATAACAGGGCTTTATTTCCAGTCATGTGCACAGAACATCCACTATCCATGACTAACACATTTTTCTTTTTACCCTGCATCAGAATTCCAAAACACTAATTAGAATGTTTAGGAACCCACACTTGTTGGGTCCCTTTGTCATGCATTTTATTAATATTCACAGCAGAAGACTTTCTGACCTTAGCAGTCCTGACAGGATTTACTCCATCAGGATTTGCTTTGTCAGTATCAGTATTAACAAAAGCATGTTCCAACTTGACATTTTAATGCTACCAGAGTTTGCACTATTTTTATCAACCTTAGGCAATGGATCATAAAAGTTATAGTACAACTCATGATACTCTTTACAAGTATAAATAGAATGCCATATACTACCACAATGAAAACAGGACTTCTGTGGTTTATAAAATACTGATCTACTCCTGACATCAGAAATAGGAATTTCAGTACTTTTCTTGTTACTCTTCTTACAATCAATAGCAAGATGATTAGAGTTACCACAGTTAAAACAACACTTTCTAGGTGCATTTGGGATATATTTGTAACCATTCTCTTTATTGATCCCAACTTTACCATTCCCGTTTCTCTTGACAGTAGCTTCCTTTTTCTTATCTGTCACCTCACAGATTTTATCCTTAAGCTGTTTCTGAGACAATAGTCCTACATTCTTAGTGACTTTATTCATGACAGGTTTAGACTTTATAATTTTAATTCCTTGAGTAGAGGTAGATCCCTTTTCAAAAGTAGAATTGGAATCCTTTCCAAAAACAAAATTAACAGGAGTAATCTTAGATTTGGTTGCGTCTATAACATGTCTATAGGTCCTTGGACTGACTGTCTCATCAATGACAATTTTCTCTTTCAATTTCTAATCCTCATCTGACTTATATCCTAGACACTCTTTCCAATTCTTAGAGGTATTAATCTCAGGAAATTTCCTACCAGAGTCTGTCCAGGTTCTGATTTTCTCATTAGCATATTCAAGTTCCTTTTCAAGAGAAGTACATTTAGATTTCATCTCTAAATACATGTGTTTAGTATTATCACATTCTTTTTGTACTTCTTGCACACGAGAAAATTCAGCTTCTAATATGTCATTCTTTTTTCTAAGTTTAGACATCTCAGATAAGATCCTAGTATTTTCAGTAGTTTGACTTCTAAAGCTAATATGTAATGACTTTAGAAAACGTCTTAACTCAGAAGCATTATCAGTATCAAAATCAAAGATAGTATTTAGTACCTTATCATCAGGAGCAGCAGTTACATCAGCATTGGCCATTAGAGCATAGTTGACCACCTCAGTATCAGATTCTGAGGAAGAGTCCATCCAATCCTTGCTTGATGTGATAAGTGCCTTTGTCTTCTTGAACTCAGAAGCAAAGTGACCCATACCATTACACTTGTAGCATCTAACCTTTGACTTGTCAAATTTGCTACCCTTGCTGTCCTTTTTGATATACTTGTCTTTGTTTGCATTGAAAGTCTTTTTCTGAAAGTTGCTTTGTCTTCTATTCTTCCTGAACTTCATCCTTCTGAAGTTTCTGACAATCATAGCAACCATCTCTTCCATGTCTGAGTCAGAAGATTCATCATCAGTATTGGCATCAGGATTGCCATCAGTATCTGATGAAGAGTCATCAGGATCTGACTCAACTATTCTTGATTTACTTCTAGAGACTTCCACAGTTTTTCCTTTTGATTTAGCCTCTGCTTTCAAAGCAATTGATTTTGCCTTGCTACTCTTCTTGTTCTTTCTCTGTTGAACTTCAAGATCATGAGTTCTTAGCATCCCATAGACTTCATCAAGAGACACAGTGTTGAGATCATACTGGTGTCTAATGATCGAGGTCTGAGTGTCCCATTCTTCAGGTAAAGCTCTTAGAAATTTGGTGTTTGAATCTTCAATTTCATATTCCTTGTCAACTAAAGATAAACTGTTCAATAGTGTCAGAAATCTATCATATAGATCAATTAGGCTCTCTTCAGGTCTTGCATCAAATTGTTCATAATCTTGAATCAAAAGAGCCCTTCTGTTTTTCTTGACAGATGCAGATCCCTGGCACTGAGTTTCCAAAGTATCCCAGATTTCTTTTGAAGACTTGCATGCAATCACTCTGTTTGACATGACAACATCAAGACTACTATGCAAAATATTCTTTATCTTTGGTTTCCTGAGTACATGAGCTTTTTCTTCTGGAGTCCATTCACTTTTGGCTTTGACCACATAATGTTCAGGTACAGTATCTGTTCGTTCAACGAACTTCGTAGGTATATATGGTCCATCACGAATCCTGTCCAAATAGTCAAGATCCATTGCCTCCAGGTACATCAGCATCTTTACCCTCCATGTTGGATATTCTGATTTCTTCAAGATGGGAATCTTCATGCTTTCATACTTGGTTGTCGACATCTTTAGATCGTATCTGATTCAGAATTAAATCAGTTTGCTCTGATACCTATTGTTGCCCAGTAAATAACAATTGTAGAAGGGGGTTGAATACAATTGTATAAGATTCTCGACAAGTAAGATATATATTACAAATATGAAAGAACAATAACAGCTTTATTAAATCTGATATAAAACTGTTACAAACTCTCTCAAGAAATTCTGATGTTCTTGAGAGCTGCTAGGTTACACAAATACTCGAGTGTATGATCGTTCAATGTCGTGATTGATAAAACGAAACCTAAACTGTGTTTATATACTTCACACATCTTCTCTATCAATAACAAGATAAGTCCTAATCAATTACAAAGATTGAAACATATCCTTATTTGATACCTACATTCTACAAACCAGGAACCGACAAAATAAACTTCCATGTTTGACTAGACTCCAAATATAACTCGAAGTAGGAATCCTGATCAGCTTCCAGTCCTGATGATCAATCCTGATCACAGTCCTGATATGCATCTTGATCCTCACAACCATGCAATCCCGATGACGTCAGCAATCCTGATCAGTAGAGTCTAGCTCCTGACGATCATTGAATTCTGATCTAACAGTTTGTATAATAGAAATTTTGTGTTTAGATACTCCCTGGAGTCTAGTTTTGACTCGCGAAAGAATTAAATTAAAATCATGTTCGAGTCTAAAGTTATGGTCAATCTAGTGTTTTGTGTGCAGAGTTTCTGAACAGGGTCTGGTACCTACAAAGTGTTATTCAGCTGTATATAAGATTGCCAAGCTCCCTCAGTTCCGCTGCCACATTGAAGTCCCTGCTGAATTTGTTTGCACTCTTTTTATCCATGTTATCCGCATTCATATATGTGTTTTGTAGTTTCAAAAGAGTCCAGTTCATATATGTTTGTTTTGTTTAGCTATGAAGTGGAAGAAGATGATCAAGTTCTTTGTCGGGCATAAATTCTGTATATAATACACATACTAATACTTCATTTTCTGTTTACCTTTCTTCTTAAACAGTCACAGTATACTTCTGCTGTTGATAAAGAGGATTATAAAAATGCTGTAAGACTCCAGGTGGCCATTACAGCAGCTACTCAGAATGATGTTGTTGGCAAAGTGATGTCTAAACTGAATGTAGGATAAGTATTTGTTTAAATTTAATACATGTGATCATTCCAGGTCTAGATTTGGTTATTTATCTTCTTTAATACATGCAATTTAATTGCAGAAAGCTATAGAGGAAGGGCGTTTTGAGGATGCAACGTTCTTGCGGGATAATACTGGTGCAGGTTTGGTAAGATACTTTTCCTGTTCATTGATTGTATTAATGCAACTATCTTTCAGGAACATGCTAATGCTCAACTGGTTAGTGTTTAATTAGTTATATTGGAATATAGGTTACCTATTAGTTTCTGTGGTAACTTGTGGTTGGTGATACTTCGTTAGATATGTCAACACTGGAAGTAGATTTCTGTTAGTACCCAATTGCGTCATGGTTTTTAAACACAAAATATCATTACTCCATTACTCCTTTACCTGTCTTTATCATTACGTCAACCATAGACACAATCCTGAGTCATTTTTTCTTGTAGCATGCAAGTGCTAGTGTCTAGGTAGATGCCCTTGTGTTCACAAAATATTTTTCTAGCTTGAAGCTGTTATTTTCTGTGATGTCATACTATTTAGAGAAGTTGAGCCCTATTCTTCTAGTAGGTAACAATTTCTTTTAAAAAATCTGCAATCAATTTTTCTGATACGATTATTTCTTTTCTTACATGGGAAAATGGTATCCGTTTGTCAAGAAATAGTTCAGATAGGTGGCAATAAGTGTCTATTTTAAATTCTACCTATTCTTTAGTTTACGTCTCCCCTTCACCTTTCCTCATATGTTATCTATGTTTTCCATGTAGGTTATTCTCAAGAGGAGGGTAGCTATGACAAGGGCTCAGGGAAACATTTCAGGGGCCATTGAAAAGCTGAATCAATACCTTGAAATGTTAAACTTTCTCTATACCATACTTTAAAATTGAATAAGCCTGTACCGCTAAATTTAAGTTAACAAATTTATCAACCTTTTCAGATTCATGGCAGATCATGATGCATGGAGGGAACTAGTAGAAATTTATGTTTCCTTACAAATGTAAGTGCAGTAGAAGGGTTGTTAATACTCACCATTTGGAAACTGACAGACCAGAAAGATTATGAGAGATGCTCTTCGTATTTTAATTCAAGAAAGTATACCTAACCGTCTTTATTTCAATGGTCTTTTTTGGCTACCGTAGGTAAAAGCAAGCAGATTTCTGTTACGAGGAGCTGCTGTTATCTCAGCCAATGATTCCTATACACCATCTAGCATATGCTGATGTAAGTGGTTCTTTCATCAGTAATTTTTCTCTCATTGCCATCTTCTGTTACCATTGGTAAAATGGCGCTACTTTAAGTATGAAAAAGATTAATCATAAGAAAATATTTTATATATAATATCACAGAAATGCTAGTAACCCGAACAAATCCCATTAGATTAAGAAATCCTCAGGTCCATTTAATTTATTCACAGAAAAATATATCACTGGTAAGTTTTTGCAGAAATTCAGCCTTCGGTTTTAAATATGAAGTCATACTTGTCGTATGGTGGTATATATGTGAAGTACTGGTTTTATAAGGTAAACAAACATTTTTCCTTTTGGTGATCAAGATTTTACCCCGCCACAAAAAATGCAAGCCCTAGTCGCTGTTGTGGTGATTAGGCACCATACCAGAGCCATGTTTTGTTGGTTCAAAATTATGTTCATGTCTGCTTCGTCAGTTCTCTACTATGGGACTGAAAGAATTGTGTAACTATCTGCATTACTTAAAGTTGACCATAGTTGTATTACAGTATTTTGGTGTTCATAGTAAGTTGGCTTTTTTGGAAAAACAAACATTTGTGATATTCATAAAATTAACGAACAGGTTCTCTACACACTAGGTGGGCTTGAGAACCTTCACACAACTAAGAAATATTACGCCTCTACTATAGATTTGACAGGTGGTAGGAACACCAGAGCACTCATGGGTATCTGCTTGGTGAGCTCTCTTTTTCTATCCCTCTCTTGTAGGTCAATCTCTGTTGTGTCCAAGTGTGCATCAACATGTGCGTGTGTGATTTCAGAGGACAGGGAGTACAATTTCTCTTAATATGAGCTGGGTAGATTGTCCAGTGATTCTTTTTTATGAACGATTAGATTTACCACAATATGTAAATGGGTGTCTTGCACAGAGTATTAAATCTTATTTTTGTGATTTGACTCTTGTTGTGGAATAAAAAACGTACTTGTGTAATTAATGCTAAGGTTTAATGAGCTTCGAGCTTTAATGGCTGCACTTGTGTTTCGAGACTAAATCGGTCCTCACAAGATGCCTACGTATCTCAATTCGTAATTGAGAATCAAGCCAAAGACGTAGTTCTGATTGTAGGATCAGGGACCTTATATAGGCGTCTGGAGCCTAGTATTTATGGTATGTTTAGGAGTCTTAGCGAATAAGTCTCCTTTTTGATATTGGATAAACATTGTATTGCTTGCAGGATAAGTCTTTTCCTTGTCGATAAAGGCTATGACTCATTAATTGCCTTTAATTGGGATTCTGGATCCTTCTTTGACCAATTTGCCATAATTTGGACTCTTTTTATGAGCTGTATATTTTCCCTATTCATTAATTACGAAATTAATGAATGATTAGGGTTTCGGGCCTTTTATCGGGCCTAATTCTTGGACCGAACTAGGTCTAATTAATATATCATTAATTACATATCTAGGGTTATTTTTAGCCCATATCAACTCTAGAATTTTTTACTCTAGAATGCTTATAATCAGGTACGATAGTCACTTTTAAATGCTATGCTCTTACAATTATTTAAATGTTGTATTATTTGACTCTTCGACTATTTGAATGTTGGATTTGATGTTTAATTTGATGTATTGCAATTTAACCTACATTTACCACAATATGTTGTAGGTACGTTTGCCATGAATTACAAAATGGTTAGTTCATGGAGGGAGTATATCAAAGGGAAAGTACCACATGTTCAAAAATGTGCAAAAAGTTCAACTACTAGCTATAAGGACTTTTTCACTTAAATTTTTGTGTTGGACGATTTTTGAGATAACATGTTTCATATTGTAAGGATCACGGAGTACTAGAAAGAATTTTTGTTAGTATTTTCAATATAATGTATCTTTTTTTCTAATTTTTTTTTAGTGAAATTTTCAGTCATAATTTAGTTATGATTTTATTTTTTGTTTCATTGGTTAATTTTTGGTGGTTCTGTATGTATTGGTGGTAATATGTGAAGCAGAGGATATCAATAAAACAAATAAAAAAATTTTAAAAAAAAATTAACCTAAGGCGTCGGTTGTTAGTGGCGACGCTGAAGAAAAGAATTGTATGTGTCGGCATTATAGAAGACCGACGCTGTTGGCAGGTACTTTATGCGTCGGCATTTTGAAAGACCGACGCTAAAGTCTGAACATTATGCGTTGGCATTTTAAAAGACCGACGCTATAGTTAGACCTAATGCGTCGGTGGTTTATCTTTTTGCGTCGGTTATTTAGCCGACACAGTAATAGTTTTAGCGTCGCCTAATTGACCGACGCTATAGGCCTAGACCTATAGTGTCCCCTTCATATACTATGCCCATTAACCGACGCTTTAGGTCTTTTTTGACCGACGCTGAAAGTCATTTATGTACTAGTGTAGAAACCATTTTTATAATAGAAACTAGAAACTGAATAATTTTTTTTAAAATTGCGTCGAAATATAACACATATGGTATGCAAATTGATTCTTGGGAGATGGAGAAAAATATAGTGAAGTCGGATTTCAAAAAAAAAACTTACCGATTGACGGGAAAAATCAAATTAGAAACGAAGAGTATTTGGTGGGATTGTGTATGTGAGTGTGTATTTTAGTTGTTTGTGGTGCCTCTAGGGGGCCATTAGATTTGATTAATCTAAGGGCTTAGATTAGTTTCTAGTTTACATTTTAATTTTGGTTTCTATTTGATCACTAACCAATATATATATATATATATATATATGTGTGTGTGTGCGCGCGCGCTTGAGTATATATGTAAATACACACTAGTTTGTATTCCGTGTCGATTACTTCTGATAGTTATATGTGTCACAGATTATAAAAATATATTATTTGATAGTTAAACTTTAAAATAAATAGCCGTAAAGATGAGCCATATTCAAACTGTTTTTTGAAAAACATAACAAGTTGTATAAATGTGTTTAAATTAAAGTCATTATATATTTATTAATAAAAATAAGTACAAAAAAATAAGTGAAAAATAATTAATTAAGAATAATTAAGTAAAAACAACTAAATAGGGGCAATTTCAGATTTTTACTTCGTTATGAATCAACTATTCAGATCTTGATAATCCAAATGATAAGGATGACATTTTCGATATTAACAATTAATTGAATCAATGATCTGATGATGATGAAATTTGAGTTACCACATGATTAAGATGGCAATATTTAGGGTTTTTACTTCTTTTTGCTACCTTTTGTTTAAGATTTCAATCGGATGTACTTGTAGGTTAATAGTTTTCGTGAAATCCTGATTTCTTGTCTAGAGATTCGTCGAAGTCATAGTTGCATAGTATCCATAAAATGAAAAGAGAAACAATGAAAATTACTTAGGTAGTCTCTTTTTATTTTCGGGTAAATTTATACGTAGAGGAAATTCAAGTGTTAGAATTGTTTTTGCCAATTTCAGTAATATTATATCATTCAAACCCTTTTGAATTGAAAGAAGATATGCAAAAATCAACAAGAAGAAACTAACGTTGTCCTTGGACAACCGTAAGATGACGAGTTGTTTGTGGTATCATTTTTTGCTAGCAAAGGTTCTATATAGAAAGTTGGTTCATGGATGGCGGTTATACAAATCACATGTTTTAGGTGTTTAGACTAGGGCTGAGCAAAAAATTAAATAAATCCGAAATCAAAATAAAAACCGCTAAAAAATTGAACCGCATAAACCGAGCCGAAACTGAAAAATTTAAAATCAAAACCAAAACCTATTATTCGGTGGGTGAAGGCCAAGTATGGCCGATTTTCAGAAAGGAGTAACCATAATAGCCAATCTGAAATTAGTGGCCAACAATGGCCGATTGATTACGCATTCAGCAATGGGGTATTCACCGGATACGCATTCAGTAACGGGGTATTCACTGGATACGCATATGACGCTAAGGTATCCAGACTTATTATAACAAATTACGCATTCTGCATTGGAGTATATGAATTAGATAAGCATTCCATGAATGCGTATTACTATAATTATAAATAGATATGCATTCTGTAAATGCGTAATGCAATTAGTGATGATGTGATTTTAAATTGATTTTTTTAACAGACCGGCGGCCTGATTTTAGGGTAAACAACCCTAAAATCAGGTTAGGTTAGGGTTTAGGGTTGTAAACCCTAAACCCTAAACCCTAAACCCTAAGTCCGTATACGGATTCGTCGTTCTGAATATTTCTAAAACCCAAAATGGAACTATTGAACCCCAAAAGTTAATTGTTGAACCCCCAAGGAAACGATTAAACTAAGAACACACGTTTATTTTTGTTCATTTTGTATTAAAAAAGAGGTTAATTTTGACTTATGGGATACCCAACTGTCAGTGGAGTATCCTGTATATGGGATACCCAACTACCAGTGGAGTATCCCAAAGGCTAAAATTGGCCACTTTTTTCAGAATGGTTATTTTTGTTAATTTTGTCAAAAAATTGATTATTTTTGTCATTCTTTCTTATTCGGTTACGGTTATAACTGGGAACCAAAATTAGAAAAACCGAACCGATCAAATTCATAAAAATAAATGAATAAATATTATATATATTTAAAATTAATAAATACATAAATTTTATAAATATAATTAGTAAAAATTAGAAAGGGGAAGTTGAGGTATTGGGCTGCTAGGTTTATGGCTTTATGTTTTACTTGTCCTCGTGTGTTTTTAGTTAATATAAATTCTTCACACGGTACTGTCATCTTCACATGTTTTAGCATAGCTTGGTAGAAGTTCACATATTCGTATGTTTTAGTTTAGAATATCTAGTGATCTGATGATATTGTATTGAGCAAAGTTTACCGTTAACGGAGGAATTTGGTGATAACAAATTTCGGGCATTGCTGGAATAACAAAATTATGATAATTGGGGGATTTGGAGTTTTTGGATATTTGGGGTTGGACTTGAAAGATGTCTTGACTTGTTAGATGTGTCGGATCCTTTTCCAAGATGCCTGCGTACCCTGTATTTATAGGGATCAAGTCAACGCAGTTCTGTGATAGGATAGTATTTTTAATCCCTGTGATTGTTAAGGGATATCTTGAGATAAGTTGATTTTATCTTTTTAGAGTTATATTAGTGTTGTGATTCTTTCCTGATTTGAAAGAATCATTTGGAGATATTTTCCGTTATTGATTGATTGATATTGATTCTTTCCTCGTTTCAGAGAGAGGATATTACTTAGTGGTTAAACAATTAATTATTATTAGATTAATATTGGGAAATTTGGGAGATAATTGAGGCAATCGAAAATATGGCGTAACAACTACCCCCAGTTCTTCAGTGCAACTTGATGGACTGGAGAACTAAGCGTGCTTTGATCTTCCGAATTTCCCGAGTCACTAAAACAACTAGGAGTAGAAGATTAGCAAATAATATGGAGCAGATAATTACCCATAATATGTCTGTAGATGCGAGGGAGACAACATGACATGGCCGTAATATGTCTGTAGATGCACGGGAGACAACATGATGTGCCCGTAATATGTCTGTGCTTGCGAGAGAGACAACATGCGAGATGTGAGAAGAACATATGTACGAGTAGTTTTACAAGTGTAGGAGAATGAGCGGCTTTATGTAGATATTGTTGCGCTTCCCCTTGTAAAGTTAGGTTTGTGAATCCACTATTCAAGAGATAGAAGTAGCAGAATGTAGTAGCAGTAGTAGTGATGTCCTTGTATGTTGAAATAAGGAGAACATGCAATGTGTTGAGATTGTAGTCCAAGCATTATCCCGGAGGATCTTCTCCTTAAGAGGGAGGACTCGTCTCTCCATAAGAGGGAGGACTCTTCTCACCTTAAGCGGGTGGACTTTCTTCACCTTAAGAGGGTGGACTCTTCTCTCCATAAGAAGGAGGACTCTCTTCTTCATAAGAGGGATGACTCTTCTCTCCATAAGAGGGAGGACTCTCTTCTTGGTGAGCTTTCCGGAAGTACGGACAAGCACCCCGGAAGTACGGGTTTACCAAGTTATTCCAAGCAGTACCTTCCTCATAGGAGGGCCTTAAAAAATATTCCAAGCAACATATTTTTCAAAGAAGTTGTTGAACCAGAACTACTTGTAGAAATAGGGGGTTTGAATACAAGTAGTACTAATATGTCTATTTTTGTGTTTTTCTTGTTTAATGAACAGAATAGTAAATATTCGGAATTGAAAGAACACAAAACAAAGATGCTGCAATGATGATCTATTGAATAATCAAAGTTACAAACTCTACCAAGGATGTACAAATATCCTTAACAACTACTTTCTGTAAACAATGTTACAGCTGCAAACTCTCAATGTAAAAACCTAACACAAACTTAAGGTTTCGACACACACACATATTACAATGTAGAATGAGAGTATTTATACAATTTTCCTATCAAATAAAACAACAAGTAAATCAATCTTGTAAATTATGAGATTCTGTCTCATCTGTTTAGTTGACAGCTTCGATAATCCAGCTCTTCTGATAAGATCAAATTATCTTCTGATTCTTGATAAGGATTTGATTTTATCCAGTGATCTGTCTTCAAAGATAATAGAAATTTCCATAATCTGCAGCAAGCTTTATAGACTCTTAAAGACCGCAGACTCCGACAGCTCACAGACTCTTATCACAGACTCTTGTATCAGTAGACTCTTCCTTGTACTCCAGTAACACCATCATCTTCATTCCTAACAATCTCCCCCTATTTATTCTTTAAACAATAAGGCATAAATCTTGTTTGATGATGTCAAAACCATATTGATATGTACAGAACTAGAATACAACAATATCAGAAGGCTTGATAAACTTCACTGATCATCTGGAATGGGAATTTTCTTGAAAGAAGAATTTATGTTAATCAATTCATCTAACAATGTATCTTCTGTTCTTGACAATGCCTTGCCAATTTCTTCTTTAAGAAAAATCATATCAAAGTTAGCACATATGATTTGATAATGAAGTTCTCTGAACTGATCTGGCCTGTACTTAAACTTCTGCAAATGATCCAGACTCATAAAAGATAGTTCTCCTTCCATAGCTTGATAACCAACAAACTTACCATTTTGATCTTGTTCAATTTCAAGAATATTGTACTCCATTTCTTTATCAGAACCATCTAGAGCTACATACATAAGCTTGAATGAAGGAACACCAGTATGATACATTCTTTGATAAATCTTTTTGAGCTGTTCATCAATTTCATTTATCCAGTTTCTTAAGACTGCATTCCAGCCTTGAGTAACTTCAGCTCTTTTCTCCAATAAGAAATTTACATAAGCAAGCTCCTTTTCCCTTTTGTGATAAATCAAAGTTTCTTGATCCATCCATCTTATAATTCCAGAAGATAAGAAGTATACAATAAATTCTTTTTGAATCTCCTTGTCCACTGTTCCTTTTCTTGATACATGCTCCTTTACTTTAACAGTCTTCAAAACAAGTTGATCAGAAATCTGTCTATTGAGATGTTTCTGTGTAACTGGCTCACCAACATAATCTGTCAACGGATGAGGATCAGCTACATGCTTGACTGCATTAGAAGTATTTCCTTGAGTATGACCAAGTCCAGTTTTGATTTTTGAAGAACGAGCCTGATTACTCTGACTCATTATCTAATAAGTTGGTTCAACCTGCTTTTGAGTAGACACTGTTTCAACAGTAGTCCCTGCCTTGACAAGAGGAATAGTACCTTGCAGATACCTGGATTTTTGAACAAAACCCTCATGCGGCTTAAATTGAAATTGCTGACCAACTGCATGTGGAATAGTAGAACCTGGAGTTTCAATCTTCTTAGGTACTTGAGAAGTAGTAGATTGTGCATTTTGTGATCTTGTCACTTCCTTCTCAAAACCTATCTTTTGCAAATCTATAGTGTCACAAGCATTCAGATCAGTAACCAATTCATTTCTCATCCTCAAACGTTCCATTTCAGTAGAAACATGTATATGTCTCTTAGAAGTTTCTCTAGGCTATGGTTGTCTAGACTCTGAAAACTTCCTCTTTGTCTGTTGAGTCTGCAATTGAATTATACTAACTTGTTTTCCTTTCTGAGTGTGACCACTACCATCATCATCATCATCACCATCACCATCCTTCTTATTAGAAAGGTTTGTCTCTTTAGCAACATTTTTACAAGAACTTGCTTCAATTCTAGAGACTTGTTCCCTCCACTCTCCCCCTTTTTGACATCAGCAACAGGTGAAAGATATGGTGGTATATTTAAAACATTTGTCATGTGTCCAAGCATGTCCAGAATCAGAGCTTGATTGCTAAGAATAGTAGCATGTTGACTTTCCAAAGAACTCAACCTTGTCTCCACTGACTCCTGATTAGAAACCATAGTACCCAAAGAAGCTATAGTATAATCTTGAAGAGAAGTAACAGTCTTAGAGAGCTATACTAGCTGTCCTTGAGTTTGTAAAATAGAGACATCCATGCCAGTGACTTCAGAATGAAGTGTACTCACAGCAGCATGAATAGTATCCAAACTAGGAGTTTCATCTATATGAGTAGACTTAGCATGCTCTTCCGCTTGCTGTCTGGAGATAGAAAGAGAAGCAGGATCAAAAACATCATGTTCAGAAATACCAAAAGTATCAAAGACATCTCTGCTTGCTCTTGATTGATGTTCTAAATCAACTCTGCCTGAATCAATTTTTGGCACTGCTGATGAAGGTTGATCACCATCTGAATCAGAATCTGAGCTTGAAAAAGATCTTTCAGAGTGACCTGGTGATAATAGATGATTTCTAAGACTTAGCCTCAAAGGCAGATTTTTATCCAGAGCAGATGACCTATCCATTCTTTGAATTTGAGAAATAATGGAGAAATTCACAGTAGGAATTCCCATGTTAAAAGTGTCCAATAAAGAATAAGGCCATTGTTGTTGAAAATACAACACATCTGCATCCACAGTCTTAGTTACATTGGAGGTATCTGTAACTTGTACAACTTCATGAGATAAAACATTAGCAGAGTCTAAAGGATAATCAAGATATAACACACCTGGTGTAGGCTCTGAATGTTTAAGAACATCCTCTGAATAGTTGGGACTTCAACAGACACTGACTCCTCAATAGAGTGATCAGGGTCTGAAGAATCAGGAAGTACAACACTTAAAGGAAGTGCATCAATAGGAATACTTGGATCGATAACTACTTGTTCCTGAGGTTGAGAAGATAAATCTTCTAGTCTTCTTTCTCTTCTTCTTTTGATTGAATCAGCCACCTTCTTTGCATAGGCTTTTTGTTGAACTTCTGGTTTTGCATTATGAACTACCAAATCTTGTTTTTCAAACATCTTCAGAAGCTGAAATGTGTCACTATCAATTCCAGTCGCAGCTTCCAGATTGGCATCCCATGAGCGAGGGAAAAGTTGATCCCAGAAGCCAAAGGTTGGCTGTTTACCTAATCTCTCTGTCTCACCATGGGGTTGGGCACCCATGCTCTCGTGCTCACCAAGGTTTACTAAAACTTTATCACTCTCTACCTCTCCTTCTCAGTTTGTGGCTCAGTGGCCATCTTTTGAATATTTTCACTCAATATGGGGACTGTACTCTCAGATCCTACAGAAAAATAGGGGGTAGAAAGAAGTTTTGTACCCGAAGATCTTTGGTGGTGGGGATCCTCTTGAATTATCTAAAGGCTAGAGGTTTCCACCAAAAGATGAGCATCACTAGACCCTGAACCCTTACACACTTCTGTCTTTTCAGTGTCCAGTGGCTCCAGTTTACCACTTTCAGAATCCTGTATTGATTCATACACCCTCAGTAATACTTCATGAGGTGTCAAAATGTTGACAAAATCATCATGAGGTGTTGTTGAATGAGACTCTCCCTCAAATAGAATAGACTCTGATAGAATTTAACTTTGAATTTCTGCATTGACATCTATCATAGTCTGATCCACAATATCATCGGAATTCTCAATAATGTGATCAGTCACCAGAGAAGGCCTTCCAACATGAACAATGACTCCACTATCACCCTTCCTCTGACTAGGTGGTTCTTGTGTTTGTGAGTCAATCTGTTCACCTTTACTACTGTCCACCACTGGTGCAACAGTACCCTCTCCTGACTGCATTCCTCATAAATCCTCCAAAGTTGTACTCCTTGTAGATTCACTCCTTGAACTATCAGGATAAAGAAATTTACATATAAACATTCTCCAGAAAACAGCTTGGAGAGCCGGATCAAAAGAGTACTTGAACTTGGACTGGATCTCTTTCATAATACTTTTATAATATGCATTCTTTAGTTGATTCATCCTCAGCTCAAAAGTATTATAGATGAAAGTATAAGTAGGAGGCCTGATCTTTTCTTTCAGAAAATTAAGAACTTCCTGTGAATGAGAGATAATCATTGTCACAGCTCCAAGTGCTTGCTTATAAGAAATATTATCATCCCATATTGCATCATAGGTCAAAACTGGTTGTTGATCCTCCTCCTTAGTTTCAGCCTCAGCAATAGACCCAGATTGCTTCTTTTTCTTCTTCAAAGGTCTTGAAGCCTGTTGAT
This sequence comes from Heracleum sosnowskyi, assembly GCA_030848705.1. Lineage (NCBI taxonomy): Eukaryota > Viridiplantae > Streptophyta > Magnoliopsida > Apiales > Apiaceae > Heracleum > Heracleum sosnowskyi. The sequence goes on from CM061242.1 coordinate 79,652,142, forward strand.
CTGGATCTGGTAAAGTAACCATGGGTATGCTTTCATTTCTTTCATCAATAACATCCTCAGCAACAGAGACAATAGATGGAGTAAAGAGATAGCTATAGACATACTGAACAGCTAACTGTTGAGAGATTTTGAGATCTATCATCAACTTTTGCCACACCTTTTTATGAGAACTAAGAAGTTGCAGAATCTCAGAGACTTTAAGATAAGATTGTTTATCCTGCACAGGTTGCACTAAAGAATATAAAATAATGAGTGCATCATCAAAAGTTATAACTCTGTGCTGGATTAAGTCCCTTGCAGTCTTCTTAGTTAATCCTTCCCAAAATACCTCATCACCAGAGTCTGTGGATGAGTGAGACCCTAGTTCAGTATTAGACTCTGGCAAGGTAGAAGTAATTGTTCTACCAGAGTCTGGTTCTGAAGGAACCATGGGAACCACCTGTGTATCTGGAACAACTGACTCAATATTCGTGTGTGAGGGTGTGAAATGAACTTTCTTCTTCCCTTTACGTTGATACTGAGCAAAAGATTTAGCAGAGGTAGACTGTTGTGCAGACACAGGTGTTTCAGTCCTTGGGATAGGACTTTTTGCAAAAGCTACAGTATTTTGAGAGATAGTAGCTAGTTTATGAGGTTGTCCCTTTTTAGAAACCATAGACTGTTGAGAGTCTACAGTTGCAGGCTTATCAGAGGGTAAGATAGCCAATGAATCCTTCATTAAAGAAAGACCTTCAGCCACCTCATGCTCTGTGGGATTGGTTTCATCATCACTATCAAGTTGCATTCTCAACCTTCTCCTTGTTACAACTGAAGCCTTTTGAGAGACTACAGAGGTTGGTTTTGTAACAGAGGTAGACCTTTTCGAAATAGAAAATTTTGATTGTTTAGGCCTTTTGGTTGATGGTTGAATTGTGTTTGGGTTAGACACAGAGGGGTTCTCCATTACTTGATCCTATGCCATAACACCTCCAAAAAGTGGAGTATACACATCAGAATTAAAAGTGACGAGTTGTTGTTTCATTACCTTAGGGTAGACCATGCCAGGGAATGGAATACCTTCACCTTGAAGCCTCGCTTGTAACTTGTTGTGCTCCCTAGTAAGATCCTTGAACAATCTAGGGTGCTGAACATGACAATCAACTGGTGTACTGTCATCCAGTTGACCTATTAATGTAGGCACAAGGTGATGAAGGATCATCATCAAAAACCTATGGTAGTAGATTTTTGTGTTTTCCTTAGTCAGAACTTTGCTACCAATCTACACAAGCAACAAATGTGCAATATCTATTGTCCTATTGGTTAGAAAACTATACCCTATCTGACTAGTAATGGATGAAATTGCATCAAAACCACTACATTTGCCAGTAAAGGATTTAACTATTTGATCAAAGAAGAAACTCCATTCTTTTCTCAAACATTTTCTCTTAACAATACTTAAGCCATTTAAATCACCAACATAATTTAAAGACCTATACATCTGAATCAAGTCATCATTACTAGCATAAGAATCAAATTCAGGTTTAACAGGTAATTCCAAAGCTTTATTCAGAACTTCAGTACTAATTGCATATTTATGAGTTCCGAATTTAAAAGTAAGCTTACCATTCACATAGGAAGCTGATTCCCATGTTTTACAAACCGCTTCAGGAAGAAACTCAGGAGTGCAAGTTAATGTAAAATTCAGAGGACCCTGAGTTAAGAAGTCCATCACTGGGTGAAAATCTTCATGTGCCTTGTCCTTTGCATGTATAGTAGTAGCATGATTTGTAGTCATAAACTCAAAATCACCAAAGACAAACGCAATTGATTTTGGACCTCTCAGCATTGTAGAAATAACAGCCATTGATGTCAATTGGGAATTGGGTTCGAAGAAATAGAGCTCTGTGTATGTATATATATAATGTGCACTTTTGATAACACTTGTAAGAAATCAAAAATATGATTAGCACAATATATGAATTAAGCAACTTGCTCGATAATGGTGCTAAAAATCAGCAACTACCTGTAATAGTGGATTAAGAAAAAGAAATAACTGTTAAAACAGGTAACACTTCCAATCGTGCAAGTTCAGAGTCTATAAATCCCTAAGAATTCGAACAGTCCTGTCTGATGATACTTGACTTACCAGAGTCTATAAACTAATTACACACGCATGTAAAAAGTATTAACATACTTAAAATTAAAACAAGAAAAATTAGGAATTAAATCACATATAACCCCTTTTTAATTTTCTTGCCACTTCTCAATGCAAAGTAATAATGATAATTTGAAAAGACTCCTCGAGACTTTCCAAAACCCTGCATTGCTTCGAGTTTATCTATAAAACTAAGAGAAATCATCAGTCTATTCCATTCTTTACCTTCTCTTTTCCATAGAAAAAAAACTTACCAAATATTTTCTCCATGGCTGCAAATAATAATCAACCTCAAATGTCTATAGACGTGTTTGAGGCTCTTGATCATGAGGAACAGTTAGAACATATGTTCCAAGAACCCCAACAAGCTCTAGACGAATAAGAAGAGGCTGTTCCAGAGCCTGTCCAAGAGGTTCCTCAACAAGATGTCCCTCTTGATGATGTGATGAATTTTCTCCTTCTTCACTTTCAGCAGGAGCATCCTGAGCTTGCTGACTTTGATGAGGATGAATTACTTGATCTCCTCATTCAAGAAGAAGAGGAAGAGATGGAGAGAGAGAGAGAGAGAGAAAGAAGAAGGAGCTTGATGCCTACGTTCCCTGTAAAGTGCAGGCATGTAAGAGGAAAAGAGATGAGGATGAAGATCCACCATCTGCAGGATGTCAATTGATTGATAGTCCTGCTCCCCTTCTTGCTTTCTGATGGATGACCTGAAGATGTCAAGAGAATCCTGTTCTTTTGGTACATAAAAATCTTCCAATCCAACACTATACCTGATGGACTGTGAAGCTGTTCAGGATGGTGCATGGATGGAATGGTTGTTCTCTCTGACATTCAAGGCCCAACTCAACCATGACGGGAGCTTCATGCTTATCTGCAGGGCATCCTTGTATTTATCTTTTAGTACAAAGTAGCATATAAAAGCCATGTAATTTCCTTCTCTTTGCAATGAATTTTCAAGAATTAATGAAATTATGCTTTTCTATTTTGCTGTCTTTGTATGTCCTGCAAAATGTATTAGTAATAGAACTGCAAAGTATTTACTTAATATTGTATAGACTCTGTAAATTAAAAGATATAAGCAAACATGCAAAGAATTTGAAGTACTTAATCAGAGACTAAGTATAAGAGTCTAACCTTGTTAGGTCCTAATAAGTTTGTAGAAGGGGGGTTGAATACAAACTATACCGTTTAATCGAATTTGTCCTTTAAAAGATTTAACAATTTAGAACAAATTAATGCAGAATAAAACTGAAACAATATTCAAGTTAAATATAACTTATATTAAACTTGACGAGTGTTACAATTTGATCACTGATTACAAGGGTTCTTAATAAAACAAACCTAGAATAAATTCGACATGAATTTATCTATTTTGGTAATAAAAAGGATCGAATACTAAAAAGTAGTTCGATATAAAATCTAGGGATTATGATCCGCTAGAAAGTCAAAGCAGTACAAGTGAAATGATCCTTATGAATTTAATGTTAAGATCAAGTCAAGAATTAATTCACTTATGATCTTGAATGCTTTTACAGTTTAAGAAATGAAGAAGGCAGTTGAAGGTTTTAATGATGAATGCTCTGTCTTTCTTTCTTTCTGTCTTGTGTTTGTAATAATGCAAATGATGTCTTCTGCCTTGTCTTTATATCAATTCATTTCTCTTTGTTTTCAACCCACGTGCAAGCCATTAACAGAATAGAATTATTCCTTGGAAGACTTGCAGGAAAACAATCCTTTTGCTCTTGGAAGACATTCGGGAAGACAAGAAATGAGTTAGGAAGACAATCGGGAAGACTGAGATTTGGCTTAGGAAGACAATCGGGAAGACTCACCTGTGAGTCTTCCTAGTTCAAAAAACTAAGTCTTCCTAGTTCAAACCTAAGTCTTCCTAGTTCATTTTTATTCTAATTTAAATAATTAACTAAATAAATTATGTATTAAATTAATTCTTTACAGAATTAATTTAATAAATAATTTACTTAATAGTATTAATTATTTATAAGAGAATAAATAGAATTAGTTGACTTCTCAATTAATTTCAGAATCACTTAAAAACTTAGATAAAGAATAAACATAATAGTACGTTGACACTCAATGCACGGTCTGGTTCATGAGTGACTAACGACAATGTCTGTTCTTTATCTGTTTGACTTTAAGTAGTGATTCACTTCCTTCTCATTCAAGAACTCTGTAACCAGTATCTTTTGCTGTCACCAATTGAAATCTCCGTCACTTTAATAGATCCACTGAGCTTGAATACTTCACTGAGGCTTGATCAACAAATTGATCTTCTTTCAATGTATAATCACTTCAAGTCTGTAGATGACTTTAATATTCATTCTTTGACAGATATAATCTTCTGAGATTCCTGTGAGATTTGATTTTTTTAATTTACTTATTACATCTTAATTAAAGTTGAGTAGAATCCTCGGTGTTTACAAATAGGCCTATACATATGCCTTTCAATCTCCCCCTATTTGTTTGTTAGACAATAACAACCAAATACTCTAGAGGATAACTCAACTAAAACAAGAAAATATAAGACTTTTAAGAGCCAAGCAAATAATAAAAAGTTCTGGATTAAATATAACAATTTCCAGATTCAAACAGTAAAGATAAATACAAGATAGTTGTTCCTCTAGACTGAACAAATGATACATTTTCCTATCTTGATTTACCTAGCTCTAAACATATAACATTTACAAATTAGAGCTAACTCTATCATGTCTTAGTCTCTAATTTCACCTTCTTCAGCTTCTTGCAAGGTGACTAGAAGATCTTTGTCAAGGACACGATCACTTTCAGAAACCACACCACTTGGCATTACTGGTTGAGTGGTGATCTTCTTCAATCTGTTCTTCATCTGAGCATACCTTGGAACTTTCTCCGTGCAGTAGTCTGAAATCATATCAGCAACTTCAGACTTGTCTTCAGTGGTAAACCTAGAAGTTCTCAGAAGATTCTCCAACTTCACCAGTTGCATTGCAGTCTGTAGCTTCAAAGAATCAGGATCCAGCCTTACTGTTAGATCAGAATTCAATGATCGTCAGGAGCTAGACTCTACTGATCAGGATTGCTGACGTCATCAGGATTGCATGGTTTTCAGGATCAAGATGCATATCAGGACTGTTGTAATATCCGTGAATTTTATTATTTGATTAAATGATATATTTAATCTAAAATATTTATTTTGGAATATTGGAATATTATTATATGATATTTAGTGTGTGATTATGTGCTAAATGGTGAGTCAGAAGCCCCTTTCAAAAATTTCGTCATTTGGAATTTTCTTCAAATTTGAGCCGTTTTGATAATTCAAGGCCCCGTTGAAATTTCGTACATTCATTTTTAATTCTTCGTCTTTCGTATTCGAATCGTTATCGAAAGGGTTATGGGATTCTATTTAACCCTACCTATTTGATTCTGCAAATCAATTTCAATTTTTGATCCGAAAAAGGAAAAATCGTTCCGAACCCTAATTGCTTAAGGGGACGGATTTATCGTTCTATATCAATATTGAAGTTGTTATAGCCCTAGTATTCTTGAGCATTAGTTATATAATGATATATATCAATTTGGATAATTATCAACCTTTTTAACCCCTTATTTTTCGTAAAACGTGTTTTTGACCTAATTAGGGTTTTTAAACGATCTAACGAATCAATATCGATCCAAAAATGTTATTTGGGGTATTATTTTTCCAGAAATATAAAAAGACAAATCAGACTTCATAACTCATAGCAAATCTTCAGCAATTACTCAAAAAATCCGAAATTCCCAAAAATTATTTTTGTGTTCTTGATCTTCAATCAATTCGTTCTAAGTGTTATTGAAGTCCAAATTTGAAGTTCTTATACTCAAATCAAAGCTCCAAAAATCTAGTTTCAGAATCTTCCAACCTCATCATCATCTGGTAAGTATTCGATTTTATATTGATTTTACAAGTTTCGAATTATAACTAGGGTTCTTGATTCGATTTGGGGATTTTCATTCTGTTGATTCTCCGTTCAATTGGTTGCTTCTAACATGTTCCTAGGGTTCTAATTAGCAAGAATCCATGCTTTAATTTCATGTTTATGTTCAATTTAGTCGGGTTTTGATTTCGGGTTTTGACCCGATTTCTTCTTTCGATTCGTACGTTCTTGATATTGATCTGACATTGTTTTTGATAAAGGGCTTTTATTGTATGAGTTATAAGCTTCATTTTGGTATATTAATCTTTGAGTTTCATGTACGGAATAGGTAGATCGGGTTTCCGGCCGAGGTCGTTGCCGGAGAATTCTTTGAACGGATTCTGGGCACGATTCCGGCTAGGGACAGATGTTTTGATGTGTGGGTTTTGTTTGGCTTGAAAAGGCGAACAAAAGCCCTCTGGTTTGATTTGTGTTTGGACGGAATCGAAGAATTCCGGCGGCCGGAGACCGGCCGGATTCTGGAAAACCCAGAATCCGGTGGGTTGTTCTTGGCGACCCGGAATTGTTCTTCCCGACCCGTTTACCCGATTTTTCGACCCGGTTTCAATTTTCAAAACCCTAATTCATTTTCAGAAAACTGTTTTTGAATTTTATTTTTAAATTTAATTCGAAAATAGTTTAAAAACTTTAAAAATTCATATTTTTATTTTAAAAATATATTTTAATATCAGAAAAATTCTGATAAATTATATTTATTATTTTAAATCCGAAAATTGATTAAACTTAATTATTTTAATTATTTTTAATTAATAATTAATTTATTAATTAATTGGTTAATTCTTTTAATCAATTAATTCTTAAAAATTAATTATTAATTAGATTTAATTAATTAAAAATTCAGTTTAATTATTTTCAAGCCTATTTAATTATTTAAAAATAGCTTGAGTATTTAAAGAGTGTCAATTAATTTTATTAATTGATTTATTTTCATTTAAATGTTTATATTGGATTTAAAAATCCGATTTTTGATTTAAAAATTAGTAATGACTTATTAAAATTCGAATAAGTTCCGTATGATGTTTTAAAAATGTTTATAAGTGCTATATGGTTCATATTAATTGTGTGTTGTGTTTTATAGTCTGTATATGCCCGTACTAGGGCAAATATCTGAGTTTTAAATATCGTAAACTATACCGGACGTCCGATACGTAACCGGTTACTTGTTTAAATGTGATTATTGGTTGAATAAGTGTCGAGAGTAGAACGAGAATAGTTAGACTTATTGTGATGAGTTGTTTAATTATAGAATCGAGTTCCCGGAGCAAGGGAAAGGGGAAAGTAGAGTGAGCAGAGTCGATCCGACAGCAGCTTAGACCAGGCAAGTATCTGTGCCCTTACTTGTGATAAAATTTATTATTGTCTTGATTACTTGAATACCGTTATCCCCAGAACAATTCAAATTATCAATCCTTTAACCGCATTTGGACAACTGATTCCATTTCCTTAGAGATTCTTGATTCTTTGATTCGATCTGCATCGGAAACCCTTATTTCTAATTCACTTGATTATTGTTTACCACCTATTGTTGTTATTTATCATCCTTTGATTATCATTGACAACCATTGATTATTTGACTTCCATCTTGACTACCGATTACGGTCATTGATTAACGATTACCAATATTGATTTCCTTATTGAATGAGTACACTGTACCATTGAAATTACTCCATGATTCTTTCTCGATCTTCGTTGATACTGAACAGTTGAAGCTCTTTTGCAATTACTATACATTCAGTTTATCTTATTGAGCATGTTATTGTTTATACCCTATTATAGATTTGGCATGTGTTTTTAAAAATGGACCAGTAATTGGTCGGGCCATATTTATGGTCAGAATAACTTAAGGCCCAGATTGGCCTGGGATCCAGTAGAGGACTATGACATGAGCTAGTCCGGGGTTGATGCGTGGCTGGCCAGCAGCACAACCTTTGATTTGAATAAAATGTATAAGCCAAATTCTAATTCTTTACTTCAATCATTATTGATACAAAGCATGTGTTAGCTAAATATTGTTGATTCTGATATCATAAATTCATATCCTTACAACTGTGATAGAAATGATTTGTTGATGTTTGCTGAGCAATTTTGGCTCACTCTTGCTTGTTGTTTTCTAACCCTATTCCAGTGAAGCGAGAGTATGAGTTGGCATAGCGTGACCGATAGTTCACCAGCAGCCAGGAGAGCCCCTCGAGTCATTGTTATTGGCAGGGTAGTTGTTGCTTTGCTTTTCTAGATTAATGTCTAGATTTGAACTTTAGTTGTGATGTAATAACTCTGATAAAACTGGTATTGTAATAATAAAATATTGTAGTAGCTTGTGTTCATTGCCATAATCTGGATGCGGTCTTGGTCAAGGGGTAATTGTGTCTATATATATATTATGCATGTGTTAAATAGTGTTCCGTTGGTCGGATGACTCCTCAAATCTGTACCCCGGGTTTGGAGGGCGTCACAGTTGGTATCAGAGCAACATGTTATGGCATTTGAAACAAGTTAGGACTTAGGGTCCAGGATAACATAGAGAGTTAGGAATTCACGTAAGGATATTAGGAGGTCAACTAGGGATATTACGCGTAGTAATTAAATGTGGTTATAATTGCAGCCCCCTAGTTCTAGTTCAGACTCAGACCCTTCCGAGGATACGATAGCAGAGATACCTACACCCGTTGAGAGAGCAGGACCGTCTCGGCCAGTGCGATATCAGCCTATGCATCAGGACCCAGTAGTCAGGAGAGATCAGATACCTTGTCCTATTCCACTCCGACAAGTAGCCCCAGCACCAGTGTCTCAGGCATCAGTTTGTGGGCCTTTGTATCAGTTATGTGAGCCACCAGTTCCACACCATGTGTATCAGAGGGTGAGTAGAGAGAAGGAGTACCTTTATGGACAGGTTATGGAGATGGGTAGGATTCGTTCGATCGAGGCAGCCGCTGTCAGAGAGAGAGACAGACTTAGAGATCAGATGAGAGACATTCAGATGAGGTTTAGGGTTACGAGGACTTTGGTTGAGACTCGATTGCACGGATTAGCTTCTAGTCGAGAGGGAGAGACAGTAGCAGGGATGAGACAGATTTTGGATTATGCGATGAGTGAGATTGCAGAGATTTCAGGACCCCCGTTATGGCCGGCAGGAGCAGGTGATCTGTGAGCAGGTATTAGTAGCAGACAGATGTGACATGGATGTATGGTTTCTAGATAGTTAGTATATAGATGCATATTGTAGAATCAGCAGTGCACCGGGCTTATAGGAACGCCTCGGGTTGTTGTTGCATTTTTGTTGTTGTATTGCTGGTCGGCAGTTATGGTTCAGCCATGATATATTTTCTTTTGAAGCGTTCTACGCTTGTACCAACTCTATCTATATATATATGATAAACCTCTTTTATAGAACTATATTTATTCCCCTGTCATTCATTTCCAGCATCATAACTGTTATTCTACTTATTGCAACGAGTGTATCCATACACCGTTGAGAAGATCTGTAAACCTTCGAGATATCAATTGTGATCCTTCCTTCTCTTATATGAACTGTTTAATTAAGCCAATTATTGTTTATTCATCAGCGATATGGCTCCTAGACGACAAACCCGTTCAACTGATACCTCTGACCAAGAAGGTCAACAAAATACACCTCCCACGGGCCGCGTGGACCCGATGGTAATCCAGTTGTTAAATACCCTTACTCAACAGACTGCCGCATTAGCACAGCAGCAACGTGCATTTCAGCAACAGCTCTTAGAACAGCAGCAACAACATCAGCAACATCAGCATCAGCAGCATCAACAACAGCACCAGCAAGCAACACCGGCAGTTACGTTCAAATCTTTCCAGGCAGCAAAACCTCCGGAATTTAAAGGATCAGCAGACCCTGTAGAGGCTAAGGCATGGTTGAAAGAGATGGAAAAGGCTTTTACCTTGATAGAGGTGACAGAGGATAAGAAGACGGAGTATGCAAGCTATTTTCTGAAGAATGAGGCTAGTTATTGGTGGGAAACGAGTAGGGCTATGGAGCCCGAAGGATTAATTACGTGGGCAAGATTTACAGAGTTGTTTTTGGAAAGGTATTTTCCGGACTATATGAGAGATCAGATGGAATTGAAGTTTTTGGAATTAAAGCAGGGAAGCATGACAGTGCCCCAATATGAAACAAGGTTTACGGAGTTGTCAAGGTTTGTTCCAACCTATGTGGATACGGAAAAGAAGAAGGCCAAGAGGTTCCAGCAGGGACTGAGGTCTTGGATTCGTAGTAAGTTAGCTGTATTGGAGTTGGACACCTATGCAGCGGTGGTCCAAAAGGCAATGATTGCGGAGACAGAGAGTGATTCTTACATGAAAGAGAGGGAGAACAAGAAAAGGAAAGCAGGGATACCCGATAAGGGACAGCAGCAGGGAAGTTTTCAAGGGCAAGCAAATAAGAAACTGGGATTTCAGCACGGAAGGAATACAAGTTTTAGGAAACCAGACACCGGAAACGTAGGACAAGATAACCGTCTACTAACCGGCAGTCAGCAGGGACTTTCTAGACCCCCACTACCAGAATGCAAGACATGCGGGAAGCGACATCTAGGGATATGCCATCGATTGAATGTCACATGCTTTAAATGCAATCAGAAGGGACATTATTCCCGGGATTGCAAGATAGGCATCGTGTGTCATCGGTGTAAGAAACCAGGTCACATGATTAAGGACTGCAGAGCACCAGCAACCGTGAACAATATGATTCGGGCAATTGAAGCACCCCCAGTTGTTAACGTCCAGCCGTTAGCCAGGACCTACAATATGTCAATGGGAGAAGCAGTGAGAGATTCCGACGTGGTGGCAGGTACACTTCTAGTAAATTCTATTCATGCACAAGTGTTAATAGATTCGGGAGCGACGAAGTCTTTTATTTCTGAAACGTTTGCTCGTAGATTGAATTGCGTAATGAAACCTTTAAGTGGAGTGTTGACTATAGAGATAGCTAATCAGGATCGTATCGCGGTCAGTTCATATTATCCCCGTTGTGAGATAGAGATTTTGGGAAATCGTTTTTATGTTGACTTGTTACCTTTTAGGTTAGGTGAATTTGATGTGATATTAGGGATGGATTGGTTGACTGAGCATGATGCAAGTATTGATTGTAAGAATAAGAGGGTTACTTTGATTACCCTAGAAAAGAAAGAGATAATATTTAGAGGAGAGAAACAAAGAAAGAGGTTCCTGACGATGATTCAGGCTAAGAGGTTATTAAGGCAAGGTTGTGAGGCGTATCTAGCTTATGTGATAGATATAGATAAGGAAGTTTCTAAGTTAGAAGATATTCCAGTCGTAAATGAGTTTCCAGATGTTTTTCCGGAAGAATTACCAGGTTTACCTCCAGATAGAGAGATTGAATTTGCGATAGACTTAGTACCAGGCGCGGAGCCAGTATCTAAGGCCCCTTACAGAATGGCACCAGTGGAGATGAAGGAATTGGCTGATCAACTGCAAGATTTGCTAGAAAAAGGAATTATTAGACCTAGCGTTTCACCGTGGGGAGCACCAGTACTGTTTGTCAAGAAAAAGGATGGAAGCATGAGATTGTGTATAGACTATCGGGAGTTGAACAAGCTGACCATTAAGAACAAGTATCCGTTACCTCGAATAGATGATCTGTTTGACCAGCTGAAGGGAGCGGTACATTTTTCAAAGATCGACCTACGGTCAGGATATCACCAATTGAAGATTAGACCAGACGACATACCGAAGACAGCCTTTCGAACAAGGTATGGGCACTATGAATTCTTAGTAATGGCGTTTGGACTAACGAATGCACCCGCAACTTTTATGGACCTAATGAACAGGATTTTCAAGAGATATTTGGACAAGTTTGTAGTGGTATTCATCGACGACATCTTGATATACTCAAGGACAGAAGAAGAGCATGCAGACCAGTTGCGAATTGTGTTAGAAACGTTAAGACAAGAAAGACTATACGCGAAGTTTTCCAAGTGTAAATTCTGGTTGAAAGAAGTTCATTTCTTAGGACACGTGGTGAGCAGCGAAGGCATCAAAGTGGACCCAGCAAAGATAGAGGCAGTGAAAGATTGGGAGAGACCAAGGACACCGACTGAAGTCAGAAGTTTCTTGGGATTAGCCGGATACTACCGGAGATTTGTGCAAGATTTTGCGAAGATAGCTACTCCAATGACCAAGCTGACAAGGAAAAGCGAGCGATTCATATGGAACGATAAATGCGAAGAAGGCTTCCAAGAGTTAAAGAAAAGACTAACTACGGCACCGGTATTGATGTTACCAGACGATCAAGGTCATTTCGTAATCTATAGTGATGCGTCGTACAAAGGATTAGGATGCGTACTTATGCAACATGACAAGGTGATTGCTTATGCGTCAAGACAGTTGAGACCCCACGAACAGAAGTACCCTACACACGATTTGGAGTTAGCAGCTATTGTGTTTGCTTTGAAGATATGGAGACACTACTTGTATGGAGAGAGATGTGAAATTTACACCGATCACAAAAGTTTGAAGTATATCTTTACTCAGAAAGAGCTGAACATGAGGCAACGAAGATGGTTAGAACTAATCAAGGACTACGACGTTTCTATCAACTATCATCCCGGCAAGGCAAATGTGGTAGCAGATGCATTGAGCAGAAAAGAGAGATTAAATACACTAATGATGACCAAAGAGTTATACAAGGAATTTGAGAAGTTAGAAATCGAAGTAATTAATCCGAAGGACGCGACGGAAATGATTTATACCATGGCGTTTCAACCTGAATTGTTGGAGAAGATACGGAAGTGCCAAGAGCGAGTTATGAATGATGATGTGAGTAAAATGACAGGTGAGGAAATATGTAGCCAACCGGACGACAAAGGGATCTTGAGATTTGGTTCTCGGATATGGATACCTAACGTAACGGAACTGAAAAGTGAGATTTTGCACGAAGCACATAACTCGAAGTATTCAATTCATCCAGGGAGTACAAAAATGTATCGAGATCTTAAGACGAACTTTTGGTGGCCAGATATGAAGAGAGAGATTGCGGAATGGGTAAGTAAATGCTTTACGTGTCAAAGAGTTAAGGCGGAACATCAGAGACCAAGTGGATTACTTCAACCATTGGAAATTCCCGAATGGAAGTGGGAACACATTGCGATGGACTTTGTAATAGGATTGCTTAGAACAAAAGCTAACCATGATGCCATCTGGGTTATCGTGGATCGATTGACGAAATCTGCGCATTTTCTTCCGATTAACGAGAGATTCTCGCTGGATAAGTTAGTTCATATTTACATAAAAGAAATCGTAGTACGACATGGAGTTCCAGTATCGATAGTGTCTGATAGAGACCCTCGATTCAATTCAAGATTTTGGAGGAGTTTTCAAGAGTGTTTAGGCACCGAGTTGAGAATGAGTACGGCTTATCATCCGCAGACGGACGGTCAAAGCGAAAGGACAATTCAGACTATTGAAGATATGCTTAGGACATGTGCACTTGACTTTGAAGGCAGTTGGGACGATCATCTACCCTTGGTGGAATTTTCATATAATAATAGTTTTCACGCGAGCATCGGAATGCCACCTTACGAAGCTCTGTATGGACGAAAGTGTCGATCTCCGGTATATTGGGAAGAAGTTGGTGAACGGAAAATGATAGGACCAGAACTAGTACAACGAACAAAAGAAGTGGTTCAATTGATTCAGAGAAGATTGATAACAGCTCAAGACCGACAGAAAAAGTATGCGGATCTAGCCAGAAAGGATGTGGGATTCGAAGAAGGAGAGCAAGTGTTACTAAAAGTTTCACCATGGAAAGGATTAGTTAGGTTTGGAAAGAAAGGGAAGTTGAGTCCGAGATATGTTGGGCCGTTTGAGATTTTGAAGAAAGTGGGCGAAGTAGCTTACGAGTTGGCATTGCCACCGCATATGCAGCACGTTCATAATGTATTTCATGTATCTATGCTTAAGAAGTATCGACCAGATTCGAATCATGTAATAGAGTATGAACCCATAGAGGCCCAGGCAGATTTATCATATGTAGAACGACCGATTCAGATATTGGATCGTAAGGAGAAAGTACTAAGGAATAAGACAGTAGCGTTAGTGAGAGTTTTGTGGAGGAATCCTAAAGTAGAAGAGTCTACCTGGGAGTTAGAGAGTGAGATGTTAGAGAAGTATCCCCAGTTGTTTCCTTGATCTGATTCTGAGGACAGAATCCTATTAAGGGGGGAAGGATGTAATATCCGTGAATTTTATTATTTGATTAAATGATATATTTAATCTAAAATATTTATTTTGGAATATTGGAATATTATTATATGATATTTAGTGTGTGATTATGTGCTAAATGGTGAGTCAGAAGCCCCTTTCAAAAATTTCGTCATTTGGAATTTTCTTCAAATTTGAGCCGTTTTGATAATTCAAGGCCCCGTTGAAATTTCGTACATTCATTTTTAATTCTTCGTCTTTCGTATTCGAATCGTTATCGAAAGGGTTATGGGATTCTATTTAACCCTACCTATTTGATTCTGCAAATCAATTTCAATTTTTGATCCGAAAAAGGAAAAATCGTTCCGAACCCTAATTGCTTAAGGGGACGGATTTATCGTTCTATATCAATATTGAAGTTGTTATAGCCCTAGTATTCTTGAGCAATAGTTATATAATGATGTATATCAATTTGGATAATCATCAACCTTTTTAACCCCTTATTTTTCGTAAAACGTGTTTTTGACCTAATTAGGGTTTTTAAACGATCTAACGAATCAATATCGATCCAAAAATGTTATTTGGGGTATTATTTTTCCAGAAATATAAAAAGACAAATCAGACTTCATAACTCATAGCAAATCTTCAGCAATTACTCAAAAAATCCGAAATTCCCAAAAATTATTTTTGTGTTCTTGATCTTCAATCAATTCGTTCTAAGTGTTATTGAAGTCCAAATTTGAAGTTCTTATACTCAAATCAAAGCTCCAAAAATCTAGTTTCAGAATCTTCCAACCTCATCATCATCTGGTAAGTATTCGATTTTATATTGATTTTACAAGTTTCGAATTATAACTAGGGTTCTTGATTCGATTTGGGGATTTTCATTCTGTTGATTCTCCGTTCAATTGGTTGCTTCTAACATGTTCCTAGGGTTCTAATTAGCAAGAATCCATGCTTTAATTTCATGTTTATGTTCAATTTAGTCGGGTTTTGATTTCGGGTTTTGACCCGATTTCTTCTTTCGATTCGTACGTTCTTGATATTGATCTGACATTGTTTTTGATAAAGGGCTTTTATTGTATGAGTTATAAGCTTCATTTTGGTATATTAATCTTTGAGTTTCATGTACGGAATAGGTAGATCGGGTTTCCGGCCGAGGTCGTTGCCGGAGAATTCTTTGAACGGATTCTGGGCACGATTCCGGCTAGGGACAGATGTTTTGATGTGTGGGTTTTGTTTGGCTTGAAAAGGCGAACAAAAGCCCTCTGGTTTGATTTGTGTTTGGACGGAATCGAAGAATTCCGGCGGCCGGAGACCGGCCGGATTCTGGAAAACCCAGAATCCGGTGGGTTGTTCTTGGCGACCCGGAATTGTTCTTCCCGACCCGTTTACCCGATTTTTCGACCCGGTTTCAATTTTCAAAACCCTAATTCATTTTCAGAAAACTGTTTTTGAATTTTATTTTTAAATTTAATTCGAAAATAGTTTAAAAACTTTAAAAATTCATATTTTTATTTTAAAAATATATTTTAATATCAGAAAAATTCTGATAAATTATATTTATTATTTTAAATCCGAAAATTGATTAAACTTAATTATTTTAATTATTTTTAATTAATAATTAATTTATTAATTAATTGGTTAATTCTTTTAATCAATTAATTCTTAAAAATTAATTATTAATTAGATTTAATTAATTAAAAATTCAGTTTAATTATTTTCAAGCCTATTTAATTATTTAAAAATAGCTTGAGTATTTAAAGAGTGTCAATTAATTTTATTAATTGATTTATTTTCATTTAAATGTTTATATTGGATTTAAAAATCCGATTTTTGATTTAAAAATTAGTAATGACTTATTAAAATTCGAATAAGTTCCGTATGATGTTTTAAAAATGTTTATAAGTGCTATATGGTTCATATTAATTGTGTGTTGTGTTTTATAGTCTGTATATGCCCGTACTAGGGCAAATATCTGAGTTTTAAATATCGTAAACTATACCGGACGTCCGATACGTAACCGGTTACTTGTTTAAATGTGATTATTGGTTGAATAAGTGTCGAGAGTAGAACGAGAATAGTTAGACTTATTGTGATGAGTTGTTTAATTATAGAATCGAGTTCCCGGAGCAAGGGAAAGGGGAAAGTAGAGTGAGCAGAGTCGATCCGACAGCAGCTTAGACCAGGCAAGTATCTGTGCCCTTACTTGTGATAAAATTTATTATTGTCTTGATTACTTGAATACCGTTATCCCCAGAACAATTCAAATTATCAATCCTTTAACCGCATTTGGACAACTGATTCCATTTCCTTAGAGATTCTTGATTCTTTGATTCGATCTGCATCGGAAACCCTTATTTCCAATTCACTTGATTATTGTTTACCACCTATTGTTGTTATTTATCATCCTTTGATTATCATTGACAACCATTGATTATTTGACTTCCATCTTGACTACCGATTACGGTCATTGATTAACGATTACCAATATTGATTTCCTTATTGAATGAGTACACTATACCATTGAAATTACTCCATGATTCTTTCTCGATCTTCGTTGATACTGAACAGTTGAAGCTCTTTTGCAATTACTATACATTCAGTTTATCTTATTGAGCATGTTATTGTTTATACCCTATTATAGATTTGGCATGTGTTTTTAAAAATGGACCAGTAATTGGTCGGGCCATATTTATGGTCGGAATAACTTAAGGCCCAGATTGGCCTGGGATCCAGTAGAGGACTATGACATGAGCTAGTCCGGGGTTGATGCGTGGCTGGCCAGCAGCACAACCTTTGATTTGAATAAAATGTATAAGCCAAATTCTAATTCTTTACTTCAATCATTATTGATACAAAGCATGTGTTAGCTAAATATTGTTGATTCTGATATCATAAATTCATATCCTTACAACTGTGATAGAAATGATTCGTTGATGTTTGCTGAGCAATTTTGGCTCACTCTTGCTTGTTGTTTTCTAACCCTATTCCAGTGAAGCGAGAGTATGAGTTGGCATAGCGTGACCGATAGTTCACCAGCAGCCAGGAGAGCCCCTCGAGTCATTGTTATTGGCAGGGTAGTTGTTGTTTTGCTTTTCTAGATTAATGTCTAGATTTGAACTTTAGTTGTGATGTAATAACTCTGATAAAACTGGTATTGTAATAATAAAAGATTGTAGTAGCTTGTGTTCATTGCCATAATCTGGATGCGGTCTTGGTCAAGGGGTAATTGTGTCTATATATATATTATGCATGTGTTAAATAGTGTTCCGTTGGTCGGATGACTCCTCAAATCTGTACCCCGAGTTTGGAGGGCGTCACAACTGTGATCAGGATTGATCATCGGGACTGGAAGCTGATCAGGATTCCTACTTCGAGTTATATTTGGAGTCTAGTCAAACATGGAAGTTTATTTTGTCGGTTCCTGGTTTGTAGAATGTAGCTATCAAATAAGGATATGTTTCAATCTTTGTAATTGATTAGGACTTATCTTGTTATTGATAGAGAAGCTGTGTGAACTATATAAACACAGTTTAGGTTTCGTTTTATGATACGACATTGAGCGATCATACACTCGAGTATTTATGTAACCTAGCAGCTCTCAAGAACATCAGAATTTCTTGAGAGAGTTTGTAACAGTTTTATATCAGATTTAATAAAGTTGTTATTGTTCTTTTATATTTGTAATATATATCTTACTTTGTCGAGAATCTTATACAATTGTATTCAACCCCCTTCTACAATTGTTATTTACTGGGCAACAATTGGTATCAGAGCAAACTGATTTAATTCTGAATCAGATACGATCTAAAGATGTCGACAACCAAGTATGAAAGCATGAAGATTCCCATCTTGAAGAAATCAGAATATCCAACATGGAGGGTAAAGATGCTGATGTACCTGGAGGCAATGGATCCTGACTATTTGGACAGGATTCGTGATGGACCATATATACCTATGAAGTTCGTTGAACGAACAGATACTGTACCTGAACATTATGTGGTCAAAGCCAAAAGTGAATGGACTCCAGAAGAAAAAGCTCATGTACTCAGGGAACCAAAGATAAAGAATATTTTGCACAGTAGTCTTGATGTTGTCATGTCAAACAGAGTGATTACATGCAAGTCTTCAAAAGAAATCTGGGATACTTTGGAAACTCAGTGCCAGGGATCTGCATCTGTCAAGAAAAATAGAAGGGCTCTTTTGATTCAAGAATATGAACAATTTGATGCAAGACCTGAAGAGAGCCTAACTGATCTATATGATAGATTTCTAACACTATTGAACAGTTTATCTTTAGTTGACAAGGAATATGAAACTGAAGATTCAAACACCAAATTTCTAAGAGCTTTACCTGAAGAATGGGACACTCAGACCTCGATCATTAGACACCAGTATGATCTCAACACTGTGTCTCTTGATGAAGTCTATGGGATGCTAAGAACTCATGATCTTGAAGTTCAATAGAGAAAGATCAAGAAAAGTAGCAAGGCAAAATCAATTGCTTTGAAAGCAGAGGCTAGATCAAAAGGAAAAACTGTGGAAGTCTCTAGAAGTAAATCAAGAATAGTTGAGTCAGATCCTGATGACTCTTCATCAGATACTGATGGCAATCCTGATGCCAATACTGATGATGATTCTTCTGACTCAGACATGGAAGAGATGGTTGCTATGATTGTCAGAAACTTCAGAAGGATGAATTTCAGGAAGAATAGAAGACAAGGCAACTTTCAGAAAAAGACTTTCAATGCAGACAAAGACAAGTATATCAAAAAGGACAGCAAGGGTAGCAAATTTGACAAGTCAAAGGTTAGATGCTACAAGTGTAATGGTATGGGTCACTTTGCTTCTGAGTGCAAGAAGACAAAGGCACTTATCACATCAAGCAAGGATTGGATGGACTCTTCCTCAGAATCTGATACTGAGGTGGTCAACTATGCTCTAATGGCCAATGCTGATGTAACTGCTGCTCCTGATGATAAGGTACTAAATACTATCTTTGATTTTGATACTGATAATGCTTCTGAGTTAAGACGTTTTCTAAAGTCATTACATATTAGCTTTAGAAGTCAAACTACTGAAAATACTAGGATCTTATCTGAGATGTCTAAACTTAGAAAAAAGAATGACATATTAGAAGCTGAATTTTCTCGTATGCAAGAAGTACAAAAAGAATGTGATAATGCTAAACACATGTATTTAGAGATGAAATCTAAATGTACTTCTCTTGAAAAGGAACTTGAATATGCTAATGAGAAAATCAGAACCTGGACAGACTCTGGTAGGAAATTTCATGAGATTAATACCTCTAAGAATTGGAAAGAGTGTCTAGGATATAAGTCAGATGAGGATAAGAAATTGAAAGAGAAAATTGTTATTGATGAGACAGTCAGTCCAAAGACCTATAGACATGTTATAGACGCAACCAAATCTAAGATTACTCCTGTTTATTTTGTTTTTGGTAAGGATTCCAATTCTACTTTTGAAAAGGGATCTACCTCTACTCAAGGAATTAAAATTATAAAGTCTAAACCTGCCATGAATAAATTCACTAAGAATGTAGGACTATTGTCTCAGAAACAGCTTAAGGATAAAATATGTGAGGTGACAGATAAGAAAAAGGAAGCTACTGTCAAGAGACACAGGAATGGTAAAGTTGGGATCAATAAAGAGAATGGTTACAAATATATCCCAAATGCACCTAGAAAGTGTTGTTTTAACTGTGGTAACTCTAATCATCTTGCTATTGATTGTAAGAAGAGTAACAAGAAAAGTACTGAAATTCCTATTTCTGATGTCAGGAGTAGATCAGTATTTTATAAACCACAGAAGTCCTGTTTTCATTGTGGTAGTATATGGCATTCTATTTATACTTGTAAAGAGTATCATGAGTTGTACTATAACTTTTATGATCCATTGCCTAAGGTTGATAAAAATAGTGCAAACTCTGGTAGCATTAAGAATGTCAAGTTGGAACATACTTTTGTTAATACTGATACTGACAAAGAAAATCCTGATGGAGTAAATCCTGTCAGGACTGCTAAGTTCAGAAAGTCTTCTGCTGTGAATATTAATAAAATGCATGACAAAGGGACCCAACAAGTGTGGGTTCCTAAACATTCTAATTAGTGTTTTGGAATTCTGATGCAGGGTAAAAAGAAAAATGTGTTAGTCATGGATAGTGGATGTTATGTGCACATGACTGGAAACAAAGCCCTGTTATCAGAATATGAGGAAAAAGCTGGCCCAACTGTGTCTTATGGAGATGGCAACATTGGACAAACTTTGGGATATGGCAATATAATCATTGGAAATGTCATCATTGAAAAAGTAGCTCTAGTGAAAGGACTGAAACACAACTTGTTGAGTATTAGTCAAATCACTGACAGAGGTTATCATGTCCACTTCTATTCCACACATTGTGAAGTAGTTAGTAATGCAACAGGAAAGATAGCTCTGACTGGCTACAGGCATAGTAACATATATGAAGCCAACATTCAATCAAATACTGATGGCTCTCCTACTTGTCTGATCAGTAAAGCATCAGTAGATGAAAGTTGGAATTGGCACAAGAAGCTTTCTCATCTCAATTTCAGCAATATCAATGAGTTGGTTAAGAAAAATTTAGTGAGAGGATTACCTAAAGTTTTGTATACTCCTGATGGACTCTGTGATGCATGTCAGAAAGCAAAACAGAGGAGGACATCATTCCAGAGTAAATCAGAATCCTCTATTGAAGAACCATATCACATGCTGCATCTTGATTTATTTGGTCCAGTCAACATCATGTCCATCAGTAAGAAAATGTACACTCTTGTAATTGTTGATGAATATTCTAGATTCACCTGGGTGTATTTTCTGCACAGAAAAGATGAGACTCCTGAAGTTCTGTTGGATCATGTGAGAATGATTGAGACAACCACAAAGTACAAAGTCAAGATACTGAGAAGTGATAATGGTACTGAATTTAAGAATACAAAGATGGAAGAGTTCTGCAAATACAAAGGAATTATTCAACAATTATCTGCTCCTGGCACACCCCAGCAAAATGGAGTAGTTGAAAGGAAAAATAGAACTCTTATTGAAGCTGGCAGAACTATGTTGGAAGAAGCTAAATTACCTACATACTTCTGGGCAGAAGCAGTCAACACAGCATGCTATACTCAAAATCTCACATTAATAAACAAGCATGGTATTACTCCTTATCAGTCACTCAAGGAGAAGAAACCAAGTCTGAAGCATTTGCATGTGTTTGGCTATAAATGTTTTGTTCTCAGAACTCATCCTGAACAGCTAGGGAAATTTGAAACAAAAGCTGATGAAGGAATTTTCATAGGCTATCCTGCATCAAGAGCCTTCAGAGTTTTTAATTTGAGAACAAGAACTTTCATGGAGTCAATACATGTATCTTTTGATGACAAGAAGATAACTGGAATCAATGAAGACTCTCATGATAGATTGATTTTTGAAAATGAAGCTACCAAGGAACCTGAAGAAAGTGAATCAAAAACTGTCAATTCATCAGATCCTGATGGGTCACCAAATCCTGATGACACACCAGATACTGATGGTGCTAATACTGATGATGCAATCAATAGTGATACTTCTAGTAGTGCTAATGTTGAGGGGGAGCAACAGCATTCTGCTACAAGTTCAGAGTCAACTCAATCATCAGGACAGAATTCTTCAGATACTGATTCAAGTGATGATCTTGATAACTTATCAGGAGGAGATACTAATTTATGGGGAGCTTCAAATCAAGCAAATTCTTCAAATCAAGATAACACCAATCTAGGGGGAGCATCTACTTCAAGGACTGATTTACCACCAGCAAGGAAATGGACTGCAAGTCATACTCCTGATTTGATCATTGGAGATCCTGATGCAGGTATTCAAACAAGAAGTGCAACTCAGAATGAATGTCTATACAATAACTTTCTATCCAAGGAGGAGCCAAAGAAAGTTGAAGATGCACTTAAAGATGCTGATTGGGTTACTGCAATGCAAGAGGAACTGAATGAATTTGAAAGAAATGAAGTCTGGAAACTGGTACCAAGACCAAAGAATAGATCAATTGTTGGTACAAAGTGGATTTTCAAGAACAAGACTGATTCTGATGGAGTAATAATCAGAAACAAAGCTAGACTAGTTGCAAAGGGGTATTCTCAACAAGAGGGAATTGACTATGATGAAACTTTTGCTCCTGTTGCAAGATTAG
This sequence comes from Heracleum sosnowskyi, assembly GCA_030848705.1. NCBI lineage: Eukaryota > Viridiplantae > Streptophyta > Magnoliopsida > Apiales > Apiaceae > Heracleum > Heracleum sosnowskyi. The sequence goes on from CM061242.1 coordinate 79,674,667, forward strand.
AAGCCATCAGGATATTTCTTGCTTATGCAGCTCATAAGAAATTCAAGGTTTTCCAGATGGATGTTAAAAGTGCTTTCTTAAATGGAGAACTGGAGGAAGAAGTCTATGTTGAGCAACCTCCTGGTTTCATTGATCCTAAATATCCAGATCATGTCTACAGATTGGATAAGGCACTTTATGGACTAAAGCAAGCTCCAAGAGCATGGTATGAAACCTTAGCTCTATTCTTACTGGAAAGTGGATTCAAAAGAGGTGCTATTGATAAAACTCTATTTTATTTGAATCATGGTAAGGACTTGTTGTTAGTTCAGATTTATGTTGATGATATCATTTTTGGGTCAACAAACAATAAGCTCTGTGAAAAGTTTTCTAAGCTTATGCAGTCAAGATATCAAATGAGCATGATGGGAGAAATGAGTTACTTTCTTGGTCTTCAAGTTAAACAGACTGATGAAGGGATTTTTATCAATCAGTCTAAATATACAAGGAATTTATTGACAAGGTTTGACATGCAAGATAGTTCTCCTGCAACAACTCCCATAGCTACAGCTACCAAACTTGATCCTGATCAAGGTGATGAGGTAGATGTAACTCACTACAGAGGAATGATTGGCTCTTTATTGTATCTCACTGCAAGTAGACCAGATATCATGTTTGCAACCTGTTTGTGTGCAAGATTTCAAGAAAAACCTAGAGAACCCCATCTGATTGCAGTCAAAAGAATTTTCAGATATCTCAAAGGCACTCCTTCACTTGGCCTTTGGTATGCAAGGGAATCAGATTTTGGGTTGTGTGGTTATTCAGATGCTGATTTTGCAGGATGCAAAATAGACAGGAAAAGTACTTCAGGAAGCTGTCAGTTTTTGGGTGGAAGACTAGTTTCATGGTTCAGTAAGAAGCAAAAATCCATTTCCACTTCAACTGCAGAAGCTGAGTACATTGCTGCAGGAAGTTGTTGTGCTCAGATAATGTGGATGAGAAATCAGTTTTTAGATTATGGCCTATCATACTCAAAAATCCCTATTTTTTGTGATAACCAAAGTTATTGCAATGGCAGGAAATCCAGTTCAACATTCTCTTACTAAACACATCAGTATTCGATATCACTTTATAAGAGAACAAGTACTGGAAGGAACAATTGAACTTCAATTTGTTCCTACTGATCAACAACTAGCTGATATATTCACCAAGCCACTACCTGAAGCTATTTTCAATAAATTGGTGAATGAACTTGGAATGATGAATTTTGAGAATTTCTGAGGAAAGCTACAGAGAGGAAATCCTGATAACTGTCAAATCCTGATGGTTATTCAGAAAGGTATGTATTTTTTATCTATTCCTGATAGGACTCAATCCTGACAGGAAGTCAAATGGTAAATCCTGATGCTCATATATTGAAGCTGGTATGAAAACCAGAGGTTCTATGCTAATTTGTCATCAACACTTCTGGTAAACTCTGGAAAATAAGATTTTTACTTAGTCTTTGATTAGGCTTTCAGTCTTAATTCTAAATTTCAATTATATTCTATCAGAGTTTACTATTCGTCATTTTATATGTCAATATCAGTGTTACTAACAAATTATGCAGGCAAGTACAGAAAGAAAACAGTTGAGAAAATAGACAAATTTCATTAATTCTTGAAGATTCATTACAAATGAAAATGAAAATTACATATTTTTTTCTAGTCTATTTTTCTACTCAGGAACACGTGCCCTGCAAATAAGCATGAACGCTCCTGAGCAGCTTCATAGTCCATCAGGATTGTAAGATCTCTTGTTCCATCCTTAAAGGACAAGGAGAGGAGCAGACGCACTTGAAGGTGGCTCGTCCCCATGATCACCGGGACGCTTCCAAGCCTCCAACTTGCAAGACCTGCGAGCATCCAAGATCTTCTTTTTCCTCCTCTAAAGCTCTCGTACGAGCTCTTCATCCTCATCCTCTTCATCATCCTCATCGTCTTCATCCTCTTCATCATTGACAAATATGAGATTGTCAAGAGGATTCCAGTCAGGATTGGCCTGCTGGAAGTTGTGCCAAAGCACATCAGCCATTGCGTTAAAAAAGGCTTCATGTTCCTGAGGGTCAGGAACTGGTTGAGGCTCTTCATCTTCTGCAATTTCTGCAAGCACCTGATCCAACTCCTGCCAAATTATTTCTAATTCATCGAGTTCTTGATCAGGTAAGTCATTCTGTTGTTGGTTAGCAGCCATTGAAAAATGAAGAAGGTGAAAGGTTTTCGTAAGTTTTTCTGTGGAGAGGGTTTGTGTTTTAATAGATAAATGATGTTATGTTTAACCGTTCTATTTTATAGAGAATGTGTGTTAAGGATGCAGGTCATTTTCTCAATATCGAGGCGACTATTCAGTTTCTCATAATTACTTTGCCTCGTTAATTGGTAAGAATGGTTACATGGGTATTATGCTATTTATTTTGTAATCATTTTTTTAAAACAGCATTTATCAGGATTGTCAAAATAAATTTTGTTTTCATAAATAAAATTTTATTTTACTTCATATTAAAATTTTTTGCATTTTTCAATCCTGATAAGGCAAACAGTTTTATAGGAAATGCTTTTATTCCTGATGAGGTTAGGTTTTTCTTACATAGGAAAATGCCTACTCGTTATGGTTTAATTTCTAATGCTATGGGGCAAGGCCATTCACACCTTGTTCCTAACCCAAGCATGCCTCCCAAACAGAATAAACAGTCAACAGCCACCTCTATTGTCTCTCAAAAGACTTTAGTTGAAAAATCAAAGAAGTCAGCTAGAACTGATGTGTCAGGAAGGCAATCAGGTTCAAAGGATTTTTCCTCTACACCACTCACTAAAAAGAAGTCACAAGGGGGTGTAAAAGGGGTCCTGGTGAAGAAAGCTGAAAAAGGTGTTGAGGCTGTTTCTGTTAAAAGAAAATTAGTTCTCAGGGATGAGACTGATTCAGAGGATGACTTACCTATATCCTCTGTGATGCAAGTGAATAAGGAAGTTGTTGATACTGCTACTGCAGCTGTGGTTTCATTTTTTACACCACAAAAGAAAAGAAGATTAACTAAGGGCAGGTATCAAATTCCTTTAGAAAAGAAGCAGGATACTGATGTACAGGACACTTCTATTATGAATGAGCAATCAGTTTCTACTGCTCAAGCAAATCCTGATGTTAGTATTCCTGATGCTGCACCAAGTCAAGTGGTTACTATTTCAGACTCTCCAGCACAGGACTCTCCAACAAAAAGACATGTTGATATTTCATGGGAGAAGTATGGTGCTTCTGCTTCCAATCTTGGGATAAAACATCCAATGGAAAAACTAAGGAAGGTAGAAGAGTTAGTCTATCAGAGACAGAAGAAACTGAAAGGATCAAGCCCACAAGAACCTGAACCTCAAAGTGGTTCAGCAGCTCTTTCTGATGATCCAGCCACACAAGAACCACTCAATCAAAGTTTGGGTGAAGGCTTAGCTAGTGCAATGGTCACACAAGCACCATTTTCTCAAAGGGAGAATGCATACATCAACATTCCAGCTACACAAGAACCATCTTCTCAAAGTGAAGATCCCAAGTGAAATCTGTCATTTCTGAACAAACCTCCATCAACAGAAGGATTGATTCTCTGGATACTAAGGTAACTGACATTCAAGCCTCTATTTCCTTAATTTTGAATTTATTGTCAAATCCTGATGTCAAAAATGGGGAGAAGGTTAGTCAGACAAAATGCACACCTGATCTAGTATTAAGGAATAATGATGATGATACTGGAGATGATGGTAGTGACAAAGCGATACAAGGAGAAACCTCTGATGCTGCTGTTTTGAAGTCTACAATTCAAACTTCTCAAAGTCAAACAACGCAGTCAACTCATGTTTCTGATTCTGGAATAAAGACAGTAAGAACATTGGTGCAATCTCAGATCCTAACGGAAGAACAAATCCTGACACCTGGTCATGGACATACTCTTGCTACAATTCCTGAAGGTGATGAAGATATTTTTATTGATAATCCTGAAGATGCATCAAATTTATTTCAGAAGTTTGCTACAAAGGATGGTAGAATTGTTACTCTTTATCATACTGATAAAAGAGTTCAACAATTATTTGCAAGAAAAGCACTCTCTACAGCAAGTAAAGAATATCCAGATCTCTCAAATGAAGAATTCTTGAGACAACAAAAAGAGATAATGGAAAGCTATTCTGTTTCTACTAGAGTTAGAGAAAGCAGAGGTATGAGAGGTGCTCGAAGAAGTAGAAGAGGTTCTTCAACTCAAACAGTACCTAGACAGACAAGGTCTAGAGGGTTAAGAATTGAAGAAATTCCTGAACCTATTCAAACTCTAGTAGTTTCTGACAGATCTACTTTTGGTGATGATGGAAATGTCGAAGAAGAACCTGAATTGAGAAGAAAATCAAGAAAATCAACTCTCGGCAATACAAATCAAATTGAAGAATCTAATCCTGATGTTGTTCCTGATAGTATTCAAGATCCTGATGATTCTGAAATTCTGCAAGAGATTGATTTGATGATCTTATCTACTGTGGTTGATTTTCACAACAAAGAAGTAGATGAAGAAGAAGAAGCCAGAAGAAGAGAAATCACAAGAAGAACAAATAGAGATTTCAATCTCTATAAACAAAGGCTTAAACGTTCAAATGAAAGAAACTAGAGGAACCCAAGCAGACAAGAATCTTTACTGGAAAGAAGCTATGCCTTTGAAAAGGAAAAGGATAAGAAGTGGAAACATATTAGTACACTGAGGTGTGATACACCTATCAATTTTCAGTCTGGTGGAATTATTACAAGTGCTTCAAGTGTTGTTGATTTATCTGATATGGTTAGATCAAAAGCACTATGGTTAAAGATGTTTTCAAATCTGAAGCAATTAACAAGTAATTCAAGAGGAGGTATTGGACACAGGGATGCTGAATATCTGAATATGTCATATGTTGATCCATACTCCTTGACTGAAATTGGAGGTACTTTAACTTCTGAAAACCTGAACAATTTACTAGCTGTTGATATAGTTATAGATTGTCATGATGGTTTTGACAAGAAAGAAAAGCTTCTGTACTTCATGAAAGATGGTAGTGTGAAGATTCTATCTATTCAAGATCTGCTGATGAAAACTACACAGGAACTGAAATATGTTCATTATCTTTTGAGATCGAAGAATCAAATATGCAAAGTATGGAGTGACATGATTTTGTCAACAATAAGAAGAAGACTGGATGGAAACAGTAATTTCAATGGTAATTATACTCCCATGTACTTAAATCAAAGAGGTCAGGATGTGGAAATGCAAAGGGGTACTGCTGTTAAAGAAGTAACTTTTGGCATGACTCAACTTACTCTCAATCCTGATGGGAAGGAAATTGCTTATCTTTTGCTTGAAGAGCATAGTCTTCAGAGAAGCTCCATATTGAATCTCAGAGCAGCTATCTACCAGATTAATTAGGAAGATGAAGAACTCGGAAATCTTAAGGAAAGACTGATTCAAATTCTTGAAGAAAAAGAAGAGAATTTGTTATCCAACTTCTTGAAGATGAATCTGTTCTATCAAAGAATTTAAACAGATAAGTTGTTTCTGAAGATACTTGTACATTTTGTATATATGTTTTTGACATCATTGAATCTTAGGAATCTATACTTTATTTCACAAAGTATGAGATTGGGGGAGATTGTTAGATCATAATTCAATGATCGTCAGGAGCTAGACTCTACTGATCAGGATTGCTGACGTCATCAGGATTGCATGGTTGTCAGGATCAAGATGCATATCAGGACTGTGATCAGGATTGATCATCAGGACTGGAAGCTGATCAGGATTCCTACTTCGAGTTATATTTGGAGTCTAGTCAAACATGGAAGTTTATTTTGTCGGTTCCTGGTTTGTAGAATGTAGCTATCAAATAAGGATATGTTTCAATCTTTGTAATTGATTAGGACTTATCTTGTTATTGATAGAGAAGCTGTGTGAAGTATATAAACACGGTTTAGGTTTCGTTTTATGATACGACATTGAATGATCATACACTCGAGTATTTGTGTAACCTAGCAGCTCTCAAGAACATCAGAATTTCTTGAGAGAGTTTGTAACAGTTTTATATCAGATTTAATAAAGCTGTTATTGTTCTTTCATATTTGTAATATATATCTTACTTAGTCGAGAATCTTATACAATTGTATTCAACCCCCTTCTACAATTGTTATTTACTAGGCAACACTTACAGTCTCCAAAGTTGTACCTCTGTAGATTTTGACTTCATAAGGAAAGTGTACAACTTGAGGGCTAGCCGTCATTGCAGAATCTCTCAGCCGGTCATATAGAAGCTCGTTCAAGCAAGAAGATCTCTTTACCTTACTCATAAGAATCCACAATTCAGAGAGAGATCTTCTTTGTAGGAGGTCAAGAGAAATGGTGAATGACCCTTCAAGAGCACTTGAGACATAGATATACAGTTCTTGCCTTACTTGATCAAATGCAGATGTAATCCTTAGGATATCTTCCTTCAATGCCTTCATGTATAATGAATTGTCTGGATTAATAGTTCTGATCTTCTCAAGCAACTTCAGAAAAGTAGCATCATTGTTTGTGCCTCTCTGAGGGATATCAAACATCTCCCTTGCCTTGTCCCACTTGCTTCCTTGCTTCATCCTAACATCCAATCTCCTTTCTTAGACATGAATACTATGAAGACGTTGTTTGTCTTCATGTTCAGCCTTTTGAATTTTCAGCTTCTGAGAAATGATGTCGGAGACCTTGGCATTTTCATCTTCCTTTCTCCTTAGATCTGCCTGCTGCTTCTTCAACTCCTTTTGTAACAAAGGGTCAGGTGTGTATAGATCAGCTTCATCTTCCCAATCATCAAAGTTTGCTGCCTCTTCAACCTCCTCCTCACCAAAAGCTTCTTCAGGTATGGCCTTCTCCAGAACACCAGATGTGTCAAATTGGAAGTCATCCTGTTCACCGTGGTAGTAGTAAGCATCATCAAAGATAGTATCTGTAATAACCCAAATTTTTGGTAAAATTAAAATTTTTCTTATTATGATTAAGTGCATCAGTGAATAGTGAATTTGGTGGATGAATAGTGATTTTGAGGGTTAAGAAAATTTTTCATGCCACCTATGTACGAGACGTAGTGTGGATATTCCGAAGTCATATCTGTGATCTACGGAGTAAATAAGTGAATGCAAAGACGATCGGAATTCAGAAATTCCAAATTTTATTTTGGTGTAGTATTTGACCGAGCAGCGAATTATATATTCAAGAAATGAGATATTAAAATTGAGGATTTGAGGATTTAATATTTTGGAATTTTATTATTTTATTAAAGTCGATTTAAGGATTCGATTGTTGGAATGAATAGTGAATAGTTACTATTCACTGCAAGAATCGCGTAGAATTTTATTCGCTCTTTTTGGGAAATATTTCGAATCGTTTCAAGAGGAACAAGGCAACATTTACAGGATTAAATATAGACATGGAAGTAACATGTAACAAGATTAATTCGAGGGATGCAACATTTGGATCATCCATGTGAAAAGAAACGAACCAGTAAAGCTGCTTGCCACCATGATCTCCATTGCTTGACACGTGTCCCTGCTTTGCCACCATAACCCCCCACTGATCGACACATGTCCTGGACATGCAATGACTCATCACTTTTTAATACAAAAATCAGCATCATTATCAAAATTATCAAGTCAACCAAATCAAAAAAAGTAAAACCATTCTCTTTTCTTTATTTCGGCCAAAAACAAACTGCCGAATTGTAAAGTTCATAGCTCCTTCATTTCTTGGTGGAAAATGGAGATCTATAGCTTGTTGGAAAGGTCTTGAGATAACCTACATTTCCTATGTCACAAGTTTCTTCCATTTGAGCAAGGTAAGACCTTCATTGTTCCAGTTCTTTAAACCGGTGTATAGTAACTCCGAGAATTCATAACTTGTTCTTGATTTTCTTTTGCAAGTTTAAGGATGATAACCATGGATAAAAACTCTCTTAAGGCTTACAAGCTCTTGTGGTGTGTTTAAGGATTCAAGGAAGGTATACCACTCATCCACCCATTTGATTTATGTTGAGATTTAAGTGAAGTTTCTAGAATAAGCATGATTATGGAATTTGGAGCATGTATGGTTAATTCTTGATGAGTACTTGTTGTTGGTTGATGTTGGTGATATGTTCTTGAAGTATATAAACTGATATTGTTGTAAAGATGGTTGTGTTGTTGAATTGATTTGGTTTTAAGAGGTTTTGACATAACAAAAACCGGGAAACGTTACGATTATAGCCGTCGTAATGCCCATTTGATTTAAGGCTGTTTTGAGCAAGAATTACGAACTGGTCTTGGATTACTTTTGAACAACACTGACCATGAACATGTAGGTCTTGTTTTAAGGTTTGTTTTGGTATAAAGATTATGTCTATACGATTTACGGTTTAAGAGAAAAGTAAGTTTTAGTAAACGTCGTTCGGAGGAACAACCCCTTTCTGGTCAGTCACTTTGAGGCTATATTTGGACCACTTAGAAGCCATATTAAAATGTGAAACTTTGTGCAATAATACTAGAGACATTTGGGAAGGCTCACGAAAAAGATTCGGATTAAAAAGATTAATTTTCGATTTTATAAAAATGTTTTAGCCGAGGTTGCGCAAGTGAAAACCACTAAGAGCATGACTTAGAAATCGATGTTGCAAATGGTTAAGTATAACTTGGATTTGAGGATGGATTTCGAACCAAACTTATGATATAAGTATTTGACGAATAACATGGACTTAGTGTGACGCTAGAGCGAGCTAGTAATTCCTTGGTTGTGTTTCGCTTACGTGTTTAAGCATTGAGTACAAGTGGACTATCCAGGAGATTAACCGTGTGTTTTCGTTTGACTTTGTCTAGATTGTCCGGCATCGTCGCGAACCCCTATCACTTCTCGAGCATCAGGCAAGTTTACTAAACCTTACTCTATTATTCAGAGTATGTATATTTTCCTATGTTCAATACTTGTGTATTCCCAATTTATATACCAAATCTTTGTTGCAAGCATTGTGGCAAGTTTTCTAAATCTATACTTTGAAGTATTGATTATATATTACTGCTTTTGCCATGTGTGGAGTTATATAGTTTTGCGATGCATGTTATATATTGTATAAAATAGAGTTTGATTTTGGTTTATATATGAGCTATGAGATAAAGTAGTTATAAACCGGTGTACCTTGTAGCTCTATAGATAAGAGCAAGTTTATTGTTTCGACTCTAGACCGGGAGTCGATATTTTGAGATATGTAGATAGCCGTAGAAACCCGGATGGATTTCATCGGCAGAATACTATGTGTTTTGAGGAATGTTATTTGAGTATTATCTCGGTCGAGAAATACTATTTGAATACTATTTCAGTTATATATGCAAATGAGAAGTATACATGTGTTATTGCATACTTGTCTTCGAATTGCTATGTATAGCAATACTTGAGGTTATGACTTGAAGTTGGGGCTTATGAGTTAGATATGGGATATCAGCTATAAGCCAGGATTTTATATTTGCCCTAGGATAAGGGCGGGTGATTTTCTCTAAGATCAGAAGTAATTATTTTATTTAAGGAATATTATTTATGAATATTCATTTGAGGATTATTGACTTTAAGAATATTATTTATTAATATTCATTTTAAGAATATTATTTATTAATATTCATTTGAGGATTATCGACTTACAGAATATTATTTATTAATATTCATTTGAGGATTATCAACTTACAGAATATTATTTATATTCATTTGAGGATTATTGACTTAAAGGATATTATTTTCATTTGAGGATTACTGACTTTAAGAATATTATTGTGAATATTCATCTGAGGATTATTTAATGAATATTATTTTGAATATTCATTTGAAGATTATTTATTTATTTAATGAATATTAGTTTTGAATATTCATTCGAGGATTATTTAATTATTTAATGAATATTACTTTTGAATATTCATTCGAGGGTTATTTATTTATTTAATGAATATTATTTTTGAATATTCATTTGAGGATTATTTATTTAATGAATATTATTTTAAAATATTCATTTGAGGATTACTTACTTAATGAATATTATTTCAAATATTCGTTTAAGGTTACTTATTTAATAAATATTATTAATTATTTTCAAATCAAAAAGAGGTTCCCAAAACAATGTTTTTCCATTTAAAAAGGGGATTTAAATGCTCGCTCAACTATCAAAAATATGGGAAACCTGATTTAAGTGACTACTACTCTTTTTAAACTCTCAATTCAAAAACTGTCAAGGGACAGATATTTTTCGGAACAATGTAATTGTTGCAAGTCAAATATTGTGTTACCACCTCAACGATCGAGGGGTAAATTCATGGAACAAGTCGATATCCATTAACAAGCCTAGCTCGGGAAATATTGGGGAATCTTCCTTTCCAACCTATATATAACTACTTAGTGGAGTCGTATCAACAAGTGTTACACTTGGGGAAAGGAGGACGACCTTTACGTTTCAGAGTCATGGATTTCATCTGAACTAGGAGTGGTGTAAGTGGTCCAGTTGCGATTGACCCATCCAACTTTTTGGCCCCAAATGGGCCGGGAGGTCACTGGAAGGCGGTAGACAATGTCAGGCCGTCGTGATTCTTCCATCTACATGTAGAAAACATATTTGAGCGGTGCGACCTGCTACTGATCATAGCAAGGTTAGGCACAGCGGGCGCAGTAGCAACTCCAGTATTAGTTCATCGTCCAATTTGGATATTCCTGCAACATGTATTGGGATGAAGAACCAATCGTGTTGGCAGGGGGTCGAAAAATGCTTGAAAACGAAGTGGCAATAAATTCATGCAACTCCATCTTTTTATGAGTTATGACTCTGATAAAAACCTGATTAAGGATATATATGCATAAGTGGATTTTGGGTTACGGGAATATTATATTAATTTTCCTTGTAACTTCATCCTTTATATTAAACTAGTTTCTTATCTGTTTAAGGCATAACATGTGGCTACAGAAATATCTTTGAATTGTTATATTTTGGTAATCTGTTATAAGTTATATGTTGATAGTCTGCTTATAATTTACATAGCAGATATTTCACGAAAAGGATATACTGAGTTATCTTGTTATTTCATCTTTTATACCATACTAGAACTTTGTTCATAGTATGAATATCAACAGTTGCAGAGTATTATGAAATGATATTTGAAATACCACAATGGTACTATTTTTGGAATACATTCCGATAAGGAAATAATTTCAGTATCGAGATATTTTGACAAATTATTGTCTTATACCCGCTTTATTCTCGGTTGAGTTAAAGGCAGGATTATGCCATACTTTTATTACCTTGCTGAGCTATCGCTCACTCTTGCTATTGTTTTATATATATTATATATCAGCGAAGCAGGATGCCAATGGGACGGCACATACCCCGCAAGGCGTTTCCATAAACAGTTTCTAGCAGTGATCCCGAAGAGTAGTACGAACCAATCGAATCAGGCTACGGCTTTTGGCATTCAACTTATGTATAGACATGAATGGTATTAGAGGACTGTAAGCATCAGAAGGCTAAGTTGGTAATGTAACAATACTTAGAAAATTGTATCAGTAACAGATTCAAAAGACATTTGGGTATTGTAATAAAAATTATTTATTCCGCCGTTGTTGTATTGTGTCGTTTCTGAGACTCTAACATGTGTGTGTGTGTGAGAGACATATGTTGTGGGGTCATGAGCAGGTGAATTATGAATGGTGTGAGTAATACAGGTAAGGCAAGGAGTACATGGATTGTGACTACCCTAAATCCCCGACCCCGGATTTGGGGCTGTTACAGTATCCTCCAATGATTGTTTACCTTTCCCCTTATCTTTTCCAGAAGCTCCTCCAGCTTCTCTGTTATCTCCTTTCTTCTCCTTCTCCACCTTAGTTGAGGAATCCTCTACAGTTTGAGCTTTGGAAGCCCTAGGATTCACCTCAGAAGTTCTTCTTATTTCTCCTTCTTCTCTCCTTTCTCCTCTATCTCCTCCTTCATTAGCATCATCATCCTCATCTTCATCATCTCCCTCAAAGAATGTTCTTTGTTGTGATGTAGGTTGATGTGAGTTCTTTATCATATTATTCAAGTGCTTCATACCTTCATTAAGATGCTCCATAACTCCTTCTATCCTCGACATCCTTTCTTCATTAAACCTTTGATTTGAAGGGTTTCGAGCACATAAACACAACGGAAAACGTAAAAATAAATCAAAATTCGAAACCCATCCGCAGGATCCATGCGAAAACAAAAGATTTAATTCGGAGATTAAGAACAAATACCTTAAGAAGCTTTAACAGTTCATTAATGGAAGATTAATGGATATCCAAAGTTTGTTCAATTACCATGTATCCCGCTCTCGCGATCAACACTCTACGTTATCCACACGAATGCTTTTCTTGAAGGATTGATGTGTACTAGCACCCGAAAACTGTTTCTTTCTCTCATAAGCGGCTAGGGTTTTAATATAAAAACGTTTTTTCACATTAAAATCAGCCCTCTTTTAGAGTTTATATATAGAGAGAGAGGAAAATAGTTTTCTAATTATAATCCAATTATAATAAAATACTAATCCAAAATTCCAATTTATTATTTAATTAAGTCGCACTTAATTAATTAATAATTAATTTCAGAACTAGTTTAAGTAATTCCATTTTCTATTTAAATAATTAATCAAGTCATACTTAATTAATATTATAAATAGAATGAATTACTTATTTAAATTTAAATTCATAATTTAAATTATTTCTCCTTCAAGCGTTCTTTGTGTGTGACCCTGTAGGTTATTATTACGTTGGTAACAATTTTAATAACTAATTAAAATTGTAAACAATGAGCGGCATCTAGTAATACATCATTGTCACCCATGTAATAATAATTAAATCTGTGATTCGATTAAGCCTTTCATGAATAATGTTCCATGTAATATAATCCCTTTAACCTTAATATTATAGATTAAACTCGAGGCATGTAATGTGTCATCCTCTTCATAATTTAATCTTACTTTTCTTGATCGATGAGTAGACTAATAAATCAAATCAACATTTGAGCACGGCCGTGCATTTTTTAGTCTCACTCAAACAAGAGGCCAATAATATCGCTCCTAAAATTAGGAGGGTTAAATCCCATCTAGATCATTCATATTTCTCATACGATTCATAATATACCCAATGTCCACTTTTATCATCACCCGGTCAAAGGTGACTTTTAATGTAATCAAATTATATTAATTCTCGTATAAAAATATAATGATTTCAGGTCTAAGGATCATTACACCATTATCACAGTGAGAATTACTTATGACACTATTAACATGTGTAATCTAACGGCGGGTCAATCCAGTGTCATGTACTCTTACATGCACCTATGTTTTGACTTTAGTATCACCATACCTATGACCAATGAGATGTGGTCATCAGTCAACAAACATACTAGTCTCTGTGTATTATTATTATCCTTAAATAATAACACTCAACTAGAGATATTTAGGAATAAAGATACTATTCATATAATCTCATTTTTAAGTCATATACTTAAAGATATCGAATACGTATCATAATTCCAAGGACATTTATTATGCTAACATTTATAACGCAGTAAATAAAGACATAATAACAATAATAACAATAATCAATAAAACATAATTTATAATAATAAAATGTTTTCTTTAAAACATAAAAGTATTGTCTCTAGAGCACTAATACTAACAATCTCCCACTTGCACTAGAGTCAATATCCCATGTATCCAATACATTTGGAACTAGTGTGACTTACATGCTTCTTCTGCGACAAAGCCTTAGTCAGTGGTTCTGCAATATTATCAATAGTATGCACTTTACATATAAGTATATCTCCTTGATCATTAATCTCATTAATAAGGTGATATCACCTTGGTAAATTCCCAAAAAAATCCTTTTTGGCTACTTCGCTTGTATCAAAATACTAAGCCTCGATTGTAGAATCATTTACAGTTCTTGTTGTGAACTATTCTAGCTAACAACACATCTTTTTAGACAAAACACAAATCCAGACTAAGACAAAAAAAACCGTCATGTCTGTCTAGAAACTAACATCCGTGTAACATTTTATATCCAGCTTCCCATCTCCTCCATATACCAAGAATGAGTCTTTAGTCCTCTTCAGGCACTTAAGAATATTCTTGATTCCAATCAAGTGACCATCACTTGGATTAGACTGGTACCTGCTCGTCATGCTTTAAAGCATATGAGACAACATGACGAGTACATATCATCATGTTAGATATAATTACTGATGTTTGTTTAATCAGTGTTTAAGTAACAGGTACTGTTCAGAGTTTAGTCTGAAGTACTTATCAGAGTTTACATTGAAGCCGGTCAGAGTTTGTTAAAGTCTGACAGGGTGAAAGTCGATTTAGCTGTCGGTGCATATCATGAAGATTCTAGAAGCAATATATTCTGAAAATGGAAAGAAGCAGAATATATTGATACAGCTAAGGAGACTGGACAGAGGACTGAAGCAATTCTAATTGATTACAATTGTATAGCTAATTTGTAGGAGTATCAATTAGAGATTGATTGTAACTGTGTACTATATAAACACATATAGGTTATCCCTAGAAGGGATGCGATAATTGATTATTATTCTTGTAACCTAGTAGCTCTTTGTGATTCATTAACATCATAAAGAGAGAAGCTGTTAATATAATTACAGTTTGTTGATTTACAAACTTGTGTTCTTGATTGTTATTCTCATACATACTTGATTATATTGTGTATTCGGCCTAACAATTGGTATCAGAGCCAAGGCTGTGTAATATATACAGTTTTTCGATTCAAACACAGTAATAATCATGTCTGAAGAAAATCAAGCTCCTCCCAAGGTTGAACAGGTTAAACCTAATTCTGTCAGTCGGTATGAAACAATCAGGGTTCCAATTCTCAGGCCAGTGGAGTATCCAATTTGGAAGGTGAAGATGACCATGTTTCTGGAGGCTACAGATCCAGAATATCTTGACAGAATCTATGATGGTCCTCATATGCCGACTAAATTGTCTCATGTTGTTGATGGTCAAGAACAAAAGACTGTTCCAAAGGAAAAGAAAGATATGACTCCTGAGGACATCTCATCAATTGCAAAAGATGCAAAGGTTAGACATCTTCTCCACAGTGCTTTAGATAATGTTATGTCTAACAGAGTAATTGGTTGCAAAACTGCAAAAGAAATCTGGGATGCTTTGGAAGTCAGGTGTCAAGGAACCACTGCTATAAAGAAGAACAGGAAAACAATACTCACTCAGGAGTATGAGCACTTTGATTCAAGAGCCAATGAAACCTTGACTGAGACATATGACAGATTCTATAAACTGCTGAATGATTTATCTCTAGTTGATAAAGAATATGATCTTGAAGAATCAAATCTCAAATTTCTCTTATCTTTACCTGAAAGATGGGATTTGAAGACAACAACTATAAGAGATAATTACGAACTTGCTGAAACTGAACTTGATGAGATTTATGGGTTACTGAAAACTCATGAATTGGAAATAGAACAAAGAAACAGAAGATCAAGCAAGAAGACAAAATCTGTTGCTCTCAAAGTTGAGGAGAAGCCCATCAAGAAGGAATCATCAAGGAAGAGAGCCAAGGGAAAGGCTTTAGTCATTAAATCTGAAAGTGAGTCATCAAACTCTGATGATGACTCAAACTCTGATGAAGCTTCTGACTCTGAGGATGATGAAGAACAGATGATGCAAATGGCTGCATTGATGGTGAAGACCTTCAAGAAGATGGGATTCAAGAACTTCAAGAAAGGAAAGAGATTCTCAAGGAAAGATTCAAACTCTGAAAGGAAAAGTTTTAGAAAGTCTGATGGAAGGGAGACCAAGTCTGGCAAGAAGGATAAATCTGAAATCCAGTGCTACAAGTGTAAGGAGATGGGTCACTATGCTCCAGAGTGCAAGAAAGGCAAATCTGAGAAAGCACTCATCTCTAAAGGCAAAGACTGGGCAGATACTTCAGACTCTGATGATGGAGTAAATTATGCTCTTATGGCAACTGTCAAAGATGAGACTGAATCATCTGAAAATAAGGTACCCCTAACTACTTATGCTTATGATACTGATAATATATCTGAATTAAGAGTATATCTGAAAAGCGTACATGTTAGTTATAGGGATCAGACTTTAGAGAATGAGAGAATTAAATCTGAGAATCTTAGCCTTAAAGATAGAAACAAGTTTCTTGAAGGAGAACTTGAAAATATGAAGCAGATTCAAAAAGAAAGAGATGATGCTGTTTATGTTGAACAGGAGTTGCTCAAAAGATATAGGCAACTAGAATCTGATCTAGAAAAAGAAAGAAAAATAATCAAGACTTGGACAAACTCTGGAAGAGACACTCATCAAGTGTTTCAGACAGATTCTGTAGGTTTAGGCTATTGTGAAAATGATGAACTTAGGTTTAAAGACAAGGTTAAGGTTAAACCACAACTTAAACCTGTGAAATTTGTTCCAGAGTCCACTAAGTTAAAATCTGTTGTAGTAAGAGAAGCTGATATGGAATCAGATGAAACCTGTGAAAGACAGGAAAATATTATAACAGAAAATCTTATGGAAACAGAAGCTGTTAGAAAGCCAGTAAAAACTTGTGAAAAACAGGTTAATGTTGGCTTGATGACAGGAAAACAGTTCAATCATAAGCTCAAAGAGGTAAAGTCTGCCATGAAACCTAAAGGGTCCAAGAAGAATAGGAATGGAAAGATAGGCATAAATAAAAGAAATAATTATTTGCCTACTGCTGCTGCTCCAAGGAAAACATGTTATAATTGTGGTAGTTCTAACCATCTTGCTAGATTTTGCAATAAGAACAAAGATATTAACTCTTTACCTTCTACATCAGGAGTAAAGAATGATTATGTAAGGGTTAAACCACAGACTTTATGCACACATTGTGGGAGCACTTGGCATTCTATTTATACTTGTAAGAGTTATCATGCTATTTATCATAACTATTATGAGCTAAAACCCAACTTAAAATGGGTTAGGGCAAACTCTGCAAGTGTAAAGTCTGACAATGTTAGTTTTGACTCTGTTGATAGTGATTCCGCTGCAAAAGCTAACACTGTTAAGAAAGACAAAGGATCCAAGCAAGTCTGGGTCCTTAAAACTAACACTTAGTGTTTGTTTGTGATTACAGGGCATAAAAGAGAGCACCCTTATCTTGGACAGTGGATGCTCAGGACACATGACTGGAAATAAAGCCCTGCTATCAGATTTTGAGGAGAAGGCTGGCCCAAAGGTTTCCTATGGAGATGGCAACATAGGACGTACTATGGGATATGGCAATATCAATCTTGGAAGTGTCATCATCACAAATGTAGCTCTAGTCTCAGGACTCAAGCATAATCTGCTATCTGTGAGTCAAATCTGTGACAGAGGAAACCATGTAGATTTTCATACTGAACACTGTGAAGTAATCAGTAAATCTACTGGAAAAGTTGTTCTAGTTGGACACAGGCGCAACAACATTTATGAAGCAAGTTTGGTAACAAACTCTGATGGAAAAACAGTGTGTCTGACTGCAAGAATGTCAAATGAAGAGAGTTGGAATTGGCATAAGAAGCTCTCTCATCTCAATTTGAACAACATCAATGAGCTAATAAGAAAGGATCTTGTAAGGGGACTTCCAAAATCAATACTCAGTCTAAATGGCCTATGTGATTCTTGTCAAAAGGCTAAGCAAAGGAAGTCATCTTTCAAGAGCAAATCTGAATCTTCAGTAGTGGAACCTTATCATCTTCTACATGTTGATCTCTTTGGACCAGTGAATGTGATGTCTATGGGCAGAAAGAAATATGCTCTAGTAATTGTTGATGAATATACTAGATATACATGGGTGTATTTCTTATCAAAGAAGGATGAAACTGCTCAAACTCTGATGGATCATGTAAATCTACTGGACAAAGGATCACAGTACAAAGTCAAAATAATAAGGAGTGATAATGGAACTGAATTCAGAAACTCAATCATGGAAGCTTTCTGCAAGGAAAGAGGAGTGAAACAAGAATTTTCTGCACCTGGAACTCCACAGCAAAATGGTGTAGTTGAAAGAAAGAACAGAACTTTAATTGAAGCAGCCAGAACAATGCTTGATGAAGCAAAGTTACCAACCTATTTCTGGGCAGAAGCTGTTCAAACTGCTTGTTTTACTCAAAATGCTACACTGATCAACAAGCATGGGAAAACACCATATGAGATGGTGAAAAATAAGAAGCCAAATTTGAAATATTTTCATATATTTGGATGCAAATGCTTTGTGTTGAAGACTCATCCTGAACAGTTGACCAAGTTCGAGTTAAAAGCTGATGAAGGAATTTTTGTTGGCTATCCATTGTCAACAAAAGCGTTCAGAGTATACAATCTGAGAACAAAGGTGATCATGGAGTCTATACATGTGTCATTTGATGACATGAAAATAACTGGACTTGATGACCTAGATAAATATGATCAACTGCGCTTTGAAAATGAAGATTTATTCTCTGATGATGTAAACTCTGATAAAGCGATTCTGACAAACTCTGACGAAGCTTACTCTGAACCTCTACTGGTAAATACTGGAGAAACTGGAAATTCTCAAATTGAACAACCAGTTGAGGGGGAGCGTGAAGAAGCTCAACAAGACACAGCAAATGAGTCAGTTGAGGAAACTGATTCAAACACTGACAGTTCAAACTCTGAGCCATCCAATTCAGGGGGAGCCTCAGATGCTGCAGAAAGTCAACATATGAATCAGGAGAGCATGGATCAAGGGGGAGGATTCAATAATGATGCAAGAAACCACTTACCAACAGCAAGAAAGTGGACACAGACACATACACCTGATCTTATAATTGGAGATCCTGAAGCTAGTGTAAGAACTAGAAGTGCTACTACAAATGAATGCCTGTATCATGCTTTCTTGTCTCAAACAGAACCAAAGAAAGTGGAAGAAGCTCTTCAAGATGCTAACTGGATAACAGCAATGCAAGAAGAGCTAAATGAATTTGAAAGAAATGAAGTCTGGACACTTGTACCCAGACCAAAGAATAGATCAATTGTAGGTACAAAGTGGGTTTTCAGAAACAAGACTGACAGTGAAGGTGTAATTACAAGAAACAAGGCTAGACTTGTGGCTAAAGGTTATTCACAACAGGAAGGAATTGACTATGATGAAACCTTTGCTCCAGTTGCAAGATTGGAGGCCATAAGAATTTTTCTGGCCTATGCTGCACACAAGAAGTTTAAAGTCTTTCAGATGGATTTGAAAAGTGCTTTTCTCAATGGGAAGCTTGAAGAAGAAGTGTTTGTTGAACAACCACCAGGATTTGTAGATTCCAAGCATCCAGATTATGTCTACAGGCTTGACAAGGCATTATATGGACTAAAGCAAGCACCAAGAGCATGGTATGAAACTCTTGCTCAATTTCTTTTAGAAAGTGGGTTCACAAGAGGTACAATTGATAAAACTTTGTTTTATTTTAATTCTGGTGATGATTTGCTTTTAGTTCAAATTTATGTAGATGATATTATTTTTGGATCTACTAATGACAAACTTTGTAAGAAGTTTGCAAAGCTGATGCATTCCAGGTACCAAATGAGCATGATGGGAGAGCTTAGTTATTTTCTAGGCTTACAGGTCAAGCAAACAGATGATGGGATTTTTATCAATCAAGCAAAGTATACCAGAAATCTTCTAAAGAAATTTGGTATGCTTGATAGTTCATCTGCTCCAACTCCCATGGCTACAGCAACAGAGCTAGACAAAGACACAGGTGCTACAGTGGATATGACAACCTATAGAGGCATGATAGGGTCTCTTCTGTATCTCACAGCAAGTAGACCTGATATCATGTATGCCACATGTCTTTGTGCAAGATTTCAAGAAGATCCCAGAGAGCCTCATCTAACAGCTGTAAAAAGGATTTTCAAATATCTCAAAGGAACCATAACCTTGGGCTTGTGGTATCCTAGAGAATCAGAGTTTAAGCTAATTGGTTACTCTGATGCAGATTTTGCAGGCTGTAAGATAGACAGAAAAAGTACAAGTGGCAGCTGTCAATTCTTATGTGACAGATTGGTTTCTTGGTATAGCAAGAAACAGAAGTCAATCTCCACATCCACTGCAGAAGCAGAGTATATAGCTGCTGGTAGTTGTTGTGCACAGATTTTATGGATGTAGAATCAGTTGCTGGATTATGGGTTAAGGTACTCTAAAATACCTATTTACTGTGATAACCAAAGTGCTATTGCTATGACAGGTAACCCAGTACAGCATTCCATGACCAAGCACATCAGCATAAGGTATCATTTTATCAGGGAACATGTGGAGGAAGGAAACATTGAGCTTCATTTTGTGTCTACAAACCAACAACTTGCAGATATCTTCACCAAACCTTTGAGTGAAGCTACTTTTACAAGATTGGTAAATGAACTTAGAATGATCTCTGGTTTTGATTAGAGATACGGGTTAGACTCAAAAACTATAAATGTTTGATTTTTATGCTCATGATTCTTTGCATGTATTAACTGTTGTGAGTACCAGTGTCATAAACTCTGAAAGTAAACTCTGATGCTAAACTCTGTTAGTCATAAAGTGTTGGTCATACTCTGATAGTTATAGTCTAATGCTATACTCTGATTGTAATTTTGTCTGAAACATATGGACCAATGAAGAAATTTGTATGAAGCATAATTCTCAGTAAGTAATTATGAATCCTTAAGAGTTGTATAGATTCTGATCTCAAATATGTGCAGAAAGTTAACACAGCATGATACTGTCTCTATATTTCGAGCATCTCTTAGTTTATTGATCCTATACACTGAATCTGTATTAGCTGTTTGCACTTTCTCTCATAAATTAATTGTATTAACTGATGAAAAGTCTAAACTCTGCTAATTAATAGCAAATATTTCACCCTCATAACAAAAGATGCCAAAAAGAGCACAAATTCCTTTGAGATCATGTTGTGCCTAGGAAGATCCAGGAACTTATTGTATGAAATAAGGGCTAAAATCTTTGATTTTTGGTGACTAGTGCCAACCACTGATTACTGGAAAAATTGAAAAAAAAATAAAATAATAAATAAATAAATAAATAAATAAAAAAGATAATAAAAAATATATATATAAAGGGGGTGAAGAATAAAAGATATATCCAAATGAAAGGATATCAAAATACAGAGTTTAGATATAAAAATCAGATTTTATGTTAGATGAGAGTTTGAGCAATCAGCTTTTACTGTTTTAGTTTGTGGATTTTATGCACTTTGAGATGATCTAAATATTGATTTCGGTAAACTCTGCTATAGCACACACAATTATTCACTCCTGTACAGTTTGAGAAAAGAGTTTATTGACAAAGAAGGACAAATGGTAAACACTGATGTATTGTGTGAAATACGCCGAGGTAATTTTGTTTTAATCTCTGATGGTTAAAATGATTTCTTTGTTTCAGACATTTTATAATTTTAAGATTAGAAATTTGTTTAGAAATTTGAAAGAATATGATTACAAACGGTTCATATTTGTATTAAACAGAGGAGAGAGAAGTTGAGTGTTTTGAAAAGTGTGAAAAGCGGTAATTATGGCTATTTTTACTGCGCGTGTGTATTGGAAGTTGTTACATACAGCGGTCAGCATATGTATGTTGGACATCTGTCCCACTCACACATTTTTCAAAGACGCCTGCTGTGTGTAGTAATGATTAAAACGATTCAGTTTTAATTTTCACAGTCATTATTTAACCTTACTACACATAAACGGTTCATTCTTTTCTCTGTCTTATTTCTTGCTTTCTTCTAAACATCTCTAATGGCTACAACAATGTTTACTGCTTCTGGGTTAGAATTTGTCCCAAACAACTATGCTGCTCCTTTGGAAAATGAGAACGCACCGGAGGCGTTTCATTTGATTCAGGATTTCTTGTCAAACTCTGATGTTGGTACTGCTCTCACCGCACCGTTGAAGCTGTCTGCATCTCAAATCAGGACTCTTTGGCAGACAGGTACTTATGATAATGGAGGAGAGTCTGGGTCTCCGTCTATTATCTTTGAATTTCAAGGAGAAGAGTTTATAGTTACTCCAACTACTGTTCGTGATGCTTTGGGTCTTGAGGATTTCAATGCTTTCACAATCTCTATTGGTGATTTTGAGTTGGTGAGAATGATGAGAGAAATAGGTTACTCTGGACCATTGACAAAGATTGGTCAACTAAAAAGGCCGTTTTTGCGCAAGGAATGGAGTTTCTTTTTCGACTGCATCACCAGGGCTTTTGGAAAGAAGTGCACGAATTGGGATGCAATTCCCACTGATAGTCTGCAAATCGGGTATTCTCTTTTTTATGGAGGTAATTTTGATGTTGCTAGGCTCGTTTTAACTAATATTGGTGAGAAAATGCTAGAGAATAGGAATGTTGTTTATTTCTCTAGATTTTGTCAATTGTTATTCAACTTTTGTTGTCCTGATGTTGAGATCTTAGAGGATGATGTCATTCTCTCGTTTAAATTGCATAAACGCATATTCTCTGATCTCACTAATAAAGATAACAAGAAAGGAGATGTTGGTGTTTTAATGTTGCCTGAGTCTGTGCAACAATTTCTGGTCAATTCCCAACAACAACAACTCCTTGCCAATGCTGAAGCTGGACCTTCTGTGTCTCAATCACAGAGGTCAAAGAAGTCTAAATTGAGGGCTGTTAAATCTGCTAGAGTGAAGCTATCAACTGCTGAAGCTGGGGTATCAAACACTGATGATATGCCTCAGAAGAAAAAGTTAAAGAAAAGAAGGGCCAACAGGTCAAAGACTGATGCTGTTGATGAGGAGAGTGAAACTGATGATGAAACTCTTCATCAGAGGAAAAGAAGATTGGTAGCAACACATTTATTTGGTGCTGAAAATGTTTCCTCAAAGGTTGTTGAAGCTGCTGAAGTTGAGTCTCAGGAGGATGAAGTTGTCAATGTGGACAGAGTGTCTATAGAAGCTCCTACATCAAAGGCTGATGATGTCGCTGAGGAAGCTGCTGATTATTCTGACAGCAGAGTTTTTGAACATGAAGCTGAGGCAATGGATTTCATTGTTGATGAAGATATTCAAGTTGCACATCCTAGAGATGTGGCAGCTGATCAAGCCACCTTGGTGATTGAAGACTCTGTGGGTTCTCACACAGAGGTTCTTTCAGTAAATAATGCTAATTCTGAACAAGGTGAGGAAGTTGATCAGAGTTTGGAGGATGTAGCAGAGAATGCTGATAAGCTAATCTCTGAGGATATTATTCTTGAAGCTCTACAACAATCTGTTGTTGAGGTTGTAACAAAAGAAACAGAGTTAATGCAAACTGCAAACTCTGAGATTCCAGAACCTGTTGCAGAGAAAGTTATTGATGAAGCTGCACAGAGTAATTTTGAAACTACTGCTGAGAATGTTCCTGCAGAGAATACAGCAGAGAATGATAATGATGATGATAGTTCTGCTCATTCACAAGAGGAGTTATCTGATATTCGAGTAAACTCTGATGAGGAAAGAGAGGTCAATCGAGCCACTGCTGAGCATTTTCAGGATATGTACTACAAAAGATGGGCAGCTGCAGATTGTATCTTTTCTGCACAGAGGGCTGCTGATTTTCTTAATGATTCTGTGAAGCCGATTTCAAACTCTGATGTTCTTACCAGTTTAAAAGCAACTGTTGTTCAAGTCAAATCTCTTAATAATAGATTTGATGAGAATCAACAGATGGTCACCAATCTTAGGAATGAAGTTGGTCTAAGGGATCTTACATTAAAGACTGATAGGTCTTATTATTCGGCCATGTTCAAGCAGCAAGCCAAGGATTCTGATGACATTAAGAAGAGGCTTGGGAAAGTTGAGGAGAATCAGACTGCAATGTCTGCTCAATTGAATTCTATTTCTACTGCTATCGAATTGCTGACATCAGTATTACTTTCTGATGATGTCAAAAAGGGGGAGAGTGTACCAAATGACAAATGCAAAGACACTCAATCTCTGAGACGGAGGGATGATTCTGCTGATGGTGGAAGCAAGGAAAGTGAGAGGAAGCAAATTTTTGAGCAAGGGCAAAGAAGTTCAAGATTAAATTCTAACAGGTTGAGAAACTCTGGTAAAGGAATCTCAAACTCTACCAGTGGTTCAAGACTTAAGAGTTTAATTATTTCAGCGAATCCATCTACTGATGAAGAAATTGCTACAAAAATATTTCTAGAAGAACATGGAAATGAAGCTACAGTTGAAGACATGGAAGCTGAAATGCTGAGTCTTGCTGAAGAGCATGAGAAGAAATTGAAGGATGGTACTTACAAAAAGAAAGCTGTCAAGGTTCCTAGAAGGAAAGAAAGGGGTATTTTCATCAAGGAAATTTCTCAACAGAGTATACAAGACTCAAGGAAGCCTATGATAGCAAAGAATGATAAAGGCAAGGGTAAACTGGTAGAAGAAGGACAGTTACCTATGAAGAATTTTTCAACCTCTGACAAAGCTCAAGTTGAAGTTTTTGAAGCTAGATCAACCTCTGACGCTGCTCAAGTTGATGTTTCTACTAAAATTGTGACAACCTCTGACAAGGCTCAAGTTGTACAAACTCAACTAGCACCTCAACTCCAAAGTACTTTTAGAAGACCTGTACTCTCTGAAACTCTGACACTTCAACCTGTGGACTTTTCTCAAACCAGGACTGTACTTGGAAAAGAATCTTTTGATAAGTCTGGTTTAGGTTCACATAGGGAGAAGAGAATAAACAATAGACCTGGAGATCAATCATCACTGGCAGTATCTGGTATTATTACTCAAGAGAGTCTTGATATGCTAGAATCTGTTCAGATGATATTTCATAAAGTATTAAAGAAAGAGTTTTTGCGGTATTTCATGGCTGATGGAAGAGTTTACAAGGTTGCAGAGTCTGACATCAATCTCAAATCTTATGAAGAATTGGAGTATGTTCTATATTTGTTAAAAGTCAAGAATAGAAGTACTCATGATGCTGCTTTAGTTATTAGAGAAAGGATGCTTAGATCAAAGATAATGCTTGGAGGAGGAGTCTCGAGTGCATATATTCCTAAGTACAGAGATGCTTATGGAAAAATTGTGGAGATGAAGAGGAATAGTGCTAGGTTCAGGACTGCACTGGAAATGAAAGTTCTAGAATTTAATCTAGAGTCTGACAAGCCTTTCTATATAAAACTTGGAAATGAAATGAAGAAAAACAGTATCTATTCTCTGAGAGCTGCCATATATCAAACTGGTGAAGGAGATCCAGAGCTTAAGGAGCTGAAGGAAAATATGATTGCTGAACTGGAAAGAGCTGAGAGAAGATTACTTACAGACTATCTCAGGACAGTGCCTGATATTCAAGAAATCAAATAAAGTCTGACTGTAAGTTTTTAAAGTTTTCTGTTCTAAGTTAAAATTAAACTCTGTTATGATTAAACACTGCATTTGTTATATGTTTTGACATCATCAATTATCTGTTTAACTTGTACATTTTTATTATGCACAAGTTGGGGGAGATTGTTAGATATAATTACTGATGTTTGTTTAATCAGTGTTTAAGTAACAGGTACTGTTCAGAGTTTAGTCTGAAGTACTTATCAGAGTTTACATGGAAGCCGGTCAGAGTTTGTTAAAGTCTGACAGGGTGAAAGTCGATTTAGCTGTCGGTGCATATCATGAAGATTCTAGAAGCAATATATTCTGAAAATGGAAAGAAGCAGAATATATTGATACAGCTAAGGAGACTGGACAGAGGACTGAAGCAATTCTAATTGATTACAATTGTATAGCTAATTTGTAGGAGTATCAATTAGAGATTGATTGTAACTGTGTACTATATAAACACAGATAGGTTATCCCTAGAAGGGATGCGATAATTGATTATTATTCTTGTAACCTAGTAGCTCTTTGTGATTCATTAACATCATAAAGAGAGAAGCTGTTAATATAATTACAGTTTGTTGATTTACAAACTTGTGTTCTTGATTGTTATTCTCATACATACTTGATTATATTGTGTATTCGGCCTAACACATCACATACATTATGAAACCAATTTCCGAAGCATATAGAACTATACTAATGTGGTCCATATCATCCAATGATTTTAGACCATTTATTTTGAGATCACTATCTCATAGACATGGGAACATTTCCCTTTTAGCCTCTTTGCATCCCTAATTGGTGCAATAATGTATGTACTTTGACTTAAGCCGAAAAATCTTCGTGATCTATCTCTATAGATCCTGATCCCTAAGATATAGAACATGTCTCCTAAGTCATTCATCAAGAAACTATTTCACTACCAAGTCTTAACAGTCTGTTGAGAAAGAATGTCATTCCTTATTTGTAATATATCATCTACATATGATACTAGGAATGCCACATGGCTCCCACTAACCTTCTTGTAAACACAGGGTTCATCTTCATTTTGAATAGAGCCAAACTATTTGACTGTTTTATCAAAACGTATATTCCATCTCCTCGAGGCTTACTTTAATCCATAAATGGATCGAATTATCTTATAAACCATTCTAGCAAAACTTGGATCTACAAAACCTCCAGGTTGTGTCATGTACACAACCTCTTCTACGCTCTCATTTAAGAAAGTAGTCTTGACATCCATTTTCCAGATTTCGTAGTCATAGTAAGCAAGCAAAATCCTGATGGACTTGACCATTGCCACTGGTGAGAAAGTTTCATCATAGTCAATACCATGAATTTACTTGAAACCTTTTGCCACCAGTCGTGCCTTATAGGTCTGTATTACTATCCATGTCAGTTTTCTTCTTGAAAACGCACTTGCACCTTATAGGTTTTACCCCTTTAGGTGGATCAACCAAAGTCCATACTTGGTTTTTCATACATGGAATCCATCTTAGATTTCATGGCCTCCTGCCAACTTTTAGATCTTGGAATTTTCATAGTGTCTTGGTGGGTAAGAGGCTCATTATCATTATTCACAAGCATTACATCACCATCCTGAGTCAAGAGAAATTCATAATATCTCTTGGACTCATGGTGAATCCTACCAGACCTACGAACAACCTGTGTTTCTTGAGCAGTATTGTCATTAACATTTTCTTGTACATTCTGCTCTTGTTCCAACTTTGGTTCAATGTTATCTCGTGGTTCTCGATCCTCATCGAGATCTATTTTCCTCCCACTATTTCTTTTAGAAAGAAATTCTCTCTCAAGAAATACAGCAGTCCGAGCAACAAACACATTGTTCTCTGGAGGATTAAAGAAGTAATACCTTTTTTTTGTTTTAATTTGGTATCCCACAAAATTACATTTATCTGATTTTGGTCCTAGCTTGTCAGAGGTTAAACGTTTCACAAACGCTTTGCATCCCCTAATTTTCATAAATGACATGCTATGACTTTTCTCAGTCCATATCTTATATGGTGTCTCCTGAACCATTTTAGTAGGAACACGGTTTAGTGTATATGCACATGTCTCTAGGGTATAACCCCATAAACTTATTGGAAGATCCTCTTGACTCATCATCCATCGCACTATGTCCAACAAAGTGTGATTTTAGTTCTTAGAAACCCCTTTCTTTGAACCTTTTCTACTTCAGCTTAATATTCTTTGAACTTTTCAAAAGATTCGAATTTGTTCTTCAAAAGATATCCATATTCGTATCTACTGAAATCATCAGTAACCGCTATAAAGTAGTAAAACCTACCTTCTGCCATCGTACGTATATGACCACATACATCACCATGTATAAGTCATAATCATTCGATGACCCTTTCACCATTTCTAGTAAAAGGGGCTTTTTGTCTTTTTACCAAATAAACCAAGATTCGCATTCTTCGTATGATTCATAATCAAACTTATTCAATCATCCATCAGTATGTAAATTGGAAATGCATTTCTTATAATATGGCCTTAATTACAGTGTCAAAGGTAATGTTTGATTTGAGTCATTTTTAGAACATATAAATTGTTAACTAATTGTGCAACATCATTAACCTTTTCATTGAAATGTAATAAACAACAACTGTTATATATCCAATTAAAATGAAAAACCTTTCTTGTCCATACAAGAAACCAATATAATGTCTCTACTCTTAGAGGCACGTAGTTACAATTATCAAGTTCTAAACTTAGCCTTATAGGCAAAATTAAGTAACGAGTTACTTCAACTAGAGCAACAACTTTTGCTCCAATTCTAACCCGAAACCTGAACCTTGACCCTCGCCGGTCTTCTTCTTAGATGTTCCAAATAAGCATGACAGTTTAACTTCCAGTCTTTCGGTTTTCCACAGAAGCGACAATCATCTTCTTTAATTAGCAACACCTCCTTTAGGCGACAAAACATCTTTGGGATTAGAGTTTAATATGGCTATAGAATTAGATCAAATCTTCTTCTTTCCATTCCATTTTCCTTTCCCAAAACATTCCTACATTCACCATCATTATGGGAGTAGTCCATGCATTTATCATGTTGCTTACAACAGTTCTCAACGTGCTTCACAACTTAATGGGTGCTATGTCTATCTCATTTATTTCGTTGTTCACTAACTAATTGAGAATAGTTATTGTTCAAAGATTTGTATGATCAAATCATTCTAAGTCTCTAGACCAATCTTGAAACCCAAAAAATAATAATCAAGGTACTCATTATACCCTATCAGATTTTGCAGGCTGTAAGATAGACAGAAAAAGTACAAGTGGAAGCTGTCAATTTTTAGGTGACAGATTGGTTTCTTGGTATAGCAAGAAACAAAAATCAATTTCCACATCCACTGCAGAAGCAGAGTATATAGCTGCTGGTAGCTGTTGTGCACAGATTCTGTGGATGAAAATCAGTTGCTGGATTATGGTCTGAGGTACTCTAAAATACCTATTTTCTGTGATAACCAAAGTGCTATTGCTATGACAGGTAATCCAGTACAGCACTCCATGACCAAGCACATCAGCATAAGGTATCATTTTATCAGAGAACATGTGGAAGAAGGAAACATTGAGCTTCATTTTGTGTCTACAGACCAACAACTTGCAGATATCTTTCACCAAACCTTTGAGTGAAGCTACTTTTACAAGATTGGTAAATGAACTTGGAATGATCTCTGGTTCTGACTAGAGATACGGGTTAGACTCAAAAACTATACATGTTTGATTTTTATGCTCATGATTCCTTGCATGTATTAACTGTTATGAGTACCAGTGTCATAAACTCTGAACGTAAGCTCTGATGCTGAACTCTGTTAAGTCATACTCTGTCGGTTAAAGTCTGATGTTAAACTCTGATTGTAATTTTGTCTGAAACACATGGACCAATGAAGAAATTTGTATGAAGCATAATTCTCAGTAAGTAATTATAAATCCTTAAGAGTTGTATAGATTCTGATCTCAAATATGTGTAGTAAGTTGACACAGCATGATACTGTTTCTATATTTACAGCATCTCTTAGTTTATTGATTCTATATACTGAGTTTGTATTAGCTGTTTGCATTTTCTCTCATAAATTAATTGTATTAACTGATGACAAGTCTAAACTCTGATTATTAATTGCAAATAATTCACCCTCAAATCAAAAGATGCCAAACAGAGCACAAATTCCTTTGAGATCATGTTGTGCCTAGGAAGATCCAGGAACTTATTGTATGAAATAAGGGCTAAAATCTTTGATTTTTGGTGACTAGTGCCAACCACTGATTACTGGAAAAAAAAAATAATATATATATATATATATAAAATATCTATAAAGGGGGTGAAAAATAAAAGACATATCCAAATGAAAGGATATCAGTATTACAGAGTTTAGATATAAAAATCAGATTTTATGTTTTACATGAGAGTTTAGGCAACCAGTTTTTACTACTTTAGTTTGTGGATTTTATGCACTTTGAGATGATTTAAATATTGATTTCGGTAAACTCTGCTATTGCACACACAATTATGCACACCTGTACAGTTTGCGACAAGAGTTTATTAACAAAGAAGGACAAATGATAAACACTGATGTATTGTGTGAAATATGCCGAGGTAACTTTGTTTTAATCTCTGATGGTTAAAATAAATTATTTGTTTCAGACATTTTATAATTTTGAGGGAAAACATTTGTTTTGGTATTTCAAAAGAGTATGTTTAGGGATTGGTTTAGAAAAGTGTTAAAGAGAGGAGAGAGATTGCATACATAGGAAAGTGTAATCGGCTGTAATTATTGCTGTTTTTACTGCGCATGCGCATTGGAAACTGCCAATTACTGCTGTCAGTCATTGCCCGAGTGACACGTGTCTCATTTACACAGTATACGGGGTAAGACAGTTGTGTTTTAATGATTAAAAACTGTTCAGTTTTTAATTTTAAATTTTATATTTATACATTATACACACAACCGTTACAGTTTTTCACGACTTACTCCAATTGTATTCTAGTCTCACTCACACATATTCACAAACACTTTCTTTCTTAAACTCTCTCATGTTTTTGAAGCTATTTTCTGTTTCTTTCTTGATATTACTAATGGCTTCAACTGCTTTCACTGCTTCTGGACTAGAGTTCGTTCCTAATAACTATTCAGCCCCATTAAACACTGTCAATGCACTAGAGGCTTTTCATATCATACAAAATTTTCTTGCTCAGTCAGCAATTGGGCGTGCTTTGGTGGAGCCTGCAAAACTTTCTGGTTCACAGATAAAGGCGTTCTGGGAAACAGGATTGTATGATGATGGTGGTGAGACAGGCAACCCTTCGATTATTTTTGAATATGAAGAAGCAGAGTATGTAATAACTGCTGGAACCATTCGCGCTGCGATGGGGTTTCCTGAATTTTCTTCGTACACAATTGGCATGGGTGATGAGGATTTGATAAGAATGATGCAAGAAATTGGGTATTCTGGACCTTTGTCGAAGATTGGACAGCTCAAACGACCATTCTTAAGGAAGGAGTGGAGTTTTTTCTTTGATTGCATCACGAGGACATTCAGCAAGAAATGCACAAACTGGGATGCTATTCCCACAGACAGTCTGCAAATCGGGTATTCTCTTTTATTTGATAATCATTTTGATTTTGCACGACTTGTTTTGAATAATTTAGGAGAGAAAATGAGAGAGAATAGAGGAGTAGTCTATTTCTCTAGATTCTGTCAGCTTTTGTTCTCTTACTGTGTTGAAGGAGTAGAAGTAAGTGAAGAAGATGTTTCTTGTTTTAAATTACATAAGAGAATATTTTCTGATCTTGTTAATAAAGATGTTAAGAAAGGGGTTGTTGGAGACTTGTTGCTACCTCCATCTGTGCAACAGTTCTTAAATGCTCAAGTCAATTCACCAACACAAGCTTCTTCTCAACCTGAGCCTCTACAACAAGAACTGCCTTCGTCAACTTCTGTTAAACCTGCAAGAGGTGGTCGGACTAAGCATGTTGGTACTAAACCTCCAAGGATTGCTAAGCAAGCAACTGAAGCTGGGGCATCAAATACTGATGATATGCCTCAGAAGAAACGGATAAAGAAAAGAAGTGCCAACAGGGCAAAGTCTGATGCTGCAGATGAAGAGTGTGAAACTGATGAAGAAACTCTTCATCAGAGAAAAAGAAGATTGGTGGCTGCACATCTTTTTGGTGCATCAAATGTAAATGCTGAAGCTGTCAATTTGGACAGAGTTTTTGAGGAAAATGTAAATGCTGATGAAGAAGCTCCTACATCAAATGCTGATGATGTAGTTGAGGAAGCTGCAAATGAAGTTGCAGATGAAGCTCCTGAAATTCTTGTTCAGGAGGCTACAGAACATGTTGAGGCTGAGATTTTTGAGCCATAGGGATTTGATATGGATGTTGAAGCACACAACTCTGTAAACTCTGACCATCTTGAAGATTTTGATGAAACAGAGGGTGTGGAAGCTGATCATGCCACGGTTGTTCTTGAAGAATCTATGGCTACTCATACAGAGATTCTCTCTGTTACTCACCAGGTAATTGAAAAGGGTGAGGAAGTTGATCAGACCTTAAATACTGATGCTCTTGAGAATATTGCTCCTACTAAAGAAGCTGTTGCTGCAAATTCTGATGTTGCTGACAAGGATGCAACAGAAAATGTTCACATAGAAGTAGAGTTTGTTACAAACTCTGAGATTCCAGAACCTGATGCTGAGAATATTCCTGTAGAGAATACAGCAGAGAATGATAATGATAATGATAATGATAGTTCTGATCATTCCCAAGAGGAGTTATTTGGTAGTCAAGTAAACTCTGATGAGCTAAGAGAGGTTAATCGAGCTACGGCTGAGCATTTTCAAGATATGTACTACAATAGATGGGCTGCTGCAGATTGTATCTTTTCAGCACAGAGGGCTGCTGATTTTCTTGGTGATTCTGTGAAGACGATTTCAACTCCTGATATTCTTACAAGTCTGAAGGCTACTGTGATTCAAATTAAATCTCTCCACAACAGATTTGATGAGTCTCATAAGGAAGTCACTGCTTTGAGGAATGAAGTTGGTCTGCGAGATCTCACTCTGAAGAATGATAGAACTTATTACAATTCCATGTTCAAGAAGCAAGCTAAGGACTCTGATGACATTCAGAAGAGGCTTGGGAAAGTTGAGGACAACCAAACTGCTATGTCTGCCCAACTGACTTCGCTTTCTAATGCAATTGAGTTGTTGACATCAGTACTACTTTCTGATGATGTCAAAAAGGGGGAGAGTGTACCAAGTGACAAATGCAAAGACACTCAAACTCTGAGACGGAGGGATGATGGTAATGATGGTGGAAACAAGGGAGATGGAAAGAGCTTAAGATTAAATGCTGATAGCAGACTACTTTCAAGAAGATCAAACTCTGATAAAAGATCAAACTCTGGAAAGGGACATGCAAACTCTGCCAGTGGTTCAAGATTCAAAAGTTTGATAATCTCTGATAAGCCTACTAAAGATGAGGAAATTGCTGCCAAGGTGTTTATGGCAGAACATGGAAAAGATGTTACAATTGAAGATATCCAAGCTGAAGAGAAAATGCTTGCTGAGGAACACAGGAAGAATCTTGAAACTGGAATCTACAAGAAGAAGGAAATCAAGGCTCCTAGAAAGAAAGAAAAAGGAATTGTTATCAAAGAGAATGTAAACTCTGATCAGAGTTTACAGTACTCAAGGAGGCCTGTGATTAAAAATGCTGACAAAGGAAAAGGTAAACTGGTAGAAGAAGAACAGTTACCTAAGAAGATTTATTCAACCTCTGACATTGCTCAAGTTGAAACAAGATTAGCTAAATCAACCTCTGACGCTGCTCAAGTTGATGTTTCTACTAAAGTTATGACAACCTCTGACGTTGCTCAAGTTGTACAGAAATCTACACAACTTCCAGGATTCAGCAAACCTAAAATTCTTGAAGAATTAAAGCTTGAAGCTGTGAATTTCTCAAAAACCAGAACTGTATTGGGAAAAGAAGCTTTTGATAAATTTGGACTGGGATCACACAGAGAGAGAAGAACAAATAACAGATCTCAAGATAACATTTCACTGGCAGAATCTGGTATTGGGGTCACACAAGAAAACCTTGATAAGTTAGAATCTGTTCAGTTGATTTTTCACAAAGTATTGAAGAAGCAGTTTTTGTTATACTTCATGAGTGATGGAAGAGTTTATAAAGTTGGAGAATCTGATGTTAATCTCAAATCATGGGAAGAACTGGAATATGTACTTTATCTTCTAAAAGTCAAAAACAGACATACTCATAATGTTGCTCAAGTTTTGAGAGAAAAGATGCTGAGATCTAAAGCTATGCTTGGAGGAGGAGTATCAAGTGTTTATATTCCAAAGTATAGGGATCATACTGGAAAGTTAGTGGAGATGAAGAGAAACAGTGCTAGATTTAGAACTGCACTTGGAATAAAAGTTTTGGAATTTAACTTGGAGTCAGACAAGTCTTATTTTATTCAGCTAGGAAATGATATGAGAAGAAACAGCATATATTCTCTAAGAGCTGCTATCTACCAAATGGGGGAGAGTGATTCAGAACTTAAAGAGCTAAAAGAGATTATGATGAATGAGCTAGAGAAGGCTGAAAGAAGACTGCTGATTGATTATCTCAGGACAGTACCTGATATTGAAGAAGTCAAGTAAAGTCTAACTGTAAGTTTTTATGTTTTCTGTTCTAAGTTAAATTTAAACTCTGTTTTAAAATTAAACTCTGTTATATTTTAAACACTGCATTTGTTATATGTTTTGACATCATCAATTATCTGTTTAACTTGTACATTTTTATTATGCACAAGTTGGGGGAGATTGTTAGATATAATTGCTGACGTTTGTTCATCAGTGTTTAAGTACCAGGTACATATCAGAGTTTATCTAGAAGCTAGTCAGAGTTTGATAAAGTCTGACTGGATGATAGTTGACTTAGCTGTCGGTGCAAAGATAAAGATTCTAGAAGCAATATATTCTGAAGATGGAAAGAAGCAGAATATATTGATACAGCTAAGGAAACGGAATAGAAGACTGAAACAATCCTTGATTGATATGAATTGTATAGCTAACTTATAAGAATATCAATTAGAGATGGATTGTAAGTAGCTGTGTACTATATAAACACAGATAGGTTATCCCTAGAAGGGACGCGAACTTTGAATATATTATTCTTGTAACCTAGTAGCTCTTTGTGATTCATTAACATCACTAAGAGAGAAACTGTGAATATAATTACAGTTTGTTGATTTATAAAAAGTGTTCTTGATTGTTATTCTCGTATACATACTTGATTATATTGTGTAATCGGCCTAACATAAGTGATTCTGGAATTTATTGAGAAGTCAACTAATTCTATTTATTCTCTTATAAATAATTAATACTACCAAGTATATTATTTATTAATTTAATTCTGTAAAGAATTAATTTAATACATAATTTATTTAGTTAATTATTTAAATTAGAATATATTTGAACTAGGAAGACTTAGATTTTGTACTAGGAAGACTTAGTTTAATGAACTAGGAAGACTCACAAGAGAGTCTTCCCGATTGTCTTCCTAGGCAAATCAGAATCTTCCCGGTTGTCTTCCCTTCACAAAGAGATTCTTCCCTCAAGTCTTCCCAAGCCTTATCTCAGTCTTCCCGAGAGTTTTCCTGTGACGCCCTCCCAATCTGGGGTCATGATTGGGGGAGTCACTACAACCTCTATACTTATAAACCTGTGAATAATAATATAAACATGCAGACACGACCCCAACTTTACCCTGGATCTTTAACAGGTAATGGTATGAAACAAGCATCAACTATCTACTTCATTTTATTACATAAATAAAGTCTCAAAAGTTATTACAACCGTGTCTTAAAAGTTCTACATTCCCTTATACAAAACACCTTCTACAAGTCTCCATCACCTGCCTGAGCTAGCATCCCAAAAATAACCCTATAGGAAGATTTCCTAGCTGTCTAAAAAGTGCGTACCATCTTCTCGTTTAACTGTGGGTTAGAACAGGGAAAAGAATGAGCCAAATGCTCAGCAAGTAATAATATAACCAAATAGTTAACCACTGTGAAACAATTTCCAATATCAATCTGTATGTCATGGGTATAGCAAAATCCATATCAAGGGATTATCAGAACAATGAAATGAATATACAATTTCAAATGGTAAACCAATTTCCTTATATAGATATATGATTTCAAGAAAAGCAATAAGTAATTTGGAGATTTTTCACAACGCACCGGACAATACGGGTGATCAGCCACGTAAAGTCCCCATACCGGACACACAATCCCTCTGGTCCTTGTATTGGGTCCCAATAGGCACACATTGGCCTTTAGACTAGTCCATCCCTAGTCCATTTATTATAATTAAAAAGTGCTGGGCCGGCGTCACTCGGCCTCTTACGCCTCCAATCTTAGGAATCCGTGGAAACCATAAATCAGAATTTAAATGAATCCAAACTTAGAAACTTCCTTTCTTTTAAAATCTTTCTTATGAAAGAAATCCTTTGTAAATCATTGGATGTGTGTTTGTATAGTACCCAAGTGAAGGTTCATGTATTCTCAATTTCAAGTAAGTATGTGATTCATAGGTACAAGTTCAAATCTAATGCAATAACATCTCATGTTAAAATGTAAGTATAATCAAAGGATAATGATAAGGTCTGAAGAAAAGTTTAAGCAAGATATGGTTCACAAGACATCGTGTTGTGTCTATAATGTTTGTATATAAAAGAGTCTTTTGGGAATTGGATAAGTTCAATCTGATCAATCTGGATTTCTATCAATGGAAAATCAAGAAGTAAATGTCATAGGTATGTTTTGGATATGTACTAAAATGTGAGTTCTGGTATATTTACCTTTGGGTGTAAAGGTTCAAAGAAAGAACTAAACATAGTATGGTGTATGAACCAACAAGGTATATGAACAGAAATAAGGATTACCAAATGAACATGATATGTTTTCAGGATTAAAAGGGCATATAAACAAGATAGCAATTCATATATGTCAAAATGAAAGAATGGCATTTAGAAGCGCAAGCAAGTCAGAATTTACTTGCCTTAAGTAGCTAAAAAAAGAGTAATCAGATTCACTGGTTCTCCACCTTAGTCTTGCCTTTATTTCTAGGCTCTACTTCTTTGGATTCTTAAGTAGCTTTTAGAACAAACCGTACTCACTGAATTTCTGCCTTCGCCTTTCCTTTTTCTCTATGTTCCACGTCTCGTGACTCTACAAAAGAGTATATACTATCTTAGAATGATCCTCTCAAAATTCTAATCCTTATTCTAAACTACCCAACGTTCTCTAAACGCGTAAACACATAATATTTATATCACTTATAACTCTTAACCATATATTAAGCACAAAACTCACATAAGCGCACATTGCCATTCAAGTTCACATAACATACTCCTTCAATACATATATATATAATCTAACTTTTAGATCATACCACACTTGGTATTCCTTTAAATCAACTTGATCAATGCTAACCATATCCTTAACACCTTTACAAACAATGTTTTCATCTCCAAAAGCTGAAAAATCTGCTGCGCAAGCCTTACCAAAACATTTATCATAAATCCAAAAATAATCAAACAAATACCATATTTGACAGGCTACTTCCTGGTTATTAATCCAACTTAGCATAAAACTTTCAAATTCAGAACAGTTCATTTAGACTAAAAACGAACAGGTTTAAAGTGTATACTGAAGCACAGAAAATCCTGCTGCGCAACTTTTAGTAAAACAAACATAACTTTTTATTCGTTAACTCTATCGACACAAGGTTTGCGCGTGCACAAACTAGACTCAAATTAGAACAGTTAAATCCTAGACTCTCTGTCTAAAACAGGCAGCAACAATTCGCAATTTAGCAAAATAGGGCAGACAGTTTTTCTGGGAATTCCACATTCTTCAACTATACCTTTAAACACTAACATTCTTATTTCACAAAACTTATCACAACTAATCATCAATTAATCACACTCAACACTTCTTGGTTTGGCTGCCCCAATTCTCAAAAACCAAAACCTCATTGACAAATACTAAAATCATATACATATAATCACTAAATACCGAAATTAACTAACATGCTCACTATAATTCAAATCCGAGCAAAACCCACTTAAACTTTCAAATTAAAATCGAATACCAATCATGTATAATCTGAAATTCTTTAACTTAACCCAATAATTAACATGCAATCACTATAACCTTGAATTTACACATCAAACATCCATTATAATCAAATTTCAAACTAATTATCAAAAGAGGAAAAATCGAAAATACACATGCACTTCGGTTTTTCAACATGCAATTCATAACTCCACTAAAAACTAGTATTAACACAATAATCACATATATTCATGTCAAGTTTATCTCAAGAATCAAACCGAACTCTAAAATCCGAAAATCACCCAAAGCTCGGCATGCAACTTAGATTAATTACTTACTATCATTAAAACACCTAATCATGAGTTAAAGCAACCCATTTTGATCAAAATAACTCAAAAATCCGAAGCCTATATTTTAAAGAAAAAAAAAATCGAAATCAAACAAAAGACATGCAACCTTAATTACCAAGGGGTTTTGTATGAATTCACCCCCAATCGACTCTACAACCACAATTAAACATTTAAACTTCAAGAACACTTGATTCTTGTCAAAAATCCGAAACCCCAATTTACAAAACCCATTTTTGGATCCTCACCAAACTCAACACTATTGGTATATAAGTGTAGAGCTCGACAAGAGCTTCGATTTGACTATCTACCCATCAATTTTCATCAACAAAATCAAGAGAAAGATAAGGGAGAAGGAAGAGATATTAGAGAGAGAATTGAGTGGAAAGAAAATGGGGAAGAAGAACTGGCCGTGAGGTGTTTTAAAGCACCAGGGGTATTTTGGAAATTCCACAATTCCAAAATCTGATTTTTAGTAAAAGAAAATCAATATAATGCCTTTCTAAAATTCGAAATAAAATGAAGATAATATCTAACAATCAAAATTTTATTTTTAAAACAGAGAACACGAATTTACAAGCTCACCCATATTTTTAAAATATTTTTATGATCAAAATTGAATTAAATATGAATTTTCAAAGTTTTGATCACTTAAATGACATTTAACTCATAAAATCAGTTTTAAATCCTTAACCCCAAAAATAAATTCCTCCACTAATTTTAGAAAATAATATAATATAAAATAAAGGTTGTGAAAAAGATTTCACAATAAAAAGAATCTCCGATGATTTTATAAAATTCCCGGAAGGTCAAACAAAACTAATTTTTAATAAGAAATTCATATAAAATGCAATTAAAAGCATACACATATATTTTAATCCATACCATTCACCAAGTAAACATCTAATCATCACATTTTCAAATATTCACCTTCCACACAATATTCACATATCATAGAACTCAAATATTATTAAATATTAATACTGTACAAGCGTTTTTCTGAGTCGTTATAACCTTCCCCCCTTAAAAAGATTCTGTCCCCAGAATCTAACCTTATGAAAATAGATGTGGATACTTTTCAAGCATCTCGCTCTCGAGTTCCCAAGTCGATTCTTCAGCTTTGGGATTCCTCCACAAAACCTTAACTAACTTAACAGTCTTATTCCTTAGTTTCCTATCCATATGATCCTGAATTTCTACAGGTTGTTCTACATAAGATACATCTGGCTCAATCTCAATAGGCTCATACTTGATCACGTGATTTGTATCAGGATTAAATCTCTTAAACATTGACACATGAAAAATGTTATGAATGTGCTCCATGTGTGGTGGTAACGCTAACTCATATGCAACTTTTCCAATACGTCTCAGCATTTGAAACGGTCCTACATATCTCGGGCTAAGTTTCCCTTTCTTGCCCAATCTCGTAACTCCTTTCCATGGCGGCACTTTTAGCAACACTTGGTCTCCTTCTTCAAAGCTTAGATCCTTCATGTCTTGGTCAGCGTACTTCCGTTGTCTGTCTTGCGCCGTAACTAGTCTTTTCTAAATGATTTCAATCTATTCCTTCGTTTGTTGTACTAGCTCGGGTCCTAAAACTTTTCGTTCTCCCATTTTTTTCCAATACACAGGTGACCTATATTTCCTTCCATACAATGTTTCATACGGGGGCGTTCCAGTAATTGCGTGATAGCTGTTGCGGCAAAAGAATTCCACTAATGGTAAATGATCACCTCAATTGCTTTCAAAATCCATCGCACAAATTCTAAGTATATCTTCGATTGTCTGGATAGTCTATTCACTATGACTATATGCTTAAGGACGATAAACGGTACACATATTTAACTTGGTTTCTGAGCATGTCAAAAACTTTCTTCCAAATCTTGAATTAAATTGAGGGCCTTGGTAAGATTCGATTGATACTTGGACCTCATGCTTTACTACTATCTCTTATAGATAAAACGAATTTATCCAATGAATGTTTCTCGTTGATGGAAAAAGGAAATGTACCGACTTGTTTAATCTGTCGATCATGACTCAATTGGCATCATGAGATGTTCCCATTTCAACTCAGGAATTTCTACTGGTTGTAATTATCCGCTAGGTCTTTGATGTTCAGTTTTTAATCTCAGACATGTAAAACACTTAATCACTCATCTAGTAATATCTCTTTCATATATGTCCACCAAGATTTTCTTTTAAGCCTTGTTACATCTTCGTACTTCTGGGATGGATTGAATACTTCGAAATCACGTGCATCATTTAGTATTTCATTCTTTAACCAATGCACACTGGGTATCCAATTTCTAGAGAAAAACCTAAAAATTCCTTTATCATCCTTTTAATTCCTACTTTCTCCTGTAAAGTTACTCATGATATCGTTCATCACTTCTGCTTGACATTTTTCTACTTTTCTCTAGCAGCTCAAGTTGAAAAGTCATTGTATATATGTTTATCATCTCCGTCACTTGATCTGAAATACGAACCTCTATTCCTACTTTCTCAAATTCCTTGATCAGTCCTAACCATTTCCTCTACCTTATGTATACAGCTCCTTTTCGGTGAAAATATATTTCAAATGCTTATGATCCGAATAGATTTCATACTTTTCTTTATACAAGTAGGCCTCCAAATCAATGCGAAGACTATTGTGCCTAGTTCTCAGTAATGTGTCGGGTGTTTCCACTCGTGGTTCTTCAGCTGTCTAGAAACATATACAGTCATCTTAACATGTTAAATCAATCTTGATTCTTAACACAAAGTTGTGTTCTCAATTTAGTTGTTGGTATTGTCCTAAGGTACATGAGTCATCATCTCCGGTAACAACGAATCTATTTTACCATTATGGCTCGACTAAAGAGTTCCATTCCTCTAGCAATTTAAATACTTCCTTTTCCATTTATCTTAACTCTTGGATGCTTTCTAGTAAGCTTGGTTAATGGTGTGGCTATCTTGATATAATCCTTGAAAAACCTTCGATAATCTCCATCCAATCTCATAAAATTTCTAACTTTTGTAGGCGTCTTAGACCTTACTCAATTCATTAACGTTTCAACCTTAGTTGGATCCACTTGGATTCCTTCTCTACTAATTACCTGTCCTAGTAATTGTAATTCTTTCAACCAAAACTCGCACTTAGAAAACTTTGCGCACAATATCTCTTTTCTTAAAATTTCTATGGTCATTCTCAAATGATCTGTATGCTCTTCTTCCATCTTTGAATACCTTAAGATGTCACTTATGAAAACATTCGCAAACTTATCCAAATATTTCTTAAAATTTCTATTCATCATGTTCATAAAAGTGGCAGTTATATCCATCAAACCGAACTCCATCACTACGAACTCATAGTGTCCATATATATCAGGTTCAGAACATCGTCTAAGGAATATCTTCGGGTTTTATTTTTTAAATGACGGTAACCAAATCATAAATAAATTTTGAAAAGCACACTGTGTTCTTTAACTGGTCTGATCATCAATCCTTGACAATGGGTATTTGTTCTTAATGGTCAACTTAGCGCACCCCATGGGAATACACTAGACCTTATAACTCCCTTATTCCTAAGATCTTGCAATTGAATTGCTAACTCTTTCATTTCTACTTATGCCATTCTATATGGAGCCGTCGAAACTAGTTTTGTCCCGGGTGCTAAGTCTTCAACAAATCTATTTCCCTGGCGGGAGGTAAACCTAAAAGATTGTCAGGTAATACAATTTGAAATTCGTTAGCTACTAGAATCTTCTCTATCCAAGGTGTTTCTTTCCTAACATTTACCTCGTATGACGATAAGCTTTACAACCTTGACACAATAATCTTTTACCTTTGATAGTTAGATACCTCTTCGTCTGCTTTCGGCCTCGGATAACAACTTTTAAATTATCTAGGGCTCGAAATTTCCATTTTCTTCCTACACTGTTAACCAATCCATTCTTAGAATTTACATCAGATTTCTATTATATCAATCTCACAGTGAGGACAAGCTAGATTAATCGATATATGCTCCCGAGTAGCTATTCATGTAGCCAAAACTTTACTTAGCCGTTGCGTTTTACAGTCCGACTTATGAGCAAATTCTCTAAAAATGAAATACTTTGTGGCTTCGAATCCGTTAACACTTTGGCACTTATGTAGCTAATATGAAACGTATCTGCAACCACATCCTTGTTCTTTACTGTATCACTCATGGTTATATTGAGGATTATTGTCCTTGGTTACTTAGTATGTGGTGGTCATGTCACCCTTAACATATTGCTTACTGGGTCTAGTGCTTGTAATCTCTTAAGGAATGTCATACCTTCCTACACTTGTTACACGTAACTCTTGCCTTCGGTTTATGGCTCTCATTGGCGTAGTGTCCTCTCTGTGTACACTTGTAACGTACCATATTGATCTTATTACAAACTCCCAGTTGCTTCTTTCCACAAGTTCTACATTCTGGTATCGGAGGTTTCGGAGGTCTTGGTTAATCCATATTTTGTGGACGGTTCCCTTGCTTATCATTTCCAGTTTCTGGTCTTCCAAATCCAACATTCCTATTTGACTGAAACTCAGGCCTTATATTGAAATGGTTCTAAAAGTTCCCTATTTGTTGGTTTCCTTCCGGTGTCTCTGGCTTCCCTTTTTCTAGTTTCTTCTGTTTGTGATCAATCACTTTCACTTTTGATTCTCATAGCCTTCCATACCACAACTGTATAAATAGTCAAGTCAATTACAATCACTTTACTCCTAATCCACGACCTCATTTCCCCTGTTGGAGTCTCTTAACTCTCTTCTCATCAACAATAATCAACTCCTTTTTAGTATATCCAATATCACTTTACTTCATACTTCAACATGATTAGTATTCGTATATCCTTGTCACCTTCTCCTTGTCCATACCAAACTCTCGGTAATAATAAACCTTGACATCGTGTTGTAAGTCTAATGAGCAATCTGACTCGACATCCAATCCTTCCTTTTAAAACAATTTCCCATTTTTGATCAAAATAGTTTCCCGTCAATATAAGTACAGCTTGACACTCAGAATACCGTCATTTGCCTTTGCAATTTCAAATCGCTGATACCTCTAAGAGTTTCCGATAGAATGAATCAATAGATAGGAAGGTGTCAATAGATATGGATATATGACAAGTATGTTTAGTAAGAATTTCTGGTAAAAAGAATCAAACTAAGAGATCAAAATGATCATCGAACTTTATCAGGTTGCATTTGTCAATTTAAACAACAAGGTACAGAAGGTGGCCAACCTTTAGTACTTCCATGACAAACACACCACTGGTGGCGTCCCACCGGACTTCTATCACACAGATAGAAAGTACCTGAATCCCCTATATATATAGGGTTGTTCATCTCAATTACAACAAGGAGGATAAAAATTTAAGAGGAACATATGAAAGGTTTAAGAGTTTCAAAAGTTTCTATTATATATATATAATATTGGATCAATTAGCCTCTGAACAATAGAGATATTTCGTAAAGGGTAAAATAATAGAAATGAAAAAATTGAATCTTTTAAAAAGGTAAATTGAATAAAATCAATGGCTAGTTATGAACCGACTTAGCCTTACATCGAACGTATGGAGATAATCATGCCTTGTCTCATGCAGATGGTCCTTAGGGGAGTTAATTTCTAGTTTGAGGTTATAGGTATGTCCCGATAGTAAATCAACTGTATGTAATCTTGAATAAAGAAAGAATCTACACTTAGGCCACTTCTCTGGGCAAATGTCCATATCGCGGGGGGAAATCGTTATTATATCGTAAAGAATCTATCTAAGTGTTTCTAGACGTTATCTTGGGGATTCTACTCTCGCTCAACTCTAACCACACTTGATACGACACCTAGCGTGGTGTTTCCTATAGCTTCCGCAGTGCAGTCGAAGTTCTGTAAAGTACATAAGGATCTACAAGTGATGTCTTCTGAACTGGTAGTTTGATTCTCCGATTGATTCCTCCAGCTTCGAATTAGTTTCCTCGTCCGTAACCCGATCTTCAGATGGTTCCGGCGTGTACTCGCTCGATATGTCGGAATACTATATAACATGAAAGTGCGTAACTTAAGCTAATATTTCTGTAGAAAATTCGGCATGACCTATTCGTAAAATGGACTATGCCCTGTTTAAAAAATATCTCAAATACTAACTCAATCATCCACACATAATCCATAATCCATTCAATATTCCATCCATCTCCAATCCC
This sequence comes from Heracleum sosnowskyi, assembly GCA_030848705.1. NCBI lineage: Eukaryota > Viridiplantae > Streptophyta > Magnoliopsida > Apiales > Apiaceae > Heracleum > Heracleum sosnowskyi. Next base: position 79,718,790 of record CM061242.1, read on the forward strand.
TTTCATTTTATACGTAAAAAAAATAAATCTGCCTTGACTTGCAGCTATACTATCAGAAAAGAAATTTACCCAAAGGGTAATGGAAATCTCCACTTGGCCGGGTGCATGCACTGATACTGATATTGACGACTCTGGCTTGGGAAAAAGAATCTCAAATGAAGGTTAATCTCTCAAAACATCCATTATCTGCAACAAAACAATAATAACCCAAGAAGATACTAAAACGGTAAAGGGTTATCTTAATTCTACTAATACTCATCCTAAAGGTAACCTACATCTACAAATCCTATCTTACCTATGAAGCTTAAGTCCTACTTCTCACCTTAAATTCTCTTATTATTGTTACACCTAATCCTGGCTTGTTTCAGTGACCAAAAACTGACCGCTCTGATACCAACCTGTGACGCCCTCCCAATCTGGGGTCATGATTGGGGGAGTCACTACAACCTCTATACTTATAAACCTGTGAATAATAATATAAACATGCAGACACGACCCCAACTTTACCCTGGATCTTTAACAGGTAATGGTATGAAACAAGAATCAACTATCTACTTCATTTTATTACATAAATAAAGTCTCAAAAGTTATTACAACCGTGTCTTAAAAGTTCTACATTCCCTTATACAAAACACCTTCTACAAGTCTCCATCACCTGCCTGAGCTAGCATCCCAAAAATAACCCTATAGGAAGATTTCCTAGCTGTCTGAAAAGTGCGTACCATCTTCTCGTTTAACTGTGGGTTAGAACAGGGAAAAGAATGAGCCAAATGCTCAGCAAGTAATAATATAACCAAATAGTTAACCACTGTGAAACAATTTCCAATATCAATCTGTATGTCATGGGTATAGCAGAATCCATATCAAGGGATTATCAGAACAATGAAATGAATATACAATTTCAAACGGTAAACCAATTTCCTTATATAGATATATGATTTCAAGAAAAGCAATAAGTAATTTGGAGATTTTTCACAACGCACCGGACAATACGGGTGATCAGCCACGTAAAGTCCCCATACCGGACACACAATCCCTCTGGTCCTTGTATTGGGTCCCAATAGGCACACATTGGCCTTTAGACTAGTCCATCCCTAGTCCATTTATTATAATTAAAAAGTGCTGGGCCGGCGTCACTCGGCCTCTTACGCCTCCAATCTTAGGAATCCGTGGAAACCATAAATCAGAATTTAAATGAATCCAAACTTAGAAACTTCCTTTCTTTTAAAATCTTTCTTATGAAAGAAATCCTTTGTAAATCATTGGATGTGTGTTTGTATAGTACCCAAGTGAAGGTTCATGTATTCTCAATTTCAAGTAAGTATGTGATTCATAGGTACAAGTTCAAATCTAATGCAATAGCATCTCAAATTAAAATGTAAGTATAATCAAAGGATAATGATAAGGTCTGAAGAAAAGTTTAAGCAAGATATGGTTCACAAGACATCGTGTTGTGTCTATAATGTTTGTATATAAAAGAGTCTTTTGGGAATTGGATAAGTTCAATCTGATCAATCTGGATTTCTATCAATGGAAAATCAAGAAGTAAATGTCATAGGTATGTTTTGGATATGTACTAAAATGTGAGTTCTGGTATATTTACCTTTGGGTGTAAAGGTTCAAAGAAAGAACTAAACATAGTATGGTGTATGAACCAACAAGGTATATGAACAGAAATAAGGATTACCAAATGAACATGATATGTTTTCAGGATTAAAAGGGCATATAAACAAGATAGCAATTCATATATGTCAAAATGAAAGAATGGCATTTAGAAGCGCAAGCAAGTCAGAATTTACTTGCCTTAAGTAGCTAAAAAAAAGAGTAATCAGATTCACTGGTTCTCCACCTTAGTCTTGCCTTTATTTCTAGGCTCTACTTCTTTGGATTCTTAAGTAGCTTTTAGAACAAACCGTACTCACTGAATTTCTGCCTTCGCCTTTCCTTTTTCTCTATGTTCCACGTCTCGTGACTCTACAAAAGAGTATATACTATCTTAGAATGATCCTCTCAAAATTCTAATCCTTATTCTAAACTACCCAACGTTCTCTAAACGCGTAAACACATAATATTTATATCACTTATAACTCTTAACCATATATTAAGCACAAAACTCACATAAGCGCACATTGCCATTCAAGTTCACATAACATACTCCTTCAATACATATATATATAATCTAACTTTTAGATCATACCACACTTGATATTCCTTTAAATCAACTTGATCAATGCTAACCATATCCTTAACACCTTTACAAACAATGTTTTCATCTCCAAAAGCTGAAAAATCTGCTGCGCAAGCCTTACCAAAACATTTATCATAAATCCAAAAATAATCAAACAAATACCATATTTGACAGGCTACTTCCTGGTTATTAATCCAACTTAGCATAAAACGTTCAAATTCAGAACAGTTCATTTAGACTAAAAACGAACAGGTTTAAAGTGTATACTGAAGCACAGAAAATCCTGCTGCGCAACTTTTAGTAAAACAAACATAACTTTTTATTCGTTAACTCTATCGACACAAGGTTTGCGCGTGCACAAACTAGACTCAAATTAGAACAGTTAAATCCTAGACTCTCTGTCTAAAACAGGCAGCAACAATTCGCAATTTAGCAAAACAGGGCAGACAGTTTTTCTGGGAATTCCACATTCTTCAACTATACCTTTAAACACTAACATTCTTATTTCACAAAACTTATCACAACTAATCATCAATTAATCACACTCAACACTTCTTGGTTTGGCTGCCCCAATTCTCAAAAACCAAAACCTCATTGACAAATACTAAAATCATATACATATAATCACTAAATACCGAAATTAACTAACATGCTCACTATAATTCAAATCCGAGCAAAACCCACTTAAACTTTCAAATTAAAATCGAATACCAATCATGTATAATCTGAAATTCTTTAACTTAACCCAATAATTAACATGCAATCACTATAACCTTGAATTTACACATCAAACATCCATTATAATCAAATTTCAAACTAATTATCAAAAGAGGAAAAATCGAAAATACACATGCACTTCGGTTTTTCAACATGCAATTCATAACTCCACTAAAAACTAGTATTAACACAATAATCACATATATTCATGTCAAGTTTATCTCAAGAATCAAACCGAACTCTAAAATCCGAAAATCACCCAAAGCTCGGCATGCAACTTAGATTAATTACTTACTATCATTAAAACACCTAATCATGAGTTAAAGCAACCCATTTTGATCAAAATAACTCAAAAATCCGAAGCCTATATTTTAAAGAAAAAAAAAATCGAAATCAAACAAAAGACATGCAACCTTAATTACCAAGGGGTTTTGTATGAATTCACCCCCAATCGACTCTACAACCACAATTAAACATTTAAACTTCAAGAACACTTGATTCTTGTCAAAAATCCGAAACCCCAATTTACAAAACCCATTTTTGGATCCTCACCAAACTCAACACTATTGGTATATAAGTGTAGAGCTCGACAAGAGCTTCGATTTGACTATCTACCCATCAATTTTCATCAACAAAATCAAGAGAAAGATAAGGGAGAAGGAAGAGATATTAGAGAGAGAATTGAGTGGAAAGAAAATGGGGAAGAAGAACTGGCTGTGAGGTGTTTTAAAGCACCAGGGGTATTTTGGAAATTCCACAATTCCAAAATCTGATTTTTAGTAAAAGAAAATCAATATAATGCCTTTCTAAAATTCGAAATAAAATGCAGATAATATCTAAAAATCAAAATTTTATTTTTAAAACAGAGAACACGAATTTACAAGCTCACCCATATTTTTAAAATATTTTTATGATCAAAATTGAATTAAATATGAATTTTCAAAGTTTTCATCACTTAAATGACATTTAACTCATAAAATCAGTTTTAAATCCTTAACCCCAAAAATAAATTCCTCCACTAATTTTAGAAAATAATATAATATAAAATAAAGGTTGTGAAAAATATTTCACAATAAAAAGAATCTCCGATGAGTTTATAAAATTCCCGGAAGGTCAAAAAGAACTAATTTTTAATAAGAAATTCATATAAAATGCAATTAAAAGCATACACATATATTTTAATCCATACCATTCACCAAGTAAACATCTAATCATCACATTTTCAAATATTCACCTTCCACACAATATTCACATATCATAGAACTCAAATATTATTAAATATTAATACTGTACAAGCGTTTTTCTGAGTCGTTATATTTCCATATACAAAACAAAGGAAATGCATTGGCGCGTGGAATTCATGACAACGAATTTGTATTAAAGCAAAAAGTGGTCAGTTGGAATTAGACAGACAATTACAACAACAGAAGTAAAGACACAGCAACAAGAACATTTCATTTTCTCTCTGTCTTCTTAACTTCTAAACTGCAAAGGCATTAAATTCCTCAAGTGTTTTAATTCTTGACTTGATCTTCACATTAAATTCATAAGGATCATTTCACTTGTACTGCTTTAGCTTTCTAGCGGATCATAATCCCTAGATTTTATATCGAACTACTTTTTAGTATTCGATCCTTTTTATTACAAAAATAGATAAATTCATGTCGAATTTATTCTAGATTTGTTTTATTAAGTTCTTTGTAATCAGTGATCAAAATTGTAACACCCCTCAAGTTTAATAGAGTTTCTATTTAACTTGAATATTGTTTCAGTTTTTATTCCGCATTAATTTGTTCTAAATTGTTTAATCTTAAACGAACAAATTTCGATAAAACGGTATAGTTTGTATTCAACCCCCCTTCTACAAACTTATCAGGACCTAACAATTGGCATCAGAGCCTTTTGATTGATATACAAATCAAAGATCCAATTGTTTTGAGATTTTTCTTTTAAACTCTGATTTTTTATCTTATTCCTAAAAATCTCAAAAGATGTCTACTACACAGAAAGTTGGTACTGTCAAAATCCCAATGTTCAGCAAGGAGCATTATCCAATGTCGAAGAAGAAAATGCTTCTATTTCTTAAGGTTGCAAATCCAAAATACATTGATGTGCTGAAGAACGGTCCCAAAGTCCCTATGATTATTGAGGGAGAACTCATTGAGAATAATGTTGTGACTAGGGCTGCTAGAATGTACCCTAAAGATGCCAAGGATTACACTCCTGATGAGAAAGAGGATGTTACCTTGGATTCCTGTCTTCAGTTGATCCTTATTGATTGTCTTGATCCAATCATGCATAATCATGTTCTCAACTGTGATACTGCTAAACACATTTGGGCAACTATAGAGATAATCAATGAAGGGACAGAGGAAGTTAGGGAGAATATGCTGGAAATTCTCACCTCACAATATGAGCATTTCAGATCAAACCCTGGTGAAGGTATCTCTCAGGTTTTTGAGAGATATAACAAATTAATCAATGATCTGAATCTCAATGGGAAGCACTACACCAACAAGGAGATTAACAAGAAGTTCCTTCTTACACTTCCACCTCATTTGGAGCACAAGATTTCTGCCATTAGAGAAGCAAGAGATATGAATGAGATTGCTTTGGAGAGATTGTATGGTGTTCTGAAGACCTATGAGCTGGAGCAGATTCAACAAAGGGAGCTGTATGGAACTGGGAAGATTGTTAGTACTTCTACTGCACTGGCTGCTAAAGTCCCACAGAAACTGGAAGTGAAGGCTGTTCAACCTTCCAGTTCTAACATGAATGTTATTGATGCTGAATATGGATTAACATCCATTGATCAATCTGGTGGTGACTTCTATTCTTTAGAAGAACTTGATCAGCTGGAGGATGGTGATTTGGCTTTGATAGTCAGGAAGTTTGGGAAGTTCAGATTTAAGAGGAATCCCAATCTTAAGTTCAGACCCAGATTTCTGAGAGGTGGATCGTCCTCTTCAAGTGGCTCAAGGGGTGGCTACAAAACTGGAACTGTGGAAAGGAGCACAATCAGATGCTACAATTGCAATGAGTTGGGTCACTTTGCTACTGAGTGTAGAAAGCCAAAGCAAGTGACTAGAAACACATTTGATTCTAGCAAGAAGAACAAGATTGGGAAAGCTTATGTTGCTGAAGGAAAGAGTTGGGATGACACTGACAGTGATGAAGAAGCAGGTGAGATTGGGAACCTTGCTTTAGTGGCTAAAGAGGCAAGCACTTCATCTGCACACATGTTAGAGGTAATGTTTACTGATACTGAAATGATTCGTCATCTTGGTGGCACCTTAGAATGTGCTCGCACTGAAAATGATAGAATAATTCTTTTAAACACAAATCTTGAAAATGAGATAAAAGAATTAAAACTAGTGCATGTTAATCAGGATGAACTTGTTGAGAAAATAGCTTTTCTTGAGAATAGGGTTAAATGTTATATTCAACTGGAAACCATTCTTAAGAAAGAGATTAGTGAGCTGAAGACTAAAGCTAATGCCTATTTTAGCTCTTGTAAGACTGCTAAAGAGATTCTCAATAAACAAGCTATTGGTAATCATGTCAGTATAGGTTATGGTTATAATGAGGCCATTGGATTGCTTGGAATTAATTCCCCTTGTAGATTCAAATCTGAAGGAAAGGTTGTTCCATATGTGCTTAAGGGTATTGAAACACCCTTCTGTAAGGAGTCCCAAGCAGAACCTCTGAATGAAGACTCTATCATCATTGCAGAGGAGATTCGTGAAGAAGATATTGCTTTGAAAGTTGAACAATCCAAAAAGTGTATATCTGATATTCCAGTCAAAGTTGCTACAACTAAAAAGACTAAATCAGATATCCATAAGTTGGATCAAAACAACTGTAGAACTAACATGACTGCTGTTAATTCTTCTCATAAAGCATGTGGTGTGAGTAATTGCATGTCTTGTGCTTTTAATGTTATGTATGCTTTCTTTAATAAAAAGCATGTATCTAGTGATAAGACTGCTCCACGTCAACATGTTAATAATAAGAAGCATGTTAAAGCAAAGACTACTAGTCCTCCTCAGACTAGAGTGGATTCATTTATCCCTAAGCCTAGTCAGAAATGTGTTAAGGCTGGCTATAAATGGAAACGCTCTTATGTGAAAGAGGTTGAAGTAGTTTTAGTTAAAAATGTTGTTTTGCCTGACAAAGGCCAATTCTTTAAGTATGCCGGACCCAATCAAGTGTGGGTTCCGAGGAAGGACTAATCAATCTGGTATTGCAGGGAGTTAAACAGGTAAGCCGTGTTATATGGGTTCTTGACAGTGGCTGTTCAAGGCATATGACCGGAGATAGAGCCCTGCTATCAGATTTGGTTGAGAAAGCTGGCCCAGTAGTAACCTTTGGAGATAACAGCAAGGGTATTACGAAAGGATATGGTTGTTTGAAGTACGGAAATGTTATCATTGAAGATGTTTCATTTGTGGAAGGTCTGACGTTCAATCTTCTCAGCATCAGTCAGTTCTGTGACAGAGGATATTCTGTTTCCTTTGAAAGAGAGAAGTGTCAGATCCTTCACAAGAGAAGAATGGAAAGCCTGCTCTTCAAGGAGTAAGGAAAGGTGACTTGTTCATAGCTGATCTGAACTCGGGATTCAAAGATGAAGTTAATTGTTTTTATGCTAAAGCTTCATCAGATGATAGTTGGCTATGGCACAAGAAGATGTCTCACCTTAACTTCAAAACTATGAACTCTTTAGTCAAGAGGGAATTAGTTAGAGGTTTGCCTCAGATGGAATTTACACAGGAAGGACTGTGTGAGGCATGCCAGAAAGGAAAGTCAAAGAAAGCTTCTCACAAGGGCACTGATACATCATCAATAACTGAACCTCTTCAGCTACTGCACATGGATTTGTTTGGTCCAGTTAATGTGATGTCCATGTCAAAGAAACAATATGCACTTGTGATTGTTGATGAATATTCAAAATATACATGGGTTTTATTCCTACATTCCAAGGATGAGACCCCATTCCTGGTGATTGGCCACATAAAGTTGATTGAGCTGGATTCTGGATTCCCTGTTAGAGCCATAAGGTCAGATAATGGTACTGAATTCAAGAATGCCATTCTAAATGACTTTTGTGCTGATAAAGGAATAACAAGACAGTATTCTGCCCCTAGAACTCCTCAACAAAATGGAGTAGTGGAAAGAAAGAATCGTACATTGATTGAAGCAGCTAGGACTATGCTAAGTGAGTCCAAACTTCCAACGTACTTTTGGGCTGAAGCAGCGAATACAGCTTGTTATACTCAGAATCGAACTTTAATCAACAAGGACTTAATGAAGACTCCGTATGAGATCATGAACAACAAGAAACCAACTGTCAAATACTTTCATGTATTTGGAGCAAAATGCTTTGTGCTTATAGATGACAATGTGAAACGTGGCAAGTTTGATGCAAAGGCACAAGAAGCTATTTTTGTTGGATATTCCAGAAGATCTTACAGGGTATACGTGGTTGGCAGTCACACAGTAAAGGAAAGTGTCAATGTTACTTTTGATGACACTAAGTTCCCCAGTATCCAAAAAGAAGACTCATCTGAAAAGCTGAAGTTTGATAACTTGCCAGACTCAGAATCAGATGATGAAGTCCCACCTGAAGTTATTGCTGGTGATGATAATAACAATGATGATAATGATCATGGTGATGGTGGTGGAAACACTGGTAACAATGGAGATACCACCAACACTGGAGAAGAATCATCAAGGCAATCAAGCAACAACTCAGGGGGAGCAAATGAAGGATCAACTAGTCACTCACAACATCAAAGTGAATTTCAAGGTGAATCATCAAGATCAAATCTTCCAAGACAGACTGTTTGGAATAGAGCTCATCCTTTTGAGCTGATCATTGGTGATCCAGATGTTGGAGTTAAAACTAGAAGAGCTTCTCAGAATGAATGTCTTTTCTCAGCATTTCTATCTAAAATGGAGCCAAAGAAAATTGAGGAAGCACTGACTGATCCAGATTGGGTGATTGCTATGCAAGATGAACTCAATCAATTTGAACAACAGCAAGTCTAGAAGCTGGTACCCAGGCCAAAGAACAAGAAAGTAGTTGGTACAAGATGGGTATACAGAAACAAGCTAGATGAGGATGGCATTGTTACAAGGAACAAGGCAAGACTGGTTGCACAAGGGTATTCACAAGCTGAAGGCATTGACTATGATGAAACCTATGCACCAGTGGCTAGACTTGAGGCCATCAGGATGTTCTTAGCATTTGTTGCTTACTCCAATTTTAAAGTCTATCAAATGGATGTTAAGAGTGCATTCCTGAATGGTGAACTTGATGAAGAAGTGTATGTGGAACAGCCCCCTGGCTTTGAAAATCAGGAGCTTCTGGACTTTGTGTACTTTCTCTTCAAGGCTATCTATGGTCTCAAACAAGCCCCAAGAAAATGGTATGACACTCTCTCTGGTTTTCTTTTAGAAAATGGTTTTGTTAGAGGTATCATAGACAAAACTCTTTTTTCAAAGAAACACAAAAATGATATGATATTAGTCCAAGTCTATGTGGATGACATCATATTTGGGTCTACTAATGATAATCTCTGTAAGAGATTTGCTGAGCTTATGCAGAGTAAGTTTGAAATGAGTATGATGGGTGAGCTGAAGTTCTTTCTTGGATTACAAGTAAGTCAAAGGTCAAATGGTATATTTATTTGTCAATCCAAGTATCTCAAAGAACTCCTCAAGAAATATCACATGGAGGATTCAGCATCAGCAAGGACTCCATCTTCAACAGCAATCAAACTTGGAGCTTCTGACAAGTCTATCAAGGTAGATGCTACTAGCTACAGAGGTATGATTGGCTCCTTACTCTATCTTACTGCAAGTAGACCAGATATTATGTATGCTACATGCTTGTGTGCAAGGTTCCAAGCGGACCCTAGAGATGTACATCTCGTTGCTGTGAAAAGAATCTTGAGATATCTTAAGGGTACGCCTAATCTAGGTATCTGGTACCCTAAAGATTCTGGTTTTAATCTTGTTGGATATACAGATTCTGATTATGCAGGTAGTGTTGTGGATAGAAAGAGCACCTCTGGGAGTTGTCAATTCCTAGGAGGTAGGTTGATTTTCTGGTATAGCAAGAAACAGCAAACAGTTTCCAATTCAACAGCAGAAGCTGAATATATTGCTGCTGGAAGCTGTTGTGCTCAGATCTTATGGATTAGGAATCAATTAAAGGACTATGGCTTTGCATTAGACAAAATTCCCATATTTTGTGATAATACAAGTGCCATAGCAATCTCCAACAACCCTGTGCAGCACTCGAGAACGAAGCACATTGATATCAGGTATCATTTTATCAGAGAGCATGTCATGAATGGAACTGTGGAGTTACACTTTGTACCCACAGAAGAACAGACTGCAGATATATTCACTAAATCTGTTGACGAATCCACATTTATGAAGTTAGTTGGTAAATTGGGTATGTTAAACAGTCTTAGTGATTAACAATATCTCTGTCATGTTTGTTCTTTAAAAATTCATTTTCTCTTGTCATTTAAATGATATTCACTGTCAATTCTCATTTAATAGTACATGCTTGTGTATTTAAATAGCTCTAAATATTTTATTTTCTTTAAAAATATTTTTCTCATACTTTTTAAGTACAGAAATGTATTTTTATTGAAAATATATTTATTTAGAATTATTTAGGTATTTTTCAGATTGTAAATATTGTTGTTTGAATTTTTCTGCAAGGTTATATTAATTTTATGCATTTCTATAATATTCTGCATATTTTTCTAGGATTTATGGATTTTTCTGTGAATTTTTCTAGATTTTAAAGTATTTTTCATGCATTTTTATATTAATTCTGCACTATTCTGTAAATATTCAATTTAATTCTAAGTTTATTCTAAGTCTTCCCAGTTTAATACTAGGAAGACTACCGGGTAAACTAAGTTTTTTTTTCTTTTTGTTTTTCGTTTTTTTCCTTTTAATTTTAAGTCTTTTCCTAAGTCTTCCCAGTTTTTGAACTAGGAAGACTATCGGGAAGACTTAGAATTAATAGATTTATTTTCTGTTTTTGTTTTATTTTAATTCCGGAAAACTTTCTAAGTTGTATTAGGAAGACTACCAGGAAGACTATCCTAAGTCTTCCCGATTGTCTTCCTAGTACAATTTTAAAAAAAAAACCGTTCAGTTTTCTTTTTCTTTTTTCAGTTTTATTGTTTTATATATATATATAGATACACATACATACACTGCACATTTCTTTGCCTTATCAGTTTCTTTTGCGTTTCAAGATCCCCCATTTTCGATTTCTTTCATTTCTGCAGAAATCATTGCTCATTGTTCATTCTTGCTCAAGTCATTACTTAGCAAATCAGTTCTTTTCTGTCAAATTCAAGCTTTTAAGTCGAAGTGCTGTCCATTTTTTAAAAAAAAATCAAATCATTCGACTTGCTTGTTTTTAATTTGCTAAGTGACTTTTTGTGTTTAAGTGATCTTAGAAATTTCTGTAAGTGTGATTAATTGTGTGTGTGTGTTTGAAAATCATTTGCCCAATTCATTCCTGTTTTTCAAAAGTTTAAGTTCGAATATTTGGGATTAAAATTTTTAATTTAGTTAATTTTAATAGAATTGTGATTTTGTGGATTTTAAGTAATTTTGATTAATTCTAAAAATCCCTAAATTTTAATTTTATTTTAAATTGATTAAAATTTTCTTGTTTTATAAAAATGGATCCTAATTTTGAACTAGTCTTAAATAATTATGTTGGGTATTTTGATCCTTTAAAATGCAAAGTGGAACGTTTTAGACCGTGGATTCAATTTTTAAATAGCAATACATGTGTTAGTTATGCTATTTGTGCCAATGCACTTCTGAAAATTGATCCATTAAGGATGTTGTGTTCAAGTGCTGTTATTGCTGAAAATTCAAAATCTTTTACCTTCAATATTCTCAACCAGCAATATATAGTTACTTTTGAGTTATTTTGTGATGTGTTGCATTTTCCAAAGGACAGGTTTGATCCCTTACCCACTGATGATGAGTTATCACAGTTCTTTGTGAATATTCATTATCAGGGTCCCTTTCAAATGGTTAAATTGTCCAAAAGTTTTGTTGTAAGGGAATGGGATCTGTTCTTTGATACTATAGCTAGGGTATTTGGTAACTGCACAAAAACAAACTTTCATTGCATTACCAGTCTTAATCAATATATTGCCTATGCTATAGTATTTGGTCGTAGATTGAACTTTGCTGAGATTCTGTGGAACCTATTGCTCAACAGGCTTGCTCACTCTAGGAGAGATTCTGATAATGGTGTGAAAGTAAGGTGTTGGTACCCTCGCTTTCTAACTCTTATCATTAATCATCTTCTCACTGCTGAGCAGGTAGAACTGTTTAGAGAAGCTAGATTTGAAACCTCTCCAACCACAGACACCAAATTCTACACCAGACTTGATGTCTCATCCAAATTTACCACCATACCTGTTCTTGTTTCACCATTGATGAGTCAATTCATTAATCTTCCTATCTTTGGTGAACAAGTTCCTCAACCACATCCAGTTCCACTGCAGGTAGTTATTCCTAACTCTGGTTCTTCTTCTGGTACTTCAATTGAAACCCAAGTGCTTGTTAGGGCTGACCTAGAGATTGTAGAACCACAGTCTCTGACCCAGGTCATAGAGCCATACAGACAGTCAAACACTTCTGATACACAACCTGAGCCTAATATTCAAACCAGTTCAAGAAGAGTTAGTGATATAGCTGAAATGAGTGTTCCCACAGCTCTGTCTCCACCCTTAAAGAAAAGAAAAACCTATAGGGAGACAACTGTAAGCCCATCTGTATCCTCTCAAAAGGATATGGACATTGATATGGCCACTACACAGTCTCTGGAGACATCCTCTCAACAGGTTGGATCTATTGAAATTCGCCATAGGGCCATGGCATCTTGTACTGAGTCAAGCACACTCCCATTACTCACAATGGGAGAAGATATCCATATAGATGACACTCAGGACACCATACCAGGAGAGCACTTTACTTTTGACTTTGAAACAGAGCCTACCATAGTTACGGTAGAAGTGCCTTCACAGGCATCAGAGGGAAAATCTGATTCTTCGCCACCAATAATAGAATCATTTTCTCCCCTCCCAGAGGGAACATCTCTGGCTCCCCTAAGGGATTTTTCACTCGCAGTTTATACTGGAGAAAGTGAAAGGCAACTTGATGAGTCTGTCCCTGAAGAAATTCAGTATACAATGTCAAATATTTTGACAGACTCATTCAGGGATCGGGAATTGCGAACTCCTATTGCACCACCACTGACCTCTCTTGAAGGGGCTAGGGTGATTTTTCCTGCAGGTACATCTACTGAGAATCTTGACAGACAGTTAGTGGTGAGAGATATGAATCAAACACAGAGTGAAACACAAGCACGTGAGTTGAGTGAAACACCACTGAGAGCAATTGAAGTGAGTGCACACACTGACACAAACACTGCTTTATTATTGAACCAGCTAGCTGATCTACAAAGGAAGTTACAAGAAACCCAGGCTGAGAACAATCTTCTGAAAGCACAAGTGGTTGCACAATCTACCACCTCTGTATCAAATCAGCTGGGTACTGTGAAAGATGACCTGGAAGGATTGAAGAATAATCTACTCCCGAGGCTGAATTCAATCCAACAATCTCAAGTACTGGTGGCTTCAGACATCTCTGATCTTACAATGTCAAATGCTCAGATATCGGAGAGTGTCAAGGAGATTGCTTCTATTTCTACCAAGGTGGACTTTATTCTGCAAACATCTGATGAAAACCAGAGGTTTAATGAACAAAGGATGTCTAGGATTGAAGGCGGAATGGAGCATCTTAATGAAGGGATGAAGCACCTATACAATATGATCAAGAATTCACATCAACCTACTGAAGAGCAAAGAACATTCTTTGAGGGAGATGATGATGAGGATGATGATGCTAATGAAGGAGGAGATGGGAGAGAAAGAGGAGAGATAAGGAGAACATCTGAGGTGAATCCTAGGGCTTCCACAGCTCAAACTGTAGAGGATTCCTCAACTAAGGGGGAGAAGGAGAAGAAAGGAGAAGGAAGAGAAGCTGGAGGACCTTCTGGAAGAGATAAGGGAAAAGGTAAACAATCACTGGAGGATAGTGTCTTTGATGATGCCTACTACTACCACGGTGAACAGGATGACTTCCAATTTGACACATCTGGTGATCTGGAGAAGACCATACCTGAAGAAGCTTTTGGTGAGGAGGAGGTTGAGGAGGCAGCAAACTTTGAGGATTGGGAGGATGAAGCTGATCTATATACACCTGACCCTTTGTTTCAGAAGGAGTTGAAGAAACAGCAAGCAGAGCTAAGGAGAAAGGAGGATGAGAATGCCAAGGTCTCCGACATCATATCTCAGAAGCTGAAAATTCAAAAGGCTGAACATGAAGACAAACAACGTCTTCATAGTATTCATGTCAAAGAAAGGAGATTGGATGTGAGGATGAAACAAGGAAGCAAGTGGGATAAAGCAAGGGAGATGTTTGATATCCCTCAGAGAGGCACAAACAATGATGCTACTTTTCTGAAGCTGCTTGAGAAGATCAGAATTGTTAATCCAGACAACTCATTATATATGAAGGCATTGAAGGAAGATATCCTAAGGATTACGTCTGCATTTGATCAAGTGAGGCAAGAACTGTTCATCTATGTCTCAAGTGCGCTTGAAGGGTCATTCACCATTTCTCTTGACCTCCTACAAAGAAGATCTCTATCTGAGTTATGGATTCTGATGAGTAAAGTAAAGAGATCTTCTTGCTTGAATGAGCTTCTATATGACCGGCTTAGAGATTCTGCTATGAAGGCCAGTCCTCAAGTTGTACATTTTCCTTATGAAGTCAAAATCTATAGAGGTACAACTTTAGAGACTGTGAGGCTGGATCCTGATTCCATGAAGCTACAGACTGCTATGCAACTGGTGAAGTTGGAGAATCTTCTTAGAACTTCTGGGTTTGCTTCTGTAGAGAAGTCTGAAGTTGCTGATATGATTTCAGACTACTGCACGGAGAAAATTCCAAGGTATGCTCAGATGAAGAACAGATTGAAGAAGATCACCACTCAACCAGTAATGCCAAGTGGTGTGGTTTCTGAAAGTGATCGTGTCCTTGACAAAGATCTTCTAGTCACCTTGCAAGAAGCTGAAGAAGGTGAAATTAGAGACTAAAGGCATGATGTAGTTAGCTCATTTGTAAATGTTATATGTTTAGAGCTAGGTAAATCAAGATAGGGAAATTTATCATTTGTTCAGGCTAGAGGAACATCTATCTTGTATTTATCTTTATTGTTTGAATCTGGAATTTGTTATATTTAATCCAGAACTTTTTATTATTTGCTTGGCTCTTAAAAGTCTTATCTTTTCTTGTTTTAGTTGAGTTATCCTCTAGAGTATTTGGTTGTTATTGTCTAACAAACAAATAGGGGGAGATTGAAAGGCATATGTCTAGTCCTATTTGTAAACACCGAGGATTCTACTCAACTTTAATTAAGATGTAATAAGTAAATAATAAAAATCAATTGTCACAGGAATCTCAGAAGATTATATCTGTCAAAGAATGAAGATTAAAGTCATCTACAGACTTGAAGTGATTCTACATTGAAAGAAGCTCAATTTATTGATCAAGCCTCAATGAAGTATTCAAGCTCAGTGGATTTATTAAAGTGACAGAGATTTCAAGTGGTGACAGAAAAAGATACTGATTACGGAGTTCTTGAATGAGAAGGAAGTGAATCACTGCTTAAAGTCAAACAGATAAAGAACAGACATTGTCGTTAGTCACTCATGAACCAGACAGTGCATCGAGTGTCAACGTACTATTATGTTTATTCTTTATCTAAGTTTTAAGTGATTCTGGAATTTATTGAGAAGTCAACTAATTCTATTTATTCTCTTATAAATAATTAATACTACCAAGTATATTATTTATTAATTTAATTCTGTAAAGAATTAATTTAATACATAATTTATTTAGTTAATTATTTAAATTAGAATATATTTGAACTAGGAAGACTTAGATTTTGTACTAGGAAGACTTAGTTTAATGAACTAGGAAGACTCACAAGAGAGTCTTCCCGATTGTCTTCCTAGGCAAATCAGAATCTTCCCGGTTGTCTTCCCTTCACAAAGAGAGTCTTCCCTCAAGTCTTCCCAAGCCTTATCTCAGTCTTCCCGAGAGTTTTCCATATACAAAACAAAGGAAATGCATTGGCGCGTGGAATTCATGACAACGAATTTGTATTAAAGCAAAAAGTGGTCAGTTGGAATTAGACAGACAATTACAACAACAGAAGTAAAGACACAGCAACAAGAACATTTCATTTTCTCTCTGTCATCTTAACTTCTAAACTGCAAAGGCATTAAATTCCTCAAGTGTTTTAATTCTTGACTTGATCTTCACATTAAATTCATAAGGATCATTTCACTTGTACTGCTTTAGCTTTCTAGCGGATCATAATCCCTAGATTTTATATCGAACTACTTTTTAGTATTCGATCCTTTTTATTACAAAAATAGATAAATTCATGTCGAATTTATTCTAGATTTGTTTTATTAAGTTCTTTGTAATCAGTGATCAAAATTGAAACACCCCTCAAGTTTAATAGAGTTTCTATTTAACTTGAATATTGTTTCAGTTTTTATTCCGCATTAATTTGTTCTAAATTGTTTAATCTTAAACGAACCAATTTTGATAAAACGGTATAATTTGTATTCAACCCCCCTTCTACAAACTTATCAGGACCTAACACTCATGTTCATGTTTTAGCATACAGTATTCTTTATATATGCAAACAAAACTCAAATCAAACTAAAACACCAACATAAAGATAATAGTTAAGCACTTGCCATTGCCAAACACCGAACATACAATCTTTACACCAACTAGCATAACCAAAATAATATATCAAACAATGTACCAAACTAGCTTACAAACCAACTGTACTCCGACAAGAAAACTAATTGTTAGACAATCTCATTAAGTACAAACTACAAACAGACTTGCATATTACATCCTCCTCATCAGCTGCATCACCTTGTATTCCATGATGAATTACTCCATCTACATCAGACTTGCATATTACACCCTTCCCATCAGCTGCATCATCACCTTGTATTCCATGATGAATGTGCAGTGTTTCCTATTACAACCCATGATACGACAATGGAATCAATAGTCACATATACATGAATTAGATTTTACACACATACCTCCCAAAGACAGATTTTTCAGAGAATACAATCTTCAATATAAACGAGCATCTTTAATATGTGTTGTCCATGACTCAATGCTATAATTTTCTGGCATAACCAGAATAAGTTTGTAACCCTTTGTTGCCGCAATGAATGCCAATCCTATACCAGTATTACCGTCAGTTACCTCGATAAACACCGTCTTTGGCAACACATAATTGGAGCAGATTAAGAAAATAACAAAAAAATCAGCTCACTGAACAGAAATATTATATTACTCATAAATCATATCTCTTTGATAAAATCATTAGTTTTTATTGACCACTTCGAATGGTCCAAAATTTGACCAATCACAGTGTTGCATCATATACTTGGTCCGGCCAAATAGAACATAAATAAAATAATATATCAGAGCATGTATACTATATTATTGCAAAATATAACAAACTTCAAATTGTGACAACTAAGGTTAGCCGTATGTTTTTTAACAGACCTTTCCACGGATGATTTGGCCTTTCTCCTCTGCATCTTTAATCATACTATACCCAATCCTGTAGGTTTAAGATATGCAAAGTTACATTAAATAATGGTCAGATTATGAACACCACATCTTACGAAAATAAACCTCTTAATCTACATCACACCTTGTGAATTAATATCAATCCCATATAAAACAACATACATACCTGTCTTATACACTAGAACAGGGTTCCATCATCTCTAACTTAGCAGCAACACAGGCTACACAACCATCCACGACTTTGTTAAGATATACCATAGGAGTGTTTCCTATTAGCTGTACATTGTGACAAAGAAACATTAACTTTTAAAACTCAAATCAATTGTTACAAGGTTTCATTCCACTGACCCTTGGAAAGAATTACTTAATGGCACAGAAGAAAGCAGGATAACTTACTTTCCGTGAGCAGTTTCTCCTGAAAGCATGACGGCATCTGCACCTTCTTTTACAGCAATCGCAATGTCAGATACTAAAGTTTGTACGAAGGTTTCGATTCCAAAAGATTATTTTTCGATTTTATAAAAATGTGTTAGCCGAGGTTGCGCAAGTGAAAACCACTAAGAACATGACTTAGAAACCAATGTTGTAAATGGTTAAGTATAACTTGTATTCGAGGATCGATTTCGGACTAAACCTACGACTTAAGTAATTGTCGATTAACATGGACTTAGTATGAGCCTATAACGAGCTAGTAATGCCTTGGCTGTGTTTCGCTTACGTGTTTAAGCATTGAGTACAAGTGGATTATCCAGGGGATTAATCGTGTGTTTTCTTTGACTTTGTCTAGATTGTCCGACATCGTCGCGAACCCCTATCACTTCTCGAGCATCAGGCAAGTTTCTAAATCTATACTTTGAAGTATTGACTATATAATACTGCTTTTTCCATGTATAAAATTGGACAGTTTTGCGATATATCTTATTTCTTGTTGAAATGGATTTGACCTTTGGATTATATAAAATCTTTTGAGTTAAGTAGTTATGAACCGGTTTAACTGGTAGCTCTAAATATCAGAGCATATTCATTGTTTTCGACTCTAAATCGGGAGTCGGTATTTTGAGATATGTAGATAGCCGGGTTTCGGGATTCCATCGGCAGAATACTATGTATTTTGAGGATTGTTATTCGAGTATGACATCATTCGAGGAATGATATTTGCGTACTATATCTTTCAAGGAATGTTATTTGAGTATTATCTCAATCGAGAAATACTATTTGAATACTATTTCAGTTATATATGCTAATGGAAGGCATAACTGTTTTCGAAAGTATATTGTGATACTTGCTTTATGATTTGATTATGGGCTTCTAAGCTAGATATGGGATATTAGTTAGAAGCCAGTTTTTTTTAATAAATGCCCTAGGTAAAGGTCGTATGATTTTATTCTTTAGACCGGAAGTAATTATATTTTCCGTATATGTTAAAGATTATTTTTTTCCGATAAAGATATCGGGTAACTGTTATTCGATGATTATTTATTTAATGAATATTATTTTTGAATATTCATTTAAGGTTTATTTATTTAATGAATATTATTTTGAATATTCATTTAATCCTTATTTATTTAATGAATATTATTTTTGAATATTCATTTAATCATTATGTATTTAATGAATATTATTTTTGAATATTCATTTAATCATTATTTACTTAATGGATATTATTTTCGAATATTCGTTTAAGGTTTACTTATTTAACAAATATTATTCAATTATTTATTAAATACTTTTAACACGTTTTAAAAATGAGAAATGTTATTTAAAGTTTATCCTCGACCTTCAATAATTACGAAGGATACTCTAAGCTGTATTATTAATTATTTTAAATCAAAAAGAGGTTCCCAAAACACCGTTTTTCCATTTAAATCTATCTTTTAAGAGGATTTAAATACTCGCTCAACTACAAAAAATATGGGAAACCTGATTTAAGTGACTGCTACTCATTTTAAACTCTCAACTCAAAACTGTCAGGGGACAGATATTTTCTCGGAGCAATTTAATTGCTGCAAGTCAAATGTTGTATTACTACCTCAATGATCGAGGAGTAAATTGATGGAACAAGTCGATATCCATTAACAAGCAATAGCTTGGGAAATATTGGAAAATCTTCTTTTCCAACCTAGATATAACTACTTAGTGGAGTCGTATCAACAAGTATTACACTTGGGGAAAGGAGGACGATCTTTACGTTTCAGAGTCATGGATTTCATTCGAACTAGGAGTGGTGTAAGAGGTCCAGTTGCGCCGACCCATCCATTTTATTGCCCCAAATGGGCCGGGAGATCCGGGAAGGCGGTAGACAATGTCAGGCTGTCGTGATTCTTCCATCTACATGTAGAAAACATATTTTTTTTGTACGACCTACTACTGATCATAGTAAGGTTGGGACAACGGGCACGGTAGCAACTCCGGTATTAGTTCATCATCAAATTTTGGATATTCCTGCAACATGTATTGGGGAGAAGAACCAATCATGTTGACATGGGGTCGAAAAGTGTTCAAAGAAAATGAAGTTGCAATAAATCCTTGCAACTTCATCTTTTATTTTATGAGTTATGCCTCTGATAAAACCTTACTCAGATTATATATGCATAAGTGGATTTTGGGTTACAGAACATTATATGAAATTTTCCTCGTAACTTCATCTTTTATATCATATGGCTCTGTGGATACCTTACATAACATGAGTTATGGTAAGGGAGTTGTTTATACTGAATCACCTTATGACTTCATCTTTTAAGTTATATGTTGATATTCTGCTTATATAGCAGATATTTTTCGGAAAGGTTATATTGGTTTACTTTGAAACCTCATCTTTTATACTAGAACTTTGTTCATAATATAGTAAAAGTTTGCAGAAATATTATAAAAATGATATTTGAAATACAACAATGGTACTGTTTTTGGAATACATTCCGATAAGGAAATAATTTCAGTATCGAGATATTTTGACAAATTATTGTCTTATACCCGCTTTATCCTGGGTTGAGTTAAAGGCAGGATTATGCCATACTTTAATTACCTTGCTGAGTTATCGCTCACTCTTGCTATTGTTTCATAAATATTATATAGCAGCGAAGTAGGATACCAAGGATTCAGCGCACATCCTTCAGGCGAGTGGTAAGAGTAAGGCAGTCTCATGAGCAGTTTCTAGCAGTGATCCTGGAAGTAGTGTGAACCAGTCAGATCAAGCTGGAGCTTTTGGTATTCATCTTATGTATAGATATGAATGGTATGAGAGGGTGGTGAGTATTACAAGGCTAAGTTGGTAATGTACCATTACTTAGGAGTTGTATCAGTAGCAAATTCAAAAGACATTTGGGTATTGTAATAAAGATTATTTATTCCGCAATGGTTGTAATTGTGTCGTTTCTGAGACTCTAACCTGTGTGTGTGTGAGAGTTATATACATTGTGGGGTAATAAGCAGATGAATTGTGTCTATTGCGAGTAAAGCAGGCAAGGCAATAAGTAAGTGGATCGTGACTACTCTAAATCCCTGACCCCGGATTTGGGGCTGTTACAGAAATGGTATCAGAGAGTTAGGTTACAGTCCTCAGAAACGATAGGAGATCGAGTCTTACAATACCCTTAATAATTATAAGAACATCTAGAGCTCAGATTGAGTTCGTAGTCGAGTTAAAGGACATGACCCTGACTGTTTAAGGTGAAGCCCGAGAGGGGACTTCTTCTGGGAAACCGTACTTAGGACTTCATGGTTAGTCACCTCGATTCGTATGAGTTATAGATTGATGGGATTCTGAGATATACCAGACCCCGAGGCCTTCGAGTAGGCAATTGATGATGCGTTCCTTGAAATGAACGGAGACCTGATAAAGGAAGATCCATAGGAGGATCTAAAGGAAGACCCCATGGTGGGTCAAGGAAAGAGTCTTGTAGAGAACGTGTTGATTGATAAAGATGTGGTATGTTACTTGAGGTCGTATAATAGGACCGGACGAACCTTCAGAGGTCAAATAAGTGCCGATACGAGAGTTTAGAATCGTTATGATTCAACGAGAGATATGACGAAGAAATGGGGTAGAGTCTCCAAAGCAGAAGAGGTAGAGGCAGAATAGCCAATACCGGTGGAATGATTCGATTTGAACGAGACCCGTTACTCGTAGTCTGTTGCAGTGCCTAGGGAGGCAGCATACGTAAGAACGAAGACGTTCAAACTTCATCTATGATTAAGGGTACTTAGTTACCTTAACTAGTAGAGGCATTACCTTATTTATGGGGTTTAACTCCCCACGATCATCGATTCCACCAAGGAAGGTGTTTACTATGGTATTGAGGCATTTTATTACCTCGAGCAAGATTTTTTTTGTATGTACGTACTACGCAAGGTGTCATTGTAACACGAGTGCGCCAAAACGAGATATATTTAAAGAATCAAGACGGACTAAGAAAGTCTGGGAAAGACTTAAATAAAAAGGCTGTTATGCCACAAGTGTTAAGCTTATGTAGCATCCGGGATTGATACAAGAAAGGAAATGTTTGGTATGAAAACGGTTATAATAGTAATTGGGTTTAAGCTTGTAGATTCTAACGATCTTCCGGGGTACCGCCCAGTTGACATATGGAATTCGTCGTTGCTATGGGCGACACCGGTATCGAAGTCCTCTTACGATAGAACGCTTGCTTGAGATGCTTGCGCCGAGTCGAATAGAACTCCCTGCGATTGCAAATGTTGATGGTTGAATTCTTAGCGACTATTATAAGTCGGCAATGACGTAAGTATCGAACACCTTAGGGTGCGTGGAAAAGGAAAGCTTTGGAATTGAACGATTATCCATTAGAGGAGCCGAAATAAAAGGCATCCGTAGAGACCTTGGTAGTACCCTCCCCATTTGCAAATTATGTGGGGTATATCCCCAATCTATGATCTATCTTGACCTCTCTCCAAGAAAGAATTCTGATAAAGGATATATTCCTTCTTCGAAGTTATTTTATAACACTTGTGTTAAATCATATTTAATTTCAATTGTGTTAGAGGTTGTCACGATGCCTACTTTCAGGTTTTCGAAGCCCTGTCAAATGATATTATTCAAGCCTCCACTTTTCTTCAAATAATGAATAACCCTATGATGATACCTCACCACTTGCTTGTTAAGTACAAGTATCTTTTTGGTTATTCTTTTCTTTGGAAACCGCACCTTTGGAATATGTTCAATTTTAATCCAAGGTGTTCCTTTGAGAAATATCGTCGAAAGGCGATAATCATTAAATTGATCTAGAATTGCTTTCATACTTTTCAACTTCCACTGAGACGAACAACCCTATACTTATAGGGGCTACAAGGACTATCTGTCTATGTGATAGAAGTCTGATGGGACGCCATCACTTGTGAGTTGTGAAATACAAGAAGGCTAATTACCTTTAGTAATGTCTCAATCGAGGCACACAATGTTGAGTTCTTATGATCATGTTGATCTCTCGGTAAATTCTCTTACCTTCAATAAGGTTACCTTAAAACTCATAACCTTATGATCACCAGTGTGTGACGTTTTCATTGATATGGGAGCTATATTTTCAAGGCCCCATAATTTTTGTTATCCTCATTGAATTCCAAGGGGAGGCCAACCAGGTCAACTAAGTCAAGATTCGCTGATAGGAATTAGATTCGCAACGAAATCGCCTATGACAGGAACGAATCCCTAAGACGAATAGAATATTAGTGACATATCAATGAAATTTGTTTATTCTCCCAAGGATATTATGATAATGGAAAGGGGGTCAATCGATATATGTGAAAGGAATAGCGATGTGCCGTGAACTCCAGTGACAACGGTGTTAGATAGATGCCCTATAGTGGAATTGAGACTTTGGAGGAGTTGTTTACGAATGGACACTACCTCTGGGTTAGCAAGATAAGTACTGGCGATGGAGTCAGAGGGAGCTGGTATTGTGACTTGGGAAAGGTGCAGCGTGTTGTTTTTAGAGAAATAATTTCCGGAAATATGTGGAGACCCGGATGAAAATAAAAGTTAAAGAGTTAAAACAAGAAACCATGACTGTGACCGAGTATGAGGCCAAGTTTTTCAAATTATCGAGGTTTGTTCCGGAGTTTGTGAACACAGAAGAAAAGAAAGCCAGTAGGTTTCAACCAGGGCTACCTCCAACAAGCAACCCACTGTCAGGGCCTTTAAATAGCAGGTACCCTTCCATACTATTTAGACAGAGCTAATGTATCGTTGTATATCAAGAAGTTGCATGACAATTAAACCTTAAGGCCGAGCCGCTAAGGGAATAATTACAAGTAGAAATAGTCAATCGAGGGATTTTCCCATAAGACTGGTACATCCAGGTTGTGAACTAGAAATATGAGGTCGACACTTTTGATAGACCTGATTCCTTTCAAGTTGGGAGAAGTTGATATTATAATAAGGATGGGTTGGTTGACACCCAAAGGGGCCCAGACTGATTGTAAGGGAGAGAGAGTAATAAATAAAGGATAGAGATAGATTCAGAGATTCTTGAATATAGTTCAGACTAAGAAACTATTACGCCAGAGATACGAGGCTTAATTAGCTCTTATGGTTGACGCCAAGAAAAGAGACACCAAGTATAAAGGAAACTACAGTGGTTTTAGGAGGCTGTACAAGATCTTAATGCGCTACCAAATATCGATTGGGATGACATGAGAATGAATAACGAGTATTCAGGTTATAGTGCCGCATCTCCTGTTAGCCTCAGTGGGAATGAAAGAGTTAGCGACTCAGTTACAAGAATTGGTGGGCAAGAATATGATAAGACCCAGTGTACCACCGTGGAGAGCCCGGTGTTGTTGTAAGAGAGAAAGATGTTAGCACAAGATTATGCATCGAACCTCGAGAGTTGTATGAGTTCGACATGGAGAATAGGTACCCTTATAAATGATTGTTTGATCAGCGGAAGAACGCTGTGTATTTCCAAATTTATTTAAGAACTGGATGTCACTAGTTGGAAGTTAAATCCGAGGATATACCCAAGACTGCGATTCGTACTAGGAATAGACACTTCGAGTTTTCAGCGAGGTTATTTTGGGTTGACTAATGCACCCACAAATTTTTATGGAATGTAATGAATTGGCTTTGAGTTACCCGTGATAGCAGATAACATGAGATGGAGAAATGGCTAGAATTGACCTAGGATTATGACTGTGAGATACACTACCATCCAGGGAAGGCCAATGTGGTGGCCGATACCCTTAATTAAAATGAGACAGAGATGAATTCCGAATGATCGGGAATCAAAGGATGAGATTTTACACAAAACCCAAGTTAGTCCAACAAACTAGAAAGACAAAAGATTTCACCAACAAGCGGCTAGTGACAACCAAGACAGACAGAGAAAGTATGCGGACTAAGCCCGCGAGTATAGAGTTAGTACTGCTATTGATAAGCTAAATGGCATGTTGATGAATGACAAGCAAGTTTATATTGGTGTATTTTCTGTACAAACAAGATAGAGAATATGAGGTCAGAGATTCGTGATGCTAAAAGATATCCTCGTGGAAGGAACTAATGAGATTTGGAAAGAAAGGGAAGTTGAGTCCGAGATTCATTGGACCATCTGAGATTTTAAGATGCGCCAGGAAGGTGGCCTACGAGCCAGCCTTACCCCCCCCCCCCCCAAACTTGTAGAATGGTCATAACGGGGTTCATGTGTCAATGCTACGTCAGTATACTATAGATGCCCGACATATGTTAGAGTACGAGCAGGTAGATATACAACCTGGTCTGACTTACAAAGAACAACCTGAGGAAAATCAAGAAGTGGAAGAATCCACTTGGGAGTTAGAAAGTGCAATGGGAGAGAAGTACCCCCAGTTACTCCTAAGCTGATTCCGGGACGGAATCCTTTTAAGGAGGGGAGACTGTAATAACCTGAATTTTTGGTAAAATTAAAACTTTTCTTATTATGATTAAGTGCATCAGTGAATAGTGAATTTGGTGGATGAATAGTGATTTTGAGGGTTAAGAAAATTTTTCATGCCACCTATGTACGAGACGTAGTGTGAATATTCCGAAGTCATATTAGTGATCTACGGAGTAAATAAGTGAATGCAAAGACGATCGGAATTCAGAAATTCCAAATTTTATTTTGGTGTAGTATTTGACCGGGCAGTGAATTATATATTATTATATTCAAGAAATGAGATATTAAATTTGAGGATTTAATATTTTGGAATTTTATTATTTTATTAAAGTCGATTTAAGGATTCGATTGTTGGAGTGAATAGTGAATAGTTACTATTCACTGCGAGAATCGCGTAGAGTTTTATTCGCTCTTTTTAGGAAATATTTTTGAATCGTTGCAAGAGGAACAAAAACAAGGATGAATAGTAACATTGATGAATAGTACTCCAAGGTGAATAGTAAAATTTTATAGTCTCCGATTGATTCCATATTTCAGCGGAAGTTCAGGAATAATAAACGGTTACTAATCGCGTAGTCAGAAATCGCAAACGAAAACGAGAATCGAAAATCCGCTTGAAGGAGCAACTTTGAACGTTTCCTAAGCTTAAGGAAAAGAAATAAAATAGAAATGGAAATTAGAGGTTTGACAAGTCAAAGCTTACATGAGAAGCTTGGTTAGATATTAGTAGTATTATGACATAATCTTGATTTTAAATAAAGGATAAAACCAAGTAAATACAAGTCAACTAAGCTCATCCAAAACACTCCATTCTCATCCATTTTTGAAGCAAAAACCGTGGCCTTTCCTAGCTTGCTTGAATCTTGCTAACTTGCTTGAATCTTGATGAAAGTGCTTGGTGTTTAGTTTGATCATCTCACAAAGACAACCCCATTGATTCCTAGCTTTCATTTCCATCATCAACCACCAAAAACACTTGATTTCCACCATGATTCTTGAAGGAAAAATCTGGGTTTAATGTCTAAAAGCTTAGATGAGAGTTTGTAAGAGCAAGGCGAAGCTTGGATGGTTGTATACCGAGGTGTTAAAGGTAGAAGTCGCTTAACCGAAACTTTGTTGATTATTTTCATTTGTAATTTATGTTCATGAATTCGTTTTGACCTTGGATTGGAAGATTTGACTGAGTGAAGGGAGTATAAGGTGGATGGTGAGTTTGGGATTTATTGGTATTGATTTGGTTGTGTTTTGAAAATGGAAAACGTTAAGTTTTAAGCCGTCATAATGCCCGATTCTCGTTAACTCTAAAAACTGCCTAGAATCCGAAAACCTAACTGCCTCTTTTGGTTCAATGATGAACATGAGTGTGTAGAGCTTTGTTTCTAGTTTACGTGAGCGCAATAATCATGTCATTACGATTTACGGTTTATGAGATATGACCATTTTAGTGAAAGTGGTTCAAGGAATGAGATTGCAGAAATGTACCAACTTTGTGGCTATGTTTGAGACCCTTAAGAGTTGTTTTAAAATATGAAATTTTGTATTTAAGTGTCAAGGTCAGTTACGAAAGTTTGTACGAAGGTTTCGAGTCAAAAGATTATTTTTCGATTTTATAAAAATGTGTTAGCCGAGGTTGCGCAAGTGAAAACCACTAAGAACATGACTTAGAAACCAATGTTGTAAATGGTTAAGTATAACTTGTATTCGAGGATCGATTTCGGACTAAACCTACGACTTAAGTAATTGTCGATTAACATGGACTTAGTATGAGCCTATAACGAGCTAGTAATGCCTTGGTTGTGTTTCGCTTACGTGTTTAAGCATTGAGTACAAGTGGATTATCCAGGGGATTAATCGTGCATTTTCTTTGACTTTGTCTAGATTGTCCGACATCGTCGCGAACCCCTATCACTTCTCGAGCATCAGGCAAGTTTCTAAATCTATACTTTGAAGTATTGACCATATAATACTGCTTTTGCCATGTATAAAATTGGACAGTTTTGCGATATATCTTATTTCTTGTTGAAATGGATTTGACCTTTGGATTATATAAAATCTTTTGAGTTAAGTAGTTATGAACCGGTTTACCTGGTAGCTCTAAATATAAGAGCATATTCATTGTTTTCGACTCTAAATCGGGATTCGGTATTTTGAGATATGTAGATAGCCGTGGAAACCCGGAGGGATTCCATCGGCAGAATACTATGTATTTTGAGGATTGTTATTCGAGTATGACATCATTCGAGGAATGATATTTGATTACTATATCTTTCAAGGAATGTTATTTGAGTATTATCCCCAGCCGAGAAATACTATTTGAATACTATTTCAGTTATATATGCTAATGGAAGGCATAACTGTTTTCGAAAGTATATTTTGATACTTGCTTTATGATTTGATTATGGGCTTCTAAGCTAGATATGGGATATTAGTTAGAAGCCAGTTTTTTTTTATAAATGCCCTAGGTAAAGGGCGTATGATTTTATTCTTTAGACCGAAAGTAATTATATTTTCTGTATATGTTAAAGATTATTTTTTTCCGATAAAGATATCGGGTAACTGTTATTCGATGATTATTTATTTAATGAATATTATTTTTGAATATTCATTTAAGGTTTATTTATTTAATGAATATTATTTTGAATATTCATTTAATCCTTATTTATTTAATGAATATTATTTTTGAATATTCATTTAATCATTATTTATTTAATGAATATTATTTTTGAATATTCATTTAATCATTATTTACTTAATGAATATTATTTTCGAATATTCGTTTAAGGTTTACTTATTTAATAAATATTATTCTATTATTTATTAAATACTTTTAACACGTTTTAAAAATGAGAAATGTTATTTAAAGTTTATCCTCGACCTTTAATAATTACGAAGGATACTCTAAGCTGTATTATTAATTATTTTAAATCAAAAAGAGGTTCCCAAAACACCGTTTTCCATTTAAATCTATCTTTTAAGAGGATTTAAATACTCGCTCAACTACCAAAAATATGGGAAACCTGATTTAAGTGACTGCTACTCATTTTAAACTCTCAACTCAAAACTGTCAGGGGACAGATATTTTCTCGGAGCAATTTAATTGCTGCAAGTCAAATGTTGTATTACTACCTCAACGATCGAGGAGTAAATTGATGGAACAAGTCGATATCCATTAACA
Organism: Heracleum sosnowskyi; assembly: GCA_030848705.1. Taxonomy (NCBI): domain Eukaryota; kingdom Viridiplantae; phylum Streptophyta; class Magnoliopsida; order Apiales; family Apiaceae; genus Heracleum; species Heracleum sosnowskyi. Next base: position 79,747,495 of record CM061242.1, read on the forward strand.
AGCAATAGCTTGGGAAATATTGGAAAATCTTCTTTTCCAACCTAGATATAACTACTTAGTGGAGTCGTATCAACAAGTATTACACTTGGGGAAAGGAGGACGATCTTTACGTTTCAGAGTCACGGATTTCATCCGAACTAGAAGTGGTGTAAGAGGTCCAGTTGCGCCGACCCATCCATTTTATTGCCCCAAATGGGCCGGGAGATCCGGGAAGGCGGTAGACAATGTCAGGCTGTCGTGATTCTTCCATCTACATGTAGAAAACATATTTTTGTTGTACGACCTGCTACTGATCATAGTAAGGTTGGGACAACGGGCGCGGTAGCAACTCGGGTATTAGTTCATCACCAAATTTTGGATATTCCTGCAACCTGTATTGGGGAGAAGAACCGATCATGTTGACATGGGGTCGAAAAGTGTTCAAAGTAAATGAAGTTGCAATAAATCCTTGCAACTTCATCTTTTATTTTATGAGTTATGTCTCTGATAAAACCTTACTCAGATTATATATGCATAAGTGGATTTTGGGTTACGGAACATTATATGAAATTTTCCTCGTAACTTCATCTTTTATATCATATGACTCTGTGGATACCTTACATAACATGAGTTTTGGTAAGGGAGTTGTTTATACTGAATCACCTTATGACTTCATCTTTTAAGTTATATGTTGATATTCTGCTTACATAGCAGATATTTTTCGGAAAGGTTATATTGGTTTACTTTGAAACCTCATCTTTTATACTAGAACTTTGTTCATAATATAGTAAAAGTTTGCAGAAATATTATAAAAATGATATTTGAAATACAACAATGGTACTGTTTTTGGAATACATTCCGATAAGGAAATAATTTCAGTATCGAGATATTTTGACAAATTATTGTCTTATACCCGCTTTATTCTGGGTTGAGTTAAAGGCAGGATTATGCCATACTTTAATTACCTTGCTGAGCTATCGCTCACTCTTGCTATTGTTTCATAAATATTATATAGCAGCGAAGTAGGATACCAAGGATTCGGCGCACATCCCTCAGGCGAGTGGTAAGCGCAAGGCAGTCTCATGAGCAGTTTCTAGCAGTGATCCTGGAAGTAGTGTGAACCAGTCAGATCAAGCTGGAGCTTTTGGTATTCATCTTATGTATAGATATGAATGGTATGAGAGGGTGGTGAGTATTACATGGCTAAGTTGGTAATGTACCATTACTTAGGAGTTGTATCAGTAGCAAATTCAAAAGACATTTGGGTATTGTAATAAAGATTATTTATTCCGCAATGGTTGTAATTGTGTCGTTTCTGAGACTCTAACATGTGTGTGTGTGAGAGTTATATACATTATGGGGTCATAAGCAGATGAATTGTGTCTATTGCGAGTAAAGCAGGCAAGGCAAGAAGTAAGTGGATCGTGACTACTCTAAATCCCTGACCCCGGATTTGGGGCTGTTACAAAAACTCTGTCCTCGACTTCTTGAACTAGATTCCCAATTTCCGATGAGTTAGAAAACACTATTCACATTTAATTATCTTTAAATATCTTAAGATAATAATTGGGAATCTCTTTTTTAATATCTTTTCTGAAGATCAGAAATTTATATTTTTGTGTAAATAGTAGAACCTTTAATCATATAATAAGGTTCTATGATTTTTAAATCATATTTGGAATATTTTATAAATACCCAAATAATAAATATTGAATTATTATTCAATAATAATCCACTTAAATGAATATTCAAAGAAATATTTACTTAGTTAATAGATATTCAAAATAATATTTTTAATAATATTATTTAATATCACACATTAAATATCCAATAGTATATATATATTGGAATATTTAATCATCATATATAAAACATACTTGTCCCTGGACCCTCCAGTATCTGACAGTATTATTAAAATAAAGTAGTAATTTAACTCCCGGTCTATTATTTTAAAATCATCGTACGACTGCTCTATACTTAGAGCCTTTAAACCTCGGTTTATATCTAGTATTTACCTAGCATATAAACCTTATATCTTACGAAATCTTTTACTAAAAGCATAAACAGTTTAAAAATTTCTCACAGCATTAAAGCAGTATAGATATATATATATATATATATATCAATCACATAAATCACAACAGCATCATTTATATGATGTAGGGTTTGAAAACTTGCATGCATCTATCATGTGCATATTATCATCTCCATAATTTAAAAATCCAAACACATCCATATACGATGTACGGTTTGAAAGCATGCATCTATCATATGCATATTATCAGAATATTGTACTTTAAAATATAGCATGGAATGAGAAAACTTGCCTCGGGTCCTTGGTTGTTATGGGTTCAAGAACTTGCCGGGAAATCTTCCTTGATGCTTGGTGAAGACTAACAATAGCTTGTAAACTCTCCCTTGATCCTTAATCAACCTTGGGTATATAGTGAGGAAGCTATGGTTCAAATTTGGCGATTTTAGGATGAGTATATTTGGAGTTATGAAATTTTCTTTCCACCATGGTCAAGCTGGGCAGGAATTTGAGAGAAAATGAGGAAGATAAAATGGGCAGCGCTTGTAAGAAAGGCGAGTTTTAAGTGAGACCACTGTGACTCCTCCGTTGGACTAGAAATCAAACCATTGATGAATTTTGAATTGAAGTACTTAGTTCAAGGAAAAATTGGGAATCTCTTGATGATGGGATCATGGTCGTTTTAATAATAAAATCCCTAAATTTAAAATATTAAGTCACTTAGATGCCTTCCAATGGGCAACACTCGTCAAGACCTAGATCGAGAAAGAGTGGGTTCGCCAAAGCGAAGCACTCCAATCTATCGTGGTAAGGCGCGATGAAGTAAATGTGATACTTAACTGTTAGACCATTGGGTTAGACTTAACTAAGTTACCATAATAGGATTGTGAACTTAGAGGTGTTGATAGTAATTTTGTAGAGTTTCGTTCGCAGGGAAGGACTGATTTGAATATAAGTTCAAGTTGCTATTCCTGTAAATCTAGAAGTGAGAAGAATAATTGGGTGTTTGTTTACCAACTAAATTATAATAATGAGCAATTAAAAATTACGATTTAACGATGATTAAAAGCAATCCAGAAATCAGGGTTCTCCATTGGCATTAATGAATGTCAATCAATTTGTGATATTCAAGTCTCGTGCTCATGCTAAAACTATTCCTCTAATGTTTATATTATTCTCTCCCAAGATATAATATAATACCTACAACCATACCTCGAAGTCACTCCCATGATCAGTCAACATATAAATTGCAAGTGTTTAGCCCAAAGAATTTTAGTTTCGTAACTCGCTTATTAATCTCCCAATTAAATAAGTAAATTACGTCTGTTATATTATAAACTAGAATTATAACTCATCTCCCGAATTGTTACAATTCCTAAAGATACAATTAAGGGTTCGTGACTCCCTCAATTGTGTTAAGCACTCAACAACAGATTAACAAGGCCGAGAAATCACAATATAATCACACAATCATGTTTAACCAATGAATACTACCTAATTCCCGGATTAGGGAATTAGTTACCCATAATGAATGAAGAAATCAAACATATGTATATAACCAAAACCATGATTACAAGAGTATAGAGTTAAGAAAGATACAACTTGCTGAAATCTCTCAAACTTGGAGTGAATCCCTTCAATCCTCGCTCAAGTTTTCTCGATACTTTTCTCTCTATTCTTCTCTCTCAATTATCTCTTTTTTTATGCTCGTCTCTGACAATATGTATATAAACCTGATATAAAAGAGTTTTTAATACTCTCTAGGAAAATACAAGTAATTTCCCAAAATAAATTGGATTCTGAATGTCAAATTCGTAATCTGTCTTTCAGGCCTGTTTCGGGTCTGCTCCAGTTAGAATCTTGATTCTGGACCACCTTTGAGTTGTAGATAATTCTTTTATCTTCGTATGGGCTATAAGATCGTCCAATTCTGATGTCTAGAACTTTGGTTATGGCCCAAACAGTGATGTATACGCGTGCAGACCAGTAAATCCGAATTTTCTTGTAATTTAAGTTCAAATAACTCCAATTCCTTCCAAGTTTTGGAATTCTTTATTTCCTGTCATAAAACATTAAACTCTAATTAATAATAACCAATTATTAATAAAACACTATAAATATGAGAATAAAATCCTATAAAATATATATAAATATATACTCTATCAAGAGGCATGGAGTTGGGTATGATTTATTGGATAAAAGTGGACAAATGTTGTTCTACCAGACTTTCCAAGAGTTATATATGATATAATTGACAAGGGTTGTCTACCTAAATAAATCATGTTTTGGGAGTAAAGCCAAAGCTGACCTTAAGCATGACGAAATATGGATCTTGGCTCACTAGAAGGATTTAGAGTAATGCCTTCCGAATTAATAGTTAGGGCTATTGATTTGATAAAAATAGTGGGAGATATATATTGTGAATATATATGGATAATCACTTGAACATAATTTAATAAATCTGCAACTAACTTATTTTATGCATTTTAACATTGTAGATATCTAAATGGCAAACTCAAACAATTTCTCTGTGCGATCAGTCCTTGAGAAGGAAAAGCTGACGGGAACCAACTTCCTTGATTGGCAAAGGAATTTGAGGATTGTCCTCAGGCAGGAGCGAAACCTTTATGTCCTTGATATTCCTCACCCTGGACCTCTTGCTGCTGAAGCAACCGAGGCTCAACAAAATGCTTATTAGAAGCATCATGATGATTCTACGGATGTCTGTTGTTTGATGCTAGCGACTATGAGTCCTGAGCTTCAGAAACAACATGAGCGTATGGACGCTTATGACATGATAGAGCACCTCAAAAGGATGTTTGAGGGTCAAGCTCGTCAAGAGAGGTTTGATGTAAGCAAAGCGTTGTATGCATGCAAACAGGGAGATCGTGACCCGGTTGGACCGCATGTTCTAAAGATGATAGGGTATTTGGAAACCCTTGAGAATTTGGGTTACCCGGTTTTACCGGAACACCAAGCAGATTTGATCTTGCAGTCTTTGAACAACAACTACACTCAATTTGTTATAAACTATATTATGAGTGAGATAGACAAAACACCTACCGAACTATTGGCATTATTGAGGACTGCTGAGACCAATATGTCAAAGGCTAACCCTGCTCCCATAATGATGGTGAATAAAGGGAATGCCAAAGGAAAGGGGAAATGGAAAGGCAAGAAGAAGATTGGATCTAAATCTGCTAATCCGAAGCCTACTTTCAAAAAGGCTTTGAAGCCTACTGGAGGTGTTGCAAAAGGTGCTGCAAAGGGTGATGTATGTCACTTTTGCAAGAAGCCGGGTCATTGGAAGCGAAATTGTCAAGCTTATTTGGAAGATCTGAACCTGAAGGGAATGAAGTCTGTGAAGATTTCTGATTCAGGTATGTATGTTATAGAAGTCAATTTGTCTACTTCTACATCATGGGTATTGGATACTGGATGTGGTTATCACATTTGTATAAATGTGCAGGAACTGCGAAGGAGTAGGACTTTGGCGAAAGGAGAAGTCGACCTACGCGTTGGCAATGGAGCAAAGGTTGCTGCTTTGGCTGTAGGGACTTATAATTTATCGTTGCCCACTGGGCTTATTTTAGAACTTGAAAACTGTTTTTATGTGCCTGCGATTTGCAGAAACATTATTTCTGTTTCTTGTTTGGACAAGAAAGGTTTTTCCTTTACAATTCAGAACAATAGTTGTTCCTTTGGTTTGAATAATGTTACCTATGGGGTTGCACGTTTATTTAATGGTTTATATGTTCTTGATCTTGATATTCCTGTCTATAATTTAAATAATAAACGTATTAAGGCTAATGACTCAAATCAAACATACCTTTGGCATTGTCGTTTAGGCCATATAAATGAGAAATGCATTTCCAAGTTACATAAGGATGGATACTTGGATAAATTTGATTTTGAATCACACGAAGTATTAAAACTCTACGATCTGATCGTGGAGGTGAGTACCTAAGCTTAGAATTTAAGAATTTCTTAAAGGAGTGTGGTATTGTATCACAACTCACACCTCCTGGAACACCACAATGGAATGGTGTATCTGAAAGGAGAAATCGTACCTTGTTGGACATGGTGCGGTCGATGATGAGTCTAGCGGATCTTCCAATTAGTTTCTGGGGTTATGCTCTGGAAACGGCTGCACACACACTTAACCGAGTTCCTACTAAATCGGTTCAAACTACACCATATGAGATATGGACTGAGAAACGTCATAGCATGTCCTTTTTGAAAGTATGGGGATGCGAAGCGTTTGTGAAACGTTTAGTCACTGACAAGCTAGGACCGAAATCAGACAAATGTAATTTTGTGGGATACCCAAAAGAAACTAAAATCCCCACACTTAGTATTTTGTGGGATACCCAAATGTAATCCTCGTGCAAACTAATATAACATAACTATTAACTACTAACTAATACTACTTCCGTAGGTGATCACGGTTGCATTTGGCATATGCAACAAGCCCTTTAAACCCCTAGGTAGCCCTAGTGGACGAGTGAGGTCTCGTGAGGGTTTATAGAAGATAACCCACAAAATCCATCTAGCTCATGTAAAAGATTGCACGGTAATGCAACGCCACACATACAAGTCCTCTCATATTCCATCAACTCAAGAATCAAAGTGAATATGCAATATCTTGGTGTCGAAAATGCAAGTATTCACATAGTCTACTCAAAGAAATATGCATAAGTCCTCAAAAGTCCATGTCAAGTGCAAGAATAAGTTAGTAATCATGCTAAGCCCACAAGAATACACCATTGAGTCAAAACTTGGGATCTCATATACAAAAACAAGTAATAACTCACCTTTCACTCACAAAGAATATTCACTCAAGAACAAGGGCAAGTGTATCACTCAATTCCAACAAAGTCATAAGCATGCATTCACACTTGGTATCAATCTAACTTTGACACAACTTACATCAATGATGATAATCAAAAGGTCTTTATTCGGGTTGTAACGGGGCTAGGGACAAGGTATGTCAAGTAAAGCCAAATAAGGTGAAGTGTCAAAAGTTAGTAGATACCATAATAAATCATACACAACACCATACATCCTCCCTAAAACATGAATCTCAAATTTTCTTCAAACACAAAACTTGAGTAGTCGAACAAAGAAGGGTCTTAGACATAGCTATGCTCTCATATAGATAATCAATATATATTTTTCTCTTTTTTTTCTTTTCTTTTCTGTTTTTGTATTTTTGTATTTTTTCTTTTTTTTCCCCGAGAGCTAAGGAACTAATAGATAAGCAAGTACAATGACCCCCCAATATTCTTATGAAACTTGACTAACAAGTAAACAACCAAACCCGATATTTTCCCAAAGTAATGATCATCAATAAACCCCCACCCCCTTTTGCACACCTTATTACTCCCTCAAGTAGTCTACTAGCCTTTGACAATTTGGGTTCAAGTTAAAGTAAGGCCAATACAAGAAAAAGGTCTAGGCAAGTAATGTGGTGTGTCACCGAAAAAATAAGATTAAGCTCAACGAGGAAACTAATTGATCATGTATAAATGGTGTGGTAATATAGGAAATATGAGGTTATCCCTAAATGCCTTTATCATTTTATCACCAAATAATGTCATGTATCTCAAGAAAGGTCTCAAACAAGTGCTAGCAATGCACACAACATGTGGACACTCAAACAAATGAATGTAGAATGCAAAATATATGCATATAAGCTCAAAGTCTCACTTGGTGGAAAAATATAATCAATCCCAAGTAACATGTCTCTCTAATGCACCAACTTGTACTCAAAGCATTCAAACCAAATCATCTTGCACATATTCATATCCTTTTAACTACTTATCACATTCAATAAGTCTACTAGCTTTAACTTGCTAATGTATGTGTGTGCATAAGAACATAGTATATCACTTCTCAATCAAAAGCATCCAAAACATAAGATTACTACAGCATGTAAGGGTGCATCAAGCCAACTTACAACAAGCAATCTTAACAAGGCTAGAATTCTTTTTGGATTTTTTTAATTTTTTACTTTTTTTTTAGTTTTTTATTTTATGACTCTATATACAACTATTGGAAACACATCCCCACACTTAAATGGGTCAATGTCCTCATTGACACACTAAACAAAGAATTCTACAATACAAAAGAAAGAAAGAAGTACTCCCCTGTGCATACGCATGAAGTGCCGTGATCCATGACTACCGCGGTGTTGGTTGAGCAAAGTGAAACCTCATGTAGTCGAACATCTTAGTACTAGAAAAGATTTGCTGCCGCTGCTTCTTTTTGCTGGAGCCAGATTTTTGAGATTTCTTCTCTTCCCTCGCTCTTCTTTTTGTTCTGGTTATAGGCTTCATCGTAGCAGCTATTCAGTCCAGGAAGATTTAAACACCAACGGGCGTTCCCAGACACAAAAAGAAGACAACTTTTTTTAAGCTTTAAGCCTCTGGTAGCAACTATGACTCTACCAAAAGCCAGCAATCTCAAGAACCCTGCTTATGGTCTTCCAAAATCTGTGCTTTTTCTTTTCTTTTCCTTTCAGAACGCTGCTGATGCTGCAAACAGGCAAAACGCCGATGAAAGCTCGAGTGTGCTAGGGTTTAGGTGCCTGATGCGTTATGTTCTGCATGACCATGTCAAGGAGGTGCCTGAGCATGCTAAATCCCTCAAAAAGAAGCGAAGGGAGTGTTTTGAGTAGCATGGGCACGTTAGAAGTGTGCATGAACATGCAAAAACTGTTTTCTGCAAATAGTTTGCTTTCGGAATCAAACGAAACAATTTCGATAGACCCTTAAGCCTCTGTATCACGTATCATATACATACAGACCTCACCAGCTTCAATATATGTGTCAATACACATCATAACCATCAGTTTATATATATATATATATATATATATAAACAGAACAACATGCATAACATACAAAATCGCATACTAAATAGTCATGGCAGATTGTAAACATGCTATTATCATCAAAAACAGTAAACATATAAATGAATTAAAACTTTTCGCAAGTAGCTCTGATACCATTGAAGGGTTTCGGGCATCAAAACACAGCGAAAACATCGCTTTAAACAGAAATATTAATGAAACCCTCCGCATGATCCATGCGAAAAATGATATTTAATTCGTGGATTAGAATAAGTTTACCTTTTTGAAGCTTTACTAATTAAAATAGATGGAGGTCCTTGTTTGTTTGATCACCACGTATCCCGCCTTGAACGATCTACGCGCTAGAGGTATCCACATGAACGTCCGATTGTCCAACAACCAACGGAGATTGGTACTAGCCAAGAAGCAGCCTCAAATCTCTCTCTCTCTCTCTCTCTAGCCTCTCCTTGATGTAGAGCAGCTAGGGTTTTTTCTAAAATAATACATCTTAATGTATTTTTATGGAGAGAGGTTTTGGGCCTATACCTAATCTGATTGGCAAAACCCAATCTAATTATTAGTAGTATTTTATTATATTCGAATTATTATATAATTAATCAAGTCCTACTTAATTAATTCAATATAATAATAATAATTCATTTAAATTCGAAATTTAAATAAAACACTGTTTAAAACGTTCTTTGTGTGTAACCATATAGGTTATTATTACGTTGGCAATAATTTTAATATCATATAATAAAATTATAAACAATGAGCGGCATCTAGTAATACATCATTGCTACCCAAGTAATAATAATAATTGGTGATCCAATTAAACCTTTAGTGAATAATGTTCCATGTAATATAATCCTTTTAACCTTATATTATAGATTAAACTCGAGGCATGGTTCGTGTCACCCTCTTCGTCATTTAATCCTGGTTTACTTGATCAATGAGTAGACTATTAAACAAATCACTATTTGAGCATGGCCATGCATTTCATAGTCTCACTCAATCAAGAGGCCAATAATATCACTCCTGAAATAGGAGGGTTAATCATATATCTATCATTCATATTTCTCATATGATTCATACTATACCCAATGTCCACCTTTATCATTGCCCGGTCAAAGATAACTTTGAGTAGAATCAAAGTATATTAATTCTCATATAGAAATATAATGATTTCAAGTCTAAGGATCATTACACCATTATCACTGTGAGAATTACTTATGACACTTGATAACAATTACCATGAAGAATTCACACGGTGGGTCTATCCAGTGCCATGTTTTTCTAACATGCACTTATGTCTTTGACTTTAGTATCACCATACTAATAACCAATTAGATGTGGTCATCTATCAACAAACATATTAGTCTTAATGTATTATTATTGTCCTCAAATAGTAATACTCGACTAGGGATATTTAGGATTATAAACATTATTCATATAATCTCATTTCTAAGTCACATACTTAGAGATATAGAATTCATGCTTATATTCCAAGGACATTTATTATTCTAATATTTATATCGTAGTTAATAAAGACATAATAAATAAATAAATAAAGAAAATTCATAGAATATATTTATTAATAATCAAAATGTCTTTCCCAAGAACATTATAGTATTGTCTCTAGGGCACAAATACTAACAATATATACATATAAAATATAAATTTTGATTCTCATATAGAATATTACTATATATATATATATATATATATATATATATATATATATATAATAGAATAAACGATGTGCTACGAGACTTTATATAAGATAGTTCTCTCTAGAAGAATGACCATATATATATAAGTAGGATTCTAGAGTCTCGTTGAAGAATGGTATTCTACGAGACTCTAAAATGCTACCACATATATATATATATATATATAATTTTTTTTATTAGAATTGGTTATATTATTACTTTCTGATATTTTTAGAAAATAAGATGTTTTAGTTTGGAAAAATAGAAAAGGTACTCTGGATAATAATTTTTAGGATTTTATCAAACGATTCTCATCGATTTGATCAAAAATATCTATCGGTTGTAAATTGAGTTATCTATATGAACCAAACTACAAACCGACTACAAAATTTTCAATGTTTTATCTTTAATAGTATACTAGCCTATAACCCATGCAAGGCACGGGTCTTAAAAAATATTAACCTAAAAAATATAACTTGAATGGAAAATATTAAAATAAAATTAAAAATTAATATGATACATTATAAAATGAGAAACTTAAATATTAATTGGAACATAAAAAAATATAAAAAAAATACATATGGGGCTGAGAAAGATAAATGAGGTATTATTAATATTATTTTATAATAAAATAATATTAATAATAAGGACATATAGAAAATCTAAAATGTTTTAATTAACAAAAAGTAATTGTCCGTGATATTTTTAGAAGTGTTTTAATTATATTAATTGTATTTATTAAAAAAATACGTTGACATGTTAAAATAATAAGTTTTTTTAATAATGACAAATAGAAAAGCTAATATGTTTTAATTAAAAAAAAGTAACTGCCCGTAATATTTTTAGATGTGTTTTAATTATATTAATTGTATTTGTTAAAAAAATGTGTTGACTTGTTAAAATAGGCAAGTTTTTTTTAAATAATTAAAAGTATTAAAAATAGGTTTTAGAATATATAATTAAGTGTTGTACTTGATATTTTTGGAAAAGAAAAATTTTAATGATAACAAATAAAAAAGGTAATATATTTTAATTTAAAGGTAATTTCCCGTGATATTTTCGGAAAAGAAGTAGATTTTGTTAGAAAAAATGTTGTAACTATAAAAGGCAATCAACTAGTTATTATTTTATATTATTTTATTATTTATTAAATAGAGTATTAAAATATGTTTTAAAATAAATAAGTAAGGATTGCACCTCATATTTTTAGAAAATAGAGATTTTAGTGATAACAAATATAAAAGATAATATGTTTTAATTTAAAGGTAATTGACGTGATATTTTTGAAAAATGAGTAGATTTTGTTAAAAAAATAATAATTATAAAAGACAATCAGCTAGTTACTATTTTTATATTATTTTATTATTTATTAAATAGAGTATTAAAATAGGTTTTAAAATAAATAAATAAGAATTGCACCTCATATTTTTGGAAAACGGAGATTTTAGTGATAATAAATATAAAAGGTAATATGTTTTAATTTAAAAATAATTGTCGTGATATTTTTGGAAAATGAGTAGATTTTGTTAGAAAAAAATATTTTAATTATAAAAGGAAATCATCTAGTTACTATTTTTATATTTTTATATTATTTATTAAATATAATAAAGTACCGAAAACCGAAAACCAAAACTTTCAATGTTTCGGCTTTAATAATATAGTATATATATATATATATATATATATATATATATATATATTTATACTATTATATTAAAGACGAAACATTGAAAGTTTTGTAGTCTGGTCATTAAAGTTTTTGTAGTCTGGTCACTCCATTCATAGCCGTTAGATATTTTTGATCAAGTCGATGAGAACCGTTACATAAAATATTAAAATTACTATATAGAATATCTTTTCTATTTTTACTAACTAAAACATCTCATTTTCCAAAAATATCACAGACAGTTTAATTTAATAAAATAACATAATAATGTTATAATGGCTAATAAACAACCCATTACCATTTTTAGCCAAAATGTATATATTTTTATATCTTCTAACTAAAATTTCTATTTTTCTTAAATAAAACCTCTAATTTTCCAAAAATATCACGAACAGTTCTATTTAATAAAATAAAATTATAATATTATAATTATAAATGACTAACCGATTAGCTTTTTTTCCAAAACTTATATTCTTTTTTATATTTTCTAACTAATATTTCTCCTAACTAAAACCTCAAAAATATCACGGGCTATTCCATTTAGTAGCATAAAATACTAATATTATGAATTTATCTCTATATCTATACTATATTATTAAAGACGAAACATTGAAAGTTTTGGTACCAGTTTTTTGATACAATACTTGCCCTATTTAATAGTTTATTTAATTATTATGATCAATTACCCTTTCAATTAAAATATATTACCATTTTTTTTAAAAAAAACCACGAGCAATTTTCTTTTCAGCTAAAACATGTTACTTTTTCTATTTCCCTTGCTAAAATCCCTCATTTTCCAAATATATCACGAGCAAACCCTTACATATTTACTTTAAAATCTATTTTAATACTTTTAATTGACAATTAGCTTTTTCAACTAAAACATGTCACCTTTTATATTTTTCTTACTAAACCCCCTCTTTTTTCAAAAATATCACGGGCAAATCGTTACTTTTATATTTTAAAATTCAACAAAAACATGTTACTTTCTATTTTTCTTACTAAAACCCATCTTTTTCCAAAATATCATGGGCAAACTGTTACTTATTTATTTTAAAATTCATTTTAATACTTTTAATTGTTTAAAAATGTTTAACACACCAACTTATTTTTTTTAATAAATGCAATTAATAAAATATAAAATATAAATAATAAAATTAACAATTATTAAAAACAACTCGTGCATCATACGGGTTTTAAGCTATATTATTAAAGACGAAACATTAAAAGTTTGGTAGTCGGATAGACGGACGGTCGGTACTTAGTGATTTTACTTAATTACCCTTACTTATTTTTTTTAAAAACTATCACTAAATAATAACATTATTTATAACCAATTACATTTTCAGCTAAAATGCATTACCTTTTTTTATTTTTTTCTTACAAAATCCTTTCTTTTTCTAAAAAAAAACACGGGCGGTTATCCTTTTTAACAAAAACATGCTACTCTTTCTATTTTTCCTTACTAAAATCCCTCATTTTCCAAAAATATCACGGACAAAGCCTTACTTATTTATTTTAAAATCTATTTTAATACTTTTAATTATGAACACTTTTTCAGCTGAAACGTGTTACTTTTTCTATTTTGTTTATTTTCTAAAACATTTATTATTAAATAATAACATTTTTATAACCAACTACATTTTCAGCTAAAATACATTATCTTTTCTAACAAAATCTTCTCTTTTTCTAAAAAAATCACTTGCAATTACCTTTTTCAACTAAAATATGTTACTCTTTCTAATTTTTCCTTACTAAACCCCTCATTTTTCAAAAATATCCCGGATAAATCCTTACTTATTTATTATGAAGCCTATTTAAATACTTTTAATTACGGACACTTACCTTTTCAGCAAAAACATGTTTCTTTTTTTATTTTTCCTTACTAAGACCTCTCCTTTTCCAAAAATATCACGGGCAAACAGTTATTAATTTATCTTAAAACTATTTTCATACTTTTAATTATTTAAAAAATTTTAACACGCATACTTATTTTTTTAGCAAATGCAGATTAATAGAATATTAAAACATAATTAATAAAAATAATAATTATTAATAACAATCCGTGCATCGCACTAAAACCCGTGCGATGCACGGATTGTTATTAATAATTATTATTTTTATTAATTATGTTTTAATATTCTATTAATCTGCATTTGCTAAAAAAATAAGTAGACCTGTTAATTTTTTTTAAACAATTAAAAGTATTAAAATAGATTTTAAAGTAAATTAATAACTGTTTTTCCGTGAAATTTTTGGAAAAGGAGGGGTCTTAGTAAGGAAAAATAGAAAAAATAACATGTTTTAGCTGAAAAGGTAAGTGCCCGTAATTAAAAATATTTAAATAGATTTCAAAATAAATAAGTAAGGATTTGCCCGGGATATTTTTGGAAAATTAGGGGTTTTAGTAAAGAAAAATAGAAAGAGTAACATGTTTTTGTTAAAAAAGATAATCGCCCGTGTTTTTTTTAGAAAAAGAGAGGATTTTGTTCGAAAAAAATAAAAAAAAGGTAATGTATTTTAGCTGAAAAGGTAATTGGTTATAAGTAATGTTATTATTTAGTGATAGTTTTAAGAAAAAAAATAAGTAAGGCTAATTAAGTAAAATAACTAAGTACTGACCGTCCGTCCGCCCGACTACCAAACTTTTAATGTTTCGTATTTAATAATATAGCTTAAAACCCGTTCGATGCACGAATTGTTTTTAATAATTGTTAATTTTATTATTTGTATTTTATATTTTGTTAATTGCATTTATTAAAAAAAATAAGTAGGCGTGTTAAACATTTTTAAATAATTAAAAGTATTAAAATAGATTTTAAAATAAATAAGTAACGGTTTGCCCGTGATATTTTGGAAAAATAGGGGTTTTAGTAAGAAAAATAGAAATTAACATGTTTTCGTTGAATTTTAAAATATAAAAGTAACGATTTGCCCGTGATATTTTTGAAAAAAGAGGGGGTTTAGTAAGAAAAATAGAAAAGGTGACATGTTTTAGTTGAAAAAGGTAATTGTCAATTAAAATTATTTAAATAGATTTTAAAATAAATAAGTAAGGGTTTGCCCGTGATATATTTGGAAAAAGAGTGATTTTACTAAGGAAAATATAAAATATAACATGTTTTAGCTGAAAAAGGTAATTGCCCGTGATTTTTCTAAAAAAAGAGGGGAAATGTAATTGCCAATTAAAAGTATTAAAATATGTTTTAAAATAAATAAGTAAGGGTTTGCTCGTGATATATTTGGAAAATGAGGGATTTTAGTAAGGGAAATAGAAAAAGTAAAATGTTCCCGTGATTTTTTTAGAAAAAAATGGTAATGTATTTTAACTAAAAGGGTAACTGATTATAATAATTTTTATAATAATTAAATAAACAATTAAATAAGATAAGTACCGTACCAAAAAACAGGTACAAAAACTTTTAATGTTTCGTCTTTAATAATATAGTATATATATACTATATTATTAAAGACGAAACATTAAAAGTTTTGGTCGGTCGGTCGGTATTTGGGTCGGGCCTATCTATAATTTGGGTCGGGCCTATATATAACCAATTTATTTATAATCAATTACTTTTTTCAGCTAAAATACATTACCTATTTTATCTATTTTTCTAACTAAAACAACTCATCTTATAAAAATAAAATAGGTAATATATATATATATATATATAATGGTAATATTATAACTGATTACTTTTATCAGCTAAAACACATTATATATTTTACATTTTCTAACTAAAACAACTCGTGTTCTAAATATTACACATGCAAAATAAATATGTAATGGTAATATTGTTATATATAATTATTAATAAATAATCACTTACCCTTTTCAGCTAAACACATAATCTTTTTTATTTTTTTTAACTTAAACAACTAATTTTTCTAAAAGTAACACGAGCACTATACATATAGAAAGGTAATATAATTTTCTGTTTTATAATTTAAACAACTAATTTTCTAAAATTAACATGGACAATATATATATATAAATTTAATATAATTTTATATAATTATTAATAAGTAACAAAATGTCTTTTTAAGGACATTGTCTGTTTTATATTTTTTAATTGAAACAACTCATATTCGAATTAATACAAACACGGGCAAAATATAGAAATAATGAAAATATTACTATATTAAACTTATAAAATCTATGTTTAATATAATTTTTTATAATATTCAATTTAAATAAGATAATTAATAAAAAAATAAAAGTAATAACATATGTTAAAAGAAACTCGGCACATTACATGACACATTTTTTGTTATTTGGACTTTAGTCACTCTTAGATTTTTTTAAGAGCAAATAAATACGAACCGTTAAATTTATTATTTAAAAATATTTTTCTTTTTTAATATCTAAAATACTACTAAAGATTACGTCAAAAATTTATTAAATTAAAATACCTAAATTGTTAGATATATAAATACAATTTATTATATACACATATAAATATATATTAAAATTTCATCAAAAAGGATATAATTACAAAAATCTAAATAAAAAAAAATATTAAAGAAAACTGTGCATCGTAGGGAATATAATCTAGTGTATATATATATATATATATATACTAGCTTAAAACCCGTGCGATGCACGGATTGTTATTAATAATTATTTTTTATTATTTATGTTTTAATATTCTATTAAATTGCATTTCCTAAAAAAAATAAGTAGGCATGTTAAACTTTTTTAAATAATTAAAAGTATTAAAATAAATTAATAACTGTTTATCCGGGATATTTTTGGAAAAGGAGGGTCTTAGTAAGGAAAAATAGAAAAAATAACATGTTTTAGGTGAAAATGTAAGTGCCCGTAATTAAAAGTTTTAAATAGGTTTCAAAATAAATAAGTAAGGATTTGTCCGGGATATTTTTGGAAAATGAAGGTTTTTAGTAAGGAAAAATAGAAAGAGTAACATGATTTAGTTGAAAAGGGTAATTGCCCGTGATTTTTTTAGAAAAAAGAGAGGATTTTGTTAGAAAAAATAGAAAAGGTAATGTATTTTAGCTGAAAAGGTAGTTGGTTATAAAAATGTTATTATTTGTTAGCAATGAATATCACCTAGAAACTAGACAGAGGGGGGGGGGGGGGGTGAATGGATAGTTTGATGGATTTTGGTTTTCTTGAAACTAAATATAAACTGTAAATGATTATGCTATGCAATATGCGGAAAGTAAACAACACACACAATCACTTTAATCTACTTTGTATAAGCAAATTAAATACTACAGCTTTCCAAGAAATTCACAATCGAATTTCTGGCTTCTAAACAAGAACAGTTTGAACTTGCTTGCTTACAGAGAAAAGAGCTTAGCAAATAACTATGTGTATCTCTCTTTTTTTGGCTAACAATAGGATGTGCATGATATATATAAGCCCTATACAAACTAGTGCACACACCTATTTTTACACAGTTACCCCTTGCTGAAAGTCCAACTTGTCCTGCCATAAGACGTTAACTGTGTCAGGAAGGACCACCTGCTTTTCGGAGTCTTTCCCGTTTCTGTAGCTGCTTGTCTCTTATCTTTCTCTCCAAGTTTAGCTGTAGATTTGCCATCTGTTCTTTGGACCACCTTGCCAGAACAAATGCTTCAGTATTTGTCTCTTTTGATTCTTGATTCTGTACCTTGATTTGTCTTGTTGTAAACGGCTAAGTGTTGATATCGTGAACTCCACTTCATTCCTGACTTCGCGATCTCACTTGTGAGGACTACGCGATATAGCCTTTGAAGACTTTGCGACATAGGTCATTTGAAGACTATGCGACATAGGTCATTTGACGACTATGCGACATAGGTCATTTGACGACTATGCGACATAGGTCATTTGATGACTATGCGACATAGGTCATTTGATGACTATGCGACATAGGGCTTCTGAGGACTTCACGATCTAGGCTTCTTTGACTTTGCTGACTTCAACACTTCACGACATGTGTCTTGAGGACTTCTCGACATAGTACAAAATGGACTATGCGATATAGTACTTCACGACATGGATATTGGTGACTTCACGACATAGCTTTCTTCTGACTTTGCTATATAATGCCTTAGACAAATTTCTGCAACTTATTTCTTCATAGCCTTATTTATCTCTATCCTGCTGCATGAACACTTCTGAACTTCTACCAGGACAATTATTCAATGGCCTATATACAATCTAGATGCAAGAAACTTTACTAAGCTCATTATAACTTTGAGCATACATGGTCAAGCTAATGTTCATGAGAACAAGACAAGTACATTTAGAGACCTATACTATATCCCAGTGATAGAACTCACTAGGTCATGTAATGTGACATAGTCACATAGTGTAGGCTTGTTAATAGTGGTATCCAGACATGTCTTGAGCCTAACAATCTCCCCCAAATTGTGAGTAAGACCCTTAGGCACAATTTCATGTCTGATAACAAGCCTAACTTACATAAAAGGAAATTCAGTAACAGAGAGGACAATTCATGAACATTGAGATAAGAAATTTGATTACATAGAAAAATTGAAGGCTTACAGATTACTTTTGTTGCTCAACAGCTTCAGCTTCCAATTGCTTCTCTAGTAAATCATCATATATCTTCTTTTTCCTTATCTCTTCTCTTCTCTTCATGTCTATGATGGCTTCTTGAAGTTCTTCTCTTGCAATCAGTTCTTCAATGAGAGGTGAGCCTTTCAAGTCATCAATTGCAGCCTTGAGTGCACTTTCTACATAGGAGTCAAGAAACTCCATCCTTATTTTGCTTTGACCTCCATTTGAGTTTTTGTACTCCACAATGTAAGGATTTTGTTTGACCCTGCACATCCCTTTCTGCCTTAGCTCCTTAGCCCTCTTCTCCATCTCAGCCATTTCTTTCTCTCTTTGTATGTTTTTCTCTTCATTCTCTTTCCTCATGTTTTCTTCATAATCAACATGCATTTTCAAGTACCTGGAAATATCTATCTTCCATGTTTTTTCTTCTTTTTCTTCAAAATTCAGTAAGGCATTTATCCTTTCAAGCTCATACTTATAGAAATATTGCCAGCTTCCTTGCTTCATTATCCTTTCTCTTCCATCAGTGTACTTGATCTCTAGATGATCCAACTTCACTTTGACTTCAAAGATCCTTTGAGCCCTCAAAAATGCTAGGGCATCTTCATCATAGTCCTCATCTAGTGGAAGCACATTGATGCCAATAACATTTGTGAGTTTTCCAGTCTTCTTTGTTATCCTTATCCTTCTGGGTACACTCTTGATCTTCAAATGCTTCACAGGAGATACCTTTCTGGAACAAGGAGAATTAGTCTTCAGTGCCACATCACTTGGAAGTAGCTTCATTCCCTTCCCCTTCATCCACTGTAACACTCCACTAGCTGTAACTTTGTGGAAGTGTTTTCTTGATATTCCTTTTGTGGCTTCATCTTTCTTCTGTGGCAATTCAGGTTCAGAAGTCTTAGATAATGATTTTGGAGGATCATTACTAACAGTACCCACCCTAGACTTAGAGTCTTGTGTTTTGGTTAAAGTACTATTAGAAATGTCCTTGACTTGCTGAATTCCACTTCTTGTTCTCTTTGCTGATTCTTTTATCCCCTTGTAATCCCTCTTGCTATCATCAGCATCTTTTGTCTTCTTTGAGAATTTGCTTTTGCTGCTGTCACTTGGTCCATCCTTATTACTCCTAGAAAGAGATCTCCTTCTGTAGGTTTTCTCCTCATCATCATCCTCACTATCCTTCTTCTTGCTCTTTTCTTTGACAGATTCAGGAATAACTCCATGAATCAGAAAAGATTGTAGAGTGTGAATCATCTCTTGCTCCTCAGCTGTCCTAGCTCCTCTCTTAGCTCTCAGCATTTGCAGCACCTGGTTGATCTTTGCATTGTTCTTCATTAAAAGGTCTGAGGGAATTACTAGTTGGTCAATAGTACTGTCTTGAGATAGGCTTTGGTAAATTATTGTCCTTGTCTTGGATATAACCTCAGGCAATCTTTTCTTCTGGTCCATCTTCAAGTCATTATAAAGACTTTCATTGTTCATCCCATGCTTTTCAATCAAAT
Organism: Heracleum sosnowskyi; assembly: GCA_030848705.1. Classification (NCBI taxonomy): domain Eukaryota; kingdom Viridiplantae; phylum Streptophyta; class Magnoliopsida; order Apiales; family Apiaceae; genus Heracleum; species Heracleum sosnowskyi. The sequence continues at coordinate 79,767,774 of CM061242.1, forward strand.
CCAGAATGATTGACAGCTCAGTAAATCTCAGTTTCTCTAGAGTTTGAAAAGCTAGGTGCCACAAGCAGTTGTCCTTGCACACCATGATTATCTCTCTTAGATGGACATCCTTGATTTTCCTTACTGCCACTGTGAAATATTTGATGCTTTCCTTGATCTTCTGTCTGTACATCCTTGCATCTCCTTGAGCACTACTGTAGATGGCTTTCAGAAACTCCAGGAAGACCTCATCATGATAGATGTTTGAATTGGCAACTTCCTGTAGCTTGGCCTCTGTGATTGTTGTAGTTTTGACAGGTTGAGCATTGGGAGTAGGTTGAGCAGGATGAGGAGTTGAGATATCTTTAGGCATTGTGGATGGATAGTAGGTGGATGAGATTGTGCTCTTTTGACCTTCTGCACTTCTGACCTTATGCACTTATGACCTCTACAGGGGGAAGAATGATTGGCTTTATGGTTTCTTCAATGAGTTTGCCCTTGCCCTTATGCTTTGGCTGCTTGGTAGGTACTCCCCCTCTCTGGTTCAGAATGACCTCCTTTTGTTTCTCCCCCTTAGGCTTGGGATCAGACAAGATGTCTTGAGCTTCCCCAGGGATAGGCAGGTTCATTTGTTTCATCATTGAAGTCAGCATCTGTTGTTGCACCAGCAGGATATTGGAGGTGTTGTTGCCTTGGTCATCCAACTTGTCATTGAGCTGTTTTAGAGAATTGGCAAGCACCCTGTTTTCATCTTTCAGAGAGGCCACTTCTCTTTCAAGACCATCCACCTTTGAGAATAGCTGTTGAGACTTGAAAGAATTGAGAGATTGATCCTTGAGCTTGGCAAAGTCAAATTTGGAGATGTTTGACAGAGGGACCTCATCCACCAATTTGTCACCATATTGATTCTTCCAAATTACATTCAGCATTGCATTTGAGTTGATATTGGCCTTGATTTGATTTTCCAGGGTTGTAGCCAGCTTCCTGATGTTGTCTGTGACCATGGCCAGAGAGAGGTCCATCATGTTTACAGTAGAGTTTGTCTTCTGGATTTCTTTAAGGATGCCATCCACCTTGGGAAAATCAGAGAGATATGAGTTTCTGAGCTGAGTGAGGGATCTGTCTGTCGCCTCCTGGATTGAAGAAATCTCTGATTGAAGCCCTTTCCCAAGATAGTGCAGAGCCTTTAATTGATTCCTGTAGACATCATTAACAGCATCATAGATGGCAGCAGGAGAAAGATCCATTGCATTGGAGCCCAGAGAAGTGAGGTAGTCTTCTCTTAGAAAAGCTAGGGCATCCTTGAGCTTGAGAGTCCTCTTAGCATCCAACCAGGCATCCACATTTCCCTCTGGTTCAGCTGCATCCACTATCTTCTCCTGTTGAGCTTCAACATCCTCCTTGTGGCAGAGTAAAATGGCTTCATAATCAGCATTTGGGAGATTTGAGGTGAGGAGATGTTGAGCTATCTTTGAGAACTCATCAATTTGTGCCACATGGAGATCTTGTATGGCTTCTTCTGTCATTTTGGAAGGCACAAATGAGGATCTTGAAGGCCTGTCATGGTGCACAGGCTTCAACCATTCTGACATAGTGGCCTGAGCCAAGTGAGAGCTAGTGCTAGGCACTTCATGAGATGTAGGATTTTGAGTCTCCTCCAGCCTTGGAATGGCTGTAGGGTCTGATGTTGTCTCCATTGAAATGGGATGTGTTACAACATCAGCCCTATTTGTCTGTGAAGACAGTTCCACATCCTGAAGGATGGGAGAATTTGGCATAGAGTCTCCAGTGAAAACTGGTGAATCCTCCATGTTTGTGTTGGTGTCATTAGGATATGCCCCAGCATGCATTCCCTGACCAACTAGATGTGGTTCCTGGGTGGTGAGCATAGTGTCATGCACCATGTCACTTGAAATTGGCTCAATCACAGGAGAGAATTGTGATTGATCAAAGGCAAGATTGTCATTGGAATGACTCTCTTGTTCAGAAGAAATTTTAATGGAAGAATCTGAGAGAGAAGTGGGGTTTAGATTAGAGTTTGGCAACTCCCCCTGAGAAATAGGAGGAGTTTCAACAGTGATGTGCTCTCCACTCTGTGTATGATTAGCCTTATCACTCCTAGGGTCAAGAGTGAGGTCTTGACCCTGTGCAGACTCTGTACAGGGTGCAGTGGGGAGGCTGCTCTTTTCAATGCCAATGACCTGTTGAGAGGCCATAGACAGTAACAGGTGTACCCCTTTTTCCACATCTGAATCCTGTTGGGAGGATGCAGTGGTGGCTATAGATTTTGACTTCTTCTTTTGTCTGGTGAGAGGTGACTCAGGATTCTCACTTTCTATCTCTACAGATTCATTGATCACTGTTAGGGCTCTCTTCTTTGTCTTCTTTTTAGTAACATCAACCTTTTGAGAGATTGATGCACTTGGCTGCCTAACCTCTACAGTGGTGTTTTCAGTAGGATTGCTGGATGGGATAGGAAGGCTGGGGTTAGACTGTGTAGCACCTTCAGTCTTAGCCTTCCCTGTCCAGGAAAGTTCATGGTATATGGGCTTATCAAGTGGATAAGACTCAAATGTGTCCTGCATATGCTTGATCACACTTAGAATCACATCCACTTGATTCCTTGTGTCCAATGAACCAAATAGTACTTTGGACATGGACTTGGAATAAGCCATTTTAGTTTTATCTATACCCTCCAATTCATGGATATTTGCATCAAGAAAATTTAAAATAACTTGAAGGAAACGAGGGTAAAAGATGTCATTACCTCTACCACGAACGGTCCTGCCTAGCCTCTGAGCCAATTCTTTGAGAATTATGGCTCCCACATTGATCTCCTGGTTGTTGGCCAGGGAGTAGGCTAGCTTCACAGCAATGTGACTGATATGGTCCCATCCTGTCTTCCTGCAGAGAAACACCTTCTGGAGTGCGTCAAACAGAAATGACCACTCCCTTCTTACAAACTTCTTGTTTAGCTTTCCAGTATCTATCTCATCTGCATACCGAATGAAGGTCATGAAGTCTACAATTTGAGCATCAGTAGCTTCTTGGTCATGACCCTCCACCTTGAACCCCAAAGCTTCATTGATTTCCCTTTCACCAAATTGAAAGTGTTTGCCTCCAATTGAACAACTAACCTCCTGGAATGAGGTTCCATCTTCCCTAGTCATTGTTGATACCAACGCCGTTCTCCAGAATCCTTCCAACACATCGACATATAAGGTAGGGTTCAGGGTTAGGGCTTGGCGTAGGTAGGAAGTGTTCAAGAACCGTACAAAACACTTGTACCTTGGGTTAGCCTCAGCCTCAGAGGGAATGGTGAGAAGATTGGTTTATTTGGGAATGGTTAAAGGGATAGAGGATGATACTGTTTGAGATTTGGGTGCCATTTCAAGAGAGAGAGTGAAAAAGAGAGTAGAGAATTTGTGCTTAGGTTTGAGAGTTTGAGAGCAATAGACAAGATGAAAAGTTGTGAACGGTTAGAAAAGGGTATTTATATGATAGAGACACTGCGATATGGAGTTATGAATTTGTACAGTCTATTTGTATGTCGCGAAGTCAAAAATGGCCTGTACCGCAAAGTCTTGCACAGTATATCGCATAGTCTCAGAAATGAACTATGTCGCAAAGTCCTCAAGATGAAAGGATCGGGGAGACTTTGCGATATAGTAGAAATACCCTGTCTAAAGCTCTCTTTTAGGAATTTTAATCAAATTATCAGACTTTTATCAAATTTTGAAATAAAATAATTTAAATCAAAATTCTGTCAAATGTGGAGACTTGTCGATATAGTTATTCTAAGTCGCGAAGTCATAAAATGAACTATGTCGCAAACTCATGAAATGAACTATGTCGCGAAGTCTCACAATCTCAACAGTTTGCGATATAAGTCTGTTTTATTTGAACTATGTCGTGAACTCTGAAAATCATCTATATCGAGATGTCTCAAAAGCTCACAACTTTACTAATAAATGTGATTTTGAAAAATATGCAGTAAAATACTGAAATATTTATAAATCATATCTCAGCTAATTTTCACTCCAAACAAATAGAGCATTTAAATACAGTGAAAATTTACTGCTGCAACAATTTACTGGCATACTTACTTAGAGCAACTAAATGAAGGATTGAGCATTCCAATTTCACTCACAAGTCTGTTGAAGACTGCTTCATTCAGAGGTTTAGTAAAGATGTCAGCTAATTGTTTCTCAGTTGGAACATAAGAGACTTCTATGGTACCATTTGCAGCATGTTCCCTAATGAAATGGTACCTGATCTCAATGTGCTTTGTAGTAGAATGATTAACAGGATTGACAACTATGGATATTGCACTAGTATTATCACACATTAGTGGAATGTGTTCTAACACTAGCCCATAATCCATGAGTTGATTTTTAATCCAAAGCAATTGAGCACAGCAACTTCCAGCAGCAATATATTCAGCCTCATCTGTGGATGTTGCTGTGGACTGTTGTTTCTTACTAAACCAGGACACTAACCTTTGACCTAGGAATTGACAGCTTCCAGAGGTGCTCTTCCTGTCAATTCTGCATCCAGCATAATCAGAATCTGTGTAACCAACCAGGTTGAACCCAGTGCCCTTTGGATACCATAGCCCAAGATTAGGAGTCCCCTTCAGATACTTGAAGATCCTTTTGATAGCCATCATGTGAGATTCCTTGGGATCAGACTCGAACCTTGCACAAAGGCATGTGGCAAACATGATGTCTGGCCTGCTAGCTGTGAGATAGAGTAGGGATCCAACCATTCCTCTATAAACCTTGATATCAACTCTCTTGCCTTTCTTGTCTTCATCCAGCTTGATTGCAGTAGACATAGGAGTTTTAGCTGGGGATGACTCTTCTAAACCATATTTCTTTAAAAGATCCTTGACATATGTACTTGCAGGCCTAGAAAGTAGGTTAACTCTCCCATCATACTCATCTCATATTTACTTTGCATCAACTTAGAGAACCTTTCACAGAGTTTTTCATTTGAAGAGCCAAAGATGATATCATCCACATAGATTTGAACAAGAATGATATCATTTCCATGCTTCTTGAAGAATAGGGTTTTGTCAATTGTACCCCTGGTGAATTGATGCTCAAGAAGGAATTGAGATAGAGTCTCATACCAGGCTCTTGGTGCCTATTTGAGTCCATAGAGTGCCTTGAGCAGTCTATACACAAAGTTTGGGAAGTCTTCACTTTCAAAGCCAGGTGGTTGAGACACATAAACTTCTTCAGCAAGATCACCATTGAGAAATGCACTTTTCACATCCATTTGATACACCTTAAAATCTGAGTGAGCTGCAAAAGCCAGGAAGATTCTGATGGCTTCCATTCTAGCTACAGGTGCAAATGTCTCATCATAGTCAATGCCTTCTTGCTGACAATATCCTTTGGCAACCAGCCTTGCTTTGTTTCTAATTACCACTCCTTCTTCATCCATCTTGTTTCTGAACACCCATTTGGTGTCAATAACATTCTTTCCTTTTGGAGGAGGTACTAGTTCCCATACTTTGTTTTTCTCAAATTGATTCAACTCTTCTTGCATGGCAACAATCCAATCAGAATTCTTCAAAGCTTCTTCAATTAATTTAGGTTCCTCTTGTGACAAAAAGCAGCTATACAGACATGTATTTAATGTTGCCCTTCTTGTTCTAACTCCCTCACTAGGATCTCCAATGATTTGATCCCTAGTGTGGGCTCTGTCTCATTTCCTTGTGTGCCCCTGTTCATTTCCTTGATCTGTTCCAAGCTCATTTTGGTTGACAGGTGCATACTCTTCTTCTCCCCCTGTGTTTGTGAACCCTTGCACAGGTGTTTGAAGAAGATTGTCAACTTCAAGGATTTCATTCTCTAGAACAGTTTGAACAGGGGGTTCATCTTCACTTTCAGAATCCTCAAGATAACCTTGATTCTCAAATCTCAATGGCACACTGTCTTGATCACTTGTTTTAAGTCCAGGAGTCTTCTTGTCATCAAAGGTAACATCCATGCTTTCCATGACTTTGTGTTGCTCAGGTACAAATACTCTGTATGTTGTCCTTTCCAGAGAGTATCCAATGAAGATACCTTCAAATGCTTTTGCATCAAATTTTCCAACATGCTCAGAGGTATCTTTCATCACAAAGCACTTGCTTCCAAACACATGCAGGTGCTTGAAGGATGCTCTTTTTCCAGTCATTAACGAGTAAGGAGTTTTGCCAGACTTCTTATTGATTAATGTTCTATTCTGCACATAGCATGATGTGTTAACAGCATCAGCCCAAAAGCTAGTGGGTAGCTTTGCATCCAGCAGCATTGTCCTTGCAGCTTCAATGAGAGTTCTATTCTTTCTCTCAACTACTCCATTTTGTTGAGGTGTTCTAGGAGCTGAGAATTGTTGAGAAATTACTTTATCTTTGCAAAACTCATACAATGTTGAATTTCTGAACTCAGTCCCATTATCACTTCTCAAAGCAACTACAGAGGAACCAGTGCTTTGTGCTTCTTTATCAACTCTCTTGATATGCTCTATTATGACTTGGGGTGCTTCATCCTTGGAGAATAGGAATTCCACCCAAGTATATCTTGAATAGTCATCTACCATCACTAGAGCATATTTCTTTTTGGAGAGGGACATTACATTCACAGGGCCAAATAAGTCCATGTGAATTAGCTGCAGAGGTTTTGAGTTTGTATTGAGCAACTTGTTCTTGTGACTGGATCTTTTAATTTTTCCTTTCTGACAAGCTTCACATGCTCCATCTTGCACAAACTCCAAGGCAGGCAAATCCCTGATAAGTTCTCTCTTGGTTAGAGAGTTCATTGCCTGAACATTCAAGTGAGACAGCTTCTTGTGCCATAGCCAGAATTCCTCATTTGTGGCTTTAGTGTAAAAACAGCAGATTTATCCCTTATCTGCAGCCTTGAGATTAGCTACAAACAAGCTTCCTTTCTTCACACCAGTTAGAACAACTTCACCACTTTCCCTTTTTGAGATTGAACAGAGGTCTTCATCAAATTCCACTTTGAAACCTCTGTTGGTAAATTGTCCAATACTCAAGAGATTATGCTTCAGTCCTTCAACAAATGCTACATCTTCAATAATGACATTTCCAGATTTAACACTGCCATATCCCATTGTATAACCAATGTTGTCATTTCCAAAGGTTACTGATGGGCCAGCCTTTTCCTCAAAATGTGATAGCAGGGCTATATCACCAGTCATGTGACTTGAGCATCCACTGTCCAAGATCCATATGACTCTTTTATTCCTGTTGCCCTGCATTCACAAAATGACTAAGTTGTTTTTGGTACCCACACTTGGTAGGGTCCAGTTGATTTAGAAACATTTTGATTAATAATTCTTTTGTCATAAATTGCATTTCTCATAGTAGGAGACTTCACTTTTTCTGTGGCTTTGGAGTTTACACTCTTAGGCTCACATGAAGTTTTCACCCTCTCAACCTTGATTGGGGACCCTGTCCTGTGAGAATGCATATGTGTGTGTGATTCACCAGATTGTGCAGAGTCAAGTTTATGTTTAAGAGATAAACAGTTAGCAATCACAGTCACATAGCATGTCATGCAGTTTGGCTTACCACAGAAAGAATCATGACTAGAATTTATGCTGGCAGAATGGTTACTCAGGTTGTCAACTTCAACAATTTTAGGCTTACTACACTTATGAGTCAAATGATTAACAGATAGGCATTTTTGACATTGTTTCCTGGGAGCATTTGGCACATAAGCATAGTTGTTTCCCTTGTTAACACCAACTTTACCATTTCTGTTTTGTTTCCTTTTCTTAACAACTTCTTTCTTTGCTTTAGGACTCTTGACAAGATTGTCTTTGGTCTCTTTCTGATTGACAAGTTCAGGAAAGGAAGAAGTGTTTTTAGCAGCCTCATCTTCTTCAAGTAGTTGTTGCTTGATGATCAGTAGTTCCTCATCAAACTCAACAGCACTCTTTCTGAAGATGGGCTGTTCAACACTTGACAGTATGGTTGGGGCATTTTTGTTTGTAAAAGTTTCCTTTCCTTTGCCCTTGACCTTCTTCCTTCCCTTGTCATTTTCATAGTCAAAACCAACTCCAACCTTGCAGTCTTCAGTGTGTTCCTTGTGATAGGTTTGAATAAGTTCAGAGGAGTTTTTGAAGCTTCTTAGTTTCAGTTCAGTTTCAGCAATTTGTTCCCTAAGGGCTTTCTCTATCTGCTCAGCACAAATCACTTTGTTTTTAAGATACTCAACCTCCTTTTTCAAACCATCCAGGTTCACAACCATTAACTCAAGTTTCTCATTCTTTTCTGGAAGCTCAACATTCTTAGCAGTTAGTCTATCAATTTCTTCATTAGCTACTAACATGCTAGTATGAATATTAAACATCTCAGTGCTCATATCTTCAACAGTTTGATTATATTGAAGGGGAGTCATATCAAGAGAAGTAAGAATAGGTACCTGACTTGAATCACCATCATCAGAAAATGCCATCAAGGCATAGTTTGAGTACTCTTGTTCTTCTTCTTCATCAGAGTCATCCCAGCATTTTCCCTCAGCAATAAAAGCTTTGCCCTGTTGTTTCTTGAGTAGAGCCTCATACTTAGCTTCAAGCTCTAAGTATGCTTTGTCCTTCTTGACTTGTTTAGGCTTTTTGCACTCAGTGGCAAAATGCCCAAGTTCATTGCAGTTATAGCATCTTATTTTGGTCATATCCACACTTCATGTCTTGTATCCACCTTTAGCAGCACCAGCAAACCCTTTTCCTTTATTGAAGGTGTTTGAGCCACTAGATCCACCAGTGTTTCCAGTATTGAACTTGGACCTGAATGGCTGCTTTCTTTTAAACCTTATGTTAGGATACCTCCTAGCCATATAAGCAAAAGATTTGTTTTCCATTTTGTCCAGTTCTTCCATGCTGTAAAACTCATCATCCTCAGGCAAATCATAAACAACTTGGGCCTCATCACCAGTGTCTTCAACTTCCAGTTCCTCAATCTTGACCTGACTGATTTTAAGAGAGTCCATTCTTTGACTTAGGTTGTCAGCAATAAGTGCACAGGAGGTATTAGCCACTAATCCTTTCTTTGCTTGAATAGATCTCTTTTGAAACAGCTCTAACTCATATGTCTTCAAAACACCATACAACACATCAAAACCAATCTTTGTTAGATCTCTTTCTTTAAGGGAAGAGATTCTTGGTTCCAAGTGATCTGGAAGAGTTAGTAGAAACTTCATATTGAGCTCTTCTGTTTCATAGTGTTTGTCATAGAGTTTGAGCTCGTTTATCAGCTTGTTGAATCTCTCAAACACTTCTGTGATTCCCTCTTTTGGCGGAGCCATGAAGGCTTCATATTGTGAAACAAGAATCTGCTTCTTGTTCTTTCTTACTTCAGTAGTTCCTTCACAGAGCACTTCTATAAGATCCCACATCTTCTTGGCACTAGTACAATGAGCAACAGTGCCATACATGTTGAAGTCCATAGATTCACAAATGATAAGTTGAAGATGTCCATCCAGTGCTACTTTTTCCTTTTCAGGATCAGTGTATTTTGAGGGATCTTTGGGCACATGTTTTGCTGGTACAATCTCAGGGCCATTGGTTGTTTCACCAATCTCGATCATTGGAATGAAGGGACCATGCTTTAGAATATCTAAATACATGGGGTTAGAAGCTTTGATGAAAAGAAACATCTTCTTTTTCCATAAACTGTAGTGCTCCTTGTTAAAGGGAGGAATCTTGATACTGCTTAGTTTCTGTGAACTCATTCTTGATCTTTTCCTGTTTGTACGTTAACAGCCTACGCTCTGATACCACTTGTTAGCAATGAATATCACCTAGAAACTAGACAGAGGGGGGGGGGGGTGAATGGATAGTTTGATGGATTTTGGTTTTCTTGAAACTAAATATAAACTGTAAATGATTATGCTATGCAATATGCGGAAAGTAAACAACACACACAATCACTTTAATCTACTTTGTATAAGCAAATTAAATACTACAGCTTTCCAAGAAATTCACAATCGAATTTCTGGCTTCTAAACAAGAACAGTTTGAACTTGCTTGCTTACAGAGAAAAGAACTTAGCAAATAACTATGTGTATCTCTCTTTTTTTGGCTAACAATAGGATGTGCATGATATATATAAGCACTATACAAACTAGTGCACACACCTATTTTTACACAGTTACCTGTAATAACCCGAATTTTTGGTAGAATTAAAACTTTTCTTATTATGATTAAGTGCATCAGTGAATAGTGAATTTGGTGGATGAATAGTGATTTTGAGGATTAACAAAGTTTTTCATGCCACCTATGTACGAGACGTAGTGTGGATATTCCGAAGTCATATTAGTGATCTACGGAGTAAATAAGTGAATGCAAAGACGATCGGAATTCAGAAATTCCGAATTTTATTTTGGTGTAGTATTTGACCGGGCAGTGAATTATATATTATTATATTCAAGAAATGAGATATTAAAATTGAGGATTTGAGGATTTAATATTTTGGAATTTTATTATTTTATTAAAGTCGATTTAAGAATCCGATTGTTGAAGTGAATAGTGAATAGTTACTATTCACTGCGAGAATCGCGTAAAGTTTTACTCGCTCTTTTTGGAAAATATTTCGAATCGTTTCAAGAGGAACAAGGCAATATTTACAGGATTAAATATAGACATGGAAGTAACATGTAACAAGATTAGTTCGAGGGATGCAACATTTGGAGCATCCATGTGAAAGGAAACGAACCAGTAAAGCAAAGCAGTCAAGCCACTTGCCCACCACTCTTGCATGTGTGACAAGTGTCAAGAGGACAATACACCAAGCTATGACTCACCATTTTTGTCTCTAAAAATCAGCATTTCCATTAATTGAACAAGGCAAGAAAAATCAAGAAACTCTCCCCCATTTTCCAGATTTTCGGCTCAGCTTGCACAAGGAGGAGAGAACAATTCATAACTCCAAAACTACTTGTCCTAAAATCACCAAATTTTAACCATAGCTTCTCCACTCCAGGGAAAACATTCTATCAAAATTTCATGGCCAACAAAGGAGTGTAGCCTAGTCAAATCCCTTCCCCAAGTTGGAGAACCCAAACTGTGCAGTTTGTGTCCAGCGGAAAGATGGGACTCAAAACCCTAGTTAGGAAGCTTTAAATGTGGCGATCTATAGCTCAAAAGAAAGCTTATGAAGAGTACAAGGTCTGGTAAAAAGCTTAGAACCAAACTCTTGTTTTTCGATTTTATATGGAGTTTACAAAGTGATGATGAATAGTAACTTTTCATGATTCTTGATTTTGTTTCTTAAGGATTAAGCTTGATAAGGTTTGTTCAAAGCTCAAGGAAGGATTATAAACCATTGTTAGTGTATATGAAGCACCAAGGAAGGTATAAAAACCCCTGCCCCTTTTTGTTTATATGAGTTTTGAAGTGGTTTTGATGTTTATGTAAGGTTAAGATCATGATTAAGTAATTATATGAATTGTTGGTTGAGTTTGGAGGATGGGTTATGAATTTGTTTTGATTATTCATGGAGGATTTGACTGAGTGGAGGGTGTATAAGGTGGATGGTGAGTTTGGGATTAATTGGTATTGATTTGGTTGTGTTTTGGAAATGGAAAACGTTACGATTATAGCCGTCGTAATGCCCATTTGATTTAAGGTTGTTTTGAGCAAGAATTACGAACTGTTCTTGGAATATTTTTGAGCAGAACTGCCCAGGAGCCTGTAGGTCTTGTTTAAAGGTTTGTTTTGGTATAAAGATCATGCCTATACGATTTACGGTTTAGGAGAAAAGTGAGTTTTAGTAAACGCCGTTCGGAAGAATGACTCATCTCTGTCCAGCAACTTTGAGGCTATATTTGGACCACTTCAGAGCCGTATTAAAATGTGAAATTTTGAGAAATAATACTAGAGACAGTTAGGAAGGCTCACGAAAACGATTCGTATTAAAAAGATTATTTTTCGATTTTATAAAAATGTTTTAGTCGAGGTCGCGCAAGTGAAAACCACTAAGAACATGACTTAGAAACCAATGTTGTAAATGATTAGGTATAACTTGTATTCGAGGATCGATTTCGGACTAAACCTACGACTTAAGAAATTGTCGATTAACATGGACTTAGTATGAGCCTATAACGAGCTAGTAATGCCTTGGTTGTGTTTCGCTTACGTGTTTAAGCATTGAGCAAGTGGATTATCCAGGGGATTAATCGTACGTTTTCTTTGACTTTGTCTAGATTATCCGGCATCGTCGCGAACCCCTATCACTTCTCGAGCATCAGGCAAGTTTACTAAACCTTACTCTATTATTCAGAGTATGTATATTTTCCTATGTTCAATACTTGTGTATTCCCAATTTATATACCAAATCTTTGTTGCAAGTATTGTGGCAAGTTTTCTAAATCTATACTTTGAAGTATTGATTATATATTACTGTTTTTGCCATGTGTGGAGTTATACAGTTTTGCGATACATGTTATATATTGTATAAAATAGAGTTTGATTTTGGTTTATATATGAGCTTTGAGATAAAGTAGTTATAAACCGGTGTACCTTGTAGCTCTATAGATAAGAGCAGGTTTATTGTTTCGACTCTAGACCGGGAGTCGATATTTTGAGATATGTAGATAGCCGTGGAAACCCGAAGGGATTCCATCGGCAGAATACTATGTGTTTTGAGGAATGTTATTTGAGTATTATCTCGGTCGAGAAATACTATTTGAATACTATTTCAGTTATATATGCAAATGAGAAGTATACATGTGTTATTGCATACTTGTCTTCGAATTGCTATGTATAGCAATACTTGAGGTTATGACTTGAAGTTGGGGCTTATGAGTTAGATATGGGATATCAGTTATAAGCCAGTATTCTTATATATGCCCTAGGATAAGGGCGTGTGATTTTCATTAAGGATCAGAAGTGATTGTATTTCTGTATATGCTAAAGAGTATTTTTCCGATAAAGACATCGGGTGACTGTTATTTGAGATTTATTAATTAATGAATATTATTTATGTATATTCATTTGAGGCTTACTTGTTCGAGGGTTAATTATGTATTTAATGAACATTATTTATGTATATTCATTTGAGGACTATTGACTTTAAGAATATTATTGTGAATATTCATTCGAGGATTATTTATTTATTTAATGAATATTAGTTTTGAATATTCATTCGAGGATTATTTATTTATTTAATGAATATTAGTTTTGAATATTCATTCGAGGATTATTTATTTATTTAATGAATATTAGTTTTGAATATTCATTCGAGGATTAATTATTTATTTAATGAATATTGCTTTTGAATATTCATTTGAGGCTTATTTATTTAATGAATATTATTTCCTAATATTCATTTGAGGTTTATTTATTTAATGAATATTATTTTAGAATATTCATTTAAGAGTTATTTATTTAATGAATATTACCTTTGAATATTCATTTAATCTATATTTACTTAATGAATATTATTTTCGAATATTCATTTAATCAGTATTTACTTAAGGAATATTATTCCGAATATTCATCTAAGCTTTACTTACTTAATCAATGTCATTGATTATTTTTAAAATCAAAAGAGGTTCCCAAAACAATGTTTTCCATTTAAATCCGTCTTTTAAGAAGATTCAAATGCTCGCTCAACTATCAAAAATACGGGAAACCTGATTTAAGTGACTACTACTCTTTTTAAACTCTCAATTCAAAAACTGTCAAGGGACAAATATTTTCTTGGAGCAATTTAATTGCTGCCAGTCTAATGTTGTGTTACCACCTCAATGATCGAGGGGTAAATTCATGGAACAAGTCGATATCCATTAACAAGCATAGCTTGGGAAATATTGGAGAATCTTCCTTTCCAACCTAGATATAACTACTTAGTGGAGTCGTATCAACAAGTGTTACACTTGGGGAAAGGAGGACGATCTTTACGTTTCAGAGTCATGGATTTCATCTGAACTAGGAGTGGTGTAAGTGGTCAAGTTGCGTGGGCCCATCCAACTTTTATATTGCCCCAAATGGGCCGGGAGGTCATAGTAAGGCGGTAGACAATGTCAGGCCGTCGTGATACTTCCATCTACATGTAGAAAACTATTTGAGCGGTGCGACCTGCTACTGATCATAGTAAGGTTAGGCACAGCGGACGCGGTAGCAACTCCAGTATTAGTTCATCATCCAATTTGGATATTTCCTGCAACATGTATTGGGGTGAAGAACCAATCATGTTGGTAGGGGGTCGAAAAGTGTTTGGAAATGAAGTGACAATAAATTCATGCAACTTCATCTTTTATTTATGAGTTATGACTCTGTGGATACCTTACATAACATGAGTTATGGTAAGGGAGTTGTTTATACTGAATCACCTTATAACTTCATCTTTTAAGTTATATGTTGATATTCTGCATATATAGCAGATATTTTTCGGAAAGGTTATATTTGGTTTACTTTGAAACCTCATCGTTTATACTAGAACTTTGTTCATAATATAGCCAAAGTTTGCAGAAATATTATGAAATTGATATTTGAAATACAACAATGGTATTATTTTTGGGATTACATTCCGATAAGGATGTAATTTAAGTATCGAGATATTTTGACAAATTATTGTCTTATACCCGCTTTATTTCTGGGTTGAATTAAAGGCAGAATTATGCCATACTTTCATTTCCTTGCTGAGCTATCGCTCACTCTTGCTATTGTTTTATATATATTATATAGCAGCGAAGCAGGATGCCAATGGGACGGCACATACCCCGCAAGGCGTTTTCATAAACAGTTTCTAGCAGTGATCCCGAGAGTAGTACGAACCAATCGAATCAGGCTACAGCTTTCGGTATTCGACTTATGTATATACATGAATGGTATGAGAGGATTGTGAGCATCAGAAGGCTAAGTTGGTAATATAACCTTACTTAGAAATTGTATCAGTGACAGATTCAAAGACATTTGGGTATTGTAATAAAGATTATTTATTCTGCAGTTGTTGTATTGTGTCGTTTCTGAGACTCTAACCTGTGTGTGTGTGTGAGACGTATGTTGTGGGGTCATGAGCAGGTGAATTATGAATGGTGTGAGTAATACAGGTAAGGCAAGGAGTACATGGATCGTGACTACCCTAAATCCCTGACCCCGGATTTGGGGCTGTTACAGAAATGGTATCAGAGCGTTAGGTTACAGTCCTCAGAAACGATAGGAGATCGAGTCTTACAATACCCTTAAGAATGATAAGAACATCTAGAGCCCAAATTGAGTTCGTAGTCGGGTTAGAGGACATGACCCTGACTGTTTAAGATGAAGCCCGAGATGGGACTTCTTCTGGGAAACCGTACTTAGGACTTCATGATTAGTCACCTCGATTCGTATGAGTTATAGATTGATGGGATTCTGAGATACCAGACCCCGAGGCCTTCGAGTAGGCAATTGATGATGCATTCCTTGAAATGGACGGAGACCCGATAAAGGAAGATCCATAGGAGGATCTAGAGGAAGACCCCATAGTGGGCCAAGGAAAGAATCTTGTAGAGAACGTGTTGATTGATAAAGATGTAGTATGTTACTTGAGGTCGTATAATAAAGACCGGACGAACCTTCAGAGGATAAATAAGTGACGAGATAAGAGTCTAAGGATCGTTCATGATTTATCAAGAGATATGACAAAGAAAATGGAGTAGAGTCTCCAAAGCAGAAGAGGTAGAGGCAGTATAGCCAGTATCAGTGGATTGATTCGACTCGAACGAAACCTGTTACTCCTAGTCAGTTATAGTTGCCCATAAGGAGGCAGCATACGTAAGAACCAAGATGTTCAGATTTTCACGAACGATTAAGGGTACTTAGTTGCCTAGAATAGTGAAAGGTATTTCTTTGGCTATGAGGTTTCAATCCCCCACGACCAGCGATTCCATTGGAAATAGTGTCTATTACATCATTGAGGGATTTTATTATCTCAAGGAAAATTTTGGGTATAAAGATGATTGAAATAGAGACCGAATTTAAGTTTGTAGTTTGTAACGATCCTCCGGAGTACCGCCCAGTTGACATGTGGAATTGTCATTGCTATGGGCGACAACGGTATCGAAGTCTTCTTATAGAACAGAACGCTTACTTGAGATGTTTGCGCCTAGTCGAATAGAATTCCCTGCGATTGCAAAGGTCGATGGTTGGATCCTTAGCGACTATTATAAGTCGGCAATGACGTAAGTATCAAACACCTTAGGGCGCGTGGAAAAGAAAAGCTTTGGAATTGAACGATTATCCATTAGAGGAGCTGACATAAAAGGCATCCGTAGAGACCTTGGTAGTACCCTCCCCCTTTGCAGATTATGTGGGATATTTCCCCAATCTATGATCTATCTTGACCTCTTTCCAAGAAAGAATTCTGATAAAGGGTATATTCCCTCTTCGAAGTTATTTTATAACACTTGTGCTAAACCATATTCAGTTTCACTTGTGCCAGAGGCTGTCACAATGCCTGCTTTCAGGTTTTCGAAGCCCTGATGTTATTTAAGCTTTCACTTTTCTTCGAATAATGAATGACCCTATGGTGATACCTCACCGCTTGTTTGTTAAAGTACCAATATCTTTTTGGTTATTCTTTTCCTTGTATTTTCTTTAGAAACCGCACCTTTGGAATCTGTTCAATTTTAATCCGAGGTGTTCCTTTGAGAAATATTGTCGAAAGACGATAATCATTAAATTGATCTCGAATTGCTTTCGTACTTTTCAACTTCCACTGAGACGAACAACCCTATACTTATAGGGGCTATAAGGACTATCTGTCTATGTGATAGAAGTCGGATGGGACGCCATCACTTGTAAGTTGTGAAATACAAGAAAGCTAATTACCTTTAGTAATGTCTCAATCGAGGCACGCAACGTTGAGTTCTTACGATCATGTTGATCTCTCGGTAAATTCTCTTACCTCCAATAAGGTTACCTTAAAACTCATAACCTTATGATCACCAGTGTGTGACGTTTTCCTTGATATGGGAGCTGTCTTTTCAAGGCCCCATGAATTTTGGTTATCCTCATTGAATTCTAAGGGGAGGCGAACCAGGTCAAATAAGTCAAAATTCGCTGATAGGAATTAGATTCGCAACGAAATCGCCTATGACAGGAGCGAATCCCTAAGACGAATAGAATGTTAATGACATATCAATGAATTGGTTTATTCTCCCAAGGATATTATGATAATGGAAAGGGGATCAAGTGATATATGTGAAAGGAATAGTGATGTGTCGTGTACTCCAGTGACAACGGTGTTAGATAGATGCCATATAGTGGAATTGAGATTTTGGAGGAGTTGTTTACGAATGGACACTACCTCTGGGTTAGCAAGATAAGTACTGGCGATAGAGTCAGAGGGAGCTGGTATTGTGACTTGGGAGAAGTTGACATTATAATAAGGACGGGTGGGTTGACACCCAATGGAGTCCAGACTGATTGCAAGGGAGAGAGAGTAATAATTAAAGGATGGAGGCAGATTTAGAGATTCTTGAATATAGTTCAGACTAAGAAACTATTACGTCAGAAATACGAGGCTTAATTAGCTCTTATGGTGGACGCCAAGAAAAGAGATACCAAGTAAAAAGGGAACTACAATGGTTTTGGGAGATTGTACAAGGTTTTAATGAGCTACCAGATATCGATTTGGATGACATGAGAATGAATACCGAGTATTCCGAGTATAGTGGGAATGAAAGAGTTAGAGACTCAGTTATAAGAATTGTTGTATAAGGGTATGATAAGGCCCAGTGTATCACCGTGGGAAACCCCGGTGTTGTTCGTAAGAGAGAAAGATGTTAGCACAAGATTATGCATCGAACCTCGAGAGTTGAATGAGTTCGACCTGGAGGATAGGTACCCTTGTAAATGATTGTTTGATCAGCGGAAAAACGCTGTGTATTTCCAAATTTATTCAAGAACTGGATACCACCAGTTGGAAGTTAAATCCGAGGATGTACCCAAGACTGCGATTCGTACGAGGAATAGACACTTTGAGATTTTAGCGAAGTTATTTTGGGTTGACTAATGCACCCACAAATTTTGATGGAATGTAATGAAGTGGCGTTGAGTTATCCGTGATAGTAGATAACATGAGATGGAGAAATGGCTAAAATTTACCTAAAATTGACTGCGAGATACACTACCATCCGGGGAAGGCCAATGTGGTGGCCGATACCCTTGATTAAAATGAGACAGAGATGGATTCCGAATAATCGGGAATTAAAGGATGAGATTTTACACAAAACCAAGTTAGTCCAACAAACTAGAAAGACAAAAGATTTCACCAACAAGCGGCTAGTGACAACCAAGACAGACAGAGAAAGTATGCGGACTAAGCCCGCGAGTATAGAAATAGTACTGCTATTGATAAGCTAAATGGCAAGTTGATGAATGACAATCAAGTTTATGCTGGTGTATTTCTGTACAAACAAGATAGAGAATATGAGGTTAGCGATTCGTGATGCTAAAGGTATCTCCATGGAAAGAATTAATGAGATTTGAAAAGAAAGGGAAGTCGAGCCCGAGATTCATTGGGCCATCTGAGATTTTAAAACGCGTCAGGAAGGTGGCCTACGAGCCAGCCTTACCCCCCCAAACTTGTAGAATGGTCACAACGGGGTTCATGTGTCGATGCTACGTCAGTATACTATAGATGCCCAGCATATGCTAGAGTACGAGCAGGAAGATATACAACCTGGTCTGACTTACAAAGAACAACCTGTGGAAATCACGGATAGAAAAGAGCAAGTGCTAAGTGACGAGGTTGCCAAGATATTGAGAGGTTTGTGGAAAATCAAGAAGTGGGAGAATCCACTTGGGAGTTAGGAAGTGCAATGGGAGAGAAGTACCCCCAGTTATTCCTAAGCTGATTCCGGGACGGAATCCTTTTAAGGAGGGGAGACTGTAATAACCCGAATTTTTGGTAGAATTAAAACTTTTCTTATTATGATTAAGTGCATCAGTGAATAGTGAATTTGGTGGATGAATAGTGATTTTGAGGATTAACAAAGTTTTTCATGCCACCTATGTACGAGACGTAGTGTGGATATTCCGAAGTCATATTAGTGATCTACGGAGTAAATAAGTGAATGCAAAGACGATCGGAATTCAGAAATTCCGAATTTTATTTTGGTGTAGTATTTGACCGGGCAGTGAATTATATATTATTATATTCAAGAAATGAGATATTAAAATTGAGGATTTGAGGATTTAATATTTTGGAATTTTATTATTTTATTAAAGTCGATTTAAGAATCCGATTGTTGAAGTGAATAGTGAATAGTTACTATTCACTGCGAGAATCGCGTAAAGTTTTACTCGCTCTTTTTGGAAAATATTTCGAATCGTTTCAAGAGGAACAAGGCAATATTTACAGGATTAAATATAGACATGGAAGTAACATGTAACAAGATTAGTTCGAGGGATGCAACATTTGGAGCATCCATGTGAAAGGAAACGAACCAGTAAAGCAAAGCAGTCAAGCCACTTGCCCACCACTCTTGCATGTGTGACAAGTGTCAAGAGGACAATACACCAAGCTATGACTCACCATTTTTGTCTCTAAAAATCAGCATTTCCATTAATTGAACAAGGCAAGAAAAATCAAGAAACTCTCCCCCATTTTCCAGATTTTCGGCTCAGCTTGCACAAGGAGGAGAGAACAATTCATAACTCCAACACTACTTGTCCTAAAATCATCAAATTTTAACCATAGCTTCTCCACTCCAGGGAAAACATTCTATCAAACTTTCATGGCCAACAAAGGAGTGTAGCCTAGTCAAATCCCTTCCCCAAGTTGGAGAACCCAAACTGTGCAGTTTGTGTCCAGCGGAAAGATGGGACTCAAAACCCTAGTTAGGAAGCTTTAAATGTGGCGATCTATAGCTCAAAAGAAAGCTTATGAAGAGTACAAGGTCTGGTAAAAATCTTAGAACCAAACTCTTGTTTTTCGATTTTATATGGATTTTACAAAGTGATGATGAATAGTAACTTTTCATGATTCTTGATTTTGTTTCTTAAGGATTAAGCTTGATAAGGTTTGTTCAAAGCTCAAGGAAGGATTATAAACCATTGTTAGTGTATATGAAGCACCAAGGAAGGTATAAAAACCCTGCCCCTTTTTGTTTATATGAGTTTTGAAGTGGTTTTGATGTTTATGTAAGGTTAAGATCATGATTAAGTAATTATATGAATTGTTGGTTGAGTTTGGAGGATGGGTTATGAATTTGTTTTGATTATTCATGGAGGATTTGACTGAGTGGAGGGTGTATAAGGTGGATGGTGAGTTTGGGATTAATTGGTATTGATTTGGTTGTGTTTTGGAAATGGAAAACGTTACGATTATAGCCGTCGTAATGCCCATTTGATTTAAGGTTGTTTTGAGTAAGAATTACGAACTGTTCTTGGAATATTTTTGAGCAGAACTGACCAGGAGCCTGTAGGTCTTGTTTAAAGGTTTGTTTTGGTATAAAGATCATGCCTATACGATTTACGGTTTAGGAGAAAAGTGAGTTTTAGTAAACGTCGTTCGGAAGAATGACTCATCTCTGTCCAGCAACTTTGAGGCTATATTTGGACCACTTCAGAGCCGTATTAAAATGTTAACTTTTGAGGAATAATACTAGAGACAGTTAGGAAGGGTCACGAAAAAGATTCGTATTAAAAAGATTATTTTTCGATTTTATAAAAATGTTTTAGTCGAGGTCGCGCAAGTGAAAACCACTAAGAACATGACTTAGAAACCAATGTTGTAAATGATTAGGTATAACTTGTATTCGAGGATCGATTTCGGACTAAACCTACGACTTAAGAAATTGTCGATTAACATGGACTTAGTATGAGCCTATAACGAGCTAGTAATGCCTTGGTTGTGTTTCGCTTACGTGTTTAAGCATTGAGCAAGTGGATTATCCAGGGGATTAATCGTACGTTTTCTTTGACTTTGTCTAGATTATCCGGCATCGTCGCGAACCCCTATCACTTCTCGAGCATCAGGCAAGTTTACTAAACCTTACTCTATTATTCAGAGTATGTATATTTTCCTATGTTCAATACTTGTGTATTCCCAATTTATATACCAAATCTTTGTTGCAAGTATTGTGGCAAGTTTTCTAAATCTATACTTTGAAGTATTGATTATATATTACTGTTTTTGCCATGTGTGGAGTTATACAGTTTTGCGATACATGTTATATATTGTATAAAATAGAGTTTGATTTTGGTTTATATATGAGCTTTGAGATAAAGTAGTTATAAACCGGTGTACCTTGTAGCTCTATAGATAAGAGCAGGTTTATTGTTTCGACTCTAGACCGGGAGTCGATATTTTGAGATATGTAGATAGCCGTGGAAACCCGGAGGGATTCCATCGGCAGAATACTATGTGTTTTGAGGAATGTTATTTGAGTATTATCTCGGTCGAGAAATACTATTTGAATACTATTTCAGTTATATATGCAAATGAGAAGTATACATGTGTTATTGCATACTTGTCTTCGAATTGCTATGTATAGCAATACTTGAGGTTATGACTTGAAGTTGGGGCTTATGAGTTAGATATGGGATATCAGTTATAAGCCAGTATTCTTATATATGCCCTAGGATAAGGGCGTGTGATTTTCATTAAGGATCAGAAGTGATTGTATTTCTGTATATGCTAAAGAGTATTTTTCCGATAAAGACATCGGGTGACTGTTATTTGAGATTTATTAATTAATGAATATTATTTATGTATATTCATTTGAGGCTTACTTGTTCGAGGGTTAATTATGTATTTAATGAACATTATTTATGTATATTCATTTGAGGACTATTGACTTTAAGAATATTATTGTGAATATTCATTCGAGGATTATTTATTTATTTAATGAATATTAGTTTTGAATATTCATTCGAGGATTATTTATTTATTTAATGAATATTAGTTTTGAATATTCATTCGAGGATTATTTATTTATTTAATGAATATTAGTTTTGAATATTCATTCGAGGATTAATTATTTATTTAATGAATATTGCTTTTGAATATTCATTTGAGGCTTATTTATTTAATGAATATTATTTCCTAATATTCATTTGAGGTTTATTTATTTAATGAATATTATTTTAGAATATTCATTTAAGAGTTATTTATTTAATGAATATTACCTTTGAATATTCATTTAATCTATATTTACTTAATGAATATTATTTTCGAATATTCATTTAATCAGTATTTACTTAAGGAATATTATTCCGAATATTCATCTAAGCTTTACTTACTTAATCAATGTCATTGATTATTTTTAAAATCAAAAGAGGTTCCCAAAACAATGTTTTCCATTTAAATCCGTCTTTTAAGAAGATTCAAATGCTCGCTCAACTATCAAAAATACGGGAAACCTGATTTAAGTGACTACTACTCTTTTTAAACTCTCAATTCAAAAACTGTCAAGGGACAGATATTTTCTTGGAGCAATTTAATTGCTGCCAGTCTAATGTTGTGTTACCACCTCAATGATCGAGGGGTAAATTCATGGAACAAGTCGATATCCATTAACAAGCATAGCTTGGGAAATATTGGAGAATCTTCCTTTCCAACCTAGATATAACTACTTAGTGGAGTCGTATCAACAAGTGTTACACTTGGGGAAAGGAGGACGATCTTTACGTTTCAGAGTCATGGATTTCATCTGAACTAGGAGTGGTGTAAGTGGTCAAGTTGCGTGGGCCCATCCAACTTTTATATTGCCCCAAATGGGCCGGGAGGTCATAGTAAGGCGGTAGACAATGTCAGGCCGTCGTGATACTTCCATCTACATGTAGAAAACTATTTGAGCGGTGCGACCTGCTACTGATCATAGTAAGGTTAGGCACAGCGGACGCGGTAGCAACTCCAGTATTAGTTCATCATCCAATTTGGATATTTCCTGCAACATGTATTGGGGTGAAGAACCAATCATGTTGGTAGGGGGTCGAAAAGTGTTTGGAAATGAAGTGACAATAAATTCATGCAACTTCATCTTTTATTTATGAGTTATGACTCTGTGGATACCTTACATAACATGAGTTATGGTAAGGGAGTTGTTTATACTGAATCACCTTATAACTTCATCTTTTAAGTTATATGTTGATATTCTGCATATATAGCAGATATTTTTCGGAAAGGTTATATTTGGTTTACTTTGAAACCTCATCGTTTATACTAGAACTTTGTTCATAATATAGCCAAAGTTTGCAGAAATATTATGAAATTGATATTTGAAATACAACAATGGTATTATTTTTGGGATTACATTCCGATAAGGATGTAATTTAAGTATCGAGATATTTTGACAAATTATTGTCTTATACCCGCTTTATTTCTGGGTTGAATTAAAGGCAGAATTATGCCATACTTTCATTTCCTTGCTGAGCTATCGCTCACTCTTGCTATTGTTTTATATATATTATATAGCAGCGAAGCAGGATGCCAATGGGACGGCACATACCCCGCAAGGCGTTTTCATAAACAGTTTCTAGCAGTGATCCCGAGAGTAGTACGAACCAATCGAATCAGGCTACAGCTTTCGGTATTCGACTTATGTATATACATGAATGGTATGAGAGGATTGTGAGCATCAGAAGGCTAAGTTGGTAATGTAACCTTACTTAGAAATTGTATCAGTGACAGATTCAAAGACATTTGGGTATTGTAATAAAGATTATTTATTCCGCAGTTGTTGTATTGTGTCGTTTCTGAGACTCTAACCTGTGTGTGTGTGTGTGAGACGTATGTTGTGGGGTCATGAGCAGGTGAATTATGAATGGTGTGAGTAATACAGGTAAGGCAAGGAGTACATGGATCGTGACTACCCTAAATCCCTGACCTCGGATTTGGGGCTGTTACAGAAATGGTATCAGAGCGTTAGGTTACAGTCCTCAGAAACGATAGGAGATCGAGTCTTACAATACCCTTAAGAATGATAAGAACATCTAGAGCCCAAATTGAGTTCGTAGTCGGGTTAGAGGACATGACCCTGACTGTTTAAGATGAAGCCCGAGATGGGACTTCTTCTGGGAAACCGTACTTAGGACTTCATGATTAGTCACCTCGATTCGTATGAGTTATAGATTGATGGGATTCTGAGATACCAGACCCCGAGGCCTTCGAGTAGGCAATTGATGATGCGTTCCTTGAAATGGACGGAGACCCGATAAAGGAAGATCCATAGGAGGATCTAGAGGAAGACCCCATAGTGGGCCAAGGAAAGAATCTTGTAGAGAACGTGTTGATTGATAAAGATGTAGTATGTTACTTGAGGTCGTATAATAAAGACCGGACGAACCTTCAGAGGATAAGTGACGAGACGAGAGTCTAAGGATCGTTCATGATTTATCAAGAGATATGACAAAGAAAATGGAGTAGAGTCTCCAAAGCAGAAGAGGTAGAGGCAGTATAGCCAGTATCAGTGGATTGATTCGACTCGAACGAAACCTGTTACTCGTAGTCAGTTATAGTTGCCCATAAGGAGGCAGCATACGTAAGAACCAAGATGTTCAGATTTTCACGAACGATTAAGGGTACTTAGTTGCCTAGAATAGTGAAAGGTATTTCTTTGGCTATGAGGTTTCAATCCCCCACGACCAGCGATTCCATTGGAAATAGTGTCTATTACATCATTGAGGGATTTTATTATCTCAAGGAAAATTTTGGGTATAAAGATGATTGAAATAGAGACCGAATTTAAGTTTGTAGTTTGTAACGATCCTCCGGAGTACCGCCCAGTCGACATGTGGAATTGTCATTGCTATGGGCGACAACGGTATCGAAGTCTTCTTATAGAACAGAACGCTTACTTGAGATGTTTGCGCCTAGTCGAATAGAATTCCCTGCGATTGCAAAGGTCGATGGTTGGATCCTTAGCGACTATTATAAGTCGGCAATGACGTAAGTATCAAACACCTTAGGGCGCATGGAAAAGAAAAGCTTTGGAATTGAACGATTATCCATTAGAGGAGCCGACATAAAAGGCATCCGTAGAGACCTTGGTAGTACCCTCCCCCTTTGCAGATTATGTGGGATATTTCCCCAATCTATGATCTATCTTGACCTCTTTCCAAGAAAGAATTCTGATAAAGGGTATATTCCCTCTTCGAAGTTATTTTATAACACTTGTGCTAAACCATATTCAGTTTCACTTGTGCCAGAGGCTGTCACAATGCCTGCTTTCAGGTTTTCGAAGCCCTGATGTTATTTAAGCTTTCACTTTTCTTCGAATAATGAATGACCCTATGGTGATACCTCACCACTTGTTTGTTAAAGTACCAATATCTTTTTGGTTATTCTTTTCCTTGTATTTTCTTTAGAAACCGCACCTTTGGAATCTGTTCAATTTTAATCCGAGGTGTTCCTTTGAGAAATATTGTCGAAAGACGATAATCATTAAATTGATCTTGAATTGCTTTCGTACTTTTCAACTTCCACTGAGACGAACAACCCTATACTTATAGGGGCTACAAGGACTATCTGTCTATGTGATAGAAGTCGGATGGGACGCCATCACTTGTAAGTTGTGAAATACAAGAAGGCTAATTACCTTTAGTAATGTCTCAATCGAGGCACGCAACGTTGAGTTCTTACGATCATGTTGATCTCTCGGTAAATTCTCTTACCTCCAATAAGGTTACCTTAAAACTCATAACCTTATGATCACCAGTGTGTGACGTTTTCCTTGATATGGGAGCTGTCTTTTCAAGGCCCCATGAATTTTGGTTATCCTCATTGAATTCTAAGGGGAGGCGAACCAGGTCAAATAAGTCAAAATTCGCTGATAGGAATTAGATTCGCAACGAAATCGCCTATGACAGGAGCGAATCCCTAAGACGAATAGAATGTTAATGACATATCAATGAATTGGTTTATTCTCCCAAGGATATTATGATAATGGAAAGGGGATCAAGTGATATATGTGAAAGGAATAGTGATGTGTCGTGTACTCCAGTGACAACGGTGTTAGATAGATGCCATATAGTGGAATTGAGATTTTGGAGGAGTTGTTTACGAATGGACACTACCTCTGGGTTAGCAAGATAAGTACTGGCGATAGAGTCAGAGGGAGCTGGTATTGTGACTTGGGAGAAGTTGACATTATAATAAGGACGGGTGGGTTGACACCCAATGGAGTCCAGACTGATTGCAAGGGAGAGAGAGTAATAATTAAAGGATGGAGGCAGATTTAGAGATTCTTGAATATAGTTCAGACTAAGAAACTATTACGTCAGAAATACGAGGCTTAATTAGCTCTTATGGTGGACGCCAAGAAAAGAGATACCAAGTAAAAAGGGAACTACAATGGTTTTGGGAGATTGTACAAGGTTTTAATGAGCTACCAGATATCGATTTGGATGACATGAGAATGAATACCGAGTATTCCGAGTATAGTGGGAATGAAAGAGTTAGAGACTCAGTTATAAGAATTGTTGTATAAGGGTATGATAAGGCCCAGTGTATCACCGTGGGAAACCCCGGTGTTGTTCGTAAGAGAGAAAGATGTTAGCACAAGATTATGCATCGAACCTCGAGAGTTGAATGAGTTCGACCTGGAGGATAGGTACCCTTGTAAATGATTGTTTGATCAGCGGAAAAACGCTGTGTATTTCCAAATTTATTCAAGAACTGGATACCACCAGTTGGAAGTTAAATCCGAGGATGTACCCAAGACTGCGATTCGTACGAGGAATAGACACTTTGAGATTTTAGCGAAGTTATTTTGGGTTGACTAATGCACCCACAAATTTTGATGGAATGTAATGAAGTGGCGTTGAGTTATCCGTGATAGTAGATAACATGAGATGGAGAAATGGCTAAAATTTACCTAAAATTGACTGCGAGATACACTACCATCCGGGGAAGGCCAATGTGGTGGCCGATACCCTTGATTAAAATGAGACAGAGATGGATTCCGAATAATCGGGAATTAAAGGATGAGATTTTACACAAAACCAAGTTAGTCCAACAAACTAGAAAGACAAAAGATTTCACCAACAAGCGGCTAGTGACAACCAAGACAGACAGAGAAAGTATGTGGACTAAGCCCGCGAGTATAGAAATAGTACTGCTATTGATAAGCTAAATGGCAAGTTGATGAATGACAATCAAGTTTATGCTGGTGTATTTCTGTACAAACAAGATAGAGAATATGAGGTTAGCGATTCGTGATGCTAAAGGTATCTCCATGGAAAGAATTAATGAGATTTGAAAAGAAAGGGAAGTCGAGCCCGAGATTCATTGGGCCATCTGAGATTTTAAAACGCGTCAGGAAGGTGGCCTACGAGCCAGCCTTACCCCCCCAAACTTGTAGAATGGTCACAACGGGGTTCATGTGTCGATGCTACGTCAGTATACTATAGATGCCCAGCATATGCTAGAGTACGAGCAGGAAGATATACAACCTGGTCTGACTTACAAAGAACAACCTGTGGAAATCACGGATAGAAAAGAGCAAGTGCTAAGTGACGAGGTTGCCAAGATAGTGAGAGGTTTGTGGAAAATCAAGAAGTGGGAGAATCCACTTGGGAGTTAGGAAGTGCAATGGGAGAGAAGTACCCCCAGTTATTCCTAAGCTGATTCCGGGACGGAATCCTTTTAAGGAGGGGAGACTGTAATAACCCGAATTTTTGGTAGAATTAAAACTTTTCTTATTATGATTAAGTGCATCAGTGAATAGTGAATTTGGTGGATGAATAGTGATTTTGAGGATTAACAAAGTTTTTCATGCCACCTATGTACGAGACGTAGTGTGGATATTCCGAAGTCATATTAGTGATCTACGGAGTAAATAAGTGAATGCAAAGACGATCGGAATTCAGAAATTCCGAATTTTATTTTGGTGTAGTATTTGACCGGGCAGTGAATTATATATTATTATATTCAAGAAATGAGATATTAAAATTGAGGATTTGAGGATTTAATATTTTGGAATTTTATTATTTTATTAAAGTCGATTTAAGAATCCGATTGTTGAAGTGAATAGTGAATAGTTACTATTCACTGCGAGAATCGCGTAAAGTTTTACTCGCTCTTTTTGGAAAATATTTCGAATCGTTTCAAGAGGAACAAGGCAATATTTACAGGATTAAATATAGACATGGAAGTAACATGTAACAAGATTAGTTCGAGGGATGCAACATTTGGAGCATCCATGTGAAAGGAAACGAACCAGTAAAGCAAAGCAGTCAAGCCACTTGCCCACCACTCTTGCATGTGTGACAAGTGTCAAGAGGACAATACACCAAGCTATGACTCACCATTTTTGTCTCTAAAAATCAGCATTTCCATTAATTGAACAAGGCAAGAAAAATCAAGAAACTCTCCCCCATTTTCCAGATTTTCGGCTCAGCTTGCACAAGGAGGAGAGAAAAATTCATAACTCCAAAACTACTTGTCCTAAAATCACCAAATTTTAACCATAGCTGCTGCACTCCAGGGAAAACATTCTATCAAAATTTCATGGCCAACAAAGGAGTGTAGCCTAGTCAAATCCCTTCCCCAAGTTGGAGAACCCAAACTGTGCAGTTTGTGTCCAGCGGAAAGAAGGGACTCAAAACCCTAGTTAGGAAGCTTTAAATGTGGCGATCTATAGCTCAAAAGAAAGCTTATGAAGAGTACAAGGTCTGGTAAAAATCATAGAACCAAACTCTTGTTTTTCGATTTTATATGGATTTTACAAAGTGATGATGAATAGTAACTTTTCATGATTCTTGATTTTGTTTCTTAAGGATTAAGCTTGATAAGGTTTGTTCAAAGCTCAAGGAAGGATTATAAACCATTGTTAGTGTATATGAAGCACCAAGGAAGGTATAAAAACCCCTGCCCCTTTTTGTTTATATGAGTTTTGAAGTGGTTTTGATGTTTATGTAAGGTTAAGATCATGATTAAGTAATTATATGAATTGTTGGTTGAGTTTGGAGGATGGGTTATGAATTTGTTTTGATTATTCATGGAGGATTTGACTGAGTGGAGGGTGTATAAGGTGGATGGTGAGTTTGGGATTAATTGGTATTGATTTGGTTGTGTTTTGGAAATGGAAAACGTTACGATTATAGCCGTCGTAATGCCCATTTGATTTAAGGTTGTTTTGAGCAAGAATTACGAACTGTTCTTGGAATATTTTTGAGCAGAACTGACCTGGAGCCTGTAGGTGTTGTTTAAAGGTTTGTTTTGGTATAAAGATCATGCCTATACGATTTACGGTTTAGGAGAAAAGTGAGTTTTAGTAAACGCCGTTCGGAAGAATGACTCATCTCTGTCCAGCAACTTTGAGGCTATATTTGGACCACTTCAGAGCCGTATTAAAATGTGAAATTTTGAGGAATAATACTAGAGACAGTTAGGAAGGCTCACGAAAACGATTCGTATTAAAAACATTATTTTTCGATTTTATAAAAATGTTTTAGTCGAGGTCGCGCAAGTGAAAACCACTAAGAACATGACTTAGAAACCAATGTTGTAAATGATTAGGTATAACTTGTATTCGAGGATCGATTTCGGACTAAACCTACGACTTAAGAAATTGTCGATTAACATGGACTTAGTATGAGCCTATAACGAGCTAGTAATGCCTTGGTTGTGTTTCACTTACGTGTTTAAGCATTGAGCAAGTGGATTATTCAGGGGATTAATCGTACGTTTTCTTTGACTTTGTCTAGATTATCCGGCATCGTCGCGAACCCCTATCACTTCTCGAGCATCAGGCAAGTTTACTAAACCTTACTCTATTATTCAGAGTATGTATATTTTCCTATGTTCAATACTTGTGTATTCCCAATTTATATACCAAATCTTTGTTGCAAGTATTGTGGCAAGTTTTCTAAATCTATACTTTGAAGTATTGATTATATATTACTGTTTTTGCCATGTGTGGAGTTATACAGTTTTGCGATACATGTTATATATTGTATAAAATAGAGTTTGATTTTGGTTTATATATGAGCTTTGAGATAAAGTAGTTATAAACCGGTGTACCTTGTAGCTCTATAGATAAGAGCAGGTTTATTGTTTCGACTCTAGACCGGGAGTCGATATTTTGAGATATGTAGATAGCCGTGGAAACCCGGAGGGATTCCATCGGCAGAATACTATGTGTTTTGAGGAATGTTATTTGAGTATTATCTCGGTCGATAAATACTATTTGAATACTATTTCAGTTATATATGCAAATGAGAAGTATACATGTGTTATTGCATACTTGTCTTCGAATTGCTATGTATAGCAATACTTGAGGTTATGACTTGAAGTTGGGGCTTATGAGTTAGATATGGGATATCAGTTATAAGCCAGTATTCTTATATATGCCCTAGGATAAGGGCGTGTGATTTTCATTAAGGATCAGAAGTGATTGTATTTCTGTATATGCTAAAGAGTATTTTTCCGATAAAGACATCGGGTGACTGTTATTTGAGATTTATTAATTAATGAATATTATTTATGTATATTCATTTGAGGCTTACTTGTTCGAGGGTTAATTATGTATTTAATGAACATTATTTATGTATATTCATTTGAGGACTATTGACTTTAAGAATATTATTGTGAATATTCATTCGAGGATTATTTATTTATTTAATGAATATTAGTTTTGAATATTCATTCGAGGATTATTTATTTATTTAATGAATATTAGTTTTGAATATTCATTCGAGGATTATTTATTTATTTAATGAATATTAGTTTTGAATATTCATTCGAGGATTAATTATTTATTTAATGAATATTGCTTTTGAATATTCATTTGAGGCTTATTTATTTAATGAATATTATTTCCTAATATTCATTTGAGGTTTATTTATTTAATGAATATTATTTTAGAATATTCATTTAAGAGTTATTTATTTAATGAATATTACCTTTGAATATTCATTTAATCTATATTTACTTAATGAATATTATTTTCGAATATTCATTTAATCAGTATTTACTTAAGGAATATTATTCCGAATATTCATCTAAGCTTTACTTACTTAATCAATGTCATTGATTATTTTTAAAATCAAAAGAGGTTCCCAAAACAATGTTTTCCATTTAAATCCGTCTTTTAAGAAGATTCAAATGCTCGCTCAACTATCAAAAATACGGGAAACCTGATTTAAGTGACTACTACTCTTTTTAAACTCTCAATTCAAAAACTGTCAAAGGACAAATATTTTCTTGGAGCAATTTAATTGCTGCCAGTCTAATGTTGTGTTACCACCTCAATGATCGAGGGGTAAATTCATGGAACAAGTCGATATCCATTAACAAGCATAGCTTGGGAAATATTGGAGAATCTTCCTTTCCAACCTAGATATAACTACTTAGTGGAGTCGTATCAACAAGTGTTACACTTGGGGAAAGGAGGACGATCTTTACGTTTCAGAGTCATGGATTTCATCTGAACTAGGAGTGGTGTAAGTGGTCAAGTTGCGTGGGCCCATCCAACTTTTATATTGCCCCAAATGGGCCGGGAGGTCATAGTAAGGCGGTAGACAATGTCAGGCCGTCGTGATACTTCCATCTACATGTAGAAAACTATTTGAGCGGTGCGACCTGCTACTGATCATAGTAAGGTTAGGCACAGCGGACGCGGTAGCAACTCCAGTATTAGTTCATCATCCAATTTGGATATTTCCTGCAACATGTATTGGGGTGAAGAACCAATCATGTTGGTAGGGGGTCGAAAAGTGTTTGGAAATGAAGTGACAATAAATTCATGCAACTTCATCTTTTATTTATGAGTTATGACTCTGTGGATACCTTACATAACATGAGTTATGGTAAGGGAGTTGTTTATACTGAATCACCTTATAACTTCATCTTTTAAGTTATATGTTGATATTCTGCATATATAGCAGATATTTTTCGGAAAGGTTATATTTGGTTTACTTTGAAACCTCATCGTTTATACTAGAACTTTGTTCATAATATAGCCAAAGTTTGCAGAAATATTATGAAATTGATATTTGAAATACAACAATGGTATTATTTTTGGGATTACATTCCGATAAGGATGTAATTTAAGTATCGAGATATTTTGACAAATTATTGTCTTATACCCGCTTTATTTCTGGGTTGAATTAAAGGCAGAATTATGCCATACTTTCATTTCCTTGCTGAGCTATCGCTCACTCTTGCTATTGTTTTATATATATTATATAGCAGCGAAGCAGGATGCCAATGGGACGGCACATACCCCGCAAGGCGTTTTCATAAACAGTTTCTAGCAGTGATCCCGAGAGTAGTACGAACCAATCGAATCAGGCTACAACTTTCGGTATTCGACTTATGTATATACATGAATGGTATGAGAGGATTGTGAGCATCAGAAGGCTAAGTTGGTAATGTAACCTTACTTAGAAATTGTATCAGTGACAGATTCAAAGACATTTGGGTATTGTAATAAAGATTATTTATTCCGCAGTTGTTGTATTGTGTCGTTTCTGAGACTCTAACCTGTGTGTGTGTGAGACGTATGTTGTGGGGTCATGAGCAGGTGAATTATGAATGGTGTGAGTAATACAGGTAAGGCAAGGAGTACATGGATCGTGACTACCCTAAATCCCTGACCCCGGATTTGGGGCTGTTACATTACCCCTTGCTGAAAGTCCAACTTGTCCTGCCATAAGACGTTAACTGTGTCAGGAAGGACCACCTGCTTTTCGGAGTCTTTCCCGTTTTTGTAGCTGCTTGTCTCTTATCTTTCTCTCCAAGTTTAGCTGTAGATTTGCCATCTGTTCTTTGGACCACCTTGCCAGAACAAATGATTCAGTATTTGTCTCTTTTGATTCTTGATTCTGTACCTTGATTTGTCTTGTTGTAAACGGCTAAGTGTTGATATCGTGAACTCCACTTCATTCCTGACTTCACGATCTCACTTGTGAGGACTACGCGATATAGCCTTTGAAGACTTTGCGACATAGGTCATTTGAAGACTATGCGACATAGGTCATTTGACGACTATGCGACATAGGTCATTTGACGACTATGCGACATAGGTCATTTGATGACTATGCGACATAGGTCATTTGATGACTATGCGACATAGGGCTTCTGAGGACTTCACGATCTAGGCTTCTTTGACTTTGCTGACTTCAACACTTCACGACATGTGTCTTGAGGACTTCTCGACATAGTACAAAATGGACTATGCGATATAGTACTTCACGACATGGATATTGGTGACTTCACGACATAGCTTTCTTCTGACTTTGCTATATAATGCCTTAGACAAATTTCTGCAACTTATTTCTTCATAGCCTTATTTATCTCTATCTTGCTGCATGAACACTTCTGAACTTCTACCAGGACAATTATTCAATGGCCTATATACAATCTAGATGCAAAAAACTTTACTAAGCTCATTATAACTTTGAGCATACATGGTCAAGCTAATGTTCATGAGAACAAGACAAGTACATTTAGAGACCTATACTATATCCCAGTGATAGAACTCACTAGGTCATGTAATGTGACATAGTCACATAGTGTAGGCTTGTTAATATTGGTATCCAGACATGTCTTGAGCCTAACATTATTTAATAATAATTTCTTTAAAAAATGAAAAAATAGAAAAAGTAACACGTTTAAGCTGAAAAAGTGCTCATAATTAAAAGTATTAAATATATTTTAAAATAAATAAGAAAGGGTTTGCCCGTGATATTTTTGGAAAATGAGGGGATTTAGTAAGTAAAAATAGAAAGAATAACATGTTTTTGTTAAAAAAAGATAATCGCCCGTGTTTTTTTTAGAAAAAGAGAGGATTTTGTTAGAAATAAATAAAAAAATGTAATGTATTTTAGCTGAAAAGGTAATTGGTTATAAATAATCTTATTGTTTAGTGATAGTTTTTAAAAAAAATAAGTAAGGGTAATTAAGTAGAATCACTAAGTACCGACCGTCCGTCCATCCGACTACCAAACTTTTAATGTTTTGTATTTAATAATATAGCTTAAAACTCGTGCGATTCACAGATTGTTTTTAATAATTGTTAATTTTATTATTTATATTTTATTAATTGTATTTATTAAAAAAAATAAGTAGGCGTGTTAAACATTTTTAAATAATTAAAAGTATTAAAATAGATTTTATAATAAATAAATAACGGTTTGCCCATGATATTTTGGAAAAAGAAGGGTTTTAGTAAGAAAAATAGAAAGTAACATGTTTTTGTTGAATTTTAAAATATAAAAGTAACGATTTGCCCGTGATATTTTTGAAAAAAAGGGGGTTTTAGTTAGAAAAATAGAAAATGTGACATGTTTTAGTTGAAAAAGGTAATTGTCAATTAAAACTATTAAAATAGATTTTAAAGTAAATAAGTAAGGGTTTGCCCGTGATATATTTGGAAAAAGAGTGATTTTACTAAGGAAAATATAAAATATAACATGTTTTAGCTGAAAAAGGTAATTGCCCGTGATTTTTCTAAAAAAAGAGGGGAAATGTAATTGCCAATTAAAAGTATTAAAATATGTTTTAAAATAAATAAGTAAGGGTTTGCTCGTGATATATTTGGAAAATGAGGGATTTTAGTAAGGGAAATAGAAAAAGTAACATGTTTTAGCTGAAAAAGAAATTGACCGTGATTTTTTTAGAAAAAAATGGTAATGTATTTTAACTGAATGAGTAACTGATTATAATAATTTCTATAATAATTAAATAAATAATTAAATAATGAAAGTACCGTACCAAAAAACAGGTACCAAAACTTTCAATGTTTCGTCTTTAATAATATAGTATAGATATATAGATAGATTTATAATATTAGTATTTTATGCTACTAAATGGAATAACCCTGATATTTTTGTGGTTTTAGTTAGGAGAAATATTAGTTAGAAAATATTAAAAAGAATATAAGTTTTGGAAAAAAAAGCTAATCGGTTAGTCATTAATAATTATAATATTATTATTTTATTTTATTAAAAAGAACTGTTCGTGATATTTTTGGAAAATGAGAGGTTTTATTTAGGAAAAATAGAAAAGTAGAAATTTTGGTTAGAAAATATAAAAAAGAAGATACATTTTGGCTAAAAATGGTAATAGGTTAGTTATTAGCAATTATAATCTTATTATGTTATTTTATTAAATGAAACTGTTTGCGATATTTTTGGAATATGAGATGTTTTAGTTAGAAAAAATAGAAAAGATATTCTATATAATAATTTTAATATTTTATATAACACGGGAGTGACCAGATTACAAAAACTTTCACCATGGACAAAATTTTGAATTCTTAGCATTGTTCGTGGTAAAAATGAAAACATGTAAAAATATACTTAAAATAATGATTAACTATAGAAAGTTAGAAACTAGTTTTTCTTCTAAAACTTCAGAGTTAAACAAAGAAATCGAGTCAACGTGAAAGAAGGGAAAATAACAAAGACAAATAAACTTGGCCTAGTTAAATAGAAGTGGCCAATGTTCATTAGGCAGCAGAAGAAAAAATTGATACATCTGACCCCACCCCTACTCTGCTGATCACATATAAAAAACAAGTAGATGAACGAACACCTTCGAAACTCCCCAACAAACAATTCTAAAACATTCTTTCTGTTCCATTGTTTTGCTGTTTGAATTTCACTGAGAAAGGTGACTATTCTTCTTCCATAGCAGTGATGGCAGACACAGAGTGTTACAACGCTTTCGAAACACTATCAAGAAAAAAGAGTAACAATAAGAGGAGGTTCAGTGATGATCAAATAAAATCTTTAGAAACCATGTTTGAGAGTGACACCAAACTTGAGCCAAGAAAGAAGTTGCAGGTTGCTAAAGAACTTGGATTACATCCACGACAGGTTGCGATATGGTTCCAGAATAAGAGAGCTCAATCCAAGTCGAAGCAGCTCGAGAAAGATTATAGTGAATTACAGGCTAAATACGACAATCTTGCTACTCAGTTTGACATATTGAAGAAAGAAAAGCAATATTTAGTCTTACAGGTAAAACTAACCCTGTTTTATTAAATCTTGTAAGTTGTTTTTTTTAAGTTGTTGGATTCTAGTGGTCACAAATGAAGCAACTAAGAACAAAGATAAGCTCAAAATCACACTTACCAAAAATCAAGGTGAAGAAACCTTACTGAAAGTTCACAAACTAAGTAGTTATCAATTTTTGCAGTTGCAGAGGCTACATGATATAATAGGTAAATCTGATGAGGAAAGACAGGAGACGTACATAAATATTACCAGTTGCAAATCAGATGTCGATGACGACAGTGATCGCCAGAAGAAGCCTAACTTGTCATTGAGTGGATCAGAATATGGGCTTGGCATCCTTTCAGATGATTATAACATCATGAAGGCAGAGTATTATAAGTTGGATGAGCAGGACACTGACTGTCTCGACATGCCGGAAGTGGATACTGGAGATGGTTCTTTGACATCGACTGAAGATTGGGAAAATCTTGAATTCAGTCTTATCTTTGATCAGCCTAGTAGCAGTGACTCTCAGTGGTGGGATTTCTGGGAGTAAACATGTAAATTAGAAAATTCTAGGGCTCCCAAAACCCGATTTGGTTCCCTAATGCCTACGTGAAATTTTTAGGTTGGTTTCAACACTAATAAAATGTGGAGGGCCCTGCTGCACTTATTTATGGGGAAGGGAAACTAATTAAAAGTTTCCATGTAGTATTTCCGAACTAATTTGGGATCCCTAGCATTACTGTGCTAGTAAAATTAGCAGAAAAAGAAAAAAACCAGCATGGACTGTGGAAGAAATGTATGCAAATAATCTTCTCACTGTTAAACAGTAGAATGTTTTGGTTCATTGGACGATGCAATATTTTATATTCATCAACGACTCAACATAATTAGTTCTGTAAATTAGTTAGACTGAGTCTGCATGAATATTTATGC
Organism: Heracleum sosnowskyi; assembly: GCA_030848705.1. NCBI lineage: Eukaryota > Viridiplantae > Streptophyta > Magnoliopsida > Apiales > Apiaceae > Heracleum > Heracleum sosnowskyi. The sequence goes on from CM061242.1 coordinate 79,804,590, forward strand.
AATGATTTCTGGACTCAGGTTACGTACCAAAGGTCTACTCCTAGACAGATATCTAAACTCGGAAATATCACTGCATTCGTTTTAAAGATTTTTAGAACACTGTCATGTCTCATGAAGACAAAAGAGAAATGCAATTCAGGCTTCTTCACGTCGCCAATATTGAGTTCGCTGCAAAGACATGGGAGTTACCATTTTAGTGTCCCGTCTCTCCTTGTTAGGATTAGTCATCATTTTTTAGTTAACTTTATTTTCCCCTCAATTTCACATTTAACCTTGCTAGTTAATATATATACAGAACTTGCAGAATTCTAATTCTGATTAGCAGCTTAAACTTCTGAGTTCTGAATTCAGAACAAAATTTACGGATACTTTCATTAAGTTCACAAATTATGTAAAATAGTCTAAGTATATTCCTTATATTTAGCTTTCCTCATAAGTTAGACATTAAAAATTCCCTCCAAATTTTGTAACTCTTGGCTTATGTGTTGTCTGAACTCTTAATTTCATCCCCCCTGTTTTGCCCACTGAGTAATTTCTGCGGGTTATCCAGGGTTTGTTGTCGGTTTCTGCATTTATTGTTCAATATATTGATATTTTTTTCCGCAACTCTTCATGCTTGGGGCCAGTCTGTGCTCTAATTTCATCCCTGCCAAAAGTGTAATGTATTGTTCAACTGTAGAAGTGGTTCATAATTTTACGTCAATGACATTCTGGCATTCTGCTACCCGTTGTCAATGGAAGGAAGAGTCACACATAATATAGGCACCACAAAAGAAGTACATACAAAGTTACAGATGGAAATGGGTCTTGTTACAATGGTGTGATTTGGATTGAAATTCAACTGGCACCTCAGCCCTTGGAAAAGTAGATATCTAATGACTCATTGTCATGCAAACATGAAGCTGAGAAGTTTCTGGAAAGGATGAATTATGAGGCCATGTAAAGCATGAAATTAACTGCCTGAAGACTTTGCAGAGACGAGAGTTATATTTCAAACCAGTTAAGCCAAGCACCGCAGCACAGCTTATGACACAGCAAGTCTTACAGCACATGACCTGTGCTTCGTTTGCTACTTGATCCTTATTAGCAAACACTAAGAAAAATATACAACATCAAAATAAGGGTCACAACAAGTTATACGCAAAAGGGTCACAATCAGTTTTACGAGTTGATAAGATCGAGCAAGAAAGTAATAAATCTAAAACTTAAATATACATCAGAAGGCAAAGGATATACTTCTTTGAGGAAGCTTTTTACGAGGGTTCATTGTGTATTTTATAGATTACTATATTCATACTGCCAACCCTTTAATCACGAGATGGACATACCTAAATGTCTCCCATCCTTTTTGATAAATGAGTAAAGATTTAAAAAGATGTAAAAATGTTTAGAACGAGCAGACTTGACTCCAGGGGTTTGATTATATAGGACAAAACTTTGTGTTGACACAATTGGACAAGAAACCTTTTATGATCATGGTACTTAAAGACTCTTGGTATCTAGAGAACTTTCTCAAAGATTTGTCATAGGACTATCTCACTAGATTCCAATATATGGAAGGCAATGTTTTCTTTTAATATTTGTCTAAGACTGGTGTGTTCCTTGGCATGGGAGCTGTGATGCACAAGCCTGTGCATACTGCAGCTATTTGGGAAGTTAAAAGGACCAATACTTTCTTCTCAGCTTCCTCAATATGATAACTTGTTTTCAGTTCAGAAGGATATTCATTTCCCTAACCTTTCGTAATTGATATATCTTCATACTTAATAACCATCTATCTGCACCGTCTTATAGCTCACTATGCTGTTACCAGGGTTACAACGCAAGTCAATTTATGTTTCAGATACCATTTATATATATATATTCAGATGTGGTTTTATTAAGCAATGGAATTTCTAAACAAAGTTCCTGATATCATAATTTTGTAGCAGGTTATAAAGGATGCCAATTAAAAGGTTCTCATCTCTCATAGGCAAAGTTATGGGAGAAAAAAAAAAGAAATGGGTTACCATAACTTGTTAGCTGTAACAAATCCCTCCCCCTTCTCCCCAGAGCGTATAAGCTCTATAAATTTGCAACATAGAATTCTTGATTCATTCCAGTGTGAAGTTTATTGGAGCACAGGAATGGAAGCCAGAGGACTGGAGTTGTGTGGTTTTTTTTTCTTTGCTCAGTCCATCTACTGCAATGTGCAGAATTACTACACTTAACATCGGTTTAAGTGTAAAACTCACTAATGCTCCGCAGGTTGAAAGTAATGGTTATGAAATGCCGTCTATCTACTTATTGGAAAAGACCCCAAATTTTGTCCCAAAACTTTTATCAAATGTTGATGTGTCACTCGTAAACTTGATAACTTTTCTAATAATAAATAAAGTAGGACCCTGCGTGCATGTATATGCGCCTTCAATAAAAGTTTGACACGTGTCATGTCATATCATTCGGTAAAAGTTTTGGTAAAACTTTTGGAGTACCTAACACTGTCCCTACTTATTTTATTTACAAACTCTTATTATAGAAAATTTAATTTTGCACTCCCTCACTTCTTTTTACTCTTTCCCGTTTCATCCGTTCTTTGCACCATTAATTTTTTATTTACAATTTCACATCTGTGCCTGTCTCAATCTATTTCCATCCAATCAAAGTGAGGTAACCTGCAATTTCTGGAATATCCCCTTCTGCCGAATAAGTACCTGAAAGGGGAATAAAGCTCGCACACATACAAAATGTCACAAATACAGTTCTTTATAGTAAATTTATGGTGTAAATATTATAATCTGGTTGTATCTGGAGAAGTCTATCATCAGAAATGTCACATTGAATAGATGAAAGAATAGATGCCTTCATTCGGTTGATGCCATCCAAAAGGTAAAAGCAGTAGGAGGATTACAATATAACCAAGCAAGGCACAGACAATATCTAAAGTGAGTACTTGAAAATCTTTTGTGATAATCAAATTTAGAATCTTAGTACTCGACATGTTTGTGCATGTATATTGGCCTCACTGTTTTAGCTGTAATTAAGACAGAATCAGATTAGCTATATGCCGATAATTCTGTATGTGCTTAGAATGTCCAGCTGCAATTAGCACAGTAAGTCAGCCCACAATATATATAAACGGGGGAATTCCTATGAATGCTGTAAATTACTTGTGGAGAACGACATTCTCTAAGAAACATGAAGCATAATGCATTCTCCCACATGGTTTATATGACCGTTAACTTAACCAAAGGGGCCCAAAGCAGGCGAACTCCATAACCTTTCTTAAGATTCACCCTAGCTGACATTTGATACGAAACTTTGGTAGGGAGATCTGTGAGCTGTATTAGTGCTTTCTGAATCTGATACCTTGCCTCACTGCTTGAGAAAATGGAGGGGGCTATGTTTCATTCTTAATCGAGGGTCATGAAGCTATATATGTTCGATATTTGTCATCCTAAATATTTGTGCTCATTCCATTAACCATCTGCCAGAGTACTTGACAATAACTGAGATCACTTTCTTTGAAGTTCGTAGAATATAATGGCTAGCCAACAACCTCCAGCACGTCCATGGTTTCGTTTAGCTACTATGGCTGCTCGGTCGGCCCCTCCCCCGCAGCCTGATCCAGTTCCCCAGCCAAGGCCAAGTGCTATTCGACCTGCTTTTAGGGCCACTCAAACTCAAGAACCCGCACCATCTGCACCACAAGCACCAGTTTCTGAACCACCTCCACCTGTTGCAACTATTCAAGTGCCACCAACTCCTGTTGCACCAGTCACAAGGTCTCCTCTTACCGCTCCAGCTCCAGCTCCAACAACACCATCATCACCAATCACCACTGCGACTCCAGCACCTTCACCAATAATAACAAAGTCCCCATCCACCACTAACAGATCGTCTCCTTCCACTTTGTTCCCAGTCTCTGCTGCTCCAAAAGCAACACCGAGTCCCATAATTCCACTCCCTTCCTCTTCCTCCATCTCAGAGTCTCCTAAACCCAAAGTTCCATCCCTATCGCGTGCAGCAGTATATTCTCCTGCACCCAAAACAATATCCCAGGCCCAAGCCTCTGCACCAAAACAATCACCCTACGAAGCCGGCTCTATAAATGCTCCTGCAACAAACTCACCATCCTTCCCCAAACCCGTAAGCTCTCAACCAAATACTCCATCAGCATCTCCTAACAATAGGCGCGTTGTTCATCCTCCATCCCCACTAACTCTCCCCCCTGCACAGTTGAAGTCTGACAGTGAGCAAGGGCAGAAATATCCGCTGGAATTCGAGCAAAAAGCTGTCCTTGTGCAGGAAACAAAAGAAAAACCAAAGTTGTACACTAGTGAACCTCGTGACACTGAAAATCCCCATAAAGGAGATCGAGAAGCAAGTAAAAAGCCTCATCACAAAGACAAAGGTAACCATAAGAACACTTCGAATCCTAATAGTTCTGGGATGAGGGTTATAACAGTTGCAGGTGACAACAAAGGAGCTATAATGGAGTTGAGGCCGTCTCGTAGGAACCAGGACTTTGGTAATAGCCCTGGAAACTTCCCAGGCAAGTTTAGGACTTGGGGTGAAGGAGAAAATTCCAGAAGCGACAGCAGCAGCAGTAGTGAAGAAGGTAAGTCAAAAAAGGATGGAAAACATAAGGAGTCAATGACAAAGGCTTTGTCACTGCCCTATGTGAACAGCAATGTACAGGCAGTGAATAATTCAATTCTCTTCAATGCTACCTGCACTCACCATGATCCTGGCGTCCACATTTCCGTCTCCAGAACAATGGGCACTGGCCGTGGATTCAAGGTTAAGAAGCACATGAATGCAGATGATTAACATGTGAAAAAAGTCCTCTGGTTTCAAGTTTCCCTTTTTCATGAATGCTACTTTACTGTATTAAGCAAAATAATGATGAGTGATTGATGGTATTGATTCTGATTCTGTTTTAGTGGGATTATTCCACTTCCAATGTATTTTTCTAATAAGTAAAGATGTCTATTCAACATCATATTTATTGTAAAAGAAAAAAGAGAGAGAGATTGCAAAACACAGAAGACAATATATTTTGAATGAAAAATGTATATTCAAAAACCGAAAGCGTTGAGAATATGTCCTGAATGTATTCTGGAATAGGAATGTCAGATGCTAGTTCTCCCTGAATGCAAAACCAATTATAAGAGATAAGTGTTTGAAAATCAGACCATTAGTTTGTAAAATATATCATGAGCAGGCCGCGGATTGAGCAAATATGATTGAACCCACAGATTGGTTAAACAATTTAACAATGTTACAGGCAGATGACCTAGTTTATACAATTTATCAACAGTTTGAAAAATGAACTACAAGGGCCATCATTTTTTCAAGTGGAAAAGAAAATCTATACTTGCTGGGAGATATTTTAAAAACTGCAGTCACCATTCGCAGTGATCGCAGGCAGAAACAAGTTAAAACAACAAATTGCATAAAGTAAAAACACAAAGATAACCTACACAAACTTCAGTCTCACAAGTCACAACCACTATAATAAAAACTAGAGCATACGCCATATTCTTCTAATTTACCTGATTCACAGTAAAAACTGTTCTTACAAAATTAATAATATACAATTAATCTATTTTAAAATTTTGTCTTGATAATAGTACTTGTAATTACCTGATTCCTATCTTGCAAGGATGTTTGCACTTTTTCTTTAAAAACTAATTAAATCTGAAATTTATGAATAGCATCCTAGTCGTCAATGCTTTTCGCTCTGTCAAATTGACATCTATTACAGAGTGGCATCACAGATTAGGCTAGATAATCCAAAGTCGGTTTCTTTTGATTGTAATTCATGTGATTGCCACAAACTGTCATTCTATCCAAATACAATTTCTACAGATGGTTGTTCTTGGTAGCCATGCTTGGCATTCCCAGTATGGATGTTTATGAAGAGTGAGAACTGGGGTACATACTAATGTATTAGTTGTTGTCTAATTGACTGCTATATTGGCAGGCATTGGTTGCAGATGACCTAACTTGCTCTTTCACTCCTTATCAAAACAGTTCTAGTATTACATTTTTCTGGGCTTTGTTGTATTTTCATGTTTTGGTTTATACATTCCTTGGTCAATGATTCATGTCTAATCAACCACAAACAATGATCCAATTACAAAAATAAAAAATATACTTCCGTCGTCATCAAACAGCGTGTGATGGCCCAACGGGTTGAGCTTAATATCCCATAATACATGTATGTACACATTCTACTGATTCACACGCATAGAGATATAGGTCGCACCTCATGTACTTCTTGATCAAATTTAGATTTTCTTAATCATTCAATGCATAGTTACCATGTATTCTCAATGCAAAAATGATCCGTGGCTGACATTTTTCTGCACTGCAGGCATTGTCTCAGTCCCATACAAAAGGAAAAAAACGATCCAGCATGTAAAAGCCAGGGAACATGCCATTTGATCCTAGCTCCCAAATTATCACATGCATCCAATCCATATTAGGAAGATGATAAAAAACTGGTCAATTTCTTAAGTAGTTCACCATGAAAGCGAGATCAATCTACTGCTGCCTATAACAAGTACATTACATACATAGTTACATTCTATAAACATCCGTATCTCAGAACAACATATGTCCTTTTAACTATATATGACTTGATCTCCTTGTTGATCATCTATTAAAGAACATGTAGTAACATTATTGTCCTATCTTTATTAATATCGAGATAAGATGGAAATCCTTACTACACTAGTGACCGGTAGTAAACTGATTAATTTGAGGGCCTAGCCATCCAAATAGTTGATAGCATGAGCTAAGACAAGATGAGATCTCTACAGCTAATTGCATTATAAACTTTGCCAGCACTATAAGATCGAAGAATATGCATTCGACTTTTTTGCTAGATACTTTATTTATCAACCACAAAACAGTACTGATTAGTAGAAAAGTTTTAGTTGTGTGATTATAAAGAGGGACCGGAGAATAGAGCATGACACACATTCCCATTTGCCAGAGATGATCGGACTTAATCATTTGGAAGAGAGTATCTTTGCGCGTGTGTTGAATGTGTCTATATATTCTACTTTTACCGAATCCAAAGCAACCTACTCTCCTAAATATCACACACTAGTATGTGACAGTATTAGCTTTTAGGCAGCACCCATGGTCCCTAAAAGTCCCCACTCTCCATCCTCTATCCTTCTATTATGAAAATGTTGGGAAGATGCTTGAATAGATAAATAAGGAATTTAAAGGGAAGTTGCTATGGTCAGGGCTAAAGGATTATTCATGAAAAATTAAATAACAAATTAAGTTCTTCAATATGCATGATTCTTAGTAGTGAGAATTTGCATACAAGCCATTCAATAATTATATTCATCATGTACCAAAGTGGAAAGAAATCATCTGGATAGTCTTCACTTTCGAATAGTTGAATGCCATTTCAGAGAAAATAATTAAGGACCTAACTATGCCTAATTAGTCGAATGAGAGCTAATCAGTATGAAAGAGACAGAACACTTACAATGTACTTGTCACTTGTCATATTTTTTGCCGAGAGACTGCATAGTTAGCGCAGGTAGTTACTTTGTAGATATTTATGGGAGCATATAAATCTGGCAACGACAGCTCCTTACGATTTATCCATGAACAATATAAAAGACCGAGCTCGTCAGTAAAAAACACGTAAGCGAGTGGTCTGCGAGTGAAGCTCATAAAAAAAGCTCACGAGCTGATTGTGGGTGAAGCTTTGCATTGTGAGCATCTCGTTTTCTATGGACTCTATTTAATTACACAGTATTTTTGAGTTTCTCACAAAACAATTTAAGCGGTGGAGAGCTCATCTTGACTCGACTCAGGCGCGCAGTGACGAATACAGAAATGAACTTGGAGGGGATAAAATTTGTTTGCAGATCAAAATTTGAAAAACGTTACCTTTTGTATTCAACTAAGAATCACGCAATAACTAAATTTAAGGTAAAAAATGACAAGTAACAGTATACTATAATGTATGAATTGACTCATACCAAGGCTCCTTGAGATTTCTAGTGCATTTGAACGAATTGTGTGCAGAAATTGTACATTTGTAGTGCAAAAATGGTATAGGGCGCTACATGAGGTGGCGACCCCTGTGTATATATATTTTTTTCTTTTTTTCTTTCGATTGTTGCTTAGTAAAAATTGCTTGTTGCTTAGTAAAAAAATGATTGTTGATTAGTAAAAAATTGTTTCCAGCAATGGATTTTGGACGTTTAAAAAATGTATTTGCAAAATTTAAAATTTCATTTTTTCTTTTCTATATTAAACTTGAAATGTTCTACTTTGCTACTAACCAAAAATTGGGAAAAAATATTATGTGTAACTATGTAAAATTTTGCTCCAAAAATGAGGTATACACGTAATTATAATTTATGTAGGCACTTTTAGGAGTATAAAAAACATTTTTCTACATAATTTTTTTTATTTTTCTCGGTTCCGCATTAAACTTCAAACTTTGTACTTCTATAGAAGCCAAAAGTTTTAAAAAAAAATTATGTCAAACAATGGTATTTTTAGGTCCAAAAATGACTAGAACAAAACTCTATTGCACCACTCAACACCTGCAAGCATGATAATAATGCAACCTTTATGTTAACGTGACTACACCACTTTTACATTTGCAGAGCAATAATATTGTCAATAGTTGTATTCAGAGCAATATAATAAAACTTCATTTTTTTTACATGACTACATATGAGATCAATAATTTCTGAAAAAATTGACAATTAATACAAAGCTTTAATTTTCTGGAAAAGATGAGTAGTCATTTCAAGACCTGCATAACCAATAAGACATGACAACTCCACTTTCAAGCAGGATATATATAATTGATGATTATAGACTGAAACTGTATTGTTAAATTTTGAATACAGAAAATGGCTGAAAATGAGTGTCGTGTTTGGTTGCTTGTTGAAAGAAATGACGATTACCGTAGGTTACGACGAAGCGATCCGAAAGAGTATTTTGCAGGCGTTCATCGAGAATGGGCCTATAGGGTTGAAGAATCTGAACGATTGAGAAATGACCTTATTCGTATTGGTGCAAGGGTTCCCACTCGTGATTCGCATATCATGTATCCTGATCCCGGGGAATGTGGCAATTGGAATAAGTATAGGAAAAGAGTCATTGGTGTTGTGTCACAGATACGATTTGAAAATAATCTAATGTTGGTGCGTAGAGGTCGTCAGTATATGTATCAATTTGCCACAAATTCCGTTCGTGCTATTGGCAGAGAGCTCACAGAACGCGAGCAATATCATCTTGAACATAATCCGAACTATGTGTCTGATGGAGCCATATCCGACGAAACGCAAGAAGAGTGATCTACGTATTATGTATTGTTATACTGTTGTCTTTTAATTATGACCAAGTGTTCTTAATTTCTATTGTTGTAACCTGAGTCCCCTATTAATGTATGAATTTGGTATTTATGATTACTCTTTTTAATAGTTTGATGAAAGATTGGTATTTATAATACAACATGCACACCACGACAATGCATAAATAAGAACAACATAACAATACATGAAAATAACATAACTAACATTCTTTACGAGAAAGAATGTACATTCTTGAAAAACAAATAACAAAAACTTAAAAAACACAAACATCATGAACAACTTTAAAAATCATCATCATCCTCATGTGTGTCCTCATTCTCATCATCATCGTAATACTCGTACTCGTTACGATTCTCATCATCAGCATCATCATCCTTATCGTCATTCTCATTTTGGACTTCATCCCCGGAGTCAGTTATATGTTGTATGTTGAAACTTTGCATAAGTTGTTGCATCGCATACTCATGGTGATCTGCTTGCCTTGTTATATGCTTTTTAAGATCTTCAATGATAATTGCTGCACGCTCCTCTAGTGGGTCTTCAATCCAACGACTGTATCCACATCCATTCGATCCATCTGGATAATTCACGGACCTTCTTCCAGCATTGGCCCCGTACCAGCACATCCTTTCAACCATCAACTTATTGCAAAAGCAAATATTCAGATCCGGATCAGGAACGTTAGACATCTTAATTATAACAAACCAGTGGTAGATATATTTGAAGTATTTGAGTGAAGAAGTAATCGCATAGATGAGGCTTTATATAGGCTTAACATGTAAATTAGTACATGTTGTGGAATTGATCTCGTGACTACAAGACTACTCATCTTTATTTTTTTAAGATCTTTTTAAAGATTTTTAATAAATTACAGACATTTTATTTTTCAGAGCTTTGTAGTACTTTTTTAACATTTGCAGACACTGCAAAGCAAAATTGTTGACACTGCAAAACAGTAGGGAGGAGTGATCAAATCAACTTTAAAATAAAGTTACAAAGTTGAGTTGTCACCTCACATCTCACAATTTGCAGGCCAAAATAATGGACGTGTATTACTGTTGTGTAATATTAATCAATACATTTTTCCTATAAATAGGTCTTCTCTCTTATGCATAATCATAGTATTCCTCTCTATTCTTTAAGTCATTTTGCATCAAATGGATAAGGGAAAGAGGCCAGTCAGTTCGGGTTCGGAAAGTAACGATAGGGCCAAGTCTCATCTTCAAAAATTCCTTAAGCTAAGAGATGGTGGCCTTGTAGCAATTGGTAAGAGGGATTATGAAGCTGAGAAATGAGAGATTCAGAAGCAACGTGAGAACAAGAGATTCTGTGGCCAGCTGCGTAGGATGAAGAACAAAGAGGATAGAAAGGGTAAAGATTGGGTCCCAACTAAGGAGGAATTCTATGACTTTTATGGAGTGAACCAAGCCCTTCTTAACGCCGCTTGTGAGAAGGATAAACCAATACAAGATGCTTTTCACAGGAGGTAGATCACGGAGAGCGAGTATCGAGCTGCAATGGAAAAGAATGTTGATGAGTTCGCTGCTAAAATGAAAGAGCTTGAGGATCTTGAGGAAGCTGAATATGCCCAATATGATGATTAGTCTTTTCCAGTGTGAAGCTACTATTTGCATTTCAATTTCCTGTAACTATGTGCATTTTAATTTTATGTAACTGTGTGCATTTCAATTTTCTGTAACCGTTTGCAATTCCGTTTCCTGTAACTGTTGTGTTGGGGTTTTTTCAATCAATGAAATCATTTTAGTGAAGGAAGACTGTTCTTTGTCTAACAAATATGAACTAAAGAAATAGAAACCAAATATTCGTACATAAAATATTTAGTTAAACATAATTCATAACCTTCCAACATGAAATATTTAAATAAACATAATTTAAAACATTCCAACATAAATTATACAGCTCATATCATAATCCGTCCAACTTGGTGAAACTGATGCCTATCCCAAACCAGGACCCTTGTCTTTCTTCTTTTTCTTTCCACACATACCCTCAGTGCCGCAAAGCCTCTCCTTCCTTTTCACCTGTCTGTCTGGTTGTTTCCTCAGCTGCACTGCAGGAGGCTCCTCCACCTCGATCTCCTCATCCACCTCCTCCTCCTCCTCCTCCTCGTCCTACTCATGTGATCAAGCCTGAACCACCTGCACATATGGAATGTGAATAATTATAGTACAAATATGAAAATTGCATAATGAAAAATATTATGGGAGTTTTGTTTATTACCTGATCCAGCAGCATGTGAAAGAAAGTGCTAAAAACCGGTCGGTGACGTATTGTATCCTGATCCAGCTGCATCTATGAAATGTGCATAATTAAGCTACAAATATGAAAAGTATAAAATGAAAAGGATTAGTTAAAAAGGTTGGGTTCATTACCTGATCCACCTGCATATGTCAAATGTGACTGTAATGGTGTGGACATGTACTTCTGCGAACCTAAAACACTGGACTATCCAAAACCAGGAAAGTCGTATCCCTGGAAAGTCTGAGAACTATGAGATCCATGAGTAGGCTGGGAACTGTGAGATCCCTGAAAACCCCCCGACTACAGCATAGCAGTGAAACCATATCCCTGGGAACTCTCAGAGAAGTGAAACGGAGACTCCAGCACTGAAGTGAAACCATGTGCCTGGGAAGGCTGAGATATGTAAACTAGAGAGTCCTGCGTAGTAGTGAATGCATGTCCATGAGAACTCTGAGGCACCGGGGGACCATCCCATCCAGGACCTAAATACCGCTCTCGTGCCTCCTCGACTGTGGGGTTTGGCCAAGGCATATCCCAGCCCTGTGCTGGAACATGAGGAAGAGGAGGAGGTGGAGGGGTAATCAGTGTATGTCCCCTACGTTGCCTAGTAGGGGCAGGTGGTGGAGGGGGTCTGTCAATAAGCCCAGGGAAACCCGTCACATCCAAAGTACTCCGTAGAACCTGTATTGTCTCATCCACTACATAATCATCATCGGCAATGCCACTCCCAGTCATCCCGTGTAGGGCACGTGAAATACCCTCAGCCTGTATAAATATTTCGTCAATAGCAATGAAAGTGACAATTAGATAGAATATGACAATTTTAAAGTGACAAACTTACAACTATGGGGAGGTGTCCCTGTGTGGCCTGCATACCCTGCTGAGCAGCCCAGATACGAGGATTGATTATGTAACGACGTGTGACTTTTTCATACCATGGAAAATACTGATTGGAGTACGCCGGTACTCTGTTACGAGTGTATGTGGGTGGTGAAATGAGATCATGATGACGAGAATACCAATGCTGAATCACCTGATCATATGACATATGCCATTGACGTGCCAGACCGTGAAAAGAACTGTGGCCAGGAAATGGTGAAGATCTCGGAATCGCCTGAAGCAATCCAAAGTGTCGGGTGACTCGATCTGTATAACACCACTCCACAACTCGCTCAAATATCAAGGGGCACTGTGCACTCATGATTTCTCGGTCACGATCAGTAAGGGACATGGCCTCTGGTGCACTGTCTACGTAAGGCCTCCACTTGAAGCCACTCTCAAACATGTTATCCAGCTCAAAACGAGTCACCTGTGAACTGTTAAAAGGCACATTTGCATATTTCAAAGGGATCCTGACAAACCTGAATTCATTGTTTCAAATAAATTAGTTACAAAATATTACAGGCACATAATGAAGTAGATTTTGGTTTTTTTGTTGATTACCTGAGAGCACGGGGATCCTGTATGAGATAACTTTGTCGGTGTGTGGGACATAGACCTGGAAATCGCTCATATATCCATACCTATCACACATTGCTATTTTTAGTTAATTGAATAACCTTATTGACAACATGTAAAAAACAATTGGTAAAAACAAACTCAAATGTACCTGCAATAGAGTCATGGAACCACAAAGCTCTTTCTTCTTCCCTATACTTGCATCACACAAGTGCTTGTACAAGTATGCAAGACAAGCGTTGCCTCAACTGTATTGGGAAACCCGATCAAGATCACGGACATTGTGAAGGAGGCGTACCGGAAGGCGGTTCCCGCTTGAGTGGGGGAACAAAGAACCAAGTATAAACAGAATATGTGCACGTCTGTGGAATAGAAACTGAGCCTCATAATCATCCCTACCATACACTAGACGACCACAATCAACAAAGTTGTTAATCAACCAAGGAATATTAATCCCCCCTTCTGAATGGGACTGACAGTGCCCCCTCTCCTCATCAACGATATTAGGGTCAACCCCTAAAAGCTCAAGTACCAAACTCGCATCGGGTGCGCCCTCCTCTGTGAACACTGGATACCCACCAACAGGGAGACCTAGAATGTAATATACATCCTCTAATGTGATAGTGGCCTCGCCGAAACTGAAATGAAACGTGTGAGTCTCGGGACGCCACCTCTCAACAAAAGCAGTAATCAATCCAACGTCATGTGTCATCATCCCTATCTAAAATACACCAAATAACCCAGCACTCCTAATGGCTTCAACCAGGGCTGGCGGGTGTGGAGTAGACCTCATTACATCCCAGTAACTCTTGAAGTTTGTACGTAGCCGAAAATCTGGTTCCTGAAAATATGTCCATCCATATATCAATAAAATTGGCATTAATCTAAGAAATCAATATGAACATGCAAATTACCAATGAAAAGGAAGAGATTCATACCATCCCATCCCATACCAACGCTGAACGATGTGAGTCCTGACGTGTGAGCAAAGATGGGTCTACAGGACCGGGGTGGTAAGTAGTCTGAGCCATAGATATCTGTAAAAAAATGGAGCAATGAAAACCTATTATAATTTTTAATAATTTACTTTGAATTAATAATTTTTTTACCAACATGCAAATTACCAATGAAAAGGAAGAGATTCATACCATCCCATCCCATACCAACGCTGAACGATGTGAGTCCTGTCGTGTGAGCAAAGATGGGTCTAATTTCTAAATTTTTCCCTATTTTTATAAATTAAAACCTATTTCTAATTTTTCCTATTTTTATAACTTATATTTAGCTAGTACACCTAAATTGCAAGATTCTAATCTAGCTAGTACATCAAGTTCACTTTGACATTCTATCAAACATGTGATATGCATTTTAAAATTTCAAATTAAAAAGATTATTTTCTACATAGTTCTAACCTAAATGAAGTACAACATAATCCAACATACCAATTTTGAATTTACAATTCACAAACAAAACATTTCAATTTACAATTCACAAAAATAAATCAATTTACAATTCACAAAAAAAAAATTATACTTTAATTCACAAAAAAATATTGACTTAGAAGGAAAATGCAGAAAATACTGATCGGAAATAAAAGAAAGAAAAGTACCTGTCGGTGGTTCGCCAAGTCAGGTGGCGGCTGTCGGTGTGAGGAAGCAAAAGGAACAGAAGAAGAGAAGTGTGAAGTGTGAAAAGTGAAGTGAATGTGAAGAGAAGTGTAAAGTGTGAAAAGCGAAGTGAATGTGCGTGATTTGCAGTTGTTGTTATGCTAAGGTCGCCACATGAGGTGGCGAACCTAATAGAGAGGTCGCTACTTCATGTGGCGAACCCTGTTAATTTTTTTTTTGTTATTTTTTATTTTCATTTCATGCAATGATTTTTTTGCTAAATTTATCATTATTATATTTATAATTTAAATAATATTTTATAAAATGAAAATGAAATTATATTTTATAATTATATTAAAATGAAATTCAATGAGGCATTTTATCATTATTATATTTATAATTTATATAATATTTCATAAAATGAAATTCAAATAATATTTTCTAATTCATAATTTATTTTATTTCAAATTTTAATATTAATTTGAATAATATTTATAAATTTATTTAAATTCAAATTGTTTGTTTCTGTGCAATGTCAGTTATGTGTGGACCAGGCACCAAAGCAAGCAAGAGATTTTATTACCCTATTATAGAATTGTGTGCCTTATCTTTCGTTTAGTCAAGACATTAAGATTTTGAAATAGTAGAAAATCTTATCTTCTGAGATCATATCTATCCTATCAACTTTCTATTTATATACCTTCAAAACATCTGCATTTTCACAACATCTACATTCAAAACATATACACTTCCATATACATTATAGTATTGCAACATCTTATTCCCTATAATTTAGATAAAGGTATGTAATCTTTTGTATAGATATTTACGTTGTTATAATTTGCAAATGTATGTTTTCCACATATCTATACCTTATATGTTGTATGTGTTTTAAATTCAGGAAAATGGACGGTTGTGTCAATGTGAATTTCTTTTGGGGTGGAAACATAATTAGGCAAGATGATGATATCACATATTCCACAGATCCAAAATGCATGTGTTATGTTATGTTCGGAACAAGTTTTGAAGATTTCAAGGGAATTGTTTATGAGGTTATGGCCATGGTACACGCCAATCCTGGAAGTGTCGTCGTGATCGATGTTGTTCCTCACGAAACTGTTAGAACCAGTTCTGTTTGCAAGCGTGTGATTTGGTGCCTTCACACAATGATAGATGGTTGGAAACATGCTCGCCCAGTACTTTCCATTTGACGGTACCTTCCTCAAGGGAAAATACAACGGAAAATTACTCGTTGCCATGGGTGTGGATTCTAATAATCATCAATATCCAGTTTGTTATGCCCTGGTAGACGAGGAATCCGAGATGAACTGGTCTTGGTTTTTTAAACTGCTACGTAAACATGCATGCAAGGAAAGGTTGAATGTCTGCATAATTTCTGATCGTGCTACTGGCATCCTTGCAGCAATGACGAATCCAGCTAATGGATTCACACCACCTTACGGGATTCATAGGTTTTTCCTATTTCACGTCAGAAGTAAATTTTCCATTAAACACCCCGGTGGAGAGTTGAAACTATTGATGTGGAAAGCTGGAACTACCACCAAGCCTACATGAAGAGGATAGGCGAGATATCACCCCCTGCTTTGAAGTACCTGACAGACATTAATCCTGAATTGTGGACCTTATGTTGCGATCTTGGTGGTGCTCGCTATGGACAAGCCACGACAAACGTTATGGAAGGCTTCAATGGTAGCATAAGAATGACACGTTTTCTTCCTGCCACAGCAATGATGGAGTATATCTTCTTCAAGACTGTGAGAATTGTGAATACCCAACGAAACCAAGTCGTCGATGCAATGCAACGGGGTCAACTGTTATGCCAAAGGACGGACAATATGATAAGCCAATATATTGAGAAGGCTAAATCACATAAGGTCCAAACATTCAGTAAACAATGAGGCATTTTCAAAGTTGTTACGCAACGGTATCGGGTCAAAGGAGTCACAAAGGGGGGGCGAGTTCAAAATGTGGACAGGACTAAACAATTCTGCACTTGTGGGAAATGGATCACCCACCATTTGCCTTGTTCTCATGTATTGGCTGGTTGTTTGGCAGATAATATTGATTGGAAAAAGTTGATAGAACCTTACCACTACACGTCTGAATTGTATAAGTTATGGGAGCCTATGATCTTTCCATTGCAACCTATAGAGTGTTGGAACTACGTCTTACTGGTCAAGTGGCAAAGGTATGGTCAGTTGGTACTCGATTAGGCCTGCAAAAAATTGAGTAAAAACGTGGCAACAAGGGGGAGTCTGTAAGAATACGTATTGAGATGGACCAGTCGCGTTTGGGGATAAAGTGCAGCCGCTGCAAACAAGAAGGACATACAAAACGGAGCAAACTTTGCCCATGGCGTCCCGATAGGGTTTGACGTTGCTACATTTACTTTGCATTTTTTCTTTTGAATTTGTACTACTTGATTTGTGTGATTTAATTTCCTACATGTACTTCTGTTATGTAGTTTTTCATTTCAATTTGTGTGCTTCTAATATCAAGTGTTTGAAATTTAATGACATGCAAATTTAAGAACAATGGAAAACTAGTCATAAATTGAACTATTATTCATACTTGAAATACAAAAGTACAATAGTTTAGTCATCGTCGGATATGAAGCTGTATGAGTCATTATCAGCACTTATGCACAATTGATGATACTGTCTTGCACGTAGCACTTCTCCGTCTTCTGCAAACATCCTTGCATCTGCTGCTAGACTGTGTCGCCACATGAGGTTGCGCCCTATACCATTTTTGCACACAGATGTTCAGATGTACCATTTTTGAACAAAAAAAGTTGCACTATACTAGAAATGTCAAGGAGCCCTCATACGAATGCATTATGATCCAGTAATCTAGTGTATCAGATGTATAAATATCTATACTCTTTATTAATAAGCAAAATAATGTGAAAATGGTGTGCGGTACCAAAGTATCAAATTTGGTTAACACAAAATTTGGGTTTGATTCCCTACAACTACATAATTAAACAAGATTTATTTCTTTGGTTTCACCCCGGATTCGATTCCCTATAACTACGTAATTTAAAGATTTATTGATATAATTTATTTTTTTGAATTTCATCCAGGTCCGATTACTATTTTAATCTCAGACTCTTTATTAATAAGCAAAACAATGTGAAAATGGTGTGCGGTGCCAAAGTACCAAATTTGGTTAAAACAAAATTCGAGTTCGATTCGATTCTCTAAAACTACATGATTAAAAAAAATTATTTATTTGATTTAATTTCTTTGGTTTCACCCAGGTTCGATTGCCTATAACTACATAATTTAAAATTTTATTGATTTAATTTATTTTTTTGAATTTCATCCAGGTTCGATTACTATTTTAATCTCGGTGCTTGGCACTGGTTATCAGCTAGTTAGTATTAACTAGTATTATGTAATTAATAACTAACAAGTAAGGGGAGGGTTTAATTAAGCACCCAACCCCCTGGGTATCCAACAGGGTAGATGGATCGGTGCCGGTGCGGGTGCGATTTTAGGGTAAAACTGAAACAGAAATAAAAAATCCCTAGTTTATAAAATTGAAAAAATAAATTGCAACCGAAACCTCGATTTCGAAATTCTCGATTCAGTTTCGGTTATAAAACCGCATCACATAAAAATAACAAAACAAACACACGTTACTTGATTGAAAACTAACAACCATCACAACAAAAGTGCAATCCTTGAGTTTTTCGCCCAATGAGAGTCGCTTACACGTGCATCTCTCTTCTCTCTTTACCCAAGCCAATCGATTCTTCTCCCCCAATCTTTCTCTTCGATATGTATACCTCTTTCACACTCCCCCGTGGATCTTTTCACTACCCAAACACTCCACCTCTTCTTTTGTTTCTTCACTCTTTCCTTTTCTCTGCTTGCAATGGATCGCTCTGCTATTTCTCATAGAAATCCTATTATCTAAGGCTCCTAGTGATTTGGTCCTTGATAATATGACTACACCTTCTAGACCTACTAGACCTTCGGCTCAAGAGAATTTTGATACCAGTATTTCGATAGATTACGGTTTGGACTCTACTCATTCCAAAGGTCTCAATGGAATTCATCTTGGTAAAGTGATTGATTTAGGTTTTGGATCTTCTTCTGGGAAGGCTATTAAAGGCATTGACTCTTCTACAAACGAACTTTCTGCTTCTCAACAAGCAATTGTTCAGGTTCTACCCTCTTCATTTTCTCTTTATGGTGATATGGATGTCTACTCTGCTGGTATGGAGAACACTATATTTAAGATTAATGGATCTGTTTGCATAGAGCCCCGACTGATTTCTTTAGTTCTTCTGTTAAGAAATGGCATGCCTCTTGTATAGCCTTACTTAGAACTGATGTTGTGTTTAACTTTGAGGATGTGTTTCTTTCTGCACATGAGTTGTTTGATTCTATTGGTTTGATTAAAGTGTATAACCACTTTGCTGGTTTCGTAGTGCTTAGGTTTAAAGATTTGGTTGGAATGAAAAAAGCCATTTGTTGGAATCTAGTTAAGCTTGGATCTTGCGAGTTTATACTTAGGCAATGGTTTGAGTGTTATCCCGAGATTATTAATTCTGAAAAGATACGTATTTGGCTGAATTTTTCTAGGGTTCTTTTAGCTACAGGAGTACCTATAGACTTAGCTAAAAGAAAGCCCAGAGTTATGGTTGAATTGGGTTTCATGGAGATTATTCCCTCTTTTGTGTTGGTTAAAACTATGTGATTCAGGGTAGGTCTAAGGTTCTGGTCTCTTGTGAACAATCTAGAAACTGTAAAGGTTGTTTGTCAACCTTGCACACTGGTTTCTGTCCATCTTTGAAGATATGATTTCAGTGGTTGACTGTGATGATGTTTTGGTTAAAAATACTCTTTGCGATGTTTAGTCCATTAATGAATCAGACTCTAGCCATTATAGGGATCACATCTCTGATGGGGATAGTGGTATTGAGAGTGAAAGATTGCTTAATGCGAAAATTGTTAGTGTTAGTGCCCTAGAGACAATACAATTGTACTTCTGGGAAACACTATTTTGTTATTTAATAATGATTATGTTCTATTGATTATTCGACAACAATTATTATGTCTTTATTTACTGTGATATTAATGTTAGAGTAATAAATGTCCTTGGAATATCGAACACGTATTCTATATCTTTAAGTATGTGACTTAAAAATGAGATTATATAAATAGTGTTTATATTCCTAAAATATCCCTAATTAAGCATTATGAATTGGGACAATTATGATGCATAAAGATTAGTATGATCGCTGACTAAATGATCACATCTCATTGGTCATAGGTATAGTGATACTAAAGTCAAGAACATAGGTGCATGTAATATTCTACATGGCACCGGATTGACCCACAGTGAGATTCTACATGGTAATAAAGTCATTAGAATAGCTCACAGTGATAATGGTGTAATGATCCTTAGACTTGAGATCATTATATTTCTATATGAGGATTAATATACTTTGATTACATTAAAAGTTACCTTTGACCGGGTGATGATAAAAGTGGACATCGGGTATATTATGAGTCGTATGAGAAATATGAATGATAGATATAGGATTTAACCCTCCTATTATTAGGAGATATATTATTGGCCTCTTGATTGAGTGAGACTATGAAAATGCATGGCCATGCTCAAATATTGATTTGTTTTAATAGTCTACTCATTGATCAAGGAAACCTGGATTAAACGTTGAAGAGGATCACTAATAACATGCCTCGAGTTTAATCTATAATATTTGGTTAAAGGGATTATATTACACGGAAACATTAGTCACGAAAGGTTTAATTGGATCACCAATTATTATTATTACTTGGGTAGCAATGATGTATTACTAGATGCTGCTCATTGTTTATAATTTTATTATGAGATATTAAAATTATTGCCAACGTAATAATAACCTAAATGGTTACACATAAAGAACGTTTTAGACGGAGCATTAATTAAATTTCGAATTTAATTGAATTATTATTATTATTGAATTATTGGATTAATTAAGTAGGACTTGATTAATTATATAATAATTCGAATATAATAAATAATACTACTAATAATCAGATTGGGTTTTGGAAGCCCAATCAGATTAGGTATAGGCCCAAAATTCTCTCCTTATAAATACATTATGATGTATTGTTTTAGGTTTAGTGACAAAATTCGTTTTCACACAAATAAACCCTAGAAGCTCTGCATATTAGAGAGGCTAGAGACAGAGAGAGAAAGTTTTCGAGGGCGTTTTTTTTTGCTAGTACCAACTCCGTGATCGTTGGACGATCGAGCGTTCGTGTGGACTACTTTGGCGACGCAGATCTTGAACAAGGGCTGCGTGGTGGTTACAACAAGGACCTCCATCTTTCTGAATATTATAAGCCCAATTAAGGTATGATTTCGTTTCTCCATAATCAGCCATGTCTTGTACACGAATCCTAGGGTTAGGGTTTTGGATTTTTATTGTTTTTACGACTCGTTTCGCTGCGTTTGATGCCCCGAAACCCAAAAAAATTTTATATGACTTAGGACATGGATGATACTGTTGCTATGGAGGCTGTTAACCAGTGTGACCTCAGATTTGGGCAAGTCCATTCGGCCCGAGTTGGAAGCTCTAGATGTAACAACCCGCACTTTTTCAGACTATTAATCTTACAATAAATATCAAAAATAAAACTATACAATGACAATTAGAGACGGAAGCGTGAAAAAAGTTCTATTATAAAAGCGCAGCTAACGATGATTGAAAAGTCAAGCTATTCTGAACCTAAGATCCTCGAATCCAAACGCTATCCTACTTGATCTTACACTGAACCTGAAAATTGTAAGTAATGAGCTATACATCCCAGCAAGAAACCAATCGATCCAACTAGTCGGGCAAATAACATATATACATATATAGAAGAATATGATATTCGATACAATACAATATAAGAAACAATAAATTACAATACACATTCATATTCTTATTCGATAGATACGATACGACACCACATAACAACAGTAACTCAAAACCCACAATTCATGCCACGACCACTACAACCCAGTGATAACGGTCCTAAATTTTTAGAAAACTGTCACTACAACCCGGTGACTCGGTCCTTATTCTTATTCGATATTTTCACAAACCATGGCACAAATCAGAATCTCAAGACTATTGCTTACACATAACACATATCAAATAATACATATCACTTAAAAATATAATCACTGAGCCCATGTTTATATAATCACATATACACACACACGTAAGACGTAACGCATAATTTTGAAAACACAAGGAAGATCGACCGAAAACTTACCTCAACGCATCCTAGATCATATATCCAATTCTGATCAGTTCTGTTTTTCGCCTTTTTGACCCTCTAAACGACGTTTTCTTGGAAATCTCAAAGGACAAAAGTTGTAGAGAACGAAAAGATCTTTACGAAAAGTCCAGAATCAATAAATCCCGACTTACGATGAATTTTTTATGAATTTTACAACAAAGCTGATTTATGAGAGACAAAGACCTACAAATTTTACAAACAATGATGAAAATAATGGTGTTTATATAGCGATACTAAACCCTAATTCCAAACCTACAAGTTATCCGTATTCAAATCTAATCCATATTTTAGGCCCATTAATCTAATTCAATTTCAAATCCTATTCCTTATGAAATTTTAATCCCTTTTCTGATTATTCTTTTATTATTATTAATTTAAAAATTACGGGATATTACACTAGAGCTACTGTTTCCGTTAACATAGCTCAGGGATTTGGTGAAACACTACTAAGAACTGGTGAGGATAAAAACTGTTGTATGGGTAATGCTAATGGATTGAGCTTGGCTATTGGAGAACACGAGGACAAGGCAACGGAGCATGGGGACGCGAATATGCAGACTTCTCGTCGGCTTACTCAGCAGCCTTTTCAAGTGTATGTTGGTTGTGGCCACAGACATTGGAGGGCACATAGTGGTGACAATAGAAACAATGGTGACCATGGAAAAGGTGTTTCAAGTAATGTGGACATTGATGAAGTTGTTGTTTTGGCTGAAGATGATGAAGGTGCTGCTGCAGATGGTGCTGGCGATGCTACGGGCTCGGCTATGGAGACCACCACTTGACATGTTGGCTTATTAAGACCTTTTATTTTGTAACTCATTTTGTGATGTTGTAACTTTGAATCGTGTTTCTTGCAACCTTGTTAAGGTTGGGTGAACTTGCTCATTTGGGAGCTGGGGTGACTGTAATGAGTAGTCATTACACCAAGCTTTATTAAGTAGGCATGTTTAAATATGTAAGCTTTTTTAAATAATTAAAAGTATTAAAATAGGTTTTAAAATAAATAAGTAAGGATTGCCCGTGATATTTTTGGAAAAATGAGAGATTTTAGTAAGGAGAAATAGAAAATGTAACATGTAACATGTTTTAATTGAAAATGGTAATTGTCCATGATATTTTTAGAAAATGAATGGATTTTGTTAGAAAAAATAGAAAAATGTGTTTTAATTATAAAAGGCAATTAGATAGTTACTATTTTTTTATTAAATTAATTTTATATTAGAATAAATGACCCAAAACCGAGAACCAAAACTTTCAATGTTTCGGCTATTATATAATAGTATAGATTACTAGCATTTTATCTGTGCTACGCACCGAAAGCACAATCCTTAATTTTTTATAATAATTATAAATATATTATATAATATTATATAATAGGGCTTAATGCTCCTAAGTACATACTCATGTAAATTAGGTCAGAATAAATAGATTTCTAATGTGAATGCACGAGGGTACTATTGTAATTTTAAAATTTGATCAAATATTTACAACTGTGCCATTAAAATACACTACGTACTCATATAACTCCCCTAAGTACGTACTTACGGGCATTTTTCTCTATATAATAAAACTTATATTAATTGTTTTCACATATCTTTACTAACATTTCATATTGTTACGACAAAAAATATAGCTAAAGTGTTTTTATCCAAATAGACATGTATTAATAAATATAAGTTATGTTATTAGTTGATAAGAAAATAAATATTTATAATTACAAATTAAATATTCAATGCATAAAATATCAATTGAACATATAAATAAAATGTTACCATCATAACAAAATAACACAATAATGTATTATTAGAATTTGTTTCAAATATAACTTTAATTTTTTATAAGAATGTTGAACGTTCTAAACCATTTTGGAATAACGTAATCATCTACGTGGATATACGTTTATTTGTTCCCCGATTTTGATTCTAGATTATCATCAATAAAATTATTATTATTAGCTGAAATTAGGTACCTGCTTTCAAAAAAAATGCTTGAATTGTTAATAGTGAGAAAAGAAAATTTGATGTGATTTTAGATTGAAATAACATTGCATGATATGATTTTAGATTCTCTAGAGTTTGAACTAACTTAACCACATTTAAGGCGAAGTATATTATATTGCTATAGACTAATTAAGTTTCAATGATTCAAATATACAGCGAATATCATATATTATTCCCCATGATATTTTATAATTTTTTATAATACTGATTTTAATTTTCTTCTTGCGATGGACGTTTTAAATTTGTTAGAAATAAATTTTAATATTACATTTAATATTCTATATTTTTAGGATTTTGTATTTATTACGTTATTATCTTTAGATTCTAACCACTGAGATCATCATCAACATTTATTGATATTGACCGTCTCACTTCACAATCTTTGAATTACTTAACTCGAATTAATAATATAGATGAGCGATGTAAACCTAATAAAATTATATATTATTATGGTAAAAAGGATAAGAAGAATAATATTTTCGTAGCATTTAATTTAAAACTATATATAAAAACTATATTTTAATTAATTTAAACCAAATATAAATAAGTTTTTTTAATTAAATGAAATTCCCAATATGAGTTTTACATTTAAAGAAAGAGCAAAAAACATAAAAGTGGGCGCGTAGAGTCTAATAAATATTTGTATTTTATTTATTTTAGCTCTAATTGATTACTTTTTTTATAATGATTCCAAATTAAGAACTTCATTATTCTTTATGTATTCTAATACAAAATAGAGCTGATATGAGAGGAAAGTTGTATAAACTCATATATAATTTTAATTTATTTTAAATAAAAATTAAGGTTTCTTTTTAATTCTCTATTTCGTCTTTACCGAAATTTTGAATAAATATTAAAAACGTCAGTTGTTTAATATTTTTAATTATATTAATATTATATCAAATATTAGTATATTTATAACCATTGTTATTTTACTTATTCATATTTCAACTTCTATTTTAAAATATATAATATAACATCAATATTAAATTCTAGCATACAATATGCTCTTCCTAATGAATCGCAATTCGCACCAACATTTAACATTTTTTCTCTCAATTACTCGTTTTCTCGTTGTTACCAAATCTAAACAGATAATAAACTAATTTACTAAATAAATTACATAATCTATTAATCAATTTTATTATATCATAAAATTCAATTTAAATATTTTCAAAAATTCTAATTTTTATTATTTTAAATATAGATACTCGAGAAAATAAATGAAAAGAAAATAAGACTTCTACATTTTACTTTATAGAACTTGCATTTTATGTAGGTATTATCTTCTATATATTTTAGAAGGTAAAGTTTAAAAATATGATTTTTAATATATGTAAAACATATAGGTAAATTAAACGTGGGTTTGTTATCACAAAAATTTATGAGGACATAATTTCTAGTAGTTTTTTAAGGAAAATATTAAGATAATAATCTGAATTCGAGATAAATTTTAGAACTTGAAAAAAAATGAGAATATTAAAATGGTAACTTTGAGTTTAACAGAAAGTTTAACAAAATATCAACATGGTAATTTGACTTAAAGATAAATTTTAGGAAAATATTAAGAAAATAGTTTAGAAGAATATAAGGTAATTAAGATTTCCATTACTGAAGATTTAAAAGGCAATTTAGATATTTTATAACATTTAATATTTTTAATTCAAAATTTTGAAAAAATTAGAAAAATAGATCAAAGCAATTTGAGAGAAGCCTCTCATATTGTCTTGCACCTCTCATATCTTCTTCTTGTTATTTTCCTCATTTAAAAGATAATAAAAAAAATTACTAAATAAATTAGACTCGTAGAGTAAGTTTATGAGAATATTAATATAGTATACTTAATTATGACTTAAATAGAAAATTGAGGAGAATGTTAAGATTGCATTTCCTATGTTAGTAAGTTTTTTTACTAATAAAAAATTTAGGAGAGTATTGAAATTGCATTTAATTTCCTACATTAGTAAAGATTTTAATTGCAAGAATATTAAAATTGTATATTTAGTTTACTCCACGAGCAAAAATTTAAAAAATAATTGAGATATTTGCTAATCAAAAAATTAGGAGGATATTAAAATTGTATATACAGTTTGTTAGGTCCCGAAGTATCGTAGAAGGGGGGGTTGAATACGATACTCACAAATAATTCAATTTCGTTCGCGGATTATTCATTCAGTTCTATAACGAAATTAAACACACCAAACCAAATCAAGTTTCGGGGAATATATCTTTTTATAAATATAAACCTCGAAGGGTGCTACAAATTCTAATCCGTAGGATTAGCTGCAAATAGTTCAAGCTCACTTAATACAAACACGGATTAGAGTTTAAGGCTGTCTACGAATTTATAAATGTTCCAGCTCTTAACCTCTTCTCCGGCTATCTCTCTCTTTTCAAAAACTATGAACTTTCAAAAATGAACTACTGAAGAAGACGAACTTCTTCTGTCTATTTGTAGACTTAGAAAACCATCGAACTGGAAATGCTTTGGACAAATCCTGGCCGTTGGATCTCTTCAACTTTTCAGATAGGAATACTTTTCACCTGCCCCTTAATAAAAAACTATCGAAGGAATAAAAATCCATCGAAATTAAATCAATTAAATAGCCATTCGATAGTTTTAAAAACAAAACTATCGGATGCCTAATTAATTTACTTTTGTTTTTTATTAAATCATTCCACTAGCCATTCGATAGTTTTTCCAATTGGAAAACTATCGAATTACTCTCTCTCCTCTTTAATTCTGTGCAAGTCATAAATGACTCTGCAGGGCTTCCGGGTGTTTAAGAAATAGACTGTATCAATTTCTTCAGAGACGATAAAACAACTTGATCTTTTTAGTGCAGTCACCTCGTGCAACTGGTCTGGTTCACAGATGAATAACACTTGATCAATTCTTATTTTATGTCTTCAATATAGTGCTGCTGATACGTCCCCTGTCCTTCTAGTTGCTTCATTTAAATCACTGGAATCCCGTGGTACTGAACCCTAAATCATTCACATACTTCTGTCGTCTTGAAAGTCTTGTTTCTTTTGTTGTCACTGAGGCTTGAACATTTTCATGAACTTCTTTCTGTGACCTGTTTACGGACTTCAAGAATACATAACGTATTTTGATTTTTTGTGTTTACCTTTTCTACTTTGATTCTGGATTCCCGTGCTTCTGTTAATATTATTGTCTGTCTTGTCCTTGGTTGAGTTGTAGTTATCTCTTTTACATCTTATGTTACATTATGCTTTACAATCTCCCCCTATTTGATTGGATAGAGTTCGACAAGCAAATACTTCGAGGATAACTCAACTAACTAAGGAAACATGAAACTACTTAAAGTAAGACAGCGTAATAATATTAATGCATTCTGGATCAGATATATATACTTTCCAGATTTCATAAATCAAAGAACAATAAACCTTTTCACATTGAAGTTGCTCCTCCTGTCTGAGCTGATAGTTCTGTTGTTCTTTGCTTCTCATCTTCAGTCCATTCCAATCTCACCTTCTTCAATCATTGGATCGGAGTTAGCAGCGTGATAATCAATCACTGATAGATAGTGCAGTGGTTCTCCAGGTTTAAGGATTGCTCCTAGGATGTGTCTTCCAATATATCCAACCTCTTGACCCACTCCAGCCCACAGCCATGCAATGTTAACATCTTTCTTGTTTAGCTTTGGCATGTTTGGTAGTCTGGGAAGCACCTCCAATCATTTCTCCACTCTCTTCCTATCGTAGGGAACATTCTCCATAAGATATTTTCTTAGAGTGTCGGCTGCTTTTGTCCTTCTCCGTTGATGTGAATCTAGTGGATCTAAGATACTTCTCAACTGATATTAGATATTCGTTTGGGTAATCTCTCAGTTTGTCCTCCGTCATGTAGCAGATTCTGAACAAGTCATTCGTCATGAATCTAACCATAGGAGGGTTTTCAGTAATCTCTGGACTGACTTTCATCAAGATCTCCTTAACATGCTCTTGGAGCAGTTCATTTAGCCTTGTAGTCCTTTGTATCTTGATGAGAATCACCTGCAGTTTTGAGCTGCTTGGTGTCTTTCTTTTAGTGATAGAGAATTTGCTTCTTTGGCTCATGCTCCTCCTGATTCGGTTGCTCTCGCATGAATTCAAATCCCTCTTCACTTTCTTCTTCTAGTACATGTCCTCAATCCAGTACTGTCTAACTGGAATGACTTCATTGGTTCCCAAACTCCCCATTTGTCCTTGTCCCCTTCTCCAACTTTTCCATTTATCCTTATCCCCTTCTCCAACTTTCTCCCCCTTAGTTGAGGAATCCTCGAAGAAGTTATCCTCATTCCAAAAGGTAGTAGAAGGATCAGGTTGTTGTTGTGAAGGTCCGGGTTGTTGGTTCCTCAGCATATTCCAAATAGACTGTACCCCGTCACATTGATTCTCTTTGACATCAGTCCTCAATTCGACCAGTTCTTCCATAGTGGATTTCCTTGATTGTTGTGAACTGTCATCTCCTTGAGGATGAATTGAACATGTACCTCTCGGTAATAGCAAATCATCAATATTTGTAAGGGTTAGGGTGTCACTCCTCACGTTTGGCTCTGGGTGTACACTCAACGTTTCTGTCAGTGTTTCACTCATTTTTCCTTTCCCACTCAGGCCAGGTGTAAGTGTTTTTGTTTCACTCATTCCCTTTGTGCTCAATGTACCTGCAGAAGAAAACACCGTAGCCGTCCTTAAGGAGGTCACCGGTGGTGCAATGGGGCTTCGCAAGTCCCCGTCCTTGGTTAAACCAAGTTGCTGATCATCTTTAAATGATATATCCTTTGAAGGATCTAGAGTTTGAATCTCTAGGGGGTTAGAAACAGGCTCTTTTTAACAGCAGAGATCCCAATCTTCCCCAATAGTCTGTGAAGACTTTACCTCAGCAGACTCCTCAATTAAAATTGATTCATTGTCACCGAGTTGCCGATCTGCACCTACGTCAGACCCTTTACCCGCAGGATCCAGATATGTTCCATCTGGGGAGGTAGACAATGACCCTTTAGATTGTGCATTGAGGTCAAAGCCTTCTCTCGACGTCTGTGAAGACTCTTGGTTCAGTAAAGAACCTTCAACCAGTGAACCTGACCGTAATATGGTCGGAACACCAGTTGCTTCCGTCAATTCTTCCTTACTTGATTGAGCTATTGGTTTAGATATTGCTTTCGTTAGCGTAGTCCAATCAGCATCAGAAAAATCGATAAAGGGCGCTTTGGATGAGAGAAATGAAGTATCAACAGTTGCCTCGGTTTCTGTTCTTCTCCTTTTAGAGTAAGGCAGAGCTGTTGTTGAATGGCGTATCTCCTTATGTGGTGCTGCTTTGGCACTATCTCCCTCTACACTCAGGGATGTCTGTATACTGGGTATAGTAGGAGAAGGAGCTTCGTTTGTTGTTTCATTTGGCTCGTCCAAAGGCTCTTCGACCGTGGTTAGAGATTGTGGGTTGCAATCTCATGGTCTGGATGGCCACTGAGGGCTCTGGATTAACATCCATTGGTTCATGACCAATTTCAGGTTCAGGTTGAGGAAAATTACCTTCATTTACCTGTTCCCCTGGGGGTAGAAGTGGTAGGGGCACCGTTCTTAGATATTCAGTGAGAACAGTGGGTACCCCTGGAAGATGATTCTTTCTTATCAGAGCGGTTATTGCATTGCTCTTTATCTTCATGCACTTCATGGTCTCCTCTTTGGCGAATGTCTCACGGTCATCATCTGTTAAGATATCATTGAGAATTAGCTGTAGGAACCTAGGATAGAAACAAAGCACATCATCTATGCCTGTTCTTTCATCCAGTGGTCCCATGTCAGGTAATGCTTAAGGAACTCTCCCACAAAGAAGTTAGGTTATTGACTTCTGATGAGAGTGAAGAAAGCATGTATCTCCTCAGCTGTGGAATCTGGAACATGCTGTTAAAGTCATGTTCCGTCACCCTTATTGTTTTGCCCCCTGGCACAACAAAACTGAAGGATCTTACGTTATTCTCACTTGTATCCGTGGCGGTTGTGTACAACGCAGTCAATTGATTGATGCAAAGGACTACGGGAGTACTCAAGGCATATGCCACTAATGAACGTGTGTTCAGAAACTCTGCCCATGTACGAAACTGTAAATTCGTAATGGCTTGCAAGTTTTGAAACGAGACATGATTAGTCTTGGTTACTTTTAAACCAAAACTAAAACCAATTTAATTTAATTAATTATTACTAATTAATCAAACTTGACACAAAATACCCTTAAAACAAAATTACCCCTTTTTCTTAATAATCACAACTTCGAATCACTAATATCTAGAACCCTACTTTTGGTAACACAAATAATCAGAATTATCTGAAGAAATCAATTGTAAACAATTAACTTCTAAAGAACAATAGTGAAAATAGTTTTCTTAGAAACAAGTTCTTGAGGCAGTGATGTTCTTGGTTATATGTATTCTAGTAAGTATAAACAAAAGCCCTTAGATCTGAAAAAAAACGTAAGGGGTTGTTAAATACTTATTGAATTGACAGGGGCAATATTGTCTTTACAGTTTAATAGTTTTTAATAGTATGTTCGATGGTTTTCAGTTGGGGGTAAAACTGTCAACTTTACTTCGATAAATTTTGAAAAATAACGAAGAGTTTGAAAATCAGAAATTAAAAAGTTTTTCTGAAAAACTATCGAACATGTTACCTTTTAAAGCTTGAAAAACTATCGAGGTATTTATTTTGGAAAAACTATCGAGGAGTTTAATTATTGAAAAATTAAATCCTCCCGATAGATTTTCACTTTGATTTTTAAAAACTATCGAGAATTAAATATTGAATTATATTAATTCACTTCGATAAATTTTTAAAAGACATCTCAAAAACTATCGAGAAATTTTTCGATAGATTTTCTTTTTCCTTTTCAAAAACCATCGAAATTAATTTCGATAGATTTATCATTGTACTTTGAAAAACTATCGAATTTCCTAAGATTCGATATTTTTTGCTTCTGTTCAAATTCTAGAACCTGTTCATGTTCTAAAATTCAAACTGTTTTATTTCCTGTCAAGTTTTAATTCTAATAAATCTTTTCAAATTTACCAAAATCAATTGTCAACAGAAAATTCACAATTTTCTCAGAATAAAATCGACTAAATATCATTGAATGATATTAACCAATTAAAATCCAATAAATTATGCTGCATATTTATTTTATGTATTTTAAATTATGGAGCAAATAAGATATTGAACTGCTTCAATTTCCATAATTCAAATTTCATAAAATAAATAATAATAAATTAATACTAAGTATCTATGAGCTAGATATTAGCACTAAATTATTAATGTGAGGACTGGATGTTTGAAGACATGCTTTTGAAAGAGATGATACCTGTTGTCAAGGTGCATTGTCGTGGAGTGGTCCACAGAGTTGTTGGAGAAGAATTTATTTCCTTTTATTATAAAAAGAAATCAATCTTCCTCCACGAAGTTGACAGCTTCTAGAGATGCTTCTCCTGTCATTTGGGTTGACAGCTTACAGAGATGCTTCTCCTGTCTTTCTTACAACCTGCGTATTTTATATCTAAATAGCTAAACATGTTAACAAGTATCTTTAGGTTACCATATTCTGAGATTTGGTATTCCCTTAAGATATCTAAAAATCATGTTAATAGCTATAAGACTAGATTTCCTTCCACTCGGAACCTTGCACATTGGCAACTTGAGAATAAAATATGTGGTGTCAATTTGCAGCTAATAACTTAATGAGACGCATACCTCTCTAGCTTGTCATTTCTGTCTATTACCTGATTTGTCCTGATCAAGCTTTAGTGGCTGCTGTTGGCAGGGAGTCTTGGCATGTCTAGAATCTTCTCAATTGTGCACATTCAAAAGATTCTTGACTTACTTTTATTGCCATCACTCTTTTGGCTTACTTGTGCTCCTAAAAGAATTATTCTTCTGGCTTGCTCAAAGTAATTCCAAAAAGAATTGCAACTTTCCCAACATACTCATCTTGTACATTCTCTGCAATGACTTGGCAAATTTCTTGCACAAGTTTTCGTTAGTAGACCAACATATAATATAATCATGATATCACTGCACATATATGACATTATGTTTGTGCCTTATGACGACTCTAATAAATTCATATTCTGTAAAAGTTCAGTTAGAGTGTCATACCATGTCTTTGACGATTGCTTGAGTATTGATACCGGTTCATACCAACCTGTAGTGATCTTGTGAAGAGAAGTTATACAACGTCCAATTGATCTGCAACAGCAAATGTCATGAGCTGTTGTACATTGACTTCTTCTACTATCTCACCAACCAGGAGTGCACTTGAACATATTCACCATATAGATATTAAAATTTGAATATGCAGCAGGTGCCAGATATATCCTGATATCCTCAAGTCTCGTCACTGGTGCTTCTTGTTAGATACTGCTTCCTAATAGTAACCTAGCATCCAGTTTGGCCTTGTCCCTCATAACAATGCCAATTTTGTCCAGTATCCTGGATACCCATCTTGTTCCAATAACAGATTTTCCCTTAGGCCTGGGTACCAGCTTCCAAACTTTCTGCCTTTCAGATTGATTGAGTTCATTTTGCTTTGCAATCACCCAATCTGGATCCATCAGAGCTTCTTTACCTTTCTTTGTTTCTTCTTCAGAAAGAAAACCAAGAAAATAATTATCCATACTATACAGCTCCAGTCTTTACTCCACCACTAGGATCACTAAGAACTAGACATCAGGAATGATATTGAATCTAAACCCTTTGTCTTGACAGATACGTTCTTGAAGTGTCCTCTTGATTTTCATTGTGGTGTTGATCTGACTAATTGATCCTTCTTTTGCTCCCCCTAAGCTGTTGCTGGGATTTCCTGAGAATCCTTATCCTTGCTGAGTGGTTCTGTTGAAGTACTGAGCTGTGTAGATAAACTACCATTACCACTGCTTGGATTTGAATTATCATTACCATAATTTCACACATAACAGCTGAGAGCTTGGAGTTGTTGAACATCATATTCAGACTTTCAATCACCTCTTGTTGATTAATCAAATTTACCTCGTAGGCTTATTCCACTGATTAGCCGAGTAAAATATCCTCATGAGCCTTAGCTGCCAATCTTGCCAAGATGCTTACTTGTAAAACATTTTCCTCCAAACCCCTGAAAGAAATTCAGTGTTTGCTTCTATTGGCCATCAGGGAAATGTGATTAACCTCATCTGTGATGTCCTGTCCTTCAGATTGAACAAACAACACCAGTTTGTATTAAGAGTAGTCATCAACCATCACTGAAGTATATCTTTACTTTGTTGTAGATAAGACATTAACTAGTCCGTAGAGTTCCATACGTATCATCTGAAGCGGCTCAGTAATGCTTATCACATTATAGCTTTTCTGTGATGTTTCTTTGACTTCCCTTAATGACATGCCTCATATATTTCATCCAGCTTGAATCCCAGATGAGGCAGTCCTCTCACCAACACCATCTTTAGAAAAGAGTTCCTTGTATTGTCATGCAAGGGTGAGAGCTTCTCAACCTTCCTGCTTGAGATAAAACACTGCTCCTTCATTGAAAAAAGATTTGTGCTTTGAATCTTCAGCAAGAAAGTTGCTTCTAATTGATATCCTTGACTCCAATTATCAGTTGTTATCAATGATACCAATTATTGTAAACATGATGACATTCCATTTCAAACGTAGCCTTGTCCCGTGATGAAAACCTTTGCTGTCATCTCCAAAGATTATTAACGGAACAGCTTTCTCAATCACATTTGATGGCAAGTTCTTTCTTCGATCATATGTCTTCAGTAGTAAAGACCAAGAAAGCATATAAATCGATTAACCTGATTTGCCTGCACTCACAAATGGATTGACAGTTCTTGGTACCCAACTTATTTGCTTGGGTCCAGATGGATTAGAGATTTTGCTTTTAAAAGTGGTAACAACAGCTTCAGCCTATACATGCTTATTCTTATCTCTGACTGACCTTGCAGTCGTTGCTCTAATGTAATTCTTTAAACATGTTTTTTCTATGATTAATGCAAGTACTAAGAGATGCATTCATAATCTTTAAATAAGCAAACATGTTAAAAAGAATAAATGGCATACATTGAGCATTTTGACATTGCAGATAAGAGATGTGCAAATTAGGCATCTTAGAAAATTCAGTACTTTCTACTTTAACCAATATACACAAGTGTAACAGGTAGCAAGTAGATTTACAGATATTCAATAATTTTCTAAGCACACATGGAATAAAAGAATTAACAATTAAATCACTAATTCTATCTAATCCATTCTGTTGTTGTATGGCATCTAACTTTCTCTATTACCTAAGTCAGTTTTAGATACAGCTTGGTGTTCTACAAATTCTACTGACTCTAAAGGTAATTCCTCCATCCTTCAAACTGATTATCCCTTAACAAACAATGCAGAATAAATGAGTAAATCTTGTTCTACTAGGGATACTGAAACTTAGCTTTACTAAGGTCTTATGTGCCAGAAACTTAACCCCTAAAAAATAAGAGTTGTTTCTTAAGAAAGCTTCTATCTCACTTGCAAATCTTATTCTACAAATATTCATACACACATATATAAGATCTTGTATATACATGCTTTGAATATTGAGAATTAAATAATGCATTGGTTCAAGGAAAAGATACCTGAGATATGTGAGGTGAATCATCTTCAGAGATTGCTATGAAAGCAAGATATCCATGATTTTCTCGTCATCTGATCCATCCCAACTCTTTCCTTAAGCAACATAAGTTGTGCTGATGCTTCTTCAACAAAGCATTCCACTTCTGTTTCAGCTGATTAACTGAGTCCCTATTCTTCTTTGTTTGTTAGGCTCCTTCATTGTGTAGCACACCCTGATAGCTTCTCGTTACATAGTTCTTATCATAGTTGAAACTATCAGTCTTGATTTTGTTACCATCTCAGTCTGTAACTACCTCTTGAACTGAATCCTGAAGAATCTTTGCTTCGTAATAAATAAGCCTGATCCATGGATGTGGCTTTTGTACTCCTTCTGAATCTGATGTGACTAAACTTCCTTGACAAGTGAAACACTGATCTTTAGTCTAGTCTCTCGAGGTTTTCTACCTGAGCTTCTTCTGATTCAGCTACTAGTAATTCTTCTATTCTGTTCTGAGGTTCCAACATTAATAAACGTTACTGAGATATTTGTTTGTCCGTTCAATTCTCTAACACCCTTTATTCCTTCCTTCATAATCTCTTTTGATTAAATCTCCTTAAAAAAATATCCGTAGAAACTTCTTCCTGAAATCAGCTTCATGGTCATCTTTTTCTTCGAAAGATAAAAAAAGTTTAACACCCGGAGGAATCTTCTTCTACAAGCCCTTGAGCACCCTCAATTTAATACTTAAGAAAAATTTAAATATTCAGAATTTTTAAATTTCCTTAAAAAAAAATAAATTAATCAAAAATAAATATTTACAAAACATTTAATTTTCAAGAATTTCGAATTCTTAAAAATTAAATCATGTAAATTAATATTTAAGAAAAATTAGAATTTAAGAAATATTTTAACAAAAATTCGAAATAAATAAATAACTCAAAAATGTATTAATTCGGGGTGTTTTTGTAAAGCTGACCAATTGTTGAAAAACTAAGAAACAAAGAAAAACCACTTCGGTAGTTTTAAACCAAAAACTATCGAAGTCATTTCTCAACTTCTCAGACTCAAAAAAAGAGTTTGGCCACCTAAATTGACTTGCTAAAGGGTCTCTTTATAACACTACAAATTGCTCTGTGCCGCACCTCTAAAATAAATTCATAACATAAATTAAATTTACTTAAGTTTAAAATATAAATTTATGTAACTTGAATTTATAAAATAAATTTATTTAAATTAAGTTAATCAAATAAACTTATTCAAGTTTAAATAATGAACTTATTTAAATTAAATTTATAAGATAAATTCATTTTAACTTAAATTTATAAAATAAACTTATTAAAATATAAATTTATAAAATAAATTTATTTAGAAGTTGGCCTCCTCAGAATTCTTGTCTGACTGGTCTGAAATACCCGGATCTAATCTGTATGTCGATTAACAAGCTCTGATACCAATTCTTAGGATCAAGCGCTCACCAGCTGATCTAAAAGCCCGGACTTGTAGAAGAGGCGCAACTTTATTTCCATATACAACCAGTCCAGTGGCTCAAGCGCCCACGGTTCGAATAGGCAGGATGCTGGGCATGACCCAACAATCCCCCCCCCCCAGCATATTGCCTATTCCAGCACACATGCCTTACGGTGAATAGCAACTATGCCTTCTGTGGGACTCGAACACGTGACCTTGCTCTGATACCAATTGTTAGGTCCCGAAGTATCGTAGAAGGGGGGGTTGAATACGATACTCACAAATAATTCAATTTCGTTCGCGGATTATTCATTCAGTTCTATAACGAAATTAAACACACCAAACCAAATCAAGTTTCGGGGAATATATCTTTTTATAAATATAAACCTCGAAGGGTGCTACAAATTCTAATCCGTAGGATTAGCTGCAAATAGTTCAAGCTCACTTAATACAAACACGGATTAGAGTTTAAGGCTGTCTACGAATTTATAAATGTTCCAGCTCTTAACCTCTTCTCCGGCTATCTCTCTCTTTTCAAAAACTATGAACTTTCAAAAATGAACTACTGAAGAAGACGAACTTCTTCTGTCTATTTGTAGACTTAGAAAACCATCGAACTGGAAATGCTTTGGACAAATCCTGGCCGTTGGATCTCTTCAACTTTTCAGATAGGAATACTTTTCACCTGCCCCTTAATAAAAAACTATCGAAGGAATAAAAATCCATCGAAATTAAATCAATTAAATAGCCATTCGATAGTTTTAAAAACAAAACTATCGGATGCCTAATTAATTTACTTTTGTTTTTTATTAAATCATTCCACTAGCCATTCGATAGTTTTTCCAATTGGAAAACTATCGAATTACTCTCTCTCCTCTTTAATTCTGTGCAAGTCATAAATGACTCTGCAGGGCTTCCGGGTGTTTAAGAAATAGACTGTATCAATTTCTTCAGAGACGATAAAACAACTTGATCTTTTTAGTGCAGTCACCTCGTGCAACTGGTCTGGTTCACAGATGAATAACACTTGATCAATTCTTATTTTATGTCTTCAATATAGTGCTGCTGATACGTCCCCTGTCCTTCTAGTTGCTTCATTTAAATCACTGGAATCCCGTGGTACTGAACCCTAAATCATTCACATACTTCTGTCGTCTTGAAAGTCTTGTTTCTTTTGTTGTCACTGAGGCTTGAACATTTTCATGAACTTCTTTCTGTGACCTGTTTACGGACTTCAAGAATACATAACGTATTTTGATTTTTTGTGTTTACCTTTTCTACTTTGATTCTGGATTCCCGTGCTTCTGTTAATATTATTGTCTGTCTTGTCCTTGGTTGAGTTGTAGTTATCTCTTTTACATCTTATGTTACATTATGCTTTACACAGTTTCATCCATTAGTAAAGATTTTAAATCCAAGAACATTAAAATTTAATATTTAGTTTCCTCCATTAGTAAAGATTTTAAAGACAGTTGAGATATTTTCGAATCTTTCTATTCAAAAAATTAGGAGAATATTAAAACTGTATATTAGTAAAGATTCAGTTTCCTCCATTAGTAAAGATTTTAAATGCAAGAAAGTTAACAATTGAATATTTAGCTTCCTCCATTAGTAAAAATTTTAAAGACAATTGAGATATTTTCGAATCTTTAATATTAATAATTAAAAAAATTGAGAAATTAGAAAAATTGATCGAGGAGAATATTAAAATTGTATTTAGTTTCCTACATTAGTAAAAATTCTAAAGGAAAGAATATAAAAATTGTATATTTAGTTTCATCCATTAGAAAAGATTTAAAAGACATTTGAGATATCTTATAATAAAAAAATTAGGAGAATATTAAAACTGTATATTTAGTTTCCTCCATTATTAAAGATTTTGTTAGGCTCAAGGCATGTCTGAGTACCACTATTAATAAGCCTACACCTTGTGACTATGTCACTCTACATGACCTAGTGAAGTTTATCACTGGGGTATAGTATAGGTCTCTATTGTACTTGTCTTGTTTTCATGTACTTAGCTCTATTCTGTATGCTCAAGTTTATAATGAGATTAGTAAGTTTCTTGCACCTAGAATGTATATAGGCCATGAAATAATTGTTCTGGATGAAGTTCAAATTGTTCATGCAGCAGGATAAAAGTGAATAAGGCCTTGAAGAAATAAGTTACAGAAATTTGTCTAAGTCCCTAGATCGTGAAGTCAGAATGAGCTACGTCGTGAAGTCCTCAAAGTCCATGTCGTGAAGTGCTGAGATTGCATAGTCTGAAATGAACTATGTCGCGAAGTCCTCAAGGCACATGTCGTGAAGTGTTGAGATCTCATAGTCCGAAATATACTAGATCGTGAAGTCCTAAAAGGCTATATCGTGAAGTCAGAAATATGCCATATCGCATACTCCCAAAATACTCATATAGCAAAGTCCTCGTATAGCAAAGTCAGAAATGCTCTATGTCGACAAGTCACAGGATAAGGAGTATATTGGAGTTCACGATGTCAACACTTAGACATTTTACAACAAGACAAATCAAGGTACAATATCAGAGTTCATGGAGACAAATACTGAAGCATCTGTTACTGTTAAGTGGTCCAAAGACAGATGGCAAATCTACAACAAAACTTGGAGAGAAAGATTAGAGACAAGCAGCTGCTGATAAGGGAAAGGACGACAAAAAGCAAGTGGTCCTTCCTGACACAGTTAACCTCTTATGGAGAAACAAGTTGGAGTTACAGTTAGGGGTAGCTGTGTAAATATGAGTGTGCACCAGTTTGTATAGGCATTATATATATTGTGCACATCTTATAGTTAGCTGTAAGAGAGATACACATAGATTTTATCAAGCACTCTTTTCTCTGTAAGAAAACAATAAATCACTGTTCTTGTTTAGAAGGCAGAATTTCAGTTGTGAAATTTTGGAAGCTGTAGTATTTGATTTACTTTATACAAAGTAGATTAAAGTGATTGTGTGTGTTCTGTTTATTTTATTTCCGCATTTACATACATACACAATCAAATACATATTTAAGTTTCAAGAAGTGAAAAACATTCAAACTATCCATTCACCCCCCCCCCCTCTGTCTAATTTACTAGTGATCTTCATAACTAACAAGTGGTATCAGAGCAGGCTGTTGAAACACAAACAGAAAAAGATCAAGAATGAGTTCACAGAAACTAAGCAGTATCAAGATTCCTCCCTTCAACAAGGAACACTACAATCTATGGAAAAAGAAGATGTTGTTATTCATCAAAGCTTCAAACCCCATGTATTTAGACATTCTAAAACATGGTCCCTTCATTCCACATATTGAGATTCCTGAAACAACTATTGGTACTGAGAAAATACCAAAACATTATGAGCCTAAAGATCCTTCCAAATACACTGACCCTGAAAAGGAGAAAATTGTTCTAGATGGAAATCTTCAACTCATCATTTGTGAATCCATGGATCTTAGCATGTATGGAACTATTGCTCATTGTAATAGTGCTAAGAAGATGTGGGATCTCATAGAGGTACTCTGTGAAGGAACTACTGAAGTAAGGAAGAATAAGAAACATATTCTTGTTTCTCAGTATGAAGCCTTCATGGCTCAGCCAAAAGAGGGCATCACTGAAGTGTTTGAAAGGTTCAACAGGCTGATAAATGATCTTAGGCTTTATGACAAACACTATGAAACTGAAAAGCTTAACATGAAGTTCTTGCTAACTCTTCCAAGCCATTTGGAGCCAAGAATCTCTTCTCTCATGGAAAGAGATTTAACCAAGATTGGCTTTGATGTGCTATATGGAGTGCTGAAAACATATGAACTGGAGCTATTTCAGAAAAGATCCGTTCAAGCTAAACAAGGCATAATGGCTAACACATCATGTGCCCTTATTGTTGATAATCTAAGTCAAAGAATGGAAGCTATGAAAGTCAATCAAGCCAAGGTTGAAGAGTTGGATGTTGAGGATACTGTTGAAGAACCTCAAGTCACTTATGACTTGCCTGAAAAAGATGATTTCTACAGCCTAGATGAACTGGGCAAAATGGAGAACAAATCATTTGCTTACATGGCTAGGAGGTATCCTAACATAAGGTTCAAAAGAAAGCAGCCATTCAAGTCTAAGTTTAATGCTAGTGGAGCTGGTGGATCAAGTGGTTCAAACAACTTCAATAAAGGGAAAGGAACTGTTGGTGCTGCAAAGGGTGGATACAAAACTAGAAATGTGGATATAACAAAGATAAGATGCTACAATTGTAATGAACTTGGGCACTTAGCTACAGAATGCAAGAATCCCAAGCAAGTCAAGAAGGACAAAACATACTTGGAACTTGAAGCAAAGTATGAAGCTCTACTCAAGAAACAGCAAGGAAAGGCTTTTATTGCAGAGGGAAAATGCTGGGATGACTCAGATGAAGAAGAAGAATAGGAGTATGTAAACTTTTTCTTGATGGCTCGTTCTGATGATGATTATTATTCATCCTCAAGTCAGGTACCTATTCTTACCTCCTTTGAAATGTCTCCCTCTCAATACAAGCAGACTGTTGAATATATGAGTACATAAATGTTTAATATTCATACTAGTATGTTAGTTGCTAATGAAGAAATTGATAGGCTATCTGCTAAGAATATTGAACTTACAGAAAAGAATGAGGAACTTGAGTTAATGGCTGTGAATCTTGATGTATTGAAACAGGAAGGCTGTTAGGGAACAAATTGATGCAAATGAATTAAAAATAAGAAGCTATAGAAACTCTGCTGAGATTGTTCAAACCTATCATGAGGAACATACTGAGAACATCAAGGTTGGAATTGGTTTTTATTATGAAAATGACAAGGGAAGGAAGAATGCTAAAGGCAAGGAAAAAGAATCTTTTGTAAACAAAAATTCCCCCACTGTTCTGACTAGTGTCAAAGAGCCCATCTTCAAAACGTGTACTGTGGAGTTTGATGAAGAATTGATGGTCATCAAACAACAGCTACTTGAAGAAGATGAAGATGCTAAAGACATATCTTCCTCCCCTAAATCTAAAACTCAGAAAGAAACCAAAGACAATCTTACCAAGAGTCCTAAAATCACTAAGGAAGTTGTTAAGAAAAAGAAACAAAACAAGAATGGAAAACTAGGTGTTAACAAGGGTAACATTTATGCTTATGTGCCAAATGCTCCTAGGAAACAATGTCAGAAATGCTCATATGTTAATCATTTGACTCACAAATGTAACAAACATGTTAACAATGAAGTGGACAATCTAAGTAACCATTCTGTTGGCATGAATGATATCCATGATTCTTTTTGTGGTAAATATAACTGCATGACATGCTATGTGACTGTGATTGCTAATTGCTTATCTTTGAAGCAAAAACTTGACTCTACACACTCATGTGAATCACACACACATATGCACACTCACAGGACAGGATCCCCAATCAGAGCTGATAGGGTAAAGACTTCATGTGAGCCTAAAAGTGTCAACTCTAAAGCTTCCATTACAGTGAAGTCTCCTATTGTGAAGAATGCTGATTATGATAGAAGAATCAATTACAAACATGTTTCTAATCAACTGGACCCTACCAAGTGTGGGTACCAAAAACAACTTAGTCATATTGTGAATGTAGGGCAACAGGAATAAAAGAGTCATATGGATCTTGGACAGTGGATGCTCAAGTCACATGACTGGTGATAAAGCCCTGCTATCACAATTTGAGGAGAAGGTTGGCCCATTTGTAACCTTTGGAAATGACAACATTGGTTATATAATAGGATATGACAATGTTGAAGCTGGAAATGTCATAATTGAAGATGTAGCATTTGTTGAAGGACTAAAGCACAATCTCTTGAGTATTGGACAATTCACCAATAGGGAATTCAAAGTTGAATTTGTTGAAGATCAATGTCTAATCTCCAAGAGAGAAAGTGGTGAAGTTGTTTTAACTGGTGTAAAGAAAGGAAGCTTATTTGTTGCCAATCTAAAGGCTGCAGATAAGGGTGAAATTTGTTGTTTCTACACAAAGGCCACAAATGAAGAATTTTGGCTTTGGCACAAAAAACTGTCTCACTTAAATGTCAATGCAATGAATTCTCTAGCAAAGAGAGAACTCATCAGAGACATGCCTGCTTTGGAATTTGTTCAAGATGGAGCTTGTGAAGCATGTCAAAGAGGGAAGATAAAAAGGTCAAGTCACAAGAAAAAACTGCTCAACTCAAACTCAAAACCTCTACAGTTAATTCACATGAACCTATTTGGTCCTGTAAATGTAATGTCTCTTTACAAGAAGAAATATGCTCTAGTTATGGTGGATGATTATTCAAGATACACTTGGATGAAATTCTTATTCTCCAAGGATGAAGCCCCTCAAGACATCATAGAGCATTTCAAAAGAGTTGATAGAGAAGCACAAAACACTGGTTCCTCTGTAGTTGCTTTGAGGAGTGACAATGGAACTGAATTCAGAAATGCCACACTGTATGAATTCTGCAAAGACAAGGGCATTCCTCAACAATTTTCAGCTCCTAGAACTTCACAGCAAAATGGAGTGGTAGAAAGAAAGAAGAGAACTCTCATTGAAGCTGCAAGAACAATGTTGTTGGATGCAAAGCTACCTACTAGCTTTTGGGCTGATGCTGTTAACACGACATGCTATGTGCAAAATAGAACATTGATCAATAAGAGGTCTGGAAAAACTTCTTACTCTTTGATGACTGGAAAAAGAGGATCCTTCAAGCATCTTCATGTATTTGGAAGCAAGTGTTTTGTGATGAAAGATACATCTGAGCATGTTGGAAAATTTGATGCAAAGGCATTTGAAGGTATCTTCATTGGATACTCTCTGGAAAGGACAACATACAATGTTAGATCAGAATTCAATGATCGTCAGAAGCTAGACTCAACTGATCAGGATTGCTGACGTCATCAGTATTGCATGGTCATCAGTATTTGATCAAGCGTCAGTATCTTATTGATCATCAGGATTCCTACTCAGACTATGATCAGGTTTGATCATCAGGACTTGAAGCTGATCAGGATTCCTACCTCGAGTTATATTTGGAGTCTAGATAAACATGGAAGTTTATTCTATTTGTTCCTGGTTTGTAGAATGCAGCTATCGATTAAAGATATGTTTCTATCTTTATTATGATTAGGACTTATCTTGTTATTGATAGAGAAGCTGTGTGCACTATATAAACACAGTTTTGGTTTCGATTTATGTACTCATCAGAGAGAGAGAACATAATCGGAGAGAAGCTCTTAAGAACAGAATTTCTTGAGAGAGTTTTTGTAAGCTAGCAGCTCTTAAGAACATCAGAATTTCTTAAGAGAGTTTGTAACAGTTTTATATCAAAGTTAATAAAGCTGTTATTGTTATTGTTATTGATCTTTCATATTTGTGTTATATAAAGTCGAGAATCTTATACAATTGTATTCAACCCCCTTCTACAATTGTTATTTACTGGGCAACAATTGGTATCAGAGCAAACTGATTTATTTTTAAATCAGAGACGATCTAAGATGTCGACAACCAAGTATGAAAGCATGAAGATTCCCATCTTAAAGATATCAGAATATCCTACATGGAGGGTAAAGATGCTGATGTACCTGGAGGCTATGGATCCTGACTACTTGGACAGGATTCGTGATGGACCATATATACCAACAAAGTTCGTAGAACGAACAGATACAGTACCAGAACATTATGTGGTCAAAGCTAAAGCTGAATGGACTCCAGAAGAAAAAGCTCATGTACTCAGAGAACCAAAGATAAAGAATATCTTGCATAATAGCCTTGATGCTGTCATGTCAAACAGAGTAATTGCATGCAAGTCTTCAAAAGAAATCTGGGATACTTTGGAAACTCAGTGCCAGGGATCTGCATCTGTTAAGAAAAACAGAAGGGCTCTTTTGATTCAAGAATATGAACAATTCGATGCAAGACCTGAAGAGAGCCTGACTGATCTATATGACAGATTCCTGACACTATTGAATAGCTTATCCTTAGTTGACAAAGTATATGAAACTGAAGATTCAAACACCAAATTTCTTAGAGCTTTACCTGAAGAATGGGATACTCAGACCTCAATCATTAGACACCAATATGATCTAAACATTGTGTCTCTTGATGAGATCTATGGGATGCTAAGAACTCATGATCTTGAAGTTCAACAGAGGAAGAACAAGAAAAGCAGCAAGGCAAAGTCAATTGCTTTGAATGTAGAAGCAAAATCAAAAGGGAAAGCTATGGAGGTCTCTAGAAGGAAAGCAAGAGTAGCTGAATCAGATCCTGACGACTCTTCATCAGATACTGATGGCAATCCTGATGCCAATACTGGTGATGAATCTTCTGACTCAGACATGGAAGAGATGGTTGCTATGATTGTCAGAAACTTCAGAAGGATGAAGTTCAGGAAGAATAGAAGACAAGGCAACTTTCAGAAAAAGACCTTCAAAGCAGACAAAGACAAGTATATCAAAAAGGACAGCAAGGGTAGCAAATTTGACAAGTCAAAGGTTAGATGCTACAAGTGTAATGGTATGGGTCACTTTGCTTCTGAATGCAACAAGACAAAGGCACTCATCACATCAAGCAAGGATTGGATGGACTCTTCCTCAGAATCTGA
Source organism: Heracleum sosnowskyi (assembly GCA_030848705.1). NCBI lineage: Eukaryota > Viridiplantae > Streptophyta > Magnoliopsida > Apiales > Apiaceae > Heracleum > Heracleum sosnowskyi. The sequence continues at coordinate 79,849,284 of CM061242.1, forward strand.
TACTGAGGTAGTCAACTATGCGTTAATGGCCAATGCTGATGTAACTGCTGCTCCTGATGATAAGGTACTAAATACTATCTTTGATTTTGATACTGATAATGCTTCTGAGTTAAGACGTTTTCTAAAGTCATTACATATTAGCTTTAGAAGTCAAACTGCTGAGAATACTAGAATCTTATCTGAGATGTCTGACCTTAGAAAGAGGAATGAGATATTAGAAGCTGAATTTTCTCGTATGCAAGAAGTACAAAAAGAATGTGATAATGCTAAACACATGCACTTAGAGATGACATCTAAATGTACTTCCCTTGAAAAGGAACTTGAATTTGCTAATGAGAAAATCAGAACCTGGACAGACTCTGGTAGGAAATTTCATGAGATTAATACCTCTAAGAATTGGAAAGAGTGTCTAGGATATAAGTCAGATGAAGATAAGAAATTAGCAGAGAAAATTGTCATTGATGAGACAGTTAGTCCAAAGACCTATAGACATGTTATAGACTCAACCAAATCTAAGATTACTCCTGTTAATTTTGTTTTTGGTAAGGATTCCAATTCTACTTTTGAAAAGGGATCTTCTTCTACTCAAGGAATTAAAATTATAAAGTCTAAACCTGTCATGAACAAAGTCACTAAGAATCTAGGTCTATTGTCTCAGAAACAGCTTAAAGATAAAATCTGTGAGGTTACAGATAAGAAAAAGGAAGCTACTGTTAAGAGAAACAGGAATGGTAAAGTTGGGATCAATAAAGAGAATGGTTATAAATATATCCCAAATGCACCTAGAAAGTGTTGTTTTAACTGTGGTAACTCTAATCATCTTGCTATTGATTGTAAGAAGAGTAAGAAGAAGATTACTGATATTCCTAAGTCTGATGTTAGGAATAGATCAGTACTCTATAAACCGCAGAAGTCCTGTTTTCATTGTGGTAGTCTATGGCATTCTATTTATACATGTAAAGAGTATCATGATTTGTACTATAACTTTTATGATCCATTGCCTAAGTTTGAAAGTAGTACAAAGTCTGATAGAACTGAAAATGTCATAGTGAAGCATGCTTTTGTTAATACTGATACTGACAAAGCAAATCCTGATGGAGTAAATCCTGTCAGGACTGCTAAAGTCAAAAAGTCTTCTGCTGTTAAAATTAATAAATTGCATGAGAAAGGAACCCAACATGTATGGGTTCCTAAGTGTTCTAACTAGTGTGTTTCTATTCTGATGCAGGGTAAAAAGAAAAATGTGTTAGTCATGGATAGTGGATGTTCTGTGCACATGACTGGAAACAAAGCCCTGTTATCAGAATATGAGGAAAAAGCTGGCCCAACTGTGTCTTATGGAGATGGCAACATTGGACAAACCTTGGGATATGGCAATATAATCATTGGAAATGTCATCATTGAAAAAGTAGCTCTAGTGAAGGGACTAAACACAACTTGTTGAGTATTAGTCAAATCACTGACAGAGGTTATCATGTCAATTTCTATTCCACACATTGTGAAGTAGTCAGTAAAGCAACAGGGAAGATAGCACTAACTGGCTACAGGCATGGTAACATATATGAAGCCAACATTCTCTCAGATACTGATGGCTCCCCTACATGTTTCATCAGTAAAGCTTCAGTAGATGAAAGTTGGAACTGGCACAAGAAGCTTTCTCATCTCAACTTCAGCAACATCAATGAGTTGGTTAAGAAAGAGTTAGTAAGAGGATTACCTAATGTCTTATATACACCTGATGGACTCTGTGATGCATGCCAAAAAGCAAAACAAAGAAGGACATCATTCCAGAGTAAATCAGAATCCTCTATTGAAGAACCATATCACATGCTACATCTTGATCTGTTTGGTCCAGTCAACATCATGTCCATCAGTAAGAAAAGGTACACTCTTGTAATTGTTGATGAATATTCTAGATTCACCTGGGTGTATTTTCTGCACAGAAAAGATGAAACTCCTGAAGTTCTGTTGGATCATGTGAGAATGATTGAGACAACCACAAAGTACAAAGTCAAGATCCTGAGAAGTGATAATGGTACTGAATTTAAGAATTCAAAGATGGAAGAGTTCTGCAAATACAAAGGAATCATTCAACAATTCTCTGCTCCTGGCACACCTCAGCAAAATGGAGTAGTAGAAAGGAAGAATAGAACTCTTATTGAAGCTGGCAGAACTATGTTGGAAGAAGCTAAATTACCTACATATTTCTGGGCAGAAGCAGTCAACACAACATGCTATACACAAAATCTTACATTGATAAACAGGCATGGTGTCACTCCTTATCAGTCTCTCAAAGAGAAGAAGCCAAGCCTGAAGCATCTGCATGTGTTTGGCTGTAAATGTTTTGTTCTCAGAACTCATCCTGAACAGCTAGGGAAATTTGAAACAAAGGCTGATGAAGGAATATTCATAGGCTATCCTACATCAAGAGCCTTCAGAGTTTTTAATTTGAGAACAAGAACTGTCATGGAGTCAATACATGTATCTTTTGATGATAAGAAGATAACTGGAATAATTGAAGACTCGCATGATAGATTGTTATTTGAAAATGAAGCTTCCAAGGAACCTGAAGAAAGTGAATCAGAAGCTGTCCATTCATCCAGTACTGACGGGTCACCAAATCCAGATGACTCACCAGGTACTGATGGTACTAATACTGATGATGCAAACAACAGTAATACAACTAGTAGTGCTAATGTTGAGGGGGAGCAACGGCATTCAACTACAAGTTCAGAGTCAACTCAATCATCAGGACAGAATTTTTCAGATACTGATTCAAGTGAAGATCCTGATAACACATCAGGAGGTCATAGCAATAATTCAGGAAGAGCTTCATCTCAAGCAAATTCCTTCAATCAAGATAACACCAATCCAGGGGGAGCATCTACTTCAAGAAACAATTTGACACCAGCAAGGAAATGGACAAAAGATCATACTCCTGATTTGATAATTGGAGATCCTGATGCAGGTGTTCAAACAAGAAGTGCAACTCAGAATGAATGTTTATATAATAACTTTCTATCCAAGGAGGAGCCTAAGAAAGTTGAAGATGCACTTAAAGATGCTGATTGGGTTACTGCAATGCAAGAAGAACTGAATGAATTTGAAAGGAATGAAGTCTGGAAACTGGTACCAAGACCAAAGAATAGATCAATAGTTGGTACAAAGTGGATTTTCAAGAACAAGACTGATTCTGATGGAGTCATTATCAGAAATAAAGCTAGACTAGTTGCAAAGGGGTATTCCCAACAAGAGGGAATTGACTATGATGAAACTTTTGCTCCTGTTGCAAGACTAGAAGCCATCAGGATATTTCTTGCTTATGCAGCACATAAGAAATTCAAGGTTTTCCAGATGGATGTTAAAAGTGCTTTCTTAAATGGTGAACTGGAGGAAGAAGTTTATGTTGAACAACCTCCTGGTTTCATTGATCCTAAATATCCAGATCATGTCTACAGACTGGATAAGGCACTTTACGGACTAAAGCAAGCTCCAAGAGCATGGTATGAAACCTTAGCTCAATTCTTACTGGAAAGTGGATTCAAAAGAGGTGCAATTGATAAAACTCTATTTTATTTGAATCATGGTAAGGAGTTGCTGTTAGTTCAGATTTATGTTGATGATATCATTTTTGGGTCAACAAACAATAAGCTGTGTGAAAAGTTTTCCAAGCTTATGCAGTCAAGATATCAAATGAGCATGATGGGAGAAATGAGTTACTTTCTGGGTCTTCAAGTTAAACAGACTGATGAAGGGATTTTTATTAATCAGTCTAAATACACAAGGAATTTACTGAAAAGGTTTAACATGCAAGACAGTACTCCTGCTTCCACTCCCATAGCTACAGCTACCAAACTTGATCCTGATCAAGGTGAAGAGGTAGATGTAACTCACTACAGAGGAATGATTGGTTCTTTATTGTATCTCACTGCCAGTAGACCAGATATCATGTTTGCAACCTGTCTATGTGCGAGATTTCAAGCAAAACCTAGAGAACCACATCTGATTGCAGTCAAAAGAATTTTCAGATATCTCAAAGGCACTCCTTCACTTGGCCTTTGGTATGCAAGGGAATCAGATTTTGGGTTGTGTGGTTATTCAGATGCTGATTTTGCAGGATGCAAAATAGACAGGAAAAGTACTTCAGGAAGTTGTCAGTTTTTGGGTGGAAGACTAGTTTCATGGTTCAGTAAAAAGCAGAAATCTATTTCCACTTCAACTGCAGAAGCTGAGTACATTGCTGCAGGAAGTTGTTGTGCTCAGATAATGTGGATGAGAAATCAGTTGTTAGATTATGGCTTGTCATACTCAAAAATCCCTATTTATTGTGATAACCAAAGTGCTATTGCAATGACAGGAAATCCAGTTCAGCATTCTCTTACTAAACACATCAGTATTCGATATCACTTTATAAGAGAACAGGTTCTGGAAGGAACAATTGAACTTCACTTTGTTCCTACTGATCAACAACTAGCTGATATATTCACTAAGCCACTACCTGAAGCTACTTTCAATAAATTGGTGAATGAACTTGGAATGATGAACTTTGAGAATTTCTGAGGAAAGCTACAGAGAGGAGATCCTGATAACTGTCAAATCCTGATGGTTATTCAGAAAGGTATGTATCTTTGATCAAATCCTGATAGGACTCAATCCTGACAGGAAGTCAACTGGTCAATTCTGATGTACAGGTCAGTATTTTCATTGCTAAATTTGTGCCTAATTTTTCGTCCGTATCTGCTAATAGACGATTGAGTTTTAGTAGGACAACTGTATACGCGCGTGTGTTGCTCTCTTATAGTTATATCTATACATACACATAAAAAGCGGTGCAGAAAATGGTTTCATAGGAAATGCTTTTATTCCTGATGAGGTAAGGTTTTTCTTACATCAGAAAATGCCTACTCGTTATGGACTACTTTCTAATGCTATGGTACAAGGACCAACCCACCTTGTTCCTGACACAAGCATGCAACCTAAACAGTCTAAACAGTTAACAACCACCTCTACTGTCTCTCAAAAGACTTTAGTTGTAAAATCAAAGAAATCAGCTAGAACTGATGTGTCTGGAAGGCAATCAGGTTCAAAGGATTTTTCCTCTACACCACTCACTAAAAAGAAGATACAAGGGGGTGTACAAGGGGTCCTGGTCAAGAAAGCTGATAAGGTTGTTAAGGATGTTCCTGTGAAAAGGAAGTTAAGGTTGATTGATGACAGTGATTCAGAGGATGACTTACCTATATCCTCTGTGATGAATGTGAACAAGGAAGTTGCTGATACTGCTACTAAAGCTGTGGTACCTTCATCAAAACCACAAAAGACAAGGACTGATATTCAGACATCAAATCCTGATGTTAGTATTCCTGATGCAGCAACAAAAGTTGTCTCTATATCAGACTCTCCAGCCTCTCCATCTCAGATTCGAGGACATTCTTGGGAGAAGGTTTCTACAACTGCTTCCTTGGTTGGTCTTACACCTACATCAAAGAAAAAGAGGAATGCAGAAGAGTTAGTCTATCAGAGACAGAAGAAGCTGAAAGGATCCAGCCCACAAGAACCTGAATTTCAGAGTAATTCAGCAGCTATTGTTGATCCTGCCACACAAGAACCACTCAATCAAAGTTTGGGTGAAGGCTTAGCTAGTGGAATGGTCACACAAGAACCATTTTCTCAAAGGGAGAATGAAGACATCAACATTCCAGCTACACAAGAACCATCTTCTCAAAGTGAAGATGCAGGCAAAGCTACAGCTTCTGTTGAAAGATTGGTCGAGAACATTGTCAATGAGGGAAGCACACAAGAACCTTTAGCTCAAAGTGTTGAAGCAGCTTCTGAACCTCAAGCTCCACAAGAACCATTGGTAGCAAATACTGATGCAAGCATATCAAATCCTGACGATGTTCATCCTGACGTTAGTGGTGCTCCTGATACTGAGCCTATTTTGATACAGCCACTTCGTTCAAGACCAATGGATCATCCTATCTCAGAACCACAGGATAAACTGAAAGGTATTGCTATTCCTGATCCTGATATTACTCCTGATACTGATGATGATAGTTCTGATGATGATAGTGATGATGATAATGAGAATCGAAAAGAGAAGGAACAACTTGCTACAGCACTCAAGATTAGTCTTGGAACTAATTTTGGTTCATCAAGTACATATATGGCTGGCAAAGCTTTCACTGGGAAAGATCAGAGACAAGATTTTTCTATTCCTTCCTTTGATCCTGCAGAGGCATTTAGACAGAATGAATGGAACAATTCATGGTACAATTCTGATGAATCTATCAGTTTTTCTTCTGCTATTGAACATGCCTATAATGCAGTGAAGTCTATAGAGAATCAAGACTTGAAGAATCATCTGAAGGCTACAACTCTGTTATCCAAAAGCCTGAAAAGTGAGATTGATTCTATCAAGGGTTCAACTGAAAAAGTGAGGACTGATATCTTTAATAATTTTACAAAGGTGCCTACTACTTTTCAACTAAGGGTAGTGGAATCCCATGTGAAATCTGTTGTTTCAGAACAAACCTCAATCAATCAAAGAATTGATTCTCTGGATACTAAGGTAACTGAAATTCAAGCCTCTCTTTCCTTAATTTTGCAATTATTGTCAAATCCTGATGTCAAAAAGGGGGAGAAGGTTATTCAGACAAAATGTACACCTGATCTAGTATTAAGAAATAATGATGATGATACTGGAGATGATGGTGGTGACAAAGCGATACAAGGAGAAACCTCTGATGCTGTTGTTATGAAGACAATCCAAACTTCTCAAAGTCAAACAACACAGTCAACTCATGTTTCTGATTCTGGAGTTAAGACAGTAAGAACATTGGTGCAATCTCAGATCCTGACGGAAGATCAAATCCTGACACCTGGTCATGGACACATTCTTGCTACAATTCCTGAAGGTGATGAAGATGTGATTATTGATAATCCTGAAGATGCATCAAATTTATTCCAGAAGTTTTCTACAAAAGACGGCAGAATTGTTACTCTATATCACACTGATAAAAGAGTTCAACAATTATATGCAAGAAAAGCACTCTCTACAGCAAGTGAAGAATATCCAGATCTCTCACATGAAGAATTTTTGAGACTACAAAGAGAGACAATGGAAAGCTATACTGCTCCTGCTAGAGGTAGAGGAAGCAGAGGTAGGAGAGGTGCTAGAAGAAGTAAAAGAGGTTCTTCAACTCAAATAGTACCTAGACAGACAAGGTCTAGAGGGTTAAGAATTGAAGAAATTCCTGAACCTATTCAAACTCTAGTAGTTCCTGACAGATCTACTTTTGGTGATGATGGAATTGTTGAAGAAGAACCTGAATTGAGAAGAAAATCAAGTAAATCAACTCTCAGCAATACAAATCAAATTGAAGATTCTAATCCTGACAATATTCAAGATCCTGACGAATCTGAAATTCTGCAAGAGGTTGATTTAATAATCTTATCTACTGTTGTTGATTGTCACAACAAAGAAGTAGATGAAGAAGAAGAAGCCAGAAGAAGAGATATTACAAGAAGAACAAATAAAGATTTCAATCTCTATCTACAAAGGCTTAAACTTTCAAATGGAAGAAAATGGAGGAACTCAAGCAGACAAGAATTTTCACTGGAAAGAAGCTATGCCTTTGAAAAGGAAAAATACAAGAAGTGGAAACATATTAGCACATTAAGTTGTGATACACCTATCAATTTTCAGCCTGGTGGAATTATTACAAGCGCTTCAAGTGTTGTTGATTTGTCTGATATGGCTAGATCAAAAACACTCTGGTTAAAGATGTTTTCAAATCTGAAGCAATTGTCAAGTAATTCAAGAGGAGGTATTGGACACAGAGATGGTGAATATCTGAATATGTCATATGTTGATCCTTACTCCTTGACAGAAATTGGAGGTACTTTAACTTCTGAAAACCTGAACAATTTATTAGCTGTTGATATAGTTATAGATTGTCATGATGGTTTTGAAAAGAAAGAAAAGCTTCTGTACTTCATGAAAGATGGTAGTGTGAAGATTCTATCTATTCAAGATCTGCTGATGAAAACTACACAGGAACTGAAATATGTTCACTATCTGTTAAGATGGAAGAACCAAGTGTACAAAGTATGGGCTGACATGATTTTGTCAACTATAAGAAGAAGACTGGATGGAAACAGTAATTTCAATGGTAATTATACTCCCATGTACTTAAATCAAAGAGGTCAGGATGTGGAAATGCAAAGGGGTACTGCTGTTAAAGAAGTAAATTTTGGCATGACTCATCTTTCTCTCAATCCTGATGGGAAGGAAATTGCTTATCTTTTGCTTGAAGAGCACAGTCTACAGAGAAACTCCATACAAAATCTCAGAGCAGCTATCTACCAGATTAATGAGGAAGATGAAGAACTCAGAAATCTTAAGGAAAGACTGATTCAAATTCTTGAAGAAAAAGAAGAAAGTTTATTATCCAACTTCTTGAAGATGAATCTGTTCTATCACAAAGCTTAAACAGATAAGTTGTTTCTGAAGATACTCGTACATTTTGATACATGTTTTTGACATCATTGAATATTTGGAATCTATACTTTATTTTACAAAGTATGAGATTGGGGGAGATTGTTAGATCAGAATTCAATGATCGTCAGAAGCTAGACTCAACTGATCAGGATTGCTGACGTCATCAGTATTGCATGGTCATCAGTATTTGATCAAGCGTCAGTATCTTATTGATCATCAGGATTCCTACTCAGACTATGATCAGGTTTGATCATCAGGACTTGAAGCTGATCAGGATTCCTACCTCGAGTTATATTTGGAGTCTAGATAAACATGGAAGTTTATTCTATTTGTTCCTGGTTTGTAGAATGCAGCTATCGATTAAAGATATGTTTCTATCTTTATTATGATTAGGACTTATCTTGTTATTGATAGAGAAGCTGTGTGCACTATATAAACACAGTTTTGGTTTCGATTTATGTACTCATCAGAGAGAGAGAACATAATCGGAGAGAAGCTCTTAAGAACAGAATTTCTTGAGAGAGTTTTTGTAAGCTAGCAGCTCTTAAGAACATCAGAATTTCTTAAGAGAGTTTGTAACAGTTTTATATCAAAGTTAATAAAGATGTTATTGTTATTGTTATTGATCTTTCATATTTGTGTTATATAAAGTCGAGAATCTTATACAATTGTATTCAACCCCCTTCTACAATTGTTATTTACTGGGCAACATACAAAGTGTTTGTACTTGAGCAACACAAAGTAATGGAGAGCATGGATGTTACTTTTAATGACAAGAAATTCCCTGGACTTGAAACAAATGAAAAAGACAGTGTGCCATTGAGATTTGAAAATAAAGGATATCTTGAAGATTCTGAAAGTGAAAAAGAGACACCTGTTCTAACTGTTCCAAATGATGAAAGAACTGAATTTGATGATCACCCTCAAACACCTGTGCAAGGAAACAATAACACAGGGAAAGAAGAAGAAAATTCCAACACTGGTGATCAAAATGACTCTGAGTCAAGCCAAAGAGATGAACAGGATCATACAAGAAAATGGGACAGAGCCCACACTAGAGAACAAATCATTGGTAATCCTAGTGAAGGTGTTAGAACAAGGAGAGCTACAATGAATACATGTCTGTATAGCTGCTTTTTGTCACAGGAAGAACCAAAAGTAATTGAAGAAGCTTTGAAGCACTCAGACTGGATTGTTGCCATGCAAGAAGAATTGAATCAATTTGAGAAGAATAAAGTTTGGGAATTAGTACCACCTCCTGAAGATAAGAATGTCATTGAAACCAAATGGGTATTCAGGAACAAAATGGATGAAGAAGGTGTGGTTGTGAGAAACAAAGAAAGGTTGGTTACTAAAGGATACTGTCTACAAGAAGGCATTGATTATGATGAGACATTTGCACCTGTAGCAAGACTGGAGGCCATCATAATATTTTTGGCCTTTGCAGCTCACTTAGACTTCAAGGTGTATCAAATGGATGTGAAAAGTGCTTTTCTCAATGGTGATCTTGTTGAAGAAGTATATGTGTCCCAACCTCTTGGCTTTGAAAATGAAGAATTTCCAGATTTTGTGTACAGATTTCTCAAGGCACTCTATGGACTCAAACAGGCACCTAGAGCCTGGTATGAAACCTTTTCTCAATTTCTTCTAGAGCATCAATTCACAAGAGGGACAATTGATAAAACTCTATTCTTCAAGAAGCATGGTTATGATATCATTCTAGTTCAGATTTATGTGGATGATATTATCTTTGGCTCTTCAAATGAAAAATTATGTCAAAGGTTTTTCAAGCTGATGCAAAGCAAGTATGAGATGAGTATGATGGGAGAGTTAACCTACTTCTTAGGTATGCAAGTAAATCAAAGGAAGGATGTGTTAGGATTTATGGGTGATAGCTATGAGACAACTTTACTAGACACTTTACTTGCTTAATTCTTATTAAGTATGAACATACTGTCACAGCCAGAGTATGTCTTTGTAACCGTTTTATTCAGTACAAATAAGATTCTAGTGCATCTTGGTAGAAGTTCATTTATTTGTTCAAGCCTCAAGAAGTACTCAAGATGAACAGCAGGAATAAAGATTATTGTCACAGCGCTGACAGTAAGGTTACTTGTAGACAGCATGTTGCGAGTCACGACAGTACATTCACTCTGACAGCAACATTGGCGGAAGCCCTCTGACAACAACTTTACCTTAGCCTGACAGCAAGCTTGGAAATCCTGACAGCATCTTTAGCGGGGATTTCTTACTGTCACCAAAAGCACACTCCTGTGACAGCAAGCTTTGGCATCAGGATACTGTCATGAAAGGATAACATTTGTATTGGTAAACAACCCAGTCAAACTCGTGACAGTCTGGATGTTCAAGAAACAGACGTGTTGCAGTATCCCAGCACTGTAACAGGTTTGCAAGACTACGACTGAAGCTTGAGAGATCACATGACAAAGCTCACCAATTCCGGAGTATGACAAATCTACATCTACTGAATTGCGTTAGCTTAAAATAGAATGTTTCTAGATTGCTTTGTAATGTATTGATAAGCTGTCTATATAGCAATTTAGGAAACAATCAAGGGCAGGCAAATTGTAAGAAGCTGCCACTTGAAAATGACAGCAGCTTCACAAGACCCGTGATTGAAAGTGATAGGTTTAGCCTTCTTAGTCTATCTCTCAATTCATTCTGTGAAACAACTCGAGAAACTGAAGCTCAAGAAAACAAAACATTTTCTTGAGGTTGTAGCAACCCATTGCAAAATAAATAAAACATTTATTTTGTGAGAATTACTCGTGTGTCTACTTGTGTTTGCATATGATAAACTGATAATCCTTAATCTTGGTTTTAGTTGTTGAAACGTAGATTGAGTTTTATCATTATTGCATTCAACCCCCTCCCCCTTCTGCAATAGTCAATGACCAACAACTGGTATCAGAGCAGACAAATTGTTTAACAAATCTGAGATCATGACAAGTATGCAGAAGTCAAGTAGCATAAAAATTCCAGCTTTTGATAAGGAGAACTACAATGTATGGAAAAGAAAATTCATGTTGTTTATCAAAGCTGCGAATCCATTATACTTGGGTATCCTCCAGAATGGTCCCTTCGTACCACGTAAAGAAATTGAAGCCTCAACTGTAGATGGTGTTCTTGTTCCAGCATATTGGGTCAACAAATTACCTTCGGAGTTTCTAGAGCCAGAAAAGGAGAAGGTAGCCCTTGATGATTACTTGCAACTCATCCTACTGGATGCCCTCACTTTGGACAAAGCCATGTGTGGGAATGTCATTGGTTGCTCATCTGCCAAAGATATGTGGAACAAGATCGAGCTACTGTGTGAAGGAAGTGAAGAAGTGAAAGATAACCAGAGACAAATCCTTATCTCACAGTACGAAGCCTTCATGGCAAAGTCAGGAGAAGACCTAACAACAATGTTGGGGAGGTTTAGTAAACTTATGACTGAGCTACAGATTCATGGCAAGTACTATAATAGAAAGGAATTAAATGTCAAGTTCTTGCTCACACTTCCTGAGCATCTTGAGCACAAAGTCACTGCCATAAGAGAAGCAAGAAATCTGAACAATATCTCTCTTGAAACTCTATATGGTGTGCTTAAATCATATGAGCTTGAGTTTTTCCAGAAAAGAGCTATTCTAGCTGAATCCAGAGGAAAGATGGCTAATATGTCAGGTGCTCTAGTGGCTCATGTGCCAAGAATCACTCAACCTAGTGAAGAAGCTCAAATCACTCAACCTGCTTCAATACCCTCTCTTAAGATCTAAGAGGTTGTGGATGATGAGGAGAAAGTTGTACTGCAGATAACTGATGTTGAGGATGAAGACTTCTACTCCTTAGAAGAAATGGAAAAGATGGATAATCCAACCATGGCTTACATGGCTAAGAAATTCAAGAATATAAGGTTCAAGAGAAACAAGCCATATAAGTCTCAAGGTCAAACATCAAGGTTCAGCAAAGGGAACTTCTCCAAAGTTGAAGGTGGTGCCACAAGAGGTGGATACAAAACAGGGATGGTGGACAGATCCAAGTTTAGGTGTTACAACTGCAATGAGCTTGGTCATTTTGCTACAGAGTGCAGAAGACCAAAGCAGAATCAGAGGATGGATAAAGGGTCAAGTGGACATTTCAAGAAAGGACAGGGAAAGGCCTATGTGGCTGAAGGAAAGTGCTGGGATGATTCTGATGATGAAGAGGAAGAGGAATATGTGAATTTAGCACTCATGGCTAAATCTGAAGAGGCCTCCTCTAACTCTCCAAGTCAGGTACCCTCACTAGTCTTACTTGATATGTCTAAAGATGAATACAAGCAAACTGTTGAGGAATTGAGTGCAGAGATGTTTCATGTTCATACTAGTTTAACTGCAGCTAATGAAGAAATTGCTAGGTTAACTAAATTGAATGATGAACTCACTTCTGAAAATGATTTGCTTTTGTTAAAGACCAATCGTTTAAAATCTTTAACACAAGAGAATGCTAAACAAAAAATGAGTTAGTCTGTGCTAAAGAAATTGAGGAGTTTCTAAGGAAAGAAATTAGTGAAAATGAATTCAAGATTAAATCCTATAGAAACTCATCCAAACAACTTCAGGATTATCATGAGAAACACACAAAGGATCAAAAGGTAGGAATAGGTTTTGAATATGGCAAAAGACCTGGTAAGGAAATTGTTAGTCAGGATTGTTCAACTGATGCTATTGTCAAACCTCATATCCTCAAGAAACTCAACAAACCAATTTTTAAACCTTCTGAACAGGAGTTTCATGAGGAAGCCATGCTCATCAAGCAACAACTTGATGATGAGGATGAAGGTACTGACAGTACAACAGTTGGCGGAAAAGATATACTGTCAAAATCCCCAAGACAATATGTTAGGTCCAAAGTATCGTAGAAGGGGGGGTTGAATACGATACTCACAAATAATTCAATTTCGTTCACGGATAATTCATTCAGTTCTATAACGAAATCAAACACACCAAATCAAACCAAGAGTCGGGGAATATATCGTTTTATAAATATAATCCTCGAAGGGTGCTACAATTTCTAATCTGTAGATTAGCTTCAATGAGTTCTAGGTTATACATAACCAATACAATGATAGAATTCTGAGCACTATTAATTTCTATGATCTTCTCCGGCTCAAAACCCTCTCTTCGTAATTGCTACTGTGAAATAACTTGACTGAAGAAGACACACTTCCTCTGTTAGTAATTGTAGACTTGATTTTAGAAAAACCATCGAACCAAAAAGAATTGGAATATTATTGGTCGTTGGATCTTCATCAACCTGACAACAATGTCACTTCTTCACCTACTTTCAATTCAGAAAACTATCGAATTGGAAATCCATCGAATGGAAAACCATCGAATGGATTAATAGAAATTTTCTATTCGATAGTTTTTAAAGAAAACTATCGAAAAAGAAATTCCCTTTTCCATTGAATCTGACGAGTTTCTTAGAAAAGCTTTCGATGGTTTCTTTTCTTTAAAAAAAGAAAAACCATCAACTCAATTTCTTTTGATTCCTTAGAATCACATTCGATAGTTTTTCATAAATAAAAAACCATCGAATCACATTATGTCCTTGTTCCTTTTAGAAAACCTTTTTGAGCTCCTTGGTGTTTAAGTAATAGACTGTATCAATTTCTTCTGAGACGATAAAACAACCTGATCTTTTCAGTGCCGTCAACTAGTGCAACTGGTCTGGTTCACAGATGAATAACACTTGATCAATTCTTCTTCTATGTCTTCAATTCAATGCTGTTGATAAGTCCTTTGTCGTCCTAGTTGCTTCAATTAAATCACTGGAATCCCGTGGTACTAACCCTAAATCATTCACATACTTCTGTCGTCTTGAAAGTCTTGTTTCTTTTGCTGTCACTGAGGCTTGAACATTTTCATGAACTTCTTTATGTGACCTGTTTACGGACTTCAAGAATACATAACGTATTTTGATTTTTTTTTTAGTTTACCTTTTCTTCTTTGATTCTGGATTCCCGTGCTTCTGTTAATACTATTGTCTGTCTTGTCCTTTGTTGAGTTGTAGTTATCTCTTTTACATCTTATGTTACATTATGCTTTACAATCTCCCCCTATTTGATTGGATAGAGTTCGACAAGCAAATACTTCGAGGATAACTCAACTAACTAAGGAAACATTAAACTAATTAAAGTAAGACATCATAATAATATTAAATGCATTCTGGATCAGATATATATACATTTACAGATTTCATAAATCAAAAAACAATAAAACTTTTCACATTAAAGTTGCTCATCTTGTCTGAGCTGATAGTTCTGTTGTTCTTTGCTTCTGTTCTTCAGTCCAATTCGATCTCACCTTCTTCAATCATTGGATCGGAGTTAGCATCTTGATAATCAATCACTGATAGATAATGCAGTGGTTCTCCAGGTTTAAGGATTGCTCCTTGAATGTGTCTTCCAATATATTCAACCTCTTGACCCACTCCAGCCCATAATCATGCAATGTTAACATCTTCCTTGTTTAGCTTTGGCATGTTTGGTAATCTGGTATGCACTTCCAATCCTCTTTCCACTCTTTTCCTATAGTAAGGAACATTCTCCATTAGAAATCTTCTAAGAGTGTCTGCTGCTTTGTCCTTCTCCGTTGATGAGAATCCAGTGGATCTAAGATACTTCTCAACTGATATTAGATAGTTGTTTGGATAGTCTCTCAGTTTGTCCTCAGCCAAATAGCAGATTCTGAACAAGTCATTCGTCATGAATCTAACCATTGGAGGATCTTCAGTAATCTCTGGACCGACTTTCATCAAGATCTCCTTAACATGCTCACGGAGCAGTTCATTTAGCCTTGTAGTTCTTTGAATCTTGATGAGTATCACCTGCAGTTCTTCCTCAAAACTGCTTGGTGTCTTTCTCTCTCAGCTTGCCTGGCATCTATTTCAGCTCTTTGAGCTTTCACCATCTCCAAGGCAGCTTCTTCTTCCAGTGATAGAGAATTTGCTTCTTCTTCCATATCATCATCAAAGATAGGATGTTCTATTAGCTCTGGATAATATGGCTCATGCTCCTCCTGAATTGGTTGCTTTTGCATGACCTCAAATCCCTCTTCACTGTTCTCTTCTTGTACAAGTTCTTCTATCCAGTACTGTCTTATCGGAATAGCTTCAACCGTTTCCCAAACTCCCCATCCATCCATACCTTTCTCCCTATCTCCAACTTTCTCCCCCTTAGTTGAGGAATCCTCGACGAAAGCATCCTTAGCATAAAAGGGAGTAGAAGGATCAGGTTGCTGATTCAAAGGACCAGGTTGTCCAGTTTGTTGGTTCTTCATCATAGTCCAGATTGACTGTACTCCGTCACCTTGATTGTCCAAGAAATCCATAATCTATTTATTCATCTCATTCATAGAAGCTAGCGACAGGTCAATGTTGTCAAATCTTGAGTTGGTAGTCTTTTCCATATGATCCAGCCCTTTGTTCAGCTTAGACTCCACTCTTGAAAGTGTATTCATTGCATCTTTTACCCGCGCTTGACCATCCCGGATAACCAGAACGTCTTCTCTCAAAGCTTCCTGTCCATGTGACAAAGCATCTATTTCATTCATGAATCCATCTTTAAGTTCCTTAACGTCCGTCCTTAATTTGACCAGTTCTTCCATTGCTTCCTTCTTCAAGGAGTCCACTACCTGCTTCGTACCTGTTATAGTGCCAGATACACTGCCAATGACCCTGAATGTTCTTCTGGAATCAGTTGCACCAAGTCAACCTTCTCTTGAATAGTCTTTAAAGAAGCATTGGCCTGACTAGAGGAGATCCCTTGGTCAAAGGAAGGTCGCAGTGGAACCTTGAATAATGGATTTCCTTCTTTGTCACGAACTGTCATCTCCTTGAGGGTGGATTGAACATGTACCTCTCGTTCTGTCGGTAATAGCAAATCATCAATATTTGGAAGGGTTAGGGTGTCACTCCTCACGTTTGGCTCTAGGTGTGCACTCAACGTTTCTGTTAGTGTTTCACTCATTTTACCTTTCCCACTCAGGCCAGGTGTAAGTGTTTTTGTTTCACTCAATCCCTTTGTGCTAGTTGTACCTGTAGAAGAAAACACCGTAGCCGTCCTTAAGGAGGTCACCGGTGGTGCAATGGGGCTTCGCAAGTCCCCGTCCTTGGATAAACCAAGTTGCTGATCATCCGTAGATGATATATCCTTTGAAGGATCTAGAGTTTGAATCTCTAGGAGGCTAGAATCAGGCTCTATTATCAGCAGAGATCCTGAAGCTTCCTCAATAGTCTGTGAAGACTTTACCTCAGTTGACTCCTCAATAGTAATTGATTCATTGTCACCGAGTTGCCGATCTGCACCTACGTCAGACCCTTTACCCGCAGGATCTAGATATGTTCCATCTGGGGAGCTAGGCAATGACCCTTTAGATTTTGCATTTAGATCAGAGCCTTCTCTCGACGTCTGTGAAGACCCTTGGTTCTTAGAACCTTCAACCAGTGAACCTGGCCGTAATATGGTCGGAACACCAGTTGCTTCCGTCAATTCTTCCTTACTTGATTGAGCTATGGGTTCAGATATTGCTTTCGTTAGCATTGCCCAATCAAAATCAGAAAAATCTGTGAAGGGTTCTTTGGATGAGAGAAATGAAGTATCAACAGTTGCCTCGGTTTCTGTTCTTCTCCTTTTAGAGGAAGGCGGAGTTGTTGTTGAAGGGTGTAACTCCTTATGTGGTGCTGCTTTGGCACTATCTCCCTCTACACTCAAGGATGTTTGTTTACTGGGTATAGGAGGGGAAGGAGGTGCGTTTATTGTTTCATTTAGCTCTTCCAAAGGCTCTTTGACCGTGGTTAGAGGTTGTGGGTTTGCAATCTCCTGGTCAGGAATGACCACTGAGGGCTCTAGATCAACATCCATTGGTTCAGGTGCCATTTCAGGTTGAGGTGGAGGAATATTACCTTCAATTACCTGTTCCCCTGGGGGCAGAAGTGGTAGGGGCACCGTTTGTAGATAATCTGTGAGAATAGTGGGTACCCCTGGAAGATGATTCTTTCTTATCAGAGCGGTTATTGCATTGCTCTTCATCCTCATGCACTCCATGGTCTCCTCGCCTTCGAATGTCTTTGCTGTTTAATACAAAAACTATCGAACACCTTTTGTTGAAAAACTATCGAGAATTAAAATAAAGGAAAAATTAATTCTCTCCGATAGATTTTCTTTTTATTTAAAAAAACCATCGAGAATTTAGATAAAGATTAATGAAATTCAATTCGATGCTTTTTCAAATTTTCTTCAAAAAACTATCGAGAATTGTTTTCGAAAGTTTTTCTTTTCCTTTTCCAAAAACCATCGAAAATTAATTTCGATAGAATTTTCTTTGTACTTGAAAAACTATCGGATTTCCTAAAATTCGATATTTTTTGCTTCTTTTCAAATTCTAAAACTTGTTCATGTTCTAAAATTCAAAACTTTCTATTTTCTGTCAAGTTTTACTTTGAATAAATCTTTTAAAATTTACTAAAATCAATTGTTAACAGAAAATTCACAATTTTCTCAGAATAAAATCAACTGAATATCAACAAATTATATTAATCAATTAAAATCCAATAAATTATGTTGCATTAATCTACAATGTCAAAAACAAAGTAAATTAATTCAAATTAAATAGATGCTTAAATATTTAGAACAAATATTAGCACCTAAATAATATTTAGAATTATTAACCAACTAAATGCTAGAAGATATATCATCCATAATTATGACATAAAATTAGTACAATAATCCTAACTACGAGAATTGCTCCAGAAAATAAATTCACGAGTCCTAAGGATATAGAAATTCTTAAACTCATGTATTTACTAGGACTTTCTGCAGTTTCTGACTTCTAATCAAAATCAATTAGAAAGATTTAACATCCCAAGTTCACCAACCAGCTTTGAAAAAGTGGATTCATCAAGCGGTTTAGTAAAGATGTCTGCAATTTGTTTCTATGTGGGTACAAAATATAACTCCACAGTTCCATTCATGACATGCTCTCGGATAAAATGATACCTGATGTCGATGTGCTTCGTCCTCGAGTGTTGCACTGGGTTGTTTGAGATTGCTATGGCACTTGTGTTGTCGCAAAATATTGGAATCTTTGTCAACAAAAGCCCATAGTCACAGAGTTGGTTTCTCATCCACAAGATGTGAGCACAGCAGCTTCCAGCAGCAATGTATTCAGCCTCAGCTGTTGATGTGGAAACTGAATGCTGCTTCTTGCTTTACCAAGAAACTAATCTTCTTCCAAGAAACTGACAGCTTCCTGAAGTACTCTTCTGATCAATCTTACAACCTGCAAAATCAGAGTCTGTATATCCAATAAGATCAAATCCTGTATCTTTAGGGTACCAAATTCCAAGATTTGGGGTCCCCTTAAGATATCTAAATATTCGCTTAACAGCTATTAGATGAGATTCTTTAGGATCAGACTGAAACCTAGCACACAAGCATGTTGCAAACATTATATCTGGTCTACTTGCAGTGAGATAAAGTAATGAGCCTATCATACCTCTGTAGCCTGTGATGTCAACCTTCTTCCCAGTTTCATCCTTATCAAGCTTAGTGGCAGTTGGCATATGAGTCTTTGTTGTAGATGAGTCTTCAATTTGATACTTCTTCAGAAGATCTTTAATGTACTTGGACTGACAAATGAATATACCATCTTGTTTTTGGTATACTTGCAGTCCAAGAAAGAATGAAAATTCACCCATCATGCTCATTTCATAACGACTCTGCATTAACTTAGCAAATCTCTTGCATAGATCATCATTAGTAGAACCAAATATTATGTCATCAACATATACTTGCACCAATATCAAATCATTTTTATGCTTTTTAACAAAGAGAGTTTTGTCTACAACACCTCTTGTAAAATCATTTTCAAGTAAGAATTCAGAGAGAGTGTCATACCATGTCCTTGGAGCTTGTTTGAGTCCGTAGAGAGCTTTGAATAGAAAGTACACAAAGTATGCCAGTTTTGAATCCTCAAAACCTGGAGGTTGTTCCACATACACTTCTTCTTCTAACTCCCCATTCAGAAAAGCACTCTTCACATCCATCTGATATACCTTGTAATTGGAATGTGCAGCAAATGCCAGAAACATTCTGATGGCCTCAAGTCTTGCTACTAGTGCATAGGTTTCATCATAATCAATTCCCTCTTCTTGAGAGTAACCTTTAGCAACCAGTCTGGCTTTGTTTCTCGTTACAATGCCATATTTGTCCAACTTATTTCTGAATACCCATCTTGTTCCAATAACATATTTTCCCTTAGGCCTGGGTACCAACTTCCAAACTTTCTGCCTTTCAAACTGATTGAGTTCCTCTGGAATAGCAATCACCCAATCTGGATCATCTAGAACATCTTCAACTTTCTTAGGTTCTGTTTCTGAAAGAAACCCAGAATAGTGACATTCATTTTGTGATGTTCTTCTAGTTCTGACTCATGTGTCCGGATCACCAATGATCAAGTGAAAGGGATGATCTCTATTCCATACCCTTTGTCTTGGTAGATGCGATCTTGATGATTCTCCTTGTTCTAGATGTTGTGGAGTGTGACTAGTTGATCCTTCTCCTGATCCCCCTGAGTTGTTGACGGTTTGATCTGATGATTCTATAGACTGACTAGTGGATCCTTTAGAGTTTTGAGGATCTCCACTTTGGTCACCACTTTGTCCAGAATCATTATCAACATGATTATTATTAATAACTGTAACAACTTCAGGTACTTCTTCATTGTCAGAGAGATCTCCTGATAGATTTTCAAATACCAAGGATTCAGAGTTCTCTCTTGTTTGCAGGCCTGGTCTTTTGGTGTCGTCAAATGTTACATTAAAGCTTTCCAACACCTTCTTATCTTCAATCACATATAGCCTGAAAGCCTTAGATTCCAGAGAATAGCCCAGAAAAATGCCTTCATCTGCTTTGGCATCAAACTTGCCAAGATGTTCTCCATATTTAAGTACAAAGCACTTTGCAACAAACACATGAAAGTACTTCAGTGTTGGCTTCTTGTTGGCCATTAACTCATACGGAGTCTTTTCATGATCTTTGTTGATCAGGGTTCGATTCTGAGTGTAGCAAGCTGTATTCACTGCTTCAGCTCAAAAGTAAGTGGGAAGTTTTGCTTCATTCAACATGGTCCTTGCTGCTTCAACCAAGGTCCTGTTCTTCCTTTCCACTACTCCATTCTGTTGAGGAGATCTTAGTGCTGAAAACTGTCTTGATATTCCTTTCTCTGAGCAGAAATCATTAAGAACTGCATTCTTGAATTCAGTTCCATTGTCTGATCTGATTGTCCACACAGTTAGCTTAGCTTCCACTTCTATCTTCTTGATGTGATCAATGATTAGTTGTGTTGCTTCATCCTTTGATTGTATGAACAACACCCACGTGTACTTGGAGAAGTCATCCACCATCACCAATGCATATCTTTTTCTTGAAAGTGACATAACATTGACTGGACCAAATAAATCCATATGAATCAGTTGTAATGGTTCAGCAATGCTTGGCATTCCTTTGCTTCCATGTGATGCTTTCTTCGACTTCCCTTTTTCACATGCCTCACATAGTCCCTCCTGATTGAATTCCATCAGGGGCAACCCTCTCACTAACTCTCTCTTTACCAAAGAGTTCATAGTTTTGAAGTTCAAGTGTGAGAGCTTCTTGTGCCATAACCAACTTTGTTCTGAAGATGCCTTTGCATAGAAACATGTAACTTCTCCTTCACTGGTAGAACTTAAGTCAGCTATGAACAAATTTCCTTTTCTCACTCCCAGTAGAGTAAGCTTCTCATCCTTCCTGTTAGTGATCAAGCACTTGTCCATTCTGAAATCTACATTGTAGCCTTTATCACAGAACTGACTGATACTTAGAAGATTGTGCTTTAATCCTTCAACAAGAGAGATGTTTTCAATGATGACATTCCCAACTTTCAATTTACCATATCCCGTAGTGAATCCTTTGCTATCATCTCCAAAGGTTACAATCGGGTCGGTCTTCTTAACCACCTCTGTAAGCAGGGACTCTTCACCTGTCATGTGTCTAGAACAGCCACTATCCAGAATCCACACAACCTTAGAGCTTTTAACCTTACCCTGCAATCACAGATTGATGAAGCGGACTTTGGTACCCAAAATTGTTTGGGTCCTGAAGGTTTAGATACTTTAACAGGAGTAACATTCAATTTAGTCTTACCCTGTTTGATATTCATAGTATCTGTGGATTTAACATTAACAGTGCTTTTGCTACTATCATTCATCAACTTAAAATAAGCATGCATGATGTTGTACTTACATAGCAAACACTCTTTCTTTCCACAGGGTTCATGAAGATCAGGCATGTCAGACATGTTATGCATTTCAGAAGTATTAGCAGTTTCTACTTTAACCTTTTTACATGCATGTGTAAGGTGTCCAGCAGAATTACAAATAGTGCACAACTTCCTAGATGCAATGGGAGAATATGGAACCAATTCCTGATTAACAATCTTCTTCTTCCCATTCCTGTTCTTTTTAGAATTACTAACTAAGTCACCTACTTCAGTTTTAGGTAAATCAGGTTTAGGTAATTCAGTTTTTACTGATTTCCTAGGTAACTTAGTCTTTATCTCTTTAACCTTCAACAAATCCTCCTCAAGCAATTCTTGTCTTATGAAAAGATCATCCTCATGAAAGAGTGGTGGAAAAGGCTTAACAAAAACTGGACAATCAACATTCTTAAGAACATGTGGAGTATTCCTTTTGACAACTGAAGGTGTCACAGGGAATTCCACTATCTTCTTACCAGCTTTCTTGTCATAGTCAAATCCTATAGCAGTTTTATTCCCTATGGCTTGAGTATCAATGATCTCCTTAGCAATTAGGGCGGAATTCTTAAAAGCATTCAGCTTCAAATCTAAATCTGAAATCTGCTTCCTGAGGATAGTCTCTATCTCATCATTACACTTGACCTTGTTCTCTTAGTACACGTTCTTTTGCTTAAGATCTTCTAATGTGACAGCTACAAGCTCTAGTTCTTCATTTTTAGATTCTAGATTTTTAATCTTAAGAACTAGTTTAGCCTTTTCCATTTCAGATGCTATCATGCTTGTGTGTACATTAAACAATTCTACACTTAGATCTTGCACAGTTTTCTTGTACTCAGAGTTAGTCATATCAATTGTAGTTAAGATAGGTACCTGAGATGATTGTGGTGATTCCTCTGAAGAGTCAGCCATTAGGGCAACATTTACATACTCTTCCTCTTCATCCGAATCAGTATCATCCCAGTGCTTTCCCTCTGCTATATAAGCTTTCCCTTTCTGCTTTCCAGAGAATGCCTCCAATTGCTGTTTAAGCTTGGCATTCTCTTTCTTCAACTCATCATAAGAATCCTTCTTTCCATAGACATCTTTCATGTCTCTCGCTTGACGAGGCTTCCGGAATTCAGTGGCGAAATGCCCTAACTCATTGCAATTGTAGCATCTTGATTTGCTTCTATCAATCATGTCAGTCTTGTAGCCTCCCTTAAAGCCTGTACTAGGTGCATAATTGCTCTTCTGGAATCTGTTGGTTGAGCCCTTGAACTTGTACTTAGGGTTTCTCTTGAAACGAATATGACTAAACTTTGCAGCTAAGTACGCCATGGTTTTGTCTTCCATTTGCTCAATCTCTTCTAGGGTGTAGTAATCACTTTCATCGACACCCAGATTCACAGAATCCATTTCAGCTTCTATTATCACCTCCTTTCCAGCTCTAGGGGTTTGAACCTGAATCTCAGAAGTTATTGGTTCATCCACTACAAGTGCTGCTGATCTCACAAGTGCATTGTGCTTGCTGTCCACTGTCCCTGATCTGTAGATTATCACTCTATGTTCCTGTTCCATCTCATAGGTCTTCAACTTGCCATAGATCATCTCTAATGACATCTTTGTGAAGTCAATTCTTTCCCTTATGGATGATGACTTGTATTCTACATGATGGGGCAGCGTCATCATGAACTTCCTGTTGGTTTCTCTCAGTGGATATGTCTTCCCTTTCATTGCCAATTCATTTAGGAGCTTGGTATATTTCTCAAAGACCTGAGTTATACTTTATCTTGGAAGAGACCTAAAACCTTCGTACTGAGAAGTCAGGATGTCCAATATGTTTTCCTGCACGTCTTCAGTTCCTTCCATTATCAAGTTAATGGTATCCCACATATGTTTCCCGCTTGTACAGTTCATCAACTGATAGCTCATTTCTTTGTCTGAAGAGTCTGCCAATATCAACATCAAACCTGTGTCCAATCGAATCAGTTCTTTGTCAGAATCTGTATACTCAGTCATATCCTTAGGTTGGGTGCCTTGAGGAATTCTGCTACCATCAGGAGCTGTAGATTCACTAACTGGTTTCATTGGTACAAACGGTCCGTTCTCTAATATGTCAATATACAACGGATTAGATGCCTTGATAAATAACAACATCTTCATCTTCCACAAACCGAAATCATCTCTAGTAAACGAGGGAACTTTAATACCAGCAGTTGTCTTTGGAGCACTCATGGTTTCTGAAAATTTCAAATTGTTTAAAATTCAAGAAATTCCAATTAAATGAAAAAATTTGAAAGTTAAAAAATTTGCTTCGAATTTTCACGCTACGTTTGATTTTGGTCTCATTCACCGGATCTGATTTGTATGTCAATCAAGTAGCTCTGATACCAATTGTTAGGTCCAAAGTATCGTAGAAGGGGGGGTTGAATACGATACTCACAAATAATTCAATATCGTTCGCGGATAATTCATTCAGTTCTATAACGAAATCAAACACACCAAATCAAACCAAGAGTCGGGGAATATATCGTTTTATAAATATAATCCTCGAAGGGTGCTACAATTTCTAATCCGTAGATTAGCTTCAATGAGTTCTAGGTTATACACAATCAATACAATGATAGAATTCTGAGCACTGTTAATTTCTATGATCTTATCCGGCTCAAAACTCTCTCTTCGTAATTGCTACTGTGAAATAACCTGACTGAAGAAGACACACTTCCTCTGTTAGTAATTGTAGACTTGATTTTAGAAAAACCATCGAACCAAAAAGAATTGGAATATTCTTGGCCGTTGGATCTTCATCAACCCGACAACAATGTCACTTCTTCACCTGCTTTCAATTCAGAAAACTATCGAATTGGAAATCCATCGAATGGAAAACCATCGAATGGATTAATAGAAATTTTCCATTCGATAGTTTTTAAAGAAAACTATCGAAAAAGAAATTCCATTTTCCATTGAATCTGATGAGTTTTTTAGAAAAGCTTTCGATGGTTTCTTTTCTTTAAAAAAAGAAAAACCATCAACTCAATTTCTTTTGATTCCTTAGAATCACATTCGATAGTTTTTCATAAATTGAAAACCATCGAATCATATTATGTCCTTGTTCCTTTTAGAAAACCTTTCTGAGCTCCTTGGTGTTTAAGTAATAGACTGTATCAATTTCTTCTGAAACGATAAAACAACCTGATCTTTTCAGTGCCGTCAACTAGTGCAACTGGTCTGGTTCACAGATGAATAACACTTGATCAATTCTTCTTCTATGTCTTCAATTCAATGCTGCTGATAAGTCCTTTGTCGTCCTGGTTGCTTCAATTAAATCACTGGAATCCCGTGGTACTAACCCTAAATCATTCACATACTTCTGTCGTCTTGAAAGTCTTGTTTCTTTTGCTGTCACTGAGGCTTGAACATTTTCATGAACTTATTTCCGTGACCTGTTTACGGACTTCAAGAATAGATAACGTATTTTGATTTTTTTTTTGAGTTTACCTTTTCTTCTTTGATTCTGGATTCATGTGCTTCTGTTAATACTATTGTCTGTCTTGTCCTTTGTTGAGTTGTAGTTATCTCTTTTACATCATATGTTACATTATGATTTACACAATAACTTTGCCAAACAATCTGATAGAATGTTCTAAAGATGCTGTCAATAATGGCAAGACAGTATCTTCCAAAGATACTGTCAAGAGAGCTTCAAAGACAACAACTTCTAAACCTACTGTCAAGACAGATGGTATGAAAGGTACTGTCAAGAAAAGCTCGACAGCAACTTCAGAACATCATGATGACACAGTTACCTACAAGTCTAGAAACAGGAATGGCAAGTTAGGAAATGGCAATGCAAATGCTCCTAGAAAACTATGCAATAATTGTGGCTCTTCATATCACTTAACTCATGTTTGTAAGAAACCAAAGGAGGTCAAGAACACTGTGACCCTGCTAGATGGTAACTTACACAGAACCCCCATTATGCATAGACCTATGGTAGTATGTAATAACATTGATTGTATGTCATGCAAGATAACTGCCATGAGTACTTGTTTTAATCTGCCTATTTCTTCTACTGAACAATGTACCTACTTGCAAACTTTTGAGACTTCTGAGCCTACTGGAAACAATAAGAAGGCCTCATCCACTAAGAAGAAGGCCAAGTCTAATTCTAAAGATAAGTGGGTGAAGAAAGGAGTCCAACAGAAGATTCCTGATGTGATGTTTAAAGTTGAAAATGATGATTATGCTTGTGATACTGAAGTGACTGGACCCAACAAGGATTGGGTACCATATCTGTGACAACCCGGGTCAAATCCCGAGTGTTTTTCGAAAATCGGGTCAAATCCCGATTCCGAGTCCGAATAAGCCAAAGCCTACTGGCCCAAACGCAGCCAACTTGGGTAATGACTAGCCCACCACAGGCCCCCAAAATATCATGATTTTGTTGGTGCTAGTTAGTAGTAGTACTTTGTCTTATAAATTGAACAGAAGTCTCAAATCTCCTCGATGTGGGACTGGGGTGTTACAAACTCCCCCACTTAAACTCTTGACGTCCTCGTCAAGCCTGAACGGATAGCCCATAGGTTCCAAGATCGTTCCTCCCTAGCCATTGTGGGATAATACCGTCTGGTTTCGTGTCCCCACCTCCGGATCTCTGTCCATTGTGGGATAATACCACCAGCCTTCGTGTCCCCACCTCCGGCAACTTGACGCATCAAGCTTTCGAGAGTCGGCTCTGATACCATATGTGACAACCCGGGTCAAATCCCGAGTGTTTTTCGAAAATCGTGTCAAATCCCGATTCCGAGTCCGAATAAGCCGCAAGCCTACTGGCCGAAACGCAGCCAACTTGGGTAACGACTAGCCCACCACAGGCCCCCAAAATATCATGATTTTGTTGGTGCTAGTTAGTAGTAGTACTTTGTCTTATAAACTGAACAGAAGTCCCAAATCTCCTCGATATGGGACTGGGGTGTTACAGTGCACCAGTTTGTATAGGCATTATATCTATTGTGCACATCCTATAGTTAGTTGTAAGAGAGATACATATAGATTTTATCAAGCACACTTTTCTCTGTAAGAAAACAAGAAATCACTGTTCTTGTTTAGAAGCCAGAATT
The DNA here is from genome assembly GCA_030848705.1 of Heracleum sosnowskyi. Classification (NCBI taxonomy): domain Eukaryota; kingdom Viridiplantae; phylum Streptophyta; class Magnoliopsida; order Apiales; family Apiaceae; genus Heracleum; species Heracleum sosnowskyi. Next base: position 79,876,226 of record CM061242.1, read on the forward strand.
TCAGTTGTGAAATTTTGGAAACTGTAGTATTTGATTTACTTTATACAAAGTAGATTAAAGTGATTGTGTGTGTTCTGTTTATTTTATTTCTGCATTTACATACATACACAATCAAATACATATTTAAGTTTCAAGAAGTGAAAAACATTCAAAATATCCATTCAGCCCCCTCTGTCTAGTTTACTAGTGATCTTCGTAACTAACAGATTTTAAATGCAAGAACATTAAAAATTGAATATTTTGTTTCCTCCATTAATAAAGATTTTAAAGACAATTGAGATATTTTTGAATCTTTAATATTAATAATTCAAAATTTTGAGAAAATTAGAAAAATAGATCGAAGCAATTTGAGAGGCGCCATCTCACCGTCCTCGTCTTCTCGTTTATATAAAGTATATTGATAGGTTAGTTATAAGATGTATTCGAGCATTCCTATGTGTCTAACAAAAATTACTACATGTGTGTCGTTTTTTTACCCTTTTCATTTTTGGATATCCCTTTCAATTCATTTCAATTCTTTACATTTAATTTTTTTTCGAAAGAAGTAAGATTTTATAATACTAAAATTAACTACATACACTATTTTTCTCCCCTATACTCATTTTATACATTAAACTCACTTTGTACATTGTTGATTGATTTCACCACTTTACTCACATTTCTTATTTTTCATCACTATTTCACATATTTTCTTAACATTTGCTCACTTTAACACTATGTTCCACAAACATCGAAAAGAAAAGAAAGTTGAAGATTTGATGCACCGCAAAGATTTTTTAGAAAGAAAAGAAAAGATTTCTAGAGATTTGAAAAAAATTATCCTTATATATTTGTCTCTAAAATCTTCTTCCCACTTTTGGAAAGATTTGAAAAGAAAATAATTTTAAATTTTTTTTTTTCATTATTGGAGGAACAAATCGTAAATGTAAAGAAATGAGAGACATAGAGAATATTTTGTAAATGGAAAAAATGCTATGGTACCAAATTGGTTCCCAAAATATTTCTCTTATACACCTGGTAGATCATGATTTGATTTGTTGTAATAATAAATCGGTCATGCATTCACACCAACACCAATAAAAAAATTTCAAGCCACATCAACCATTTCACTTGGGAATAATTTTTTGTATCCAATTTTTTACCTCTAGCATTACTCTTTGTAAATATTGTATGTGTTGTATAATCGTTCAGATCTTATTTTTAGAATTCAAGATAGAGCTCAAATATTAAATTGAACGTTCATACCTAATAAATACTTATTCAAAATTTCAAAACTCTATCAAAAACATATTATAATAAATATGTATATTGTTAAAGTTAAAAATGTTGTTAATATTTAAAATTTTAAAAATATAAATATTAAAAAGAATTCGTGAATTAATATATTTTAAATATTAAAAATAGATCCGTGCATGACAAATTTAAAATGTAATTAATACTGTAAGAGGATACGAAAATAATTATGTAGTAAAATATAATTGTAAAAAGAGCAACGCTAGGTACCCCAAATATGTTCACAAAACCCAAATAACATGGCACAAAACGTGAGCAAGTTTTGATTTGTGGGCGCATATGGGTTGTACATTATTATTAGGAAGTTGCCAATTATAAACGGTAACCAATTATAAACGGGACATTTGGGAACATTTTTGGAAAAAAATTTGAGGTACCTAGCATTATAACAATTTTGTTGTAAAATTATTGAAATTGAAATTTTTGACAGGATACAAAGTACTAATCCGTATACGTGACTCTCGACTCTACTTGTCTATAAAATGAATACCAGCTAGCTAACATGAAGCAACTCATACCAAACGATGAAGGTACGCAATCTCAGCCCCTGTCCAGTTAAATCACACACTCCATGCAGTTCCTTCTTATAAATCTACTGCTATATGTGCTGCATTTGTTGATTAAATGGTTAATAAATCTCCTCTCTTTTTTCTCACAGATCTTCAATTGGGTGCACCGTAAGTTCCATAACAAAGGTAATCAATAACTTAACAAAAAATAAGTACTTGCGTACGTGTTCCAAAGCTTACCGAAATTGCTATTCATAATATTTTGCAGATGAATCAAGTGAAAATGTGAAGATGATCAAGGCAGAGCATGGTACGGGAGCTTTACTTGAACAAGTTGCTCTTGACGAAGTTATTGATGATTGGAGCCAAGGAATTCTCGCTATCGGTACTTTTGGTTATGATCCATCACCCAATTGTTTTAATCAACAGGTGCAATTCCATTGGTTTGAAAATGAAGAAGAATTAGAAATGTTAGAAAAAGAAGGCGCCAAGGAAGATGGTGCACAAGTAGAAAATGAAACTTTTGATGTAGAAGGTGGAGAGCATAATCAGTTGATGCCTAATGCGTCTCAAAATGGTGGTAGTAACGACGAAAACATCTGTTTTCATGATCAAAATGGTACAAAATCCAAGATCAGTATATTGGCTGTTGATGATTTGGAAAATGTACAGTGTGCTAAGAAGGAATATTACGAGAAAAAGGAGAGAATTACACTTGCAGATCTGTTCCTAACAGATTCTGATGAGTACATTCCCCATACAGAGTTTGATGATAAAGAACAAGCAGATGTTCTCAACAAGCCAAAATCAAAAGCCGATGGTAAAGTTTCTTCAAAGCTCAAACTCCCGTTTGCAAAGAAGTTCATTCCTCCAATAAAGCAGGAATATTCAAATTCAAGTCCACATTCGCGTGGGATAAAGAAGATACATAAGGTGAGTACAGGAAACAATTCTAGATATATATAGAAGTATTATGATCACAATTTAATTCACTAACAGAGAATTGTAATAACATCGAAAACTTGTCAACTTGTTAGCTAACTATCTACACAAACTATGCATGCAGATGATGACGAGGATGTTAAAGAAGAAGGTACATCCGGAGCTTGAAAGTAAAAAGCAAATTAAGAAGGAAAATAAGATCAAGTATGGTGGAAATGGAGTCACTGAAATGGCATCTCTACTTCAAACTCAAGGTATGTTTCTTTTTTTTCTATTTCAGTCAAACACAACATAAACTGTTGTAGTCTGCTGCATGATTAGTTGTATGTATTGGTCGTTAGGTAGCTGCAGGTATGTTAATGTGACTTGTTGAAATATAGCATAAGATCCATTTTGGGCCTTCCTCTAACACTTTAAGGTTTTAGATGAGCTGGTTACTCAACTTGGTATCAGAGCTCTGGTCGGCGGGGGTTACGAGTTCGACTCCCTGCCACCCCCAATATTCTCACAATTTATGAGGGACACGAAGGCAAATTAATGCCCCAAAGATGGGCGTCCGTGATCCACTCTTCAACCCAAAAATGGGATTTCGAGTGAGGGTTTTAGATGAGCTGGTTACTCAACATGACTACAACTAAGTAGATGGTATGTCTCCGCCTAAAGAAAGCTACTACATAATGTTGTGATTTGTCAAGCTAGTTAGAGTACCCACAAACACGAACCCGTGATGTATGTTCCCCCAAATACTAAGAATAAGGATGCTTCCAACAACAAGAGTTACATAGATTCTAGTAGTATCTTTCTTGTCTTCTCTTGCTCTACATATGCTTCAAATATCATGATTACCAAATAATACTAACTTCTGTATACTAATTTACATATGTTGCAGATGCGATTTTTTGCCCGTGAGCAGGACATATATATTGCAGACACTGTTTTGTATAATTATTGTCAGAATCATCTAGTTTCTGTTTGTGTTCGATCCTCTTAAGCCTGTCACAATGAAGTTGCTTGTAATATTTAATAATGGAGCTAGCTTTGTCATTTCAGTTTCTGTACCTTTTTTAATTGTCAATAAAATTTTCTACATTAGATTGTATTTTGGAAATTTAGCATGGTTTTCTCTGCATAAGAATAAGTACAGTATCCGCTAAGAATATAGGCTCGCAGCAGGTATTTGATTTTTGATTGATATACCTAAATTATCTGTGTATAGACATTCTCTACCCAGCTCTGGGTGCGGTTTAATTCGCACATCTCTGCGCATTTTTAAGATAATTTTTTCCTCCATGCAACTCAAAAGGTTCTTAAAGTTTCAAAACAGAAACCAGTGACAAAATGAATACAGATAATATAAGGCTTAATGACCTTTTAGTCCTAAAGGTTTATTACAATATAACCATCAGCTCTTGTGTTTTAAAGTTATAACTTTTAGCCTCTGAGATACTGAAATCATACCTTTCGACCCTGGTTCAAAATAAAAAACCGGTATAACTCGGATGGGCAAAACAAACTTAAATCCATGTTTTAAAGACTATTTTAAAGATGACAGACGTCCAAACCAATAACCTTCCTGCAACCAAACTTAAATCCATGTTTTAAAGATGCTCATCCGAGTTATACTGATTTTATATTCTGAACCGGTATAAGGATCGAAATGTATGATTTTAGTACCTCGGGAGCTAAAAGGTACAACTTTAAAACATAGGGGTTGAGGGATATATGGTAGTAAACCTTTAGAGCTAAAAGGTCATTGTTGGGCCATAGCCCACTTCTCAAACAAGGCTTAAATATTAGTTTGTATATAGGCCCACTTTGTAATAGGCCCAATTAGAAATAAGCCCAATTGTAAAACTCTCCCTATAAATACCCCCCAACCCCCACATAAGAAAGGGTTGGAAAAATAGAGAAAGGAGGGAACCTCCTAAGAATGTATTATTGTATTAACTCCAATTCATAATAATAAGAGAAAGGCTTGTTTGTTGACTCATATACAGATTTACATTCATCATTTGGCGCTAGAAGGAGCTCTTTTTTCTTTAGATCCAACCGATATGGAGGAGGGTGAACCGCTTATCTCCAAAATCGGCGACACAAACGAGGTGGTTACAGTACCTCGTCGGGAAGGGACACAGTTGCCTCCCGTGTTGCAACCTCGGGAGCTGTTTCCCCCCACAGATGACCAAAATGAGGGATCCCCTGGACCCCCCGTGGACACACGATTGAGGGTTATGACTCCAACAGGCAAAAAAGTGCTAACAAGCGACGCACGTCTGCACTTGCTTAAGATGCGGAAACAAAGGAAGCAACCGGTGCAGACTCACCGTTTTGAAGAGTTTGCTGGGTCAGACGATGAACTGGCGTACTTGGAGGAGCAGAAATATTTGTTGGAGGCTCGCCTAGAGAAACATAGGGAGATTCGACGTCTGCAGCGCGAATTGCAGCAGACAACGATCTCGCGTCGTAACAAGGATCCACATCGGCAATTGGATGAGGATTACGAAGAAGATTATGACCTCGATAAGGATATATCCAGCGAATCCCAATGCTCCCGACCACCTCCAAAACGACGCACGACGTCGTCAGCAAATGATTCCTCATGGCGAAGTGATTCATGCGAGTCATTTCGCCCGGAGGACATCGCTAAAATGCAGAATGATCTCGCCGAGTGCCAAGATTACATAAAAAACCATTCAGGACTACCCGTCTCCTCAGAGAGCCCCTTGTCCCGATCGATCGAGATCGCCAAGATTGACAGAAATTTGAAAACTCCAGCTTTAGATTACTTTGATGGGTCGTGCGACCCTATCGGGTTCCTAAATACCTTTGATGGGCGAATGGCTTTCTTTGGCCATTCCGAAGTCGCCAGATGCCAATTCTTCTCCACATGCTTAAAGGGCACAGCGCTACGATGGTATAGTAATTTGCCACCACGCTCCGTTGATTCCTGGCACACCTTGAAAAGCAAGTTTCAAAGCCGTTTCTCCAGTAACTATAAAGGGGGTAAGATAACTGCATCGTTGATGACAATACGACAGCGACACTCTGAGTCTTTACGAGACTTCCTAGCTCGCTTTCGAGCAGAGGTCGCCGACATTCCAAACTTAATCGAGGAGCTCGCCATCAATTATCTCGCCGCTGGCATTGATAAACACCGACATGCACTCTTGCTAGAGGAATTCTTCGAGAAGAACCCTCGCACTCTCCAGTCCGCATTTCAAATCATTGAGCATAGAATGACATTACAAGAAGCCGTGGGGAGCATTCAGTCTCCCCGACGATTTTCTCAAAAACGGGAAAGAAGTCGAAGTCCACGACGACGATCCCCGCAAAATAATGCTAGGCGTGGATATGACTCCCAACCCCGCTCCCATGATCACCGAACTCCATTGCCAGACAAAACGGAGAGAAGCGACAAAGTAGATAGATCATGGAAGCCACGGGATCGCAGTGAAAAGGAATTCACCAGGCTCAATGCTGATAAAGCCACTATACTCGCAATTCTTAAAACAGAACCTGATTACCGTCCTCCAAGGCCAATGAAGCCAGGACGACCTCCAAGCTCCCGATATTGCGAGTACCATGAAGATACCGGCCACACAACAGAATCCTGTTTCCAGCTTAGCTCGTTCATCGAAGGCAAAATTCGCCGAGGACAACTCGTCCATTTTATTGATGATAACAGTCACCCTACCTCGCGTAGCCATGACCTCGACAGAGTCATTGACGTCATCGCAGGGGGACACTCCGCCGGGGGCACATCTAATAACTCCAAGAAGTCATACGCCCGTGAGGTGTTTTCTATCAACCCAGAGGCCCCCAAGAAGCCAAGACACAACCCAACGCCGACTATCTCCTTTTCAGATGACGACTACCCGTCAGGGCTAATCGAAGCCCATCAAGACGCCCTGGTTATCACCGCCAAAGTAGGCACAAACACTGTGAAAAAGATCCTAATCGACAACGGCAGTTCAGTTGATATCCTCTACCACCATGCATATTCACGAATGGACCTCGGAGATCGCAAGCTGGAAAATGTCAACATCCCTTTATATGGGTTCACAGGGAATGAGGTCAAGGTGGTGGGTACTATCGACCTACCCGTCTTGTTTGGAGTGTCTCCATGCCAAACGTGGCAAATGGTTAAATTCCACGTTGTTAATGCGACGTCAAGCTACAATGCCATCCTCGGTCGTACCACATTGGCCGCCCTCAAGGCAATCACGTCGATTCCCCACCTCAAAATGAAGTTCCCCACAGACTTCGGTGTAGGAGAGGTCATAGGCGATCAGGTCGCAGCTAGACAGTGCTACTTATCCGCCGTGATCCCACGACATAAAGCTGGCGACGACTCCTCCATTAATCAGGTAATAGAAATCGACCCAAACGATGCCATTGAGGTTCCCACGACCTTAGCTTGTATACCTATGGAGGATACAGAGGATATAGAACTCGTGCCGGGAGATTCGGAGAAAAAAGTCAAAATTGGGAAAGAACTCCAGGACCCCCTAAGACAAAAAATCGTCGATCTCGTCCGTGAATTCTCCGACATCTTCGCTTGGGACCCCAGTGATATGCCCGGGATCCCAGAGGTCATAGCTCGCCACTCACTACATCTCGATCCAAAAATCCGACCTGTTAAACAAAAGAAGCGTGTCTTTTCAGAGGACAAGAAACAGGCAATCGACGCCGAGCTTAACCGCTTGCTCGCGGCCGGATTCATTGAACCAGTACAATTCCCCACTTGGCTCGCCAATGCGGTGCTGGTGAAAAAGAGCAACGGTAAATGGCGCATGTGCGTCGACTACTCCGACCTTAACCGGGCATGCCCTAAGGACTTTTACCCACTACCTAATATCGACCAGCTGATCGACGCCACTGCGGGCCACGAGCTCTTGTCATTCATGGACGCATTTTCAGGCTATAATCAGATAAAAATGGACAGCCAAGATTGGGAAAAAACCGCTTTCATCACGCACAGAGGCGTCTTTGCATACAAAAACATGCCCTTCGGGCTTATCAACGCGGGAGCGACGTTCCAGCAAATGATGGATTCTATATTTTCTTCGCAAATCGGTCGCAATATGCAGGTCTACGTCGATGACATGATCACCAAGTCTCAAAAAGCCTCGGACCACGTCGACGATTTGCGAGAAACTTTTCAGACAATTCGCCTCCATAGCATGCGACTCAATCCAGCAAAATGCTCGTTCGGTCTCACCACTGGCAAGTTCCTTGGCTTCTTGATCACTCAGCGAGGAATCGAAGCAGATCCCTCTCAAATCAAGGCCATCATGGACATTAAAAGCCCATCCACCCTGAAGGAAGTCCAAGTTTTAACGGGCTGTGTCGCCGCTCTGAGACGATTTATCCCCCAATCATCTAAACGCTGCGCACCCTTCTTTCAGGTAATCAAAGAGACAGCTAAGACGTCAAAGATTGATTGGAATGACAAGTGCCAAGAGGCGCTGGACGAGCTTAAAAAGTTCTTAACCTCTCCTCCCGTACTGACCCATGCGGTCGGTTGCGAGCCCTTGCGAATTTATCTCGCCGCCACTGATGTCAACATCGCCGCCGTTTTGGTAAAATTCAAAGACGGAACGGAGTCACCAGTATATTATGTCAGCCATACACTTCGGGACGCGGAAACGCGATACCCACAGATCGAAAAGCTGGTCTTTGCTCTCGTCATCGCGAGTAGGAAGTTACGACATTACTTCCAAGGTCGCGAGGTTCATGTCATGACCAATTTACCCCTAAAAAGAATACTACATAAACCCGACATGACTGGTCGTCTCGCCGCATGGACTGTCGAGCTAGGTCAATTCTATCTCGAGTACAAGCCTCGGACAGCAATGAAAGCCCAGGCACTGTCAGATTTCGTTGTTGAATGCCAATTCTCCCAGAAAGAAAACCCTTCAAGGGCGGTAAACCCCCTAACCTCATGCCCCTGGTCACTTTACGTCGATGGTTCATCCACCATGGAAACTAGTGGGGCAGGGGTCATCTTAATCAGCCCTGAAGGTTTTCAAGTTCAACAAGTAATCAAATTCTCATTCAAGGCAACCAATAATGAGTCAGAATACGAGGCCCTGATAGCAGGCCTCAGGCTCGCGAGTGAACTGGAAGCTAAAATCCTCGATATCTTTAGCGACTCTCAGCTAGTTGTCAAACAGATCAAAGGCGAATTCAAAACTCACAATGACAGAATGGCATCCTACTTGGAAAAAACCCAATCCTTATTGGCGAGCTTCATGTCGTGGACAATCACAAACGTCGACCGACTGGAAAACCAGTGGGCTGACGCGTTATCCAAACTGGCCTCGTCAAATATCCCGACCAACTCTCACCCCGTGTATGTTGAAGAGCTGTCCATTCCAACGATTCATGAACTCCCAGTAAGTGAAATCACCACTTCCCAAGACTGGCGCACCACATTTTTAGACTACATAGTCAACAACAAACTCCCAAACGACAAGAAAGAAGCTCGCTCGCTAATGTTCAAAGCCCGTAATTATTGCGTCCTGGATTCAAAGCTCTACAGGCGAGCACTGACAGAACCGCTACTTCGTTGCCTAGGTCCCGCCGAGTCCCAGCTCGCTATTCTTGAAACTCACACAGGAATATGTGGAGAACACATGGGGGGCAAGAACCTAACACTTAAAATCATCAGACAGGGCCTGTATTGGCCCACAATGAGGAAAGACTGTGAAACCTACGTCAAGAGCTGTGTTCCATGTCAACTCTACAGTGCTGTCAGCCACGCCCCTTCGCAGACGATGACGCCGATTCTCTGTCCTTGTCCCTTTTTCCAGTGGGGAATCGACATTGTGGGACCTCTCCCAAAAGTCAAAGGACAATTTCAATATCTGGTCGTCGCTATCGACTATGCCACGAAATGGGTAGAAGCTAAGCCCCTAGCCCGCATTCGAGAAAAAGAAATGATCGAATTTTTCATGGAGTTTATCGTATTTCGGTTTGGAATCCCTAGGACGGTAATAACTGACAATGGTACCCAGTTCGTCGGCGACAAGTTCGAAACCATGTTGCGAGACCTCAATATCAAGCACTCCAAAGCTTCGGTGGCGTATCCTCAAGCCAATGGCCAGGTGGAAGTCACCAATAGGATCATCCTGCAAGGACTCAAGAAGCGACTACAGGAACAACCTCGCTCATGGGCAGACGAGCTTCCCAACGTCCTATGGTCTTATCGAACTACTCCAAGGACCTCCACAGGCGACACCCCATTCAGGCTAGCATACGGCACAGACGCCGTTATCCCTCTAGAAACAAGTCTCCAGTCACCTAGGGTTGATCTCTTTGACCCCGCGGCCTCAATGGAAGGGCTGCACCTCGACAACGACCTACTGGAAGAGGCCCGGGATGAAGCCCACTTGACCACAATCCGTCATCAGAAAGCAACAGCCAAGTATTTTGACAAAAAGGTAAAAACCAAAAATTTTCAAGTCAATGACCTCGTCTTGAGGGAATCAGCATCATCTCAACCCACTATCACAGGGAAATTCAAAGCACCTTGGGAAGGCCCATACAAAATCTCCAAAGTTATCAGGCCAGGCACTTACGAACTCTCTCACCTCAACGGCGAGCCCGTCAAGAACGCATGGAACGCGATCCACCTGAAGAAGTTCTTCCCATGAGGGAAGAAAATTTGACAGACTCAAGGTTTTTTATTAAGTTATTTTTAATCAAGCCTAGTTAAAGGCATGTATTCCCAAACATGTAACGTGGATGCTCAAGTATGGTTACATATCAACTCTACGAGCAAAATGTTAGGCTCCTGAATGGGTCCAACAGTCACCACTAACAATGCTTAAGGCAAGTCAAAATTTAATGACCACTTAGCTACACAAATTGCAGCGGGCTAAGATTTAAGCCTATCGTAGCATACAATTTCACATTCTGGGTGTTGCCACCAAAATGTCATGCTAAGTATAAAGCGCCCAGTAGGAAATAATACAGTTAGCAGAATAGGCCAGACTATTCGAGAATAACATCATGATAAAACCAACATTATTAAGCGCTCATGAAAATCAAGACACGAAAGGTTTCACATTAAAGTTTACAAAAATGTTAAAGAGAGAAACTGAAGTTAGAAAAACGGCAGATACAAAACCACGGGGCATTCCCCGCCTTCAATTAGGGATTTTCTTCATGATTCACGTCCTGGGAGGGTTGAGCTAAATCCGCACAAAAGTCATCAAAAGTATGGCCCGTCATATCCAGTCCGGCGGAGACCGCCCTGGCATAACAACGACCGTACCCCTCTTCCAGCCCATTTGCGATCTCCATGGTCCCCTTCTCCACCTCAGTCTCTAAGCTGGCAATCTTACTCACAAGGGCCTCCTTCTCACTACGGCAACGCTGCAACTCCGACTTCATGTCGTCGTTTTCCTTTTGCCTCTCCTCAAACAACCCTTTCACCCTTTCTAACTCACTTGATAACCCCTCGATTGTTTGTGCAGCCTTGCTCTGCTCCCCCTTCGAGTTCTCTAACTCGGTGGATAACCCCTTAACTTCGGTGGCCAACTCCCCTACACGCTTCTCAGCATCCGTAGCCCGCTGATCGGCAGCAGCTCGCTGTTCTTTGAGAACGCCCATCTCTCGCAACGATTCAGCCCTCCACTGGCCATCAACATCGGCTCGATACTCCCGAACGATGTGCGTCATGTCAGCTAAGAACTGATATACAAAAAACAGGGGCAAACTTAGGACTCGAAAACAACGACAACACAATAAACACAATAAAGTAGATAGGGAGCTAAGTTAAATAACTACCCGTCCGGCGCGAGTTAAACAACGATCCGCTACATCGCTCCGAGCCCGATCCACATACGAGCTAAAATCTTGCGGTAGGTCGAACGCCCCAAAAACCTGCCAACAGAGGGTAAGCCCAGACAACATTATACAGCCAATACACACTAAAACCCGTTATTAACAAGAAAAACCAGATATATACCCGCAACGGCGTGTGGGACCCTGCAGTCCAGCGCTCGTAGGGATGGACCTCGAAGCGAGCTGATTCTGCGGCCGCCTCAGGTTGAAGAGTGGGGGGACGGTCAGCACCCCGCAGCCCGGTTATTGTCAACGACTTAGCCCCTCCCGACCTCGACTGGTCCTGCCCACGCCGAGCAACAACCCGCTCTGAACCATCGTTCCCCACATCAACGCGCGACCTCTTCCGACTGCGGCTCACCAGCTCAACGTTCAAGTCTTGATCTAGGCCAACCTCTTCACTGATCTCTACAACAGGTACCGCCTCTACGGCCACATCCGGGGTAACACCCGTCCCTAAACCGCTACCACCCGGAGCAGTCTCGGCATTAGTTCGCGGGAGCTGCGAACGGGGTCTTTTAGCAAGCAACATCAAAGCTTTCTCCATCTCGTCCTTTAAACCACCGTCCAACACCTGTCGCAAAGACCGACCCGAAACTGAAAAACAAATAGCGCCAACAAAAGAGAGGTCAGTAAGTAACTTTAGCACAAAGGACAACGACATAATGATAAACAAAAAGATAGCCTTACGATCATGAGTTTCTAGAAAAGATTCATCTTTCAACTGCGACCAGGTATATGGCGACCAAGACCCTAAAAAAGTTCTTAAGAAGGCGGCATCATACTTACTCAAACCGTTCAAAAGGTCGACAGTAGCCCTAGGAACAGCCCGACAAGAGGGCACGAACTCAAGGTCTTTTCCGTACCAAAACAACCATTTCCCATGCCAACCATGATTCGACGACTTGACATCCACGAGACGAACCCCAGCCCGTTTATAAAAATACACTTGGCCATTGGTGTAGTGGATACTATAAATTGAGAAAAACAAATTTAAAGAGGGTAATCTATTAACCTCAGTGCAGCGAGCTATGAACCCGCTTATTTGCGCAATAGCGTTTGGGGTCATCTGAGCTACCCCACAACCAATAGCTTCAAACATACAAAGGAAAAAGGGATGAAGTGGTAGGCGCAGCCCATACTCGAAATGGACTAGGGGAATCCCATGCATCCCGAGTTCGGGCATACTCCATATTCGGTCGTCATGATTAGGAACCTCACAACGATAGCCCCCCACGGTCAGGTCGACCCAACTCTTATTTATGTCTACCCGCGTCGAGGGATTAGAAAAAACACTTGAGACGTTGAGACTAACATTATCCCTAAACTCTAATCGACCGGCAACAAAAGCCTCCTCGACCACCTTCTCACGCTCCGCCACCGTCCCCGGACTCAACGGTGGAGAAACGTGAGCCTCGCCACCACCCCCAGAAGAACTAAAGCCAGAACTAATCTCGGCATCGGGAAGATCTAAGTGATCTAAATTAATAGGCGGATCAAGAAGTTCATTTATTGATGGGTGTTTGTTTAAACTAGCACTAGTTGTGGCCTCCGATTCTTGCGAAGGAATAGACATGACTCAAAGTTATGAAATGCGAATTGCCAAAAAGTAAAAAAGAAGAGAGATACACACCTGAGTAAGAGAGATGGTAAAGTAAGAGTAATAGCCCTGCAACTGCCACAGAAAAGAAAAAGAAGAGACCCTCTTAGTGACTTGGGAAGTTGGAACGCCGCAATTGGGAACCGGGTTCCGTACAATTAATAAAAATACAAAAACAAAACAGCTTAATACTTTACTCCATTTATTTGATTTCTCTTTTTTAAACCAAATCCCATTCTCGACATGCCGGAGGTAATTACCGAATTTTACTTAATTAAATTCCATAATCATATTTTATTTTCTTTTTTTTCCCATATTTCAGGACCTAAGCAAATCTAAAGATATAGCTTCCAACAAAAGGAGGGGGACAAATGTTGGGCCATAGCCCACTTCTCAAACAAGGCTTAAATATTAGTTTGTATATAGGCCCACTTTGTAATAGGCCCAATTAGAAATAAGCCCAATTGTAAAACTCTCCCTATAAATACCCCCCAACCCCCACATAAGAAAGGGTTGGAAAAATAGAGAAAGGAGGGAACCTCCTAAGAATGTATTATTGTATTAACTCCAATTCATAATAATAAGAGAAAGGCTTGTTTGTTGACTCATATACAGATTTACATTCATCAGTCATTAAACCATAATATAATTTGAATTAGAAGTTGGATTAACACAAACAGTCCACACCAGCAAAGAAGCCTAACTTGAGTGGACAAACACTAGTAAAACAAGTTGAAAAGGATAAAGATGTGAGAGATCAATCCGGATTGACCTTGTTCTCAGACCCAACGACCAGCCCGATTTTTCTCTCTGAAAGTTCCGTTATCTAAAATGCATTTTCTCTAGCAGCTTACAAGGTCGATACATTTTCAAGATGGCATTTCAGAAACAACTATTTGCATGCAAATTCTCAAGTTTTCTGTTTGAAATTTTTGTTCATCGGTATAGAGTGGACAAATGAGTTGCAATCCGCACAAGTTAAAGATACGTGCTTAATGTCCACATAACAAGATTTTCAAAACGATGTGTGCCTCTTGGCTCTTTCTAAGCATATGTTCATAAGGCTGGAAAGATTCAGGTCAAACTCTATAGTTCTCAATTTTGATTCTTTTAAAATTGTCAAACTCGAATTTGAGTTTCAAATCAAGTCAAAATATGTTCACAACTGCTAACAATTCATGAACATGTGTTACGAACTTGCTTATTGAGTCTGTTCAGAGCCATCAAGCTGGACTCTATTTCGTGATGAAGGTCAGCTCATTTATGAATCAAATCACAAAATTATGATAAGTTCGACTCTCTTATGAACGAAACCAAGTTCGAGCCTAAACGTCTTACAAAGACATATATGTTCTAACAAATGTAGGAGTTAGGAGGTGAGCGAGAATCATATGCACCAGAGATAAACCCTTATCACTTAAGTGTACAAGCAATTTTTATTTTTTTTTGAAACTTATGAAAATATGAAGGTATTTTAACAATAACTAGTTTTTACTTTTTAATGATGAATTTTGATATAACTTTTAGTGTTTACATACTTTTAAAAAATATCCTAAATTAAAGAGATTTACGGATTTGTGCTCAAGTCTCCCTGTCTACAAAATTTTATATCGACTCACATTTCAATTGCATTCAACTATAATTTGAAAAAATTGTACAAGCCCAAGCTCCAAACCCAAAATCAGCTTTACAACTTTTCCTAGTCAAGCCGAGGAGGGGAGGAGAACATAGAGCTAAGCTAAAGTCGAACAAAAATCTTCACCATATTTAGTTTTGTTAAATTTGTTGGAAGGTTTTAAACTTTTTTTCTATTTCAATTGTTTTTCTTTCTTTTCAAAGCTTCGGCATTTGCTATTTTAATTAATTTCTTGTAACTCTGCCTCCTGGGGGATGAAGCTGGTGACGGTGAAGAACTAAATTACGTTGAAATATTTAATCCTTGATACATAAAAGAGAAATGCTAAAATCCATTCTGAACCGTAATCACTTTTCAAAAGCCTATCTATCTATACTATATTATTATAAGCAAACCACCCTTTATTTGGTTGGTATTTGGTTTAATCCTCTAAATAATAACTGTTAAATGTAAATATAGGTAAATGAGAACCGTTGGATATAATATTAAAATAATATTCTTTTTTTGATATCTAAAATGCTCCCACGGGTTCAAGGTTCGAATCCCGTCAACAACATATTATTATTAAATATTTATATCATCTATTTTTCTAAGCTACATTCAAAAGTTCAAGATATTATTTCATCGACAACATATTAAGAATTTTTAAAATCAAAATACAAAAAGAAACTTAGAATAACATCATACATATATTAATATATTTGATTACTTTTTAAAATCATATAAATCAATATATAGATAATAAAATAAAAAATACTAAAATTCATCCATGCATCGCACGAGTTATAGGCTAGTCTGTAATGGAAAACAAAACATTTCTTTGGGCAACATTAATCTATTATGCCTAATCATACATGATGTTTTTTGAGAAACAAACCAATAAATTCTTGAAATTTGGTCAATGGAGTGATTCAAAGATGAATTATTGTAAAATCCTAAAAATAACTAGACTAATAGTTAAATCAGGGGATTATTATACTTCTAGACAAACATGGACTTGACTGCTTCTTTCAAAGGTGGCTAAATTAATTTTAATTGAGAGAATGCAATTTAGTTCAAGACTAGTACATCCATTAGCAAGCCAAGCATAATATGAGGGATATGCTGCATTCTTGTACCAAGGGTGCTGGTTTAGATATTAAAATTAAGCAAGTTTACCTGTTCGTCAGACAGTGAAATTCATGGAATTAGTCATCTTTGATTAAAAAATACTATTTGGCACTTATCAGTCCCTAGTCCTTGTCTGATTAGTAACAACTGTTAAGTTAAAGACATGAGTTGTTGCTTGTTAGAACTGCTATAACTGTTTAAACACTATCAAGCAGATATTATAATCTTGATCCCTGTTTATTTCTAATATGCTAGCGTATCACAATTTGAGTGCTCTGCTGAAGCAATCTTTCCTGCATTATTATACAGTTAAACCGAGAAATTTGGTACCTGGTAAATGGTAATGCATTTTACGCATATATTACCAGCAATCAATCCGATTCAGACCATTGAGAAGTGGTCATTGGTCCTGTTGCGACTAAACATACGAAGAATGGGATTTAAATCGGTCTAAGTTATGTGCGTGTTTGGGGTATCACAAAAAATTTAACTTATAACTTAAAATGAGTAAGTGCTTTATAAGGGATAAGTTGATGGATTCTTATAAGTTACGGGTGTTTGGATAAATTTACTTATAAGTTAGTTAAGAGTTTGCTAAATTAAATTTGAAAAAATAATTATTAAATACAATGATTTCAGCACTTGCATTTTAAATTAAAAAAATATTTAAAAACACAAAGGTAAAAATATAAAGTATTAAAAAAATAAAGAAATCAAAGAATAAATTGATAAATTAAGTAAAATGTTAGTGATTTCTAACATTCAACTTATCAATTTTTTTTTTTTTGATAAAATCGTACTTGCATTACTTATAACGCTTCAGAAGTGATTACATGATCAATAACAGGAGGGACATTTTCATGTCATTCCTGGACATCTGACAAAGAACGAGCTACTCTTGCTAACACATGAGCCGCCCCATTCGCAGATCTATGGACAAAACAAACTAGCACATTATCAAAGTGCTTAAACATACCAATACAATCTCGAACTATAGTATCAAAAAACGAATTCCCAGAAATTCCTTTGCATGCATTCGCTAGTATCTGAGAGTCAGTTTCGAAGACACATTTCTTAAAACCTTTGTCTTTAAGCCATGACAAAGCCTCCTTCAAACAAATAGCTTCAGCCTCTCGTGGCGTAACCAAGCCTTCCCTTCGTCTACTTCGAGCCATGGCGACTTTCCCCAGAGCATCTCAGACTAGCATTCCCAACCAAATACAAGTAATATCCTCAAATATAGCAGCATCTACATTTACCTTCATCCATTTCTCCGGTGGCTTCTCCCATTTCTTCCATGTGTGCCTTGTTGTATTACCTCCATCTGGTTTATGCTCTTGAGCTCGCTTCCAGTCCGACAGCAAATTTAGAGCACCTACTTTGATACCAAAAACTGACACACTAATTCTATCCCAGACCCACTTATTTCTTCTGTTCCAAAGTCCCCATAACACTACTGCCATAAGAGTACATTGTTCCTTTGAACACTGCTGAACGCATCGCCCTATCACTTGTATAATATTATCTCCAGGTAAGATACTAATGATATTATCAAGCCCAACAGCCACCCAAACAGCCCTTGCCAATTCACATTCAAAGAAAATATGAATATCATTTTCCTGATTTGTTCGACACCATTGACAGATCGTATCCACTTGCACTCTCCTACTAGCCAAACGTACTGTAGTAGGGATACAAAGACTACACAGCCGCCATAAAAAATGAACCACTTTTGACGGAATCTTCAGACTCCAAATCTTTCTCCAAAGCCATGCGAGAGGTTTTTCTATCTCACCTTGAAGCATTCTGTAGCAACTCTTGACCGAGAAACAACCTTTATCATCAGGCATCCAGAACCATGAATCATTTTTCTCCTGACTTGATGACGGAATTTTCTGAATGAGACTTCGATCTCTTTCATTACATATATCTCGAAGCACATCCTCATCCCACTTGTGTTGATTCATCTCTATTAAACTACACACCTTACTTCCTTCCAATTCAGCTGGCATACCCATTGTCAAATAACCATTTTCTGCACAAGGAAGCCACAGTACTCTCCAAATCTCAGTTTGTTTGCCATCACCAATTTTCCTTCGACACCCCTTCCTCACAACTTCTTGAGCTACTAAGATACTCCTCCACATGTAGCTAGGGTTTGTTCCCAGATTTGCAGACAAAAAATCACCATCCGGAAAATACTTTGCCTTCATACAAGCTGTGATTAGAGGGTTTTCATTATTTATTAACCTCCAACCTTGCTTAACAAGCATGGCAATGTTGAAATTTCGAAGCCTTTTAAACCTTAGACCACCTGCTTCCTTAATCACACATAAATTTTCCCACGACTTCCATCTAATACCCTTGTTCTGACCTCCATGCCCCCACTAGAACCCATTCATCAACACTTCAATTCTCTCACACACATCAGCTGGTATTAGAAAGAGATTCATCCAGAAATTTGTTATCGTTTGCGCAGCCGTTTTTAACAATGTAGCTTTCCCTGCCTTTGACATATTTTTTTTACTCCAACCATTTAACTTCTTCTTAATTCTGTCAGCTAGAAACTGAAATGCTGAGCCTTTATTCTTTCCCACCCTCATTGGCATTCCTAGATAATTACCTGGCTCCTGGACCTCGTTCACTTGAAGACCGGCACACACCGCATTTCGATCACTCTCCGTAGTATTTGGACTGAAGATCACACTTGATTTGAGCATATTTATAGCTTGGCCAGATAATTGTTCATACCGATGTAGGATATTTTTCATCATCCTAGCTTCTGTGCCTGTAGCCCTGAAAAACAAATAACAATCATCGGCGAACAAGAGATGTGAAATACTTGGTGCTCCCCTAGCAATAGAAAAGCCATGAATTAATCCAACCTCCTCATGTCCTCTAAGCATAGCACTAAGGCCTTCAACACAGAGAATATAGATGTATGGGGAGATAGGGTCACCCTGACGAATACCCCTGTCAGGTGTAACAGCTCTAAACACCTTCTCATTATTCGTAAAGCTATATGTCACAGATTTGATACAAGCCATCAATCTGTGAATCCAGTTCTCGTTAAAACCAAATTTAATCAGCATTCCTTCGACATAATTCCACTCCAATCTGTCGTAAGCTTTCGACACATCGAGTTTAAGACCAACAATCCCTCTCCTCCCTTGCGTACGTCTCTTTATGCGGTGATTAATTTCAAAGGCCAATAAAGCATTATTAGTTAAAAGACGTCCATTGATAAAAGCACTTTGCTTTTCTGAAACCAGCGTTTCCAAACAAGGTTTGAGTCGGTTTGCAAGTACTTTCGATACTATTATAACCAAAACATTGCAGAGGGGTATTGGCCTCAATTCCGTCATCTGCTGAGGTTTCCTAACCTTTGGTATAGACACACCAGTGTTTGATTAGCTTCTTCTGGTAACTCACCTGTTGTAAAAAACTGTTGGCAAAACCTTGTAACATCCAAGCCAATTACACTCTAGAAAGCTTGATAAAAACCAGGGTTCAACCCATCTGGTCCAGGTGCTTTCTCAGGATGCATAGAGAAAACTGTTATTTTCACCTCCTCAACCGTTATCTCTTGGATTAGATCTTCATTTTGCTGTTCGGTTACTTGTTGTACCAGCTCCATATGAGAGAACTCCATATCTGTTGTTGTGGCTGCACTCAAGAGACTCTCAAAATAATTCACAATGACCTGCTGGACTTGCTCCTCCTCTTCCACCCAGTTTCCATTCTGATCTTTTAGCCTAGTAATCTGGTTGTTTGCTCTCCTTGTTGACGCATATTTATGGAAAAAAACTGGTATTTTGATCACCATTCTTTAACCAAAACTGTTTAGCTCTTTGTTGCCAGTAACTTTCTTGTTTTTCTAACAGGTTTAAGTATGCCCATCTAATTTCATTGTATTGCCCAATTCCATATGAATCTCTCCTTGAGCGAAGATGTCGAAGTCTCAGCCTGTATTCCTTCAATTTATCTTTAAACTCCTTCAGCATACCTCCGCCCCATTCTTCAAATTTAATACTACAATACTGGATTTGGTTTAAGATTCCTCTATGAGCCATCTCCGACCAACCTTGTTTGAATAATACGCAGGCAATCCTTCTCCTTTAACCACATGTTTTCGAACCGAAACCTATGACTTTTTGGCACATACATCCGTCTATTTAACTGTAAGCTCAACGGTAGATGATCAGATGTAGATACATCCAGAACTATTACCTCAGCTAATGGAAAAAGATCTCACCATTGCTGATTAGCTAATCCACGGTCAAGTCGTTCCTGAATCCACTTCGAACTTCCTCTGGACCTCTCCCACATAAATTTATTACCTGTAAAACCCAAATCCATTAGCTGGCATTCTTTAACAACCTCACTAAAGCCATCAAGTAAAGTCGTAGGGTGTATACGTCCCCCTTGTTTTTCATCAGCTGTCATAAGATCGTTAAAATCCCCGATAATGCACCAAGGTAAGCTTGATCTACTTTCCAAATCCCGTAAAATGTCCCAAGACTCTTGTCTCCTATACCTCTCTGGGCACCCATAGAAGCCTGTATATCGCCACCTTCCTATCTGATCAATATTTTTCTCAAAATCAATATAGTGCACACTGCTATCCGTGATTACAATATCACATTCACTCTTCCACATTAAAGCTAAGCCACCTCCAATTCCATGAGCATCCACGTTCCAGCAACCTACAAACCCTATCGCCTTACAAACTTGTTGAATTCTATCTTTTTTAACTAATGTCTCAAAAAGAAAAATAAAACTAGGCCTTATTGATTTAACTATATCCTTTAAAAAACTAACTACCTGTGGGTTGGCCAGCCCACGGCAGTTCCAGGCTATGATACTCATTTGTCTAGGCGGGCCTGCACCACAGGACCAGCCTCTCGCAAGTTTTTTGACCCATCAATCTCTTCAGGCCCAGTTGGTACTTCCATATTTTCATCTCCCGTGATTTCCTCTATCCCCACACGTCTCCTCTTAGGATCCGTAACAACCTTCTCCTTATCACTATTATTTTGCCCCATGTTATGCTCTAACTGATTTAACAGCTTAGCATTCGCTGGGCTGTGTCCCGGATTTTGTGCCACAATTTTAATCCCCACATTTTCGCCTAGAATTTCGGTAAGATTTCCATCAAGCTCCATGAAATTCTCCGCCACCTTATCCTCGCCGGATGCGGCTGACGTTGAGTCACCTTCCGTCCATGCTTTGCCCTCATCATCTCCGTTGCGTAACCATTTAGCCCCAAGGTTATAGTTTTTCATGCTTTTAGATGGTGCCCTGAGCCAAACCCCATACGCCCTAGGTATTTCTTTTTCAGGGTTTGCGTATACAATACCACAGTCTCTTTCCTGGTGTCCCAGCATCCCACAAACAAAACAAAACGTACTTAAACGTTCATATTTGAAGTTAATCCAACTCCAAGCACCCCCCTCTCTCTTGATCTTCATTCTCCTTTTCAGAGATTTATCCAAATCCAGAGTTACCCGAATCCCTGAGTACATTCTCCACCCTCCTGTGATATTTGTTGGATCTGATTTAATGAATTTTCCCACAAAGTTTCCTATGTTCATCAAGATTCGCTCAGAAACCATACCTTGCGGGAGATCATATACCTGAACCCAAATATCCACTTCCTTTAATTTAACCAAGTGCGGATCCTTACGTTCTTGCAGATGATGATACACTAACAAGCTTTGTTCAAATGTCCATGGGCTACCATCGAGTACCTTCTGCAAATCAAAAACATGATAAAAGAAAAAAGAGTATCTTTGTCCCCCTAAGTCGTGAATTTCCATCCCTTCTCTTGGACGCCAGAGTGATGCCATTACATTTTTCATTGCCATAAAATTAATATTTCTCTCCGTGAGAAAACGACCCACCAAAACAAATGTTTTACGAGCTTTAACTTCTCCGTCTGCTACTACAATTCCACCTTCTTCCTCCTCCTCCAAAGATAGTTTCGAATACAATTCCTCCAAATTGATTGTTGATGTAGCCATTCCAAATAAGTATTTTGTTTATTGAAGATGTATAATATTTAGATCTTACCTTATAGCATCATAAAGTTTACAGCAAACTTGCAACTTTGCAAGACAATGACCTTGCAACTTTGCAAGACATCCCCAAGGTATTCTGAGTAACTTATTAGCTTTTAAGTTAATTATCTGCCGGATGTTAGTGCCAACTTATCAATTTATAAGTTATAAATTATCAAATAGGCTGAGTACACAAACACCCCTCATAAGCTCTTATCAACTTATAATACATAAGCCGGCTTATAAAGAAGAAGCCAAACAGACCCTATATATTCTGATGCTGGCTTAATTATAACATAGAACTTGAAGTATGATCTTTTGTACACATAGAACCCTAAAGAAAAATGTCGTACAAATCAAACCTTCAAGTATTGGTTATGTATACACTGACCCCTGCTCCAAAGCACACTACCAAATAACCATAGTTCATGTCTATTCATGGGAAATATTATCCCTGAAAAAATCTTTCTGTGATTGAAAAATAAACATCTATATAATTATCGACATTGTACCCCATCTTATTCAAGCAAGAGATGACATGGTGGCATGGAATACCACTCAAATCCCACCTTACTCAGTTGTGTTTTTTGGAAGAGGGGTCTATATATACATAATCGGTACTTAAAGGTTTTATGTGTACAATATTTTTCTTTAGGGTTTTATGTGTACAAAGAGTTATACTTCAAGGTTTAAGTTATTGTTGAAGCCAATTTTCGTCAAGGACAAAGCTTCAAGATTAAATTTATATTTGGGTATTCGGATAGAGATAATAAGAATAAAGATGAAAATATAATAATACAATTATGGTTTATGAGATATTTAGGACTGCTCTTGAGAGTTTGTAATCTGTTGTGATGTTTTTTTCCCTCTCAAGGTGCCTACGTACCCTTATTTATAGGGATCAAGTCCACGTAGTTCTATTCAAGATAAGATTGTATTTCTGGTAATTTTAGGTCCGACCCATATTTTTCCTTTGGCGGCAAGTAATATTCTTGCTTTGACAACAAGTAATATCCATTTTGAGAATATTTTGTGTATCTTGATCCTTCTGGAATTAAATTTTCGATAATGTAGCATTTTCTACCACATCAAGTATTGGGCTCGATTTTATGGGTTGTTTATTGGATTGGTAACGAAATATTTGTAGAGCGTTGATGACGTCTTCAGATACATCCATTATTTGATCAAAATAAGCCCATGCCAGAATAGCCTTCGAAAACAAATATATTGGCCCATACTTCGGATACAAAACTAATATAATTTTTGTATCAACAGGTCCCTAGTATTTTTGAAGTTGAGAGCTTCAATAAATACTTAAATGATTTTTGAATCCTTTTAAATTTCTAGTAGTCATCATTGGATCCTTCGTTTTTATTTTCCATCAACCCGTTGGATCCTTCAAAATGTCATAAGACATTGTTTGGTCAAGTTGTCCGACATCATTGGATACTACAGCAAGGACTTTTGACACAAAATACCATTGGATGCACAAATTTTCCAAATGAAAGATATTATAATTGGCAAATTTTCTTGTTTTTTCGACAAGGTCATATATTTCCGGTGAACTGATTTTTGCACTCGTATGTATCCTAGTAGACTTGTATTTCAGTAGGATTATGCCTTTATTTTCTTGAAATCGGTAAATGTACCTTTGCACTGAAATTTGTACATGTGACTTCGTAGAATATATTCCACCTTCTGTTGCCAATGCACCTTCCATTGCCAATGAATTTGTAGTACCATTGGAAGTAAAGTAAGAATTGAAAACTAGAATCAAATGTAGCAAGTAGACAGTAGGTACCTTGGTTGCCGAAGGTAGACAGTAGGTACCTTGGTTGCCAAAGGTTTAGGTTCTTGCTTTTGCTTGGTTGTAGCTAAAGTTTGCTCCAATGCCATTGGCTACTATTTTTTTAATAAATATTTGCGCATTTTAGTATATGGCCCCTCGTTCTCAAGCATTGAATATCAGCTTTTGTATGGTCCCCAATCTCATGTCTCATACATAGTCATCGGATACAAGTTTTCGGTTGGTCTCCAGTCCCACACTTATCTAGTGTATCTAATGGTTTAAGAGTTGTGTCCCGAGCATAATTATCTTGTACGCTTTTTCAAAAAAATTCAAGCTCTTTCAGGTGCTTGCATTTTAAGCCTTGTATTTGCATTGGATCTTTGCACGATTTGATCCATCTATTGCCATCAGTTCAACTCAATGGTTAAGTGCTCATTGGATGTTCCATTGCTCGTTCCGTTGGATTCTTATATTTGTGTGGCTTTGAACCATCATAGCATTGGGCACAGTTTTTCGGTCCAGGTTCTGCTTCCAATCCTCAAAGGTTCATCTAAGTACCTTTGGTTCAGATTGTGCAGCGATGAGATATATTCTGTGATCTATAAAATTTTAAATCTAAAAAACTTTAGATCACCACTTTCTCATCTCCCAACTTTAAAAGTTGGCGGGTGGACCAACATAGCTTCGCACTGAAGTGTATATTCAATCCGATATATCCTCTGCCCCAAGTGATTTATTACTTCAATTTTGAAGTGGTACATCACTAATATGACCGAAGATTCTCTTGTCCTCAAGTGAGTGTCGGCAAATCATAAGTCGGGACTTGGATTGTTATTTGCCCCCAATTGATTGCCGATAGGTCACAAGTTTTGTGAGTGTCGATAAATCATAAGTTGAGGCTTGGTCAAATAGTTGCCCCCAGTTGATTATCGATAGGTCACAAGTCTAGGATTAGAGCAGTTTGATCCCCCCAAGTGTTGGACGATGAGTTACTTGTGCTGGAATTTATCAAATTTGTTGCCCCCAAGTAACCCTCGATGAACACTTGTTTGGGTTGGAAATTTTGTTGCCAATGGCTTGTTATATATTCATAACGAATTTAAACCACTATGGTATATCATAACAATCAAAATCACACATGCATATCAACATATAATGAACTAAATTGAAATTTAATAAATAGCTCTTAACATTCTTAACAAATAAAATAAATAGATTATTAGTTTTTCAACATCAATGTATTTAAACTTATCTGATAATGATGACGCCGATGATAAGCTGTAGATAGTACTTCATCAACTTAGATGAGTTGGAATATTAATTGTCTATGTTCTGCAAGTTGTCAAATGTGGCATGCTCGAAATTTTGTATGGCCCTTCTTAGTTCGACGTAAGTTTGTCTGGTCTTTCTTTCCACCTTTTGTATTTGCTCTCGTAGAAAGACTGCTTCATTATTCCTCCTATTGTAATCATTATGTCGATGATGGTAGTCATCATCATCACTACTATAACCATCATCATGCTTATTTCCTCGATTTCCACGAATATTATCACGTCTGCTTCCATGACCTCCATTGGTTTTACGATCATAATCACCACTAGAGATAGTGCCTCCATTGGATGGTGAATTTTCTTGTGATGCGTTATATGCTCGATGATGCCGATCCATTGATCTGGATCTTCTTCTCCTTGGTGGTCGATCACCTGAAGGTGATCGTTGATTATGTGACCGACCACGTGGGGGTGTTCCCCCACCTAGGTTCACTCGAAGTCGGTGTCGTTCATTAGCAATTTCTTTTTCACGATCTTCCAGATCCCTAATTCTCCTTTGGATCCCTTCATCACGGAGCCTTGCAATTTCGCGTTGTCTTGCTTCCGATGCCTCCCGATCTGCGTCGCCGGACGCACGATTAAATTCTGGTTCCAAGTTTCTGTTTCGTATGGGTGTATTTTCTCTTCTCTTCTAAGTATTGGATCTGCCTCTTAATGCCAAGAGGATACTGCGTGCATCCCTAATAGGGGTTGTTGTACGTCTTGACAACGATGATCATCATCACTAGTTCTGTCCAGATGGACTGTGCGACCGTCGTTGTCGACAACGATTCGGGTGATCGTGGATCGGACACGTTGAGAGGTTTCGCCGACGGTAAAGTCGCCGAACGAATTGAAAGTACGAAGAGGAGTTTGGTAAGATGTTTGACGAGCCATCGGTGACTGCTTTAATAGAGATGAATCTTCTTCTTTTTTCTCTAAACGATTCCCATAGACGGCGCCAAATGTTGAAGCCAATTTTCGTCAAGGACAAAGCTTCAAGATTAAATTTATATTTGGGTATTCGGATAGAGATAATAAGAATAAAGATGAAAATATAAGAATACAATTATGGTTTATGAGATATTTAGGACTGCTCTTGAGAGTTTGTAATCTGTTGTGATGTTTTTTTTCCCTCTCAAGGTGCCTACGTACCCTTATTTATAGGGATCAAGTCCACGTAGTTCTATTCAAGATAAGATTGTATTTCTGGTAATTTTAGGTCCGACCCATATTTTTCCTTTGGCGGCAAGTAATATTCTTGCTTTGACAGCAAGTAATATCCATTTTGAGAATATTTTGTGTATCTTGATCCTTCTGGAATTAAATTTCCGATAATGTAGTATTTTCCACCGCCTCAAGTATTGGGCTCGATTTTATGGGCTGTTTATTGGATTGGTAACGAAATATTTGTAGAGCGTTGATGACGTCTTCAGATACATCCATTATTTGATTAAAATAAGTCCATGCCAAAATAGCCTTCGGAAACAAATATATTGGCCCATACTTCGGATACAAAACTAATATAATTTTTGTATCAACAGTTATAATTAAGCCTTCATACTAGACATACTAGACGGACTTAGTTTTTAATTTGCATTTCTCAGAAGATTCGTCGCGGTCGTCCTAGTTCTGTGTCCAGAATAATATAGACAATTGAAGAAGTAACTGAAATGTTTCCTTATCCAAACATACGTAAGGGAGTGGTCAATCAACTCATCATCCTCATTCGTTTGCATCCTTTTAGATGTATCTATCCTAGTCGCGATTGCTGTCGTGCAGGATTCGAAGACACTTCAGACCAGAGTAAGAAAAGTCCTTTGAATATTCAAATCATATAATGTAATATACACTAGATATATATTAAGAATTTTGCAGTTGGTAGGTCTTTTTCAAGTCCTGGAGAAAGAGAAGACAGAGCAGTGTACATATTGTTAATCATGTCGTGATCACTAGTTTATGTCTTTGCTTTGTCTAATTAAAAATGCAATATTGCTCACACATCATCTACTCTTACTGATATATATATATACTAGCTTATATCCCGTGCGATGCGGTCTTCTTTAATATTTTCTTATTTTTTATTTAGATTTTAGTTATTATATATAATTTGATAAAATTTTAATATACATATATATATATTGGATTTATAAATCTAACAATATAATATTTAAATTTAATATGTTATTGACGTAATCAATAGTAGTATTTCAGATATTAAAATATAAAATATTTTAAAATAACATATCTAATGATTCGTATTTTTTTACTCTTAAAAATCTAAAAAGGGACTCAAGTGCAAATATCAAAATATGTGCTTGTTCAATATGCCGAGTTTATTTGAATATACTATTACTTTTATTTTAATTAATTGTCTCGTTTAAATTGAATGTTAAAAAAATTATAATAAACATGAATTTCATAAGTTTAATATAATAATATTACCAATATATCTATCTTTTGCCCGTGTTATTTTTAATTTGAACATGAGTTGTTTCAGTTAAAAAATATAAACATGTAATATCCTTAAAAAGACAATTAGTTACTTATTAACAATTATATAAAATTATATTAATTTTTTTATATATACGTCTGCATTACTTTTAGAAAATTAGTTGTTTAAGTTAGAAAATATAAAAGAGGTAATTTGTTTTAGCTGAAAAGAATAACTTGTTATTTATTAATATTTATATAAAACAATATTACCATTGTATATTTATTTTGCATGTATTATATTTAGAAGATAAGTTGTTTTAGTTAGAAAATATAAAACACATAATGTGTTTTAGATGTCGGTTATAAATATATAATAATATTATCATTTTATATATATATTGTCCGTCTTATTTTTAGAAAATGATTTGTTTTAGTTAAATAGATATATGAAATCGGTAATATAATTTAGCTGAAAAAGGTAATTGGTTATCAATAACTTGGTTTCCATATATGTGTCCTATCTATTTATAAAATGAGTTGTTTTAGGTAAAAAATATAAAAATAATGTGTTTAGCTGAAAAAGGTAATCACTTATAAATATATAATAATATTACCATATTATATATATGTTGCCCGTTTTATTTTTAGAAGATTAGTTGGTTTGGTTTAAAAAAATATATAAAATAGGTAATGTAGTGAAAAAAGGTAATTGGTTATTAATAAATTGATTATAGATAGGCCCGTGAATCGACCCAAATACCGACCGACCGACGACCGACCAAAACTTTTAATGTTTCGTCTTTAATAATATAGTATAGATATATATAGAGGCTGCAATGACTTTAATATTAATTTTAAAATTTACTTTTAAATTTTTTGAGATTTTAATACTTCTGAAAATGTTACATTTTTAAAAATAATTAAAAGTACTACTTTAACACTTTAACTCTAAATTTTTTTTATAGATTTTATAATAGTGTATTAACTTAGTAAGCATGTATAACCGTCAAAATTATCAATATATTTTGTTGTAATATATACTAGCCTATAACTCGTGCAAGACACGAGCCTTAAAAATAATAAACTAAAAAATTTAATTTGAACGGAAAATATTAAAATAAAAGTAAAAATTAATATGATAAATTATAAAATGAGAAACTTAAATATTCATTGGAACATAAAAAAAAATACAAATGAGGCCGAAGAAGATAAATGAGGTATTATTAATATTATTTTATAATAAAATAATATTAATAATAAGGACAGATAGAAAATCTAACATGTTTTAATTAAAAAAAGTAATTGACCGTGATATTTTTAGAAGTGTTTTAATTATATTAATTGTATTTATTAAAAAAATATGTTGACATGTTAAAATAAGTAAGTTTTTTTAATAAGGACAAATAGAAAAGTTAACATGTTTTAATTAAAAAAAAGTAACTGCACGTAATATTTTTAGATGTGTTTTAATTATATTAAATTTATGTGTTAAAAAATATGTTCACTTGTTAAAATAGGTAAGTTTTTTTAAATAATTAAAAGTATTAAAATAGGTTTTAAAATATATAAGTTGCACTTGATGTTTTTGGAAAAGAGAGATTTTAATGATAACAAATATAAAAGGTAATATATTTTAATTTAAAGGTAATTGCCCGTGATATTTTTGGAAAAGAAGTAGATGTTGTTAGTAAAAAATATTTTAACTATAAAAGGCAATCAGCTAGTTACTATTTTTATATTATTTTATTATTTATTAAATAGAGTATTAAAATAGGTTTTAAAATAAATAAGTAAGGATTGCACCTCATATTTTTGGAAAATAGGGATTTTAGTGATGATGTGTTTTAATTATATTAATTGTATTTGTTAAAAAAAAATACGTTCACTTGTTAAAATAGGTAAGTTTTTTTTAAATAATTAAAAGTATTAAAATAAGTTTTAAAATATCTAAGTAAGAGTTGCACTTGATAGTTTTGGAAAATAGAGATTTTAGTGATAACAAATATAAAAGGTAATATATTTTAATTTAAAGGTAATTGCCCGTGATATTTTTGGAAAAGAAGTAGATTTTGTTAGAAAATAAATGTTTTAATTATAAAAGGCAATCAGCTAGTTAATATTTTTATATTATTTTATTATTTATTAAATAGAGTATTAAAATAGATTTTAAAATAAATAAGTAAGGATTGCACCTCATATTTTTGGAAAATAGAGATTTTAGTGATAACAAATATAAAAGATATTATGTTTTAATTTAAAGGTAATTGTCGTGATATTTTTGGAAAAGGAGTATATTTTGTTAGATTTTTTTTAATTATAAAAGGCAATCAGTTAGTTACTATTTTTATATTATTTTATTATATATTAAATAGAGTATTAAAATAGGTTTTAAAATAAATAAGAAAGGATTGCACCTCATATTTTTGGAAAACATAGGTTTTTGTAATAAAAAATATAAAAGGTAAAATGTTTTAATTTAAAGATAATTGTAATGATATTTTTGGAAAAGGAGTAGATTTTGTTGGAAAAAAATATTTTAATTATAAAAGCCAATCATCTAGTTACTACTTTGGTAACTTGACAATAATACAATTCCATAAAAGATTTGATTTGTAGTAGCTTTCGTTATCCTAAAAAAATAAAGTATATTTGTAGTAGTGTATCCTAAATTTAAACAAATTATATCCCACATTTCCATTTTTTTGATTAGATTTCAATATTATTTGATTTTTATGTAGTAAAATATAGTGAAATATTAATGTAGAATAAAACTTTCCCGAATTTTGATTATATTATTAATTTATTAATTAGAAAAAGTACCGAAAACCAAAAACCGACCGTTAACCGAAAACCAAAACTTTCAATGTTTCGGCTTTAATAATATAGTATAGATAAATATAAATATAAATATTTTCTAAAAAAAGTTCATGTTTTTGAATTCTAAGTAAAGTATAATTAAAAGAGTTTGTAGTTATGTTATATACTAGCTTAAGATGCACGGATTGTTAATTTTTATTTTTTTATTATTATTTTAATTGTATTTGTGACAAAAATAAGTAGGCAGGTAAAAATAGCTAAACTCTTTTAATTAATTAAAAACATTAAAACATATTTTAAAATAAATAAATAAGTAAGGGTTTCCTCGTTATATTTTTGGAAAAAGAGGGGTTTTAGTATGGAAAAATAAAAAAATGTAACATATATTTAGTTTTAAAAGTTAATGTCGGTGATATTTTTGGAAAAAATACGGTTTTAAAATTTAATAATTTAAATTATTTAAATACATTTTAAAATAAATAAGTAAAAGTTTTGTCCGTGATATTTTTAGAAAAAGAATGGATTTTAGTGAGAAAATTAGAAAAAATAATGAAAAAGACAATTTCGTGTGATATATTTAGAAAATGAGGGATTTTGTTAGAAAAAATCTATAATGTGTTTTAGCTGAAAAGGTAATTGGTTATAAATAGCTATTTGATTATTTATATTTTAATATTTTTAGTAATTGCATTTGTTAAGAAAAATAAGTAGGCATGTTAAAATAGGTAAACTTTTAAATATGTAATTATAATATTAGTTTAAAAATAAATAACTAAAGGTTTGTCCGTGATATTTTTGGAAAATGAGGGGTTTTAGTAAGGAAAAATAGAAAAACTAACAGGTTTTAGTTAAAAAAGGTAATTATCCGTGATATATTTGAAAAAGTAGGGGAATTTGTTAGAAAAAATAAAAAAATATATTGTATTTTAGGTGAAAAAGATAATTGATTACAAATAGGTAATATTATTATTTAATAATATATTTCTATAAATAAGTAAGGTTAATTACGTAAAAAGATGAATTTAAGAAAGGGCAATTAAGTAAAATCACAACGTACTATATTGACCGACCAAACTTTTAATGTTTCGTCTATTATATAATAGTATTGATGTGATAAAATCGAAAATCAAAACTTTCAATGTTTCGCCTATTATATAATAGTACAAATAG
Organism: Heracleum sosnowskyi; assembly: GCA_030848705.1. NCBI lineage: Eukaryota > Viridiplantae > Streptophyta > Magnoliopsida > Apiales > Apiaceae > Heracleum > Heracleum sosnowskyi. Next base: position 79,907,750 of record CM061242.1, read on the forward strand.
ATAGATTAAATAGAATAAATTACCGAAAATTGAAATCAAAACTTTTAATGTTTCGGCTATTATATAATAGTATAGTATAGATAGATATCGTCTACGATAATTTTAGAAAAGGAGAAATTTTAGTTAAAAAATATAAAAAAGAATATACGCGTTGGCTAATAAAGGTAATCGGTTAATTATTAGTATTTATAATATTACTATTTTATGTTATTAAATGAAATTGCATGTGATATTTTTGAAAAATGTGAGATTTTACTTAGGAAAAATTTTAGTTAAAATATATAAAAAAGAATATACGCTTTGGAAAAAAAAACTAATCGGTTAGTTATTAGTAATTATAAATATTATTATTTTATTTCATTAAAAAGAACTGCCCGTGATATTTTTGGAAAATGAGAGGTTTTAGTTAGAAAAAATAGAAAAGTAAAAAATTTAGTTAGAAAATATAAAAAAAATATACACTTTGGCTAAAATAGGTAATTGGTTAGTTATTAAAAATTATTATTTTATTATTTTATTTTAATAAATAAAACTGTCTGTGATATTTTTGGAAAATGAGATGTTTTAGTAAGCAAAAATAAAAAACTTATATGTTTTAGTTAAAAAAGGTAATTGCCCGTGATATTTTTGAAAAAGTAAGGTGTTATGGATTAAAAAACGTACATTGTAAATTAAATGCTAGGGTTTATGAGCGTTCAAGCTTTAATGACTGCTCTTGTGTTTCGGGACTAAATCGGTCCTCACAAGATGCCTACGTATCTCTGCTGTATAGAGAATCAAGTCAATAAAACGTCGTTCTAGGATGAGGGACGTGGGTCCTTATATAGGCGTCTGGAGCCTTGTATTTAGAGTAAGTTTAGGAGACTAAACTGATAAGATTTGTAATTGATAACTGATTAGGAGTATATTACTTGACAGGCAAGTATTATCCTTATCTGATAAGTGTTATGACTTATCATATTATTTGATTGGGATTCTGGATCCTTCTATGAAGATTTTATTATATTTTGGACTCATTTAATGAGCTGATAATTTCCCTTATTTATTAATTACGAAATTAATAAATAATTAGGGTTTCGGGCCTTTTGTCGGGCCTAATTCTTTGACCAAACTAGGTCTAATTAATATATCATTAATTATTTCTAGGGTTATATTTCAACCCATATCATAAGGGAATTTTTCAGAAAAAATAATAAAAAGTAATATATTTTATGTGTAAAAGGTAATTGATTATAAATAGGTAATAATATTATTTAATAATATTTTTTATAAATAAGTAAGGTTAATTAAGTAAAACACAAAGTACAATTAAGTAAGGGCAATTAAGTAAAATCACAACATACCAAAAAATATTTAGTGTTATATTCAGTGACTCTCATTAATTTAATTTAAAAGATCTAACGGTTAGAGATTGGATGACGAAACTATGAAAGTTTTGTAGTTTGTTCCTGAAAGTTTTTGTAGTCTGGTCACTCCATTCATAGCCGTTAGATATTTCTGATCAAATCAATGAGAACCGTTAGATAAAATATTAAAATTATTATATATAATATCTTTTCTATTTTTTCTAACTAAAACATCTCATTTTCCAAAAATATCGCAGAGAGTTTCATTTAATAAAATAACATAATAAGATTATAATTGCTAATAACTAAGTCATTACCATTTTTAGCCAAAATGTATATTCTTTTTTATATTTTCTAACTAAAATTTCTACTTTTCTATTTTTCCTAAATAAAACATCTCATTTTCTAAAAATATCACGAACAATTCTATTTAATAAAATAAAATAATAATATTATAATTATTAATGACTAACTGATTAGCTTTTTTTCCCAAAACGTATATTTTTTTTATTTTCTAACTAATATTTCTCCTAACTAAAACCTCAAAAATATCACGGGCTATTCCATTTAGTAGTATAAAATACTAATATTATAAATCCATCTATCTCTCTCTCTATACCATATTATTAAAAACGAAACATTGAAATTTTTGGTACCAGTTTTTTGATACGGTACTTGCCTTATTTAATTATTTAAATAATTATTATAAAAATTATTATAATCAGTTACCCTTTCAGTTAAAATAAATTACCATTTTTTTTATAAAAAAAAAATCACGGGCAATTTCCTTTTTAGCTAAAACATGTTACTTTTTCTATTTCCCTTGCTAAAATCCCTCATTTTCCAAATATATCACGAGCAAACTCTTACTTATTTATTTTAAAACCTATTTTAATACTTTTAATTAGAAATTACCGTTCCCCTCTTTTCTAGAAAAATCACAGGCAATTACCTATTTCAGCTAAAACATGTTATATTTTCAATTTTCCTTACTTAAATCCCTCATTTTCCAAATATATCACGGGAAAACCCTTACTTATTTACTTTAAAATCTATTTTAATACTTTTAATTGTCAAAAAAAACTAAAACATGCACCTTTTCTATTTTTTACTAGAACCCTTCTTTTTTCAAAAATATCACGGACAAATCGTTATTTTTATATTTTAAAATTCAACGAAAACATGTTACTTTCTATTTTTATTACTAAAACCCCTCTTTTTCCAAAATATCACGGGCAAACCGTTACTTAATTATTTTGAAATCCATTTTAATATTTTTAATTATTTAAAAATGTTTAACACGCCTACTTATTTTTTTTAATAAATTCAATTAATAAAATATAAAATAATAAATAATAAAATTAATAATTATTAAAAACAATTCGTGCATTGCAAGGGTTTTAAGCTATCTATACTATATTATTATAAGCAAACTAGCCTCTATTTGGTTGGTCGTTGTTACTTTAAATAACAACCGTTAGATTGAAAGATAGATAAAAGGAGAACCGTTGGATGTAATGTTAAAAGAATATTTTTTTTCTTGATATTCAAAATGCTCCCACGGGTTCAAGGTTCGAATCCCGTCAACAACATATTATTATTATTAAATATTTATATTACCTATTTTTCTAAGCTACATTCAGAATTTCAAGATATTATTCCCGTTGACAATATATTAAAAACAATTATCATCAAAGTACAAACAAATGTTTACAATAACATCATACATTATACATTATTAATTTTTTTTTTAAAAAATTCTTTTGATAAAATCATATAATCAAAATACAGATAGTAAGATAAAAAATTCTAAAATTCATCTGTGCATCGCACGGGTTATAGGCTAGTATATATATATATATATATATATATATATATATATATATATATATATATATATAGTTGCACTCTAGAAAGAACGGTTTATATAAAGAACAATAAAGAACATCTATCATCACCATTCATTTGAAAAGAAAAAATGAACGGCTGGGATTAAAAGATAAACTAATGGAAGAATAATAATAAAATTTAAGGCTGTTTAACAAAAACATGATATAGCTGAGATGTATGTATAACTGTATATACGTATCTACTCACAAAAACACGAGGCGATATCGAGAATCACCAATTTTAATCAAAAGCAATATTTCTAGCGTCAGCGAATCACCAGAGAATCGAAATAAAGTGAAGAACAACCGAATTTATCAAAAATTTTATAGAAATTCATTAAGGATTTGTGAATATTTTGAAGAATCGCCTTCAAAGAGTTACATTCATCGAGGTAATGTTTCATGAATCACAAATTTACTTTTATTTCAATAGATAAACATAAAATTAGGATTTGGAGATGATGATTTGGATCAGTGAGATGATTCTATGTAAAATTCTACAGTTTTAATCTTCATTTATGCGATTCTAGTTTATTTATAATGCATGTTTGTATTTTTTTAATTTTGTACATATGTGAGATTCTGTATTTGATCATGTGATACATGTATTCTTATATAATTATTGATATATATGAGATTCTGAATTAGATTCCTTACAAGGTTATCTGATTAGATTCCTTACAAGGTTATCAGTTACATTATTTCCCCCAAATTTGGTCGTGGTTATATTATATGTGCAATCATAGTTTTATGATTCTATTCTTGATTCTCTGATGTTGTGGTTGATCGTAGATATTTACATGATATCGTGTGTTAGATTCTATTTAATTAGTGATATATATTTGAGATTTTGTGTTAAATTCTCTAAAAGGTTATGTCCTCGCAATTGTAAGTTGTGTTGCTTGTTGAGCATGATTCTATGTTTCATGATTAGAATCTCATAAGGGTATATGTTAGATTCTACATTTAGGCATGGTTAGTTTTAGGAATTCCAATTATGATTGTTATCTATGTTAAATTTATGTTAGATTCTATTACTTTTGTGAGTGAATGTTACTATTTGTGTCTACATTCGATTTTTTTTGTGCCCGAATTGCTATGTATCTTAAGCCTAAATTAAGTTGCAGGTTTTGTCTATATAAGATGTTATATGCGATTCTATGTAAGAATCCACTTTTTGCCTTAGTTTTATGAAGTACAACTATCATTATTTTAAAATATATGTTTGATCCATGTATTCTATATTGGACTCTACTTTTGTGCATAAATGTTACTTGATTCTATATTAGATTTACTTTTTGTGCCCGAATTGCTATGTATCTTACGCCTAGACATTATTATTGTTTTTGTCTATATAAGATGCTATGTGAGATTTTGTTTTAGTTTCTACTTTTAGGGCCTGGATGTTAGTTTTATGAATTAACTGTCATTAAGATATAGTATGTCAGATTCATGTCCCATTTATTTGCAGCAGTTTTACCTTTAAAATTGGCTAGCCTATAAAACCTATAAGATTCCAAAATTTTATGCTTACTAGTTATTAATTGTTACTGAAAACTTTACTAGAAAGCAGGAAGCATCCATTATATATGTTTCGAACCTAAATTCACAGCATTTGAGTATCAATGTACCAGCAAAGTTAGTTAAAGTACAGATCAACAACAGTTAGTGAAGTAATGACATGCAAGCTATTGAATTAGTTAGAGGTTGTTGGCTGGTTATATCAGTTCCCTAGATTCCATTCCATTCCAGTTTAATAGTTTATCATTACATACATATAACAGCTGCTATATCTAGATTTCCTGATGTGCTAAGTGCTGAACAAAAGTGTGATACTTCAATAAGTAGTAGACTGTAAAATAGACTTTGAGTTAATTCTTTATAGAAAGGATTTAATTATTTGAAGTGAGTTAATAAATGATTAATGAGAATGTGCAAATGTAGAATTAGGACCAGTATCAAGACTTTTAAGGGTATAAATTGTTATTGAAGAATTTCCTATATCTGGATATAGGAAAATGCTGCAAGAAATTTGCAAAATTATAAATTTATCTTCCAGGGTGTTTAAAATCGTGTAACCTGCTATAACTTGATTAGGAGTTTGCATCAGGGTCTGGTTTTTTCTCATTATTACAGTAAGCTATGTTAATATTCCCGTGGAGTCTGGACTACATTTTCCCTTTCCATTTAACTTGGTAAAATTATATTCGTTGGATACGAAGTGATTTTTAACACACAACAAAACTGTTTTACACTACCTTTGTGAGTTTTGTTTTCTTGGAATATTGTATTTACAATATGAGTACATTTTTCTTATGTGTTGACGAGGAGGGTGTTATATGTACATTATGCTTCTGTGTTGACGAGGATGTGGTTCAAATTTGATATTCTATTATACTAATGTGATTTTAGGTCTTGTTTTTAACAGAAAAACTTATAAAAATCCTGCCTTTCCTTATGTGTTTTTAATGGTTTTTTTGATTGTTTATGATACTATTGATTTCACATATGTGCATCAAACTCAGCAGAGGTAGTTAAAGAAGGCAAGGCAACTCTACGCATTCAAAATCATTTCTTCTCATCTCAATTGCTTACGAGGGACAATGCAACAAGAAATTAACCAGACTATATCAAGGATTTAGTTCAATAGGTCTTTCTATTAATGCATAAACAAAATTCGTAAACAAGGGATACTCTTAAAACATTTAAACCAGTAACTGATGTATGTTTTATGTTTAAAGACTAGGCAATGAAAGACTAGTCAATTTCTCTATTGATTTGTTCTAGATTGTGCATAGCAAAATCACTTGAAACTTATAGGCTTGATTTTGATTTGCATTTGAATTAAGGATTTTTACTTTAGTAAGTCATTGCCTTGATTTTGGTTTACTTTGAATTACGTATTTTTACTTTCGTACATCTTAGGAAATGTACGTCCATGAATGGTAGTAGACATAGTTGCTTTACATTTGTACAACTCCCCTTCATTGAATCAAGATAACAACTTATGTATCCAACCTGTAGCACATAATCAATCATAGAATCAAGCTACTACCTGATGTCAACACAGAATACATAACTTCGCACATAGAATCATACATAGAATCTCTTATAACTCAAGCTAAAAACATGAAAACATAGATACAAAATCATAAAACATGGACGTTAAAAATATGATAAAAACAAGGAGAAACTAAACAGATATCTTAAAAACAGATAAGGTAGAATATAATGTAGAATCAAACTCTTAGGAATTACGAAATCCTTACAAAAATTGAAACCACATTTAGCAGAGCTGGTAGTATAGACAGTACAAAATCTAACATGGAATCAAAACCATACAACTTCACTAAATGATAAAGAACATGAAGAAACTAAACAAAATGGTAAAAAAAGAATACATAGCTTCACACAACTGAATCAGAATCATACATAGAATCAATACTGTACAAAAGAAAAGATTAAAACTGAACAAAAGTCATTTATAAAACCATAAGAATAAAAAGTTTTCACTAGAATAAACTGTAAAGTGTTAACAACTGAAATCTTTTAAAACTACAACAAAACTGAAAATACTAAACCAAGTTCTCAATGTTTAAATTTGGAGGTACTAATTAACATTCACTAAATTCTCAACATTTAAATTTGGAGGTACAGAACCCTGGACATTAACATTCAAAGCATTCGCTAATGGATCGACTTGGAGCTGTTCAACCTTCTTTGGAAAATTTATTGAATCATGGAATGCCTTGACATTACAATATTTACAAAGCCTCTTAAGCCTGTCTTTGCCATCACAACTTCTTTCAGCAGGTCCTATAATTATACAAAAATCAAAACAAATGCAACTCATGGAGATTCATAAAAATACTAGGAAACAATTTAGAATGTAAAATCAACAACAAAATAAAAAAAATCAACAAATGCAACTCAGGGAGATTCATAAAAATACTAGGCAACACTATAGAATGTAATATGGAATCAATATTTGAAATAAATTCATAATGATCAGAGACGAGATTACATAATCTAACACAGAACCAAAACAGTATGGAGATCGCAGAATCTAACATTGAATCAAAATCATAGAACATGGACTCCAAAAATATGATTAAAAAAAGTCGAAAAACAACACAAAATAGTACAAAGAAATAGTTTAAACTAAACTAAATATCAACAACAACAACGAATGCGACTAATGAAACATCACATTAACATTATTAAATGATAAAAACTAGAAAACTATATAGAATTTAATATAGAATCAAACTTGGGAGAAAAATTCAAAAATGATCATAGAGGAGATTATTGAATATAACACATAATCAAAATGGTATGAGATTACGGAACCTAACATTGTATCAAAATTCTAAAAAAAATTCAAAATGTTGAGTGGAGAGAGAGTACTGATCCCAACATAGAATCAAAATCCTAAAACTCCAAAAAGGTGGTCAAAACATTGGATAAAGTAAAACAAATTTTCAAAACAGAGATTGTAGAATCTGATGGAGAATAGAAGTCATAAAAATTCAGAAAATCCTCATAAAAATTGAAACACATGTAGCAGAGTTGCTAGTATAGAGAGTACAAAATCTAACACAGAATCAAAATTGTAGAACTTCACTAAATGATAAAAACATGGAGAAATTAAACAGAATTTTAAAAATAGAGAAAGTAGAATCTAATGTAGAATAAAACTCATTATGTATTGTTAATTCCATCAGACAAACAAGCCCTCTAACAAAGATGTCTGCTAACTTGTGCATTTTGAGTGCACTTCAATTTTGATATTCATTGCTAATTTGAGATAGTATAGCCACTATAAATCAGTCACTCTTAACGATGCTTATTGACAGGAAACTAATATATATCGTGTAAAGGTCCATGTTTGATTCTATGTTACATCCTAAATTATGAATTCTATCGTTATTTTCTTACACAGTCCGACGTCCTGATTTTAGGGTTGTAAACAACCCTAAAATCAGGCACAACCCTAAACCCTAAACCCTAAGTCCGTATACGATTTATTCGTCATTTTGAATATTTCTAAATCCCAAAACGGAAACAATGAACCCTAAAGGTTAATTGTTGAACCCAAGGGGAACGGCTAAATTAGGACCACAACGGCTAAATTAGGACCACAAGTTTATCAAAAATTAAACCATATACCTCAAAGTCTAAACCATTACTAAATATATGGAATCTAGTTTAAAATCATTACTAAAATAAGAAAACATAGAGAGTAGAATCTAAAACAGAATCAAAACTCTAAATCAAAAAAATGACCAAACACAAAAAAACGAGCATAAAAACAAACTATCAGTTTATCACTTTATATAAATCTTCTAGTCATACATTTTGTAGAATCAATCTCAGAATCATTATAACCCTAAATAAATTCTCAGAATTGTCATTCTACATACGCAGAGAGAGAAGAATATTCGATAGAATCAGAAAAATTTTAATCCTAAAAAAATGCCTGAATAAAATGAAAAAACACATTTGATATATATTTTATCACAAAAGTATAAATTCAAAACTACCAATAAATTGAACCCAAGCTGTCCACAATGGACGCATGTAACTTGTGAAAAATCACATTGTAACTTCTTAATAAAAATTTGTAGACAGTTTTTACAAAATAATAAAATTTAAGCAACAAGCCTAATGAACGTTCAATCATATCAAGAGCATTCATGTCATGATTTGAAGAAGACGCCACCATGAAAATCAATAAATTCAGCCTAATTGTTGATTAAAGACGATGATATGAAAGACAGAGAGATCGATATAAACGAACGAGAGAGAGAGCTGGGGAGAGATCATCGATCGATGGAAGCCGATGAATGTATATGAGGAACATAGATACATGTGTTATTTGTGTTCAATAATTATTTATCTAGCTATTTACCTTTTATTAGATCGTAACCGTTAAATTCTTATATAAATGGATGGTCTAGATTATTTCTAGGTGTTCTTTATTGTTCTTTATTTAAAAATGTTCTTTCTAGAGCAATGGCCTATATATATATATATATATATATAGTTGGGCTCTAGGGAGAACACTCTTAAAAGGAAGGAGAACAAGAGAACATAATCATAGCCGTCCATTATAAACACATCTAAAGGCTACGATTCTGATTTAATCGAGTGGCACGCTCGTAATTTGATTGAAATTGAAGCCTAGGTAGCAAACTTAATAAACAACTGAAAATAGAATAGGTATACACGAACCAAAATACATACATCCTTAAACAGAAAACACAATATAGAAAATATAGCATTTATCTGAGCAAAGTGAAGCTAGGTTTTTCAATTCGGCGAAAGAATCGTTCAAAATTATTGAAGAATCGTTTGAATTTGCTGAAGAATTGTTTGAATTTGCTGAAGAATTGTTTGAATTTGTTGAAGAATCGTGTGTATTTGTTGAAGAATCATTCAAAATTGTAAGGAATGTTCAAAATTAGTGAAATTAGGGTTTCGAGTTTTTTGTTTACGATTTATGTAGTATTTTTGTTTAACTTGATGAAATATATGTAATATCAGGTCTAATCGAGCTTGAATTGAAGTTACATTCGTGATTTGAAGCTTCAATATGTTTCTTCGATTAGGTAACAATGAAATAAATGTAATATTTGTGCATACATCTAGATTTCTGTGTCTATATCTCTGTTTATACATGAATCGTTGTTTCTTGTACATGAATCTCTCTATATATCTATGTTTATGCTTGGATCTGTGTATATAGATGTGTGTGCGTGTGTGTGTGTGTGTGTGTTTATGTATTTATGTGCATGGATTTGTGTATATATCTATGTTCATATTTTAGTGATTCGCTAAGGTTTCATATAACATCGAAAAATCTATATAAGATTCTAGATAAGGTTTTATATGAGATTTGTATATGAATCTCTCTTTCTTGTGCATGAATCTCAATATATCTATGTTTATTTCTTCTTATACAAACAATCTAATACAATGGCAAATAGTATCATTATTACTTAAATTTAAATTAATTTCTGAAATTACTCTTCTAGCCAACATATAAAATCCCATTTTCAACATCTGCACAGTATGAAATATATAATATGTTGCCTGTTTAGTAATGTCTAGTGGATAATCCTATTATGAAATTAAATTTGAGGACAATTTTTGAAAGAATGGGCTCCAAGAATAGATCTGGGCTTTCCTTGTGGCAGGTAACATTAAGAATTTTGGGACACATTCTGGGCAGCAGATGGAGTGATACAAGAAGATCAGTTACTTAATAAGAGACAACTATATACTAATGACTCTTCTCTGCAACTCAAGTGTTCACAAGAATGAGTTTCTTTTAGAACTTGAAACAAAGTTGAAGGAAACTGTAAAACATATAGAAAACAGCCATAGGATTGAAGGTATAAGAATTGCAAACTGATATTCACAGAAATTACAAATGAAGCTAACAAGTAAAACAACGAAGAGAGATACAAGTAGCTGGAATAAGAGAGAAAATATACTTATACAATTAATTACTACTAACAAGCAGCAAAGTGTTAGGACAGTCTCTATGTAAAATGTATGTTTATATCATCAAGAATATGAATCTGATATTAACTCTATGTGTTGCCCAGTAAATAACAATTGTAGAAGGGGGTTGAATACAATTGTATAAGATTCTCGACTTTATATAACACAAATATGAAAGATCATTAACAATAACAATAACAGCTTTATTAACTTTGATATAAAACTGTTACAAACTCTCTTAAGAAATTCTGATGTTCTTAAGAGCTGCTAGCTTACAAAAACTCTCTCAAGAAATTCTGTTCTTAAGAGCTTCTCTCCGATTATGTTCCCTCTCGAATGAATACATAAATCGAAACCAAAACTGTGTTTATATAGTGCACACAGCTTCTCTATCAATAACAAGATAAGTCCTAATCATAACAAAGATAGAAACATATCTTTAATCGATAGCTGCATTCTACAAACCAGGAACAAACTTCCATGTTTATCTAGACTTCAAATATAACTCGAAGTAGGAATCCTGATCAGCTTCAAGTCCTGATGATCAAACCTGATCATAGTCTGAGTAGGAATCCTGATGATCAATAAGATACTGACGCTTGATCAAATACTGATGACCATGCAATACTGATGACGTCAGCAATCCTGATCAGTTGAGTCTAGCTTCTGACGATCATTGAATTCTGATCTAACAATCTCCCCCAATCTCATACTTTGTAAAATAAAGTATAGATTCCAAATATTCAATGATGTCAAAAACATGTATCAAAATGTACGAGTATCTTCAGAAACAACTTATCTGTTTAAGCTTTGTGATAGAACAGATTCATCTTCAAGAAGTTGGATAATAAACTTTCTTCTTTTTCTTCAAGAATTTGAATCAGTCTTTCCTTAAGATTTCTGAGTTCTTCATCTTCCTCATTAATCTGGTAGATAGCTGCTCTGAGATTCTGTATGGAGCTTTTCTGTAGACTGTGCTCTTCAAGCAAAAGATAAGCAATTTCCTTCCCATCAGGATTGAGAGAAAGATGAGTCATGCCAAAATTTACTTCTTTAACAGCAGTACCCCTTTGCATTTCCACATCCTGACCTCTTTGATTTAAGTACATGGGAGTATAATTACCATTGAAATTACTGTTTCCATCCAGTCTTCTTCTTATAGTTGACAAAATCATGTCACTCCATTCTTTGTACACTTGGTTCTTCCATCTTAACAGATAGTGAACATATTTCAGTTCCTGTGTAGTTTTCATCAGCAGATCTTGAATAGATAGAATCTTCACACTACCATCTTTCATGAAGTACAGAAGCTTTTCTTTCTTTTCAAAACCATCATGACAATCTATAACTATATCAACAGCTAATAAATTGTTCAGGTTTTCAGAAGTTAAAGTACCTCCAATTTCTGTCAAGGAGTAAGGATCAACATATGACATATTCAGATATTCACCATCTCTGTGTCCAATACCTCCTCTTGAATTACTTGACAATTGCTTCAGATTTGAAAACATCTTTAACCAGAGCGTTTTTGATCTAGCCATATCAGACAAATCAACAACACTTGAAGCGCTTGTAATAATTCCACCAGACTGAAAATTGATAGGTGTATCACAACTTAATGTGCTAATATGTTTCCACTTCTTGTATTTCTCCTTTTCATGAGCGTAGCTTCTTTCAAGTAAAGATTCTTGTCTGCTTGAATTTCTCCATTTTCTTCCATTTGAAGGTTTAAGCCTTTGTAGATAGAGATTGAAATCTTCATATGTTCTTTTTGTAATATCTCTTCTTCTGGCTTCTTCTTCTTCATCTACTTCTTTGTTGTGACAATCAACAACAGTAGATAAGATTATCAAATCAACCTCTTGCAGAATTTCAGATTCGTCAGGATCTTGAATATTGTCAGGATTAGAATCTTCAATTTGATTTGTATTGCTGAGAGTTGATTTTCTTGATTTTCTTCTTAATTCAGGTTCTTCTTCAACAATTCCATCATCACCAAAAGTAGATCTGTCAGGAACTACTAGAGTTTAAATAGGTTCAGGAATTTCTTCAATTCTTAACCCTCTAGACCTTGTCTGTCTAGGTAATATTTGAGTTGAAGAACCTCTTTTACTTCTTCTAGCACCTCTCCTACCTCTGCTTCCTCTACCTCTAGCAGGAGCAGTATAGCTTTCCACTGTCTCTCTTTGTAGTCTCAAGAATTCTTCATGTGAGAGATCTGGATATTCTTCACTTGCTGTAGAGAGTGCTTTTCTTGCATATAATTGTTGAACTCTTTTATCAGTGTGATATAGAGTAACAATTCTGCCGTCTTTTGTAGAAAACTTCTGGAATAAATTTGATGCATCTTCAGGATTATCAATAATCACATCTTCATCACCTTCAGGAATTGTAGCAAGAATTTGTCCATGACCAGGTGTCAGGATTTGATCTTCCGTCAGGATCTGAGATTGCACCAATGTTCTTACTGTCTTAACTCCAGAATCAGAAACATGAGTTGACCGCGTAGTTTGACTTTGAGAAGTTTGAATTGTAGACTTCAAAACCGCAGTATCAGAGGTTTCTCCTTGTTTCAAATTGTCACCACCATCATCTCCAGTATCATCATCATTATTCCTTAATACTAGATCAGGTGTACATTTTGTCTGAATAACCTTCTCCCCCTTTTTGACATCAGGATTTGACAATAATTTCAAAATTAAGGAAAGAGAGGCTTGAATTTCAGTTACCTTAGTATCCAGAGAATCAATTCTTTGTTTGATTGAGGTTTGTTCTGAAACAACAGATTTCACTTGGGATTCCACTACCCTTAGTTGGAAAGTAGTAGGCACCTTTGTAAAATTATTAAAGATATCAGTCCTCACTTTGTCAGTTGAACCCTTGATAGAATCAATCTCACTTTTCAGGCTTTTGGATAACAGAGTAGTAGCCTTCAGATGATTCTTCAAGTCTTGATTCTCTATAGATTTCACTGCATTATAGGCATGTTCAATAGCAGAAGAAAAACTGATAGATTCATCAGAATTGTGCCATGAATTGTTCCATTCATTCTGTCTAAATGCCTCTGCAGGATCAAAGGAAGGAGTAGAAAAATCTTGTCTCTGATCTTTCCCAGTGGAAGCATTGCTAGCCATATATGTACTTGATGAACCAAAATTAGTTCCAAGACTAATCTTGAGTGCTGTAGCAAGCTGTTCCTTCTCTTTTCTATTCTCATTATCATCATCACTATCATCATCAGAATTATCATCATCAGAACCATGAGATTTATCAGGATCAGGAATTGCAATACCTTTCAGTTTATCCTGAGATTCTGAGATAGGATGATCCATTGGTCTTGAACGAAGTGGCTGTATCAAAATAGGCTCAGTATCAGGAGCACCACTAACATCAGGATGAACATCGTCAGGATTTGATATGCGTGCATCAGTATTTGCTACCAATGGTTCTTGTGGAGCTTGAGGTTCAGAAGCTGCTTCAACACTTTGAGCTAAAGGTTCTTGTGTGCTTCCCTCATTGACAATGTTCTCGACCAATCTTTCAACAGAAGCTGTAGCTTTGCCTGCATCTTCACTTTGAGAAGATGGTTCTTGTGTAGCTGGAATGTTGATGTCTTCATTCTCCCTTTGAGAAAATGGTTCTTGTGTGACCATTCCACTAGCTAAGCCTTCACCCAAACTTTGATTGAGTGGTTCTTGTGTGGCAGGATCAACAGTAGCTGCTGAATTACTCTGAAATTCAGGTTCTTGTGGGCTTGATCCTTTCAGCTTCTTCTGTCTCTGATAGACTAACTCTTCTGCATTCCTCTTTTTCTTTGATGTAGGTGTAAGACCAACCAAGGAAGCAGTTGTAGAAACCTTCTCCCAAGAATGTCCTCGAATCTGAGATGGAGAGGCTGGAGAGTCTGATATAGAGACAACTTTTGTTGCTGCATCAGGAATACTAACATCAGGATTTGATGTCTGAATATCAGTATCCTTCATTTGCACTGTCAAAGGAATATGATACCTGCTCTTTGATAATTTCCTTGTCTTTTGTGGTTTTGATAAAGGTACCACAGCTTTAGTAGCAGTATCAACAACTTCCTTGTTCACATTCATCACAGAGGATATAGGTAAGTCATCCTCTGAATCACTTTCATCAATCAACCTTAACTTCCTTTTCACAGGAACATTCTTAACAACCTTATCAGCTTTCTTCACCAGGACCCCTTGTACACCCCCTTGTATCTTCTTTTTAGTGAGTGGTGTAGAGTAAAAATCCTTTGAACCTGATTGCCTTCCAGACACATCAGTTCTAGCTGATTTCTTTGATTTTACAACTAAAGTCTTTTGAGAGACAGTAGAGGTGGTTGTTAACTATTTAGACTGTTTAGGTTGCATGCTTCTGTCAGGAACAAGGTGGGTTGGTCCTTGTACCATAGCATTAGAAAGTAGTCCATAACGAGTAGGCATTTTCTGATGTAAGAAAAACCTAACCTCATCAGGAATAAAAGCATGTCCGCACAAAATATTTTGCCATATCAGGATTAAAAAATATTCAATAAGATTAAAATAAAATTTTATTTAAGAAAACAAAATTTATTTTAATAATCCTGAATAGCGTTTTGGTTTAAGAAAAATAACCAAATTAATGGTCATAGAATTAAAACACGCTTACCAGCAAACGAGGCAAAAATATTTATGGAAAACCGAACCGTCTCCTTGAGATTGTAGAAATGACCTGCACTCTTAATACACATTCTCTATAAAAGAGAACTGTTAAGCATAATCATCATATATCTATTAACACAAACCCTCTCCAGAGAAAAACTTACGAAAACCTTTCACCTTCTTTGTTTTTCAATGGCTGCCAACAATCAAAACAACATACCTGATGAAGAACTTGATAGAATTTGGCAACAAATGGATGAGGCTCTAGCAGAGATTGCAGAGCAAGAGGGACCTCAGCCTATTCCTGATCCACAGGAGCATCATGCTTTTGTGAATGCAATGGCTGATGTGCTTCTTCATAACTTCCATCAGGCAAATCCTGATTGGAATCCTCTTGAAAATCTCATCGTTGTCAATGAAGAGGATGAAGACGATTGGGATGATGAAGAGGATGAGGATGAAGATGATGAAGAGCTCGTCCGAGAGCTTGAGAAACGTAAGAAAAGAGTCCGTGATGCTTGTATGTCATGCAAGTTGGAGGCACGGAGGCGTCCCGGTGGTCACGGTGACGATCCGCCTTCAAGTAAATCAGCTCCTCTTCTTGTCTCTTAAGGATGGAACAAGAGACCTTCCAGTTCTGAAGGACTGTGAAGCTGCTCAGGAGCATTCATGCTAATTTGCAGGGCACGTGTTCATGCTTATCTATAAAGCACGAGTTCCTGTGTAGAAAATAGACTAGGAAAACAAATATGTAATTTCCATATTTCATGTGTAATGTATCTTCAAGTATTAATGAAATTTGTCTATTTTCTCAATTGTTTTCTTCCTGTACTTGCCTGCAAAATTTGTTAGTAACACTCATAGTGATATTCAGATGATAAATAATAAACTCTGATAATAATGAAATTGAAATTAATAATTAAGACTGAAAACTTAATCAAAGACTAAGTAATAATCTAATTGTCCAGAGTTTACCAGGAGTGTTGATGACAAATTAGCATAGAACCTCTGGTTTTCATACCAGCTTCAATCATCTGAGCATCAGGATTTGACCAGTGGACTTCCTGTCAGGAGTGAGTCCTATCAGGATTTGATCAAAGATACATACCTTTCTGAATAACCATCAGGATTTGACAGTTATCAGGATTTCCTCTCTGTAGCTTTCCTCAGTAATTCTCAAAATTCATCATTCCAAGTTCATTCACCAATTTATTGAAAGTAGCTTCAGGTAGTGGCTTGGTGAATATATCAGCTAGTTGTTGATCAGTAGGAACAAAGTGAAGTTCAATTGTTCCTTCCAGAACCTGTTCTCTTATAAAGTGATATCTGATACTTATGTGTTTAGTAAGAGAATGCTGAACTGGATTTCCTGTCATTGCAATAGCACTTTGGTTATCACAATAAATAGGGATTTTTGAGTATGACAGGCCATAATCTAACAACTGATTTCTCATCCACATTATCTGAGCACAACAACTTCCTGCAGCAATGTACTCAGCTTCTGCAGTTGACGTGGAAATAGATTTCTGCTTTTTACTAAACCATGAAACTAGTCTTCCACCCAAAAACTGACAACTTCCTGAAGTACTTTTCCTGTCTATTTTGCATCCTGCAAAGTTAGCATCTGAATAACCACACAATCCAAAATCTGATTCCCTTGTATACCAAAGGCCAAGTGAAGGAGTGCCTTTGAGATATCTGAAAATTCTTTTGACTGCAATCAGATGTGGTTCTCTAGGTTTTGCTTGAAATCTTGTACATAGACAGGTTGCAAACATGATATCTGGTCTACTGGCAGTGAGATACAATAAAGAGCCAATCATTCCTCTGTAGTGAGTTACATCTACCTCTTCACCTTGATCAGGATCAAGTTTGGTAGCTGTAGCTATGGGAGTTGAAGCAGGAGTACTGTCTTGCATGTTAAACCTTGTCAGTAAATTCCTTGTGTATTTAGACTGATTAATAAAAATCCCTTCATCAGTCTGTTTAACTTGAAGACCCAGAAAGTAACTTATTTCTCCCATCATGCTCATTTGATATCTTGACTGCATAAGCTTGGAAAACTTTTCACACAGCTTATTGTTTGTTGACCCAAAAATGATATCATCAACATAAATCTGAACTAACAGCAACTCCTTACCATGATTCAAATAAAATAGAGTTTTATCAATTGCACCTCTTTTGAATCCACTTTCCAGTAAGAATTGAGCTAAGGTTTCATACCATGCTCTTGGAGCTTGCTTTAGTCCATAAAGTGCCTTATCCAGTCTGTAGACATGATCTGGATATTTAGGATCAATGAAACCAGGAGGTTGTTCAACATAAACTTCTTCCTCCAGTTCACCATTTAAGAAAGCACTTTTAACATCCATCTGGAAAACCTTGAATTTCTTATGTGCTGCATAAGCAAGAAATATCCTGATGGCTTCTAGTCTTGCAACAGGAGCAAAAGTTTCATCATAGTCAATTCCCTCTTGTTGGGAATACCCCTTTGCAACTAGTCTAGCTTTATTTCTGATAATGACTCCATCAGAATCAGTCTTGTTCTTGAAAATCCACTTTGTACCAACTATTGATCTATTCTTTGGTCTTGGTACCAGTTTCCAGACTTCATTCCTTTCAAATTCATTCAGTTCTTCTTGCATTGCAGTAACCCAATCAGCATCTTTAAGTGCATCTTCAACTTTCTTAGGCTCCTCCTTGGACAGAAAGTTATTGTATAAACATTCATTCTGAGTTGCACTTCTTGTTTGAACACCTGCATCAGGATCTCCAATTATCAAATCAGGAGTATGATCTTTAGTCCATTTCCTTGCTGGTGTCAAATTGTTTCTTGAAGTAGATGCTCCCCCTGGATAGGTGTTATCTTGATTGAAAGAATTTGCTTGAGATGAAGCTCTTCCTGAATTATTGCTATGTCCTCCTGATGTGTTGTCAGGATCATCACTTGAATCAGTATCTGAAGAATTCTGTCCTGATGATTGAGTTGACTCTGAACTTGTAGTTGAATGCCGTTGCTCCCCCTCAACATTAGCACTACTAGTTGTATTACTGTTGTTTGCATCATCAGTATTAGTACCATCAGTACCTGGTGAGTCATCAGGATTTGGTGACCCGTCAGTACTGGATGAATGGACAGCTTCTGATTCACTTTCTTCAGGTTCCTTGGAAGCTTCATTTTCAAATAACAATCTATCATGCGAGTCTTCAATTATTCCAGTTATCTTCTTATCATCAAAAGATACATGTATTGACTCCATGACAGTTCTTGTTCTCAAATTAAAAACTCTGAAGGCTCTTGATGTAGGATAACCTATGAATATTCCTTCATCAGCCTTTGTTTCAAATTTCCCTAGCTGTTCAGGATGAGTTCTGAGAACAAAACATTTACAGCCAAACACATGCAAATGCTTCAGACTTGGCTTCTTCTCTTTGAGAGACTGATAAGGAGTGACACCATGCCTGTTTATCAATGTAAGATTTTGTGTATAGCATGCTGTGTTGACTGCTTCTGCCCAGAAATATGTAGGTAATTTAGCTTCTTCCAACATAGTTCTGCCAGCTTCAATAAGAGTTCTATTCTTCCTTTCTACTACTCCATTTTGCTGAGGTGTGCCAGGAGCAGAGAATTGTTGAATGATTCCTTTGTATTTGCAGAACTCTTCCATCTTTGAATTCTTAAATTCAGTACCATTATCACTTCTCAGAATCTTGACTTTGTACTTTGTGGTTGTCTCAATCATCCTCACATGATCCAACAGAACTTCAGGAGTTTCATCTTTTCTATGCAGAAAATACACCCAGGTGAATCTAGAATATTCATCAACAATTACAAGAGTGTACCTTTTCTTACTGATGGACATGATGTTGACTGGACCAAACAGATCAAGATGTAGCATGTGATATGGTTCTTCAATAGAGGATTCTGATTTACTCTGGAATGATGTCCTTCTTTGTTTTGCTTTTTGGCATGCATCACAGAGTCCATCAGGTGTATATAAGACATTAGGTAATCCTCTTACTAACTCTTTCTTAACCAACTCATTGATGTTGCTGAAGTTGAGATGAGAAAGCTTCTTGTGCCAATTCCAACTTTCATCTACTGAAGCTTTACTGATGAAACATGTAGGGGAGCCATCAGTATCTGAGAGAATGTTTGCTTCATATATGTTACCATGCCTGTAGCCAGTTAGTGCTATGTTCCCTGTTGCTTTACTGACTACTTCACAATGTGTGGAATAGAAATTGACATGATAACCTCTGTCAGTGATTTGACTAATACTCAACAAGTTGTGTTTTAGTCCCTTCACTAGAGCTACTTTTTCAATGATGACATTTCCAATGATTATATTGCCATATCCCAAGGTTTGTCCAATGTTGCCATCTCCATAAGACACAGTTGGGCCAGCTTTTTCCTCATATTCTGATAACAGGGCTTTGTTTCCAGTCATGTGCACAGAACATCCACTATCCATGACTAACACATTTTTCCTTTTACCCTGCATCAGAATAGTAACACACTAGTTAGAACACTTAGGAACCCATACATGTTGGGTTCCTTTCTCATGCAATTTATTAATTTTAACAGCAGAAGACTTTTTGACTTTAGCAGTCTTGACAGGATTTACTCCATCAGGATTTGCTTTGTCAGTATCAGTATTAACAAAAGCATGCTTCATTATGACATTTTCAGTTCTATCAGACTTTGTACTACTTTCAAACTTAGGCAATGGATCATAAAAATTATAGTACAAATCATGATACTCTTTACATGTATAAATAGAATGCCATATACTACCACAATGAAAACAGGAATTCTGTGGATTGTAAAATACTGATCTATTCCTAACATCAGACTTAGGAATTTCAGCAATTTTCTTCTCACTCTTTTTACAATCAATAGCAAGATGATTAGAGTTACCACAGTTAAAACAACACTTTCTAGGTGCATTTGGGATATATTTATAACCATTCTCTTTATTGATCCCAACTTTACCATTCCTGTTTCTCTTAACAGTAGCTTCCTTTTTCTTATCTGTAACCTCACAGATTTTATCTTTAAGCTGTTTCTGAGACAATAGACCTACATTCTTAGTGACTTTGTTCATGACAGGTTTAGACTTTATAATTTTAATTCCTTGAGTAGAAGAAGATCCCTTTTCAAAAGTAGAATTGGAATCCTTACCAAAAACAAAATTAACAGGAGTAATCTTAGATTTGGTTGAGTCTATAACATGTCTATAGGTCTTTGGACTAACTGTCTCATCAATGACAATTTTCTCTGCTAATTTCTTATCTTCATCTGACTTATATCCTAGACACTCTTTCCAATTCTTAGAGGTATTAATCTCATGAAATTTCCTACCAGAGTCTGTCCAGGTTCTGATTTTCTCATTAGCATATTCAAGTTCTTTTTCAAGGGACGTACATTTAGATGTCATCTCTAAGTGCATGTGTTTAGCATTATCACATTCTTTTTGTACTTCTTGCATACGAGAAAATTCAGCTTCTAATATCTCATTCCTCTTTCTAAGGTCAGACATCTCAGATAAGATTCTAGTATTCTCAGCAGTTTGACTTCTAAAGCTAATATGTAATGACTTTAGAAAACGTCTTAACTCAGAAGCATTATCAGTATCAAAATCAAAGATAGTATTTAGTACCTTATCATCAGAAGCAGCAGTTACATCAGCATTGGCCATTAACGCATAGTTGACTACCTCAGTATCAGATTCTGAGGAAGAGTCCATCCAATCCTTGCTTGATGTGATGAGTGCCTTTGTCTTGTTGCATTCAGAAGCAAAGTGACCCATACCATTACACTTGTAGCATCTAACCTTTGACTTGTCAAATTTGCTACCCTTGCTGTCCTTCTTGATATACTTGTCTTTGTCTGCTTTGAAGGTCTTTTTCTGAAAGTTGCCTTGTCTTCTATTCTTCCTGAACTTCATCCTTCTGAAGTTTCTGACAATCATAGCAACCATCTCTTCCATGACTGAATCAGAAGATTCATCACCAGTATTGGCATCAGGATTGCCATCAGTATCTGATGAAGAGTCGTCAGGATCTGACTCAGCTACTCTTGCTTTCCTTCTAGAGACCTCCATAGCTTTCCCTTTTGATTTTGCTTCTACATTCAAAGCAATTGACTTTGCCTTGCTGCTTTTCTTGTTCTTTCTCTGTTGAACTTCAAGATCATGAGTTCTTAGCATCCCATAGATCTCATCAAGAGACACAATGTTCAGATCGTACTGGTGTCTAATGATTGAGGTCTGAGTATCCCATTCTTCAGGTAAAGCTCTAAGAAATTTGGTGTTTGAATCTTCAGTTTCATATACTTTGTCAACTAAGGATAAGTTGTTCAATAGTGTCAGGAATCTATCATATAGCTCAGTCAGGCTCTCTTCAGGTCTTGCATCGAATTGTTCATATTCTTGAATCAATAGAGCCCTTCTGTTTTTCTTGACAGATGCAGATCCCTGGCACTGAGTTTCCAAAGTATCCCAGATTTCTTTTGAAGACTTGCATGCAATCACTCTGTTTGACATAACAGCATCAAGACCATTGTGCAAGATATTCTTTATCTTTGGTTCTCTGAGTACATGAGCTTTTTCTTCTGGAGTCCATTCAGATTTAGCTTTGACCACATAATGTTCTGGTACAGTATCTGTTCGTTCTACGAACTTTGTTGGTATATATGGTCCATCACGAATCCTGTCCAGATTGTCAGGATCCATAGCCTCCAGGTACATCAGCATCTTTACCCTCCATGTGGGATATTCTGATATCTTCAAGATGGGAATCTTCATGCTTTCATACTTGGTTGTCGACATCTTTAGATCGTATCTGATTCAGAATTAAATCAGTTTGCTCTGATACCAATTGTTGCCCAGTAAATAACAATTGTAGAAGGGGGTTGAATACAATTGTATAAGATTCTCGACTTTATATAACACAAATATGAAAGATCATTAACAATAACAATAACAGCTTTATTAACTTTGATATAAAACTGTTACAAACTCTCTTAAGAAATTCTGATGTTCTTAAGAGCTGCTAGCTTACAAAAACTCTCTCAAGAAATTCTGTTCTTAAGAGCTTCTCTCCGATTATGTTCCCTCTCGAATGAATACATAAATCGAAACCAAAACTGTGTTTATATAGTGCACACAGCTTCTCTATCAATAACAAGATAAGTCCTAATCATAACAAAGATAGAAACATATCTTTAATCGATAGCTGCATTCTACAAACCAGGAACAAACTTCCATGTTTATCTAGACTCCAAATATAACTCGAAGTAGGAATCCTGATCAGCTTCAAGTCCTGATGATCAAACCTGATCATAGTCTGAGTAGGAATCCTGATGATCAATAAGATACTGACGCTTGATCAAATACTGATGACCATGCAATACTGATGACGTCAGCAATCCTGATCAGTTGAGTCTAGCTTCTGACGATCATTGAATTCTGATCTAACACTATGAGCTAAACTGGCAATCCTACTCTGCTCATAGAACAATCAATATATTAAGACTGTAAAAGAAGCTATCTCTGGATTTATCACTGGATTCCCACGCAATTCAATGGCTAGGTGTCAACCTTGGGCAGTTTGACTGCATAGGTTTATGATAGAGCTGTAACTTTTATTTTTAAGACTTTTTTTTACCATACATTATAAATACCATTAGGCCTCATGCACTAATGAACCCTAATATTTCAGTTTAATTTTCACTTGAAATTATGTACATATCTAGTGAGATATACCAGGGCTTACTCTTAGAGTAGAGAAAATGGGCACACAAAATCCGTCAAGACCAATGAAAGGTCCTGATATAGGTAGTCTTACAATTATTTTATTACTATGGGTCAATTTAAACATTTTGCACAAAGAAAAAAAATCATTTTACATATTTTTATATTCTCCAGTTCATTTTTTTGTGGTACAAGTATGTATAAGATTCTAACAGTTGTTTATCTTTTAAACTGTCGTGTCGTGTGTTCATTACATTTCAACTTAATTATGTGTTTTGTCCTAGTTTAGAACTCGTTGTTGGCACATAATAGATAACATTTTGCGCACATAGATTTAACCAGAGATAGTTTCGTATTGGAACTTATCAGAACTGTTTAGTATGTATATGTACATGATAAAAGTTAGAAGTTGAAGTCTGATAAAAGATTAAACCATTTTTTTTAGTTTCAAATCTCTCCTGATATAATCGATAGCCAAGTAATCAACTGTAGGTAGTAATTCTCTTATATCATATTGGGACACCAGTGGTTGTAATTCTAATGATGCTATGTAACTACTAGCTTACTGGAGGATCTGGTGTGGCAATCAAAAACTAGCCGTGCTGATATTTTGTGATACTATAGTTTAAACTAGCTATTAGAATTAATTCTGTGAAAGAAAGCATAATTATTCATAATAACATAATAGTATGAATAAAAGTACAAATATTTTAAAGCAGTTAAAGACTTTCATGAACCGTTTTAGGGTAATTGGGAGTACAAATATGTGAAATGTTAATAATCCACAACAAATTAAATTAAATTCTATATTGTTGATCAAATTATCCAGTATGCTAAGTTTGTTTCTGTTTTTTAGATGCTATATATGATTCTTTGTATGGAGGTGTATGTGTGTGTCTGCTTATTTCATGTCGTGCTAGATTTTTGAATTTCGAGATTATATATGAGATTAATTACATGTGTTTGTCATTATCCAGCCAAGATAATTTATAACAACTATAAATTAATATATGAATCAGGTTCACAGTCAAGCCTTCGTTTGAGGAGTGCAAAAAAATTTGGTTCATCTCAACATAGAAGATCACGTAAAACAAGCAAGAACCAGAATTGGAATGGTAAGGATGTATTTGTTGTATATAACTATATATAATCCCATCGTACTAAGATTCGTGTATAAGTTTTATGTGTAGGCGATGATAAGAACCAGAACTGGAATGATACAGAAGACGAAAACAAAAATGTCAAATCTGTTCTTCAACCTGTTCTTGTTTTATACACACCTGAGAGTTCAGATGATGAAAAATGTAAGTTGTCAAGCTACTTCATTTGACCTACTTATCATATTTAGAATATGTACCAGTTTGAAGCAGTATCTTTTATTTACTTTTCAAATATATTATTCCTAACTATATATGGATATTCTTATAGATGAGAATGAAGAACAAACTCCTGAAGATTGTGTAAATGGGAATGAAGAATTAAATGAAAGAAACATAGAAGATTCTATGCAAGTGATCAATCTCTCAAGTGATGTGAAAAGAAGATTAAAGTTTGTTGGTGGGAAGAAGACACCTAGAGAAGCACAAAGATCACCACATGTACGAAAACCCATTGCACCGTTGAAGGACAAAAAAGTAATTAACATTGAGAGCACGGATTCTCTGCCAAAAAAAGAAAGTAAAACCTGCAAAGTCTGACACGCAACTATCACCTCTTTTGCAAAGACGGTCATCAGCAAGACTTGCAAAGCGTGACATCTCATCAGATTTCGGATCAGGACCAATTACAGGGTCAAAATCAACAAAGAGATCCAGTGGTAAAAAGAGAAAGGAAAGAGCCCTAAACTGCTCAAGACTAGTCACTGTTACTACTTCAAACAAATTGGGCAATTTAACATGGAAAATTGGAAGGGATTCTGAAAAGGACTTAAAGAAAGAGATAAAATTCGTGATGCTGATTTCTGATGAAGATAGTGACTTTGAAAAGCATCGACCTTGTAAGTTACCAAGAAAAACAGCAACGCAAGCTAAGAAAAGAATAGTACATGAGAAATAATTACAGAAAAAAAAAAAGAAAGGCTTTGACACAAGTTGATGAGGAAGGGAAAACGAAAAAGAAAGTTGGAACAGAAGACCATAAAAATCAAAAGCCGAAGAAGATTTTAGTACGAGCAAGTCCGCACATTTTCAGTGAGATTGTAAGTCAAATGTCAGAAACTCAGAAGAAATGGGTTTCAAGCGTTGGATTTGGTCCTTTATTGTCATTTGTACTTAAGAAGATTCCGTAGACAATTGCCACTAATTCAATTTGGTGGTTTGACTATGATAATTCGATTTTGAATTTGTGGGATGAAGATACTCTTCGTGTCATTCATGTCGATGAAAATGATGTACAAGATATCTTAGGGCTGCCACATGAGAAAAAGGATATAATTATTGTGGATAATAATGATGTACAAAAGGCTTGGAGGTTACAGTTTCCGAAAAAAAGAGCAGGACATAAAGTTACAGAAAAAATGGTAAGCCTAGTAATGAAAAGTTCAAGAGAGGCTGATGTTAGGTTCAAGCAGAATTTTATGGTACTGATGATGAACTTGTTTGTACGATGCATCAAAAATTCGTATGTTTCGCAAGAAATTTTAGGCTTTGTTGGGAATTATGATGATGCTTCTGAATACAACTAGTGCAAGCTTGTCTTTGATAGCTTAAAACAGGCTTCTGAGAAATGGCTAAAAGATCCCCATACCCAATTTTATTGCGGTTCTCTCATGTTTTTAATGGTAAGAAACTACACTTGTACCATCTGACAATTTACAAATTTTTTATTCATTTTGTTACATGAACTGAAACGGTTGAGTTTACATATGTTTTTAGTACTTCTATCTTGATCGAGTTAAGAATCCAAAACTTCAAGTCCAAAGCACATGCCCTGCATTTATTAGTTGGATGAATTCGGATGTTGCAGCAAGGGATATCTTGGAGAACTTTGACAATTCTTTTGGGAAAGGAGAAATAGTAAGTATAATTTGTTTTTGTCATTATTTATGTTTTTATTATTTCCAAATTGTGTTAACTCAAAAAAAACACTATGTAGCAAGTGAGCTATGAAATCGTAAAATGTGCAAAGCCGGGGGATGACACAAAGAATTCTGATGAAACCACAAAGAATTCTGATGAAGCCACAAAGAATTCTGATGAAGCCACAAATAATTCTGATGAACATCCTTTTGAGGTGTAAATATAAAAACTCAGTTAATTAAACTCATCTTGTGACTAAATATTAATTTGTGTTTGTGGGCTGGTGCAAACAGATTGCTGAAGAAGGTTTATTGCGGAATGTGAAGCTAACCGAACTACATGCTCGTAATGAAGACCTACAATCTGATGATATAAATCAGCCAGCAGAACAGAAAGTTGCTCATAATGAAGACATTCATTTTGATGAGCTGAATCATCCGAAGAAAGAGCAAACTACTCCTACTAGTGAAGACATCTGTTGTGGCGAGCTAAATAAGTCGATGAAATACCAAGTTGCTCCTAATAAAGACATTCATCCGAGTGAACTTAGTCATCCAAATAAAGAACAAGTTGCTCCTACTGAAGACATTTGTTCCTTTGACCTTAATCAACCTATTGATGTTCGCCAGTTCTCTCTCTATATATACTTATGTTTGTGTGGATTTCATTTGACTGAAAAAATGTGGATGCATTTTGTAGGGTTTTATATCCGTGTAATCATTTTTT
Source organism: Heracleum sosnowskyi (assembly GCA_030848705.1). Taxonomy (NCBI): domain Eukaryota; kingdom Viridiplantae; phylum Streptophyta; class Magnoliopsida; order Apiales; family Apiaceae; genus Heracleum; species Heracleum sosnowskyi. The sequence continues at coordinate 79,934,646 of CM061242.1, forward strand.
TAACAGGATTTTCAAAACAATGACCAATTCAAGACTCCAAAACAAGGATTTCATCCAGTACAATCATGTTCAACAAAATTCCAAAATGCCAACATTGTGTCTAAAAATATAAGTGTTTCTAGAGACCTGGTACGAGATATGGACAATATCGATTATGATGATTTCCTTTTAATTGAAAATGTGACATCCTTTTTGTTAGAATGTTTAATTTAAGTATTTCTTTTTTGAGATTCTATATTTAATTTAAATAATTACACTTTTTTTCTGTAGGACCTGATAAGCCAAGTATAGAATGGTAATAAAGACTTCAAAGATATACAAAAACGATGTATTAGCAGTTTTAAAGTGGCAAAGGCCTTGGTGTTTTTACCAAATCAGAGGCTGAATGAATTGTAAGATGAATTTTCAAAGCTTCATGATGTAACAAAGACTTCAATCACTGACAAACAAACAGTTGAAGAAAGGTAATCTAGTTTACAATCTAATTTATAGTAAGAAAAACATAAATAGATAAAATAACAATTTAATGCATAATTTTATGTTTTTAGACAGTACCAAATTTTGTGAACTAGTCCAGACGTTGTAAACATGCCTAAGACTTTTCATGTAAATCTTTTAGGCAGAAAATTAGCTGATACTTTTAAATTCCAGACATCAATTTCTACAAGAATTACGGCCACTATTAAATGGAAGTCAAATTGGTCTCTGCTCCATGCCATTCATTGAACACAGTTTGTAGGAATTCAGATCAATATAATCTGATCCTTAGTACTTTTCAGACATAGTAGGGGCCATTGTCTAGAACAGATATTATAAATCTAGCACAGTTTCACTTGCTTCGGATGATCATTATCTTGCAGTCTGCTGCCTTATTTTTATTCATAATTTTGGTGGAGTACACCGACACATTAGTGAATGTGATTAGTATATTACATGATTAGTGAACGTGACGAACATAACAATTCACTGCTTTCCGGTGTCATTGTCTAACACATGGCAGTTCCATAGCGACGAGACGAACCCTAAGGTATACTTGTTCTGTCTTTTGATTACTCGTTTGAGTCGCTTGTTGAAAATGAATATTTTGGTGAGCAATGGACAACTGTACTTTGGTGTACTTTGTCTTGTACCACTTCAATTTATGACCAACTGCTTCAGATTTCATCTGTTTCACTTGCAACCATTAAAACCAGAACATCAAGACATTTTTAGCTATCTTCAAGTACATGGTACCTATAAGAATTCAAGACAAACGGCCATAACCCGTAACCATCACATAGTAATGCGTAATATTACAATTCATTCAAAGATGGGGATTTAGAATGTGTATATTAATCTAATTTTGAATGTAAATATACTTTGCAGAACCAATTTTGAAATTACGAAGGTCTTGTTTTTAACAAACCATAGGCTAAATGTTTTGGAGGAAGATTTGGCAAAGCTTCATGAGTTACGAAAGAGTTCGACCAACACTAAAGAAAAAGTTGAAGAAAGGTAATTCATGTCATGGCCTTGTTTTTAAGTTAATTTGAGTGAATTCATTGATATCTGTTTTATTATCAGTTCCTCAGTTAGTTAGGTTTTCGTTTACATTGCAGTACAACATATTATTTCATATCTATTGTAGTATGTATATGATATTTGTTTGTGTTGACATTCTATGTTTGTTGTAACGATTCTAAATTCCGACTTAAATATTTTAATGAAACGTACATTTTATTGTTAGGTGTTTATTATGTGCAATAATTGTTATGTGCTTAGAATTGTGAATTATTCACTTTGTGAGTAATTAGTTAATTGCGTATCTGGTTTCTAAATTTTATTTAAGTGCTCTGTAAATTTATTTAAGTCATATAATAATTATATTAAATTTAGAGTATGCTAAATTATTTAATTAAGTAGCATAAAATATTTCTTAGCATTATTTATATTTTATCTTAGTTTTAAACTCATGATTTAAATTTTTATAACCACTTCATTATTTTAATTAATTATTTTGAGAGATGCTACACCTTCTAGATTATTTATTTTCAATAGGTAATTTATTTATTTACCTAGTGAATGGTAAGATTCTATTTAAAATTTATTTTTGGGATTTAAAAGACATTTTATTTGATTATTCTTTGTAAATGTAATTTTATTTAACTAATCTACAAAAGTTATTTGTAGAATAATATTTCTATGGGATCTAGAAATGGGATTATGAATTTACATGAAAGCCCTTGATTTTTATCATGTTAGTATTTTATTTAATTGGACATTTTTGTCATTTAATAATTAAATAACTAAAAAGTGTTTACTTTTACATTACTTTAACTCCCCTATAAAAACCCCTACCCACCCCCCATCGGCTCCCCCACCCCGTTCTCTCTCTTCTTCTTCTTCTCTCCCCAACACCCATTTCTCTCTCTTGTTCTTCATCTCTTACAAAATCAAAACCACCATAACTTGTGTTTCTCTCACCCAAATTACAAGTGTGAGTAACCAAAACACTCCTCTCTCAAATCTCTACAACCCTCTTGTACTAATTTCGAGTTTTATCATGATTTCAAAATTTGGAATTTTCGGATTTAAGGGTCCTTATGCATAAAGCTTACATGCAAAGGTCGATTGTGTGTATTTAGGGTCATTCTCGATGAGACCCATTGTTTTGGGCTCATCCGAGAAGAAACTCGACCATGGCAATGATCCTTGTGAGCCATGGTCTTGATTTTTGTGTTTAAAAGTTGAACTCAAGTTCATTTTGTTGATGCATGTCACTAATTTTATGATCCATGATGATTTTGATTAAAGTTTGTTAGTGGGTTTCGATTTTTATTTATTATGTATGTTGTATGTGATGTGGATAGTAAGAATTTGAAATATTATAAGTTGCATGTTAGTTTAAAAGAAAGTATGATTTTATTTTGTTTATAGATGTTAGTTGCAATTAAAACATTTGTTGTTTGAACTTTGGCTTGAGGTTGAAATGATTGTGGTTTGAAGGATGGGAGTTAAGGTGGAAGGAGGATAGTTAAAAAAGAGAAAGAGAGGGAGAGAGAGGCCGGGAGAGAGAGAGGCCGAGAGAGGGAGAGGGAGGCCGAGAGGGAGAGAGAGAGAGAGGCCGAGAGAGAGAGAGAGAGAGGGAGAGAGATGAAGTTAGAAGGGAAGGATTTGATTTAAAAACTTTGAGTTTGGAAGTGTGATTTTCAAGATGTATAAATAGGTGTGTGTATTTTCAAAATGAATAGGTGTGTGTAGTTTCAAAATAAGTAGGTGGGTGTATTTTCAAAGAGTGTTCATAAGTATGTATTTTCAAAATATATGGTGTATATGAGGGGGTGAGTGACTAAAAGAGTGATTTTCAAGGTGTGCGTGAGGATAAAAATGTAGACTTAGGTAATGTGTGTTTTCGCAAAGGTTGTGTAACTTGAGATTTGTGTATGTGTGTGTGTGCGTATTCTTTTAAAATGTGTTCACCATTGGGTTCTTGTGTGAGTGTACTTGTTCGTGTGTGTGATTAGGTGTTAGTGTAGTGAGAGAGTGAGAAAAAGGAGAAAGGCCGAGAGGCCATGAAGAGAGGAAGAAAGAAAAGAGGAAGTGTTGAGGGTAGTGTGGTAATGTCATAATTTTATTTATCTTAAGTGGTATACATGGTCCCTTCTATGCTAATTGTTTAGTTGAACTTTAATTGAGATAGGTTGTCGTCAATGGAATAAGTATGTGGTATAATTCTTGAGGTACGTATACATGGCTTATATGATTAAGTGTTAAGGATGTCATGTGATGTTAAGTGACTACATGATTAATGTTAATTGAGTCGTTAAAGTATTATGTGCTTCCTAAGTGATTACTTGGTTAAATATATATATAAGAATATATGATTGTATAACGATGGGGTAGAAATACTTAGAGATACGTAAACAAAGCTGAGGTACTAAGAATTAGAGGCTAAGACAGTATTATATTCTTGTATAGGTTCCAGTAGAAGGCTAGGCAAAGAGCCAGTGGAAGTGAAGTTGGAACCCTGAGATTCAGATACCGAGATATTGTCTACTTAAGGCAAGTATACGTTAAACTCTTACTTGTCCTTTAAATTATTATTATGCAATCAATTTCCATACTACGTTATTGTATCCCTTTTCACCTTACCCTTTTTATAAAACCTACAATTGTTCCTTTAACCTTGCTTTGTCCATATGAGCCTTTTTCCTTGACTTATACCTCGTTGGCCTCTGATAACTTTTGAATACCCGGAGCATACTTATTCCTTTGTCCACTTATTTACCATGCCTTTCAATTGTTCATTCTTTAAGCCCCTGCAATAAAATCTTGAAATCGTTTATGCCCTGAAATGAATATCGGAAATGTTAAAAGCCTCTTGTTCATTTAATCCTTTTGTTTGAATTACTCATGAATGGAACAAACTTTGGCCGTGGCGGCGGTCCTAGTTACTTATGTATGTATTTTTAGGCCAATGTGTGCCTATGGATCCTGAATGTTAGGACCTTGTGAAAACATGGTCTGGAGCTTTATGTGGCTAATCACCCATATAGCTCGTACCGTCTTACTGGAAGTTCCAATTCCATTCCTTAAATCTTTCCCTTTGAATAGAGATGTATATCTTGAAACTATTGATTTCCAGTTGGTTACCAGTTAATTACCATTTGATTACCAGTTAATTACCATTTGATTACCAGTTAATTACCATTTGATTACCAGTTGATTTCCATTTAATTACCATTTGATCACTAATGGATTTCTAGTTACATATGTTGTTGATTATACATGCTGAGCATTCTTTGGCTCATTTTCTTGTTTTTACCTTAACCTTTCAGTGAAGTCAGAAGATGGTCCGTACATTCCGCACTGCTAGGAAGTCTTTTGCTAGAGAGTTTGCTGCTAGGAGCGGCCCGTGGTTTGGGTTCCCGACCCATGCACAGGTTTTAGATGCTTAAGTACTTTTGGTTTCCTAATAGACTTAAGACATTTGGTTTAAGCTGTAATATTTAAATCGTTTAGACTTGTAAAACTTAATTAGTAACTCATTTAAATGTTGGAACTTAGATATGTTGTTTCATACTTCGACCTGGTAGCGATCTTGGCTTGGGATATGGTTTCCATTTATTAGATGCATGCCTAGGTTGTATGTTATATTATGTTATAATATGTAATGTTCGTGGCACTGGTTTGGGGGTGTCACAGGTTTGGTATCAGAGCTACAGGTTGAAGTCACTGAAACAACGTAGGAAAATTGAACATAGGATAGGAATTATAGATCACTAAAGATAGGAATTAGCTATAAGTCATACTAAGTTAGATAGATTATCAAGGATAGGATTTATCACTTAAGGATAGGTTAGATAAAGGCTATCACCTAGGTAGGATTTTATTATTAACGTAGTAACTATTATTATATATGTGTTACGTTATTATTGCAGTACCCGGATGCTAGTGTAGATGAGTCAGAGAGACGCCGTAGGAGAGGAGGATCCCCAGATACCCCACTTGAGGTTGATTCTGATGCTGAGACCGATCCATTTGATGATTCATCCTTTGATGACTCTGATGAGTCTGAGACTGAGCTAGTGTTCCAGCCACCTCCCCGAGTTGCTAGATCACCGTCACCACCTGTTGTTTCCCCATCAGTTTTGCATGGAGTTCCTGTTCATCCATCCAGCCACACTAGTGTTCCGCATAGCGTCTATGTGTTGCTAGCTCGTCAGAGTGATACTCTCTTTGGACGGGATTCGAAGGTCCGTGCTTTGGTCAACTCCTTAGTGGGTAGAGCCCCTGCACCATCTCCTTCTTCAGGGTTAGGTGTCAGACTCCAGTCATTAGTGGATGTGACTAACCGTGGACTTCGTGGACTTGAGACTTGCGCCGACAGGGATAGAGGTTTTGATGAGATTGTCAGGATGGTTCGTTTCTTGTTGACTAGGATAGCTAGGACTTTGGCAGGCGAGGGTTCGACCGCCGATGACTAGAGATGGTTTCTGATGCTGCTGTGAGGTTGCCATAGTTGTTTAGTGGCAGACCTATTTACTTTATGTTATGATTAGCTGTTGGGTGGCATGGCCATCGTATTAGACATTATTTATGGGTTGTACTATTATCGTTGACTCTTTTATTCGTACTCTGTATCAGATTCGTACTGTTGGTGACTGTTTATCAGTCAATGGTTTATTTATGTGATTTCCTTTTTATCGTACCCATACATACCTCTATATATCGACATCCTGTTTACATTCCAGTACCATATTGCTTATATACTGCCAAATTTCGATATTATAGAACTGTATAATCAACTATTTTCCTCTTATCAGTAAGATGCCTCCAAGAAGAAATACCCGTACCAGAAACCAGAACCCGCCAGAGGGGCAAGACAACCCCAACATGGCTGAAATGATGGAACTTCTCCGACAACAAACAGCTGCCCTTACCCAAAAACAACAACTACTTCAACAACAGTTTCAGCAACAACCACAACAAAATCAACTACCACCTGCACAGACTGTAACCTTCAAGACTTTCCAAGGTGTTAAACCCCCATAATTTGAAGGTACCACTAACCCAATTGCGGCCAAAACTTGGTTAAAAGAAATAGAAAAAGCTTTTGCCTTAGTGAATGTTAGAGCTGACCAGAAGACGATATTTGCTAGTTACTTGTTGAAGGGAGAAGCTACTTATTGGTGGGAATCTGTTAGCGCTTTAGAAGGAATTACTGTGATATCATGGGATAGGTTCACCGAGTTGTTCTTAGACAAGTACTTTCCAAGGTACATTCAAAATCAGATGGAGTTGAAATTTTTCGAACTTAGGCAAGAAAACTTGAGCATCGCAGAATACGAGAAGAAATTTACGGAGTTAGCAAGATTTGTACCCGAGTATGTGAATACTGAGGAAAAGAAAGCTAAGAGATTTCAGCAAGGACTTAAACCGTGGATCCACGGTAGAGTGACAGTTTTTGAATTAAACACATATGCGGGAGTGGTTCAGAAGGCAAGTATTGTGGAGAGCGAGAGTGAGTACTCCCGGAAGGAAAAAGAAAGCAAGAAAAGGAAGACAGGTCCATTAGATCAAGGACAAGGAAGTTTCCAAAACAAGGACAGAAAGTTTGGATTTCAGCAGAATAGAGGAGCACCCTTTCGAAGGCAAGAAGGGGGAAATTTGAACTCAGGGAATCGCCCACAGAACCACCCACAAAACCGACCACAGAATACCGAGCAACCAAGATTACCAAGACCTCCAATAATGGAATGCAAGACTTGTGGGAAGAAGCACGCCGGAGTTTGTAACAAACCTAGCATGGTGTGCTATAGATGCAACCAGAAGGGCCACTTTGCTAATGAATGTCGCAACCCGAGACCGAACGTCACGTGTAACAAGTGTGGAAAGATCGGACACATTGCCAGGGAATGTAAGACTCCAGTTCAAAGTGGGAATCTGTTAAGGCTAACAGCGCCTCCTCCGCTTAATCAGGCTCAAGCAAGGACTTTCAATTTGAATATCAGAGATGCAGTTCAGAACCCAGATGTAGTTGCAGGTACGCTTTTCGTCAACACCATAAGTGCCAACGTGTTAATTGATTCTGGTGCTACTAGGTCTTTCATTTCTAAGGAATTCGCTGCTAAATTGAATTGTGAAACTCAAGTATTAAACAAGTCCTTAGATATTGTGATAGCTAATCAAGATCGCATACCCGTAAATCAAATTTGCCCCAGTTGTGAGATAGATATCTCTGGAACTCTCTTTCTTGTGGATTTGATACCCTTCAAGTTAGGAGAATTTGATGTAATCCTAGGAATGGATTGGTTGGCCAAAAATGAAGCACAGATCGATTGTAGGAATAAGAAAATGACTCTGTGAACTCCGACTGGCGACACCGTAGTATTTAAGGGTCAGAAACAGACCAAGACCTTTCTCACCATCATTCATACGAAGAGATTGCTACGACAAGGTTGTGAAGCCTATCTTGCACACGTGGTAGATACAAGGAAAGAAACACTAGGTATGGGAGAGATCCCAGTGGTCAATGAGTTTCCCGAAGTATTCCCAGAAGAACTTCCAGGATTACCCCCTGACAGGCAATTGGAATTCGCCATCGAATTAATACCCGGCGCGGAACCAGTTTCGAAAGCTCCTTATAGAATGGCACCCATAGAAATGAAGGAATTGGCAACCCAACTGCAAGAACTTTTGGATAAAGGCATCATAAGGCCAAGTGTTTCCCCGTGGGGCGCACCTGTGTTATTTGTAAAGAAGAAGGATGGAAGTATGAGGTTATGCATCGACTATCGAGAATTGAACAAGTTGACAATCAAGAATAAGTACCCTCTTCCTAGGATAGACGACTTGTTTGACCAACTGAAAGGAGCATCATATTTTTCCAAGATCGACTTAAGATCCGGATATCATCAGCTGAAGATCAAACCCGAAGACATATCAAAAATAGCCTTCAGAACAAGGTATGGACACTATGAATTCTTAGTGATGTCTTTTGGATTAACTAATGCACCTGCTGCTTTTATGGACTTAATGAACCGAGTCTTCAAGAAGTATTTGGACAAGTTCGTGATCGTATTCATTGATGACATACTGATATATTCTAAAACGGAAGTAGAACATGTTGAACATTTGAGGATAGCTCTGGATATCTTGAGAAATGAGAAGCTGTACGCAAAGTTCTCTAAGTGTGAGTTTTGGATGAAAGAAGTGCAGTTTCTCGGGCACATAGTCAGTAGTGAAGGAGTAAGAGTGGATCCAGCCAAGATAGAAGCAGTGGTAAATTGGGAAAGACCAAGAACCCCAACAGAAGTAAGAAGTTTCATGGGATTAGCCGGATACTACCGACGATTTGTTAAGGACTTCTCCAAGATAGCCACACCTTTGACTCAGCTTACCAGAAAGAATCAGAAGTTTGAATGGAGTGATAAGTGTGAAAAGAGTTTTCAAGAACTAAAGAAAAGATTGGTGACTGCACCTGTTTTAGCACTACCTGATGACCAAGGAAACTTTGTGATTTACAGCGATGCTTCGCATAAAGGATTGGGATGCGTATTGATGCAACGTGACAAGGTGATATCGTATGCTTCTAGACAATTAAAACCCCATGAGCAAAAGTATCCCACGCATGACTTGGAACTAGCTGCTATAGTGTTTGCGCTAAAGATTTGGAGACACTACCTCTATGGAGAAAAATGCGAGATTTTCACCGACCATAAGAGCCTGAAGTACATCTTCACCCAAAAGGAATTGAACATGAGACAAAGAAGATGGTTAGAATTGATCAAGGACTACGATTGCACCATCAATTATCACCCGGGCAAAGCGAACGTGGTAGCGGATGCGTTAAGCCGAAAAGAAAGGTTGAACATGTTGACCATGACCAAGGAGTTGTCTAAAGAATTTGAGAAGTTGAACTTAGAAGTTTATGCCCCAGGATCTACCAGTGAGATGCTTTACACCATAACATTCCAACCAGAACTATTGGAGAAGATTAGAATATGCCAAGAAGAAGTGATGAACCATGAGGTCAATGATTTGACCGGAGAAGAATTGTGCACGCAAAAAGATGATAAGGGAATTTTGAGATTTTCTTCAAGAATTTGGATACCCAATGTGACAGAACTGAAAAGCGAGATTTTGCACGAGGCTCACAACTCGAAGTATTCAATTCATCCCGGAAGCACTAAGATGTACCATGACTTAAAGGAAAACTTTTGGTGGCCTGACATGAAGCGAGAAATTGCAGAATGGATTAGTAAATGTTACACTTGTCAAAGAGTCAAAGTAGAACATCAGAGACCGAGCGGATTGCTACAACCACTAGAGATTCCCGAATGGAAGTGGGAACACATTGCGATGGACTTCATCGTAGGATTACCGAGAACTAAATCGAATCACGACGCTATTTGGGTTATCGTGGATAGGCTGACAAAATCAGCTCACTTCCTTCCGATCAACGAAAGATTCTCAATGGATAAGCTCGTTCAATTGTACCTGAAAGAGATAGTGGTACGCCATGGAATTCCCGTGTCTATTGTATCAGACAGAGATCCCCGATTCAACTCAAGGTTTTGGAGACAATTTCAAGAATGCTTAGGGACTCAACTAAAGATGAGCACAGCTTACCACCCACAGACTGACGGTCAAAGCGAAAGAACCATTCAAACAATTGAGGACATGCTAAGGGTCTGTGCCCTGGATTTTGAAGGTAGTTGGGACGAACATTTGCCTCTAGTAGAGTTCTCGTACAACAACAGTTACCACGCCAGTATCGGAATGCCTCCCTACGAAGCTTTGTATGGAAGAAAATGTCGATCGCCAATATGTTGGGACGAAGTTGGAGAACGCAAGATATTTGGACCAGAATTGATTCAGCAAACGAAAGAAACTGTGGAACTCATCCAGAAGAGATTGATAACTGCTCAAGATAGACAAAGGAAGTACGCAGATCCAACCAGAAAGAATGTAGATTTTGAAGTAGGTGAACCCGTGTTACTAAAGGTGTCACCATGGAAAGGTTTGACTAGATTCGGAAAGAGAGGAAAGCTTAGTCCGAGATTTGTCGGCCCTTTTGAAATTCTAAGACGTATAGGGAAAGTTGCGTATGAACTGGCTTTACCACCCCATATGCAGCACATCCACAATGTATTCCATGTTTCGATGCTCAAGAAGTATCATCCTGATTCCAAGCATGTAGTTGAGTATGAACCGGTAGAAATTCAGACAGATTTGTCCTATGTAGAGCAACCAATCGAGATATTAGATCGTAGAGAGAAAGTACTTAGAAATAAAACAGTTGTATTAGTGAAAGTATTGTGGAGGAACCCCAAGGTTGAAGAATCATCTTGGGAGTTAGAAAGCGAAATGTTAGAAAAGTACCCTCAGCTGTTTACGTAATAGATTCTGAGGACAGAATCCTTTTAAGGGGGGGATGATGTAACGATTCTAAATTCCGACTTAAATATTTTAATGAAACGTACATTTTATTGTTAGGTGTTTATTATGTGCAATAATTGTTATGTGCTTAGAATTGTGAATTATTCACTTTGTGAGTAATTAGTTAATTGCGTATCTGGTTTCTAAATTTTATTTAAGTGCTCTGTAAATTTATTTAAGTCATATAATAATTATATTAAATTTAGAGTATGCTAAATTATTTAATTAAGTAGCATAAAATATTTCTTAGCATTATTTATATTTTATCTTAGTTTTAAACTCATGATTTAAATTTTTATAACCACTTCATTATTTTAATTAATTATTTTGAGAGATGCTACACCTTCTAGATTATTTATTTTCAATAGGTAATTTATTTATTTACCTAGTGAATGGAAAGATTCTATTTAAAATTTATTTTTGGGATTTAAAAGACATTTTATTTGATTATTCTTTGTAAATGTAATTTTATTTAACTAATCTACAAAAGTTATTTGTACAATAATATTTCTATGGGATCTAGAAATGGGATTATGAATTTACATGAAAGCCCTTGATTTTTATCATTTTAGTATTTTATTTAATTGGACATTTTTGTCATTTAATAATTAAATAACTAAAAAGTGTTTACTTTTACATTACTTTAACTCCCCTATAAAAACCCCTACCCACCCGCCGTCGGCTCCCCCGCCTCGTTCTCTCTCTTCTTCTTCTTCTCTCCCCAACACCCATTTCTCTCTCTTGTTTTTCATCTCTTACAAAATCAAAACCACCATAACTTGTGTTTCTCTCACCCAAATTACAAGTGTGAGTAACCAAAACACTCCTCTCTCAAATCTCTACAACCCTCTTGTACTAATTTCGAGTTTTATCATGATTTCAAAATTTGGAATTTTCAGATTTAAGGGTCCTTATGCATAAAGCTTACATGCAAAGGTCGATTGTGTGTATTTAGGGTCATTCTCGATGAGACCCATTGTTTTGGGCTCATCCGAGAAGAAACCCGACCATGGCAATGATCCTTGTGAGCCATGGTCTTGATTTTTGTGTTTAAAAGTTGAACTCAAGTTCATTTTGTTGATGCATGTCACTAATTTTATGATCCATGATGATTTTGATTAAAGTTTGTTAGTGGGTTTCGATTTTTATTTATTATGTATGTTGTATGTGATGTGGATAGTAAGAATTTGAAATATTATAAGTTGCATGTTAGTTTAAAAGAAAGTATGATTTTATTTTGTTTATAGATGTTAGTTGCAATTAAAACATTTGTTGTTTGAACTTTGGCTTGAGGTTGAAATGATTGTGGTTTGAAGGATGGGAGTTAAGGTGGAAGGAGGATAGTTAAAAAAGAGAAAGAGAGGGAGAGAGAGGCCGGGAGAGAGAGAGGCCGAGAGAGGCCGCGAGGCCGAGAGAGAGAGAGATGAAGTTAGAAGGGAAGGATTTGATTTAAAAACTTTGAGTTTGGAAGTGTGATTTTCAAGATGTATAAATAGGTGTGTGTATTTTCAAAATGAATAGGTGTGTGTAGTTTCAAAATAAGTAGGTGGGTGTATTTTCAAAGAGTGTTCATAAGTATGTATTTTCAAAATATATGGTGTATGTGAGGGGGTGAGTGACTAAAAGAGTGATTTTCAAGGTGTGCGTGAGGATAAAAATGTAGACTTAGGTAATGTGTGTTTTCGCAAAGGTTGTGTAACTTGAGATTAGTGTATGTGTGTGTGTGTGCGTATTCTTTTAAAATGTGTTCACCATTGGGTTCTTGTGTGAGTGTACTTGTTCGTGTGTGTGATTAGGTGTTAGTGTAGTGAGAGAGTGAGAAAAAGGAGAAAGGCTGAGAGGCCATGAAGAGAGGAAGAAAGAAAAGAGGAAGTGTTGAGGGTAGTGTGGTAATGTCATAATTTTATTTATCTTAAGTGGTATACATGGTCCCTTCTATGCTAATTGTTTAGTTGAACTTTAATTGAGATAGGTTGTCGTCAATGGAATAAGTATGTGGTATAATTCTTGAGGTACGTATACATGGCTTATATGATTAAGTGTTAAGGATGTCATGTGATGTTAAGTGACTACATGATTAATGTTAATTGAGTCGTTAAAGTATTATGTGCTTCCTAAGTGATTACTTGGTTAAATATATATATAAGAATATATGATTGTATAACGATGGGGTAGAAATACTTAGAGATACGTAAACAAAGCTGAGGTACTAAGAATTAGAGGCTAAGACAGTATTATATTCTTGTATAGGTTCCAGTAGAAGGCTAGGCAAAGAGCCAGTGGAAGTGAAGTTGGAACCCTGAGATTCAGATACCGAGATATTGTCTACTTAAGGCAAGTATACGTTAAACTCTTACTTGTCCTTTAAATTATTATTATGCAATCAATTTCCATACTACGTTATTGTATCCCTTTTCACCTTACCCTTTTTATAAAACCTACAATTGTTCCTTTAACCTTGCTTTGTCCATATGAGCCTTTTTCCTTGACTTATACCTCGTTGGCCTCTGATAACTTTTGAATACCCGGAGCATACTTATTCCTTTGTCCACTTATTTACCATGCCTTTCAATTGTTCATTCTTTAAGCCCCTGCAATAAAATCTTGAAATCGTTTATGCCCTGAAATGAATATCGGAAATGTTAAAAGCCTCTTGTTCATTTAATCCTTTTGTTTGAATTACTCATGAATGGAACAAACTTTGGCCGTGGCGGCGGTCCTGGTTACTTATGTATGTATTTTTAGGCCAATGTGTGCCTATGGATCCTGAATGTTAGGACCTTGTGAAAACATGGTCTGGAGCTTTATGTGGTTGATCACCCATATAGCTCGTACCGTCTTACTGGAAGTTCCAATTCCATTCCTTAAATCTTTCCCTTTGAATAGAGATGTATATCTTGAAACTATTGATTTCCAGTTGGTTACCAGTTAATTACCATTTGATTACCAGTTAATTACCATTTGATTACCAGTTAATTACCATTTGATTACCAGTTAATTACCATTTGATTACCAGTTGATTTCCATTTAATTACCATTTGATCACTAATGGATTTCTAGTTACATATGTTGTTGATTATACTTGCTGAGCATTCTTTGGCTCATTTTCTTGTTTTTACCTTAACCTTTCAGTGAAGTCAGAAGATGGTCCGTACATTCCGCACTGCTAGGAAGTCTTTTGCTAGAGAGTTTGCTGCTAGGAGCGGCCCGTGGTTTGGGTTCCCGACCCATGCACAGGTTTTAGATGCTTAAGTACTTTTGATTTCCTAATAGACTTAAGACATTTGGTTTAAGCTGTAATATTTAAATCGTTTAGACTTGTAAAACTTAATTAGTAACTCATTTAAATGTTGGAACTTAGATATGTTGTTTCATACTTCGACCTGGTAGCGATCTTGGCTTGGGGTATGGTTTCCATTTATTAGATGCATGCCTAGGTTGTATGTTATATTATGTTATAATATGTAATGTTCGTGGCACTGGTTTGGGGGTGTCACATTTGTGTCTAGATTTTTAAGATGGTAGTATGTTGGTTTATGCTTGTGCGTATTACTGAAATTCTTAATTCTGTTTATGATAGGTTTACATTGGATTGGAATGCACGGACTCCTGAGGACTGGAAAGATATTGATTTTATGTCAAAACCGCAATATTTTAGACACACAGACAAAGTGGTTGATCCAGTTACCAGTTTAGGAAAAGTAAATCTAGAAGAAAGGAATACTGAAGAAGACATAAACATTGTGTCAAATCAAGATGAACTTCTTCAATTGAGTTTTGAAAAAATTCTTCAAGAGAGACCACGACGAGAGAACATGATAGGAGAATTTCAAAAGTCACCATACATTTCACGTCCAATTGATATAGATAAACCACGACTGACAAAAGCTGAAGAAGAATTGGCTAAATAGAAACAATAAGGACATGATGTAAGAGTGACATTTATAAAATATTTACGTAGATAGTTATCGTCGATATTCATAGCTAGTTTTTACTGTGTGGTTTCATTTTATTATCAAAATGTAGGCAAGAAATCTTCAACTGGAAAGGAGTGAGATGTTTGAAGCATGAACTCAAATCTTTGCAGTTCAACACAGAATTATTAGTTGGTGTCGTAGATACATATTCATGTATCTTGAATTATGAAGAACAGTACAGATCAGCTATTTCACCAAAGAGATTTTTCTGCACAACATATACGATGGTACTAAAACAAAGAATCTCAAAACTTCTAGTTACGACTTTGAATTTCTAGCTTGAGGCATGTATATCTATGGACTATTCTTACTATATATTATTGTGAACAAGTGGGAACATTGAGAAAGAACAATGAAGTTGCTAGTGATGTGAAGTACTTGAGGTTTGAGTCAAAATTGGATTTCGTCCTTGAAAAATATGAAGCTGACATCAATAACATTGATATGGTATAATGTGTCTATATGAAGTACTTATATGTTTTTTAACCCTCTTTATAATGTTCTAATTAAATGTGAATTGTGACTTTTTTCTTGTTTTATTTGCAGATGTGTTTTCCCATTCACCATGTTAATCACTACTATGTTGCCTGCTTCAATATAAAAAACACATCAATAGACTTACTAGACAACTACAAACATGGAGATTGCCTTACCACAGTTTATGAAGGATACCCCGAGTCCCGGGTAAGATACATGTTCTAATTGTAATTGAAAACTTCACATTTTGTCTTTATTGTACAGTAACATTTCATGTGAAATTAATTTACAGCAATAAAATTTTGCAAGATATATGTCGAAGTTCAACGAGAAAAAGAGTTTTCAAATTCTTCAAGTCTCCATTAAAAGACTCCAAATGAAGTGGCGCCCATAAAATAATGATAAGGATTGTGGTATATTTACGTTACGTCATATGGAGACCTATATGGGAAGTGGATTACGTTGTTGGGATTCAAAACTTTCCGGTGAATGGGTATGGAGAAACTGATATTAATGCAAAGTTTTCCTAGCTTACGCATGTTCGATTGCTTAACATTAAATAAATTTATTGTGCAGGCAAGGCAGAAAGGGCAATTGAACAGGTCTCGTCAACTATATGCATATGACACCGAATTTGGAATTACAGTATTCATTTGGTGTAATTTTTACACAATTATAGTGTTGCATTTGAGTAACTTTTATATTATAAATTACATTATAATAGCGTTATAGTGTTGCATTGGAGTTGATATGATAATCTAAAGTAGATATCAGTAGATTTCTTAAATCGAATAGAATTTTCAACATTAAAATTCGTCACTTTATCTCTCTATAGTTTCATTGCAGTTTTAATTGAAAAATAATTGTTGAACCACTAGTAGATTAAATATTATTTTGTGATTTTCACGTGTGCTGAAATATCTAATAAATATCAAAACATTTAACTTCACTTTTTTTAGCTAAAATGTTTTTAACCACATTTTCATAATATAAAGTAATAAAAATAGAAATTTAAAAGAAAATATAATTATAGATATAAAAAAGGAGCTGTGCGTTGCACGGGTTATAAGCTAGTATAAACAGTGTACGCAGACATCTTGTAAAAAGATCCGACATATTTAACAAGTTGAGACACCTTTCAAGTCCAGCCCCAAACATCAAAAAATCCAAATCCTCCGTAATCAGCAATTCCCGAAATTTGTTATCACCAAATTCTTCTGTTAACACTATGACATGAAATAGTACAAACTGTCGCAAAAAATAATGAGAAAATCATGTGATTGCAGCGGCAGAGGTATCCAAAGACTGACATATATCATCAAACTGAAGTATTCTAAGTATCATGTGATTTTTTATTTTATTTTGAATTCAGAGTAACTCCTATATTCTGAAAGCCCATTTCAAGATTATGTTGTATCATTGATTGAAAATTTATGTTAGCGTTGATGTTGTAGATTCAATAGGATATCATTTGCATCACAGGATTCCAACCATGTAGATTTAATGACAGTGTGTGGTCTCAACAAATTCTTATTATTTTATCAACAACCTTAAATCAATTATTGCGCTATTGATTCCCCAAATCCTGGAACCAAATTCCCGTTTAAATAATATAAACCGTATTGACTGTTTTTCGACACGCCATTTAAACAAACGTGTCTTCTTAGTAGCAGTTGTTCCGCTGACTAATTTAAGTAATAGTGTCACTTAAACTGTAAACTTCCCAAAACTTTATTACATCGGATGGGGACTAACATCATTCACATATCACAACAAACTATAACTTGCCATGTACATCAAAAATTGTAAAGTTGCAGAAACAAAAGCCAAACCCTAGTATAGACCAAGACATTACTGAAAGATCAAGAGTACAAATCCTTTGGCCCTACTCGTACCTATGGAACTTCTTTATCGCTTCATAACAAACTTAATTATCTATCTAATTATAATGTGCGCCTTGCTTTAACCTTAGCAACAAGTGGATTAGCCATCTCACAGGATAGCTTTAGTGTCTCCAACAAATCAACACCCGAATCCGAACTCAGACCCCACTCCAACTCGTGCAAAAGTGAAGCCACCCAAAAGGTTACCGTGGTCAACCCAAGTGCTTTTCCAGGGCATGCCCTCCTACCGGATCCAAATGGCGCCAGCCTCAAGTCGGACCCCATCACTGAGAACTCTAACTCAGGACCCTCATTCAAGAACCTCTCAGGCTTGAAACTAAGTGGATCCTCCCAGACAAGTGGGTCCCTTGTGATAGCCCACATGTTTACCATAGCTGTGGTACCTGCTGGAACATGATGTCCATCCACGGTGGTGTCGGTGATTGCTAGCCGGGCCCACGAGAGAAGGGGGCCAGGAGGGTGGAGCCTTAGCACCTCTTTCAGAACCGCTGGTAGATACACCATGGAAGAAATATCAGCCTCCATCACCGCACGAGACCTCCCAACTAATGTGTCAAGTTCTTCATGGACCCTTGATTGTACATCTCCATGAAGCACCATCCGCGCTAGCACCCACTCTATCAAAACTGCAACCGTATCAGTTCCTCTAAATATCATTTCCTGTATACAAAAATATAACATGTTAGCGTTTATTAAGCTGCCGAATTTTCAGAAAGCTAATTCAGTTAAAATGCATGTAAACGGTGGCATGATTTCAATATTGATTAAAATGCATTTTCAAAATAGTGACATTATATATGTATGCATGCCGACAAGAATCAGAAATTGCCCAGCCTAACTGCAAACTTAAAATGATTACATCGAAAAATATGTCTGCCTACCAAAGAAAATGCTTACCCATAGTACCGCAACCATATCGGACTCTGACAATTTTTCACGACCTTGTAGAGAAAGAAGAACATCAACAAAATCACACGTAATTTTGTCAGAGTTCTGTTGATGTTTGGAGATAATCTGGCTGACAAAGCGGTTCACCTTAGGTACGAGATTGGAGCACCTGGCCCGAATACCTTGCGGATCCAACTCAGACAACCAAGGAAGGTGGTCGGACCAGTTGAACATTCCCAAAAGATCATAACCTTCATCAACAAGCTTCCTTAAGTCTTCAGCTTCTGAATCAAGTCCGTATGTTCGTCCAAAAACAGAGCCCATCATGTTACTAAGCGAAGCTTTTCTCAATCCCTCCCGAATATTTTTTACATTTTCTTGCTGACCTTTGAACATATCAACCATCTGATGAGCAATACTAAACCTTTGAGCTTCAAAGGCTCTGATTTGCTTGGGACAGAACAAATGTGTAGCGGCTATTCTCCTTAGTGTTGTCCAATAAACTCCATACGGAGCGAAACCAATTGCTCTGTTGAACATCAGACTATAGGCTGATTCCTTCACTGGACGATCAGCAAACACACAATTGTTTAAAATTTCTTTTGCAACGCTTGGATTAGACGCGATAATTACTTTAGTTTCTCCAACACTCAAAGCCATGAGCCTGGTTGCTCCACAAGCTTTAGCCATCGCGGCTAACTTGTGGTGGGCTAAACCAGTCATTAAACTCATGCTTCCAATGATTGGAAAGCCTTTTGGACCAGGTATTGACGGCCTGGAAGAAGAAGAAGAGGATTGATTAGTACTGTTATCTTTCTTTCTCATCCTTTGGTATTTTCCCCAAGCAGGACCGCCCGGGTGAGCCCAGTAAATAAGGCTCATAATAAACCAAGCTAGAGCAGAAGCTAATACAGAGAGTAGGAAAATATTAATGCTTGTGTAGGATTTATATTTAGAAGCCAAAGCAAAAACCCAGAGGCTATCCGTGTTGGTCCTCATTGATTTGGGGTTTTCGATAGGAAATGTAATGTTATGAGAACAGAGAGTAGTGTCTGCTAGAGGATGTTATAGGTATTGGAAGGTGTTGAGCAAAGAATGAACAAGAGGTGTTCCGTTATTTATAGAGCGGAAGAAGAAGCAAATAAGCATTAGTTTACATAACTGTAAATTGTAATTTACTTGCTGTGTAATTAATATGTTACTTTCTTTTGCAAGATTTTGGCAGAGTCCTATAACTGCCCTGCTGGTAAGTTGCGTGGAATCTCTACTCTTTGTTAATAAAAAAAACAATATGAAAATGCCGCGCGGTATCAAAAGTATCAAAGTACCAAATTTGATTATCACGTACCAAAGTACCAAATTTGGTTATCACGTGACCTGGGTTCGATTCTTCGCAACTACGTACAAGATTTATTAATTTAAATTCTTTAGCTTAATTCAGGGTTCGATTCCTTACAACTACATTATTATACAAGATTTATTTATTTACTTTAATTTCATTAATTTCATTCAAAGTTCAATTGTCTATAACTTTTATACTCTTTATTAATAAAGAAAATAATATTAAAATATGGCGCGGTACCAAATTCAAGATTAATTGCCTATAACCACATATTTAAATAGTATTTATTTATTATATATTTCTATCATTCAAATATCTATAAGTACATTTTTTAATAAATTTTTTAATAATTAAAATTAATATAAATAACCAAAACAATGTGAAAATGGCGCACGGTACCAAAGTACCAAATTTGATTATCACAAAATCCGGGTTCGATTCCTTGCAACTACGTAATTATACAACATTTACTTACTTTAAATTCTTTAACTTCATCCGGGGTTCGATTCTTTGCAACTACGTAATTATACAAGATTTATTTATTTACTTTAAATTTATTAGCTACATCGAGGGTTCGATTCCTTGTAGCTACGTAATCATACAAGATTTATTTATTTACATTAATTTCTTTAGTTTTACAAACGGTTCGATTGTCTATAACTACATAATTAAATAGTTGTTTATTTATCATATTTTTATCATTCAATTTTTGACAAAAAAAAAATTTAAAAATATTTATCAATATTATTATGTTCATGTCGACTCATGCTCGACCCGTGCTTGGCACGGGTTATCAGCTAGTATTTAGTAATTTACAAACAGCAATGTTAACGTAGAAATTTGGTGAAAACAAATTCGGGGAGGGTTGCTGGAATTGTGGTGGTAGTTGATGATGGTATGTAGCGTAGATTAAAGGGGGTTAGGGTTTATGATTTGGGGATGGCTGAGATTGTGTGTGAGATTAAGCCGCGATTGAAGTTGAATATATTGAATTCACTCTTGTTCGCTAGATCGCATCGTGCCATACAATGTGCCTACGTACCCTTATTTATAGGGATCAAGCCAAACGTAGTTCTTGGAGAGCAAGTTACCCATATGAGCCAGACCTCCTCTTTTCTAGGAAGGAGAAAAGGCCAGGATCACCGCTTTTGATACATCATCATGAGTTGTCACGGTCTTGCTATTTTCCCGGATTATGATGGATAAGTTATTGACCCGAGATTATCGGAGTCAATGCTTATCTTAAAACCATAGAGAAGAATTAGCCCAGTAAGCATCAAGGGGCGACACCCTCCAACCTTCCTAGTAGGGTGAGGCCTACTGGCCCGGATGTGGTTTAATAATAAATAACTTTTTTACCACATACAATGGACGAAGCATCATTATATGGGCGAGGTTTCCTAACATAGGCTAGATCTTAGTGTAATTTAGACCGCATCTATATTGTGGGCGAGATCCTCTATAATCTGGGTCAAGCCCACATTGTGAGGCGAGGTTCTCTATACTTTGGGCCAATCCCACACTTGTGAGGCGAGGTCCTCTATAATTTGAGTCAAGCCCACACTGCGAGGCGAGGTCTTCTGGAAAGACGAGACCAGAATTTTGGCAGTAACAACTACCCCCCAGCTTCTTATAATAGAAATTTATAAGAAATTAAACTAGAAAATAAAAAACTTCAAAGGCGAGTTTTCTCCAGAAGTTGCTCCCTATAAACTCTTCCATCTGTGAATTTAAATATATTTTGAAAATTATATAATCTTCTAAAATTTCATCACTGTTACTCAAACTGTTATTCCTCGTTTTCTGTGCCCGGAAACCAAACACATCACGACACGTGTACATTTTCTCTTTCCTCAGCAACTATATAAACCCTTCTAAATTTTTGGTGCCTAACTTTCCAAATAACCAATCGAAGTGCTGCTGAAATTTTCTCTGCAAAACGAGGGCGAGGCTTTGGTTTTTGAAGGCGAGATTTTTAAATCAGAAGGCGACTCCTGCATTTCCCGAAGACGACATTCCCAACTTCATCAAGGTATGACCCCTTGACTTTATTTAATTTTTATTACTGCATTATTTATATTATAAATAGGCGAGGCCCCTTCATATCCGTTCTAGTATAGGCTATAACTAGTTTTAGGACGTCTCCTTCTTATTATGTAGGGCGAGGAAATTTAATCCCTTTCTCAACCTGTTTTAAATAAAAATATCCTAATCCCCAAGCCTTCTTTCTGACCCCCCCCCCCCCTTCTTTTTTTCCTAACAATGTCATCGCCCTTTATTTCAGATGTCGAACGAGGACTTGTCTTCTGGGAATCACCCGTCGTCGCCCTAAAAAACGTCGTCCTTTAATCCCGAGGGCAATGGCCTCCAAAAATATTTGAACCCCCAATGGTTGCGAGCCCATCAAAGAAATGTAAATTCTACAAAACTTTCACTTCGTGCCTTAGAAATTGTAAACCTTTCTGAGGATCTAAATACAGACGAGGCTATTGAAGATCTCTCAAGTACATTTCATGCTGAGGAAATGGGAGAGGACAATGACGACGACCTCCATGATTTATTTATAGACCTCGACCCCCCACAAGTAGGTTCTTCTAGATTAGGAAAGGGACGAGGAAAAGACCTAGCTAAATATGAAGCATTTATCCACGATCAACCTGATCTAGAAGGCGAGGAAGAAAACGATGAAGGCGAGGAATATGAAACATCTGATGGCGAGACAGGAGATGAGGACGAAGTTCTTTCTTTATCTCCTATCCGATATGCCATGGAAATTCCTTCTCCTCAACACAACCCTTATAAAGCTCCAATCTTTGAACACGAGTTAGATCTAGATTTTGGAGAAGAATTCACAGAAAAAGAAAAAACAGATGCTCGTCAAGAAAGAAAAATTATCTCATGTGCGGGTCTTAGGTCCAGAATCTCATCCGAAGAAATTATGTACTTAATCGAGTACTATAACTTAGTAGGAAAGTGGCTAAGACCTCGTTCGTTTATGAGAATGCACATTTTCGACACAGTAGGACTTCCTACTCCAAGGATGGTCATGACAAACAAATTAGTGGAATTAGGACTAGGATGGCATATGCATCCTTTCCTTCACGAACTGATAAATTACTACAAGATCGCTCCAATTCAGTTATCGCCCAACAGTTACAGAGCAGCCATTGGACTGTATATGATGTACAGAAGCAAATGATACAAGGCCCCAACAATGGACGAGGTCAGCCACTTTTTATCTTTAAGGAACAGTGGTAAGGACCTTGGTTTCTACTACCTTGCCTTCTGGGCGAAACACAATAAAAAGGGTTTCGCTACTAAAAATCCAAGCAATATGAAAATCTGGAAAGACGGATTCTTCTATCTGTACGATATCCCAAGAGTGAGGACTCAATTCAACCTAGAAGCCTATAAGTACTGTACAATCCTCGCTTTTCAGTAAAACCTCGCCTTCTTTCTTTTGACTACACATATTGTTAATATTCCATCATCAATTTTGCATATTCCAGTCAAGCCTTCCCAAACAGAGCTCAAAGACGAAGCTCTTCTAAGAGCTCAGGCGATAGGCGACCTTTCTCGAGATGAGAAAGACTTGAATTTATTGGTTACGCCCGAAAACCTTCTCGCCCATGGTTTCTATAACAATGGGTTTGGGCAAATCGCTCCAATCAAATTTGTAAGAAATTCATCGAAAAGAATTCGTCAAAAACAAACTGAAACTCTAACTGGTAAAGGTAATTTTGATAATGTCACCCTCTTATAAGCATTGTCTACTTCATATGATTACTTGAATTTGCACATATACAATCTTCCTATACTGAATTATGCCTTAGCTTATTTTTTGTCTTTATTTTCAGGACTAATGGTCGCCATCCCTTTTGGCAAAAATCCTTTTTCCCAACCAATTGCTACACCAGCTGCCAAGACTGTTAACCAATCTCGCCCTTCTACTTCTACCTTGGCAAATTTTCCTCCCTCTCCTCCTAACCAAACTGTTGGCAAGAACAAGAAACATGATGGGACGGAAACTATCAAAAATCCTCAGAAAAAACTCAAGACAATTGCCACAGAAGATATGTCCATTGATTCAGTAGCCTCGCTCTTTGGTTCTATCGCATCGGACAACTATTATGACCAAGATGCCCAGCCATGGCTTGCTCGCAAAGAAGAGGATGACAAGCTAAATTTCAAGATTGGCCTAGGCGATGCATTCGTTCATGGCCTATCTGTTCTCGCTCAAAAGAATGCTCGTATAAAAGAACAAGACAGAGTTGTGAAAAAGCTAAAAGGTGAGGCATCTTCTTTCAACAGCAGGCTATCTGAGGCGCAGAAGAAGGCTAACGACGAGGCCAGAGCTAGGAAGGATGAGGTTGAGAAACTTCAAGCTTCTTTAGACAAGCTATCTTCAGAAGCAAAAATCATGGGCGAGGCTTTAGAGAAAGAGTACGCCGCTCTCAAAGAGGAACTAAAAAAATATCAAGGAAAAACAAGACAAAGAGCTGAGCGATGTTTATAACCTGGGATTCCTCGGTTATCTCCAAACTTTTCTAGCGGCTAACCCTGACTATGACTGGTTTACTCACTTTGTTCCTTCTACTCCTGCTTACATGACTAAATTCAAAGCTGATAATGTCAAAACTATCAAGGAGGCCAAGGAAGACCTTCGAAAGAAGATAGAAGCAGAACTGGCTGCAACTGAGGCGAAGAAAAAGAACATAGGCGAGGACAACCAGGAGAACATGAACATGGCGTCGCCCTCTGAAATCGCTGGCTCCTGACTATTTTATCTGTTTGAAATCGCAAATACTATTGGAGTACGAATGCTCCACTGACTTTAATATTTTTTTGTGTATCGTAACTTTCCTTCAAGTACTTGGGGAAGCGTGCCCTCCATTTATAGGCATCGCACTTGTACTGTCTTAACTTCATCAATTTTAATTCGGCCAATTTCATTTATCTGCCTTGTTTATAAAAATTCATTGGCGAGATATACCATGGGCGAGGTGTCCACATCGATATCGGTTTAGAGTTTCGCCCACATAAATATAGAAAACGAATAATGACAACCTCACCCACTTAAATACTTGAACAAGTAAAGTTTAAGGCAGAAACTAACAACCTCGCCCACTTAAATACTTGAACAAAAGACTCAAGTAACCTTACCTTGTCTTCAAAATTAAAATTTAATCGATTTTCATGAAGGCTTGTCTTCAATGTGCTAACAAGAGGTTATAGCCTTGCCCTTTAATTGAAGGATGAGGCTAATAACTTCAAAGATGATATAAATTTAAAAGCTCCGAGTTACTCCATTCGTTTAATGGACTTACGCTTCCTGGGGAATATGTATTCCTACGCATCTTTTCCCATAAAGGACTCCAAGTTGCTCCATGCGTTTAGTGGACTTACGCTTCCTGGGGAAATCGTATTCCTACGCATCTTCTTCCATAAGAGGGTGGAATCTTCTCTCCATAAGAGGGAGGACTCACTTCTCCATAAGAGGGAGGATTCTCTTCTCCATAAGAGGGAGAACTCTCTTCTCCATAAGAGGGAGGACTCTCTTCTCTCCATAAGAGGGAGGACTCTCTTCTCCATAAGAGGGAGGACTCTCTTCTACATAAGAGGAAGGACTCTTCTCTCCATAAGAGGTAGGACTCTCTTCTCCATAAAAGGGAGGACTCTCTTCTCCATAAGAGGGAGGACTCTTCTCTCCATAAGAGGGATGACTCTCTTCTCCATAAAAGGGAGGACTCTCTTCTCCATAAGAGGGAGGACTCTTCTATCCATAGTGGAAGGACTCTTCTCTCCATAAGAGGGAGGACTCTCTTCTCCATAAGAGGGAGGACTCTTCTCTCCATAAGAGGGAGGACTCTCTTCTCCATAAGAGGGAGGACTCTCTTCTTGGTGAGCTTCCCGGAAGTACGGATAAGCACCCCGGAAGTATGGGTTTACCAAGGTATTGTAAAACATATCAAGTAAGAAAGTTCCGTCAAGAATTTGCAAACTAAACAAACAAAGATCAAAAACTTGTGAGAGAAACATGCATGTTTTATTCATAAATATAGGATAAGTTTTGTCAAAGGAGGAGTACATGCACTACCCCCTATACTTTATTGCAAAGAAATTAAAAGAAAGTCTACATAAGTTTTGAGATAGTAGCGTACACTACTGATAGTACTTCTTAAGATGCTCCATGTTTCAAGCACGAGGGATGTGCTTTCCATCCATATCAGCAAGATAGTAAGTCCCACTCCATAACACAGCTCGGACTCGGTAGGGTCCTTCCCAGTTTGCTCTAAAGCCTCCATGATTGTGAATCTTAGTATTTGGCATAACCCGGCGTAAGACATAGTCACCTACTTTCAAAGGCATGGCCCTTACCTTGGTATTGTAGTGCTTCGCCACCCTTCGGTGATAAGCTGCTAACCGGGTTTAAGAAGTATTTCTGAGTTCCTCCACCATGTCTTGGTACAGTCGATGATTAATCTCATTAACATCCGGATAAAAATGATCCCTCCTAAATGATCCAGCCCCAAGTTCGACCGGAACCATAGCTTCACACCCATAAGTCAAAACAAAAGGAGTCTCTCTCGTGGTGGTTCTAGGCGTAGCATTGTAACTCCACAAGACGTTGGGCAACTCCCCGGGCCAATTACCCTCGCTTCCCTCCAACTTCGCCTTTAGAGTATGTTTGATAATCTTGTTAATTGCTTCTATCTGTCCATTAGTTTGGGGATGACTAACAGCAGAGAAACTCTTCACAATTCCCAGGTTATCGCACATCTCTCTCATCTCTTTGCTTTCAAATTTCTTTCCATTATCTGAAATGAGTTTATAAGGGATTCCAAATCGACAAACAATGGACCTACAGACAAAGTCCACTACCTTCTTAGCGGTAATCATGGCCAAAGGCTCAGCCTCCACCCACTTAGTAAAGTAGTCCACAGCAACCACAACATATTTGACACCTCCCTTCCCCTTAGGTAACTCTCCGATCAAATCAATTCCCCACATAGAGAAAGGCCAAGGACTAGTGATAGAAGTAAGTGGAGCAGCAGGGTTATGAATGTAATTAGCATACCTTTGGCACTGTTCACAAGCTTGAACAAACTGAATGGCATCTTCCTTTAAGGTAGGCCAGAAATACCCCTGTCGTAGCACCTTTTGAGCTAAGGATTCACCCCTCGAGTGATTGCCACAGATACCTTCATGAATTTCTCGAAGGACGTAGGTACACTCATCGTCATCCAAGCACTTGAGCAGAGGCTGATTAAATCCTCGTCGATATAGAACTCCCTCATAATTAACATAACGGGCTGCTTTATAACGTAACCTACGAGCATCACCCCTGTCTTCCGGAAGAGTCCCCTTCGTCAAATACTCCCAAATTGGAGTTTTACATGTAGGGAGAGTAGGTTCCCCAATTTGCATCAAATCAACTTCTGGTACACTAGGTTGTGTCTTGATTTCCAAGGGAATGACCCCTAATAATGCAGCATCTCTTTGAGACCCAAGTTTGGCCAAGGCATCTGCCTCTGCATTGTTATCTCTCAGAAGTTGTTCCAGCCTAGCTTCCTTAAACAAACCCATCAACCGTCGAGCGCATCTCATATATAACTCTGTGTGAGGTCCTCTTGCCTGGAACCCCCCGTTGTCGTGGTATACAATGAGCACAGAATCACTCCAAATATTGATATTTTCCACTTTCATTTCTAGAGCAAGTTTCAAGCCTGAGATTAGAGCCTCATACTCAGCATCATTGTTTGTGGCATAGAAAGAGAAGTGAATGGCACTTTGTAGATGATGCCCCTCGGGACTAATCAAGACTATCCCTCCTCCAGCTCCTTCATTATTAGACGCACCATCAATGTACAAAGCCCACCACGGAGCCGAGGTAACCTGTTCAACCTCAACCTCAGGTGGAGTTGTTGAAAATATAGCAAGGGCATCGCCTTCTCGCTCAAAAGGGAATTCCAAAATAAAATCAGCCAAGGCTTGCCCCTTAATAGCATTCTGAGGCTTATATTCTATGTCAAATTGTCCCAGCTCAATAGTCCAGCGAAGTATACGTCCAGAAGTTTCCAGCTTGTGCAACACTTGTCTCAAAGGATAGGTTGTCCGAACCTCCACCCTATGAGCCTGAAAATAGGGCCTCAACTTCCTGGAAGCCAATATTAAGGCATACACAAGCTTTTCCATATTGCTATACCTGGTCTCTGCATCCAACAATCTCTTGCTCACATAGTAAACCGGGAACTGAACTTCGCTGTCCTCTCTAACTAGAACCCCACTTACTGAATAGTCTAACACGGCTAAATACAAAATAAGGGTCTCTCCTTCTATAGGCTTAGTTAAGAGAGGAGGAGATCCCATGTGATCCTTCAATTTCTGAAAAGCCTACTCACATTCAGCTGTCCATTCGAACCTCTTACTTGCACCTTTGATGACCTTGAAGAATTCTTGGTACTTATCAGAAGATTTAGAAACAAAGTGATTCAAAGAAGCCACCCTACTAGTCAGACTCTGAACCTCCTTCACTATCTTAGGTGACTTCATGTTAAGAAGAGTTTGTATCTTTGCGGGATTCGCTTCTATTCCTCGGTGATTCACCATGAAACCCAAAAAATTTCCAGACTCAACCCCAAACACACACTTTTTATGGTTGAGCTTCATCCGGTACTTCCTTAATATTTGAAATGTTTCATCCAGGTGCATGATATGATCTCCTTGTTAGATCAGAATTCAATGATCGTCAGAAGCTAGACTCAACTGATCAGGATTGCTGACGTCATCAGTATTGCATGGTCATCAGTATTTGATCAAGCGTCAGTATCTTATTGATCATCAGGATTCCTACTCAGACTATGATCAGGATTGATCATCAGAACTTGAAGCTGATCAGGATTCCTACTTCGAGTTATATTTGGAGTCTAGATAAACATGGAAGTTTATTCTATTTGTTCCTGGTTTGTAGAATGCAGCTATCGATTAAAGATATGTTTCTATCTTTGTTATTGATTAGGACTTATCTTGTAATTGATAGAGAAGCTGTGTGCACTATATAAACACAGTCTTGGTTTCGATTTATGAATACATTCGAGAGAGAACATATTCGAATAGAAGCTCTTAAGAACAGAATTTCTTGAGAGAGTTTTTGTAAACTAGCAGCTCTCAAGAACATCAGAATTTCTTGAGAGAGTTTGTAACAGTTTTATATCAGATTTAATAAAGCTGTTATCTTTCTTTTCATATTTGTGATATATACATTAAGAAGTCGATTATCTTACTCTATTGTATTCAACCTCCCTTCTACAATAGATTATTACTGGGCAACAATTGGTATCAGAGCAAACTGATTTAATTCTGAATCAGATACGATCTAAAGATGTCGACAACCAAGTATGAAAGCATGAAGATTCCCATCTTAAAGATATCAGAATATCCTACATGGAGGGTAAAGATGCTGATGTACCTGGAGGCTATGGATCCTGACTACTTGGACAGGATTCGTGATGGACCATATATACCAACAAAGTTCGTAGAACGAACAGATACAGTACCAGAACATTATGTGGTCAAAGCTAAAGCTGAATGGACTCCAGAAGAAAAAGCTCATGTACTCAGGGAACCAAAGATAAAGAATATCTTGCATAATAGCCTTGATGCTGTCATGTCAAACAGAGTGATTGCATGCAAGTCTTCAAAAGAAATCTGGGATACTTTGGAAACTCAGTGCCAGGGATCTGCATCTGTTAAGAAAAACAGAAGGGCTCTTTTGATTCAAGAATATGAACAATTCGATGCAAGACCTGAAGAGAGCCTGACTGATCTATATGATAGATTTCTGACACTATTGAACAGCTTATCCTTAGTTGACAAAGTATATGAAACTGAAGATTCAAACACCAAATTTCTTAGAGCTTTACCTGAAGAATGGGATACTCAGACCTCAATCATTAGACACCAGTATGATCTGAACATTGTGTCTCTTGATGAGATCTATGGGATGCTAAGAACTCATGATCTTGAAGTTCAACAGAGAAAGAACAAGAAAAGCAGCAAGGCAAAGTCAATTGCTTTGAATGTAGAAGCAAAATCAAAAGGGAAAGCTATGGAGGTCTCTAGAAGGAAAGCAAGAGTAGCTGAGTCAGATCCTGACGACTCTTCATCAGATACTGATGGCAATTCTGATGCCAATACTGGTGATGAATCTTCTGATTCAGACATGGAAGAGATGGTTGCCATGATTGTCAGAAACTTCAGAAGGATGAAGTTCAGGAAGAATAGAAGACAAGGCAACTTTCAGAAAAAGATCTTCAAAGCAGACAAAGACAAGTATATCAAAAAGGACAGTAAGGGTAGCAAATTTGACAAGTCAAAGGTTAGATGCTACAAGTGTAATGGTATGGGTCACTTTGCTTCTGAATGCAACAAGACAAAGGCACTCATCACATCAAGCAAGGATTGGATGGACTCTTCCTCAGAATCTGATACTGAGGTAGTCAACTATGCGTTAATGGCCAATGCTGATGTAACTGCTGCTCCTGATGATAAGGTACTAAATACTATCTTTGATTTTGATACTGATAATGCTTCTGAGTTAAGACGTTTTCTAAAGTCATTACATATTAGCTTTAGAAGTCAAACTGCTGAGAATACTAGAATCTTATCTGAGATGTCTGACCTTAGAAAGAGGAATGAGATATTAGAAGCTGAATTTTCTCGTATGCAAGAAGTACAAAATGAATGTGATAATGCTAAACACATGCACTTAGAGATGACATCTAAATGTACTTCCCTTGAAAAAGAACTTGAATATGCTAATGAGAAAATCAGAACCTGGACAGACTCTGGTAGGAAATTTCATGAGATTAATACCTCTAAGAATTGGAAAGAGTGTCTAGGATATAAGTCAGATGAAGATAAGAAATTAGCAGAGAAAATTGTCATTGATGAGACAGTCAGTCCAAAGACCTATAGACATGTTATAGACTCAACCAAATCTAAGATTACTCCTGTTAATTTTGTTTTTGGTAAGGATTCCAATTCTACTTTTGAAAAGGGATCTTCTTCTACTCAAGGAATTAAAATTATAAAGTCTAAACCTGTCATGAACAAAGTCACTAACAATGTAGGTCTATTGTCTCAGAAACAGCTTAAAGATAAAATCTGTGAGGTTGCAGATAAGAAAAAGGGAGCTACTGTTAAGAGAAACAGGAATGGTAAAATTGGGATCAATAAAGAAAATGGTTATAAGTATATCCCAAATGCACCTAGAAATAGTTGTTTTAACTGTGGTAACTCTAATCATCTTGCTATTGATTGTAAAAAGAGTAAGAAGAAAATTGCTGAAATTCCTAAGTCTGATGTTAGGAATAGATCAGTATTTTACAAACCACAGAATTCCTGTTTTCATTGCAGTAGTCTATGGCATTCTATTTATACATGTAAAGAGTATCATGATTTGTATTATAACTTTTATGATCCATTGCCTAAGTTTGAAAGTAGTACAAAGTCTGATAGAACTGAAAATGTCATAGTGAAGCATGCTTTTGTTAATACTGATACTGTCAAAGCAAATCCTGATGGAGTAAATCCTGTCAGGACTGCTAAAGTCAAAAAGTCTTCTGCTGTTAAATTTAATAAAATGCATAAACAAGGAATCCAACAAGTGTGGGTTCCTAAACATTCTGACTAGTGTTTTACTATTCTGATGCAGGGTAAAAGGAAAAATGTGTTAGTCATGGATAGTGGATGTTCTGTGCACATGACTGGAAACAAAGCCCTGTTATCAGAATATGAGGAAAAAGCTGGCCCAACTGTGTCTTATGGAGATGGCAACATTGGACAAACCTTGGGATATGGCAATATAATCATTGGAAATGTCATCATTGAAAAAGTAGCTCTAGTGAAGGGACTAAAACACAACTTGTTGAGTATTAGTCAAATCACTGACAGAGGTTATCATGTCAATTTCTATTCCACACATTGTGAAGTAGTCAGTAAAGCAACAGGAAAGATAGCACTAACTGGCTACAGGCATGGTAACATATATGAAGCCAACATTCTCTCGGACACTGATGGCTCCCCTACATGTTTCATCAGTAAAGCTTCAGTAGATGAAAGTTGGAATTGGCACAAGAAGCTTTCTCATCTCAACTTCAGCAACATCAATGAGTTGGTTAAGAAAGAGTTAGTAAGAGGATTACCTAATGTCTTGTATACACCTGATGGACTCTGTGATGCATGCCAAAAAGCAAAACAAAGAAGGACATCATTCCAGAGTAAATCAGAATCCTCTATTGAAGAACCATATCACATGCTACATCTTGATCTGTTTGGTCCAGTCAACATCATGTCCATCAGTAAGAAAAGGTACACTCTTGTAATTGTTGATGAATATTCTAGATTCACCTGGGTGTATTTTTGCATAGAAAAGATGAAACTCCTGAAGTTCTGTTGGATCATGTGAGAATGATTGAGACAACCACAAAGTACAAAGTCAAGATTCTGAGAAGTGATAATGGTACTGAATTTAAGAATTCAAAGATGGAAGAGTTCTGCAAATACAAAGGAATCATTCAACAATTCTCCGCTCCTGGCACACCTCAGCAAAATGGAGTAGTAGAAAGGAAGAATAGAACTCTTATTGAAGCTGGCAGAACTATGTTGGAAGAAGCTAAATTACCTACATATTTCTGGGCAGAAGCAGTCAACACAGCATGTTATACACAAAATCTCACATTGATAAACAGGCATGGTGTCACTCCTTATCAGTCACTCAAGGAGAAGAAACCAAGTCTGAAGCATTTGCATGTGTTTGGCTGTAAATGTTTTGTTCTCAGAACTCATCCTGAACAGCTAGGGAAATTTGAAACAAAGGCTGATAAAGGAATATTCATAGGTTATCCTACATCAAGAGCCTTCAGAGTTTTTAATTTGAGAACAAGAACTGTCATGGAGTCAATTCATGTATCTTTTGATGATAAGAAGATAACTGGAATCATTGAAGACTCGCATGATAGATTGTTATTTGAAAATGAAGCTTCCAAGGAACCTGAAGAAATTGAATCAGATCCTGTCAATTCATCAGATACTGATGGGTCACCAAATCCTGATGACTCATCAGGTACTGATGGTGCTAATACTGATGATGCAAACAACAGTGATACAACTAGTAGTGCTAATGTTGAGGGGGAGCAACGGCATTCAACTACAAGTTCAGAGTCAACTCAATCATCAGGACAGAATTCTTCAGATACTGATTCAAGTGAAGATCCTGATAACACATCAGGAGGACATAGCAATAATTCAGGGAGAGCTTCAAATCAATCAAATTCTTTCAATCAAGATAACACCAATCCAGGGGGAGCATCTACTTCAAGAAACAATTTGACACCAGCAAGGAAATGGACAAAAGATCATACTCCTGATTTGATAATTGGAGATCCTGATGCAGGTGTTCAAACAAGAAGTGCAACTCAGAATGAATGTCTATACAATAACTTTCTGTCCAAGGAGGAGCCTAAGAAAGTTGAAGATGCACTTAAAGATGCTGATTGGGTTACTGCAATGCAAGAAGAACTGAATGAATTTGAAAGGAATGAAGTCTGGAAACTGGTACCAAGACCAAAGAATAGATCAATTGTTGGTACAAAGTGGATTTTCAAGAACAAGACTGATTCTGATGGAGTAATTATCAGAAATAAAGCTAGGCTAGTTGCAAAGGGGTATTCCCAACAAGAGGGAATTGACTATGATGAAACTTTTGCTCCTGTTGCAAGACTAGAAGCCATCAGGATATTTCTTGCTTATGCAGCACATAAGAAATTCAAGGTTTTTCAGATGGATGTTAAAAGTGCTTTCTTAAATGGTGAACTAGAGGAAGAAGTTTATGTTGAACAACCTCCTGGTTTCATTGATCCTAAATATCCAGATCATGTTTACAGACTGGATAAGGCACTTTATGGACTAAAACAAGCTCCAAGAGCATGGTATGAAACCTTAGCTCAATTCTTACTGGAAAGTGGATTCAAAAGAGGTGCTATTGATAAAACTCTATTTTATTTGAATCATGGTAAGGAGTTGCTGTTAGTTCAGATTTATGTTGATGATATCATTTTTGGGTCAACAAACAATAAGCTGTGTGAAAAGTTTTCCAAGCTTATGCAGTCAAGATATCAAATGAGCATGATGGGAGAAATGAGTTACTTTCTGGGTCTTCAAGTTAAACAGACTGATGAAGGGATTTTTATTAATCAGTCTAAATACACAAGGAATTTACTGACAAGGTTTAACATGCAAGACAGTACTCCTGCTTCAACTCCCATAGCTACAGCTACCAAACTTGATCCTGATCAAGGTGAAGAGGTAGATGTAACTCACTACAGAGGAATGATTGGCTCTTTATTGTATCTCACTGCCAGTAGACCAGATATCATGTTTGCAACCTGTCTATGTGCAAGATTTCAAGCAAAACCTAGAGAACCACATCTGATTGCAGTCAAAAGAATTTTCAGATATCTCAAAGGCACTCCTTCACTTGGCCTTTGGTATGCAAGGGAATCAGATTTTGGGTTGTGTGGTTATTCAGATGCTGATTTTGCAGGATGCAGAATAGATAGGAAAAGTACTTCAGGAAGTTGTCAGTTTTTGGGTGGAAGACTAGTTTCATGGTTCAGTAAAAAGCAAAAATCTATTTCCACTTCAACTGCAGAAGCTGAGTACATTGCTGCAGGAAGCTGTTGTGCTCAGATAATGTGGATGAGAAATCAGTTGTTAGATTATGGCCTGTCATACTCAAAAATCCCTATTTATTGTGATAACCAAAGTGCTATTGCAATGACAGGAAATCCAGTTCAGCATTCTCTTACTAAACACATCAGTATCAGATATCACTTTATAAGAGAACAGGTTCTGGAAGTAACAATTGAACTTCACTTTGTTCCTACTGATCAACAACTAGCTGATATATTCACCAAGCCACTGCCTGAAGCTACTTTCAATAAGTTGGTGAATGAACTTGGAATGATGAATTTTGAGAATTTCTGAGGAAAAGCTACAGAGAGGAAATCCTGATAACCGTCAAATCCTGATGGTTATTCAGAAAGGTATGTATCTTTGATCAAATCCTGATAGGACTCAATCCTGACAAGAAGTCAACTGGTCAAATCCTGATGCTTAGATGATTGAAGCTGGTATGAAAACCAGAGGTTCTATGCTAATTTGTCATCAACACTCCTGGTAAACTCTGGACAATTAGATTATTACTTAGTCTTTGATTAAGTTTTCAGTCTTAATTATCAATCTCAATTTCATTATTATCAGAGTTTATTATTTATCATCTCTATATCACTATGAGTGTTACTAACAAATTTTGCAGGCAAAATATTTTGTGCGGAAATGCTTTTATTCCTGATGAGGTTAGGTTTTTCTTACATCAGAAAATGCCTACTCGTTATGGACTACTTTCTAATGCTATGAGGCAAGGCCCAACCCACCTTGTTCCTGACACAAGCATGCAACCTAAACAGTCTAAACAGTTAACAACCACCTCTACTGTCTCTCAAAAGACTTTAGTTGTAAAATCAAAGAAATCAGCTAGAACTGATGTGTCTGGACGGCAATCAGGTTCAAAGGATTTTTTGTAATAACCCAAATTTTTGGTAAAATTTAAAACTTTTCTTATTATGGTTAAGTGCATCAGTGAATAGTGATATTGGTGGATGAATAGTGATTTTGAGGGTTAAGAAAATTTTTCATGCCACCTATGTACGAGACGTAATGTGGATATTCCGAAGTCATATTAGTGATCTACGGAGTAAATAAGTGAATGCAAAGACGATCAGAATTCAGAAATTCCAAATTTTATTTTGGTGTAATATTCGACCGGGCAGCGAATTATATATTATTATATTCAAGAAATGAGATATTAAAATTGGGGATTTGAGGATTTAATATTTTGGAATTTTATTATATTATTAAAGTCGATTTAAGGATTCGATTGTTGAAGTGAATAGTTACTATTCACTGCGAAAATCGCGTAGAGTTTTATTCGCTCTTTAGGAAATATTTCGAATCGTTTCAAGAGGAACAAGGCAACATTTACAGGATTAAATATAGACATGGAAGTAACATGTAACAAGATTAATTCGAGGGATGCAACATTTGGATCATCCATGTGAAAGGAAAGCGAACCAGTAAAGCTACTTTAACCAAACACATGCATGTGCGACATGTGTCCCTGCTTTGCCACCATGATACTCCATGGCTTGACACGTGTCCTGATGACAAGGACAAGGTGATGACTCACCCCCTCTTTAACCACAAAATATCAGCATCCTTATCAATTGACCAAGACAAAGAAAAGCAAAAAGAAGAGGAAGAACTCTCCCCCCCCCCATTTTTCTGCCCAGCAGGAGCATCAAGGAAAGAAAAAATTCATATCTCCACTTCTATCCATCCATAAATCACCAAATTTTAACCATAGCTTCTCCACTCCATGGGCAACGTTCTTTCAAAATTTCATGGCCAACAAAGGAGTGTAGCCTAGTCAAATTCTTTCCCCAAGTCGGAGAACCGAAACTGTCCTGCTTTTTCCAGTTTCGACCACTCACCTTAGAAAGCCAATAAGTCGAGCTTCAAGCATCCCCTGGTGATTAGATAGGACTCAAAAGAAATCCCTTTAAGAGTATAAGGTGTGGTAAAAATTTGAGAACCAAACTCTGGGTTGTCGATTTTATATGGATTTTACAAAGTGATGATGAATAGTAACTTTTCATGATTCTTGATTTTGTTTCTTAAGGATTAAGCTTGATAAGGTTTGTTCAAAGCTCAAGGAAGGATTATAAACCATTGTTAGCGTATATGAAGCATCAAGGAAGGTATAAAAACCTCTGCCCCTTTTTGTTTTTATGAATTTTGAAGTGGTTTTGATGTTCATGTGAGTTAAGATCATGATTAAGTGATTTAGTGATTGTTTGGCTTTGTTTAAATATGTAAAATGATGGGTGTTGGATTTGAGCCTTACCGCTGATCTTAGAGGTGTATGATGGTTGTTTGTTGAGGTTGTGGATGTATGGTATGCCCGGTGTGGCTTGGTTATGTTGTGACAAAATTGGATTATTCGATTTTAAGCCGTCGTAATGCCCGATTTTCGGTAACTCTATAAACTGCCTATAATCCGAACGCTTAACTGCCTCTTTTGGTTCAATGATAAACCTGAGTGTGTAGAGCCTTGTTTCTAGTTTACGTGAGCGCAAGAATCATGTCGTTACGATTTACGGTTTAAGAGAAAAGTGAGTTTTAGTAAACGCCGTTCGGGGGAACAACCCTTCTCTGGTCAGCCACTTTGAGGCTATATTTGGACCACTTAGAAGCCATATTAAAATGTGAAACTTTGAGGAATAATACTAGAGACAGTTAGGAAGGCTCACGAAAACGATTCGGATTAAAAAGATTATTTTACGATTTTATAAAAATGTTTTAGTCGAGGTCGCGCAAGTGAAAACCACTGAAAACGAGACTTAGAAACCAAGGTTCTAAATGGTTAAGTATAACTTGGATTTGAGAATGGATTTCGAACCAAATTTATGATATAAGAATTTGAAGAATAACATGGACTTAGTGTGGCGCTAGAGCGAGCAAGTAATGCCTTGGTTGTGTTTCGCTTACGTGTTTAAGCATTAATTTATAAGTGGTTTATCGAGGGGATTAACCGTGTGTTTTCGTTTGACTTTGTCTAGATTGTCCGGCATCGTCGCGAACCCCTATCACTTCTCGAGCATCAGGCAAGTTTTCTAAACTTGTACTTTTAAAGTATTAATTATAATACTGCTTTTTCCATGTATAAAGTTGTACAGTTTTGCGACACATCTTATTTCCTGTTGAAATAAAAATTTGACCTTTTGATTATATATGATCTTCTGAGTTAAGTATATATAACCGGTATACCTTGTAGCTCTAGAGATAAGAGCATACTTCTTGTTTTCGACTCTAGACCGGGAGTCGATATTTTGTTATATAGATAGTCGTGGAAACCCGGAGGGATTCTAGCGGCAGAGTACTATTCATCTTGAGGAATATTATTATTAACCATTATTTATGTTCCGGAAAGTATTTATTACTTGGAAATGATTTGATTATGGGCTTCTAAGCTAGATATGGGATATTAGTTAGAAGCCAGGTTGTATAAAGGCCCTAGGTTAAGGGCGTAAGATATTCCTTTAGATCAGAAATAATTATATTTTCTGTATATACATTAAAGGTTATTTTCCGATAAAGATATCGGGTACTGTTATTTGAGGATTTACTATTTACATTATTTATGAATATTCATTTGAGGATTATTGACTTAAAGTATATTATTTATGAATATTCATTTGAGGATTATTGACTTGAAGTATATTATTTATGAATATTCATTTGAGGATTATTGACTTGAAGTATATTATTTATGAATATTCATTTGGGGATTATTGACTTGAAGTATATTATTGTGAATATCCATTTAAGGATCATTTACTTAATGAATATTATTTTATTATTCATTCAAAGTTTATTTATTTAATTATTTATTATTCATTCAAGGTTTAATTATTGAATATTTATTTATTCATAGAGGATTATGTTTGAATAATCATTTATTTGAGGAAATTTCTTCAATACATATTTCCTTATTAATTATTAAATATCTTTTAGTGATTTAAAAATCATATTATTTGTTTAAAAGCATTAGAGGTCTTTGAGAATTATATTTTTTTATATTCTTGACCTTTAATAATATTTCCGAGAATTATAAAGATTCCCCAATATTATTCCCGATCATTATCACCTCACTTGAGCCATCTAAATGCTTTCGTACATATTGAGAATTGAAAATCCAGAGTTGGGAGAAAATCTTGTTTCCTTCCTTTGTTTATATAAGAGATATTATTTTGGGATTATAGCCCTACTACTAAGGGTTCCCCTTTCACAAAAAGAGTAAAAAAATTCAATCTCGATTTCATGAAGACTATTTGTCGCTCAACCTGAGTTTCCGGCTATAGGCCAGTATGTACTTATGGGTTAGCTTCCCATTGTTCGGGAGTAACCAGGGATTGTGAAAGTCCGGCTAAAAGCCAATATGGGTTAATGGGTTAACTTCCGATTGATTCTGGGAGTAACCAAAGGATCCCAGTGCGATCTTTGAACGGGCATTTGCCCGGGGAACTAGAATTTGGCCCAACTTGCGCCAGAATGATTGCGGATGGAGCTTTCATTCAGGATGATTGCGGATGGAGCTTTCATCCAAGGTAATTGCGGATCGAGCTTTTACCTGAGGGTAATTACGGATGGAGTTTTTATCCTTCTACTAGTAGAGAAGACCCGCGGTGGACCTGGAAGCGGCGACTGATCATCGTCGATCCACGTCTGGAATTATTGAAATCTCAATACAGAGTTCAAATGAAATTTCTCCTACATACGGAGTTCAGTGTTCTCATCTGACAGTATCTTGAACTGCTGAGTGTTATAGTATCCACAACTGCTGAGTGCTACGTCATTGGAGCAGGGTGTCAGCATCCAAATTCCTATCATATCCCGATTAGGGAAAATATTCGAGCTTTCAGTAAAGG
This sequence comes from Heracleum sosnowskyi, assembly GCA_030848705.1. Taxonomy (NCBI): domain Eukaryota; kingdom Viridiplantae; phylum Streptophyta; class Magnoliopsida; order Apiales; family Apiaceae; genus Heracleum; species Heracleum sosnowskyi. The sequence continues at coordinate 79,973,767 of CM061242.1, forward strand.
ATACTTATCTTGATAAATTGCTACGGCAAGTATGAATTTCACTTATCTTTCGTATAAAGACGATAATTGATATTTGAAGTACTGTTGTGGTATATATTCCGATAAGGAAATAATTTCAGTATGGAGATATTATGACAATTATTGTCTTATACCCGCTTTATTTCTGGGTTGAATTAAAGGCAGAATTATGCCATACTTTCATTACCTTGCTGAGCTATCGCTCACTCTTGCTATTATTTTATATATATTATATAGCAGCGAAGCAGGATGCCTATGGGACGGCACATACCTCTCAAGGCGCTCCCATAAACAGTTTCTAGTAGTGATCCCGGGAGTAGTACGAACCGATCGAATCAGGCTACGGTTTTGGTATTCAACTTATGTATAGACATGAATGGTATTAGAGGATTGTGAGCATCAGAAGGCTAAGCTGGTAATGTACCAATACTTAGAAATTGTATCAGTAACAGATTCAAAAGACATTTGGGTATTGTAATAAAAGTTATTTATTCTGCAGTTGTTGTATTGTGTCGTTTCTGGGACTCTAACCTGTGTGTGTGTGTGTGTGAGACATATGTTGTGGGGTCATGAGCAGGTGAATTATGAATGGTGTGAGTAATACAGGTAAGGCAAGGAGTACATGGGTTGTGACAACCCTAAATCCCTGACCCCGGATTTGGGGCTGTTACATTTTTCCTCTACACCACTCACTAAAAAGAAGATACAAGGGGGTGTACAAGGGGTCCTGGTGAAGAAAGCTGATAAGGTTGTTAAGAATGTTCCTGTGAAAAGGAAGTTAAGGTTGATTGATGAAAGTGATTCAGAGGATGACTTACCTATATCCTCTGTGATGAATGTGAACAAGGAAGTTGCTGATACTGCTACTAAAGCTGTGGTACCTTCATCAAAACCACAAAAGACAAGGAAATTATCAAAGAGCAGGTATCATATTCCTTTGACAGTGCAAATGAAGGATACTGATATTCAGACATCAAATCCTGATGAGTCATCTACTCCTGATGCTCTAGCAAATCCTGATGTTAGTATTCCTGATGCAACAACAAAAGTTGTCTCTATATCAGACTCTCCAGCCTCTCCATCTCAGATTAAAGAAATTTCTTGGGAGAAGGTTTCTACAACTGCTTCCTTGGTTGGTCTTACACCTACATCAAAGAAAAAGAGGAATGCAGAAGAGTTAGTCTATCAGAGACAGAAGAAGCTGAAAGGATCAAGCCCACAAGAACCTGACTTTCAGAGTAATTCAGCAGCTACTGTTGATCCTGCCACACAAGAACCACTCAATCAAAGTTTGGGTGAAGGCTTAGCTAGTGGAATGGTCACACAAGAACCATTTTCTCAAAGGGAGAATGAAGACATCAACATTCCAGCTACACAAGAACCATCTTCTCAAAGTGAAGATGCAGGCAAAGCTACAGCTTCTGTTGAAAGATTGGTCGAGAACATTGTCAATGAGGGAAGCACACAAGAACCTTTAACTCAAAGTGTTGAAGAAGCTTCTGAACCTCAAGCTCCACAAGAACCATTGGTAGCAAATACTGATGCACGCATATCAAATCCTGACGATGTTCATCCTGACGCTAGTGGTGCTCCTGATAATGAACCTATTTTGATACAGCCACTTCGTTCAAGACCAATGGATCATCCTATCTCAGAATTACAGGATAAAATGAAAGGTATTGCAATTCCTGATCCTGATCTATCTCATGGTTCTGATGATGATAATTCTGATGATGATAGTGATGATGATAATGAGAATCGAAAAGAGAAGGAACAGATTGCTACAGCACTCAAAATTAGTCTTGGAACTAATTTTGGTTCATCAAGTACATATATGACTAGCAATGCTTTCACTGGGAAAGATCAGAGACAAGATTTTTCTACTCCTTCCTTTGATCCTGCAGAGGCATTTAGACAGAATGAATGGAACAATTCATGGCACCAATCTGATGAATCTATCAGTTTTTCTTCTGCTATTGAACATGCCTATAATGCAGTGAAGTCTATAGAGAATCAAGACTTGAAGAATCATCTGAAGGCTACAACTCTGTTATCCAAGAGCCTGAAAAGTGAGATTGATTCTATCAAGGGTTCAACTGAAAAAGTGAGGACTGATATCTTTAATAATTTTACAAAGGTGCCTACTACTTTACAACTAAGGGTAGTGGAATCCCAAGTGAAATATGTTGTTTCAGAACAAACCTCAATCAATCAAAGAATTGATTCTCTGGATACTAAGGTAACTGAAATTCAAGCCTCTCTTTCCTTAATTTTGCAATTATTGTCAAATCCTGATGTCAAAAAGGGGGAGAAGGTTATTCAGACAAAATGTACACTTGATCTAGTATTAAGAAATAATGATGATGATACTGGAGATGATGGTGGTGACAAAGTGAAACAAGGAGAAACCTCTGATGCTGTTGTTATGAAGTCTACAATTCAAACTTCTCAAAGTCAAACAACGCAGTCAACTCATGTTTCTGATTCTGGAGTTAAGACAGTAAGAACATTGGTGCAATCTCAGATCCTGACGGAAGATCAAATCCTGACACCTGGTCATGGACACATTCTTGCTACAATTCCTGAAGGTGATGAAGATGTAATTATTGATAATCCTGAAGATGCATCAAATTTATTCCAGAAGTTTTCTACAAAAGACGGTAGAATTGTTACTCTATATCACACTGATAAAAGAGTTCAACAATTATATGCAAGAAAAGCACTCTCTACAGCAAGTGAAGAATATCCAGATCTCTCACATGAGGAATTCTTGAGACTACAAAGAGAGACAATGGAAAGCTATACTGCTCCTGCTAGAGGTAGAGGAAGCAGAGGTAGGAGAGGTGCTAGAAGAAGTAAAAGAGGTTCTTCAACTCAAACAGTACCTAGACAGACAAGGTCTAGAGGGTTAAGAATTGAAGAAATTCCTGAAGCTTCACAAAATCTAATAGATCCTGTTATCAAGGATATCATGGAGAAAGAAGACAAGGAATTTGTTGAAAAAGAACCTGAATTGAGAAGAAAATCAAGTAAATCAACTCTCAGCAATACAAATCAAATTGAAGATTCTAATCCTGACAATATTCAAGATCCTGATGAATCTGAAATTTTGCAAGAGGTTGATTTGATAATCTTATCTACTGTTGTTGATTGTCACAACAAAGAAGTAGATGAAGAAGAAGAAGCCAGAAGAAGAGATATTACAAAAAGAACATATGAAGATTTCAATCTCTATCTACAAAGGCTTAAAGTTTCAAATGAAAGACAATGGAGAAATACAAGCAGGCAAGAATCTTTACTTGAAAGAAGCTACACTCATGAAAAGGAGAAAGACAAGAAGTGGGAACACATAAGTACACTGAAGTGTGATACACCTATCAATTTTCAGACTGGTGGAATTATTACAAGTGCTTCAAGTGTTGTTGATTTGTCTGTTATGGCTAGATCAAAAACACTCTGGTTAAAGATGTTTTCGAATCTGAAGCAAATGTCAAGTTACACAAGAGGAGGTATTGGACACAGGGATGCTGAATTTCTAAACATGACTTATGTTGATCCTTACTCCTTAACTGAAATTGGAGGTACTTTAACTTCTGAAAACCTGAACAATTTATTAGCTGTTGATATAGTTATAGATTGTCATGATGGTTTTGAAAAGAAAGAAAAGCTTCTATACTTCATGAAAGATGGTAGTGTGAAGATTCTATCTATTCAAGATCTGCTGATGAAAACTACACAGGAACTGAAATATGTTCACTATCTGTTAAGATGGAAGAACCAAGTGTACAAAGTATGGGCTGACATGATTTTGTCAACTATAAGAAGAAGACTGGATGGAAACAGTAATTTCGATGGTAATTATATTCCCATGTACTTAAATCAAAGAGGTCAGGATGTGGAAATGCAAAGAGGTACTGCTGTTAAAGAAGTAACTTTTGGTATGACCCAACTTTCTCTCAATCCTGATGGGAAGGAAATTGCTTATCTTTTGCTTGAAGAGCACAGTCTACAGAAAAGCTCCATACAGAATCTCAGAGCAGCTATCTACCAGATTAATGAGGAAGATGAAGAACTCAGAAATCTTAAGGAAAGACTGATTCAAATTCTTGAAGAAAAAGAAGAAAGTTTATTATCCAACTTCTTGAAGATGAATCTGTTCTATCAAAAAGCTTAAACAGATAAGTTGTTTCTGAAGATACTCGTACATTTTGATACATGTTTTTGACATCATTGAATATTTGGAATCTATACTTTATTTCACAAAGTATGAGATTGGGGGAGATTGTTAGATCAGAATTCAATGATCGTCAGAAGCTAGACTCAACTGATCAGGATTGCTGACGTCATCAGTATTGCATGGTCATCAGTATTTGATCAAGCGTCAGTATCTTATTGATCATCAGGATTCCTACTCAGACTATGATCAGGATTGATCATCAGAACTTGAAGCTGATCAGGATTCCTACTTCGAGTTATATTTGGAGTCTAGATAAACATGGAAATTTATTCTATTTGTTCCTGGTTTGTAGAATGCAGCTATCGATTAAAGATATGTTTCTATCTTTGTTATTGATTAGGACTTATCTTGTAATTGATAGAGAAGCTGTGTGCACTATATAAACACAGTCTTGGTTTCGATTTATGAATACATTCGAGAGAGAACATAATCGAATAGAAGCTCTTAAGAACAGAATTTCTTGAGAGAGTTTTTGTAAACTAGCAGCTCTCAAGAACATCAGAATTTCTTGAGAGAGTTTGTAACAGTTTTATATCAGATTTAATAAAGCTGTTATCTTTCTTTTCATATTTGTGATATATACATTAAGAAGTCGATTATCTTACTCTATTGTATTCAACCCCCCTTCTACAATAGATTATTACTGGGCAACACTCCTGCTTGCTTAGACTTTACGAGCATATCGTCTACATAAACCTTCATTGTTTTCCCAATCTGATCCTTAAACATCATGTTGACCAGCCTTTGATACGTAGCTCCGGCATTAATCAAGCGAAAAGGCATTCCTATGTAACAATAGAGCCCCATATCAGTGATGAAGAAGGTATATACTTGATCGGGCTCGTACATAGGGATCTGGTTATATCCCGAATAAGCATCCATGAAGCTGAGAAGATCATGTCCCGTCGTAGCATCTACCATTTGATCAATTCTAGGAAGGGGAAAGATATCCTTTGGGCAGGCCTTGTTCAAATCTTTGAAGTCTATACAGACTCTCCACTTTCCATTAGGTTTCTTCACCAACACCGGGTTTGCTAGCCAATTAGGATAAAATGCTTCCCTGACCAAACCAACCTGCATAAGTCGGTCAACCTCTTCCTTCAAATCTATTGCTCTTTCCCCACTGATTGCACGTCTCTTTTGTCTAAAGCCTTTTTTCCGTAGGGGATCAACATTCAGTTTGTGACACATTACTTCCGGAATAATCCCAACCATGTCTGCATGGCTCCAAGCAAATACATCCAAATTCTGCCTCATGAATTCGATCAACCTCGCCCTTAGGCTGGGCTCAAGCCTAGCCCCTATCTGAAGCACCTTCGAGGAATCTGTATCATCCATTAGAATTGAGAGTGTATCCTCTACCGGTCCCATCTTATCATTTTCAGGAAAACGCGGATCTAAGTCTATTTCGACATCATTTGTCCCACTTGATTCCCCAATCTCTTGGATAGACACAACTTCGCCCAAGGTAGGTGACTGGGAGGGCCATGCTTGCGGAAGAACCTCCGGAAATTCTATGAAAGGTTCCACCTTATCTTCCATGATGATCTTACATTTCCTCGCTTGGAGATTACGTTGGTCCTCTTCTTCATCACTAGCATCTTCCACAATTCCTTCATAAAACTGATTTGGTGGTGGAGCTTCGATCATCAACACCTTGTCCCTTAACTGTCGAGGTATAGGGATAGCCTTACCCTCCACAACAACATCGCTTCCAGGAGAATTATGTTTCCCATAAATCATATCAACAGTTCCACTTACCGGTGGAGGTGCTTCCAAAAAGAAAATAGGAGTCCCAACCCTTGCCAAAACTTCATACTCTTTCAACCTCTCCTCTTCTGGAAACTCGATTGTGTAAACCATATGTGTAACAGCATATGGGGGACTAAAAGAATCCCGAGTTTCTTGTGCATTTTCTTCCTTGAAGTCTGGCATATTGGAATCATCTTCTAACCCTCTTCTTCCCTTGTAAGAAGACTTGATCATTCTGCTATAATAGTCCCGAGAATCATACTGACATCCTTTGATGCAACCTACACCATTTGGGGCTGGGAACTTCATGGATAGATGATAAAATGAAGTGACTATCCACATTTCTTTCAACACTGGCCGCCCTAAAAGTGCATTATAATACGTTGGTTGATCAATAACCAAGAACTCAACTACTTGAGTAGCAGAAAGAAGGCATTCTCCTAGAGTGAGCGGCAATTTAATTGTTCCCTTTACACGAACAGAATCTCCTGTAAAACCATAGATGTGAGTAGTCCCTTTAGTCATCTCCTTGTCTAATAATCCCATCTTCTGGTAAGTTCAGTAATACAGGATGTTCACCGAACTTCCGTTATCAACAAATACACGATGAACGTTCCTAGGCCCAATCCTGACATTTACCACCAAAGCATCGCTATGAAGGTGATGTACCCACTTAGCATCTTTTTCAGAAAAAATTATTTGAATATCCTCCCCCTTGAAGAGCTTAGGAGGCCTTTCGGACAGATGATTGACGTTGGTAAAAGGCAGGTGTTGAGCTTCTCGAACATATCTCTCCCTTGTTTTTCTTCCATTCCCTTCAATATGAGGTCCTCCAAAGATAGAGTGTATACTTGCCTCTCGTACGAACACAGGTTTCTCTGGAATCTTACATTCGGTAGAACCTTCAAGTGCCTCGGTTGTCTTGATTGGAGCCTCCTCCTTATATTTCTTTACTTTCCGGACCACCCATTCAGTAAGCTTGCCTTCCTTTATCAGTTTTTCAATTTCTTCTTTCAATTGTCTATAAGCATGAGTGTAGTGCCCCTGAGACTCATGATATGCGCAATATTTTCCCTTATCTCTCATAGCAGCTCTTGACAAGGGTGCGGGCTTCTTGTATAGGCCTTGATCCTTGGTAATCTCATAGATATAATCTATGGAAGATGTGAGGGGAGTGTAATAGTTACGGGGTACTGTCTGGTTTCCCTGTCGATACGGAGGCGGGGGTGGACAACTTGGAGGGCTAGGTGATCTGGATCTGGTGAATCTATCTTTTCCTTTGTTCCCCTTTGGGCTAAGGGACTTTGAACAGGAAGGTCCACTAGTCTCCACTAGATTCACATCTCCCCTACCATTCTTATTTTCTGTTTTAGGGCTAGGAGACCTCTCCTTCCGTTTACCTCGGCGAGGTGTATCTCCATAATCATTCCTCTCGTTTGAAAGGTTCAGCCTGAAGATACAAAGCTGCCAAGATTGAGGGTTCCTCCCGTTGTAGATTTTTCCAGAAATCGGTTCCCATGCGAACCCCAACAATCAAGAAATTCTTAATGGTTTCATCGGACGCCCCACGAATGGTAGGAACCTCTGCATTGAAACGTTTGAAGTATTCTTGGAGAATCTCTCCATCTCGTTGTTTGATGTTAGCTAGAGTTGTAACAGGTGGAGCATAATGAATGGAAGACTGAAACTGAATTAAAAACATCTTACGCATCTGTTCCCGAGAAGTGATTGACGCAGGTCCAAGCTTTTGAAACCACTGATGAGCATTTCCCCTTGGAGTTGAAGCAAAAAGCCTACACTTTGTTAAATCCTCTACTTGATAGAGTTCTATCTCAGTATTAAACCTACCAATATACTCTGCAGGGTCTGTACTTCCGTTAAAACGAAGATCTCATGTACCTCTGAATGTCGGTGGGAGAGGGGCTTCTCGTACAGCAGCAGAAAAAGGAGAAGGTGTTGCATCAGGGATAGCGCCTCACTGACCTTCTGACTGAGCAATGAGCCTTCATAATTCATTCATATTGATACCTTCAAAGCCCGGAACTGTCTGAGCCCCACCTTCTAGGTCTGCATGAGGTATAGGTTCCTGTTGAAAAGGATTTGGCATTATTGGGTAAGGGTTATGTCCTTGCTGAGGTGTAGGGACCCTTCACTACAAGAAAAGTGTTAATAGACATCAGTGATTAGACAACGGTCACTAATGTCACTGATGTAAAAAGAGTATACAACATCGATCTTTTTAAAACCGATGTCTTTGTGGTTTTAGGACATCGCTTGTTAGTACAACTGATATCTAAGATAAGCTTTAAAAAAAATTGACTCGCGCCTCTCCGTATTTTTCCCCGTTAATATGTATTTCCCCTTCTTTTAAAATGTTCCCCCTTCTTATAAAATATTTCCCCCTTAGTCAAATTTTGATTTCCCCCATAGTGACAAAAACATTCCCTCCACACAAATAAACAATAATTGAAAACATAAAATATAAAATCAAAATAGATGAAAATAACCCCCTCTCTCAATCTCTCACTCTCTCGACTCACACACTCACCCCCTCTCTCAAGAACCCTAAATCTCACCCTTCTCTCTCTCTCTCTCTCCCTCTCTCTCTCCCTCTTTCTCTCTCTCACTTGCTATAATCTCACCATACTCTCTCTTTGTATACTAAAACCCTCTCTTTCTCGAAGCTCAAAGATGTAAAATCAATTCGATAGCAGATTGTTCGGCGTCAATCGAAGCTACGAAACTGTAATCTCAATTCAATTTGTTTGAAGCTCGAATTTGTAAGTGCCTAAACTTGCATTTGTTTTCAATTAGTTTGATTTAGTTTTCAATTGGAAAATTTTGAGCTAGAAACCCTAATTTGCCTATTAAGTTAACACGTACTAGTGACATGCAGGGGGTTTCTCGGTATTGGACTCTGCCTATTAAAAAATTCATAAAAGAGCTCTCTCAAGCTGAATCTGAGAAAGACTCTAAGCTTAAAAGCATTTTACAAAGGTTGATAATACGATTCTGTGAGCATCATGATAAATGGAGACAATTGGTATCTACTACTGCAGGTATCTGTGCCTTTTATTCCGAGTATGGAGTTAGAGTAATCTTATGTGTTGCTAATAATGCAAATACTTAATTTTGTACAAACTATTCTTATTTGTGGAAGGAATGTTGCTCCTGTTCATGCTTTAGTTGAAAAGGAGAAAATCATCATATTAGTTTCTCCTTTGTCCTTGATCCAGTTCTTGGCATGTTTCTATGTAATGCATAATATATTATCCCACTTGCTCTCTCCATTACAGAAGACACCTGTCTAGCTGCAGTAAATTAGATAACTTGTATTTTAGTAGCTGATGTAGTGGAAATTGGTTTTTACATTTTTCAGAACTTGATGTGTTGATAAGTTTGGCAATTGCAAGTGATTACTATGAAGGACCGACGTGTCAGCCTACTATCTCTGGGTTATCTAATTTGGATGAAGTGCCACACCTTCCTGCTAGAAGTTTAGGATATCCTGTTCTAAGAAGTGATTCTCTAGGCAAGGGTACCTTTGTCTCAAATGATGTAAATATCGGAGGTCCTGATTGGGCGAGCTTCATCCAGCTAACTGGTCCAAACATGGGCGGGAAATCAACTTTCCTACGTCAAGTCTGCCTGGCAGTAATATTAGCCCAAGTTAGTTTTTTGTCTAGTGGTTAAGTTTCATTTTAAGAGTTTATTTGTATATTCACTTTATTCATTTCCCAGGTTGGAGCATATGTCCCTGCAGAAAGCTTTAATATGTCACCTGTTGATTGCATTTTTGTTCGGATGGGTGCAAAAGATCACATAGTGGCTGGCCAAAGTACATTCATAATACATTTTCTATATTTATATGAAAAGAGTTTGTATCATATCTATATCTGCATGTTGGGATACTAAAATTGGTAGTAATGTTTCCCCAGTTGGCACCAATGTGGGAGATATAGGATTATGGGAGGTTGGTTCCAGAGAGAGGCTTGTTCTTAAGAACTTTAAAGTCTGGGATCTCAGTGCTTGTTCAGTGCCTTTGCAGGTCCCTCTTTTTTCTGATTAGTAATATATGGCATTATTTGGGATTTGTCGTCTGGAGTAAAGCTTTGGCCACTATAACATCTGAAAAATTATTTATGCTGATAAACCTATTGCAGGCCGCTTTAGTTAAAGATCCTGGCGTCTCTGTTAACCGCGTGATTTGGAGCCCAGATGGTTCATTGTTTGGTATGTTATGTTTTTAAGTGTAAGTTATTAGTACTAACAAAGTTGAGGATTCAGTGTGTTTTCTGGAGGTAGTGTGACATCCTTGTCCACAACTCGCTTAACCTTTTCCTAATCCTACATTGTATTCTTCTCAGTGCCAGTAGGTAATACTCGTTTCTTTTTCAATAGATTGATGCTCATATTGGTGGAGTAAATGATCTTGCATTCTCTCATCCCAATAAGCAACTCTGTGTGATAACCTGTGGGGATGACAAGACCATTAAGGTTGGTTTAGCACAAAACATATCTACCCTGTTACTCACCAGATAAAAGTATCAGTAGTATAGGTCCTGTTATATACTTCTGATTTCAGGTTTGGGATGCTACAACTGGGGCAAAACAAAATTAGTTAGACAGGATGATACTACAAGTTTTCGGTGAAACTCTCAGGGTTTATCAACAAAATTAGTTCTCTGTTGTTCAGCTCTTACCATTGCAGAGAAGGTACATAAGTCGTGATTAAATTACTTCCAATGTTGGAATTTTGTTTACGTTAAATAATTAGTTTTTTATTTTTTGCACATTGTAGTGATTGAACAAGATTCGAAGGTCTTACAATGAGATTGAGCTTGATGAGGTGCGTATTGAGGCTCTCAAGTTTATCCAGGATCGTATTTTCCATTGGCTTTGACAAGATCAAGTTTGTTGTTGGATGTACCTTTGACTATTAGTATCTGATGGTTCTGTAACTTTCTAGGAGTTTGGTTGTTTTGGTGGATTGTAGCTTATGGTAAACAATTTTGTTGGTTTTGTGGATTATAGATTAATTTGGATTATGGTAGGGATGATGTTTTGAATTAAAGTGTGAATGTTTGGATTATGTTTGTTTGAATGACAATGTATAAATGTTTGGTATAAATGTTGTCAATGACAAATTGGGTAAATATGGTTATTTTTGTTTTTCTGGGCATGATCAGTTTTTATGGTTTCTATTTGTAACAATATAGAAAACAACATCAGTTTCAGATGTAAAACATATAAAAAATCGATGTATAATAGAAACACATACATCATTAATGTAGTACAAAACCGATTTCTAATAACTACTTGGACAACAAAGTTTAATTCAAAAGCGATGTCTAATGACACATTACACATCAGTTCCTTGACAAGTACCGATGTTCATAATTCATTAGACATCATTTTGTTGCCAAACAATGATGTCTATGTCGAATTATATTATGTGTGCCATATGTTTAATGGAATCTAATACTGGTAATATAATAATATAAAAGTTTGGCTCATGCAATTTTAGCAAAAAAAACTAGACATAAACATCATAAATGTACTTTTTACTGATGTCTAAACGCTTTCTAGACATCGGTAAAAAACCGATGTCTAAGAGAGGGGCTTTTAACATCACCGACAAAGACATCGGTCAAAAAAAACACAGACATCGGCCAGAAACCGATGTCTATTAGCTTTTTTCTAGTAGTGCTTTGCGGATAAGGAAATCCTCGCTGGGGTATAGGCTCTGTTTGTTGCTGCATAGGCTCCCCTTGAAGATGAATAGGTCTTTGAGGAGTAGGCTCCCTCCGCTGATAGGTTGGTCCTCGTGGTGTAGCCTCCCTCTGCTGATAGGTTTGTTCTCGTGGTGTAGGCCCCCTCTGCTGATTAAACTGATGCAGACCACTGCCATGATTAATGTGATGTCCACCTTGGTTGTTCTAAAACAAAACTATATCTCTGTTAATATCTTCTTCCATTCTTTCATACGATGGCCCGCGTTCACCTACCCTCCTTTGATTAAAAGCTTGTTCTTCTTGAGGACGAGGTCTCCTGGCGTCCTCAATTCCTTGACTCGCATGCCCACCCCTGTAGATAGGTTGGACCGGGTTTATTGTCACAACATCATCATCTGATTGGGAATTCCTATCACGATCGCTCTCTTGGTTACCAGTCCTCACCCACGGTGGGGAGCGTCGCCCTCCTCCAGATCTTCACTGATCTATTCCTCGATAGATCTCCATCCTCCTACGTGGATCTTCAGGTGAGATTGGTCTAGAGCGTCGTCCATGCTGATCATAAGGTTCGATTCTCAGATCACTTGGACCCTGATTTCTCGGGGTAGGGGGTCTCAAAGGATGACCGGAACGATCGGGGGGGGGGGGGGGGGGGGTGGGAACTCCACGTATGGCTCATCAGAGGTTAACACCCTAGGGGTCACAGCTTGGAATCTTCGATTCTGACGAGTTTCGTCAACCGTACGAATCTCTCTTTCAGGAGGGAGATCCCTTCTTGAAGCCCCTCTACGGCCAGTGACAGGTTCTTTCCCGAAGCGATGGGATCTTTCAGTTGCATATTGACGTCGACTGTTGGCAATTGGGGGGCGTCTATCCCTGATAGAGGCATGCCGCCTATCCGGGCTACGCCGAGCCCACTCTGGTAATCTTTTTTCTCTCTCGAGCGACTCCATGTGCTCCGCCATTCTATTCACCGTGTTTCCCATGTGAGCAATTTGACTCAAATGCTCGGTGTTGCTCATCAAGACATGAGGATCCCCTCCAAGGCGTGGGGCCGAGTTTGTCTGATTCGGCGTGGTAGCATCTCTCAGATCCGGTTGCCTTTGTGGTGGAGGAGGTAGATCTGTTGTATGGATCTCAACCTCCCTTGTGCGGTTACCTGCATCAACTAGTTCTTCGGTGTGTTGTGACATCTTTCCTCCAGAGATATCAAATCCCCTCCTTCTAGCGCCAATTGTTAACGGAGGAATTTGGTGAAAACAAATTCGGGGAGGGTTGCTGGAATTGTGGTCGTAGTTGATGATGGTATGTAGCGTAGGTTAAAGGGGGTTAGGGTTTATGATTTGGGGATGGCTGAGATTGTATGTGAGATTAAGCCGCGATTGAAGTTGAATATTGAATTCACTCTTGTTCGCTAGATCGTATCGTGCCATACAATGTGCCTACGTACCCTTATTTATAGGGATCAAGCCAAACGTAGTTCTTGGAGAGCAAGTTACCCATATGGGCCAGACCTCCTCTTTTCTAGGAAGGCGAAAAGGCCGGGATCACCGCTTTTGATACATCATCATGAGCTTTCATGGTCTTGCTATTTTCCCGGATTATGATGGATAAGTTATTGACCCGAGATTATCGAAGTCAATGCTTATCTTAAAACCATAGAAAAGAATAGCGAAGAATTAGCCTAGTGGGCATCAAAGGGCGACACCCTCCAACCTTCCTAGTAGGGCGAGCCTACTGGCCCGGATGAGGTTTAATAATAAATAATTTTTTTACCACATACAATGGACGAAGCATCATTATATGGACGAGGTTTCCTAACATAAGCGAGATCTTAGTGTAATTTAGACCGCATCTATATTGTGGGCGAGATCCTCAGTAATCTGGGTCAAGCCCACATTGTGAGGCGAGGTCCTCTGTACTCTAGGCCAAGCCCACACTTGTGAGGCGAGGTCCTCTATAATTTGAGCCAAGCCCACACTGCGAGACGAGGTATTCTGGAAGGACGATGTAATATCCCGTAATTTTTAGAATAATAATAATATTAGAAAATAGAAAAAAGGATTAAAACTCGAAAAAAATAGGATTTAATAATTAAATTAGACTAATAGGCCTAAAATATGGATCAGATTTGGATACAGTTAACTTGTAGGTCCGGAGTTAGGATTTTGTATCGTTATATAAACATTTTATTCTTTTTGTCCATCTTTTTAATCAAAAGTCGTTGGTCTCTTCCATACAGAAATCAGCTGTCTTGTAAAATTCGTAGAATATTCATCGTAAGTCGAAATTTGATAATTCTGGACTTTTAAGAAAGCTCTTTCAATTTCCTACAACATCTATTTCATAGTGTTTTTCCAGATTATGCTCTGAACTGTTCTTAAAATCAGAAAATATAAACAGATTTTGTTTTTCAGTTTCTGTTCAAATTCAGCGGACGTTTTATTCAATTCCCGATTCGTTATAAGTCCAATTTTGATGAGTCATATCTTTTCGGAAAGGTATTTTCGTTCTCTACAACTTTCGTCCTTCGAGTTTTTCAAGAAAACGTCGTTTAGAGGGTCAAAAGGAGTAAATACAGTTCTGGTCAGAATTGAGTACACGCTCTAGGATGATTTGATTCTTGATTTTTCGCGTTGAGGTAAGTTTCCGATCGATTTTCCTAGTATTTTCGAAATTATGTGTTTTGTGTATATTTGATTATATAAACTTGGGCTAAGTGATGATATACTTTGAACATATATGTATTATGTATATGTGATATGTGTAGACGATAATCTTGTGATTCTGATTTGTGCCATGGTTTGTGAAAATATCGAATAAAATTTAGGACCGAGTCACCGGGTTATAGTGACAGTTTTTTTGAAAATTTAGGACCGTTATCACCGGGTTGTAGAGGTCGTGGCATGAATTGTGGGTTTCGAGTTATTGTTGTTATGTGGTGTCGTATTGTATCGTATCGTATCGAATAAGAATATGTGTATCGAAGTTATATATCGTATGATGTATCGTATCGTATCGAATATTGTATTCTGTTTTGTATATACATGTTATTTGCCCGACTAGTTGGATCGATTGGTCTCTTGCTGGGCTGTATGGCTCATTCCTTACAATTTTCAGGTTTGCTGTTAGAACGAGTGGATGTGCTTTCAAGTTCGAGGACCTTAGGTTTGTAATAGATTGGCTTTTGGATCACTATTAGCTGCGTTTTTGGAATAGATATTTTTGTAATTGAATATTTGTCATGCTTTCGTCTATAATTGTCATTGTATAGTACTTTATTTAAGTTTTGTATTTAGATTTAATAATCCAAAAAGTCGGGTCGTTACAGACGAGATCATAGTTTTGGCAGTAACAAGCAAGTAGGGATCAGTAGTAAAATAAATTGTTAATTAAAAGTCATGGGACATGGGGGATGATGAACAGGTGGTTGGGAATCAAGTCAAATAAGCAATGATTCTGTAACTGAGGAACAACATATACACTAGAGTAGTAAATATATGTTCCGTGAATATTTCATGCTCTGTAATGTCGGCAGTCGGCACCATTTGTCATAGCTGATCGACATGCAAGTATAGTAGTTAGTTATTTTGTGAATGCAAGGAGACTGCTGAGTTTAGCCTAAAAAAGTAGATTAGAATGATTTTTTAACGAATGTAATTATGTATTGATCCAAAAAAGGACAACTAAACTCTGCTACATTTTTATTTTCCAGAGCAATGTGAGGGTGATAATCTAGCACAGTTTGATCTTTATAATGAAAGTTGCTCCGAAATTTTAATTATAGCTGTGCTGTAAATTTTTTATTTCATTCCGGATTAATTTTATAAGATTGTATCCCCGCCACCACAAAATTCAGACAACTAAAAGAACAACAGCTAATTGTTTTGCTTAGTGTTGGATGTTGCTGAAACTATCTCAACATTATTAAAGCAAATTTGTAAAGTGAGTACTTCCTTGGCATATTAAAATTAGTAACTAGTCGCTATCTGATAGCATAGAGGTGGACATCAAAGGTAACTTTAAGACAACGGAGATCTCACAGAGTTTCAGAGTTAAGGTAACTTTATCATGTACTACAGTAGCCACTTTCACTATTCCCTCCGTCCCAGTGAATTCTATACATTGGGATTGGGCACGTATACTAAGAAAAGATATAAAAAATGAGTAAAATTAGATGAAAAGTAAGTAAAGTGGTGGGAGCTATCAATATTTAATAATAGATTTGAGATAGTGGAGGAATTAGTGGGTGTAATAGTGATTTATATTGTTATAGAATACAGATAGTGGAGAAAGTAGTGGGTGTAATAGTGTTTTATATTATTAAAAGTTACTATTTTTGGAATGTATAGAAATGAATAGGACATCTCAAAATGGAAAGTGTATAGAAATGAATGGGACAGAGGGAAGTATAAATATTAAGGTTTTAAATATTTTTATAAAAGTATTTATACATATAAAATCGACTATCACCCTCACGTTTGAATCCTCCCTGTACCGTAACTATTTGAATTTCTTCACTATAAATATTTTTATAAAAGTATATATACATATAAAATTTTATTTTTTTTAAAATTTCAATAGGATCAATTGCACCCGCCGATGATACATTGTCTCCCCCCAGACCCCAAGCGTCGAGGACGAGGTCCGAATCGAATCCTCCCTGTACACACAAATAGACATTGTAGTTAAGGTTTTACTCAGACAATATAATAATCACCCTTTGGTAAATGCTAGAATTATGTGTTGAACAACAGGGCATGTGAAATCATGTCCCACGTACTTTGCCTCTGCCCTTGTGCAACTCAAATCTGTCAAGATTTTGAAAGATCCATTGATATTGTCTATATACTTGAATTTGATCAACACTTCATTTTTATGGCAATATCCATCGTATTCAACTTCTTTCTTATTATTACAGGGTCCAAACCATTTTTTATTTGCCTTGTTTAATTTCTTTAAACCACCGATTCAAAGTTTTGTTTGATATCTCAACTTGAACATAAATCATAGTTTACTTTACAACTAGATTAGCTTCCCGGTTATTTTTTATTTATTCTAAAATAATATTCAAATTTAATAAAATTACTAAATTTAATATTTGAATAAAATTACTAAATTTAATATTTAATAAATTTGAGGAATATATAAGAATGAGAAATGAAGAAAATTGAAATAGGAATATATGAAAGAAATAAGAAATGAGCAAGAGAGAATTAGTAGAGAGAGTTGAAAAAGGAAAAGAGAGAATCAGTGGAGACAAAAGTATTTATTGTTGCACAAATTTTACAAAAATAAGACTTAATTAGAAAAGGACTGATAAGCACATGATGTCACCAAATCTATTAGGTGAGGTTAAGTTTGGGTCAAATTAAATATTTGACCATTTAGTGTTTGGTAGTTAGCGGATTCAAATAATTTGTTGGACTCAAAAGGCTAATTTTAAAAAAGCTAATTAGAAGAGTTTATTCAATTAGATGATTGTGATGTGTATAGTTAGTATATAAAAAACTAACTCAAACAACTAATTATCAAGTTTCACATAAAACAGTTAACTCAATCCACTAGTCAAAACAGCTAACTTGATCCGCTAACAGCTAATTGCCAAACAACACCATAATCATAATAGAGCAACTAGGAGTTCGTTGAGCTAATTTATTCACTGTAAAAAAACAATTATACCGTTCAAAGTGTAAAATGACTTTTCAATCCATATTCTATTACTTCATTATTAATACATACTAGCCTATAACTCGTGCAAGGCACGGGCCATCAAATAAGATTAAAAAATGATAAACTAAAAAAAATGGGCACGAAAAATATTAAATAAAGAATAAAAATGAATATGAATATGATAATTATAAAATGAGAAATTTAAATATTAATTGGAATATAGGAAAAAAAATACAAATGGGACTGAGGAAGATAAATGGGGCATTGTTAATATTATTTTATTATTTATTAAAATAATATTAATAATAAGGACAAATAGAAAAGCTAACCTGTATTAATTAAAAAAAGTAACTACTCGTGATATTTTTAGAAGTGTTTTAATTATATTAATTGTATTTGTCAAAAAAATATGTTGTTATGTTAAAATAGGTAAGCTTTTTTTAAATAATTAAAAGTAGTAAAATAGGTTTTAAAATAAATAAGTAATGGTTGCACCTGATATTTTTGAAAAAAAAGAGATTTTAGTGAGAATATATATAAAAGATAAAATGTTTTAATTTAAAGGTAATTGTCGTGATATTTTTGGAAAATTAGTAGATTTTGTTAGAAAAAAATGTTTTAATTATAAATGGTAAATAATAAAGACAAATAGAAAAGCTAAAATTTTTTAATTAAAAAAATTAACCGCTCGTTATATTTTTAGAAGTTTTTTAATTATATTAATTGTATTTGTTAAAAATATACGTTGACATGTTAAAATATGTAAGCTTTTTTAAATAATTAAAAGCATTAAAATAAGTTTTAAAATAAAGAAGTAAGGGTTGCTGTAATATCCGTGAACTTTATTAATAATATAAATTATATTTTATGTGTAAATAATTATTGTGGAGTATTTGGAGTCTTAATGGTTAAGGTTAATGAGTAATAGTATGTTAATGGTTGTGTCGAAAGCCCCTTTCGAATATCTTTTCATTTAAAAATATCTTTAGCTGTGAGCCCCGTTTTGAAAATTCAAGGGCCCCGTTAAAATTTTGTACATCATTATTATTCCTTCGCCGTTCGTATCCGAATCATTATTGGAAGATTTCTTCGTATTATTATATTCCTTATTATCTGATACTATCAATAGTATATGTTTTGTTTAAAAAGAGAAAAGTTATTCCGTACCCTAATTGTTTAGGGCGATTGATATATCGTTCATATCAATAATACATCTGTTATAGCCCCAGTATTCTTGAGCATTCGTTATATAAATGATATGTATTGATATGGATAGTTATCAGTCCTTGTGGATAACTATCACCTCGTAAAACGTGAACTTCACTTTATTAAAGATTTAAAGCGATCCAGTGGATCGATATCGATCCAAAAATGTCGTTTGGGGTATTATTTTCCACTAAGTATAAAAAGACGAATCGTACATTATCCTTCGTATAATCCGTATTACATATTTACAAAAATATAAAAATTCCCGAACCGTGTTCTTCTTGTTCTCGAAGATTAAACTTAATCTTGAAAGTGTTATTGGAATCCAAATCTCAAGTTCAAGTACTCAAATCAAAGCTTTTGATCTCTAGTTTCAGAATCTTCAAACCATATCATCATCTGGTAATTTTTCGATTTATTATGAATTTTTCAATATTCGAATTAAATTAGGGTTCTTGTTCGAATTCAGGATTTCTTTTCTGTTGATTCTCCGTTCGATTGATTGCTTCTAACATGTTCATAGGGTTCTAATTAGTAGGAATCCATGCTTTAATTTCATGTTTGTGTTCGTTTTTGAAGAATTTAATTTTCGGGTTTTTACTCGAATTTTCTTTTTAATAGTCCGTTCATATGAATGATCTGACATTGTTTTTGATAGAGGGCTTTTGTTGTATGTGTTCCTAGCTTCATTTTAACATAAAAAAACGTAGAGTTTCATGTAGAAATAAGCTAGACCGGAAAATTGTTTGAGCTCGCCGGAATTTGGTCGGGTTTTGGATTCCGGTGATGTTTTTGGTTTGTTTTTTATCAGAATGTATTGGTATGGTTATTAGGAGTGTTTTGGTATCAAAAGCCCCAATTTTTGATGTGGTTTTGGCTCGCCGGATTCTGGAAAATTCCGGCAGTTCTTGGCGACCCGTTTCAGTTCTTCCCGACCCGTTTACCCGAAATTTTGACCCGGTTTGAATCTTCGAAACCCTAAATTATTTTCAGAAAACTGTTTTTGGATTTTATTTTTAAAAATAATTCGAAAATAGTTTAATATTTATAAAAATCATATTTTTATTTTAAAAATACATTTTTAAATTCAGGAAATTTTGTAAAATTATATTTATTTATTTAAATTCGAAAATTGATTAAATTTAATTATTTTAATCATTTTTTATTTATAATCAATTTATTTGATTAATTGATTTAGTTTATTAATCAGTTAATTCTTATTAATTAATTATTAATTAGATTTAATTAATTTAAATTAAGTTTAATTATTTTCTAGCTTGATTTAATTATTTAAAAATAGTTTCAGCGTTTGGAAATTGTCAACTAATTTTATATTAATTGATTAAATTGTTTTTAAATACTTATATTGGGATTAATAATCCGATTTTTGATTTAAAAATTATTTGTGACTTATTTAAATTTAAATAAGCATCGGATATTGTTTTAAAAATATTTATAAGGGCTATATGGTTTATATGATTTGAGTAATGTGTTTCATTGTCCGTAAATGCTTTGTATAAGGGCTAGTGTCTGAGTTTTTATTGTCGTAAAATAGAACGAGCGTCCGATAAATGCTGTTAAGTAACCGATTACTTGTTTAGACTTAAAATTGGTTATGAGTATATGTCGAAGGTAGAACGAGGATAGTTAGACTTATTATTATGAGTTGTTTATTATAGAATCGAGTTTCCGAGGCAAGGGAAAGGAGAAGGTAGAGTGAGCGAGATAGACCGAATCAGCTACGTAGACCAGGCAAGTATCTATGCCTTTACTTGTTGATTCAATTGATATTGTTTCCAATGATTATGCATGTTACCCTTAGAACAATTCAGATTATTCAATCTTTACTCCGTATTTGAACAACTGATGCTATTTCCTTGAATATTCCTAACTTTTGATTTAATCCACAATCGTGTTGGATATCAGAAACCTTCACCTTCAATTCAGTTTATATTGATGATAACCATTGTTGACCTTCTTAAATGAGTACGTTCTGCTATTGAAACCATTCAGAATCTATTTCTCGGACTTCATTTGATATTGAGTAGTTGAAGCTCTTTTGCAACTATTATACCTTTTCATTGTGTACGTTCTACCATTGAAACCATTCTGAATCTATTTCTCGGACTTCATTTGATATTGAGAAGTTGAAGCTCTTTTGCAACTATTATACCTTTTCATTGTGTACGTTCTACCATTGAAACCATTCCGAATCTATTTCTCGGACTTCATTTGATATTGAGTAGTGAAGGTCTTTTGCAACTATTATACCTTGTCATTGTGTACTTATCTTGCGATGCATGTTATTGCTTATACTCTGTGATAGAATTGGCAAGTTTTTAAAATGGGACCAATAATGGTCGGAATAATTTAAGGCCAAGATGGCCATGGATCCTAGTGGAGGACTTTGCTATTAGCAAGTCCGGTGTTGATGCGTGACTGATCAGTAGCTCAACCTTTTGATTTGAAAAATGTAGAAGCCCAATTCTAATCTATTTTACTTCCATTGAGATTGTTAAAAAGCTTATGTTTGGCTTAAACCTTGTTGATTCAGATAATTGTGATCTTCCTTTCATTATGGAACTGTGATTGATATATATTATGCTTGATGAGCACTTGTGGCTCATACTTGTTTTGTTTTTAACCCTATTCCAGTGAAGCGAAAATATGAGCAGACA
The DNA here is from genome assembly GCA_030848705.1 of Heracleum sosnowskyi. NCBI lineage: Eukaryota > Viridiplantae > Streptophyta > Magnoliopsida > Apiales > Apiaceae > Heracleum > Heracleum sosnowskyi. Next base: position 79,995,066 of record CM061242.1, read on the forward strand.
CAGCGCGAGCGATAGTTCTCCAGCAGATAGGAGACCATCTCGAGTGGTTGTCATTGGCAGGGTAGTTGTCTATTTTGTTAGTTAGACTAGACGTCTAACTTTGAAATTTAAGTTGTGTAATATTAATAACTCTGAAAACTGGTGTGTAATAACTTAGAAGCGTGTTCAATGCCATAATCTGAACGCGGTCTTGGTTAAGGGGTGTTTTATGTTATTATTATATTATGCATGTGTTATATCCAGGTATATTGTTTCGTTGGTCGAGTGACTCCCCAGACCTGTGCCCCGGGTTTGGAGGGCGTCACAGTTGCACATGATATTTTTGAACGGCACAGAGATTAAGAAAAAGTGTAAATTAATAGGAAAAAGTAAGAAAAATGAGTAAAGTGTTTGGACCAGTCAATATTTAATGTATAAAGTGGATATAAAGTAGGTATAGTGGAGGAAACTAGTGATTGGATTTTATATTATAAAATGTTACTATTTTTGGTATGTAAAGAAATGAGAGGGACGTACGAAAAAGGAAAGTGTAAAGAAATGAGAGGGACAGAGGGAGTATGTTTTAATTTAAAGATAATTGTCCATGATATTTTTGGAAAAGGAGTAGATTTTGTTAGAAAAAAGTGTTTGAATTATAAAAGGCATTCAGTTAGTTTCTATTTTTATATTATTTTATTATTTATTAAATAGAATAAATGACCGATAACCGAAACCAAAAATCTAAACTTTCAATAATTCGGCTTTAATAATATAGTATAGATTAATATTATTTTATTATTTATTAAAATAATATTAATAATAAGGACAAATAGAAAAACTAACATGTATTAATTAAAAAAAGTAAGTGTCTGTGATATTTTTAGAAGTGTTTTAATTATATTAATTGTATTTGTTCAAAAACTATGTTGGTATGCTAAAATAGGTAAGCTTTTTTAAATAATTAAAAGTTGTAAAATAAGTTTTAAAATAAATAAGTAAGGGTTGCACCTTATATTTTTGAGAAAAAAAAAATTTAGTGAGAACATATATAAAAGGTAAAATGTTTTAATTTAAAGGTAATTGTCGTGATATTTTTGGAAAAAGAGTAGATTTTGTTAGAAAAAATTGTTTTAATTATAAATGGCAAATAATAAGGACAAATAGAAAAGATAAAATATTTTAATTAAAAAAAGTAACTGCCCATTATATTTTTAGGATTGTTTTAATTATATTAATTTTATTTGTTAAAAAAATACGTTGGCATGTTAAAATAGGTAAGCTTTTTTAAAATAATTAAAAGCATTAAAATAAGTTTTAAAATAAAAAAATAAGGGTCACACCTAATATTTTTGGAAATGAGAGATTTTAGTGAAAACAAATATAAAAGGTACTATGTTTTAATTTAAAGGTAATTGTGCGAGATATTTTTGGAAAAGGAGTAGATTTTTTTTTGAAAAAAGTGTTTTAATTATAAAAGGCAATCATATAGTTAATATTTTTATATTATTTTAATATTTATTAAATAAAATACATGACCGAAAACCGAAAACAAAAATTTTCAATGTTTTGACTTTAATAATATAGTATAGATTACTATCTATAATCATTATTAACTAATCTTCATTAAGTATACTAATTATATTATAACTAGATTTATATCCGTGCAATGCACCAGATGTTTTATAAATATTTTTTGAATTTTTATTAATAAATTGAAATATTTTTCTTTTTATTTATTTTTGAAAATATTGCAAGATAATATATGCAAACCTTATTAAGTTAATCATACTTATTTTACAAACATCTCTTAATTATTTTAGTTTTTATTATATTTCTTGTGTGAAATTTTCAATTTTTCAAATTTTAAAATCATTAATTTATATTTCCTATATTTTTTCACTAAATAACTTTATTATACTCTATAATAAAATAATAAAATTTCAACAAAGTGTATAATATTTAGAAATACCATTCATTAATTTTTCAATAAAGTCTATAATTTAACAGTATTTATTTTTATTTAATATATAAAAAAATTATAATTATTAATAAAACTTCTAAAATGAAAATTCTATCTTGACGACCAAACAACGACCACGTTGTACCACATTAACCCCTTTACTCCAAATATATATAAAGATATAATTTATACTTACATGTAAATGTATATATGTTATTTTATGTAATATATATATAATTTAAAATATTAATTAAATATAATTAATACGATAGTGATATTGAGATAATTATAAATATGATATGAATTTGTAACATCAAAATTTTAGTAACAAAATATGATTCCATGTCATGTTAATTATTTTTTTAAAAGATTGACGAAATAGAGTTATTCATCACCAACTAATTTAGAGTACGCGTGCAAACTCATATCGAGTAATATTTTTATAAGTTTGATACCATGTAACATGATCATTCATTTATCTTAAAAAACATAATATGCAACATCAAATACTTATACAAAATTAAGAGAAAAAAATTACATACTAGATATTACATGAAGAAGAAATCAATCCACAACATTAGGATATAACATGGGATATAATACAAAGTATTAGACCATATGAGAATCCAAAAATATATTGAATTGAAGAAATTAGTCACCAAGACGCAAGTGGGGGAAACACTGTAGTGATGTCGATTTCTAATCGATAATTTTTTTGAAAAAACAGAAATCTGGGTTAGTGCAGGCAAGAACTAAGAACACCAACTACTAGGGAAACTAACAAAATCTAAACTAGATCTAAACTAATTCTACAATGGTAACGTGTCTTGAAATCCATCATCGACCATGAAAACTAATAGTGATCTGCCATAACGTCCTGGAACGAACATCAACTACAAGACATGCAGTTAATGAACTGATCAAAATATAGATTCAAAACAAAAGTTGAGAAGAAAAGGTGAAGGAGACGGGGGGAATGAAAAAGTTCAGAGGGGGGAGGAAGGAAAGAAAAGCTAAAGAGACGATAAAAGAAGGATAAAAGGGATAAGAGATGGGGTATCCGGACAGTGGCGCCGAAAAGAGAAGACATCCACCGCCCGAGGAGGGGAAGAGAATGAGGCTAAATTTTTGGCACGAAAATCGAGATATATATATATATATATATATATATATATATATATATATATATATATATATATATATATATATATATATTTCGGGGGGGGGGGGGACACAATAATTTTTCAATGAACTAGAGAGTTCAATGAGCCAATTTATTCAATATAAAATGACAATTTTACTCTCAAATTGCAAAATGACATTTTAATCTATATTATAATTATCTCATGTCAGTATCTCTATTATTAATTTATCTTATTATCTCTACCCATTTGATAATTAATCTTCATTAAAATATACTAATTATTTTGTAATATATATATATATATATATATATATATATATATATATATATATATATACTCCCTTCGTCCCCTTCAATTCTTTACATTGAGATTGGGTACGGAGGTTAAGAAAAAGTGTAATTTAGTGAAGAAAAGTGAGTAAAGTGGTGGGACCAATCAATATTTGATGTAGGGCTGAGCATTTGGTTCGGTTAACCGAATACCGAACCGAAGTAACCAAAATAATTCGGTTTTAACAATATGTGTTATTCGGTATTTCGGTTATTTCGGGTTTTTTATCTAATTACCAAAATAACCGAAATAACCGAAATAACCGAAAATATAAAATATAAAATATAATATATACTCCCTCCGTCCCAGTGAATTCTATACACTGGGACTGGGCACGTAGACTAAGAAAAGATATAAAAAATGAGTAAAATTAGATGAAAAGTGAGTAAAGTGGTGGAACCTATCAATATTTAATAATAGATTTGAGATAGTGGAGGAAGTAGTGGGTGTAATAGTGATTTATATTGTTATAGAATAGAGATAGTGGAGAAAGTAGTTGGTGTAATAGTGTTTTATATTATTAAAAGTTACTATTTTTGGAATGTATAGAAATGAATGGGACGTCCCAAAATGGAAAGTGTATAGAAATGACTGGGACGGAGGGAGTATTTTATTTATATATGATATGTCATTTATGCTACTAACCCTAGTTTCTTTCTTTTTTAGCTCAATTATTGATTCACGTAGTATATTGTTGCTGAGTTGTTGTTGGTATTTTGCATGTTGTAGTTTGCTATCAAGTCTCTAGGAGGAGAATAAGACGCACTTTACTTTGCTTAGAAACATCATTTTCCAAACTTTATGTATTATTAGCATTTTATCTCATATTGAAGCTTCTTATTTGTTTAGAAGATACTGCATGTTTGATGTTTCTGTTAACAATTGATTTTAATTCGGACTTTTGTTTCAAATTCGGTTTTCTAATTCGGTATTCAGTTTTAACCGAAATAATTAACTCGGTTCGGTAAATAACCGAAATTATTTCGGTTCTTAATTCGGTTATAGATTTTGCTCTTATTCGGTATTCGGTAACCGAATTATAATTCGATTCGATTACCGAATAACCGAATACTCAGCCCTAATTTGATGTATAAAGTGGAGATAGTGAGGGAAAGTAGTGGATGTAGTTAATTTTTATATTATAAAACTTTACTATTTTAGGAAATTTTGGAATGTAAAGAATTGAGAGGGACATCCCAAAAAGAAAAGTGTAAAGAAATGAGAGGGACATAGGGAGTGTGTGTGTGTATATATATATATATATGTATGGTAAGGTTCGTAGGTATTCTCAGATGAAGAACAGATTGAAGAAGATCACTTCTCAACCAGTCAAGCCAAGTGGTGTTGCTTCTGAAAGTGATCGTGTCCTTGATAAAGATCTTCTAGACACCTTGTCTGAAGCTGAAGAAGGTGAAATTAGAGATTGAGGCATGATAGAGATAGCTTAGTTTTTAATGTTATATGTTTAGAGCATAGTTGAATCAAGATAGGAAAATGTAATCATTTGTTCAGACTAGAGGAACATCTATCTTGTATTTATCTTTACTGTTTGAATCTGGAAATTGTTAAATATAATCCAGAACCTTTCTATTATTTACTTGGCTCTTAAAAGTCTTATCTTTTCTTGTTTTAGTTGAGTTATCCTCTAGAGGTATTTGATTGTTATTGTCTAACAAACAAATAGGGGGAGATTGAAAGGCATATATATAGGCCTATTTGTAAACACCGAGGATTCTACTCAACTTTAATTAAGATGTAATAAGTAAATAATAAAAATCAAATGTCACAGGAATCTCAGAAGATAATATCTGTCAAAGAATGAAGATTAAAGTCATCTACAGACTTGAAGTAATTCTACATTGAAAGAAGTTCAATTTATTGATCAAGCCTCAGTGGAGTATTGAAACTCAGTGGATTTATTAAAGTGACGGAGATTTCAAGAGGTGACAGCAAAGATACGGGTTACAGAGTTCAAGAAAGAAAAGGAAGTGGATCACTGCTTAAAGTCAAACAGATGAAGAACAGACATTGTCGTTAGTCACTCGTGTACCAGATAGTACATTGAGTGTCAACGTTCTAAAATGTTATTTCTTCATCTAAGTTTTAGTGATTCAAGAATTAATTGAGAAGACAAGTAATTCTATTTATTCTCTTATAAATAATTATTACTATTAAGTAAATTATTTATTAAATTAATTCTGTAAAGAATTAATTTAATACATAATTTATTTTGATAATTATTTAAAATAGAATAAAAATGAACTAGGAAGACTTAGTTTCTTAACTAGGAAGACTTAGAAATAAGTCTTAGAAATAAGTCTTCCCGATTGTCTTCCTAGGCAAAAAGGTTGTGTTCCCGATTGTCTTCCTAGGCAAAAAGGTTGTCTTCCCGATTTTCTTCCAAGGCAAAAAGCTAGTCTTCCCGCAAGTCTTCCTAATACAAATTATGTGAATGGAATGGCACGTGAAGAAAAGACAAGGCAATTGTATTAAATACAAAGTGTGATCAGTTGACAGAAACATTACAACACATTACAAAAAGAAACAGAAGAACAGAAACATTCCATCTTTACTCTGTCTTTACCTTCTTCAACTGAAAAGCCATTAAATTTCTGCCAGAGGATTTATTTCTTGTTTGTTCTTAACATTTAATTCATAAGAAGTAATTCTCTTGTACTGCTTTGACAATCTAGCGGATCATAATCCCTGGAAATTATATCGAACTACTTTTTAGTATTCGATCCTGTTTATTACAAAAATAGATAAATTCATGTCGAATTTATTCTAGGTTTGTTTTATCAAGAACTTTGTAATATGTGATCAAATTGTAACACTCCTCAAGTTTAATATAAGTTATATTTAACTTGAATATTGTTTCAGTTTTATTCCGCAATAATTTGTTCTTAAATTGTTTAATCTTAAAAAGAACAAATTCGATTAAACGGTATAGTTTGTATTTAACCCCCCTTCTACAAACTTATCAGGACCTAACAATTGGTATCAGAGCCTTTTGATTGATATACTAATCAAAGATCCAATTGTTTTGAGATTTTTTCTTAAACTCTGAAATTTTTATTATTCTTCAAAAATCTCAAAAATGTCTACAACTCAGAAAGTTGGTACAGTAAAGATTCCCATGTTCAGTAAGGAGCATTATCCTATGTGGAAGAAGAAGATGCTCCTGTTTCTTCAAGTGGCAAATGTTAAATATCTTGGAGTGCTGAAGAATGGTCCTAAACTTCCTATGATTGTGGAGGAAGAGCAGATAGAGAACAATGTTCTAACTAGAGCTGCTAGGATGTACCCTAAGGATCCCAAGGACTACACAGCTGATGAGAAAGAGGATGCTACCCTGGATGCCTGTTTACAGTTGATACTGGTTGATTTTCTTGATCCTATCATGCATAATCATGTTCTAAACTGTGTTACTGCTAAACACATTTGGGACACAATAGAGATTATCAATGAGGGGACAGAGGAAGTTAGAGAGAATAAGTTGGAAATTCTCACCTCTTCATATGAGCATTTCAGATCAAACCCTGGTGAAGGTATCTCTGAGGTTTTTGAGAGATACAACAAATTGATAAATGATCTGAATCTCAATGGAAAGCACTATACTATCAAGGAGATTAACAAGAAGTTCCTCCTGACACTTCCATCTCATTTGGAGCACAGAATATCTGCAATCAGAGAAGCAAGAGATCTTGGAGAGATTTCTTTGGAAAGACTGTATGGTGTTCTGAAGACCTATGAGCTGGAGCAGATTCAGCAAAAGGAGATTTATGGAACTGGAAAGATAGTTAGTACTTCTACTGCATTGACAACAGAAGTCCCACAGAAACTGGAAGTGAAGGTTGTTCAACCTTCCAGTTCTATCATGGATGTTATTGATGCTGAATATGGCTTAACATCCATTGATCAATCTGGTGGTGACTTCTATTCTTTGGAAGAACTTGATCAGCTGGAGGATGGTGACTTGGCAATGATAGTGAGGAAGTTTGGCAAATTCAGATTCAGAAGGAATCCCAATCTTAAGTTCAAGCCCAGGTTTCAGAGAGGTGGTTCTTCATCTACAAATAGCACAAGGGGTGGCTATAAAACTGGAACCATGGAAAGAAGCACAATCAGGTGCTACAATTGTAATGAGCTGGGTCACTTTGCTACAGAATGTAAAAAGCCAAAGCAAGTGAGAAGGAACTCATTTGATTCTAGCAAGAAGAATAAGATTGGGAAAGCTTATGTTGTCGAAGGAAAGAGTTGGAATGATACTGATAGTGATGAAGAAGCATGTGAAATTGGAAACCTAGCTTTTGTTATTCCCAAATGACCTAACAGAATTGTAGAAGGGGGGGGGGGGGGTTGAATACAATTCTTGATATTTTCTTGAAACTAAAACACTTTATAAAATAAAACTGAACTGAATAAATAAAAACACAAGATATAAATAATTCAGTTGGATTGTTTGATGATCCAACTGAAGTGTTTTTATTGCGGAAATAATCTGTGATACAAAAGTACACAGCTGCTCAGTTACAAGGTTGTAGAGAAGAATTGCTCTCAAAAATAGCTAATACAATCTATTTGTGTTTCTTCTCTACTTTTTAAAGTAACTGCTACACTTGGTTATATAATCCCAAGTTTACAATTCTACGTTTGGTTAAACTAAAGAATAATAGTAGTAACCATCAGTAGCTTGCTTTTCATTCCTTTTGTCCAATGGTCCTTGGAGATCTTAGCTTTTGTCTTCATGCTCATTATAATCATTCCCAAGAGCCTTATTGGAAATTGGAATGTTTCCTTATTTCCAGTAACCACTTTGATGGCTTCCAATGCAAAGTACACTTCCATATCTCCTTTTAGATCTGTTCAGTAAACTGTCACTATCACTTTGTCAACTGTTCAAAAAGCAACATTGATTCGTTGATAGCAAGGAGATGTGTTTCGTTGATAGCTTCATTCTTCATTCCGTTGATGGTGTTTCCCTCGTTTCGTTGATGGGTAAACTCCATACCGTTGACAGAGTAATCTTCATACCGTTGACATGTCTTCACTTAGGCAGAATTACAAGGCATAACATATTTACAATTAACCAACCTATTTTGCCTATCTAGTACATAGTCAACATGACTTAGAAAACCTATCTTAAAACATATAATAGAATGCCTATCATACTGTGAAGTATTGTACAATGCAATTGCTACAACACTCATTTCGTTGATGAGCTTCCTGTCAACGAAACACTGCTAAGCATGCTATTTCGTTGACAGCTACAAAATTGACTTTACACAAATTCTACTAAGTGTTTTATGCTTATCATCAAGAACAACATATTCCTAACAATCTCCCCCAATTTATGACTGATAGAATAACAGCCATAAATCAAGAGACTTGATGATAACAAAAACACTCAGATACATCATAAATTACAAAAGTAGAAAATGTATTAAGCTTCAAAACTTTATAGACAAAATATAAGACTTACAAGACTAATGCCCACAAGTGCTCCTTTAGTCTGAGCAAATGTTTCATCTGTGACTTCTTTGTGGCATAGTCTTCTTCCCTCTCTTGGAGTTGTTTTCCTCAATCTGGGCCTGTAGTCTTCTGTAGAAGATTTTCTCCTCTTCATCTTGATCACCAAGCTTGGATTGCATCAGCTTTAGAGTTTGATTAGATGCCTTCTCCAGCTGGTCTTCCATTCTGAAAAATCTTCTGCAATTGTCCTTGTCCTTAAACTCCATCATCCAATAGGGTTGAAGATGGATTTTCTTTCCTGTTGAGGGAACTCTAAGTATCCTGGGAAGAGCCTCAGGCTTGTTCCAGCTAGCCTTTATCTGACAGATTTTGGAGACCACCTCAGACTTGGCTGTTTTGGTGAAACCAAAGTCCTTTTTCAAGCATCTAAACACTGAGAGTAGTGTTTGATAGTCTTCTCCTAAAATTCTGTAGAGAGGCCACACTTGTTCTCTACCCCCCTTGAATATGAACACTAGTCTTTCAGGCAACTTTTGAGAAGCTGCAATTCCCCTTACTTCCACCAGGTTGTCTAAGTCAAGATGTAGACTGGATTCTTCCCTGATGTCAGCAATGTACATGCAGTCCTCTGGGTTTGAAGGGGGTTTTTGAGATTGTGGCTTTCTCACAAAAACAGGCTTTGCTTTGACAGGCCTCTTCTTTGTCTTCATTGGTTGGTCCTTTTCTAACAGGAACTTTGGAAAGTATGCCTCATCAAAATCAATTGGTTCCTCTTTTGGCATGATTGGTTGATCATGAAAATTGACAGGATGTGCAGGATCACAGGCCAACTTTCCTTCAAAAACTGGATTAGCAATTGTTGGAGGTGCAATAGGTATAGAAGAGTCTGATGCAGTACTCTGAGAATCAGCACTCTCAAAGTCTATGTTTCTCCTAGCTCTCTCTTTGGGTTGCCTTGTGCTCTTCTTTGAACTCCTTTCCTCTCTAGTGCTTTCCTCTTGCTTCCTTTCTTCTTCATCTAGAGCTTGAGCTACTGCAAGAGCTTGCATAGCTGCTCTTTCTGATTCCTCAGCCTTGGCTTCAGCAAAGTTTGGATGACCAGCCCAAACACAGATTTGTTGTCCATTCCTGTAGACAATTGCCCTTTGCTTCCTTATCTCATAATCATTACTTTCCTTGCTTTTTGTGATGAGTAGACCAAGAAGCTTGTGCTCATCTGGATAAGGTGCAGGATAGAAAGTCCTTGCTATGTTTTTGCCCTTTGGTTTAGCAGGGGACTTGGGAGATAGGCTTCTTTGAATTGTAGCTTGTTCCACATCCCTAATGCATGAAGTTTGTCCTTTTTCCTTCCTTGGTCCTTGAGTGACTCCATGTAGAAGGGGCTCTTGGTGATAGAAAGAATTTGTCTGTGGCTCCCATTCCGTTGATGCTAGTGCCATGGCATTCGTTGATGGCTGTTCCGTTGATGGATTTGAGTCCTTATCTTCAGTAATCTTCTTGAACTTTGCTTCTATGTTGGACCAATGTTCTTTGATTTGTTCTGCAAGTCTCATCCTCATAGAAGCTTCTTGTATAAGGTCAATACCATCCTTTTGCTGCTTGCCAAGCTCCCCCATTGCTAATGGCTCATTTGGTAGGGAAATGGCTGGGACCATAACCTTGGTAATCTGAATGTCTAGCTCCTTAGATTTCTCCCCCTTTTTGTTATCATCAAAAGAGATGGCTGGGAGTCCTTGAGCTGCCACTAGCTGGGCCAATAGTTGAGTTTGTTTCTCCTGTTCCTTTTGCATCTGTGATAGAGTGGCTTCCACCTTGTCCACTCTAGAAGAGAGAGTCTTCAAGGAGGAATCCACTTCAGGTTCTTTAGAGAAAAACCTGTTCATCCTGGACACAGTGAGAAGAGGAAGCTTTTCATCTAGCCTCCTATCATTAGCAGCCCTAAGGTTGCTGATTGAATCCTTGATCTCTGTAGCCTCAATCCTTGTCTGCAACATTTGTAGCCTTTGAATTTCCAGAGAATCCATTATGGCTTTGTAGAATTTCTTGTCCCTTGCTCCTGCAGACTCATGAGCTAGATATGCTTCTTTGTACTGCCTTGTGATAGCAGCATCCAAATTGCTTCTACCATGCATATCTTGAGAAAGCCAGTTTGGTGTAGGAGGCACCACAGAAGTCCCAGTCTGTGCAGTAGTGGCCACCTGTAAAGTGTCACCAAAGCTATCCTCATTATCAGAAAAATCAAAGTCTTCACTTGCTTCAGCTCCTGGAGGTAGATTGGTCAAGGCATCCTTTGCTCTTTGCATTGATGCAGTTGTGTGAATTAGTTGTAGTGACCTCTCTGCCTCCACATTGCCCTGTTGAGCCAAAATTTGATAGGCTGACACAGGATGAGTAAAGGTCTCAGGATCCAGGGAAATACTATCCAGAGTTTGCTGATAAACCTCTTGGAAAGTAAGTTCCCTTTCTCCCTCACTGACCTCCATTAACTCATTAGCAATGGCTGCTTCCATCCTTATTTCTCCTGTAGTCCCTTCTCTCTCTCCACTCTGTTCTTGCATCATGGGCTCCCCATGGCTCACACCTCTCACACCCTCACCTTCACCTTCTAAGGTGGAACTCTCAATCTCTCCTTTTGCCTGGCTGGAAGAAATAGCCAGCCTCTCACTCACATTCTCTCCTTTTGCCTGGCTGCAAGCCAGCCTCTCAGTTTCACTCCCTCTCAGTCCTAGAAGTGTCTCAACTACCACTAGATCATCTGCACTAGTTGTGGGAACAACTTGATTTTCAATTAAAGGTGCAGAGTGAACTATCAACGGAATGGTAGTTTGAACTGTCAACGGTATGGATACCGTTGATGGAGAAACACTTGTCAACGAAATAGACTGTTTCGTTGATGAAGTCAAGAAAGCACTTTGAGAATGAGAAATTACAGTAGAGTCTGTGGTGATTGATTTTAAAGATTGGTCCACAGATCCCCTTGCAACTTCAGGAAAAATTGGTTGATGGCCCAACAAATCACTTAACAAGTGATGGCCACCAGCTTCAGAGTGGGGCTTCTCCAAGATTAGAGTTGGAGAATCAGGAATAGATGTATGGATCATGTCCACATCTAAAGATTGAGTTGGTGAATTTGATGGAGATAATTCAAGATTGATGTTTAGAGAATGGGACTGTAACCCCAGAGTAATGATAGGGGTTACATCAAACTGAATTTGAGAAACTGGAAGTGTTGCTTCCAGTGTGTGTGCACCCTGTGTACCCTTGGACTTTTGCTTCACTCTCCTTTGGTATTGGGAAAATGTAGACTTTGGGCTTGAAGTGTCCCTTACCCTTTTGGACTGTGCTCTAGGAGGAGAGCTTGTTTCAATAATCACATCCTTTTGGGAGGATGCAATTAGACTTGTGTTTAAATCCATGTTACTCATTGTGCCTTGTTGGGAAGACACAATGGGGCTTGGCTGGTACACACTAACCTGTCCTTCCTTATCCTTGGGGTTTCTTTGATGTTCACCCCTTCCCTCACCTCTCACAACTCCAGACTCACTCCCCTTAGGTTGTGTGGTAGTTTTTACAACAAGTGCCTTTTGAGAAGCACCTGAGGTTGGCTTGGAGGATTTCTTTGATTTTGGTTTTGTTGCTAGGGCAGGAGCCTGTTGGGTCACAGCTACAGACTCCATAGCAACATTGGAAGGTAAAACAGTAGAGGTGTTAGCTACACTAACAGGGATAGTAGTAGTTACCTCAATGATTGGCAGATACACCACTGGAACATCACCATGGTGGTTCAGCCTCAGTATGTCTGTCAATACTCTCTTTTCTTGCACAAAGCACTCGAACCTGGCATTAGGGTTAGAGATAACTAATGGTGCTGGACTAACATGGTTAGCCAACATCATCAGAAACCTAGCATAATAGATATTTTTCTTCCTATTTGCTTTGTCACCCAACTTAGCACCAATTTCATACATAAGTTGGGTGCTAAAGTTGTGATATCTATCATTTAGAAGCATGGTTAGGAGAATTAACATAGAGTTAGTTAATGCATCAAAATTACTAATCTTTCCAGAAAAGACCTTAATGAATGCATCAGCTAAATAACTGTATTCCCTAACCAAACCTCTCCTAATTATTCTACCCAGATTATCAGTAGGCAAAGAGTAGTTTATAGAATTTAACATGGTAGTTATTTCAGTGTTAGTAGGCAAAGCATCACAGTTATTATCAGGAATATGTAAACATGCTTGCAAAACATCAGAATTAACTATGTACTCATTACCTTGAAGAGTGAATTTTAGTGTGCAGTGTGTTCCACTATACTCACATGAGGTCCAAATTTCCTCGATTATCTCATTGTAGAGTGGTGTAGAGTGAAACATTGCATAGCTCAACTTGCAATTCTTCATGAAATCCATCATTTTGAAGAACAGTCTGTTCGGGTTTTCCTTGACAACAAAAGGGATGGAGTTGTTCTTCTCATAGATGAACCCTCCAGCAGACATAAGCTTGACTATAGGTGCCATTGTTGATTAAAGGAAAGCTTCGAACTGAATTGCTTGTTAGAGAGAAGAAGAGAGAAAAAGCCTTTGGAATTTTTGAGAACAGGTAAAAAGAAATAATAAAAATAAAATTTCTTAAATACTCCCCCAAAAATTCTCAGAAAATGAATCCAATAATAAATGTAAATTACTGGATTGGCTTAAAAATATAACCGTTACTTCTTAAAGTATTACCATGATTTATACTTACAGGGGTGTATGCATAGATCGTGGTAAAAGACGTGTCAAATTTCAACGGTTCAGATAAAAAGCGCTAAATCAACGAATCAGGATTGGGCGGTTAAAGTCCCGTCTTATTTCGTTGATAAAGCTGCGTTTCGTTGATATAAAAGAGCTATCAACGAAACACCCAGAAAACTGCTAAGACTGTCAACGAAATGGTGCATTCCGTTGGCATAGTAATTTTGACTTAGACAAAATTTTACCTTTTCCTGAGAAAATTCATTCACAGAAAAACATAGCAAATTTCTGGCTGCATTTTAACTTGCAAATATCTCAAAGATAATTAAGAGAAATTTAGCATACCTAGCTCACTTACTAATCTTGAGAATGTTGATTCATCAAGTGGCTTGGTAAAGATGTCTGCAAGTTGTTGTTCACTTGGAACAAAATGTAACTCCACAGTACCATTCATAACATGTTCTCTAATGAAATGGTACTTAATGTCAATGTGCTTGGTCCTTGAATGCTGCACTGGATTCTCAGTAATGGCAATGGCACTAGTGTTGTCACAGAAAATAGGAATTTTCTCAACTCTTAATCCATAATCAAGTAGTTGGTTTTTCATCCATAAAATCTGTGCACAACAACTTCCAGCTGCTATATACTCAGCCTCAGCTGTGGAGGTAGAAACTGAGTTTTGTTTCTTGCTGAACCATGACACAAGCTTGTTTCCTAGGAATTGACAGGTTCCAGTTGTACTTTTCCTGTCAATTTTACATCCTGCAAAGTCTGCATCTGAATAACCAATTAGTTCAAAACCAGATTCTCTAGGATACCAAATGCCAAGGTTTGGTGTTCCTTTGAGATATCTGAAAATTCTTTTAATAGCAACTAAATGGGATTCTCTAGGATCAGCCTGAAATCTAGCACATAGACATGTAGCAAACATAATATCAGGTCTACTAGCTGTTAAATATAAAAGTGAGCCTACCATGCCTCTGTAACTTGAAATGTCCACAGATTTTTCCTTAGTATTCAATTCAAGTTTGGTGGCAGTAGGCATGGGAGTTTTGGCAGGAGAGCATTCCATTAGGTTAAACTTCTTTAATAAATCATGAATGTATTTTGTTTGACTAATGAAAATGCCTTCATTAACTTGCTTTACTTGAAGACCAAGAAAGTAAGTTAATTCTCCCATCATGCTCATTTCATACTTACTTTGCATAAGCTTGGCAAACTTTTGACAAAGTTTCACATCTGTAGACCCAAAGATTATATCATCTACATAAATTTGAACAAGTAAAGTAGAGCCATTTACAACCCTGTGAAAAAGAGTTTTATCTACAGTACCTCTAGTGAAATGATTCTCAAGGAGGAACTGTGAGAGAGTGTCATACCAGGCTCTATGTGCTTGTTTCAAACCATAGAGTGCTTTGAGAAGGAAGTACACATAGTCTGGAAAATCATCATCTTCAAAACCAGGAGGTTGACTTACATACACCTCCTCTTCCAATTCCCCATTCAGAAAAGCACTCTTCACATCCATTTGATAGACCTTGAAATTGGCATGGGCTGCATAGGCTAGGAAAATCCTTATTGCTTCTAGTCTTGCAACAGGAGCAAAGGTTTCATCAAAATCAATTCCTTCTTCCTGTGAATAGCCTTTTGCAACCAATCTAGCTTTGTTCCTTGTGACTATGCCATTTTCATCCATCTTGTTTCTGAACACCCACTTTGTGCCTATAACACTCCTGTCATTAGGCCTGGGCACCAGCTTCCAAACATTGTTTCTCTCAAATTGGTTTAGCTCCTCTTGCATGGCTAAAACCCAATCTGGATCTAGAAGTGCATCCTCAACTTTCTTTGGCTCATCTTGAGACAGAAAGCTACTGTATAGACATTCTTCTTGAGTTGCTCTTCTAGTTTGGACTTTTGAAGAGACATCACCTATAATAAGTTCAAAGGGATGATCTTTAGTCCATTTCCTTGAGGGAGGTAGATTTGCTCTTGAAGACGTAGCTTCATGATCATGATTGCCTTGATTGGATATTTGTCCTTGAGAAACTCCCCCTGAGTTTGTTGTCTCTAATTGATCACTTCTAGAAGCATTCCTATGACTATCAACGGTATGACCGTTTTGGCTGTCAACGAAACGCTCATTCTGACTGTCAACGAATCCACCATCATGACTATCAACGAAATGACCATTTGGTCTGCTAGCTGCTATCCTTTTTAACCTTAATGCAGCAATTTCATCTTCACTGCTGCTTTCATCTGTGCTAGATACAACAACTTTAGGCTGTTTCTCAGTAGCCTTATCATGATTCACTTGTTCTCCTTCCTCATTCTCAAAAGAGAGACTTTCATGGAAACCTTCATCACAGAGACCTTGTATTTTGAGATCATCAAAAACAACATGTACAGATTCCATAACAATGTTGATTCTGAGATTAAAGACTCTGTAAGCTTTCCCTGCTGCATATCCCACAAATATTGCTTCATCTTCCTTTGCTTCAAATTTCCCCAAATGCTCAGCTTGATTTCTCAGAACAAAGCACTTGCATCCAAAGACATGAAGAAAATCTAATAGTGGCTTCTTTCTTTTGAGTAACTGATAAGGGGTCATTCCTTTGGCTTGATTAATCAAAGAAATATTTTGAGTAAAGCAAGCTGTGTTAACTGCCTCAGCCCAAAAATATGTAGGTAACTTTGATTCATCTAGCATTGTCCTTGCAGCTTCAATAAGTGTTCTGTTTTTCCTTTCAACTACACCATTTTGCTGTGGTGTTCTTGCTGCTGAAAACTCATGCAAAATACCATTTTCTTCACAGAACACCTTCATGCTTGAATTCTTGAATTCTGTCCCATTGTCACTCCTAATCCTTCTTACTTTGAAATCAGGATGATTGCTTACCATCTTGATGTGATTGATAATGATTTCACTTGCCTCATCTTTAGAGTGCAAAAAGAAAGTCCATGTGAATCTAGAAAAATCATCAACAATCACAAGACAGTATTTCTTCTTTGAGATGGACATAACATTTACAGGGCCAAATAGGTCCATATGAAGCAATTCAAGCTGCTGGACAATTGATGACTCTGTCTTACTTTTGAATGATGCCTTCTTCTGTTTTCCCTTTTGACAGGCATCACACAAACCATCCTTGGAGAACTCCACCTGTGGAATTCCTCTAGCAAGATCTTTCCTCACCAAATCATTCATAACTTTGAAATTCAGATGGGATAACTTCTTGTGCCATAACCAACTTTCATCCTTGCTTGCCTTGCTGAAAAGACAAGTGATGGTGTCTGAACTTGTGCTACTAAAGTCAGCAATGTACACATTCCCCCTTCTGAATCCAGTCATTACCACATTGTTGTTTCCTCCTTTAGAAACAACACAGGCTTCTCTAGAAAAAGTAACTAAAAATCCTTTGTCACAAAGTTGGCTGATACTAAGCAAGTTGTGCTTAAGACCATCCACCAATGCAACCTCATCTATGATGACATTCTCTTTTGAAATCAAGCCATATCCCTTTGTGTAGCCTTTGCTGTCATCTCCAAAAGCAATACAAGGGCCAGCTCTTTCCTGAAACTCTGTGAGCAGGGTAGAATCACCAGTCATGTGTCTTGAACAACCACTATCCAAGTACCAAAGATTCCTTTTGTCTCCCTGCACACAATAAAACCAAATCAAGTCGATTTTGGTACCCAAGTTTCCTTGGGTCCTGTCTTGTTAGCCTTTGCATTCCCTTTTGTACCAATTTTCACTTTGGGCTCAGATTGATTCAAATCAATCTTTACCCTTGGTGTTGATTTCTGAGGGTTGCTCATATTTTCATTCATAGCATGCATAGTTGGAGGAACAATCATGTTATTCATGTTCCATGGCATTTGTGGCATGTTAAACATATTCATGTAAGGATTAGACACAAATGGCATACTAGCATATGGATTCTGAAATTGTGCATATGGAGCAAACATGTTAGACATAACAGGCATTGAAGGCATGGAACTGTTCATTGCAGGCTTGGGCATTCTCACATTAGCAGATTTCTTAACAGATTTGCAGTTAGTAGACAAATGACTAACACTTCCACAATTAACACATGTCTTTCTAGGAGCATATTTATCAGGTGTGTAATTGTTGTGTTTGTTAATTCCTACTTTGCCATTCCTGTTATTCTTTTTATTTCCCTTAGCCTCATTATGAACTTTCTCTACCTTGTCTTTCAATTGCTTGTTAGACAAGTGACCTACATTAGCTCTCTCAACAGGCTTCTCAATTTTCTTTGATTTACTAGACTCACCTTGAACAAAGTTCTTGGTGACAGGACCATACTTGTCATTAAGTCTAGTGAGTTTATTTTTTTCTTTGTCTGTCAACGAAACAGCCTGATCGGTTGATGGTTCATGTGTCAACGAAACATTGCATTCCGTTGACATATCAACCTTCAACAAATGATCATTGTTGTTTGTTGACTCTGTTTCTGATTCTAAGGTTTCACCAACATACCCTAGCTTCTCTTTGTTCCTTTTCCATGATTGCTCACAGAAGGATTCCACGCCTTGAACATTAATTATGTTGGCAGCAACATTCCTGGCATCCTTCCATTTTGCAATCACACCTTGTTCTATCTCAAGTTGTGTTTTAAGAATTTCTTCCCTTTGTAACACGTTCTCAAGTTCCTTCTTAGCATCCCTACTAACACATCTCATTTTCTCAAATTCAATGAGCTGTGCTTCTAACATTGCATTCCTATCACTTAAGAGCAGATTGGTCTCTTTTATTCTTGAATTCTCTTTAGTAAGTGATTTAAGAGTAACACGCAAATTATATAATACAGTAGACATTTCATTTACTGCATTGTCGCATTCCTCTTTAGAAAGCTCAGAAAGATTAGTAATTGTTACCTGGTTGCTTGAGGAACTTGCTTCCTGCTCATGATTGTCAGCCATAAGAGCCAAGTTGACATACTCAACATCATCATCAGAATCTTCACCATTACCAGCCCAATCATACTCCTGAGACATGAACGCCTTTTCTTTTTGTTTGAGAAGTTCAAAGTATTTCTTTTTATAATCAACAGGCTCAAATTTCCTGTTGCCCTTCTCAACCTTGGGCTTTCTGCAGTCTCCAGCAAAGTGACCAAGCATTCCACAATTGAAACATTTTGACTTAGACTTTTCAATCCAGTTTGTTTTGCTAGGTTGAAAGTCTCTTCTTGGTGGCCTTGCTTCTGAGTTTCTTTTGAACTTGAACTTAGAGAATTTTCTAGACAGAAAAGCAATGTGTTCATCAATCTCATCTAAGTCCTCCAAGTTGGTTGGTTCTGATTCTTCTTCTTCTGTCATCTTGTCTTTACCCTTGCTAACATCACTCCTACAACTAGATCGACTAGTTGTGGCCTTTGCAGCTTCTTTATTGTCATCTTCAAGTTGGTTCACTGATGCAATCAATGCAATAGATCCACCCTTCTTCTGTACCTTTTCAATTTCCTCATCTTGCTCCATTTCCAGCTCATAAGTCTTCAAGGTTCCATAAAGCCTTTCAAGAGTGTAGTCTTTGTACTCTTGAGTGTTTCTGAGAGAAACAGTCATAGGCTTCCATTCTTTTGGAAGAGCTCTAAGAAATTTAAGGTTTGAATCCTTGGTTTGATAGATCCTCCCATACAACTTTAATCCATTCAAAAGCTTTTGAAACCTACTAAACGTGTCATTTAGGGTTTCACCAGCTTTAAAATGAAAATGCTCATATTGTTGTATAAGGAGTTGCATTTTATTTTCCCTGACTTGCTCAGTTCCTTCACAGAGAGTTCTAACAGTATCCCATACTTCCTTAGAGGTTGTACAGTTGATAACATTGTCAAACATCTCTTGCTCCAAACCATTAAACAGAATGTTCATGGTCCTTTTGTCTTTATGAACTTCTGCAATATCTTCAACAGTCCATTCTGAGACAGTTTTTGGAATCTCTACATCAGGTGCATCATCTGGCAGTCCAACTCTAGAATCAAGCTTCATGGGAACGTGTGGACCTTTCTCAATGCAGTCTACATACCTCTCATCCATAGACATGAGATGTAAATGCATCTTTACTTTCCAGTGAAAGTAATTGTCTTTATCAAGAACTGGTATCTTCACACCTGCATCCTTCTTCACCATGGTTTCTGTTTTTGGTCTTGATCTTTAAACTTCTTGTATGTTAGAAGCTCGCTCTGATACCAATTGTTATTCCCAAATGACCTAACAGAATTGTAGAAGGGGGGGGGGGTTGAATACAATTCTTGATATTTTCTTGAAACTAAAACACTTTATAAAATAAAACTGAACTGAATAAATAAAAACACAAGATATAAATAATTCAGTTGGATTGTTTGATGATCCAACTGAAGTGTTTTTATTGCGGAAATAATCTGTGATACAAAAGTACACAGCTGCTCAGTTACAAGGTTGTAGAGAAGAATTGCTCTCAAAAATAGCTAATACAATCTATTTGTGTTTCTTCTCTACTTTTTAAAGTAACTGCTACACTTGGTTATATAATCCCAAGTTTACAATTCTACGTTTGGTTAAACTAAAGAATAATAGTAGTAACCATCAGTAGCTTGCTTTTCATTCCTTTTGTCCAATGGTCCTTGGAGATCTTAGCTTTTGTCTTCATGCTCATTATAATCATTCCCAAGAGCCTTATTGGAAATTGGAATGTTTCCTTATTTCCAGTAACCACTTTGATGGCTTCCAATGCAAAGTACACTTCCATATCTCCTTTTAGATCTGTTCAGTAAACTGTCACTATCACTTTGTCAACTGTTCAAAAAGCAACATTGATTCGTTGATAGCAAGGAGATGTGTTTCGTTGATAGCTTCATTCTTCATTCCGTTGATGGTGTTTCCCTCGTTTCGTTGATGGGTAAACTCCATACCGTTGACAGAGTAATCTTCATACCGTTGACATGTCTTCACTTAGGCAGAATTACAAGGCATAACATATTTACAATTAACCAACCTATTTTGCCTATCTAGTACATAGTCAACATGACTTAGAAAACCTATCTTAAAACATATAATAGAATGCCTATCATACTGTGAAGTATTGTACAATGCAATTGCTACAACACTCATTTCGTTGATGAGCTTCCTGTCAACGAAACACTGCTAAGCATGCTATTTCGTTGACAGCTACAAAATTGACTTTACACAAATTCTACTAAGTGTTTTATGCTTATCATCAAGAACAACATATTCCTAACAGCTTTAATGGCAAATGAGGCAAGCACTTCATCATCATTCATGTCAGAGGTAAAGTTTACTGATACTGAAATGATCTATCATCTTAGTACTACTGTTTCATGTGCACGTAGAGAAAATGATAGAATAATTCTTTTGAACACGGCTCTTGAAAATGAGGTAAAAGAATTAAAACTTATGCATGTTAATCAGGATGAACTAACTAAGAAAATAGCATTTCTTGAGAATAGGGTTAAATGTTATATTTAACTGGAAACCATTCTTAAGGATCAGATCAGTGAACTTAAGGTCAAGGCTAATGCTTACTATAACTCTTGTAAGACTGCTAAAGAAATCATCAATAAACAAAGTACTGGTCATATTGTAGGAATAGGGTATGACTATAATGAGTCTATTGGTGAATTAAGCATAACCACGCCTAATAGAGTCAGTGCTGAAGAAAGGGGTGTACCATATGTGCTTAAGGGTATTGAAACACCTTTCTTTAAAGAATCCTTGACAGGACCTCTGAATTAAAATTCTATCATTATTCAAGAGGAGATGCGTATTGAGGGTCTTGCTTTTGAACTTGTTCAGTCCAACAAGTGTATGTCTGACAAACCAGTCAAAGTTGTTTCAGCAACAGAGACTAAGTCAGACATCCATAAAGTGGATCAAAACAACTATAGAACCAACATGCATGCTGTTAATCTTTCTCATAAAGCATGTGGTGTGGTTAATTGCATGTCTTGTGCTTTCAATGTTATGTATGCTTATTTTAATAGTAAACATGTATATGATAATAAGACTGCTCCACGTCAACATGTTAATAATAAGAAGCATGTTAGATCTAAGACTACTAGTCCTCCAAAGACTAGAGTGGATCCATTTATCCCTAAGCCTACTCAGAAATGGGTTAAGGGTAGCTATAAATGGAAACGCTCTTTTGTGAAAGAGGTCGAAGTAGTTAAAGTTAAAAATGTTGTTTTGCCTGACAAAGGTCAGTTCTTTAAATATGCCGGACCCAATCAAGTTTGGGTTCCGAGAAAATACTAATCAATTTGATACTGCAGGGTGTGGCACAGGTAAACCGTGTTATGTGGGTTCTGGACAGTGGTTGTTCAAGGCTTATGACCGGAGATAGAGCCCTGCTATCAAATGTGGTTGAGAAAGCTGGCCCAAGAGTTACCTTTGGAGATAACAACAAGGGTATTACTAGAGGATATGGCTGTTTGAAGTTTGGAAATGTTATCATTCAAGATGTATCTATTGTGGAAGGTCTGAAGTTCAATCTTCTCAGCATCAGTCATTTCTGTGACAGAGGATCTGATGTTTCCTTTGAGAAAGATAGATGTCAGATCCTTCATAAGAAGAATGGAAAGCCTGCTCTTCAAGGAGTAAGGAAAGGTGATTTGTTCATAGTTGATCTGCACTCTGGATCCAAAGATGAAGTAACTTGTTTTTATGCTAAAGCTTCATCAGATGAGAGTTGGCTATGGCACAAGAAGATGTCTCACCTTAACTTCAAAACCATGAACTCTCTAGTCAAGAGGGAATTGGTGAGAGGTTTGCCTCAGATGGAATTTACACAGGAAGGACTGTGTGAGGCATGTCAGAAAGGAAAGTCAAAGAAAGCTTCTCACAAGGGCACTGACACATCATCAATAACTGAACCACTTCAGCTACTGCACATGGTTTTGTTTGGTCTAGTTAGTGTGATGTCCATGTCAAAGAAACAATATGCACTTGTGATTGTTGATGACTATTCTAAATATACTTGGGTTTTATTCCTACATTCCAAGGATGAGACCCCACAGATGGTGATTGATCATATAAAGTTGATTGAGCTGGATTCTAGATTCCCTGTTAGAGCTATAAGGTCAGATAATGGAACTGAATTCAAGAATGCAGTCCTAAATGAATTTTGTGCAAATAAAGGAATAACAAGACAGTATTCTGCCCCTAGAACTCCTCAACAGAATGGAGTGGTGGAAAGGAAGAATCGTACATTGATTGAAGCTGCTAGGATTATGTTAAGTGAATCAAGACTTCCAATGTACTTTTGGGCTGAAGCTGTGAACACTGCTTGTTATACTCAGAATCGAACATTAATCAACAAGGACTTAATGAAGACTCCTTATGAGATCATGAACAACAAGAAACCAACTCTCAAATACTTTCATGTATTTAGAGCAAAATGCTTTGTGCTTAAGGATGATAATGTTAAACGTGGCAAGTTTGAGGCCAAGTCACAAGAAGCTATTTTTATTGGTTATTCCAGAAGATCTTACAGGGTGTACTTGATTGATGGTCACCATGTGAAGGAAAGTGTCAATGTTACATTTGATGACACTAAGCTCCCCAGTATCCAAACTGAAGACTCATATGAGAAACTGAAGTTTGATAACTTGCCAGACTCAGAATCAGATGATGAAGCCCCACCTGAGAATGTTGCTGGTAATGATAATAACAATGATGACAATGATCATGGTGGTGGTGGTGGAAACATTGGTAACAATGGAGATACCACCAACACTGGAGAAGAATCATCAAGGCAATCAAGCAACAACTTAGGGGGAGGAAATGAAGGATCTACTAGTCATTCACAACACCAAAATGAATTTCAAGGCGAATCATCAAGATCAAATCTTCCAAGACAGACTGTATGGAATAAGGCTCATCCTTTTGAGCTGATCATTGGTGATCCAGGTGTTGGAGTTAGAACTAGAAGTGCTACTCAGAATAAATGTCATTATTCAGGATTTCGATCTGAGATGGAGCCAAAGAAGACTAAGGAAGCACTGACAGATCCTGATTGGGTGATTGCTATGCAAGATGAACTCAATCAATTTGAACAACAGCAAGTCTGGAAGCTGGTACCCAAACCAAAGAACAAGAAAGTAGTTGGTACAAGATGGGTATACAGAAACAAGCTAGATGAGGATGGCATTGTTACAAGGAACAAGGCAAGTCTGGTTGCTCAAGGGTATTCACAAGCTGAAGGCATTGATTATGATGAAACCTATGCACCAGTGGCTAGGCTTGAGGCCATCAGGATGTTCTTAGCATTTGCAGCTTACTCCAATTTTAAAGTCTATCAAATGGATGTTAAGAGTACATTCCTGAATGGTGAGCTGGATGAAGAAGTGTATGTGGAACAGCCCCTAGCTTTGAAAATCAGGAGCTGTTGGACTTTGTGTACTTTCTCTTCAAGGCTATCTATGGTCTCAAACAAGCCCCAAGAAAATGGTATGACACTCTCTCTGGTTTTCTTTTAGAAAATGGTTTTGTTAGAGGTATCATAGACAAAACTCTTTTTTCAAAGAAACACAAAAGTGATATGATGTTAGTCCAAGTCTATGTGGATGACATCATATTTGGGTCTACTAATGATGATCTCTGTAAGAGATTTGCTAAGCTAATGCAGAGTAAGTTTGAAATGAATATGATGGGTGAGCTGAAGTTCTTTCTTAGATTAGAAGTAAGTCAAAGGTCAAATGGTATATTTATTTGTCAATCCAAGTATCTCAAAGAACTCCTCAAGAAGTATCACATGGAGGATTCAGCATCAGCAAGGACTCCATCTTCAACAGCTGTCAAACTGGGAGCTTGTGATAACTCTATCAAGGTAGATGTTACAAGCTACAGAGGTATGATTGGCTCCTTACTCTATCTTACTGCAAGTAGACCAGATATTATGTATGCTACATGCTTGTGTGCAAGGTTCCAAGCGGACCCTAGAGATTTACATCTCATTTCTGTTAAAAGAATCTTGAGATATCTTAAGGGTACGCCTAATTTAGGTATCTGGTACCCTAAAGATTCTGGTTTTAATCTTATTGGATATACAGATTCTGATTATGCAGGTAGTGTTGTGGCTAGAAAGAGTACCTCTGGGAGTTGTCAATTCCTAGGAGGTAGATTGATTTCTTGGTATAGCAAGAAACGGCAAACAATTTCCAATTCAATAGCAGAAGCTGAATATATTGCTGCTGGAAGCTGTTGTGCTCAGATCTTATGGATAAGGAATCAATTGAAGGACTATGGCTTTGTATTAGACAAAATTCCTATTTTATGTGATAATACAAGTGCCATAGCAATCTCCAACAACCCTGTTCAGCACTCGAGAACGAAGCACATTGATATCAGGTATCATTTTATCAGAGAGCATGTCATGAATGGAACTATGGAGTTACATTTTGTACCCACAGAAGAACAAACTGCAGATATATTCACTAAATCTCTTGACGAATCCACATTTACTAAGTTAGTTAGTAAGTTGGGTATGTTGAACAGTTTTAGTGATTAATAATATCTCTGTCATGTTTGTTCTTTTCAAAAATCATTTTTCTCTTGTTGATATTAAGTGATATTAATTCCCAATTATT
Source organism: Heracleum sosnowskyi (assembly GCA_030848705.1). Taxonomy (NCBI): domain Eukaryota; kingdom Viridiplantae; phylum Streptophyta; class Magnoliopsida; order Apiales; family Apiaceae; genus Heracleum; species Heracleum sosnowskyi. The sequence continues at coordinate 80,020,288 of CM061242.1, forward strand.
GTTTGAAGTTACATGCTTGTTAATTTAAATATTTCTGAATAATATATTTTCTTTAAAAATATTTTTCTCATATTTTTTAAGTGGAGAAATGTATTTTTATTGAAAATGTAATTATTTAGATGATTTTCAGATTGTATATATTGTTGTTTAAATTTTTCTACAGTTTTATATTAATTTAATGCACTTTTATATTTTTCTGCATATTTTTCTAGAATTTATGGAATTTTCTATGAATTTTTCTAGACTTGTAAATATTTTTTATCATTTTTAATATTTTTCTGTAAAAATTCTGTAATTAAATTAAATTTTTCTAAGTTATTCTCTAAGTCTTCCCAGTTTTTACACTAGGAAGACTACCGCGAAGATTTAGGTTAATTTCTTTTTGTTTTTTATTTTTTATTTTTTATTTTAAGTCTTTCTCTAAGTCTTCCCAGTTTTTATACTAGGAAGACTATCGGGAAGACTTACTTTATTTATTTTATTTTCGTTTTTTTCTGTTTTATTATTTAGAAGACAATCCGGTTTGTTCTAGACTACTGGGAAGACTATTCTAAGTCTTCCCGATTGTCTTCCCAAGTCTTTTTGTTAAAAAACGTTTGATAGTCTTCTAAATTTTAATTTTATCAGTTATACTTACATATAAATACATACATTCGAACAGTTTTCTGCATTTTCATTTCCTTAGCAGTTTTTGAATTCTCCCATTCGTATTCTCTTAATCTTCTGCAAAATTCTTTACCAAGATCATAATCTTTGCTCAAGTTTTAACTTAGCAATTCAGTTAATCACTAATTTCGAATTTAATCATATTAAGTCGAAACTCTGCTCTTTTTTATACTAATCTGTTCGATTTTCTATTGATTAAGCTTTTGTTTGATTAGTGTTTAATTGTTTGAATCTTGTTAAAGAGAAGTTTCTGTGTTCTTGAATTGTGAGTGTGGTTGTGAATCATTTATCCAAGTTTTTTTTTATCTCAAGTGTTAAGTTCGAATTTAGGATAAAAATTTAATATTGATTAAATTTTTGGTAAAATTTTGATTTTGTGGATTTTAATTAATTTTGATTAATTCTAAAAATCCCTAAAATTCGAATTTTATTTTAAATTAATTAAAATTTCTTGTTTTAAAATGGATCCTAATTTTGAACTTGTTTTAAACAACTATATTGGGTATTTTGATCCGTCTAAGTGTAAGATTGAATGATTTAAACCATGGATTCAGTTTTTGAATAGTCAGACTTGTGTTAGTCATGCTATATGTGCCTCTGCACTTTTAAAAATTGATCCATTGCATTTTCTGTGGTCCAGTGTTGTTATTGCTGAGGATTCAAAATCTTTTACGTTCAATATTTTAAACAAGCAATATACAGTCACTTTAGAAATGGTTTGTGATGTTTTACAGTTTCCCAAGGACAGGTTTGATCCATTACCCTCTGATGATGAGTTATCTCTGTTCTTTGTGAATATTCATTATCAGGGGCCCCTACAAATGGTTAAGTTGTCAAAAAGTTTTCTTGTTAGGGAATGGGATATGTTCTTTGATACAATAGCAAGAGTCTTTGGTAATTGCACAAAAACAAATTTTCATGGCATTACCAGTTTAAATCAATATATTGCTTATGCTATTGTATTTGGTCGTAGATTAAACTTTGCTGAGATTCTGTGGAATGTAATGATCAACAGGCTTGCTCACTCTAGGAGAGATTTTGATAATCATGTGAAAGTGAAGTGTTGGTACCCTCGTTTTCTCACTCTTATCATAAATCATCTACTTACTGCTGAGCAGGTAGAACTGTTTAGGAATGCTAGATTTGAAACCTCCCAAACCACAGATTCTAAATTCTACACCAGACTGGACTGCTCCCTCAAATTTCTAAACACACATGTTCTTGTTTCACCATTGATGAGTCAATTCATTAATCTTCCAATCTTTGGTGAACAAGTTCCTAAGCCACATCCAGTTCCACTACAGGTAGTTATTCCTAACCTTGGATCTTCTTCTTCTGGTACTTTGATTGAAACCCAAGTGGTTGGTAGGGCTGACCAAGAGGTTGTAGAACCACAATCTCTAACACAGGTCATAGAGCCAAATAGAGAGTCAAACACATCTAACCAACCACTTGAGCTTAATGTACAAACCAGTCAAAGAAGTGTTAGTGAAGTAGCTACAATGAGTGTTCCCACAGCTCTGTCTCCACCTTTAAAGAAAAGAAAAACCTATAGGGAGGCATAGAGCCAAACAGAGAGTCAAACACTTCTGATACACAACCTGAGCCCAATGTACAAACCAGTTCAAGAAGAGTTAGTGAAATAGCTGAAATGAGTGCTCCCACAGCTCTGTCTCCACCCTTAAAGAAAAGAAAAACCTATAGGGAGGCATCTGTAAGCCCATCTGTATCCTCTCAACAGGATATGGACATAGATATGGCAACTGAACAGTCTCTGGAGACATCCTCTCAACAGGATGAATCTATTGAAATTCGCCATAGGGCCATGGCATCTTGTACTGAGTCAAGCACTCTTCCATTACTCACAATGGGAGAAGACATACCAATAGATGATACTCAAGACACTATGTTAGGAGAGCACTTTAATTTTGATTTTGATACAGTACCTACCATAGTCACGGTAGAATTGCCTTCACAGGCATCAGAGGGAAAATTTGATTCTTCACCACCTTTAATAGAATCATTTTCTCCCCTCCCAGAGGGAACATCTCTGGCTCCCTTAAGGGATTTTTCACTCGCAGTTTATACTGGTGAAAGTGAAAGGCAACCATGTGAGTCTGTCACTGAAGCAATTCAGTTTACAATGTCAAATATTTTGACAGACTCAACCATGGATTGGGATTTGCGAACTCCCATTGAACCACCACTGACCTCTCTTCAAGGGGCTAGGGTGATTTCTTATGCAGTTACATCATCTGAGAACTTAGAGAGACAGTTAGTTGTGAGAGATGAGAGTCAAACACGGAGTGATACACAAGCACGCGAGTTGAGTGAAACACCACTGAGAGAAATTGAAGTGAGTGCACACACTGACACAAACACTGCTTTGTTGTTAACCCAATTAGCTGCTCTACAGAAACAATTACAAGAAACCCAGGCTGAAAATAACCTTCTCAAAGCACAAGTGGTTCAACAATCTTCCACCTCTGTAACAAATCAGCTGGGTACTGTCAAGGATGATTGGCAAGGATTGAAGAGTACTCTACTCCCGAAGCTGAATGCCATCCAACAATCTCAAATACTAGTGGCTTCAGACATCTCTGATCTTACAACGTCAAATGCTCAGATATCAGAGAGTGTCAAGGAGATTGCTGCCATTTCTACCAAGGTGGACTTTATTCTGCAAACAACTGATGAAAATCAAAGGTTTAATGAAGAAAGGATATCAAGGATTGAAGGAGGAATGGAGCATCTGAATGAAGGGATGAAGCACTTGTACAACATGACAAAGAATTCACATCAACCTACAACTGAACAAAGAACATTCTTTGAGGGAGATGATGATGATGATGAGGATGATGCTGATGAAGGAGGAAATGGAGGAGATAGAAGAGAAAGAGGAGAGATAAGGAGAACTAGTGAGGTGAATCCTAAAGCTGCTACTGTTAAATCTATAGAGGATTCCTCAAGTAAGGGGGAGAAGAAAGGAGGAAATAGAGAAGCTGGAAGAGCTTCTGGAGGAGGAAAAGATAAAGGAAAGGGTAAACAATCATTGGAGGAGTCTGTTTTTGATGATGCCTACTACTACCATGGTGAACAGGATGATTTCCAATTTGATATGTTTGGTGATCTGGAGAAGACTATCCCTGAAGAACCCATTGGTGAGGAGGCGGTTGAGGAGGCGGCCAACTTTGATGATTGGGAGGATGAAGCTGATCAGTATACACCTGATCCTTTGTTTCAAAAAGAGCTGAAGAAACAACAAGCAGATCTCAAGAGAAAGGAAGATGAGAATGCTAAGGTCTCCGACATCATATCTCAAAAGCTAAAGATTCAAAAGGCTGAACATGAAGACAAATAACGTCTTCATAGTTTTCATGTCAAGGAGAGGAGATTGGATGTTAGGATGAAGCAAGGAAGCAAGTGGGACAAGGCAAGGGAGATGTTTGATATCCCTCAGAGAGGCACAAACAATGATGGTACCTTTCTAAAATTGCTTGAGAAGATCAGAACTGTTAATCCGGACAATTCTTTATATATGAAGGCCTTGAAGGAGGACATAGTGAGGATTACATCTGTATTTGATCAAGTGAGGTAGGAACTGTACATTTATGTCTCGGGTGCTCTTGAAGGGTCATTCACAGTTTCTCTTGACCTCCTACAAAGAAGATCTCTCTCAGAATTGTGGATTCTTATGAGTAAGGTGAAGAGATCTTCCTACTTGAATGAGCTTCTATATGACCGGTTGAGAGATTCTGCAATGAAGGCCAGCCCTCAAGTTTTACACTTTCCATATGAAGTCAAAATTTACAGAGGTACAACTTTGGAGACTGTAAGGCTGGATCCTGATTCTTTGAAGCTACAAACTGCTATGCAACTGGTGAAGTTGGAGAATCTTCTTAGAACTTCTGGGTTTACCACTGTAGATAAGTCTGATGTTGCTGATATGATCTCAGACTATTGCACTGAAAAAGTTCCCAGGTATTCTCAGATGAAGAACAGATTGAAGAAGATCACTTCTCAGCCAGTCAAGCCAAGTTGTGTTGCTTCTGAAAGTGATTGTGTCCTTGATAAAGATCTTCTAGACACCTTGCCTGAAGCTGAAGAAGGTGAAATTAGAGATTGAGGCATGATAGAGATAGCTCAGTTTTTAATGTTATATGTTTAGAGCATAGGTGAATCAAGATAGGAAAATGTAATCATTTGTTCAGACTAGAGGAACATCTATCTTGTATTTATCTTTAATGTTTGAATCTGGAAATTGTTAAATATAATCCAGAACCTTTCTATTATTTACTTGGCTCTTAAAAGTCTTATCTTTTCTTGTTTTAGTTGAGTTATCCTCTAGAGGTATTTGATTGTTATTGTCTAACAAACAAATAGGGGGAGATTGAAAGGCATATGTATAGGCCTATTTGTAAACACCGAGGATTCTACTCAACTTTAATTAAGATTTAATAAGTAAATAATAAAAATCAAATGTCACAGGAATCTCAGAAGATAATATCTGTCAAAGAATGAAGATTAAAGTCATCTACATACTTGAAGTAATTCTACATTGAAAGAAGTTCAATTTATTGATCAAGCCTTAGTGGAGTATTCAAACTCAGTGAATTTATTAAAGTGACAGAGATTTAAAGAGGTGACAGCAAAGATACAGGTTACAGAGTTCAAGAAAGAAAAGGAAGTGGATCACTGCTTAAAGTCAAACAGATGAAGAACAGACATTGTCGTTAGTCACTCATGAACCAGACAGTACATTGAGTGTCAACGTTCTAAAATGTTATTTCTTCATCTAAGTTTTAGTGATTCAAGAATTAATTGAGAAGACAAGTAATTCTATTTATTCTCTTATAAATAATTATTACTATTAAGTAAATTATTTATTAAATTAATTCTGTAAAGAATTAATTTAATACATAATTTATTTTGATAATTATTTAAAATAGAATAAAAATGAACTAGGAAGACTTGGTTTTTTAACTAGGAATACTTAGAAATAAGTCTTCCCGATTGTCTTCCTAGGCAAAAAGGTTGTCTTCCCGATTGTCTTCCTAGGCAAAAAGGTTGTCTTCCCGATTGTCTTCCAAGGAAAAAAGCTAGTCTTCCCGCAAGTCTTCCTAATACAAATTCTGTGAATGGAATGGCGCGTGAAGAAAAGACAAGGCAATTGTGTTAAATACAAAGTGTGATCAGTTGACCGAAACAATACAACACATTACAAAAAGACACAGAAGAACAGAAACATTCCATCTTTACTCTGTCTTTACTTGCTTCAACTGCAAAGCCATTAAATTTATGCCAGAGGATTTATTTCTTGTTTGTTCTTAACATTTAATTCATAAGAAGTAATTCTCTTGTACTGCTTTGACAATCTAGCGGATCATAATCCCTAGAAATTAGATCGAACTACTTTTTAGTATTCGATCCTTTTTATTACAAAAATAGATAAATTCATGTCGAATTTATTCTAGGTTTGTTTTATCAAGAACTTTGTAATCTGTGATCAAATTGTAACACTCCTCAAGTTTAATTATAAGTTATATTTAACTTGAATATTGTTTCAGTTTTATTCCGCAATAATTTGTTCTTAAATTGTTTAATCTTAAAAAGAACAAATTCGATTAAACGGTATAGTTTGTATTCAACCCCCCTTCTACAAACTTATCAGGACCTAACAACAATCAAGCATTATACGTACAATACTTTTTATATAAAAGGAAAGAATCTTTAAATCAATATTTGATTATAGATCAAAATCTTTTATAATTTTGGAAAGAATATAATGACAAATAGATCACGCAACAGTTGTCTATATGATTTGGACCGCTACTTATTTTTTCAATCATCTGCTACTATTTTTCAAACATAGGACACTCTATAAGCTTGAAGACGCTCCATAACCTAGAAGAAAAATGGAGGAAAGAAACGATGCAACGATGTAATAATTTTTCTACTTTGAGGTAATCATTTAAACTAATATATATTTTGTAAAACACTGATAAGAACACTTCTTTTTTTGTTATAGGTGTGATATGGATCAGTGGTAAACTAAGTATTGACCAAGAAGATGAAGAAAAACGTTCAATTATAAGGTTTCAACCACATATGTTGAGATATGTAATATCTTCTTTGATGGAGGATCAAATGAAATGGGTTATGATATTGGATTTGGTTCATTACTGTTGTTCAATTTGTAAGAATATCTTTTTTCATATATGTACTTTGTTTGGAATCTTATAAACCAGTCGTATTGATAAAATTCTTTAATCTAGTAGATTCACTAAGGTGTTGCGTTGTCGTATCCAGTATTTTGTTAAGATTCATCAAGGTGTTCTGTTAGGTTATCATCATGGTGTTCTCTTAAGATTTTGTTAAGGTATCCAACTTGCAAAGGTGTTTTGTTAAGCTTACATGTACTCATGGATGTATATCTTTATGGTGCTATTTATCTCGATACTTGTATAAACATTACAAGTATGTGCGTACTTGTTAAGGTATCTAATTGATTGCTGGAAGTATGTGCGTACGCTCTACACGTTTCAAGATCATCATCAAATGGAGGTTGTCAAGATTGATGTTCACGGATTTTGACTGTGTCATGTCTTTAAATCCATGTCACCTTTCACATATAGCTTTAGCTTCCATAATTCTGTTATTTTCAATACTTTGTTTATCTTCTCTGGCAATTAGGCTTGTAATTCTTTTAATGATATTGATTTACAAAATTAGCTTGTCCACTATCTCAATAAAATATTTACTTTACATAAATTCTTGTGTGTGTTCATATAAGAGATTTTTTTATTCTATTCCAAAATTATTTTGGAGTCCTATTGCAACATAATTTTTTGAGTTCCATAATATTATAAAGAACACTTCAAGAAATCTAACTATTCAAAAAAAAAAGGCAAATTTTGAAAACTTAAAAAAGTATTTAAAACATTTTTTAAATATACAAATATTATAAAAATATTTAACTGAACATTTTAAAGAAAATCAATACTATAAAGAATCTCAACGTCATAAAGTAGATTTTCAAAATTTATATTTACAAACAAAACAATAAAAAAACTACTCAACACTATAAAGAATCTAAAATGCATAATACATACTATATTAAATATTCACAACAACACTTTTGAAATCCTTGTTTGCATGTAATAAACATTGAGTGTTCTAGTATTAATACTAGTAAATTCTATTAATGTTAGTACATTTCTTATACAAAAAATACTGAAATGAAAACTCTTTAGAAAATCACTTTAATAAATCTTAGTGTTTATTAAAAGAATTTCAATATGGAAAATATATATTATAATAATATAAGAGAAATACTTCAAGGAATCCGAAAAATATTCAGAAAAATAAATTAACAAATCTGAATGTTCATTAAAATAGATATTATTGAAAACTAAATACATTTCATAAAGAATCTAAATAGTTTATTAAGATTCCGTTAACTAATTTTTTTTACTCGAAAATGAAATCTTACAACACATAAGAAAATCTTAATAAAATCTTAAAGTACCTTATATTTGAAGACATTAGAAAATAAATTCTAAATTTGTTATAAATAATATTAATAGTCATACGTTAAATTATTTAATAATTTGAAAGATTAAAAACCCAAAACATTATAAATATTGTACTAAAACAATTAAGAGATTCTCGTAAAAAGAACTTTTCTATATTTGTAAAAAAAATATTGGATTGCATTTTTCCAAAATAAGGCACTTTCTCAATATTATTCTGAAACACTTAAGCGAATCTTTAAAATAGTTATATTACATTTTTTATTATATCTAACATTTAAATTACATATAATAATCTTATACTCCCTTCGTCCCACCCAATTGTTTACATTTGGGTTGGGCACGGAGGTCAAGGAATATAAGTAAAGTAGGGGGAAAAGTAGGAAGAATGAGTAAAGTGGTGGACCCGTCAATATTTAAGGTATAAAGTAAGTAAAGGGGAGGAAAGTAGTGGAAGTAGTTGATTTTTATATTATAAAACTTTTCTATTTTTGGAATGTTTTGAAATGTAAAGAAATGGATGAGACATCCCAAAAATGAAAGTGTAAAGAAATGGATGGGACGGAGAGAGTAATAAACATTAAGTAAACAAGAAATCTAAACTTATAGAAAAATTCAAATCTCTAAGTATAATATTAAAAATGAAAAAAGTAAATATTCTAAACTATTCGTTATTCTAAATATTACTCTTCAACACTTAAGAGAATCTAAATTGCCGCATATTTTTTATTTTCTTCACTGTGTAATGAAATTATACAATATTCCATTAAATTTTACAAATTTTAGTTATACTTAGTTGTCTAGTTACATTATTTACAAAATTCTGATTGTGCCAACAAAGTTTTCAATGACAAGACAAGATTCTATTAATTGTACTAAAACACTTAACAAAATCTAAAAATATTTTTCTATTATTTAAAATAACTTTCTTTTGTCACCCAATTTTTCTATCATGATAGTAGATTCTATTAAGTGTTTTACATAAGTTTAATAATTTCGTTATATCTCATTTCTTTTAGAAAATTTAAATAACGTTGATGTATTTTTCAAAATTTTATATCTTTGTATATATGGAATCAAATAATTAAATGAAAAGGAACGTAATCTAAAATAATATGTATTAAAAAAATTATTTTTTAAATAAGATCTATTTTACATTTATACTTTAGTACCCAACAAAACCGGATCAAAACATATAACGGAACCTAATGTAATTACAAAATACTACCTTAAAAAATCTTTTATATGTAATTTTTAAAATATCACACGAGAATAATATTAGAAAATCTCTAATTTGTAATAAGAAAGATATAAATCTGTGAAAGATAGTGATTAAGGAAAAGATTCTGCGTAACAAAAATTATGGCAAGATATCTAATATGAATTGCATGAATTGCAGCGTGAATGATGTAATTGTTATAATTGATTAACATAAATTTTATTAAGATTCTAGTATGTGTTTGAACCATATTTAACATTATTTATTTTGAATTTAGATTCTATTACGTGTTTTGTTAGTATTTTTCAAAATAAAATTATGATGGATATTGTAATAATTTTTAAGTTAGAATAGATTTTTTTTAAAATCTATAAATTTTTAAAGAGAAACGACACAATAGTTGCAATCTACAAAAAATTAGTGAATAATGGTCAAGTGAATTAACAGAACACCACCAAAATATAACAATAATACAAAACCAAAAATGATGAATTGCTCACAGGCCACAACATCACCATTACATACGCTCTCAACACTAAACCATATGAATTAAAGTTCTATTCCGACTACACTAATAATCACGTATCATTTCTCCAAAGAATCAACACACCTAACATGACCTAGATAATTACAGCCCAGAATAGTAGCAAAAGCAACCCACCATGCTTCACTAGCTCACCGGTGCATTAAACTTCACGCTTCATTTTCTATCCCTTCAAACATTCGAGATACATTGTCATGTCCAACGAGACTTGTTCAACATCCATTAGCTCCACATATTCTTACCGCTATTACACAAGAACTAGTTTTTGCTTGTACCTTAACACAAGTTCGGCCACATTACTCAATATCATCTCCCATTTCCACATTCTTTTTTAATGACGGAAAAATCATTCATCAAGGAAAAACTACATTCTCTGACCGCTTTAAATCCATGGCTTTATTCCTTTGGGTGCTTGACTTGTTCCTGCTCGAGGTTGAAAATTCTACAAAGTTATCTTTCCAGTTAAAGGTTAAACTCATACTAGAACATGACTTTTAGTAAAATGTCAATATAACAGCCTACAATAAATTCATACGTACATGTCACTAAAAAAATTTGTTACTTTAGTTCAATCTTGGTGGGTTCTCTATACTGTTCTAATTACACTACACCATATATGACATTTGCCAACACCTAAAAAAAGTGTGAAAATCATGATTACTTTTGCTAAAAGCCAAAAAATAGCCTACGCCAACACTTTTCCCAATTTTCGAAGTGTTGGACTTTGCACCGTGGCCGTAGGGGTCTATGCCAACACTTGATGAACCTACAATAACACATGAAAAAACTGTTACCGTATACCCCAATGGCAATACTTTCTTGTCTTTACCAACACTAAGAAAAGCGTTAGAATAGACCCTATGCCAACACAAGTACTTGATAAAGCATGTGTTGCAATACCTAGCACTATAATAATATTTTCTTAATTGACAACACTTATTTGTGAAACACTTTTTTTTTATTTTAGCAACACCATTTTACTTTATTGCAACATTATTCATTTTTTGCCAACACATTTTCGTGTTTTAGTAACATTTTGTAAACCAACAAAAACAAAATGCATTGGATTAACATCACTATAAACATATGTTCGATGTCATTAAACAAACACCAAAAGGTACTTAGATAGAACTACCCAGAACAAATTTCCAAAAACAGTACCTACTTAGTTTTACAGTCACACTAATAAAGTACCGTCACAATATTGTTCACAAAAGTACCATCACAATATTGGTAAGAAAAGACTACTTAAATAAGCTTTCAAACGCAGACCAGTCACGGAGTATCATCGTCATCTCCAACGGAAACACTTGACTCTTTTATTTCCTTGATCAACGTAGTTACACGTCCCTCTAGATCTCGTCTCTCTTTTGCTCCTGATATTAGTAGACCTTTATCTAATGACATGATTTTCTTCGTCTGCGCAGAAAAAAAAGGAAGCTAATTAATTAAAAAAAGTTGTAATAAGGTAAGCCTCTAAACCAATGCACTCAACAACGTTAGAACGATCAGCATGGTGGTACATCATGGACCCAATAGTCTTTAAACTAATTGCAAAGGAAACCATTCTTGCACAAAATTTTCTATGTAAATACATATCTAATTGCATTGGAGGTGTTCCTTCAGACTAACTGCATAAATCAGAAGATTTATTAAACCAGAACACGACATAATACACTACAGTGTTCGCATCAAGAACCATAGATGATCTTATACCTTAATCCAGCATCTATGTTGCGCTGTCTACGTAGTGTGCCTGCAACAACACGTGGAAACACTTTTTAAACAATTTCCTTCACTACCTAAGTATGTACTTTGACTTGGGATGATCATCTACAAGATTTATTAGGGTCAGTCTAAAATTAAAAACATAGAATTTTTAGTCACTATATTATGATTGATAATCGTTTCTACTTTAGAATGATATTCAGTACTCTAACAAAGCGCTAGCCCTAAAAAACCTACGTGAAAATTGATGGATAGCCAGGGCCCAAAAGTATATATTTCCACATTTGATATTCTAATATACTTCTATAAATCAAATGAAAATCCTAATAAAGTTGTCATACGTTGTGGTTACTCACTCATTTCCTACGCTTCTGTAGAGTTGAATCATGGAAGAGATGTAGTACCTATTCAAACCTATTCTGAAGCTTTTATTCATTACAGACCATCCTATAAGATTTTACAAAGTTTACCATACAACAGTGTCTTTCTCTTAGTTCTGTTAGCCTAGAGTGCCTTACTTCGAGGCCAATATCTCTCAATTTGTATACTTACATGAATTAAATTTTTTTGCCGAGTAATTTATACACTTCAGGTCCTAACATATCAAAAGTTTGCTCTATAACAAGGCCTATACCACTCAAGGAAGATATTTGAAGTTTGTTATTTCAGCTGCCCAGAATCAGCTTTAACAAGTCCCAGTAATTCGTCTATTAGACACCATCTACAAGTCTGGTAGCCGCAATATTTTACAGCCATATAGTTAAGACATAAGACTACAACTTTCATTTTCTAGACATTAACCAATTAGAAATTTAGGACCATGAAAATACAGCTTCAATGTCGTAAACTAATCCGGAAAAATGCATAATTATAGAGTTCATGTTGATTATTAAGGCTCCAATTCATACACATTAGGTCTGAAAATTACAAAACTTAGCAGACCTGTAAATCAAAGTGTTATGAACACATTTTATTCTTTATGAGTTGTCTAATTTCCTCCCTAACTCATCCAAAATATGTGTCTAAAACAGGGCAGATTTTCTAGGGATCATAATATGCAGAAATCAACATTGATAATATGGATGTTACTTCCAAACGGTTTGCTATAATTGACTAATTCTTTCTCTTGAGTTTTCTAAATAGTTTGAGTTGTAACATATTAAAACTTTCTTGCATTATATGGAATTTGCAATTTATGGCCTAATTTTATAAGTCTGTCAAGCTGCCTGTTCAAAAACAGCTAGATCCAACCATGTTCGATGAGCTCTATCTCAATTCCTACACATTTGCTTCCACCTATTTTGCAGATATATTCTAAAGACCTATATCTACATCTTTAATTCTTTGTCCAATGAGTAAATAGAACTTTAACCCTTTTAAATCATGCCCCCAATTCAAAACAGAGATCCTGAAAATTCCAGAATTTTACAAGTCCGTGTAAATTTCCAATCCACAACTCCAATAATTTTACTTTGAAAATTATCAAGTTCTACTATGATATAAATAACACCATTTACAACAACTCTTATGGTATATTCTTGGTCAAATTTAATTCTAAAGGGGCCTAATGTTCCAGAAAAACTGGTTAGAATTGCAGTTTTTGTATTTCCGTAAAAACCAATAACTTTGTGTGCTTGTACGACGAGGTTTCCAAACCCCATAGAACCTATATTATAAAAAATTAACCCTTAATCCACATGACACAACAATCTAGCAAGATTGTATAAGGTTTAGGGACGCCAATTTTGATTTAAGGAACACACCCACATAACCTCATTTGCACATATGAAACTGGACTATATAAACAAGTGAATACTTAAAACAAAAATCAGTTTCAAAACTCACCCGAATTAGAGAGGGAATAGCTTAAAAGAATTAAGTCAGTATGTTCGCTACCATTCTTCTTTCTCGCTCTGAGTTGGGGACATACATAGCGCGCAGCTACCGAACACACACTCTGAGTTGGGGACATGCCAAAATCCAAGAGGATGCTTAGGCATGAATGTCAAAAACCAAGAGGAGTTCCATGACTTCTGGTCCTTGTTAATCTCACAGAGAGCCACAGTACCATGCCTAAATCTATAGGAGTTCCACTGCCATTGCCTCGGCATCTGTCTCTCCTACATAACCGAAATCAGTTTCACATAAAAGTACAAATATTAGAGTTTCAAGGTCATCAGAAAAATTGTACTTCTTGTTCTCGGAGTTCCCTTAAATACTGATAAGCGTACAAAACTTCATATCAGCGAAACTACTCTAATTTCTCAATGTCAAATACTGGTATAGATATACACACACATTACATATATAAAAATGTGCTTATAATTCACCTCTTGCTTAACTTTTCCTTGATATTCATTCAGAACTTTTTAGCTAAGAAGTTAGTGATAAAATGAAATCGTTCATTATGAAAACCTGCTCGTGTAAATTTAATTACGCTAATCTTAGATGAAAACTTTAACAAATAAACGAATCAAAGGTAAATATAAAATTACAGTAAAGTACGTGAAGAAAATTAAGAAACCTTGCGAGTTCATGGTTGCGGAGGGAGGAAGCATGTTGATAAACAATTGGAGTGAAAAGCAAGACGAGTGAGAGATGTGTTCAAATTGATTCTCATCTGTATCAAGATAAACATAATCATAATCATAACAGTTAACAATTAGCACTAAACAAAATTAGACTGCCATATATTTGGGCTAGCTCCAACTTTAATGTTTCGATCTAGCCTGCATTTTAAATTTTACGGAAGGTTGATGGTTTAAATCTTGTGAAAAAACCATCATTGGAGATCGAAAGAACCACAATTTTAAAGGCTAATGCTCTAATAATTCCTTAAAACGAATAAAAAAATGATAATCTCCATTCTCCATTGTATCCACGAATTAGTACAAACTATGCTCCCAAAGAACACAAAGAAACGTAAATTAAAGAACATAAACACAAATTTAGCCTTAATAAACAGTAATTAGGCCCATTCTAAACATATATATGTCAAACAAACACAAAGGCTACTAAAACACAAACACAAATTCCACGCCTATTTAACACAAAAATTATGGTTTGTACCTTGTTGAAATAAGCTCCCAAAGCAGTGAATGAGCAGAAGCCCTAATTGCTACAACCCGTAGTGGCCCTAACTGAACCTTGAAGAACCCTAATTAATCTTTGAAGAACCTAATTAAACCATGTAGAACCATTCGAGATTTTGAGAGAGTAATGTTTTGAGAGACCGTAATGTTTTGAGAGAAATACAGAGAGTAATGTTTTGAGAGAGATATAGAGAGTCTCAAAATGTTTGAGTGGAGGGATGGGTACAAAAATGTCTGAGCGGGTTTAATTTTAGGATATTGGCCGCCCAAAATTTTGGTCCAAAATTTTGCCAGCTTTCTTCTAATTTTTATTTATTTTTTTGCCACCTGTTTTTTATTTATTTTGCTAACACTTTTTTAATCATCAACTGTAACGCTTTAATTTATGTTACAATAATATTTTAATTTTGTTTAAGGTAACACTAAATTACATCACCAGCAACTCTAAAAACATATATTGCCTTATATCAAATTTAAGTCATCTAAGGTAACATTTTAGTCGGTAACACAAAAATTAATGTTGGTGAATCCCATATATGGTGTAGTGTTATATGGATCCCAAAAAATGGAATACAATACAAATATTATAGAACATATATATAAGAACACACATGTGAGAATCTAGAATGCATAACATACAAGAACAAATGTTTGTGAGAATCTATTATCTACTACGATAAGTAACATACCTATCGGTTAGTAAAATCATTTATTAGATACTTTAAAGATGAAGAATTATGCATAGTATTCTTTGTTGGACCCGAAAAACAGGATAGAATACAATATCAATTGCGCAGACCATAAAATATATAAGAACACACTTAATAGAATCTTATGTATTGCCAATTTTGTTCTTTCTCTAGGATGAGTTGCGAATTTCATATTCACACATACGCCCATACTATATAGAATTAAAATGTAGATTAATAACAAAGAACCAAATAGCAATAAACATCTTAATAACAGAACATCTAATATTTTGATGATGCCAATAGAATACCTTAATGAATCTTAACAGTTTATGTAAGTTATTGACACAATTCAAGTCCAAATCAGAAAAATTTATCATAAAAAACAATAGATGAACATATATGTAAGTAATAGTCGATACCTTTGATTTTAATATAAAAGGAACCAATAGATGGTTTAATCCATATAACCATGTTTTGTAAAGAAGAATGGTTTACAAGAGAAAAAAAATCTGAAAGGCCAATCTTATAAAGACGATGATTATAACTAAGACAATTATCCTGCAAAAATAAAATAAAATCAAACACTGATAATCAAACAAGCTCAATATCAGAATCCGATTAATTCATGTTTTCACATGTCATACTATGATGTGTATATCATAAGAATCAAGTAGTTTAAAACAAAACACCGATGTGTAAGGCTATATATATTAATACCTGATTCATTATATTCTCCTGTTACAAGATGTAACATACTATGATGCGATGAACATGAAGAAAAAATGAAGACGAGGTGAGTTATAAAACTGATAAAGTAATGCTATGTAATCAATTACCTAGCAATTGGACAAAATAGATGATAAGCACGTATATAGCAAGTATTACGTGATTGTGGATGCAATCTTCAGGCAATCTTTTCAGATATGGTATTGTTATTTAAAAATACTTATGATTAAAGTATATATGTATTGTATTTTAAGTTATCAAGTACTACCCTTCTAGTGTTAATAAGGAAAAATAATATTTTGTATGTATAAAATGTGGACCACAAGATTAAGAAGAAATCAATGGTAAGGATCAGTGGTCTCTTGGTCTCTCAATAAACGAGGGTCTCTTTTGAACCTCACACACATATATATATAAGTTATTTAAAAAAGCAAAAAAATGAAAATTAAAATTTTAGCGATATTGGAATAGTTATAAATATGATATAATTTTGTGACATTAAATTCTTATTAATATTACATGAAATATGTTACTTGTTCTCTAAGTGAGTGATGAAAGATAGTTATTAATCACCAAGTAATTTTGAATATGAATGCAAATCATATCAAGTAATAATTTTATAATTTTATTAACATGTAATATGGCCAGTCATGTATGTTAAAAAACATACTATGCAACAACAAATTATTGTGAAATCGATAACAATTTACTCATATCTAAATCAGACCCGTGTTTACGCGAACTTTCTACTAAACAAATACAACATATATAAAATAGGGAATTTAGTCTCACAACAAATACTGATAACTTCAATTTTCAAATAACTCATAAAAAACGTCGAAATTAATGAAACGTGATATTCTAGAATAGGGAATTTAGTCTCACAACAAATACTGATAACTTCAGTTTTCAAATAACTCATAAAATACGTCGACCTAAGAGCATTCTCATTTGGCCCCCAATTTTACTACAAATATGTTACCGTTACATTTACATATAAATTTAATATGTTTATTGCAAATGTTATCATTTCATTTGCTTTGGTGGTTTCTGAGTATTATATTCAGTTGTCGAGATGGGCACTTAGGAAACCACGTAGGAAAAGTAAGTAGATGTTCTTTAGGAGAGCCATCACGTTTGACAGATAAGCCTAGTGAGTATCCAAGTACTCTTGCTACTGAAACTGCAACCGCATTGCCTACTTGGATGTACCTATATAATACAAGATAGTTTATGATTTTTAGTGATGAACAATTGTTATTTATAAAAAAAAAATATAGTAGAAGGGGCAAAGCCTTTAGTTAAGTTAATAACATCTTTAATGAGACCAAAGAGCTTATAGTAATCTGGAAATCCTTGAAAGGTAGCATTCTTCCAAATAGTGAGTACTTTATTTTGTTCTAGATGAGTTATCATCTAGAAAAAATAACAATTAGTCAGCCACAACAAATGTACAAAATCTCAGCATACCAAACATCAATGTATAGAAATGTACCTAGTTATGTGGCTCAGCCCTAGTGACCACAGTAGGTATAGTCTCATCCCACCATAATTTCCCAAATGGCCTAAAATTTTCAAAATTACAAAATGAAAGAAATATACAATCAACCTTATCCCATAAAAAAAGAAGATAAATAAGATGAAAAATTCCTTATTTATAAGATGTTCCTCGCACAAATGAAATTGCATGGTTAGAAACCTTGGTTACAAATACCGACCAACCAAAGTTTTGTTCATTTTATTATTGGTTATAAATAAATTGGTCATAGATAGGCCCATGAATTGGCTCAAATACCGACCGACCGACCAACCAAATTTTTTAATGTTTTGTCTTTAATAGTATAGTATAAATACCGTTCATAGGGTTAAAAACAGAATATTATGAAAACTCTATACAAAATTTGTTAATTATATGTTTTCTTGTTTGATAGAAATATATAAATAAAAGAAAAAAATCTAATCTAAGATCCCTACGGTCAAGGTAATATGGAAAATTTATTAATTAATCATACTTTGAGAATAGAATATAAATTTAATTAAACTGTAAGGAATCTTCGTCAACTAAATCTAATCACAATCTACAATTAAACAATCATATATTATTTAAATTTAATATCATACTAATTATTTATTTTAAAAGTCTATTTAGATATTTTAATTTATGAATTTACTTTAATTTATTTAAATATCGCATGACTTTGAATCATGTTACTCTAAATTAAAAAAATAATTTTAATAAAAACCCAGTAAATAAAGTACATGACCTAGTCTGTTAATACCGTTTTTTAACCTAAATAAATATAAAATATGACGGAAACACTCACTTCCTTAAAGTTACAAATGAGGAAGTGTATTCCAACTCGCAAAATTTTTATAATAAATATTCTCTTTGATCCTACCCAATTGTTTACATTTGGGCTGGGCACGGAGATTAAGAAAAATAGGTAAAGTATCGAAAAAAGTAAGAAAACTGAGTAAAGTAATAAGACAAAGTGGAGGAAAGCAGTGGAAGTAGTAAAATTTTATATTATAAAACTTTGCTATAGTTGGAAAGTTTTGGAATGTAAAAAAATTGAAAAGGGCCTCCAAAAAAAAGGAAGATATAAAGAAATGGATGAGACGGAGGGAATATATTATTTGCGAGGCATAAGTGTAATAACCCAAATTTTTGTACGTACAAAAGACCTTGATGACTAGTACTTTTGCTGATGACAGAAAAACTTTTCAGACCACACTATATACGTGTTGGAGAAACGAAGTTTCGAGATTGTATTGTTGTGTTACTAGGTAATAAAAAGAATGCAAAAGTTGTCAGAATTCGAAGATTTTTATTTTTACTATTTAATCCATAATATTCGAGATATTGTAGAATATGTCGATTATATCAAGACTCGGAGATTTAATGAAGTTAGAAATTTCACGGATATACATTTCGCCAAAGTACTAACACACCAAGGACATTCACCTTGAGCATTATGCAACAAAACGATTTAGAAACCGTTCAGACATTTCAACACAATAAAGCGAATATGTAACGACTCATAATGAAACAAGAGAGAAAGAGTATTAGACAAGCTTGAGTCAAAGAGGGAAGCTTCCTTCCAAGCAGAAATTAAAGGATTAAAGGATAACTATCTAAGGAAATCTAGAATTAGTCAACCATTAGTTGACAAGTGTCTAAAGGGACTACATCTTGACAATGTGAGATAATACAACCATTTTAATCATCAAAAACATCACAAATATCACCACTTTCCACCAACCAACAAGCAAGAACGCTTCTCCTCCCTTTTCTTTCTTCCATTCGGCTTTTAAAGAAAAAGCAAGAAATAGATTTTCAAAATCCATCTTCCAAGCATCCAAAAATTGTAAACAATAGATATTTGGAAAGATATTGAGTAGATTAAGGTAAGCACCAAGTTTCATCATCATCCAACAAGTATTTCATGTTCAAATCCTAGCTCAAAGTTGAGGTGAATAGTAACTTCGAAAATTACTAACTTGTTTTCTTGATTTCTTTTGTAAGTTTAAGAATGATATGTATAGATCAAGGCTCCCTTAAGGATTACAAGCTCTTGTTAGTGTTGATAAAGCTTCAATAAAGGTATAGCAAACTCTCACCTTTTGTTTTAGTATGATATAAGTGATGGGTTTTGACATAGTTGATGTCTAAGTCAAGTTGTATGGTTTCGATGTGTAAAGTGAGTTGTTCTTGATGATGGTGATGAGTTTATGAAGTTTATAAACTGATTTTGTTGTTAAAGACATTGGTTTGATGATTGGGTTATTGGTTAATGGATTTAACATAGTTAAATTCGGGAATCGTTACGATTATAGCCGTCGTAATTCCCGTTTGATTTTATGACTGTTTTAAACAAGATTTCCGAACTGTAAAAGTACTGTTTTTCAACACCACTTCCCAGGAACTTGTATAGATTATTTTTTAGTTTGTTTTGGTATAAAGATCGTGTCAAGACGATTTACGGTTTATGAGTTATGACCATTTTAGTGAAAACGATCCAAGAACACCAAACTGCTACTTTGTACCCACTTATATGCTATGAACGAAACCCTTAACAATTGGTAAAAATTATGAAACTTAAGTGATATATATATATATATATATATATATATATATATATATATTGGACAGTTATTAAGAGCACCGAAAATGTTTCGTGCGAAAATGTTAATTTTTCGATTTTATAAAAATGTCAGAACCAAAGTTGCGCGATGACACTATTCATCGTATAAGCTACTGCCTTGATCAGTAAATTCCGGAAAATGAGTCCACTGTCCAGAACCAAACTCTGGATTGATTATATTCTATACATTCCCTAGATTGTGCACGTGAAAACAGTGCGTCAATAGAGTTAACGGTTAATGAGTTATAAGCGTTTTCGTGAAACGAGCGTGAATAGTAAAACTCTGTAGTTGACTTGACTTTTAAAATGGATTTCACCTATTTAAACTCATGTCTGACCTTATTGCTCTAACTGGAAACTTAAAATCCATCTCAATCAACTTGACATGATCAATCACCATTTGCGGAGTTTCATCTTTAGAATGTGTTAGGTCCAAAGTATCGTAGAAGGGGGGTTGAATACGATACTCACAAATAATTTAATTTCGTTCGCGGATAATTCATTCAGTTCTATAACGAAATCAAACACACCAAACCAAACCAAGTTTTGGGGAATATATCTTTTTATAAATATAAACCTCGAGGGGTGCTACAATTTCTAATCCGTAGATTAGTTTCAATGAGTTTAAGGTTACACAAATTCAATACAATGATCAAGTTCTGAGCACTATTAATTCTCTGATAATTTCTCCGGCTCAATTCTCTCTCTCAGTAATGTCTCTGTGTGTTTTGCCTTAACTGAAGAAGACACTTCTTCATCTCTGTATTAACTGCAGTCTTGTTTTGAAACCATCGAACCAAACTTGTAGAAACAATCTTGGTCGTTGGATCTTCATCAACCATACAAAACAAAACAAACTTTTCACCTGCTCCCTATTTAAAAACCATCGAATGGTTTAAATCAATTTACCATTCGATAGTTTTTAAATCAAAACTATCGAGTGCCAAATTGATTTACTTTGTTTTAAATAGAATTACCTTTAACACCATTCGATAGTTTTCACAATTGAAAAACTATCGAATTCTTTTTCTTGTCTTTTGTCCTTTAGTAATTACTCCTGAGCTCCTGGGTGTTTTAGTTTTAGACTGTATCAATTTCTTCTGAGACGATAAAACAACTTGATCTTTTTAGTGCCGTCACCTAGTGCAACTGGTCTGGTTCACAGATGAATAACACTTGATCAATTCTTCTTTTATGTCTTCATTTCAGTGCTGCTGATAAGTCCTTTGTCGTTCTGGTTGCTTCGATTAAATCACTGGAATCCCGTGGTACTTAACCCTAAATCATTCACATACTTCTGTCGGCTTGCAAGTCTTGTTTCTTTTGCTGTCACTGAGGCTTGAACATTTTCATGAACTTATTTCCGTGACCTGTTTACGGACTTCAAGAATACATAACGTATTTTGATTTTTTGAGTTTACCTTTTCTTCTTTGATTCTGGATTCCTGTGCTTCTGTTAATATTATTGTCTATCTTGTCCTTTGTTGAGTTGTAGTTATCTCTTTTACATCTTATGTTACATTATGCTTTACAGAATGTAGGAATAAAACTCATGTATATTTGGAGTAGTCATCGACAATCACAAGAGCATATTGTTTCCTTGACATAGACATTACATTAATTGGACCAAACAAATTCATATGAAGTAACTGAAGAGGTTCAACTATAGTAGATGTGTCAGTGCCCTTGTGAGATGTTTTCTTTGACTTTTCTTTCTGACATGCCTCACACAGTCCTTCATGTGTAAATTCCATTTGAGGCAACCCTCTTACCAAATCCCTCTTAACTAGAGAGTTCATTATTTTGAAGTTGAGGTGAGACGGCTTCTTGTGTCATAGCCAACTATCATCTGATGAAGCTTTAGCATAAAAACAATTGACTTCATCCTCGCATCCAGAATTTAAGTCAGCTACGAACAAGTTTCCTTTCCTAATTCCTTGAACAGCAGGCCTTTCATTCTTCTTTTGTAAGATCTTGTACTTCTTCTTATCAAAATGAACAACATATCCTCTGTCACAGAATTGAATGATACTGAGAAGATTGTGCTTGAGACCTTCCACAACAGATACATCTTCAATGATAACATTTCCAGCTTCCAAACAGCCATATCCTTCAGTTATACCCTTATTGTTATCTCCAAAGGTAACCACCGGACCAGCTTTCTCAACCACATTTGATAGCAGGGCTCTATGTCTAGTCATATGCCTTGAACATCCATTGTCCAGAATCCACATAACTCAGTTCACCTGTTCCACACCCTGCAATATCAAACTGATTAGACCTTCTTCGGAACCCAAATCTGATTGGGTTCGGCATACTTAAAGAATTGACCTTTGTCAAGCAAAACAACATTCTTGATCTTAACAACATCATATTTCTCAGTGACTGAACATTTCACCTTGTAAACAGCCTTAACAAACAGTTTAGGCTTAGGTACAAATGTCTCCACCCTAGCTTTAGGAGGACTAGCAGTCTTGGATCTAGCATGCTTTTTGTTATTCAAATGTTGATGGGAAACAGTCTTATCATTCGACACATGATTACTATTAAAATAAGCATACATGACATTAAAAGCACAAGACATGCAATTCACAACACCACAATCTTTATGAGATAAATCTACACTAGGCATGTCGTTCTGTTTCAACTTATGAGTGTCTAAGTTGGTCTTCGTTGTGTGAACAACTTTGACTGTAGCCTTAGGCACACATTCGTTGGATTTGACATTCTTACTAGCAATGTCTTCATCACGCATCTCTTCTTGAATAATAAGGGAAGATTCATTAAGAGGTTCTGCTATAAATTCTTTAAATAGAGGTTTGTTAATACCCTTAAGCACATGTGGTATACCCTTTTTTTCAGCACTAACTCTATTAGGGGTATTAATGCCTAACTCTCCAATAGCCTCGTTGTAGTCATAACCTATTCCAAGAGTTTGACTAACAGCTTGCTTATTGAAGATCTCTTTAGCTGTAACACAAGAATTATAGTAAGCTCTAACCTTAGTCTCAAGTTCAGTAACCTTTTTCTTAAGATTGAATTCTAATTTTTTGTAACAATTAACTCTATTCTCAAGAAAAGCTACTTCCTCTTTAAGTTTATCATGATTAACATGCACTAATTTTAATTCTTTAACTTCTTTTTCAAGAGCAGTGTTCTGAAGAATTATTCTATCATTTTCAAGACGTGCACAATCTAAGGTTCCACTAAGATGATAAACCATCTCAGCGTCGGTAAAAGTTACCTCGGACTTGTAAGATGAAGCTTTGTCTGATAGTGCCATGAGTGCAAGATTGCCAACTTCTTCATCTTCACTTTCTGAATCATCCCAGCTCTTTCCTTCAACAAGATAAGTTTTACCAGATTTGCTCTACTGATTTGTAGTGTAAGAGGTTTTCTTTGCTTGCCTTGGATTTTTACATTCAGTTGCAAAGTGTCCCAACTCATTACAATTAAAGCACCGAATCGTGCTTCTATCCACCATTCCAGTTTTATAGGCACCTCTTGTGCTATTTGAGGATGAAGAACCACCTCTATGGAATCTGTTAGCATTGGACTTGAATTTGAAATTTGGATTTCTTGTGAATCTGAAGTTTCCAAACTTCCTTGTTATCAAAGCCATTGACTCATCTTCCAACTTTTCAAGCTCTTCCATAGAATAGAAATCACCATCAGATTGACTTGCAGATGTAACACCATACTCAACTACAATTACATCCTTGTCAGAACTGAAAGGTAGAACAACCTTAGCTTCCTGTTTCTGTAGGACTTCAGCTACTAGTGCAGTAGTCGTACTGACCACTCTTTCTTTCCCATAGATTTCCTTCTGCTGAATCTGTTCTAGTTCATAGGTTTTCATAACACCATAGAGTCTTTCCAATGAAATCTCACTCAAATCCCTTGCTTCTCTAATGGTTGAAATCCTATGCTCTAGATGGGTTGGAAGTGTCAGAAGAAATTTCTTGTTTATCTCTCTGAGTGTATAGTACTTGCCATGAAGATTTAGATCGTTGATCAATTTGTTATATCTCTCAAAAACTTCAGAGATACCTTCACCTGTATTTGATCTGAGGTGCTCATACTCAGAGGTAAGAATTTCTAGTTTATTCTCTCTAACTTCTTCAGTCCCTTAATTAATTATCTCAATTGTATCCCAAATATGTTTAGCATCTTTACAATTCAACACATGATTGTGCATAATGGGATCCAGACAGTCAACCAGAATTAACTGTAAGTTTGCGTCCAGAGAAGCATCTTCCTTTTCATTAGGTGTGTAATCTTTTGGATCTTTAGGATAAGTCCTTCCAACTTGAACAACAAGGTCATTCTCAATACGCTCCAATTCAATAATGATTGGAATTTTTGGACCTTTCTTTAATACACCAAGATACTTTGGATTTGCCACTTGAAGAAATAAAAGCATCTTCTTCTTCCACATCTCATAGTGCTCTCTACTAAACATTGGAATTTTAACAGTTCCAACTTTTTGGGTAGACATCTTAAATTTTTATGAAAGGTAAAAATTCAATAGTTCTTGATAAATCACGAAAGTAAGGATCTTGATTTGTGCGTCAATCAATTAGCTCTGATACCAATTGTTAGGTCCTGAATTGTTTTCTCAAATTTGTTCGGTTCGTGAAATAATAATCCAAGAACAAATTTAAGCGGAATAAAATGAAACAAGATTCAAGTTAAATATAACATATATTAAACTTGAAAGGTGTTACAATTACAGTACAGATTACAGGGAATGATTATCAAACTAATTAAAACAAATTTAAAATAAATTCGACATGAACTATTCTGTTTTTGTAATAAAAAGATCGAATGCTAAAAAGCAGTTCGAGATAATTAATAGGGATTATGATCCGCTAGATAGTCTTTGAATAACAAGTAAATTAATTCTAGTGGTTTGGATTGAACAATAATTACTAGAAATTAATTCACTGGCAATCTTTAAAGCTCGGGTAGGTTTGGTTCTTTAAGGCAGTGATATAGATGTTATACTTTTTGTGCTACTGTCTTAATTTTGATCCGTTTTGCCTTCTGTCTCTTTTTGACTATATGTACGCAAATATCTTTGAGTTGGAAATACTATGTTGAATGACTTGCAATGATTGTCGGTAGGACTTTCTTTTGAATTGGCATGACTATCGACATGACTCACACTTGAACTGGAATGACTATCGGTATGACTTCCTTTTGAACCAGGAAGACTTTCGGTAGGACTATACATGGTAGTCTTACTAGAGCAAATTGTAAGTCTTTGTATAATTATACTAATTCTGATTTAATTAATCTTTTATTTAATTTAAGGAATAAATTAATTCTGATTGAATTAATTAAAGGAGAATTAATACAATTTATTGATAGCAGAATCAATCCTTGAACCACTGAAAATAATGATGAACTTCCAATGTATGATGTTGACACTCTATGTACTGTCTGGTTCATGGGTGACTAACTGCAATGAATGTTCTTCATTTCTTGACTTTAAGTTGTGATCCATTTTCTTTTACCTGTATCAAACTCAGTAACATGTACACTTCTTGTCACACTGTTGAAATCTCTGTCACTTTAATAGATTCACTTTCTTGAATACTTCATTGAGGCTTGATCAAAGAAACGAACTTCTTTCAATGTAGAATTACTCCAAGTTTGTAAATTGACTTTAAGCTTCATTCACTTTGACTGATAATATCTTCTGAGATTCCTGTGACAGTTTATATATTATTTACTTATTACATTCTTTTTTAAGTTGAGTCAAATCATCGTTGTTTACAAATAGGCCAATGCATATGCCTTTCAATCTCCCCCTATTTGTTTGTTAGACAATAACAACCAAATACCTAGAGGATAACTCAACTAATAAGCAAGAAAAAGATTATACTTTAAAGGCTAAGTAAATAATAGAAAGTTCTGGTTTATATTTAACATTTGTCAGATTCAAACAATAAAGATAAATACAAGACAGATGTTCCTCTAGACTAAACCTATGATTACATTGATCCTATCTTGATTTACCAGTTGCCCAGTAATACTCTATTGTAGAAGGGGGGTTGAATACAATAGTATAAGATAATCGACTTCTTAATGTATATATCACAAATATGAAAGAAAGATAACAGCTTTATTAAATCTGATATAAAACTGTTACAAACTCTCTCAAGAAATTCTGATGTTCTTGAGAGCTGCTAGCTTACAAAAACTCTCTCAAGAAATTCTATGTTCTTAAGAGCTTCTTATTCGATTATGTTCTCCCATAAATCGAAACCAAAACTGTGTTTATATACTACACAGCTTGTCTATCAATGATAAGTCCTAATCAATTACAAAGATTGAAACCTATCCATAATTGATAGCTACATACTACAAACCAGGAACCGACAGAATAAACTTCCATGTTTAACTAGACTCCAAATATAACTCGAAGTAGGAATCCTGATCAGCTTCCAGTCCTGATGATCAATCCTGATCCCAGTCCTGATATGTATCTCAATCCTGACGACCATGTAATCCTGATGACGTCAGCAATCCTGATCAGTTGAGTCTATCTCCAGACGATCATTGAATTCTGAACTAACAATCTCCCCCAATCTCATACTTTGTGAAATAAAGTATAGATTCCTAAGATTCAATGATGTCAAAAACATATATACAAAATGTACAGAATCTGCAGCAACAACTTATCTGTTTAAATTCTTTGATAAAACAGATTCATCTTCAAGAAGTTGGATAACAAATTTTCTTCTTTTTCTTCAAGAATTTGAATCAGTCTTTCCTTAAGATTTCTGAGTTCTTCATCTTCCTCATTAATCTGGTAGATAGCTGCTCTGAGATTCAATATGGAGTTTCTCTGAAGACTATGCTCTTCAAGCAAAAGATAAGTAATTTCCTTCCCATCAGGATTGAGAGTAAGATGAGTCATGCCAAAATTTACTTCTTTAACAGCAGTACCCCTTTGCATTTCCACATCCTGACCTCTTTGATTTAAGTACATGAGAGTATAATTACCATTGAAATTACTGTTTCCATCCAGTCTTCTTCTTATTGTTGACAAAATCATGTCACTCCATTCTTTGCATATTTGATTCTTCGATCTCAAAAGATAATGAACATATTTCAGTTCCTGTGTAGTTTTCATCAGCAGATCTTGAATAGATAAAATCTTCACACTACCATCTTTCATGAAGTACAGAAGCTTTTCTTTCTTGTCAAAACCATCATGACAATCTATAACTATATCAACAGCTAGTAAATTGTTCAGGTTTTCAGAAGTTAAAGTACCTCCAATTTCAGTTAAGGAGTAAGGATCAACATATGACATATTTATATATTCAGCATCCCTGTGTCCAATACCTCCTCTTGAATTACTTGTCAATTGCTTCAGATTTGAAAACATCTTTAACCAGAGTGCTTTTGATCTAACCATCCCAGATAAATCAACAACACTTGAAGCGCTTGTGATAATTCCTCCTGACTGAAAATTGATAAGTGTATCACAACTTAATGTGCTAATATGTTTCCACTTCTTATCCTTTTCCTTTTCAAAAGCATAGCTTCTTTCCAGTGAAGATTCTTGTCTGCTTGGGTTCCTCCACACTCTTCTGTTTGAGAGTTTAAGCCTTTGTACATAGAGATTGAAATCTCTATTTGTTGATCTTGTAATTTCACTTCTTCTGGCTTTTTCTTCTTCATCTACTTCCTTGTTGTGAGAATCAACCACAGTAGATAAAATTATCAAGTCAATCTCTTGCAGAATTTCATAATCATCAGGATCTTGAATATTATCAGGAACAACATCAGGATTAGATTCTTCAATTTGATTTGTATTGCATAGAGTTGATTTTCTTGATTTTCTTCTCAATTCAGGTTCTTCTTCAATATTTCCATCATCACCAAAAGTAGATCTGTCAGGAACTACTAGAGTTTGAATAGGTTCAGGAATTTCTTCAATTCTTAACCCTCGAGACCTTGTCTGTCTAGGTATTGTTTGAGTTGAAGAACCTCTTCTACTTCTTCTAGCTCCTCCTCTACCTCTGTCTCCTCTACCTCTAGCAGGAGCAGGGTTATTAAAGCTTTCCATCATTTCTCTCTGTTGTCTTAAGAATTCTTCATGTGAGAGATCAGGATATTCTTCACTTGCTGTAGAGAGTGCTTTTCTTGCATATAATTGTTGAACTCTTTTATCAGTGTGATATAGAGTAACAATTCTGCCATCTTTTGTAGAAAACTTCTGGAATAAATTTGATGTATCTTCAGGATTATCAATAATCACATCTTCACCACCTTCAGGAATTGTAGCAAGAGTATGTCCATGACCAGGTGTCAGAATTTGTTCTTCCGTCAGGATCTGAGATTGCACCAACGTTCTTACTGTCTTAACTCCAGAATCAGAAACATGAGTTGACTGCGTTGTTTGACTTTGTGAAGTTTGAATTGTAGACTTCATAACAGCAGCATCAGAGGTTTCTCCTTGTATCACTTTGTCACAACCATCATCTCCAGTATCATCATCATTATTCCTTAATACTAGATCAGGTGTGCATTTTGTCCGACTAACCTTCTCCCCCTTTTTGACATCAGGATTTGACAATAAATTCAAAATTAAGGAAAGAGAGGCTTGAATGTCAATTACCTTGGTATCCAGAGAATCAATCCTTCTGTTGATAGAGGTTTGTTCAGAAATAACAGATTTCACTTGGGATTCTACTACCCTTAGCTGAAAAGCAGTAGGCACCTTTGTAAAATTTTGAGAAATATCATTCCTCACCAACTCAGTTGAGTTCTTGATAGAATCAATCTCACTTTTTAGACTTTTGGATAACAAAGTTGTAACCTTCAGATGATTCTTCAAGTCTTGATTCTCTATAGATTTCACTGCATCATAGGCATGTTCCAAAGTAGAAGAATAACTTACAGATTCAGCAGATCTGTGCCATGAATTGTTCCATTCATTCTGTCTAAGTGCCTCATCAGGATTAAAGGAAGGAATATAAAAATCTTGTCTCTAATCTTTCCCAGTGGAAGCTTTGCCAGCCATATATGTACTTGATGAACCAAAATTAGTTCCAAGACTAATTTTTAGTGTTGTAGCAAGCTGTTCCTTCTCTTTTCGATTCTCATCATCATCACTATCATCAGAGTCGTCATCATCAGTACTATGAGTATCATCAGGATCAGGAATAGCTATACCTTTCATTTTATCCTATGAATCTGTGATAGGATGATCCATTGGTCTTGAACGAAGTGGCTGTATCAGGATAGGTTCAACATCAGGAGCACCACTAGGGTCAGGATGAACACCGTCAGGATTTGATATGCTTGCATCAGTATTTGCTACCAATGGTTCTTGTGGAGCTTGAGGTTCAGAAGCTTCTTCAACACTTTAAGTCAAAGGTTCTTGTGTGCTTCCCTCATTGACAGTGTCCTCGACCAATCTTTGAACTTCATCTGCACCAAAAATCCCTTGAGCATTGTCAGGAAATTTCTCAGAAACTGTAGTTTGGCCTGCATCTTCACTTTGAGAAGATGGTTCTTGTGTAGCTGGAATGTTGATGTCTTCATTCTCCCTTTGAGAAAATGGTTCTTGTGGGACCATTCCACTAGCTAAGCCTTCACTCAAACTTTGATTGAGTGGTTCTTGTGTGTCTGGATCATCAGAAAGAGCTGCTGAACCACTTTGAGGTTTAGGTTCTTGTGGGCTTGATCCTTTCAGTTTCTTCTGTCTCTGATAGACTAACTCTTCTGCCTTCCTTAGCTTTTCCATTGGATGTTTTATCCCAAGATTGGAAGCAGCAGCACCATACTTCTCCCATGAAATATCAACATGTCTTTTTGTTGGAGAGTCCTGTGCTGGAGAGTCTGAAATATTAACCACTTGACTTGGTGCAGCATCAGGAATACTAACATCAGGATTTGCTTGAGCAGTAGAAACTGATTGCTCATTCAGAATAGAAGTGTCCTGTACATCAGTATCCTGCTTCTTTTCTAAAGGAATATGATACCTGCTTTTTGATAACTTCCTTTTCTTCTGTGGTGTAGACAATGGAACCACATCTGCAGTAGCAGTATCAGCAACTTCCTTATTCACATTCATCACAGAGGATATAGGTAAATCATCCTCTGAGTCAGTCTCATCCCTGAGCACTAACTTTCTTTTAACAGAAACAGCCTCACCTCCCTTTGCAGCTTTCTTCACCAGGACCCCTTGTACACCCCCTTGTAACTTCTTTTTAGTGATAGGTGTAGAGGTAAAGTCCTTTGAACCTGATTGCCTTCCTGACACATCAGTTCTAGCTGACTTCTTTGCTTTTACAACTAAAGTCTTTTGAGAGACATTAGAGGTGGCAGTTGACTGTTTAGACTGTTTAGGATGAATGCTTGGGTTAGGAACAAGGTGTGATTGGCCTTGCTCCATAGCATTAGAAATTAAACCATAACGAGTAGGCATTTTCCTATGCAAGAAAAACCTAACCTCATCAGGAATAAAAGCATTTCCTATGAAACCATTTGCCTTATCAAGATTGGAAAAAATATTTAAAATGAAGTAAAATAAAATTTTATTTATGAAAACAAAATTTATTTTGACAATCCTGATAAATGCTATTTTTTTAAAAAAAATGATTACAAAATAAATAGCATAATACCCATGTAACCATTCTTACCAATTACCGAGGCAAAGTAATTATGAGAAACTGAACAGTCGCCTCGATAAACAAAAATGACCTGCATCCTTAACACACATTCTCTATAAAATAGAACTGTTAAGCATAAACATCATATATCTATTAAAACACAAACCCTCTCCAGAGAAAAACTTACGAAAACCTTTCACCTTCTTTGTTTTTCAATGGCTGCCAACCAACAACAAAACAACATACCTGATGCTGAGCTCGATATCATATGGCAAGAGATGGAAGAGGCTCTTGCTGACATTGAGCCACAACCAGTTCCTGACCCTCAAGAACATGAAGCGTTTATTAACGCAATGTTTGATGTGGTTTGGCACAAATTCCTGCAGCAATGTACTCAGCTTCTGCAGTTGAAGTGGAAATGGATTTTTGCTTTTTACTGAACCATGAAACTAGTCTTCCACCCAAAAACTGACAGCTTCCTGAAGTACTTTTCTTGTCTATTTTGCATCCTGCAAAATCAGCATCTGAATAACCACACAACCCAAAATCTGATTCCCTTGCATACCAAAGGCCAAGTGAAGAAGTGCCTTTGAGATATCTGAAAATTCTTTTGACTGCAATCAGATGGGGTTCTCTAGGTTTTGCTTGAAATCTTGCACACAGACAGGTTGCAAACATGATATCTGGTCTACTTGCAGTGAGATACAATAGAGAGCCAATCATTCCTCTGTAGTGAGTTACATCTACCTCAGCACCTTGATCAGGATCAAGTTTGGTAGCTGTAGCTATGGGAGTTGTAGCAGGAGAACTATCTTGCATGTTAAACCTTGTCAATAAATTCCTTGTATATTTAGACTGATTGATAAAAATCCCTTCATCAGTCTGTTTAACTTGAAGACCAAGAAAGTAACTCATTTCTCCCATCATGCTCATTTGATATCTTGACTGCATAAGCTTGGAAAACTTTTCACAAAGCTTATTGTTTGTTGACCCAAAAATGATATCATCAACATAAATCTGAACTAACAACAAGTCCTTACCATGATTCAAATAAAATAGAGTTTTATCAATAGCACCTCTTTTGAATCCACTTTCCAGTAAGAATAGAGCTAAAGTTTCATACCATGCTCTTGGAGCTTGATTTAGTCCATAAAGTGCCTTATCCAATCTGTAGACATGATCTGGATAGTTAGGATCAATGAAACCAGGAGGTTGCTCAACATAAACTTCTTCCTCCAGTTCTCCATTTAAGAAAGCACTTTTAACATCCATCTGGAAAACCTTGAATTTCTTATGTGCTGCATAAGCAAGAAATATCCCGATGGCTTCTAGTCTTGCAACAGGATCAAACGTTTCATCATAATCAATTCCCTCTTGTTGAGAATACCCCTTTGCAACTAGTCTTGCTTTGTTTCTGATTATTACTCCATCAGAATCAGTCTTGTTCTTGAAAATCCACTTTGTACCAACAATTGATCTATTCTTTGGTCTTGGTACCAGTTTCCAGACTTCATTTCTTTCAAATTCATTCAGTTCCTCTTGCATTGTAGTAACCCAATCAGCATCTTTAAGTGCATCTTCAACTTTCTTTGGCTCCTCCTTGGATAGAAAGTTATTGTATAGACATTCATTCTGAGTTGCACTTCTTGTTTGAACACCTGCATCAGGATCCCCAATGATCAAATCAGGAGTATGACTTGCAGTCCATTTCCTTGCTGATGTTAAATTGTTTCTTGAAGTAGATGCTCTCCCTGGATTGGTGTTATCTTGATTTGAAGAACTTGCTTGTCTTGAAGCTCCCCCTGAATTATTGCTATTTCCTCCTGATAAGTTATCAGGATCATCACTTGAATCAGTATCTGAAGAATTTTGTCCTGATGATTGTGTTGACTCTGAACTTGTAGTAGAATGATGTTGCTCCCCCTCAACATTAGCACTACTAGAAGTATTACTATTGATTGCATCATCAGTATTTGCACCATCAGCATCTGGTGTGTCATCAGGATTTGGTGACCCATCAGGATCTGATGTATGGACAGGATCTGATTCACTTTCTTCAGGTTCCTTGGTAGCTTCATTTTCAAAAATCAATCTATCATGAGAGTCTTCATTGATTCCAGCTATCTTCTTGTCATCAAAAGATACATGTATTGACTCCATGACAGTCCTTGTCCTCAAATTAAAAACTCTGAAGGCTCTTGATGCAGGATAGCCTATGAAAATTCCTTCATCAGCCTTTGTTTCAAATTTCCCTAGTTGTTCAGGATGAGTTCTGAGAACAAAACATTTACAGCCAAACACATGCAGATGCTTCAGACTTGGTTTCTTTTCCTTGAGTGACTGACAAGGAGTAACACCATGTCTGTTTATTAATGTGAGATTTTGAGTGTAGCATGCTGTGTTGACTGCTTCTGCCCAGAAGTATGTAGGTAATTTTGCTTCTTCCAACATAGTTCTGCCAGCTTCAATAAGAGTTCTATTTTTCCTTTCAACTACTCCATTTTGCTGAGGTGTGCCAGGAGCAGAGAATAGTTGAATGATTCCTTTGTATTTGCAGAACTCTTCCATCTTTGAATTCTTAAATTCAGTACCATTATCACTTCTCAGTATCTTGACTTTGTACTTTGTGTTTGTCTCAATCATTCTTACATGATCCAACAGAACTTCAGGAGTCTCATCTTTTCTGTGCAGAAAATACACCCAGGTGAATCTAGAATATTCATCAACAATTACAAGAGTGTACCTTTTCTTACTGATGGTCATGATGTTGACTGGACCAAATAGATCAAGATGTAGCATGTGATATGGTTCTCCAATAGAGGATTCTGATTTACTCTGGAATGATGTCCTTCTTTGTTTTGCTTTCTGACATGTATCACAGAGTCCATCAGGAGTATATAACACTTTTGGTAATCCTCTCACTAAATCTTTCTTAACCAACTCATTGATATTGCTGAAGTTGAGATGAGAAAGCTTCTTGTGCCAATTCCAACTTTCATCTACTGAAGCTTTACTGATCAGACAGGTAGGGGAGTCATCAGTATTTGATTGAATGTTGGCTTCATATATGTTACCATGCCTGTAGCCAGTCAGTGCTATCTTGCTTGTTGCCTTACTGACTACTTCACAATGAGTGGAATAGAAGTTGACATGATAACCTCTGTCAGTGATTTGACTAATACTCAACAGGTTGTGTTTTAGTCCCTTCACTAGAGCTACTTTTTCAATGATGACATTTCCAATGATTATATTGCCATATCCCAAGGTTTGTCCAATGTTGCCATCTCCATAAGACACAGTTGGGCCAGCTTTCTCCTCATATTCTTATAACAGGGCTTTGTTTCCAGTCATGTGCACAGAACATCCACTATCCATGACTAACACATTTTTCTTTTTACCCTGCAATCAGAATAGAAACACACTAGTTAGAACATTTAGGAACCCATACTTGTTGGGTTCCTTTTCCATGCAATTTATTAACTTTCACAGCAGAAGACTTTCCGACCTTAGCAGTCTTGACATGATTTACTTCATCAGGATTTGCTTTGTCAGTATCAGTATTAACAAAAGCATGTTCCAACTTGACATTCTTAATGCTACCAGAGTTTGCACTATTTTTATCAACTTT
Organism: Heracleum sosnowskyi; assembly: GCA_030848705.1. Lineage (NCBI taxonomy): Eukaryota > Viridiplantae > Streptophyta > Magnoliopsida > Apiales > Apiaceae > Heracleum > Heracleum sosnowskyi. Next base: position 80,054,897 of record CM061242.1, read on the forward strand.
AGGCAATGGATCATAAAAGTTATAGTACAACTCATGATAATCTTTACAAGTATAAATAGAATGCCATATACTACCACAATGAAAACAGGACTTCTGTGGTTTATAAAATACTGATCTATTCCTAACATCAGACTTAGAAATATCAGCAATCTTATTCTTACTCTTCTTACAATCAATAGCAAGATGATTAGAGTTACCACAGTTAAAACAACACTTTCTATGTGCATTTGGGATATATTTATAACCATTCTCTTTATTGATCCCAACTTTACCATTCCTGTTTCTCTTAACAGTAGCTTCCTTTTTCTTATCTGTCACCTCACAAATTTTATCCTTAAGCTGTTTCTGAGACAATAGACCTACATTCTTACTGACTTTATTCAAGACAGGTTTAGACTTTATGATTTTAATTCCTTGAGTAGAAGTAGATCCCTTTTCAAAAGTAGAATTGGAATCCTTACCAAAAACAAAATTAACAGGAGTAATCTTAGATTTGGTTGCATCTATAACATGTCTATAGGTCTTTGGACTGACTGTCTCATTAATGACAATTTTTTCTTTCAATTTCTTATCCTCATCTGACTTATATCCTAGACACTCTTTCCAATTCTTAGAGGTATTAATCTCATGAAATTTCCTACTAGAGTTTGTCCAGGTTCTGATTTTCTCATTAGCATTTTCAAGTTCCTTTTCAAGAGCAGTACATTTGGATTTCATCTCTACATACATGTGATTCACATTATCACATTCTTTTTGTACTTCTTGCATACGAGAAAATTCAGCTTCTAGTATATCATTCCTTTTTCTAAGTTCAGACATCTCAGATAAGATCCTAGTATTTTCAGCAGTTTGACTTCTAAAGCTAATATGTAATGACTTTAGAAAATGTCTTAACTCAGAAGCATTATCAGTATCAAAATCAAAGATAGTATTTAGTACCTTATCATCAGGAGCAGAAATTACATCAGCGTTGGCCATTAGAGCATAGTTGACCACCTCAGTATCAGATTCTGAGGAAGAGTCCATCCAATCCTTGCTTGATGTGATAAGTGCCTTCGTCTTCTTGCACTCAGAAGCAAAGTGACCCATACCATTGCACTTGTAGCATCTAACCTTTGACTTGTCAAATTTGCTACCCTTGCTGTCCTTTTTGATATACTTATCTTTGTTTGGATTGAAAGCCTTTTTCTGAAAGTTGCCTTGTCTTCTATTCTTCCTGAACTTCATCCTTCTAAAGTTTCTGACAATCATAGCAACCATCTCTTCCATGTCTGAGTCAAAAGAATCATCATCAGTATTGGCATCAGGATTGCCATCAGTATCTGATGAAGAGTCATCAGGATCTGACTCAACTATTCTTGTTTTACTTCTAGAGACCTCCATAGCTTTTCCTTTTGATTTAGCCTCTGCTTTCAAAGCAATTGATTTTGCCTTGCTGCTTTTCTTGTTCTTTCTCTGTTGAACTTCAAGATCATGAGTTCTTAGCATCCCATAGACTTCATCAAGAGACACAGTGTTAAGATCATACTGATGTCTAATGATCGAGGTCTGAGTGTCCCATTCTTCAGGTAAGGCTCTTAGAAACTTGGTGTTTGAATCTTCAGTTTCATATTCCTTGTCAACTAAAGATAAACTGTTCAATAGTGTCAGAAATCTATCATATAGATCAGTTAGGCTCTCATCGGGTCTTGCATCAAATTGTTCATATTCTTGAATCAAAAGAGCCCTTCTGTTTTTCTTGACAGATGCAGATCCCTGGCACTGAGTTTCCAAAGTTTGTATATTGACTTTAAGCTTCATTCACTTTGACTGATAATATCTTATGAGATTCCTGTGACAGTTTATATATTATTTACTTAATACATTCTTTTTTAAGTTGAGTCAAATCATCGTTGTTTACAAATAGGCCAATGCATATGCCTTTCAATCTCCCCCTATTTGTTTGTTAGACAATAACAACCAAATACCTAGAGGATAACTCAACAAATAAGCAAGAAAAAGATTATACTTTAAAGGCTAAGTAAATAATAGAAAGTTCTGGTTTATATTTAACATTTGTCAGATTCAAACAAGAAAGATAAATACAAGACAGATGTTCCTCTAGACTAAACCTATGATTACATTGATCCTATCTTGATTTACCTAAGCTCTAGACATATTACAATAAAAACTTGAGCTTCAGTTCACATGTCTTCATCTCTAATCTCACCTTCTTCAAGATCCACCAAGGTGCTTAACAATTCTTTATCAAAGACACGATCACTTTCAGATATGAGACCTTCTGGTCTGACTAGTTGAGTTATAACTTTCTTCAACCTATTCTTCAACTGAGGATACTTCTTGATGTGAATAGCACAATAGTCTTGAATCATGTCAGCAACTTCAGTCTTTTCCCGAGTAGCAAACCTAGAAGTCCTTAACATCTTTTCCAGCTTCACAAGATGCATGGCAGAATACTTCTTTAGAGATTCAGGATCCACTTTGCAGGTCTGAATTGCTTTACCTGTATAGAATTTGGCTTCAAAAGGAGAATATATAACCTGAGGATTGGCCTTTCTAGCAAATTCCTTAAGCTGATCATGAAGCAATTCATTCAAGTGAGATGTCCTGCAAACCTTGGTTATAAGAACCCAAAGCTCTGACAGTGTTCGGCTCTCAAGGAAGTTAAGTGAGACCGTGAATGATCCTGCATTATAACTATAGACATATATATACATTTCATTTCTTACTCTGTCAAATCCATTAGTAATCCTTGAGATTTCAGCTTGCAAAGCTTTCATGTACACTGAATTATCTAGATTGACAGTTCTGTACTTGTCAAGAATGCGAAGAAAATCACTATCATTATTTGTTCCTCTCTGAGGGAGTGCAAACACTTTCCTAGCTTTATCCCATCTATCACCCACTTTCAATTTAATGTCCAATTCTCTTTGTTCAACTTTGAGATGGTGAAGACATTGTTTTTCTGCATTTTCATGCTTTTGCATTTATGCCTTCTGAGTGATAACTTCAGATACTCTTTGAAGCTCATCTTCTCTTCTTCTAAGATATGTATGTTGCTTTCTGACTTCTTTCTCAAACTCAGGGTCAAATGGAGTTTCTTCTTCCCAGTCTTCAAAGTTAGTTTCTACTTCAATTTCCACTTCACCAATCAGTTCCTCCTCAGCAGGTTCCTCCGGGACACCAAATAGACAAAAGTCATCTTGTTCACCACCATAGTAGAAGTCATCATCAAGCATAGACGGTTTCCCTTTGCCCTTGTTATCTCTTTCAGCAGCTCCTCCTTGCTTCTCCCCCTTAGTTGAGGAATCCTCTACAGATTTAGATTTGTGAGTTTCAGGATTTACCCCTCTTCTAGCTCCAGCTCCTGGACTACCTTCAGTGTCATCTCCCTCAAAGAATGTCTTCTACTCAGCATTTGGTGGATTAGAGTTCTTGACCATGAAGTATATGTGCTTTATTCATTCATTGAGATGTTCCATCCTTTCCTCAATCCTCGTGATCCTACCATCATTGAATAATTGATTTTCATCTACAATCTTTTAAATGGAGTCCACTTTATCCGAGATTGAAGATATCTCCTTGATATTTTCTGTGATATGATTTTGATAGTCTTTCAATGCAGAAGTGTCTTAAGTCACTTGAAGTTGAGATTGTTGAAGGGAGTTGAGCTTGAGGATACACAATATCTTCAGATTATCAACATCATCTTTGAGCAGTCCCAGTTGAGTGTTGACAGAGGTGGAAGAAGAAGACCGTTCAACAACTTGTGCTTTGAACTTCCTCAGCCTGGGTTTTGGATATTTGTTCATGTAGTTCAGCTATTTTGGCTAACAACGATGCAGTGTTTGTGTTAGTGTGTGTACTCACCTGAATTTCTCTCAAAGGTGTTTCACTCAACACACATGTATGTGTTTCACTTTGTGTTTGCCTCGCATCACTCAACACAAGATGTCTACTTGCTCTTTGATCTCATGTACCTGCAATTGAAATCACCCTAGCCCCTTCAAGAGAGGTCAGTGGTGGTGCAATGGGAGTTCGCAAATCCCTATCCCCAGTGAAGTCTATCAAATCATTTGGATTTGAAGTCTGAATTTCTTCGGTGATAGACTCACCAGGTTGCCTTCCACTTTCTCCATTTAAAACTGCAAGTGAAAAATCCCTTAGGGGATCTAGAGATGTTCCCTCTGGGAGGGGAGAAAATGATTCTATTAAAGGTGGCAAAGAATCGGATTTTCCCTCTGATGTCTGTGAATGCACTTCTACCGTAACAATGGTAGGCATTGTAAAAATTTTCAGGTGCTCTGCTCTCACTGTGTCATGAGTATCAACTAATGCTATGTCGTCTCCCATTGTGAGTAATGGGAGTGTGCTTGACTCAGTACAGGGTGCCATGGCCCTATGACGAATTTCAATAGATTCATCATGTTGAGAGGATGTCTCTAAAAGCGGTTCATTGGCCATTTCAAAGTCCATATCCTATTGAGAGGGAACAGATGGGCTCACATATGCCTTAGTATATGTTCTTCTCTTCTTTGGTGGAGGCAGAGCTGTGGGATCACTCATTGTTTCACTTCTTTGTCTGATAGGTTGTGGTGTCAAGAAAGGTGTTGACTCAGTGTTTGGCTCTATGACCTGGGTTAGAGATTGTGGTTCTACAACCTCTTGGTCAACCCTAACAACCACTTGGGTTCCAGCAAAAGTATCACGAAAGTAAGGATCTTGATTTGTGCGTCAATCAATTAGCTCTGATATCAATTGTTAGGTCCTGATATGTTTGTAGAAGGGGGGGTTGAATACAAACTATACTGTTTTCTCGAATTTGTTCGGTTCGTGAAATAATAATCCAAGAACAAATTTAAGCGGAATAAAATGAAACAAGATTCAAGTTAAATATAACATATATTAAATTTAAAAGGAATTACAATTACAGTATATATTACAGGGAATGATTATCAAACTAATTAAAACAAATTTAGAATAAATTTGACATGAACTATTTTGTTTTTGTAATAAAAAGATCGAATGCTAAAAAACAGTTCGAGATAATTACTAGGGATTATGATCGGCTAGATAGTCTTTGAATAACAAGTAAAGTAATTTTACTGGTTTGGATTGAACAATAATTACTAGAAATTAATTCACTTGCAATCTTTAAAGCTCGGGCATGTTTGGTTCTTTAAGGGAGTGAGAGAGATGTTATACTTTTTTTTGTTACTGTCTTAATTTTGATCCATTTTGCCTTCTGTCTCTTTTTGACTATATGTACGCAAATATCTTTGAGTTGGAAAGACTATGCTGAATGACTTGCAATGACTGTCGGTTAACAATATAAAAATAATAACTAGCTAATTGTATTTTATAATTAGAACAAAATTTTCTATTTATCTAACAAAATCCACTCCTTTTCAAAAAATATCACGGTCAATTTACTTTTTTAATTAAACATGTTACATTTTCTATTTATCCTTACTAAAATCCCTCATTTTCCAAAAATAGCTGAAACATTGAAAGTTTTGGTTTTCGGTCATTTATTCTATTTAATAAATAATAAAATAATATAAAATATAGTAACTAGCTCATTACCTTTTAATGAAAATATATTACTTTTCATAAATACGTCTAAAAATAAAAATTAGTGTAATATTCTTTTGATCATTAATATTTTTTTAATTATATATCTTCTTAATATATTTTTAATTATATATCTTTCAATTATTAATACATTCTAAAAAATATCAAACACTATATCTTCTTAATTAAACTGTCAATTATAATATATTCTATATATTTCTATTAATAATAAAAAAATATTTTTACTATAAAAGAAATATTATATAATATTAAAAAAAGCTCGCGCTTCGCACGGGTTATAAACTATTATATATTATATTAAGATGATATAATTAAAAAAGGCAATATTAATAACTGAAAAATATATTATACTAATTTTTATTTCTAGGCGTGTTGTTAAAGTTAATATATTTTCATTAAAAGGTAATGCGTTTTAATTATAAAATCTAATCGGCCAGTTACTATATTTTATATTATTTTATTATTATTTTAGAATGTATTAATAATTGAAAGATATCAATACTATTATATAATAGACGAAACAATAAAACAATGCATTCTGGATCAGATATATATACATTTCCAGATTTCATAAATCAAAAAACAATAAAACTTTATACAATGAAATTGCTCCTCTAGTCTGAGCTGATAGTTCTTTTGTTCTTTGCTTCAATCTTCAGTCCATTCCGATCTCACCTTCTTCAATCATTGGATCGGAGTTAGCAGCTTGATAATCAATCACTGATAGATAGTGCAGTGGTTCTCCAGGTTTAAGGATTGCTCCTTGGATGTGTCTTCCAATATATTCAACCTCTTGACCCACTCCAGCCCATAACCATGCAATGTTAACATCTTCCTTGTTTAGCTTTGGCATGTTTGGTAATCTGGTATACACTTCCAATCCTCTTTCCACTCTTTTCCTATAGTAAGGAACATTCTCCATTAGAAATCTTCTAAGAGTGTCTGCTGCTTTGTCCTTCTCTGTTGATGAGAATCCAGTGGATCTAAGATACTTCTCAACTGATATTAGATAGTTGCTTGGATAGTCTCTCGGTTTGTCCTCAGCCAAATAGCAGATTCTGAACAAGTCATTCGTCATGAATCTAACCATTGGAGGATCTTCAGTAATCTCTGGACCGACTTTCATCAAGATCTCCTTAACATGCTCACGTAGCAGTTCATTTAGTCTTGTAGTTCTTTGGATCTTGATGAGTATCACCTGCAGTTCTGTGTATGTTCTCTGTTCTAAAAACTTAGTGGAAATCACAAATGTACCTTTCTCAAGAAAATTGATCAGGATGTTCCAGGCTCCATTTGCTTTAACCCTAGCTTTCAAAAAGATCACAGTATTCCTCAGTGCAGTGAAGTAAACATGATTATCAGGATTTGCACTTCTTATGTTCTGAATTATGACTTCCACCTCTGCATTGTCGTTGACTTCTAATCCGTCTTCAACTCCACAAAAGGTTTTATAAGCCATCTCCCATTCACTTCCATGCTTGCTTGCCAAATCCATCATCTTTTTCTTTCTTACTTCAGCTTGCACCTTGGATCTTTTTAGCTTCTCAATCCTTAGAACTGCTTGGTGTCTTTCTTTCTCAGCATGCCTGGCATCTATTGCAGCTCTTTGAGCTCTCATTACTTCCAAGGCAGCATCTTCTTCTTGTGACAGAGGATTTGCTTCTTCTTCCATAATATCCTCCCATATTGGATGTTCAACGGGCTCTGGATAATATGGCTCATGCTCCTCCTGAATTGGTTGCTCTTGCATGACCTCAAATACCTCTTCACTCTTCTCTTCTTCTTGTACAAGTTCTTCTATCCAGTACTGTCTTATCGGAATAGCTTCAACCGTTTCCCAAACTCCCCATCCATCCTTACTTTTCTCCCCATCTCCAACTTTCTCCCCCTTAGTTGAGGAATCCTCGATAAAAGCATCATCAGCATAAAAGGCAGCAGAAAGATCAGGTTGTTGTTGTGAAGGTCCGGGTTGTCCAGTTTGTTGGTTCTTCAGCATAGTCCAGATTGACTGTACTCCGTCACCTTGATTTTCCAAGAAATCCATAATCTGCTTATTCATCTCATTCATAGAAGCTAGCATCAGGTCAATGTTATCCAATCTTGAGTTGGTAGTCTTTTCCATATGATCCAGCCTCTTGTTCAGCTTAGACTCCACTCTCGAAAGTGTATTCATTGCATCTTTTACCCGCGCTTGACCATCCCGGATAACCAGAACGTCTTCTTTCAAAGCTTCTTGTCCTTGTGACAAAGCATCTACTTCATTCATGAATCCATCTTTAAGTTCCTTGACGTCCGTCCTCAACTCGATCAGTTCCTCCAATGCTTCCTTCTTTAAGGAGTCTACTGCCTGCTTCGTACCTGTTATAGTGCCAGATGCACTGCCAATGAACCTGAATGTTCTTCTGGAATCAGCTGCAGCCAAGTCAACCTTCTCTTGAATAGACTTTAAAGAAGCATTGGCTTGACTAGAGGAGATCCCTTGGTCAAAGGAAGGTCGCAGTGGAACCTTAAATAGTGGATTTCCTTCTTTGTCACGAACTGTCATCTCCTTGAGGGTAGATTAAACTTGTAACTCTCTTTCTGTCGGTAATAGCAAATCATCAATATTTGGAAGGGTTAGGGTGTCACTCCTCACATTTGGCTTTGGGTGTACACTCAACTTTTCTGTCGGTGTTTCACTCATTTTTCCTTTCCCACTCAGGCCAGGTGTAAGTGTTTTTGTTTCACTCAATCCCTTTTTGCTCAATGTACCTGCAGAAGAAAACACCGTAGCCGTCCTTAAGGAGGTCACCGGTGGTGCAATGGGGCTTCGCAAGTCCCCGTCCTTGGATAAACCAAGTTGCTGACCATCCATATATGATATATCCTTTGAAGGATCTAGAGTTTGAATCTCTAGGGGGTTAGAAACAGGCTCTATTAACAGCAGAGATCCCGAATCTTCCCCAATAGTCTGTGAAGACTTTACCTCAGTTGACTCCTCAATAGTAATTGATTCATTGTCACCGAGTTGCCTATCTGCACCTACGTCAGACCCTTTACCCGCAGGATCCAGATATGTTCCATCTGGGGAGGTAGACAATGACCCTTTAGATTGTGCATTTAGATCAAAGCCTTCTCTCGACGTCTGTGAAGACCCTTGGTTCTTAGAACCTTCAACCAGTGAACCTGACCGTAATATGGTCGGAACACCAGTTGCTTCCGTCAATTCTTCCTTACTTGATTGAGCTATTGGTTCAGAGATAGCTTTCGTTAGCGTAGCCCAATCAGCATCAGAAAAATCAATAAAGGGCGCTTTGGAAGTTTGAAATAAAGTATCAACAGTTGCCTCGGTTTCCGTTCTTCTCCTTTTAGAGGTAGGCAGAGCTGCTGTTGAAGGGTGTATCTCCTTATGTGGTGCTGCTAAGGCACTATCTCCCTCTACACTCACGGATGTTTGAATATTGGGTATAGGAGGGGAAGGAGGTTCGTTTATTGTTTCATTTGGCTCTTCCAAAGGCTCTTCGACCATGGTTAGAGGTTGTGGGTTTGCAACCTCCTGGTCAGGAATGGCCACTGAGGGCTCTGGATCAACATCCATTGGTTCAGGTGCCATTTCAGGTTGAGGTGGAGGAATATTACCTTCAATTACCTGTTCCCCTGGGGGCAGAAGTGGTAGGGGCACCGTTCTTAGATAATCTGTGAGAACAGTGGGTACCCCTGAAAGATAGTTGTTCTTCCTTATGAGAGCGGTTATTGCATTGCTCTTCATTCTCGTGCACTCCTGGTTGGCTTCACCTTCAAATATCTCCCGTTCATCATCTGTTAAGATATCATTGAGAATTAGCTGTAGGAACCTAGGATAGAAACAAAGCACATCATCAGTTATGCCTGTTCTTTCATCCAGTGGTCCCATGCACAGAATGACTTGATCGATCAGTAGCCTTCCAATGTTAATATGCCTATTGTTCGCAATGGAAACCCTATCTTTTGAAGGAATAAGGGAATACCATGCAGATTTGTTAGCTTGGCAGTAAAAACATGGATTAGGCTATGAAAGAAAAAATTCCATGGCTTTGTCAAATAATGCTTAAGGAACTCTCCCACAAAGAAGTTAGGTTGTTGACTTCTTATGAGAGTGAAGAAAGCATGTATATCCTCAGTCGTGGGATCCGGAACAAGGTTTTCTGTAGGAAAATGTAGGATTCTATTGAAGTCATGTTCCGTCACCCTTATTGTTCTGCCCCCTAGCACAACAAAACTGAAGGACCTTACGTTATTCTCAGTTGTATCCGTGGCGGTTGTGTACAACACAGTCAATTGATCGATAGAAAGGACCACGGGAGTACTCAAAGAATATGCCACTAACGAACGTGTGTTCAAAAACTCTGCCCATGCACGAAACTGTAAGTTCGTAATGGCTTGCAGGTTTTGAAACGAGACATGATTAGTTTTGGTAATAATAAATTCTCCGGCCATTATGTTTCAAATTTCCAGAAAATTAAATAAACCAAAACTATTTTTCCTTGAATTTAATTAATTATTTTCAATTAATCAAACTCTTAACAAAATTACCCTTTTTATCACTTAACAATTTCGAACAAACAAAAACAAAAACAAAAAAAATTCCCAAATCAAGAACCCTAATTTTCGAAATCAAGAAAAGTAATTTTAATTAAAATTTTCTTCCACAGAAACTTATCTCAATCAAAAAGTACTAATCAAGAACACTTTACTCAGTTAAGGTTCGAAGATAACTTTGGTTTCGATGGTTTTCTTTAACCACAACCACAAATAAATACTCAGATGTTACACAGTACAGAGATGTCACTATTTGAAGATGAAACCACTATAAAAACTGAAATTACTGGGTATTATTCTTGGTTAAAAATGAAAAGTATCGAGTTTTGCTTTGTTCTTCTTTGAAAATATATGTAAGTATCTGTACAACTCTTAGATCTGATAAATGAGAAAGGAAAACGTCTAAGGGCCATTTAAATACTTACTGATCTTCAGGGGTATTTTCGTACATTCATGTTCGATAGTTTTAAAAATGTACTACCGATAGTTTTCTCAGAAGGGCAAAAAGGTCAACTATCCTTCGATGGTTTTGAAAAACTATCGAAGATATTTGAAAATCAGAATTTATAAAGCTTTTCTGAAAACTATCGAAGTCTGTTCTGTTTAATTTCCAAAAACTATCGAATCACTTTTTGAAAAACTATCGAGAATTCATATATTAAATCAAGTGAATTCCTTTCGATATTTTTTCAATCCATTTTCAAAAACCATCGAGAAATGTTTTCGATAGATCTTCTTTTCCTTTTCAAAAACTATCGAAAATTAAATTCGATAGATTTATCTATGTACTTGAAAAACTATCGAATTTCCTAAATTTGATGGTTTTTGCTTCTTTCCAATTTCTAAAACCTGTTCATGTTCTAAAAATCAGATCTTTTAATTTTCTGTCAAGTTTTATTTTGAATAAATCTTTTAAAATTTACCAAAATCAATTGTTAACAGAAAATTCACAATTTTCTCAGAATAAAATCAACTAAATATCATTAACTGATATTAATCAATTAAAATCCAATAAATTATGCTGCATTAATCTACAATGTTAAAAACAAATTAAATTAATTCAAATTAAATAGATGCTTTAATATTTAGAACAAATATTAACACCTAAATAATTTTTAGAATTAATAACCAATTAAATGCCAGAAGATATATCATCCATAATTATGACATAAAATTAGTACAATAATCCTAACTACGAGAATTGCTCCAGAAAATAAATTAACGAGTCCTAAGGATATGGAAATTCTTAAACTCATGTATTCACTAGGACTATCTGCAGTTACTGACTTCTAATCAAAATCAATTAGAAAGATTTAACATCCCAAGTTCACCAACCAGCTTAGAAAAAGTGGATTCATCAAGCGGTTTAGTAAAGATGTCTGCAATTTGATCCTCTGTGGGTACAAAATGTAACTCCACAGTTCCATTCATGACATGCTCTCGGATAAAATGATACATGATGTCGATGTGCTTCGTCCTCGAGTGTTGCACTGGGTTGTTTGAGATTGCTATGGCACTTGTGTTGTCGCAAAATATTGGAATCTTTGTCAACAAAAGCCCATAGTCACGGAGTTGGTTTCTCATCCACAAGATCTGAGCACAGCAGCTTCCAGCAGCAATGTATTCAGCCTCAGCTGTTGATGTGGAAACTGAATGCTGCTTCTTGCTATACCAAGAAACTAATCTTCTTCCAAGAAACTGACAGCTTTCTGAAGTACTCTTCCGATCAATCTTACAACCTGCAAAATCAGAGTCTGTATATCCAATAAGATCAAATCTTGTATCTTTAGGGTACCAAATTCCAAGATTTGGAGTCCCCTTAAGATATCTAAATATTCTTTTAACAGCTATTAGATGAGATTCTTTAGGATCAGACTGAAACCTAGCATACAAGCATGTTGCAAACATTATATCTGGTCTACTTGCAGTGAGATAGAGTAATGAGCCTATCATACCTTTGTAGCCTGTGATGTCAACCTTCTTACCAGTTTCATCCTTATCAAGCTTAGTGGCAATTGGCATAAGAGTCTTTGCTGTAGATGAGTCTTCCATTTGATACTTCTTCAGAAGATCTTTAATGTACTTGGACTGACAAATGAATATACCATCTTGTTTTTGGTATACTTGCAGTCCAAGAAAGAATGACAATTCACCCATCATGCTCATTTCATAACGACTCTGCATTAACTTAGCAAATCTCTTGCATAAATCATCATTAGTAGAACCAAATATTATGTCATCAACATATACTTGCACCAATATCAAATCATTTTTATGCTTTTTGACAAAGAGAGTTTTGTCTACGACACCTCTTGTAAAATCATTTTCAAGTAAGAATTCAGAGAGAGTGTCATACCATGTCATTGGAGCTTGTTTGAGTCCGTAGAGAGCTTTGAATAGAAAGTACACAAAGTCTGCCAGTTTTGAATCCTCAAAACCTAGAGGTTGTTCCACATACACTTCTTCTTCTAACTCTCCGTTCAGAAAAGCACTCTTCACATCCATCTGATATACCTTGTAATTGGAATGTGCAGCAAATGCCAGAAACATTCTGATGGCCTCAAGTCTTGCTACTGGTGCATAGGTTTCATCATAATCAATTCCCTCTTCTTGAGAGTAACCTTTAGCAACCAGTCTAGCTTTGTTTCTCGTTACAATGCCATCTTCGTCCAACTTATTTCTGAATACCCATCTTGTTCCAATAACAGATTTTCCCTTAGGCCTGGGTACCAGCTTCCAAACTTTTTGCCTTTCAAACTGATTGAGTTCCTCTTGCATAGCAATCACCCAATCTGGATCATCTAGAGCATCTTCAACACTATTAGGTTCTGTTTCTGAAAGAAACCCAGAATAGTGACATTCATTTTGTGATGTTCTCCTAGTTCTCACTCCTGTGTCCGGATCACCAATGATCAAGTGAAAGGGATGATCTCTATTCCATACCCTTTGTCTTGGCAGATGCGATCTTGATGATTCTCCTTGTTCTAGATGTTGTGGAGTGTGACTAGTTGATCCTTCTCCTGCTCCCCCTGAGTTGTTGACGGTTTGATCTGATGATTCTATAGACTGACTAGTGGATCCTGTAGAATTTTGAGGATCTCCACTTTGGTCACCACTTTGTCCAGAATCATTATCATTATGATTATTATTAATAACTGTAACAACTTCAGGTACTTCTTCATTGTCAGAGAGATCTCCTGATAGATTTTCAAATACCAAGGATTCAGAGTTCTCTCCAGTTTGCAGGCCTGGTCTTTTGGTGTCGTCAAATGTTACATTAAAGCTTTCCAACACCTTCTTATCTTCAATCACATATACCCTGAAAGCCTTAGATTCCAGAGAATAGCCCAGAAAAATGCCTTCATCTGCTTTGGCATCAAACTTGCCAAGATGTTCTCCATCTTTAAGTACAAAGCACTTTGCACCAAACACATGAAAGTACTTCAGTGTTGGTTTCTTGTTGGCCATTAACTCATACGGAGTCTTTTCATGATCTTTGTTGATCAGGGTTCGATTCTGAGTTTAGCAAGCTGTGTTCACTGCTTCAGCCCAAAAGTAAGTGGGAAGTTTTGATTCACTCAACATGGTCCTTGCTGCTTCAACCAAGGTCCTGTTCTTCCTTTCCACTACTCCATTCTGTTGAGGAGTTCTTGGTGCTGAAAACTGTCATGATATTCCTTTCTCTGAGCAGAAATCATTAAGAACTGCATTCTTGAATTCAGTTCCATTGTCTGATCTGATTGTCCTCACAGGTAGCTTAGCTTCCACTTCTATCTTCTTGATGTGATCAATGATTAGATGTGTTGCTTCATCCTTTGATTGTATGAACAACACCCACGTGTACTTGGAGTAGTCATCCACCATCACCAATGCATATCTTTTTCTTGAAAGTGACATAACATTGACTGGAACAAATAAATCCATATGAATCAGTTGTAATGGTTCAGTAATGCTTGTCATTCCTTTGCTTCCATGTGATGCTTTCTTCGACTTCCCCTTTTCACATGCTTCACATAGTCCCTCCTGATTGAATTCCATCAGGGGCAACCCTCTCACTAACTCTCTCTTTACCAAAGAGTTCATAGTTTTGAAGTTCAGATGTGAGAGCTTCTTGTGCCATAGCCAACTTTGTTCTGAAGATGCCTTTGCATAGAAACATGTAACTTCTCCTTCACTGGTAGAACTTAAGTTAGCTATAAACAAATTTCCTTTTCTCACTCCCAGTAGAGTAAGCTTCTCATCCTTCCTGTTGGTGATCAAGCACTTGTCCTTTCTGAAATCTACATTGTAGCCTTTATCACAGAATTGACTGATACTTAGAAGATTGTGCTTTAATCCTTCAACAAGAGAGATGTTCTCAATGATGACATTTCCAGCTTTCAATTTACCATATCCCGTAGTCAATCCTTTGGTGTCATCTCCAAAGGTTACAATCGGGCTGGTCTTCTTAACCACCTCTGTAAGCAGGGACTCTTCACTTGTCATGTGTCTAGAACAGCCACTATCCAGAATCCACACAACCTTTGAGCTTTTAACCTTACCCTGCAATCACAGATTGATTAAGCGGACTTTGGTACCCAAAATTGTTTGGGTCCTGAAGGTTTAGATGATTTAACAGGAGTAACATTCAATTTAGTCTTACCCTGTTTGATATTCATAGTATCTGTGGATTTAACATTAACAGTGCTATTGCTACTATCATTCATCAACTTAAAATAAGCATGCGTGATGTTGTACTTACATAACAAACACTCTTTCTTTCCACAGGGTTCATGAAGATCAGGCATGTCAGACATGTTATGCATTTCAGAAGTATTAGCAGTTTCTACTTTAACCTTTTTACATGCATGTGTAAGGTGTCCAGCAGAATTACAAATAGCGCACAACTTCCTAGATGCAATGGGAGAATATGGAACCATTTCCTGATTAACAATCTTCTTCTTCCCATTCATGTTCTTTTTAACATTACTAACTAAGTCACCTACTTCAGTTTTAGGTATAACAGTTTTTACTGATTTCCTAGGCAACTTAGTCTTTACCTCTTTTTCCTTCAATAAATCCTCCTCAAGCAATTCTTGTGCTATGTAAAGGTCATCCTCATGAAAAGGTTCTGAGAAGGGCTTGACAAAGACTGGACTGACCACATTCTTAAGAATATGTGGAATATCCTTCTTGACAACAGAAGATGTCACAGGAAATTACAGAGTCCTTTTCCCAGCCTTTTTGGAATAGTCAAGTCCTATAGCAGTTTTATTCCCTATGGCCTGAGTATCAATGATCTCCTTAGCAATCAGGGCGGAATTCTTAAAAGCATTCAGCTTCAAATCTAAATCTGAAATCTGCTTCCTGAGGATAGTCTCTATCTCATCATTACACTTGACCTTGTTCTCTAAGTACGCATTCTTTTGCTTAAGATCTTCTAATGTGACAGCTACAAGCTCTAGTTCTTCAATTTTAGATTCTAAATTTTTAATCTTAAGAACTAGTTTAGCATTTTCCATTTCTGATGCTAGCATGCTTGTGTGTACATTAAACAATTCTACACTAAGATCTTGCACAGTTTTCTTGTACTCAGAGTTAGACATATCAATTGTAGTTAAGATAGGTACCTGAGATGATTGTGGTGATTCCTCTGAAGAGTCAGCCATTAGAGCAACATTTACATATTCCTCCTCTTCATCCGAATCAGTATCATCCCAGTGCTTTCCCTCTGCTATATAAGCCTTCCCTTTCCGCTTTCCATAAAATGCCTCCAGTTGCTGTTTAAGCTTGGCATTCTCCTTCTTCAAATCCTCATATGAGTCTTTCTTTCCATAGACATCTTTCATTCTCCTTATTTTGTTGTTAAAGACATTGGTTTGATGATTGGGTTATTGGTTAATGGATTTAACATAGTTAAATTCGGGAATCGTTACGATTATAGCCGTCGTAATTCCCATTTGATTTAATGACTGTTTTAAACAAGATTTCCGAAATCTAAAAGTACTGTTTTTCAACACCACTTCCCAGGAACTTGTATAGATTATTTTGTAGTTTGTTTTGGTATAAAGACCGTGTCAAGACGATTTACGGTTTATGAGTTATGACCATTTTAGTGAAAATGATCCAAGAACAACAAACTGCTACTTTTTACCCACTTATATGCTATGAACGAAACCCTTAACAATTGGTAAAAATTATGAAACTTAAGTGATATATATATATATATATATATATATATATATATATTGGACAGTTATTAAGAGCACCGAAAATGTTTCGTGCGAAAATGTTAATTTTTCGATTTTATAAAAATGTCAAAACCAAAGCTGCGCGATGACACTATTCATCGTATAAGCTACTGCCTTGATCAATAAATTCCGGAAAATGAGTCCACTGTCCAGAACCAAACTCTGGATTGATTATATTCTATACATTCCCTAGATTGTGCACGTGAAAACGGTGCGTCAATAGAGTTAACGGTTAATGAGTTATAAGCGTTTTCGTGAAACGAGCGCGAATAGTAAAACTCTGTAGTTGACTTGACTTTTAAAATGGATTTCACCTATTTAAACTCATGTCTGACCTTATTGCTCTAACTGGAAACTTAAAATCCAGCTCAATCAACTTGACATGATCAATCACCATTTGCGGAGTTTCATCCTTAGAATGTGTTAGGTCCAAAGTATCGTAGAAGGGGGGGTTGAATACGATACACACAAATAATTTAATTTCGTTCACGGATAATTCATTCAGTTCTATAACAAAATCAAACACACCAAACCAAACCAAGTTTCGGGGAATATATCTTTTTATAAATATAAACCTCGAGGGGTGCTACAATTTCTAATCCGTAGATTAGCTTCAATGAGTTTAAGGTTACACAACTTCAATACAATGATCAAGTTCTGAGCACTATTAATTCTCTGATAATTTCTCCGGCTCAATTCTCTCTCTCAGTAATGTCTCTATGTGTTTTGCCTTAACTGAAGAAGACACTTCTTCATCTCTGTATTAACTGCAGTCTTGTTTTGAAAACCATCGAACCAAACTTGTAGAAACAATCTTGGTCGTTGGATCTTCATCAACCATACAAAACAAAACAAACTTTTCACCTGCTCCCTATTTAAAAACCATCGAATGGTTTAAATCAATTTACCATTCGATAGTTTTTAAATCAAAACTATCGAGTGCCAAATTGATTTACTTTGTTTTAAATAGAATTACCTTTAAAACCATTCGATAGTTTTCACAATTGAAAAACTATCGAATTCTTTTTCTTGTCTTTTGTCCTTTAGTAATTACTCTTGAGCTCCTGGGTGTTTTAGTTTTAGACTGTATCAATTTCTTCTGAGACGATAAAACAACTTGATCTTTTTAGTGCTGTCACCTAGTGCAACTCGTCTGGTTCATAGATGAATAACACTTGATCAATTCTTCTTTTATGTCTTCATTTCAGTGCTGCTGATAAGTCCTTTGTCGTTTTGGTTGCTTCGATTAAATCACTGGAATCCCGTGGTACTTAACCCTAAATCATTCACATACTTCTGTCGTCTTGCAAGTCTTGTTTCTTTTGCTGTCACTGAGGCTTGAACATTTTCATGAACTTCTTTCCGTGACCTGTTTACGGACTTCAAAAATACATAACGTATTTTGATTTTTTGAGTTTACCTTTTCTTCTTTGATTCTGGATTCCTGTGCTTCTGTTAATATTATTGTTTGTCTTGTCCTTTGTTGAGTTGTAGTTATCTCTTTTACATCTTATGTTACATTATGCTTTACAGAATGTAGGAATAAAACTCATGTATATTTGGAGTAGTCATCGACAATCACAAGAGCATATTGTTTCTTTGACATAGACATTACATTAATTGGACCAAACAAATTCATATGAAGTAACTGAAGAGGTTCAACTATAGTGGATGTGGCAGTGCCCTTGTGAGATGTTTTCTTTGACTTTTCTTTCTGACATGCCTCACACAGTCCTTCATGTGTAAATTCCATGTGAGGCAACCCTCTCACCAAATCCCTCTTAACTAGAGAGTTCATTATTTTGAAGTTGAGGTGAGACGGCTTCTTGTGTCATAGCCAACTATCATCTGATTAAGCTTTAGCATAAAAACAATTGACTTCATCCTCGCACCCAAAATTTAATTCAGCTACGAACAAGTTTCCTTTCCTAATTCCGTGAACAGCAGGCCTTTCATTCTTCTTGTGTAAGATTTTTACTTCTTCTTATCAAAATGAACAACATATCCTCTGTCACAGAATTGAATGATACTGAGAAGATTGTGCTTGAGACCTTCCACAACAGATACATCTTCAATGATAACATTTCCAGCTTCCAAACAGCCATATCCTTCAGTTATACCCTTGTTGTTATCTCCAAAGGTAACCACCGGACCAGCTTTCTCAACCACATTTGATAGCAGGGCTCTATGTCCAGTCATATGCCTTGAACATCCATTGTCCAGAATCCACATAACTCAGTTCACCTGTTCCACACCCTGCAATATCAAACTGATTAGACCTTCTTCGGAACCCAAATCTGATTGGGTTCGGCATACTTAAAGAATTGACCTTTGTCAGGCAAAACAACATTCTTGATCTTAACAACATCATATTTCTCAGTGACTGAACATTTCACCTTGTAAACAGCCTTAACAAACTTTTGTTTAGGCTTAGGTACAAATGTCTCCACCCTAGCTTTAGGAGGACTAGCAGTCTTGGATCTAGCATGCTTTTTGTTATTCAGATGTTGATGGGAAACAGTCTTATCATTCGACACATTATTACTATTAAAATAAGCATACATGACATTAAAAGCACAAGACATGCAATTCACAACACCACAATCTTTATGAGATAAATCTACACTAGGCATGTTGTTCTGTTTCAACTTATGAGTGTCTAAGTTGGTCTTCGTTGTGTGAACAACTTTGACTGTAGCCTTAGGCACACATTCGTTGGATTTGACATTCTTACTAGCAATGTCTTCATCACGCATCTCTTCTTGAATAATAAGGGAAGATTCATCAAGAGGTTCTGCTATAAATTCTTTAAATAGAGGTTTGTTAATACCCTTAAGCACATGTGGTATACCCTTTTTTCAGCACTAACTCTATTAGGGGTATTAATGCCTAACTCTCCAATAGCCTCGTTGTAGTCATAACCTATTCCAAGAGTTTGACTAACAGCTTGCTTATTGAAGATCTCTTTAGCTGTAACACAAGAATTATAGTAAGCTCTAACCTTAGTCTCAAGTTCAGTAACCTTTTTCTTAAGATTGAATTCTAATTTTTTGTAACAATTAACTCTACTCTCAAGAAAAGCTACTTCCTCTTTAAGTTTATCTTGATTAACATGCACTAATTTTAATTCTTTAACTTCTTTTTCAAGAGCAGTGTTCTGAAGAATTATTCTATCATTTTCATGACGTGCACAATCTAAGGTTCCACTAAGATGATAAACCATCTCAGCGTCGGTAAAAGTTACCTCGGACTTGTAAGATGAAGCTTTGTCTGATAGTGCCATGAGTGCAAGATTGCCAACTTCTTCATCTTCACTTTCTGAATCATCCCAGCTCTTTCCTTCAACAAGATAGGTTTTACCAGATTTGCTTTACTGATTTGTAGTGTAATAGGTTTTCTTTGCTTGCCTTGGATTTTTACATTCAGTTGCAAAGTGTCCCAACTCATTACAATTAAAGCACCGAATCGTGCTTCTATCCACCATTCCAGTTTTATAGGCACCTCTTGTGCTATTTGAGGATGAAGAACCACCTCTATGGAATCTGTTAGCATTGGACTTGAATTTGAAATTTGGATTTCTTGTGAATCTGAAGTTTCCAAACTTCCTTGTTATCAAAGCCATTGACTCATCTTCCAACTTTTCAAGCTCTTCCATAGAATAGAAATCACCATCAGACTGACTTGCAGATGTAACACCATACTCAACTACAATTACATCCTTGTCAGAACTGAAAGGTAGAACAACCTTCGCTTCCTGTTTCTGTGGGACTTCAGCTACTAGTGCAGTAGTCGTACTGACCACTCTTTCTTTCCCATAGATTTCCTTCTGCTGAATCTGTTCTAGTTCATAGGTTTTCATAACACCATAGAGTCTTTCCAATGAAATCTCACTCAAATCCCTTGCTTCTCTAATGGCTGAAATCCTATGCTCCAGATGGGTTGGAAGTGTCAGAAGAAATTTCTTGTTTATCTCTCTGAGTGTATAGTACTTGCCATGAAGATTTAGATCGTTGATCAATTTGTTATATCTCTCAAAAACTTCAGAGATACCTTCACCTGGATTTGATCTAAAGTGCTCATACTCAGAGGTAAGAATTTCTAGTTTATTCTCTCTAACTTCTTCAGTCCCTTAATTAATTATCTCAATTGTATCCCAAATATGTTTAGCATCTTTACAATTCAACACATGATTGTGCATAATGGGATCCAGACAGTCAACCAGAATTAACTGTAAGTTTGCGTCCAGAGAAGCATCTTCCTTTTCATTAGGTGTGTAATCTTTTGGATCTTTAGGATAAGTCCTTCCAACTTGAACAACAAGGTCATTCTCAATACGCTCCGATTCAATAATGATTGGAATTTTTGGACCTTTCTTTAATACACCAAGATACTTTGGATTTGCCACTTGAAGAAATAAAAGCATCTTCTTCTTCCACATCTCATAGTTCTCTCTACTAAACATTGGAATTTTAACAGTTCCAACTTTTTGGGTAGACATCTTAAATTTTTATGAAAGGTAAAAATTCAATAGTTCTTGATAAATCACGAAAGTAAGGATCTTGATTTGTGCGTCAATCAATTAGCTCTGATACCAATTGTTAGGTCCTGAATTGTTTTCTCAAATTTGTTCGGTTCGTGAAATAATAATCCAAGAACAAATTTAAGCGGAATAAAATGAAACAAGATTCAAGTTAAATATAACATATATTAAACTTGAAAGGTGTTACAATTACAGTACAGATTACAGGGAATGATTATCAAACTAATTAAAACAAATTTAAAATAAATTCGACATGAACTATTCTGTTTTTGTAATAAAAAGATCGAATGCTAAAAAGCAGTTCGAGATAATTAATAGGGATTATGATCCGCTAGATAGTCTTTGAATAACAAGTAAATTAATTCTAGTGGTTTGGATTGAACAATAATTACTAGAAATTAATTCACTGGCAATCTTTAAAGCTCGGGTAGGTTTGGTTCTTTAAGGCAGTGATATAGATGTAATACTTTTTGTGCTACTGTCTTAATTTTGATCCATTTTGCCTTCTGTCTCTTTTTGACTATATGTACGCAAATATCTTTGAGTTGGAAATACTATGCTGAATGACTTGCAATGATTGTCGGTAGGACTTTCTTTTGAATTGGCATGACTATCGACATGACTCAAACTTGAACTGGGATGACTATCGGTATGACTTCCTTTTGAACCAGGAAGACTTTCGGTAGGACTATACATGGTAGTCTTACTAGAGCAAATTGTAAGTCTTTGTATAATTATACTAATTCTGATTTAATTAATCTTTTATTTAATTTAAGGAATAAATTAATTCTGATTGAATTAATTAAAGGAGAATTAATACAATTTATTGATAGCAGAATCAATCCTTGAACCACTGAAAATAATGATGAACTTCCACTGTATGATGTTGACACTCTATGTACTGTCTGGTTCATGAGTGACTAACTGCAATGAATGTTCTTCATTTCTTGACTTTAAGTTGTGATCCATTTTCTTTTCCCTTTATCAAACTCAGTAACATGTACACTTCTTGTCACACTGTTGAAATCTCTGTCACTTTAATAGATTCACTTTCTTGAATACTTCACTGAGGCTTGATCAAAGAAACGAACTTCTTTCAATGTAGAATTACTCCAAGTTTGTATATTGACTTTAAGCTTCATTCACTTTGACTGATAATATCTTATGAGATTCCTGTGACAGTTTATATATTATTTACTTAATACATTCTTTTTTAAGTTGAGTCAAATCATCGTTGTTTACAAATAGGCCAATGCATATGCCTTTCAATCTCCCCCTATTTGTTTGTTAGACAATAACAACCAAATACCTAGAGGATAACTCAACTAATAAGCAAGAAAAAGATTATACTTTAAAGGCTAAGTAAATAATAGAAAGTTCTGGTTTATATTTAACATTTGTCAGATTCAAACAAGAAAGATAAATACAAGACAGATGTTCCTCTAGACTAAACCTATGATTACATTGATCCTATCTTGATTTACCTAAGCTCTAGACATATTACAATAAAAACTTGAGCTTCAGTTCACATGTCTTCATCTCTAATCTCACCTTCTTCAAGATCCACCAAGGTGCTTAACAATTCTTTATCAAAGACACGATCACTTTCAGATATGAGACCTTCTGGTCTGACTAGTTGAGTTATAACTTTCTTCAACCTATTCTTCAACTGAGGATACTTCTTGATGTGAATAGCACAATAGTCTTAAATCATGTCAGCAACTTCAGTCTTTTCCCGAGTAGCAAACCTAGAAGTCCTTAACATATTTTCCAGCTTCACAAGATGCATGGCAGAATACTTATTTAGAGATTCAGGATCCACTTTGCAGGTCTGAATTGCTTTACCTGTATAGAATTTGGCTTCAAAGGGAGAATATATAACCTGAGGACTGGCCTTTCTAGAAAATTCCTTAAGCTGATCACGAAGCAATTCATTCAAGTGAGATGTCCTGCAAACCTTGCATATAAGAACCCAAAGCTCTGACAGTGTTCGGCTCTCAAGGAAGTTAAGTGAGACCGTGAATGATCCTGCATTATGACTATAGACATATATATACATTTCATTTCTTACTCTGTCAAATCCATTAGTAATCCTTGATATTTCAGCTTGCAAAGCTTTCATGTACACTGAATTATCTAGATTGACAGTTCTGTACTTGTCAAGAATGCGAAGAAAATCACTATCATTATTTGTTCCTCTCTGAGGGAGTGCAAACACTTTCCTAGCTTTATCCCATCTATCACCCACTTTCAATTTAATGTCCAATTCTCTTTGTTCAACTTTGAGATGGTGAAGACATTGTTTTTCTGCATTTTCATGCTTTTGCATTTATGCCTTCTGAGTGATAACTTTAGATACTCTTTGAAGCTCATCTTCTCTTCTTCTAAGATATGTATGCTGCTTTCTGACTTCTTTCTCAAACTCAGGGTCAAATGGAGTTTCTTCTTCCCAGTCTTCAAAGTTAGTTTCTACTTCAATTTCCACTTCACCAATCAGTTCCTCCTCAGCAGGTTCCTCCGGGACACCAAATAGACAAAAGTCATCTTGTTCACCACCATAGTAGAAGTCATCATCAAGCATAGACGGTTTCCCTTTGCCCTTGTTATCTCTTTCAGCAGCTCCTCCTTGCTTCTCCCCCTTAGTTGAGGAATCCTCTACAGATTTAGATTTGTGAGTTTCAGGATTTACCCCTCTTCTAGCTCCAGCTCCTGGACTACCTTCAGTGTCATCTCCCTCAAAGAATGTCTTCTACTCAGCATTTGGTGGATTAGAGTTCTTGACCATGAAGTATATGTGCTTCATTCATTCGTTGAGATGTTCCATCCTTTCCTCAATCCTCGTGATCCTACCATCATTGAATAATTGATTTTCATCTACAATATTTTAAATGGAGTCCACTTTTTCCGAGATTGAAGATATCTCCTTGATATTTTCTGCGATATGATTTTTATAGTCTTTCAATGCAGAAGTGTCTGAAGTCACTTGAAGTTGAGATTGTTGAAGGGAGTTGAGCTTGAGGATACACAATATCTTCAGATTATCAACATCATCTTTGAGCAGTCCCAGTTGAGTGTTGACAGAGGTGGAAGAAGAAGACCGTTCAACAACTTGTGCTTTGAACTTCCTCAGCCTGGGTTTTGGATATTTGTTCATGTAGTTCAGCTATTTTGGCTAACAACGATGCAGTGTTTGTGTCAGTGTGTGCACTCACCTGAATTTCTCTCAAAGGTGTTTCACTCAACACACGTGCATGTGTTTCACTTTGTGTTTGCCTCGCATCACTCAACACAAGATGTCTACTTGCTCTTTGATCTGATGTACCTGCAATTGAAATCACCCTAGCCCCTTCAAGAGAGGTCAGTGGTGGTGCAATGGGAGTTCGCAAATCCCTATCCCCAGTGAAGTCTATCAAATCATTTGGATTTGAAGTCTGAATTTCTTCGGTGATAGACTCACCAGGTTGCCTTCCACTTTCTCCAGTTAAAACTGCAAGTGAAAAATCCCTTAGGGGATCTAGAGATGTTCCCTCTGGGAGGGGAGAAAATGATTCTATTAAAGGTGGCAAAGAATCGGATTTTCCCTCTGATGTATGTGAATGCACTTCTACCGTAACAATGGTACGCATTGTAAAAATTTTCAGGTGCTCTGCTCTCACTGTGTCCTGAGTATCAACTAATGCTATGTCGTCTCCCATTGTGAGTAATGGGAGTGTGCTTGACTCAGTACAGGGTGTCATGGCCCTATGATGAATTTCAATAGATTCATCATGTTGAGAGGATGTCTCTAAAAGCGGTTCATTGGCCATTTCAAAGTCCATATCCTATTGGGAGGATATAGATGGGCTCACATATGCCTTAGTATATGTTCTTCTCTTCTTTGGTGGAGGCAGAGCTGTGGGATCACTCACTGTTTCACTTCTTTGTCTGATAGGCTGTGGTGTCAAGAAAGGTGTTGACTCAGTGTTTGGCTCTATGACCTGGGTTAGAGATTGTGGTTCTACAACCTCTTGGTCAACCCTAACAACCACTTGGGTTCCAGCAAAAGTATCACGAAATTAAGGATCTTGATTTGTGCGTCAATCAATTAGCTCTGATATCAATTTCTAGGTCCTGATATGTTTGTAGAAGGGGGGGGTTGAATACAAACTATACCGTTTTCTCGAATTTGTTCGGTTCGTGAAATAATAATCCAAGAACAAATTTAAGCGGAATAAAATGAAACAAGATTCAAGTTAAATATAACATATATTAAATTTAAAAGGAATTACAATTACTGTACAGATTACAGGAAATGATTATCAAACTAATTAAAACAAATTTAGAATAAATTTGACATGAACTATTTTGTTTTTGTAATAAAAAGATCGAATGCTAAAAAACAGTTCAAGATAATTACTAGGGATTATGATTGGCTAGATAGTCTTTGAATAACAAGTAAAGTAATTCTACTGGTTTGGATTGAACAATAATTACTAGAATTAATTCACTTGCAATCTTTAAAGCCCGGGCATGTTTGGTTCTTTAAGGCAGTGAGAGAGATGTTATACTTTTTTTTGTTACTGTCTTAATTTTGATCCATTTTGCCTTCTGTCTCTTTTTGACTATATGTACGCAAATATCTTTGAGTTGGAAAGACTATGCTGAATGACTTGCAATGACTGTCGGTTAACAATATAAAAATAATAACTAGCTAATTGTATTTTATAATTAGAACAAAATTTTCTATTTATCTAACAAAATCCACTCCTTTTCAAAAAATATCACGGTCAATTTACTTTTTTAATTAAACATGTTACATTTTCTATTTATCCTGACTAAAATCTCTCCTTTTCCAAAAATAGCAGAAACATTGAAAGTTTTGATTTTCGGTCATTTATTCTATTTAATAAATAATAAAATAATATAAAATATAGTAACTAGCTCATTACCTTTTAATGAAAATATATTACTTTTCATAAATACGTCTAAAAATAAAAATTAGTGTAATATTCTTTTGATCATTAATATTGTTTTTTTAATTATATATCTTCTTAATATATTTTTAATTATATATCTTCTTAATATTATATATCTTTCAATTATTAATACATTCTAAAAAATATCAAACACTATATCTTCTTAATTAAACTGTCAATTATAATATATTCTATATATTTCTATTAATAATAAAAAATATAAAAAAATATTTTTACTATAAAAGAAATATTATATAATATTAAAAAAAACCCGCGCTTCGTACGGGTTATAAACTATTATAAATTATATTAAGATGATATAATTAAAAAAGGCAATATTAATAACTGAAAAATATATTATACTAATTTTTATTTCTAGGCATGTTGTTAAAGTTAATATATTTTCATTAAAAGGTAATGCGTTTTAATTATAAAATATAATCAGCCAATTACTATATTTTATATTATTTTAGAATGTATTAATAATTGAAAGATATCAATACTATTATATAATAGACGAAACATTAAAAGTTTGGTCGGTCGGTATGGTACATTGTGATTTTACTTAATTGCCCTTTCTTAAATTCGTGTTTTTACTTAATTAACCTTACTTATTTATATAAATATATTATTAAATAATAATATTACCTATTTATAACCAATTACCTTTTTCACCTAAAATACATTTTTTTTTCTAACAAATTCCCAAACTTTTTCAAATATATCACGAGCAATTACCTTTTTTAACTAAAACATGTTAGTTTTTCTATTTTTCCTTACTAAAACACCTCATTTTCCAAAAATATCATGGACAAACGTTTAGTTATTTATTTTTAAACCTAATATTATAATTATATTTTTAAAAGTTTACCTATTTTAACATGCCTACTTATTTTTTTAACAAATGCAATTACTAAAAATATTAAAATATAAATAATCAAATACCTATTTATAGTCAATTATTTTTTCAGCTAAACACATTATAGATTTTTTCTAACAAAGTCCCTCATTTTCTAAATATATCACGAGAAATTGTCTTTTTCAATTTACTTTTTCAATTTTTCTCACTAAAATCTATTCTTTTTCTAAAAATATCACGGACAAACCCTTATTTATTTATTTTCAAACGTATTTAAATAATTTAAATTATTAAATTTGAAAACCTCATTTTCCAAAAATATCACGGTCATTTACCTTTTTAAACTAAATATATGTTACATTTTTTTATTTTTTCATACTAAAATCCCTCTTTTTCCACAAATATAACGATCAAACTCTTACTTATTTATTTTAAAATCTATTTTAATGTTTTTAATTAATTAAAAGTGTTTAGCTATTTTTACATGCCTACTTATTTTTTTAACAAATACAATTAAAAAAATAATTATAAAATAATAATTAATAATCCGTGCATCGCACGGGTTTTAAGCTAGTATAATATTAATAAGATATATAATAAAAAGAGACAATATTAACGATTGAAAGATATATTATACTAATTTTTATTTTTAGACGTGTTATCAAAGGTAAGATATTTTAATTGAAAGCTAATATGTTTTAATTATAAAAGATAATCGGCTAGTTACTATATTTTATATTATTATATTATTTGCTATTTTTATATTATTTATTAAATAGAATAAAAGGCCCAAAATCAAAAGTTTCAATGTTTTGACTATTTTTGGAAAATGATAGATTTTCAATGTTTTGACTATTTTTGAAAAAGGTGAGATTTTAGTAAGAACAAATAGAAAATGTAATATGTTGAAAACTAATTTTTTTAATATTTTGGCTATTTTTGGAAAATGAGAGATTTTAGTAAGAACAAATAGAAAAAGTGATATGGTCATAAAAGTAATTATAGAAATATAATTACTGATTCATTGGAAAGGCCCCATAATTAAGGCCCAAAACCCTGATTATTTATTAATTTCGTAATTAATAAATAAGGGAAATAAACAGCTCATGAAAAGAGTCCAAAATATGGTAAATTAGTCACAGAAGGATCCAGAATCCCAATTAAAGAGTCATAGCCTTTATCAACAAGGAAAAGACTTATCCAGCAAGAAATACGATGTTTATCCAATAACAAAAACGAGACTTATTCGCTAAGACTCCCAAACATACCATAAATACTAGGCTCCAGACGCCTATATAAGGACTCTGATCCTACAATCAGAACTACGTCTTTGGCTTGATTCTCAGCATTAATTGAGATACGTAGGCATCTTGTGAGGACCGATTTAGTCTCGAAACACAAGTGCAACCATTAAAGCTCGAAAGCTCATAAATCCTAGCAATTAATATACAAGTACGTTTTTTAATCCACAACATTTGGCGCCGTCTGTGGGAAGACAACATCAACCATGGCAAACACACGAAGAACAACTCGAGATACTCCAGTTTCTGAGGAGCTTCCTATCACCTCTGAGGCTGATACTCACGGAAATCAACCACCGGAAACTACTGGCATTGAAGGGGCGAATATCCCCACCAATACTCAAGGACCGGAGATCCCAATTTCGGTTGAAGGGACGAATCCCCTGCAGATGGTCATTCATGGATCTAATCTACAAGAGACCGCTCACCAGCAACCAATCACGACCTCCCCGCTGCTCATGAATGCACCAAGTGGTCTTCAACTCTACACTACTCAAACTTTGGGGATGCCAAGCTATGGCATGCCCCCTCGACCCATGGTGGGCGGTAGCGGTCTCAACCCCATTTACCATGAAGCGTATGTCCCCCCTTATATACAAGGTCTGGGACCTCAAAATCAACAAACTCGACGGACCCCTTTGATTCAAGATTACTCGGGTCCCTATACCGAGGATGAGGATTATACATCTGGGGAAGAGAGGGATGTCGCCCCAAGGAGGAAGCGTTCTTTCCAAAAAAATCGGGAACAACCCCAAACTACTAAGGAGAAAATTGCAGCCCATGAGGCAGAAACTGCAAGACTCAAGAAACTCCTTGCTGAGGAGGAGGCCGCTCAATCTCAAGGCCGATCAACTGGAAGGGTCCCGATAATCAACCTGGACCCGACACCTAGAAGGACTAAGATGGCTGAATCCCCAAGGGGTGATCCTAGTGTTTTGTTGCCCCCAGGAGATCCTGATGATCCTACACCACCGTTTACTCAAGACATCATGAAAGCCACCATATCCAGAAAATTTAAGATGCCAACGATTAAGGCTTATGATGGAACGGGGGATCCCGCAAATCATGTAAGAACCTTCTCCAATGCACTACTGTTGCAGCTAGCCAATGATACAGTCAAGTGTAGGGTGTTTCCACAAACCTTGGCAGGTATGGCTCAACGCTGGTATAGCCGTCTTCCTCCCAACTCTATTGGGTCTTTTAAGGAGCTAAGAAAAGCATTCATCAATCAATTCGTTAGTGGAAGAGTGCATGAGAAAAGCTCTGCATCACTCATGGCAATCCAACAAGGAAAGAATGAGGCCTTGAGAGATTATATCAACCGATTTACTCGGGAGGCTTTGAAAGTCCCAGATTTAGAGGACAAATTGGCTATGATAGCCCTGCAACAAGGAACTACTGATGATCATTTCAAAAGATCGTTAGCAAAACATCCACCCGAAAGCATGCTGAAGCTCCAAAATAGAGCCGGAAAATACATCAAGGCTGAAGAAAGTATGAGAAAGTATGAGCCCACTACTGGTGGTAGTGGAAATTCAAAGAAGAGAAAGGAAACACAGGAATATGATGTCAAGGAAAAGTTTCCTAGAACGTCAAAGGATTCAGATTCTCCACCCAAAAGGAACAATTTTGGGCCAAAATTCACGGAGTATGCAAGATTGAACACTCCCAGGAGTCAAATTCTGATGGAGATAGCTAAGGAAGGAGATCTCAAATGGCCGAAGCCAATGAGGGCTGACATGTCCAAACGGAACCAAAACCAGTTCTGTTGGTTCCACAAAGAAGTCGGTCACGATACCGACGATTGTAGGCAATTGAAAGATGAGATTGAATTTCTGATACGAAGAGGAAAACTCAGTAATTTCACCAAAGATGGAAACCAAGGGAGTCAAAGGGGGAACTATGAAAGGAAGGACTATGACAGAAGGGACAACGATCAAGATCGAAATCCCAAGCCCCGAGGGCCAGTTATCGACATGATATTCGGAGGACCAACTGCTGCTGGGTCCTCCCGAAACTCAAGAAAGGCTTATGCTCGAGAAGTAATGACTGTGGTCGGAGAAGCACCGAAACGTGCCCGAACAGAAGTATCAATAGGTTTTGATGATTCAGACCTAGAGGGAGTGAAGTTTCCCCACGATGATCCCTTAGTCATCGTTCCTGTAATAGGAAATTCCGAAACCAAGAGAGTTTTGGTCGACAATGGAGCCTCAGTGGACATCTTATTCCACGATGCTTTTATCAAGATGGGCTATACTGACTTTCAGTTGACACCCTCAAATATGCCCACATATGGATTCAATGGAGTGGAGTCAAAGGTGGAAGGCACTATCCAACTCCCAATGACAATGTGGCAAGGGTCGAATACGTCTACTCAAATGTTGAACTTCATAGTTATAAAGGCAACTTCGACCTACAATGCAATCCTGGGAAGAACTGGTCTTCATGCATTCAAGGCCGTTGCCTCATCCTATCATCTGAAAATCAAGTTCCCAACGAGGAATGGTATTGGTGAAGAACGGGGAGACCAAAAGATGGCTAGAAGCTGTTATGTAGCCGAGCTAAGGCCAGATGGAATCGGGGGGCAGGTTCTCCCAATTGAAGACATGGATATCAGTGACAATGAGGACCGAAGAGGGAATCCAGCTGAAGATTTGATCCCAATTCCCTTAGTCCCAGGTGAACCGGAGAAGGTGACTTATGTTGGAGCACTACTACATGAACCATTAAAAAGCAAACTCATATCTTTTCTTCAAGAGAACAATGACGTTTTTGCTTGGACAGCGGCCAACATGCCATGGATTGATCCCCAACTGATAACTCACAAACTGAATGTGGATCCTGAAAGGAAGACGGTGAAACAGAAAAAAAGAAATTTTGCTCCAGAGAGGCTTGAAGCCATTAAACAGGAAGTTAATAAACTTTTGGAAGCTGGGTTCATTGAGGAAATTCAATTCCCAGAATGGTTGGCTAACCCGTGATGGTCAAAAAGGCTAACGGAAAATGGAGGATGTGCGTCGACTTCACCGACTTGAATGATGCATGTCCTAAGGATTGTTTTCCCTTACCAAGGATTTATGCACTAATAGATGCTACAGCTGGACACGAGATGCTTAGCTTCATGGATGGCTTCAGTGGATACAATCAAATCAAGATGCATAAGGATGACATCGCCAAGGTATCATTCATCACTGACTTTGGTGTTTTCTGCTTCTTAGTCATGGCATTTGGACTTAAGAATGCAGGGGCAACCTATCAAAGGTTGGTGAACAAAATTTTTGGACACCTAATTGGAAAAACCATGGAGGTCTACGTAGATGACATTCTAGTCAAGAGCCTCGATAAGGCCGATCACATAGAGCACCTCCGAGAGGCATTCGAAGTGTTGAGGCACCACAAGATGATGTTGAATCCAGCTAAGTGTGCCTTTGGTGTAGGCTCGGGAAAGTTTTTAGATCTGATGGTTTCCAAGAGAGGAATCGAGGCTAATCCCGACAAAATCAAAGCAATTCTAGACATGGAACCACCAAAGACTGTCAAGGATGTCCAAAAACTAACAGGAAGAGTGGCAGCATTGGGAAGATTCATCTCCAAGTTAGGAGAAAAATGTTTACCTTTCTTCAAAGCACTTAAGAATGTGAAATTTTTTGAATGGACAACTGAAAGCCAAGAGGCCTTTGAGGCCCTGAAGAAATATATGGCTGAAGCATCACTGTTGGCAAAACCAAGGCCAGGAGAAACTCTCTACTTGTACTTGGCAGTTTCTAACACAGCCCTTGGAGCTGTTCTGATAAAGGAAGAATTGAAAGTGTAGAAGCCCGTCTACTACGTGAGTAAGATTCTACATGGGGCAGAAATAAACTACTCAACGATTGAGAAGTTTGCCTTAGCCTTGGTAATGGCCTCAAGAAAGCTACACCCGTACTTTCAGGCTCACAAGATAGAGGTCTTGACCAATCAACCTCTAAGAAACATCTTGCATAGCCCTCAAGTTAGTGGAAGGTTGATCAAATGGGCTATTGAATTGGGCGAATTTGACATCAAGTATAAGCCTCGGACGGCCATAAAAGCTCAGGCACTTGCTGACTTCATGGTTGAATGCACCATTGACAACCAAGAAGTCGGGGGCAAGAAGTAATAGTGGAGGACAAGAAAGATGAAGAAGCCGTTGTAGCATAATCATCCTTGGTAAGCTCAGTATAGGCATGAGCCTCCTCATCGTTCAAAACAATGTCATTGGGGCTACCATCCGAGACCCTACTGAAAGATCTACGGAAAAGGGTACCCCAATCCCCTCCTTCCCAAACTAAATACATAAACTCATTCTTACACCTTGGATTATTATCGGGGATGGTTTTTCGGTGGAAAATGGGAGGACTAGAAGGGCGATGGTTGATATAAACCCAACCCAAAGAAATGGCAGAGCTATTTTTAAATTGGAAAATCTTCCTAAACAAAGCTACAGACAAGGGAAATTTGTTCTTCAAACAAAGAACAATAAAACACATAATGATTCTCCATGCATTTGGTGGAAGTTGACAAGGGTTAATCCTAACATCTGCCAAAAGTTTGGGAATAAATTCATGAAAGGGAAATCTAAGCCCTGCCACAATGGCATCCTTGTAAATGCAGAGAGCATCAGAACGCCAATGGCAGGAACGATCTCCTGTGCCAGTTGGGACTAACCTATAAGGAGACTTAATTCTATACATCTTATTATAGTCCCTAATTAGGTCGATTTCATGGAATTTATTGCTACAATCAAATGAATCTAAGTGCGAAACAGAAGGGTATTCATCACTACGTTCTAAAATCATATCTTGAAGAGACATATGAGAAGAACGAATAGTGATACCTCTCTTAGACGCTTGATTCATTTTCTGGAGACGTTGAGGAGTACGATCAGACATCTTTAAATATTCAAATAAAATCCCATAAAAGCTTTAAATCTTCAAAAAGTAATCCCAGAATCTTCAAAATCTTCAAACTAAAATCCAGTAAATCTTCAAGAGATGAAGATTGAACCCAAAAAATCTTCAAGAGATGAAGATTGAACCCAGAAAATCTTCAAACGATGAAGATTGAACCCATAAAATCTTCAAAAGATGAAGATTGAACCCAGAAAATCAAAGAATACAACTACGAAAATCTCGTCGAAAATCGCCTTACTACGGGATAAAAAGAGAGAAAAGCTAAGAAGGCTAGAGAGAATTTTTTTGGAAAGTTGAAGGTATGAAGTGAAGAATGAAGTGGAAATCCCACTCTTTTATAATCAAGATAGCCGGTTACCCTACCGGTTAAGGGAGGGCAATCGACTATAGCCAATCAAGGCCCATATATCCTATATTGGACTACAAAAATCAAAGCCCAAAAAGACTTGAGGCTTAGGCAAGTATAAAGCCCAAACAAATTAAGACCCAATGAGGCCCAAAGTATGGAAATTTAAAGTCCAATAGAAATTCGGGCAAATTTGAAATATAGCCAAGGAAAAAACAAAAAATAATATATTTGAGGTCGAAAAGACCTTAAATCGAAATCGTACAATCGAAATCGAAAACACACGGGAAATCAAGGTCGAATCCATCGACCTCGCTCCCAAATGAAACTAAAAAGAAAAGAGATCGAGGTCGAAAACACCTTAAATCATGTTCGAAGACTTGAAGTCGAAAATATACGAGGAAACGAGGTCGAATCCATCGACTTCGCACCAAAATTAAAATTAAAAAATTAAAAATCCGAGGTCGAAAAACCCTGGTTCGAGGTCATAGACCTGAGATGGAAAATACACTGAAAACTGAGCTCGAACCCTTCGACCTCACACCAAATTGGGGTCGAAAATGTATTGGTTCGAGGTCATAGACCTCAGGTCGAAAATACACTAAGAATGGAGCTCGAATCCTTCGATCTTGCACCAAATTGAGGTCGAAAAAAGAAGGATTCGAGGTCGAAACAATGTGGTCAAATTTGGTCGACTTCCTGTTCGAAGACACGAGGTCGAAAAAGACCTAGATTTCTAGGTCGAAACCTTCGACATCACACCAAAATGAAGTCGAAATTGACCTAGAAATCCTGGTCGAAAGATCGAGGTCGAAAATATATGGGATCGAGGTCGAACAGTTGAGGTCGAAAAAGACTTGGAAATTGAAGTCTAAAGCTTCGACCTCACAACTGATCGAGGTCGAAAATATACGGGATCGAGGTCGAACAGTTGAGGTCGAAAAAAACTTGGAAATTGAGGTGTAAAGCTTCGACCTCACAACTGATCGAGGTCAAAAATATACGGGATCAAGGTCAAACAGTTGAGGTCGAAAAAGACTTGGAAATCCTGGTCAAAAGCTTCGACCTCACACCAAAATGAGGTCGAAATCCTGGTCGAAAATGGCCTAATTCCTGGTCGAAAATGGCTGGTCGAAAAAGAATTGAGAATCCTGGTCGAAGTATTCGACCTCACATTGATCGAGGTCTAAAATGAGGTCGAATTTGACCTAAAATCCTGGTCGAAATCCTGGTCGAATTTGACCTATTTCCTGGTCGAAAATGGCTTAAATCCTGGTCGAAAATGAGGTCGAATTTGACTTATTTTTTGGTCAAAATTGACCTATTTTCCCGGCCAAAATTGGAAGAAATACGCTGTAACTTCTACAAAAACCCCTAAATGATTTCCCCAGAAGTTGGGGGGCAAATGATATGGTCATAAAAGTAATTATAGAAATATAATTACTGATTCATTGGAAAGGCTCCATAATTAAGGCCCAAACCCCTGATTATTTATTAATTTCATAATTAATAAATAAGGGAAATAAACAGCTCATGAATAGAGTCCAAAATATGGTAAATTAGTCAAAGAAGGATCCAGAATCCCAATTAAAGAGTCATAGCCTTTATCAACAAGGAAAAGACTTATCCAGCAAGAAATACGATGTTTATCCAATATAAAAAAGGAGACTTATTCGCTAAGACTCCCAAACATACCATAAATACTAGGCTCCAGACGCCTATATAAGGACCCTGATCCTACAATCAGAACTACGTCTTTGGCTTGATTCTCAGCATTAATTGAGATACGTAGGCATCTTGTGAGGACCGATTTAGTCTCGAAACACAAGTGCAGCCATTAAAGCTCGAAATCTCATAAATCCTAGCAATTAATATACAAGTATGTTTTTTAATCCACAACAAAAAGTAACATGTTTTAATTGAAAAAAGTAATAATGATTGAAAAATATATTATACTAATTTTTATTTTTAGGCGTGTGATCAAAGGTAATATATTTTCATTAAAATATAATGTTTTTTAATTATAAAATAAGGAGAGATTTTAGTAAGAACAAATAGAAAAAGTAACATGTTTTAATTGAAAAAGGTAATTATGATTGAAAAATATATTATAATAATTTTTATTTATAGGCGTGTGATATGGTCAGAAAAGTAATTATAGAAATATAATTGACTGGTCAAACAAAAGGCCGATATTTAAAGACCGACACCCTAATTATTCATTAATTTCGTAATTAATGAGTAGGGAAAATATACAACTCATAAAAAGAGCCTTGATTATGGAAAATTAGTCAAAGAAGGATCTGGAATCCCAATTAAAGGCAGTCAATGAGTCATAACCTTTATCAACAAGGAAACGAATTCTTCAGCAAGAAATACAATACTTATCCAATATCAAAAAGAAGACTTATCCGTTAAGTCTCCCAAACATACCATAAATACTAGGCTCCAGACGCCTATATAAGGTCCCTGATCCTACAATCAGAACTACGTCTTTGGCTTGATTCTCAATAACAATTTGAGATACGTAGGCATCTTGTGAGGACCAATTTAGTCCGGATACACGAGTGCAGCCATCAAAGCTCGAAGCTCATTAAATTCACAAAGTACGTTTTTTAATCCATAACATTTGGCGCCGCTGCCGGGGAAGACAACATCAACCATGGCAAACACACGAAGAACAGCTCGGGATACTCAGACTCCCGACGATCGCCCCCTCACCTCTGAGGCTGATCAGCCACCGCCGACTACCGGCACACAAGGGGCGAATATCCCCACCAGTACTCAAGGACCGGAAATCCCGATTTCGGTTGAAGAGACGAATCCCCTGCAGATGGTCATTCATGGATCTAATCCACAAGAGACCGTTCACCAGCAACCAATCACGACCTCCCCGCTGCTCATGAGTGCACCAAGGAGCCTTCAACTCCATACTACTGATCTCCCTCAATACGCGAATCAGACTTTGGGGATGCCAAGCTATGGCATGCCCCCTCGACCCATGGCGGGCGGTAGTGGAACTAATCCAATCTACCATGAGGCATATGTGCCTCCTTATATTCAAGGTCTGGGACCCCAAAATCAACAAACCCGTCAGACCCCTCTCATTCAAAATTACTCTGGCCCATACACTGAGGATGAGGGTTATACAACTGGGGAGGATGTCGCCCCAAGGAGGAGACGTTCTTCACAGACAAATCGGGAGCCACCCCAAACTACTAGGGAGAAACTTGCAGCCCATGAGGCAGAGACTGCAAGGCTCAAAAAACTCCTTGCTGAAGAAGAGGCCGCTCAATCTCGGGGCCGAACGACTGAAGGAATCCCGATAATCAACTTGGATCCACCAAGAAGGACCAAGAGGGCTGAAGCCCCAAGGGGTGATCCTAGTAATCTGTTGCCCCTAGGAGATCCTGATGATCCTACACCACCGTTTACTCAAGACATCATGAAAACGGCTATATCCAGAAAGTTCAAGATGCCTTCGATTAAAGCCTATGATGGAACGGGAGATCCCGCTAATCATGTGAGAACCTTCTCCAATGCACTGTTGTTGCAGCCCGCCAATGATGCAGTCAAGTGTAGGGCGTTTCCCCAAACTCTTGCAGGTATGGCTCAACGTTGGTACAGCCGTCTACCTCCCAACTCTATTGGGTCCTTTAAGGAGCTAAGCAAGGCTTTCATCAATCAGTTCATTAGTGGAAGGGTGCATGAGAAAAGTTCTGCATCACTCATGGCAATACGTCAAGGAAAGAATGAAGCCCTAAGGGACTACATTAATCGATTCACTCGAGAGGCTTTGAAAGTCCCGGACTTAGACGACAAAGTGGCTATGATAGCCCTGCAACAAGGAACCACTGATGACCACTTCAGGAGGTCGTTGGCTAAACATCCACCAGAGAGCATGTTGACGCTCCAAGATAGAGCCGGAAAGTACATCAAGGCTGAGGAAAGCATGAGAAAATATGAACCCACCGCTGGCGACGGTGGAAACTCAAAGAAAAGAAAAGAAACTCAGGAGCACGACGTCAAGGAAAAGTTTCCCCGAACATCAAAGAATTCTGACTCTCCACCCAAGAGAAATAACTTTGGGCCAAAGTTCACGGAGTATGCAAGATTGAATACTCCCAGGAGTCAAATTCTGATGGAGATAGCCAAGGAAGAAGATATCAAATGGCCAAAGCCAATGAGGGCTGATTTGTCCAAACGGAACCAAAATCAGTTTTGTCGGTTCCACAAAGAAGTCGGTCATGACACCGATGATTGTAGACAACTGAAAGACGAGATTGAATTTCTGATACGAAGAGGAAAACTCAGCAAGTTCACTAAGGATGGGAGCCAAGGGAGCCAAAGAGGGAACTATGAAAGAAAGGATTATGATAGAAGGGACAACGATCAAGATCGGAATCCCAAGCCCCGAGGGCCAGTGATCAACATGATATTCGGAGGGCCAACTGCTGCTGGGTCCTCCCGAAACTCAAGAAAAGCTTATGCCCGAGAGGTACTGACCGTCGTTGGAGAAGCACCGAAGCGTGCACGAACAGAAGTGTCAATAGGTTTTGATGATTCAGACTTGGAAGGGGTGAAGTTCCCCCACGATGATCCTCTTGTCATAGTACCTGTGATAGGCAACTCCGAAACAAAGAGAGTCCTAGTCGACAATGGAGCCTCAGTAGATATCTTGTTCCATGATGCCTTTATCAAGATGGGTTACACTGATTCTCAGTTGACACCCTCTAATATGCCCATATATGGGTTCAATGGAGTGGAATCAAAGGTGGAAGGCACTATCCAACTCCCAATGACCATGGGGCAAGGAACGAATACATCCACTCAGATGCTGAACTTCATAGTTATAAAGGCAACCTCAACCTACAATGCGATCCTTGGGAGGACGGGTCTTCACGCGTTTAAGGCTGTTGCCTCATCTTACCACCTGAAACTCAAATTCCCCACTCGGAATGGGATTGGTGAAGAACAGGGAGACCAAAAGATGGCTAGAAGCTGTTATGTAGCCGCGTTGAGGCCTGATGGAGTTGGGGGGCAGGTTCTCCCCATTGAAGATATGGACACTAGTGACAATGAGGACCGAAGAGGGAAACCAGCTGAGGATTTAATCCCAATTCCCTTAGTCCCGGATGAACCAGAGAAGGTGACTTATGTTGGGGCACTATTGCCCGAACCATTGAAAGGCAAACTCGCATCTTTTCTTCAAGAGAACAATGACGTTTTTGCTTGGACAGCAGCTGACATGCCAGGGATTGATCCCCAACTAATATCTCACAAATTGAATGTGGATCCAGAAAGGAAGGCAGTGAAACAAAAGAAAAGAAGTTTTGCTCCAGAGAGGCTTGAAGCCATTAAGCAAGAAGTAAATAAGCTTTTAGAAGCTGGGTTTATTGAAGAAATCCAATTCCCAGAATGGTTAGCTAACCCTGTGATGGTCAAAAAAGCTAACGGGAAGTGGAGAATGTGCGTCGACTTCACCGACTTGAATGATGCATGTCCTAAGGATTGTTTCCCCTTACCTAGGATTGATGCCTTGATAGATGCCACTGCTGGGCATGAGATGCTAAGTTTCATGGATGGCTTCAGCGGATATAATCAAATCAAGATGCACAAAGATGACATCGCCAAAGTGTCGTTCATCACTGACTTTGGTGTCTTCTGTTTCTTAGTCATGGCTTTTGGGCTTAAGAATGCTGGAGCAACCTATCAAAGGTTGGTGAACAAAATCTTTGAGCACCTGATTGGAAAAACCATGGAGGTCTACGTAGATGACATGTTAGTCAAGAGCCTTGATAAGGCCGATCACATTGAGCACCTCCGAGAGGCTTTTGAAGTGCTAAGACACCACAAGATGATGTTGAATCCAGCTAAGTGTGCCTTTGGTGTAGGCTCGGGAAAGTTTTTAGGCCTGATGGTTTCCAAGAGAGGAATCGAGGCTAATCCCGACAAAATCAAAGCGATTCTAGACATGGAACCACCAAAGACTGTCAAGGATGTCCAGAAACTGACGGGAAGAGTGGCTGCTTTGGGAAGATTCATCTCCAAGTCTGGAGAGAAGTGTTTACCCTTCTTCAAAGCACTCAAAAAAGTGAAGAATTTTGAATGGACAACTGAAAGTCAAGAGGCCTTTGAGGCCCTAAAGAAATATATGGCTGAAGCACCACTGTTGGCAAAACCCAAGCCAGGAGAAATTCTCTATTTATACTTGGCGGTTTCTAACACAGCCCTTGGAGCTGTTTTGGTAAAGGAAGAAGTAAAGGTTCAGAAACCCATCTACTATGTGAGCAAGATTCTACATGGGGCAGAAATAAACTACTCAATGGTTGAGAAGTTTGCCTTAGCCTTGATAATGGCCTCAAGAAAGCTACGCCCCTACTTCCAGGCTCACAAGATAGAGGTCTTGACTGATCAACCTCTAAGAAACATCTTGCATAGCCCTCAAGTTAGTGGAAGATTGATCAAATGGGCCATTGAATTGGGAGAATTTGATATCAAGTATAAGCCTCGGACGGCCATAAAAGCTCAAGCACTTGCTGACTTCATGGTTGAATGCACCATTGACAACCAAGAAGTCGGGGGGCAGGAAGTAACTATGGAAGATAAGAAAGATGAGGAAATGACCTTCAAAGAATGTTGGGTGCTCTATTTTGATGGAGCATCAAAAACAAAATCAAGTGGAGCTGGTTTAGTGCTACAGAGTCCTGATGGATTCCTAATAGAGTATGCACTAAAACTTGACTTCCCGACGACAAACAATGAGGCTGAGTATGAAGCTCTGATAGCTGGCTTAGGGCTGGCTGGAGCCTTGAGAGTCAAAACTCTGAAAGTATGTGGAGACTCGAGGCTAGTGGTTTCCCAAGTAAATGGGGAGTTTGAGGCCAGAGATGAAGTCATGGCCAAGTACTTAAAACTTGTCAAGGCCATTATGACTCAGTTCGATGAATGCTATGTGGAGCACATTCCAAGGGAGGAAAATATGAAGGCTGATGCCTTATCTAAGTTTGCCTCTTTCTGAAATTGAAAACTATGCCGGGAGTGTATACTTCCAAGTCTTGAAGACCCCAAGCATCAACGGAAAGTTGGTAGCCCCCAATGGTATCACCAGTTGTTGGATTGATCCCATCAAAGCTCATCTGGAAACTGGGTGGCTGCCCAACGACACTTCAGAAGCACGAAAGCTATACGTCAGAGCACTAAGGTATGCCCTAATTGAGGGAATCCTATACAAGAAATCTTTTGTTATTCCGTACTTAAAGTGCTTGAGACCTCAAGAGGCAGAGTTGGCCCTAAAAGAAGTGCATGAAGGGATTTGTGGGCAACACTTGGGGGGCAGAGCCCTGGCTCATAAAGTCACTCGTCTAGGTTTCTATTGGCCAAGCATACTTGCTGATGCTAAAAGCTACGTCAAGAAATGTGAACGGTGCCAGAAACATGCACCAGTGGTTAGGCAACCACCAGAGATGATGACATCCATTAACTCACCTATCCCCTTTGCTATGTGGGGAATGGATATACTCGGGCCATTTCCTATGGCAAGTGCTCAAAGAAAGTTCTTGATAGTAGCAATTGATTATTTCACCAAGTGGATTGAGGCTAAGCCATTGGCCAAGATAACCACCAAGCAAGTAATGCAATTCTTCTGGGAAAATGTGATATGCAGATATGGAATTCCACGAGTCCTGGTCACGGACAATGGAACCCAGTTTAACAACGACGAGTTCAGGAAGTATTGTGATGAAAACGATATCAAGTTGCGCTTCACTTCTGTCGCCCATCCTCAAGCAAATGGGCAAGCTGAGGTTGCAAATCAAATCATCCTTGATGGACTAAAGAAAAGAGTTGAACGCTCCAGAAACACTTGGGTAGACGAATTACTCCCTATACTTTGGGCATATCGTACTACTTGCAAAGTCACCACCGGGGCAACTCCGTTCCTATTGGCTTATGGAGCAGAGGCAGTGGTCCCAGTGGAAATTACTCACACCTCCCCAAGAGTTGAGGCTTATGAACCAGAAGAGAATGAAGAAGGCTTGAGGCTAGCTTTGGATCTAATTGATGAAGTTAGAGATGAAGCAAACGCCAAGATAGTTGAACATCAAAAGAAAGCCTCTTTCTACTACAACCTAAGGGTTAAAGAAAGGTTCTTTCGTCAAGGAGACTTGGTTCTCAGAAAGATTGAAGCATCCGGAGTTGGACAAAAAGGGAAGTTGGCCCCAAATTGGGAAGGACCATATCGCGTCAAAAACGTATTTGGTCGAGGCTCCTACAAGCTAGAAACCCTTGAAGGGCATGAGGTGCCAAGAACTTGGCATGCCTCCAACTTGAAAGTTTATTATGTTTAAGGTGTTTCCTAAGTGGATTCACTACTAGAAATAAGGTTTGATAAAACCAAACCAAGTTTTTAAAACTTGAGTATTATGTGAGGGTTGAGCCCATTCTTCAAAGTTATGAATTATATACTCCTATTCATCATGTTTTGAATGCATTACATACTGATAGATATGTACAAAATGCTAACTAAACGTGCAAAAGGCAAGAAAACAACACAAGCCATGAATGGCCACAAAATATAAATAAAACTAAACTTACAAAAGTTTAAGTTAAGCTCAAAGGCTGGAAATACATAGAAAGAAAATACAAAGCCATGAATGGCCATAAAGAAACTACAAACTACGGCTGCGCGTCACCATCCTTGACTCCCGCATCTGTCTCCTCCCCTGAGCTAGAGCCAGAAGAATGCTCATCAGCATCATGGTCATCAGCAGAAGTGTCACCGAGGGGTGATGAATGTCCTGGGTCTAAAATCCTGGCATTATCCTCCTCCATGTCATCTACTCCAGCCAAGATACGCTCCAAGGGAGTAGGAGGGTGAGGAGCAGGAAAGTCAGCAGCATCAAGACTCCAGGATGCTTGGCCAAGATAGCCTGAACAGCATCCTCCCATCCTGAAGTATGCTGAACTGGGAAAAGGACCTCGTCATGCTTCTCGATCAAGTCCTTGTACTCCTGAGAGTCAAGGTACTCATCGATGCAATCATCCTTGCCTTTCCTCAGCTCAACAATATCAGCCTGAGCGTCAGCAAGCTCCTTCTCCCTCCTGGCAAGAGTCTCCTTAAGAGACTTCACCTCCTCCTCGGACCTCTCCAGCTTGACTCTGTTGGCCTCAGAGGAGGTACGCCAAGCCTTAGCTTGGAACAATACCCCCTGAAAGTTGGCATTGGTCTGCCAAAAGATAAGAGTTAGGAAAATATAAGCAGAAACTTCATCAAGAAGCTTCTTGGGGCGCCACACTGAGGACTTGGCAGACACAGGAATGTCCACCTCATCCACAGAAGGGATCAAGAAGCTGGGAGCACTGGCTTTCCCCCTGGGATCATCCCCAATCCTAGCCCTTTTCATCCTGGATGTCTCTACATCCTTGGGCTCATTGGTCTTGTTGATAAAGGCCGCAGCTACAAGAAAAGCCAGAAAATGGTTAACAGAAAATCACAAAGAAAGAAAAATAGGCATAATGAAAAGGGATAAGCAAAAATACCCTTATCATGAACAGTAGAGAGCCCAACGGACTTGAGGACGAACTCGTCCAGTAACTCCCAAGCCACGGTAGTCCCATTATCCTTAATGAGCTCTGAGTAGGCATGGAGCTCCTCCTCATTCAAGACAATGTTACCGGGACTACCATCAGAAACTCTCCCAAAAGATGTACGGAACAGGGTTCCCCAGTCCCCTCCTTCCCATACAAGATACATGAACTCATTTTTCCATTTGGGGTTATTATCTGGGATTGATTTGGGGTGAAAAATGAAAGGGAAGCCTACCCTATGGCTTATATACACCCAACCCAAGTTGTTGGCTGAGCTATTCTTAAACTGAAAGATCTTTCTAAACAAAGGTACAGAAAGAGGAAAGTTTTTACGAAGGCATAAAACCATGAAACAATTAATTATCCTCCAGGCATTTGGAGGTAATTGGCAAGGGTTGACTTGGACATCTGCCAAAAGTCTAGGAATAAACTCGTGAAAAGGGAACCTAAGGCCAGCAACTATGGCATCCCTATAAATACACAAAGCATTTGACCGCCAGTGACAAGAACGGTCACCGGGGCCGGCAGGAACAAGCTTTAAGGGGGCCTTTACCCTATACATCTTATTATAATCTTTTATCATATCTACTTCATGGAATCTATTGCTACAATCATACGAATCTAAAGCAGACACTGACGGGTATTCATCCCCACGTTCATTAATCATATCATGCAAAGACATGTATTTTGAACGAATAGGAATGGGGGTACCTCTTTTTGAAGCGGAATTCATCTTTTGGAGGCGTTGGGAAGCTCGATCGGCCATTTCTAACCCAGAAAATCTTCAAATCTTCAAAGAAAATTGCCCAGAAATCTTCAAGGAAACCCAGAATCTTCAAAGAAACCCAGAATCTTCAAAGAAAAT
The DNA here is from genome assembly GCA_030848705.1 of Heracleum sosnowskyi. Lineage (NCBI taxonomy): Eukaryota > Viridiplantae > Streptophyta > Magnoliopsida > Apiales > Apiaceae > Heracleum > Heracleum sosnowskyi. The sequence goes on from CM061242.1 coordinate 80,098,664, forward strand.
CTTCGAATCTTCAAGTGAAAACCCAGAAAACGGTGAGAAAATCTCGCCAGGAATCGCCTTGCGACAGAACCCTAGCAGAGCAATCTAAAGAAAATTTCGGAGAAAATTTAGCAGAGTAACTTTGAGAAAGTGAAATGTGAAGAATGAATGGAAACAAATGAGAACTCACCCTTATATAGGGATCACAGCCGGTCAATGGGCCGGTTGAAGGAAGGGCAACCAGCATTAGCCGGTACGGCCCATAAAAGGCTAAAAGCCCAATTGATAAAGTTGAACAGTGAAGATCCTTGGGCCCAACTAAGCCCATTACAAAAAACAAACTACATTTTCGATCAAAGTTCTGATCAAATAAGTTCGAATAAAGCCCAAAATGGCTCTTGTATTCGACCAAAAATCTCGTCGAAAGGATAAAAGCCCAATTATTAAAAAAGGCTAAAGGCCCAATAAAAAGATGAAGGCCCAATTGCTAAAATCCTTGGGCCCAAATGAAGCCCAATATATGTGGGCCCTAAAAATCTGTAACGAACCAAGTATTCGACCAGAATCCTAGTCGAATGAGTTCAAATAGGCACCAAAACTGAAGTCTCGTTCGACCATGTTCCTGGTCGAAATCATTCGACCAGGCACCAAAATTGAAGTCACGTTCGACCATGTTCCTGGTCGAAATCATTCGACCAGGCACCAAAATTGAAGTCACGTTCGACCATGTTCCTGATCGAAATCATTCGACCAGGCACCAAAATGAAAGCCATGTTCGACCTTGAACCTGGTCGAAATCATTCGACCAGGATGCAAAATGACAGTCCTGTTCGACCACAATCCTGGTCGAAGCTATTCGACTAGGGGGAAAATGAGGCTCTACTTCGACTAGAAACCTGGTCGTAAGCATTCGACCAGGAGGCAAACTGACAGTAGTATTCGACCAGAAACCTGGTCGAAGGAGTTCGACCAGGAGCTAAAATCAAGGTCGAATTCGACCAGGATCCTGGTCGAAAATGACATGAAAAATTCAAAAATCAATTTATGTTCCAGGGAATTGATGAAAAATCCCGATTCCTGTTTTGGAGAATTATAAAATTGGTTTAGAACTATACGTTCGTCAAACCAAGCCACGATATGGAAGAAAAATTCGTAACTCCTGAATGAAATAACTTCTACGGTAATCCAAGAGAGATTTTCCTAGAAGTTGGGGGGCAAATGATATGGTCAGAAAAGTAATTATAGAAATATAATTGATTGGTCAAACAAAAGGCCGATATTTAAAGACCGACACCCTAATTATTCATTAATTTCGTAATTAATGAGTAGGGAAAATATACAACTCATAAAAAGAGCCTTGATTATGGAAAATTAGTCAAAGAAGGATCTGGAATCCCAATTAAAGGCAGTCAATGAGTCATAACCTTTATCAACAAGGAAACGAATTCTTCAGCAAGAAATACAATACTTATCCAATATCAAAAAGAAGACTTATCCGTTAAGTCTCCCAAACATACCATAAATACTAGGCTCCAGACGCCTATATAAGGTCCCTGATCCTACAATCAGAACTACGTCTTTGGCTTGATTCTCAATAACAATTTGAGATACGTAGGCATCTTGTGAGGACCAATTTAGTCCGGATACACGAGTGCAGCCATCAAAGCTCGAAGCTCATTAAATTCACAAAGTACGTTTTTTAATCCATAACAGCGTGTTATCAAAGGTAATATATTTTCATTAAAAGGTAATGTGTTTTAATTATAAAATATAATCGGCTAGTTACTATATTTTATATTATTTTATTATTATTTTATAATGTATTAATAATTGAAAGATATATAATCTATACTATATTATTAAAGACGAAACATTGAAAGTTTTGGTTTTCGGTTTTCGGTTTTATTCTTTATTTTTATTTTCTATGTTCCAATTAATATTTAAGTTTAACATTTTATAATTTATCATATTTATTTTTTAGATAATATTTTTTGTTCCCACTAAATTTTTTAGTTTGTTATCTTTTAATCTCCATTGATGGCATGAGTCTTGCACGGGTTAGATACTAGTAGTAAGAAGATATATAATTAAAAGAAAGACAATATTAACGATTGAAATATATATTATACTAATTTTTATTTTTAGGCGTGTTATCAAATGTAATATATTTTCATTAAAAGGTAATATGTTTTAATTATAAAAGATAATCGGCTAGTTAATATATTTCATATTATTATATTATTTTCTATTTTTCTATTTTATTATTTATTAAATAGAATAAAAGACCGAAAACCAAAAGTTTCAATTTTTGGCTATATTTGGAAAAAATGAGAGATTTTCAATGTTTTGTCTATTTTTGGAAAATGAGATATTTTAGTAAGGACAAATAGAAAATTTAACATGTTGAAAACCAAAACTTTCAATATTTTGGCTATTTTTGGAAAAAATGTGAGATTTTAGTAAGGATAAATAGAATAATTAACATGTTTTAATTGAAAAAGTTAACTCCCCGTGATATTTTTGAAAAAAAAGTGAATTTTGTTAGAAAAATAAAAAAAATGTGTTTTAATTATAAAAGACAATTAGCTAGTTACAAATTTTATATTGTTAAATTATTTTTTTAATTGGAATAAATGACCAAAAACTAAAACTTTCAATATTTCGGCTATTATATAATGGTATAGATATTTTTGGAAAAGAGAAATTTTAGTGATAACAAATATAAAAGGTAATATGTTTTAATTTAAAGCTAATTGTCCGTGATATTTTTGGAAAATGAGTAGATTTTGTTAGAAAAAAGTGTTTTAATTATAAAAGGCAATCAGCCAGTTAATATTTTTATATATAGATATTTTTGGAAAAGAGAGATTTTAGTGACAACAAATATAAAAAGTAATATGTTTTAATTTAAAGTTAATTGCCCGTGATATTTTTGGAAAAAGAGTAGATTTTGTTAGGAAAATGTGTTTTAATTGTAAAAGACAATCAACTAGTTATTATTTTTATAGTATTTTATTATTTATTAAATAGAATAAATGACCAAAAACCAAAAATCAAAAATTTCAATATTTCGATTTTAATAATATAATATAGATGTATTTAAATTTTGGAAACTAAGGAAAAAGAGAAAAGAAACATGGACGCAATTGGGTATGATTAAAAGGCACAGGCCCTTACGAATTATGAGGAGACCAATCCACTTACAGATGAGAAGCCCAGTTAGAAAAGCCAACAGTTACAAAGCCCGTAAAACCCAAAACCCTAACGCACAAGTATATAAAATAAAAGTTGACAGTTCTAGGCAGATAAAACCAGCAAGAAAAGGAAGGGAGGCGGCGGGGAGGAAAAGGATGCAGATCTTCGTGAAAACACTGACGGGGAAGACCATTACCCTTGAAGTTGAGTCCAGCGATACCATTGACAATGTCAAGGCTAAAATCCAGGACAAGGAAGGTACTTTACTACAATCTATTATAATCCTTTTCTTTTTCATTTTATTTTTTTATTATAAATGATTGTTTTGAAATGGAATATAGGTATTCCTCCTGATCAGCAGAGATTGATCTTTGCTGGAAAGCAACTTGAGGATGGTCGCACTCTTGCTGACTATAATATCCAGAAAGGTTTTTTCCTTTTATTCGCTTTTATTTTTTTGTTTGGGTTAATTAAATATTTTAAATTAATTAGCTAGATGTATTCTTTGTTGTTTATTCAGAATCAACATTGCATCTTGTTTTGAGGCTTCGTGGAGGAATTATTGAGCCTTCTTTGATGGCTTTGGCACGAAAGTACAATCAGGAGAAGATGATTTGCCGCAAGTATGTCGTTTAGTTCTCTTGTACATTATATTACTCTTTTTACCTCTATTTCACAGTTTGTTCGACTGTCATGCTTAATTACTGATTGCATATCATTTATTTTGTTTGACAATGAATACTCGAGTATATTATAACTAGATTTGTTATGAATGTACTGCTACTTGCCCATACATTTTTCTTAGAATATACTTCAAATTTTATTTGTTTGATTTAAAATTAATGTTTTAATTTCATTTTTCATATAAGGTAATAGAATATTCATGACATATGGAGCCTAGAAGTAGAATCCATAGGGGTATGATATTAGTTTTACCGTTATTGTTACTGATTGTAGAAACATTTTGGGTTGAGAGGATGGCGGGCTTGCACCTTTCTACATTGTGTTTTAATTCCAAATTTTGAGAAAGTGCCACTTTTTAATTTAAATGTCAACTGCAAAACTTTATGAATTGCTACTTCATAGTAAGTTGAAAATCGTGAATTGTTTAAGCGTCAACTAAACCAGCATGAAGATGACTATTTGCAAACAGAACCGGAAATAAGTGAAAATATTTTGCTTGTTTAATTAAAAAGTTTATCTTTGTTATCTTTTTTTTTTTAATTTTTATTTCTTAAACTTTTCAAAGCTGTCCAACATTGAAAAACTATGAGATGCATTTCAGATTGCATTTTCTCCTGTCCAATCTCCCAGGAAAACCAACTTCCAGCTTTTGAATACTTGTTCTGTTGCACACTTCTAATTTTTTTTGGTTACTTTAGAGTAAAGTGCACTTTTTGTATATGTACTTTGACCAAGACACCATTTGCAATATTATTTTTCAAATTATTCCACTTGCAATACTGTATTTTAAAACCTGTCACATTATGTGTCACCGTGAAATTCTGATTAACTCCGTTAAAAAGCAAAATGTTTTAAAAGGGTAACTACGTCTTTTCACTAAACATGCACAATATTGCATTTATATGAATTGTGTTTAATATATTGCATGTAAATTGAGGATTTTATCAAACCCAATTCAATTTTTTTTGTTTCATTTCTCTTTTATCTCAATCTCTCACTTTGTTATCAACACAATTGTTCTCATTGAGTTTAAATTCGAAATTAGCATCAAGAACATGAAAAAGAAGATAAGTTTCATTGAATTTAAATAGAAAATATAAATGAATTCAATTTAGGGAAGAATATGAAACATGTGTATGTATGTTTTGTGTGTGTGTTTGTATATAACAAAGATTAAATCAATTTGGGGAAGAAGATGAAACAAATGTGTGTGTTGTAATGTATAATTATATTTTGATCAATTTTTGAAAAAAATGGAATGAAATGGGTGGTTTAATGGTTAATTGGTCGGTTTTTATTGTTCACATGATAATTGGACAAAAATGCCCTAACGGAGTTAACTAAAATAGACCGCGATACATACAGTATTGCAAGTGGAGTTATTTAAAGTGCAGTATTACAAGTGGTGTTTCGGTCAAAGTACAAGCACACAAAGTGCACTTTACTCTACTTTATATGATCACATAGTTCATCTGAACAACCCCTAATTTTCAAAGATTCTATTAAATGTCTTCATAATCTATTTATCAATTATTGTAACTATTACAAATGTATGTCTGGCTGTTATATTATGTATCCAATTGTTTAAGCTTTTGTACTAGTATTTCTATCTAGTTTTTCTGCTGAAAAGTTGTGCTTAGTCATCAAACTGTATTAGTGTGTTTAAGTCAATGAGTGATATGTTCATGCTAGTGCAAGTGTGCTAGTGCAAGTGTCTTGTAACATACACAACCATGGCTCTGAATGAGTTTTTATTTTTTTTTTATATTTTACTGCACCTTTTTTTGCATGATCATGTTATATTGCAACTAGCAGCTAATGTGTTGTGTTGAATTGGTGTGTCAGATGCTATGCTCGCCTTCATCCCCGTGCAGTGAACTGCAGAAAGAAAAAGTGTGGCCACAGCAACCAGGTAATTCTGTAATTCAACTGGCTTGTCTATAATATTTATTTTATTCGTACGTTGGATTTTGACATTTTTCAACTGTTGGTTGCATTCTTTTGCAGTTGAGGCCAAAGAAGAAGATCAAGTAAACATACTATCAAGTTTCTGTGTTCGAGTTTTGTCTGGGAAGTGTCTCTGTTGAAGTGAATTTCTTTAGTTTCCAAACTAATTTTCTGTAGTAATTTATTAAGTTTTGAATTTTGAGACATCTGGGCCTTTAAACAATTTGTGCACCGAAATTGATTTTTCTTAATATTCTTCTCTTAATTTATGATATATTCTGTGTGTATTAGTTTTACATTCTATACTCTAAACACGAAAGCTGTAGAACGGACAAGATGTCTGATTCTTACTTATGGAATGGTAAAGATGCTAATAGAGCATTTATTCCAACTTTTGACTTGTATAAAGCTTCTTCTCTACCTTGATCAACCAGAGCATGTAAATAGTTTCTTTATTTCACCCAACAATCGAGCATGGGTATTCTCGATTTTTGAACTAATACGGTTAGCATGTTAAGAAAGAAAAAAAACAATCCAAGATTTTCTCAGACGACGCGTTGTAATTAGTATATCTGTGGCCAACAGAATTCTGTTAATAAGTTGATAATTAATGGGAAAATAAATTCTTTCGTTTTTAAATTATATACCGTTTTTTGTTTAGCTCTTTGAATTATACGAAAAAATATTACGGTACTTAAATTTTTAAATTTTCTGATTCTTGTTCTTCCGTCCAAATTTGATTAACGGGACGTTAGTCAACGCTGACATGACAATTACGTGAAAATCGAAAATTCTTGGAATTGAGTGAAATTTTGATATGTTAATTTATTACTTCTTACAAGAACTCAGGTGGTGAAAATTTTCAATTTCGAGTTCACTAAAGTATAAAAATCTGCACTTTAATTTAAAGAATACCAATTTTGTTTTACTAAAATTGCATATTTCCATATATTAGTAAACTTGAAATCAAAAAATTTCACCACCGATGTTCTTTTAATCATACGTATATTAACATGCCAAAATTTCACTACATTTCGAGAATTTTTGATTTTCATGTAATTGCCACATCAGCATTGACTAATGTTCGTAGGACGAGCCGCGGTAATACAAAGGATGCAAGCGTTATTCGGAAGTGGTGAAATGGTAGACACGCGAGACTCAAAATCTCGTGCTCAAGAGCGTGGAGGTTCGAGTCCTCTTCAAGGCATAATATTGAGAATTAGAAAATTTGAAAGTTTAGTTACCATAATATTTTTTCGTATAGTTCAAGGACTTAAACCAAAAATAGTATATAGTTTAAGGACGAAAGAATTTATTTTCCCATAATTAATCAGTCTGGTATACGTTTTTAATCTCTACCTTCTAGGGATGTGTCCTTAAAATTTGAAATACAAAGCAAATGAAGGGACTCACTAAGCAACAACTATGGAAAAATATTTTTATGGATAAAAAGTATAAAAGATACAATATCCGGAGTAATAGAGTTTTTTTCATTCAAAAAATTATATCTTCTAATCAAAAAGTAAGCAAGTACTCCGGAAGTTTAGACAATAACCCAATAAAGAAATGTCTCGTTAAAACCCTATGAAAAAAATTCGAGGAAAAAGAGTGTTGTACATCGTTTACAAAAAAACTAAAAACTAATTGGAGCTTCTTGTTGCTTTATGATTCCCATTGTCATTTGTTATTATTGCAGCCTTGTCTTTGAATATTCCACGTATCGCTCAATTTATAAAAATAAGAGTCGGTCCCTATGACACAAAAATATCAAAATGATACATAATAATCATCATATATGGTTCAAAAAGCCATCAAATATGACACCCCAATATATGTACAAAAATCACCGGACAAAATTTATTTAATCAGACCGTTATAGAAAACATACCATCTTCCTATTTCAATTTTTTAAAATAGCTTGAACTTTTTAAAATAATTGAAATGAATATTTTGTCACATGAGGTTGTAAAATTACTTGTCGTGTAACATCCTTGAACATTATAAACAAGCAAGCTACCAAACAAAAAAGTCCTGGCCTCTACCCCATCTTATCATCTCCTTATTTTTCACAAGAAAGATACAACTCTCTTCCTCTTGAAACTTATTCTCCATGGATACTTTGCCAAGCTCTGTATCCTCCTTACAAGTTCCTAAATATACCTTAGTCCATCGAAAATCCAGTGATTTCTCTCGTTTCAAGCCACCCCTCACTACTACTACATCTCATCCAAACCTTACTTCCGTTAATAATAATCCAAACTCTTTTGTCTCATCGAACAAACCGCCTTCTTTTTCCCAGAAAACCACATCCAAACTAGCCAAAAATTATTCTCCTTCCCTTGAGTTACCTCAATCCTCCTCCTCATCATCATCATCACCATCCAAACAAGTTCCACTTGTTCATCGGAACGCTGCCACAGGCTATGCAGCAGCTCTTATCGATGTAGCTCAATGCAGTAACCGGCTGAGATCAATGGAGAAAGACGTGAAAAGGTTCTTGAAACTACTTAGTAATAATGAGCTTCAGGGATTCATGATGGATCCTCATGTGAAGCAAAGCGAGAAAGGGCAAGTAGTGAAGGAATTAGCGGAGAAAGGAAAGTTTCATAAGCATTTGGTTGGCCTAATCAAGATGTTGGTTGACAAGACTAAGCTTGGAATGGTGACTCAAGTTTTAATGGAATTTCAAAGGATTTTTGAGGAGTTGAGTGGGACAAATAGGTTTTTAGTTCCATCATAGATAACATGATTATTCAAGATCAAAGGTATCAAATCATATTGTCATTTGATTTGCATTGCCAATTTAAATGTACTCCAAAATTGCTTTTATTGGTTGAACCATCTCTTACATACTCACGCACTTTCTCTAATGGGCTCGAACCATCTCTTTAATTTAGTTGCAGAGGCTGTACTAGTGAAACTATTATTCATTTGTGGTTTGGTGATAGCAGATGATGTAGGATTTACTAAACTACAGACCTTCCAAGGTTTCTATATCAAAATTCAAGTTGTAGATTAATACACTAGGATTTACCTTCAATTGATAATATTACCAAAAGTTTAATTGTAATTTGGTTTCTATCTAAAAAAAACAACAGAAAAATGTTCCATCCCCCCGTTCAAGCTATACCACAACATCCAATTATTTTTTTACTAGCAACATACATTTTTAATGTTACAAAAATATCACAATTTGAAAGTGAGTATTGAAATAAGCACATCATTAATCTTACATTCCCTCGAAACAAAAAATCTTACATAAAAGAAATTAGTTACAAAGAAATGTTATTGAAATAAATACATCATTACTATTATTACTAGCATTTAACCCGTGTTACGCATCAAAACACAAATTCAAATAATCTAAATTAGGTAAAAAAACATATATAAGTGTTTAAAAATAAATTATTTTTTATTTGTTTTTCCCAAATAATTTAACGACGTTACTTTAACAGAAAGTTCGGTTCAATATAGTCCTATCTTGAAGATCGTACATAAAATAATAAAAAGCATAATTATTAATAGAAAATTAAAGTAAGTACACATTTTGTCCTCTATAAATGCAAGCAAATAGGAAGTGACCAGTTCTTTGGTAGCTGCTGAATGACCAAATTATACTGCTAATTGGACCTCTTATATTGCTTGCTGAATGCGTTTAATGTATGTAAAGGCCACTAAATAGTCATGCTCAGCTGCACATTAATTACCTAACTGATTGAGCAATTGATATTGTAAATTTCAAGGCATAATATGGAAGTATCAATATATATATATATATATATATATATATATATATATATATATATATATATATATATATATATATATATATATATGTCATTACTCCATGAAAAACACTCTTATATAAAGAACAATAAAGAACACCATAGAATATTACATAAATTACATGTTGATTCTAATTTTCTCACCAAAAAAGGTTTATTACGAATAAAAATAAAATCTAACAAAAAATTAGAATAAAATAAAACATGATTACATGTAATTTCATTGTGATAAATATATATACAAGATTATGTGCTGAATTATATGTAATGTTTAATTTTTAAATTTAGATTGGCTTAATTGTTGTTCAGTTTTATGATTCTAATTTAAAAGAATCGATTTTTATGAAAAATAAAGTGTTTATGATGGTGTTCTTTATTGTTCTTGTAAAGCATAATGTAACATAAGATGAAACAGAGATAACTACAACTCAACAAAGGACAAGACAGACAATAATATTAACAGAAGCACAGGAATCCAGAATCAAAGAAGATAAGGTAAACTCAAAAAAATCAAAATACGTTATGTATTCTTGAAGTCCGTAAACAGGTCACGGAAAGAAGTTCATGAAAATGTTCAAGCCTCAGTGACAGCAAAAGAAACAAGACTTTCAAGACAACAGAAGTATGTGAATGATTTAGGGTTAGTACCACGGGATTTCAGTGATTTAATTGAAGCAACCAGAACGACAAGGGACTTATCAGAAGCATTGAATTCAAGACATAGAAGAAGAATTGATCAAGTGTTATTCATCTGTGAACCAGACCAGTTGCACCAGTTGATGGCACTAAAAAGATCAAGTTGTTTTATCGTCTCAGAAGAAAGTGATACAGTCTATTACTTAAACACCCAGGAGCTCAGGAGTAATTATTAAAAGATAAAAGACAAGAAAAATGATTCGATAGTTTTTCAATTCAGAAAACTATCGAATGATATAAAAGTGATTCATTGAAAACCATTTTAACTTAATTTGGTATTCAATAGTTTTGATTTAAAAACTATCGAATGGTAAATTAAGTTAAGTCATTCGATGGTTTTTTAATTAGGAGCAGGTGAAAAGTATTCTTGTTTTACAGGTTGATTTTGAAGATGGACGGCCAAGATTGTTTCTACAATTGAGGTTCGATAGTTTTCAAATCCAAGTCTACAATTACTATCAGAGAGAAGAAGTGACTTCTTCAGTTAAGGCAAAATACACAGAGACATTACTGAGAGAGAAATTTGAGCCGGAGAAATTCAGAGAAATTAATAGAGCTCAGAATTTGATCATTGTATTGAATTTGTGTAACCTTAAACTCATTGAAGCTAATCTACGGATTAGAAATTGTAGCACCCCTCGAGGTTTATATTTATAAAAAGATATATTCCCCGAATCGTGGTTTGGTTTGGTGTGTTTGATTTCGTTATAGAACTGAATGAATTATCCGCGAACGAAATTGAATTATTTGTGAGTATCGTATTCAACCCCCCTTCTACGATACTTTGGACCTAACAATTGGTATCAAAGCTACTTGATTGACGTACAAATCAGATCCGGTGAATGAGATCAAAATCAAACGTAGCGTGAAAATTTGAAGCAAATTTTTTAACTTTCAAATTTTTTCATTTAATTGGAATTTCTTGAATTTTAAACAATTTGAAATTTTCAGAAACCATGAGTGCTCCAAAGACAACTGCTGGTATTAAAGTTCCCCCGTTTACTAGAGATGATTTCGGTTTGTGGAAGATGAAGATGCTGTTATTTATCAAGGCATCTAATCCGTTGTATATTGGCATATTAGAGAACGGACCGTTTGTACCAATGAAACCATTTAGTGAATCTACAAGTCTTGATGGTAGCATGATTCCTCAAGGCACCCAACCTAAGGATATTACTGAGTATACAGATTCTGACAAAGAACTGATTCGATTGGACACAGGTTTGATGTTGATATTAGCAGACTCCGCAGACAAAGAAATGAGCTATCAGTTGATGAACTGTACTGTTGCCCAGTAAATAACAATTGTAGAAGGGGGTTGAATACAATTGTATAAGATTCTCGACTTTATATAACACAAATATGAAAGATCAATAACAATAACAATAACAGCTTTATTAACTTTGATATAAAACTGTTACAAACTCTCTTAAGAAATTCTGATGTTCTTAAGAGCTGCTAGCTTACAAAAACTCTCTCAAGAAATTCTGTTCTTAAGAGCTTCTCTCCGATTATGTTCTCTCTCGAATGAATACATAAATCGAAACCAAAACTGTGTTTATATAGTGCACACAGCTTCTCTATCAATAACAAGATAAGTCCTAATCATAACAAAGATAGAAACATATCTTTAATCGATAGCTGCATTCTACAAACCAGGAACAAACTTCCATGTTTATCTAGACTCCAAATATAACTCGAAGTAAGAATCCTGATCAGCTTCAAGTCCTGATGATCAAACCTGATCATAGTCTGAGTAGGAATCCTGATGATCAATAAGATACTGACGCTTTATCAAATACTGATGACCATGCAATACTGATGACGTCAGCAATCCTGATCAGTTGAGTCTAGCTTCTGACGATCATTGAATTCTGATCTAACAATCTCCCCCAATCTCATACTTTGTGAAATAAAGTATAGATTCCAAATATTCAATGATGTCAAAAACATGTATCAAAATGTACAAGTATCTTCAGAAACAACTTATCTGTTTAAGCTTTTTGATAGAACAGATTCATCTTCAAGAAGTTGGATAATAAACTTTCTTCTTTTTCTTCAAGAATTTGAATCAGTCTTTCCTTAAGATTTCCGAGTTCTTCATCTTCCTCATTAATCTGGTAGATAGCTGCTCTGAGATTCTGTATGGAGTTTCTCTGTAGACTGTGTTCTTCAAGCAAAAGATAAGCAATTTCCTTCCCATCAGGATTGAGAGAAAGATGAGTCATGCCAAAATTTACTTCTTTAACAGCAGTACCCCTTTGCATTTCCACATCCTGACCTCTTTGATTTAAGTACATGGGAGTATAATTACCATCGAAATTACTGTTTCCATCCAGTCTTCTTCTTATAGTTGACAAAATCATGTCACTCCATTCTTTGTACACTTGGTTCTTCCATCTTAACAGATAGTGAACATATTTCAGTTCCTGTGTAGTTTTCATCAGCAGATCTTGAATAGATAGAATCTTCACACTACCATCTTTCATGAAGTACAGAAGCTTTTCTTTCTTTTCAAAACCATCATGACAATCTATAACTATATCAACAGCTAATAAATTGTTCAGGTTTTCAGAACTTAAAGTACCTCCAATTTCTGTCAAGGAGTAAGGATCAACATATGACATATTCAGATATTCACCATCTCTGTGTCCAATACCTCCTCTTGAATTACTTGACAATTGCTTCAGACTCGAAAACATCTTTAACCAGAGTGTTTTTGATCTAGCCATATCAGACAAATCAACAACACTTGAAGCGCTTGTAATAATTCCACCAGACTGAAAATTGATAGGTGTATCACAACTTAATGTGCTAATATGTTTCCACTTCTTGTATTTCTCCTTTTCATGAGCGTAGCTTCTTTCAAGTAAAGATTCTTGTCTGCTTGAATTTCTCCATTGTCTTTCATTTGAAACTTTAAGCCTTTGTAGATAGAGATTAAAATCTTTATTTGTTCTTCTTGTAATATCTCTTCTTCTGGCTTCTTCTTCTTCATCTATTTCTTTGTTGTGACAATCAACAACAGTAGATAAGATTATCAAATCAACCTCTTGCAGAATTTCAGATTCGTCAGGATCTTGAATATTGTCAGGATTAGAATCTTCAATTTGATTTGTATTGCTGAGAGTTGATTTACTTGACTTTCTTCTCAATTCAGGTTCTTCTTCAACAAATTCCTTGTCTTCTTTCTCCATGATATCCTTGATAACAGGATCTATTAGATTTTGTGAAGCTTCAGGAATTTCTTCAATTCTTAACCCTCTAGACCTTGTCTGTCTAGGTACTGTTTGAGTTGAAGAACCTCTTCTATTTCTTCTAGCACCTCTCCTACCTCTGCTTCCTCTACCTCTAGCAGGAGCAGTATAGCTTTCCATTGTCTCTCTTTGTAGTCTCAAGAATTCTTCATGTGAGAGATCTGGATATTCTTCACTTGCTGTAGAGAGTGCTTTTCTTGCATATAATTGTTGAACTCTTTTATCAGTGTGATATAGAGTAACAATTCTGCCATCTTTTGTAGAAAACTTCTGGAATAAATTTGATGCATCTTCAGGATTATCAATAATTACATCTTCATCACCTTCAGGAATTGTAGCAAAAATGTGTCCATGACCAGGTGTCAGGATTTGATCTTCCGTCAGGATCTGAGATTGCACCAATGTTCTTACTGTCTTAACTCCAGAATCAGAAACATGAGTTGACTGCGTTGTTTGACTTTGAGAAGTTTGAATTGTAGACTTCAAAACCGCAGTATCAGAGGTTTCTCCTTGTATTGCTTTGTCACCACCATCATCTCCAGTATCATCATCATTATTCCTTAATACTAGATCAGGTGTACATTTTGTCTGAATAACCTTCTCCCCCTTTTTGACATCAGGATTTGACAATAATTGCAAAATTAAGGAAAGAGAGGCTTGAATTTCAGTTACCTTAGTATCTAGAGAATCAATTCTTTGATTGATTGAGGTTTGTTCTGAAACAACAGATTTCACTTGGGATTCCACTACCCTTAGATGTAAAGTAGTAGGCACCTTTGTAAAATTATTAAAGATATCAGTCCTCACTTTGTCAGTTGAACCCTTGATAGAATCAATCTCACTTTTCAGACTTTTGGATAACAGAGTTGTAGCCTTCAGATGATTCTTCAAGTCTTGATTCTCTATAGACTTCACTGCATTATAGGCATGTTCAATAGCAGAAGAAAAACTGATAGATTCATCAGATTGATGCCATGAATTGTTCCATTCATTCTGTCTAAATGCCTCTGCAGGATCAAAGGAAGGAGTAGAAAAATCTTGTCTCTGATCTTTCCCAGTGAAAGCATTGCTAGCCATATATGTACTTGATGAACCAAAATTAGTTCCAAGACTAATCTTGAGTGCTGTAGCAAGCTGTTCCTTCTCTTTTCTATTCTCATTATCATCATCACTATCATCATCAGAATTATCATCATCAGAACCATGAGATATATCAGGATCAGGAATTGCAATACCTTTCAATTTATCCTGTGATTCTGAGATAGGATGATCCATTGGTCTTGAACGAAGTGGCTGTATCAAAATAGGTTCATGATCAGGAGCACCACTAGCGTCAGGATGAACATCGTCAGGATTTGATATGCTTGCATCAGTATTTGCTACCAATGGTTCTTGTGGAGCTTGAGGTTCAGAAGCTGCTTCAACACTTTGAGCTAAAGGTTCTTGTGTGCTTCCCTCATTGACAATGTTCTCGACCAATCTTTCAACAGAAGCTGTAGCTTTGCCTGCATCTTCACTTTGAGAAGATGGTTCTTGTGTGACCATTCCACTAGCTAAGCCTTCACCCAAACTTTGATTGAGTGGTTCTTGTGTGGCAGGATCAACAGTAGCTGTTAGGAATATGTTGTTCTTGATGATAATTATAAAAACACTTAGTAGATTTTGTATTAAGTTATTTTGTAACTGTCAACGAAATAGCATGCTTTGCAGTGTTTCGTTGACAGGAAGCTCATCAACGAAATGAGTGATGTAGCAATTGCACTGTACATTACTTCATAGTTTGGTATGCAGTTCGTTGAGTACTAGATAGGTTTTCTAAGTCATGTTGACTAAATGGTTAGATAGGCAAAATAGGTTGGTTAATTGTAAATATTTAGTGCCTTGTAATTTTGCCTAAGTGAAGACATGTCAATGGAATGAAGATTACTCTATCAACGAAACAAGGAAGCTCATCAACGAAACAAAGAATAAAGCTATCAACGAAACACATCTCTATGCCATCAACGAATCATTATTGCTTTTCTATACAATTGACAAAGTGATAGTGACAGGTTCCTGACAGATCAAAAAGGAGATGTGGAAGTGTACTTTGCATTGGAAACCATTAAAATGGACATGGGGAATAAGGAAACATCCCAGTTTCCAATTGGGCTCTTGGGAGTGATCATAATAAGCATGAAGTCAAAAGCAAGGATCTCCAAGGACCACTGGACAAAGGGATGAAAAGCAAACTATTGGCGGTTACTCATTGTACTATTAGTGTAGCCAAAAATAGGGTTGTAAACTTGGGTTTATATAACCAAGTGTAGCAGTTACTTTATTTGAGTGAAGAAAAACAAAGAGTTTGTATTAGCTATCTTTGAGAGCATTTTTCTTCTCTACAACCTTGTAACTGAGCAGCTGTGTACATTTGTATCACAGATTATTTCCGCAATAAAAACACTTCAGTTGGATCATCAAACAATCCAACTGAATTATTTATATCTTGTGTTTTTATTTATTCAGTTCAGTTTAATTTTATAAAGTATTTTCAAGTTAAAGAAATATCAAAATTGTATTCAACCCCCCCCTTCTACAATTCTGTTAGGTCATTTGGGATTAACAATTGGTATCAGAGCAAGCTTCTAACATACAAGAAGTTTAAAGATCAAGACCAAAAACAGAAACCATGGTGAAGAAGGATGCAGGTGTGAAGATACCAGTTCTTGATAAGGACAATTACTTTCACTGGAAAGTAAAGATGCATTTACATCTCATGTCTATGGATGAGAGGTATGTAGACTGCATTGAGAAAGGTCCACACGTTCCCATGAAGCTTGATTCTAGAGTTGGATTGCCAGATAATGCTCCTGATGTAGAGATTCCAAAACTTGTCTCAGAATGGACTGTTGAAGATGTTGCAGAAGTCCATAAAGACAAAAGAACCATGAACATTCTGTTTAATGGTTTGGAGCAAGAGATGTTTGACAATGTTATCAACTGTACAACCTCTAAGGAAGTATGGGATACTGTTAGAACTCTCTGTGAAGGAACTGAGCAAGTCAGGGAAAATAAAATGCAACTCCTTATACAACAATATGAGCATTTTCATTTTAAAGCTGGTGAAACCCTAAATGACACGTTTAGTAGGTTTCAGAAGCTTTTGAATGGATTAAAGCTGTATGGGAGGATCTATCAAACTAAGGATTCAAACCTTAAATTTCTCAGAGCTCTTCCAAAAGAATGGAAGCCTATGACTGTTTCTCTTAGAAACACTCAAGAGTACAAAGACTACACTCTTGAAAGGCTTTATGGAACCTTGAAGACTTATGAGCTGGAAATGGAGCAAGATGAGGAAATTGAAAAGGTACAGAAGAAGGGTGGATCTATTGCATTAATTGCATCTGTGAACCAACTGGAAGATGACAACAAAGAAACTGCAAAGGCCACAACTAGTCGACCTAGTTGTAGGAGTGATGTTAGCAAGGGTAAAGACAAGATGACAGAAGAAGAAGAAGAATCAGAACCAGCCAACTTGAATGACTTAGATGAGATTGATGAGCATATTGCTTTTCTGTCTAGGAAATTCTCTAAGTTCAAGTTCAAAAGAAACTCAGAAGCAAGGCCACCAAGAAGAGACTTTCAACCTAGCAAAACAAACTGGATTGAAAAGTCTAAGTCAAAATGTTTCAATTGTGGAATGCTTGGTCACTTTGCTGGAGACTGCAGAAAGCCCAAGGTTGAGAAGGGCAACAGGAAATTTGAGCCTGTTGATTATAAAAAGAAATACTTTGAACTTCTCAAGGAAAAAGAAAAGGCTTTCATGTCTCAGGAGTATGACTGGGCTGGTAATGGTGAAGACTCTGATGATGATGTTGAATATGTCAACTTGGCTCTTATGGCTGACAATCATGAGCAGGAAGCAAGTTCCTCAAGCAACCAGGTAACAATTACTAATCTTTCTGAGCTTTCTAAAGAGGAATGCGATAGTGCAGTAAATGAAATGTCTACTGTACTATATAATTTGCGTGTTACTCTTAAATCACTTACCAAGGAGAATTCTAGAATAAAAGAGACTAATTTGTTCTTAAGTGATAGGAATGCAGTGTTAGAAGCACAGCTCATTGAATTTGAGAAAATGAGATGTGTTAGTAGGGATGCTAAGAAGGAACTTGAGAACGTGTTACAAAGGGAAGAAATTCTTAAAACACAACTTGAAATAGAACAAGGTGTGATTGCAAAATGGAAAGATTCCAGGAATGTTGCTACCAACATCATTAATGTACAAGGTATGGAATCTTTCTGTGAGGAATCATGGAAAAAGAACAAAGAGAAGCTAGGGTGTGTTGGTGAAACCTTAGAATCAGAAACAGAGTCAACAAACAACAATGATCATTTGTTGGAGGTTGATATGTCAACGAAATGCAATGTTTCGTTGACACATGAACCATCAACCGATCAGGCTGTTTCGTTGACAGACAAAAGAAAAGAGAAACTCACTAGACTTAATGACAAGTATGGTCCTGTCACCAAGAACTTTGTTCAAGGTGAGTCTAGTAATTCAAAGAAAGTTGAGAAGCCTGTTGAGAGAGCTAATGTAGGTCACTTGTCTAACAAGCAATTGAAAGACAAGGTAGAGAAAGTTCATAATGAGGCTAAGGGAAATAAAAAGAATAACAGGAATGGCAAAGTAGGAATTAACAAACACAACAATTACACACCTGATAAATATGCTCCTAGAAAGACATGTGTTAATTGTGGAAGTGTTAGTCATTTGTCTACTAACTGCAAATCTGTTAAGAAATCTGCTAATGTGAAAATGCCCAAGCCTGCAATGAACAGCTCCATGCCTACAATGCCTGTTATGCCTAACATGTTTGCTCCATATGCACAATTTCAGAATCCATATGCTAGCATGCCATTTGTGTCTAATCCTTACATGAATATGTTTAACATGCCACAAATGCCATGGAACATGAATAACATGATTGTTCCTCCAACTATGCATGCTATGAATGAAAATATGAGCAACCCTCAGAAATCAACACCAAGGGTAAAGATTGATTTGAATCAATCTGAGTCCAAAGTGAAAAATGGTACAAAAGGGAATGCAAAGGCTAACAAGACAGGACCCAAGGAAACTTGGGTACCAAAATCAACTTGATTTGGTTTTATTGTGTGCAGGGAGACAAAAGGAATCTTTGGTACTTGGATAGTGGTTGTTCAAGACACATGACTGGTGATTCTACCCTGCTCACAGAGTTTCAGGAAAGAGCTGGCCCTTGTATTGCTTTTGGAGATGACAGCAAAGGCTACACAAAGGGATATGGCTTGATTTCAAAAGAGAATGTCATCATAGATGAGGTTGCATTGGTGGATGGTCTTAAGCACAATTTGCTTAGTATCAGTCAACTCTGTGACAAAGGATTTTTAGTTACTTTTTCAAAAGAAGCCTGTGTTGTTTCTAAAGGAGGAAACAACAATGTGGTAATGACTGGATTCAGAAGAGGGAATGTGTACATTGCTGACTTTAGTAGCACAAGTTCAGACACCATCACTTGTCTTTTCAGCAAAGCAAGCAAGGATGAAAGTTGGCTATGGCACAAGAAATTATCTCATCTGAATTTCAAGGTTATGAATGATTTGGTGAGGAAAGATCTTGCTAGAGGAATTCCACAGGTGGAGTTTTACAAGGATGGTTTGTGTGATGCCTGTCAAAAAGGGAAACAAAAGAAGGCATCATTCAAAAGCAAGACAGAGTCATCAATTGTTCATCAGCTTGAGTTACTTCATATGGATTTGTTTGGCCCTGTAAATGTCATGTCTATTTCAAAGAAGAAATACTGTCTTGTGATTGTTGATGATTTTTCTAGATTTACATGGACTTTCTTTTTGCACTCTAAAGATGAGGCAAGTGAAATCATTATCAATCACATCAAGATGGTAAGCAATCATCCTGATTTCAAAGTAAGAAGGATTAGGAGTGACAATGGGACAGAATTCAAGAATTCAAGCATGAAGGTGTTCTGTGAAGAAAATGGTATTTTGCATGAGTTTTCAGCAGCAAGAACACCACAGCAAAATGGTGTAGTTGAAAGGAAAAACAGAACACTTATTGAAGCTGCAAGGACAATGCTAGATGAATCAAAGTTACCAACTTATTTTTGGGCTGAGGCAGTTAACACAGCTTGCTTCACTCAGAATATTTCTTTGATTAATCAGGCCAAAGGAATGACCCCTTATCAGTTACTCAAAAGAAAGAAGCCACTATTAGATTTTCTTCATGTCTTTGGATGCAAGTGCTTTGTTCTGAGAAATCAAGCTGAGCATTTGGGGAAATTTGAAGCAAAGGCAGATGAAGCAATATTTGTGGGATATGCAGCAGGGAAAGCTTACAGAGTCTTTAATCTCAGAATCAACATTGTTATGGAATCTGTACATGTTGTTTTTGATGATCTCAAAATACAAGGTCTCTGTGATGAAGGTTTCCATGAAAGTCTCTCTTTTGAGAATGAGGAAGGAGAACAAGTGAATCATGATAAGGCTACTGAGAAACAGCCTAAAGTTGTTGTATCTAGCACAGATGAAAGCAGCAGTGAAGATGAAGTTGCTGCATTAAGATTGAAAAGAATAGCTGCTAGTAGACCAAATGATCATTTCGTTGACAGTCAAAATGAGCGTTTCGTTGACAACCAAAATGGTCATACCGTTGACAGTCATAGAAATGGTTCTAGAAGTGATCATTTAGGGACAACAAACTCAGGGGGAGTTTCTCAAGGACAAATGTCCAATCAAGGCAATCATGATCATGAAGCTACCTCGTCTAGAGCAAATCTACCTCCCTCAAGAAAATGGACTAAAGATCATCCCTTTGAACTCATTATAGGTGATGTTTCTTCAAAAGTCCAAACTAGAAGAGCAACTCAAGAAGAATGTCTATATAGCAGCTTTCTGTCTCAAGATGAGCCAAAGAAAGTTGAGGATGCACTTCTAGATCCAGATTGGGTTTTGGCTATGCAAGAAGAGCTAAACCAATTTGAAAGGAACAATGTATGGAAGCTGGTGCCCAAGCCTAAGGACAGGAGTGTCATAGGCACAAAATGGGTGTTCAGAAACAAGATGGATGAAAATGGCATAGTCACAAGGAATAAAGCTAGATTGGTTGCAAAAGGCTATTCACAGGAAGAAGGAATCGATTATGATGAAACCTTTGCTCCTGTTGCAAGACTAGAAGCAATAAGGATTTTCCTAGCCTATGCAGCCCATGCCAATTTCAAGGTCTATCAAATGGATGTTAAGAGTGCTTTTCTAAATGGGGAACTGGAAGAGGAGGTGTATGTGAGTCAACCTCCTGGTTTTGAAGATGATGATTTTCCAGAGTATGTGTACTTTCTCCTCAAAGCACTCTATGGTTTGAAACAAGCACCTAGAGCCTGGTATGACACACTTTCACAGTTCCTTCTTGAGAATCACTTCACTAGAGGTACTGTAGATAATACCCTTTTTCATAGGATTGTGAATGGCTCTACAATACTTGTTCAAATTTATGTAGATGACATAATTTTTGGGTCTACAGATGAAAAACTTTGTCAAAAGTTTGCCAAGCTTATGCAAAGTAAGTATGAAATGAGCATGATGGGAGAATTAACTTACTTTCTTGGTCTTCAAGTAAAGCAAGTTAATGAAGGCATTTTCATTAGTCAAACAAAATATATTTTTGATTTATTGAAGAAGTTTAACTTAATGGAATGCTCTCCTGCCAAAACACCCATGCCTACTGCCACCAAACTTGAATTGAATACTAAGGAAAAATCTGTGGACATTTCAAGTTACAGAGGCATGGTTGGCTCACTTTTATATTTAACAGCTAGTAGACCTGATATTATGTTTGCTACATGTTTATGTGCTAGATTTCAGGCTGATCCTAGGGAATCCCATTTAGTTGCTATTAAAAGGATTTTCAGATATCTCAAAGGAACATCAAACCTTGGCATTTGGTATCCTAGAGAATCTGGTTTTGAACTAATTGGTTATTCAGATGCAGATTATGCAGGATGTAAAATTGACAGGAAAAGCACAACAGGCACCTGTCAATTCTTAGGAAACAAGCTTGTGTCATGGTTCAGCAAGAAACAAAACTCAGTTTCCACCTCCACAGCTGAGGCTGAGTATATTGCAGCTGGAAGTTGTTGTGCACAGATTTTATGGATGAAAAATCAACTACTTGATTATGGATTAAGAGTTGAGAAAATTCCTATTTTCTGTGACAACACTAGTGCCATTGCCATTACTGAGAATCCAGTGCAGCATTCAAGAACCAAGCACATTGACATCAAGTACCATTTCATTAGAGAACATGTTATGAATGGTACTGTGGAGTTACATTTTGTTCCAAGTGAACAACAACTTGCAGACATCTTTACCAAGCCACTTGATGAATCAACATTCTCAAGATTAGTAAGTGAGCTAGGTATGCTAAATTTCTCTTAATTATTTTTGAGATATTTGCAAGTCATAATGCAGCCAGAAATTTGCTATGTTTTTTTTTGTGTGAATAAATTTTCTCAGGAAAAGGTAAAATTTTGTCTAAGTCAAAATTACTATGCCAACGGAATGCACCATTTCGTTGACAGTCTTAGCAGTTTTCTGGGTGTTTCGTTGATAGCTCTTTTATATCAACGAAACGCAGCTTTATCAACGAAATAAGACGGGACTTTAACCGCCCAATCCTGATTCGTTGATTTAGCGCTTTTTATCTGAACCGTTGAAATGTGACACGTCTTTTACCACGATCTATGCATACATCCCTGTAAGTATAAATCATGGTAATACTTTAAGAGTAACGGTTATATTTTTAAGCCAATCCAGTAATTTACATTTATTATTGGATTCATTTTCTGAGAATTTTTGGGGGAGTATTTAAGAAATTTTAGTTTTATTATTTCTTTTTACCTGTTCTCAAAAATTTCAAAGGCTTTTTCTCTCTTCTTCTCTCTATCAATCAATTCAGTTCGAAGCTTTCCTTTAATCAACAATGGCACCCATAGTCAAGCTAATGTCTGCTGGAGGGTTCATCTATGAGAAGAACAACTCCATCCCTTTTGTTGTCAAGGAAAACCCGAACAGTCTGTTCTTCAAAATGATGGATTTCATGAAGAATTGCAAGTTGAGCTATGCAATGTTTCACTCTACACCACTCTACAATGAGATAATCGAGGAGATTTGGACCTCATGTGAGTATAGTGGAACAAACTGCACACTACAATTCACTCTTCAAGGTAATGAGTACATAGTTAATTCTGATGTTTTGCAAGCATGTTTACATATTCCTGATAATAACTGTGATGCTTTGCCTACTAACACTGAAATAACTACCATGTTAAATTCTATAAACTACTCTTTGCCTACTGATAATCTGGGTAGAATAATTAGGAGAGGTTTGGTTAGAGAATACAGTTATTTAGCTGATGCATTCATTAAGGTCTTTTCTGGAAAGATTAGTAATTTTGATGCATTAACTAACTCTATGTTAATTCTCCTAACCATGCTTCTAAATGATAGATATCACAACTTTAGCACCCAACTTATGTATGAAATTGGTGCTAAGTTGGGTGACAAAGCGAATAGGAAGAAAAATATCTATTATGCTAGGTTTCTGATGATGTTGGCTAACCATGTTAGTCCAGCACCATTAGTTATCTCTAACCCTAATGCCAGGTTCGAGTGCTTTGTGCAAGAAAAGAGAGTATTGACAGACATACTCAGGCTGAACCACAATGGTGATGTTCCAGTGGTGTATCTGCCAATCATTGAGGTAACTACTACTATCCCTGTTAGTGTAGCTAACTCCTCTACTGTTTTACCTTCCAATGTTGCTATGGAGTCTGTAGCTGTGACCCAACAGGCTCCTACCCTAGCAACAAAACCTAAATCAAAGAAATCCTCCAAGCCAACCTCAGGTGCTTCTCAAAAGGCACCTGTTGTAAAAACTACCACACAACCTAAGGGGAGTGAGTCTGGAGTTGTAAGAGGTGAGGGAAGGGGTGAACATCAAAGAAACCCCAAGGATAAGGAAGGACAGGTTAGTGTGTACCAGCCAAGCCCCATTGTGTCTTCCCAACAAGGCACAATGAGTAAAATGGATTTAAACACAAGTCTAATTGCATCCTCCCAAAAGGATGTGATTATTGAAACAAGCTCTCCACCAAGAGCACAGTCCAAGAGGGTAAGGGACACTTCAAGCCCAAAGTCTACATTTTCCCAATACCAAAGGAGAGTGAAGCAAAAGTCCAAGGGTACACAGGGTGCACACACACTGGAAGCAACACTTCCAGTTTCTCAAATTCAGTTTGATGTAACCCCTATCATTACTCTGGGGTTACAGTCCCATTCTTTAAACATCAATCTTGAATTATCTCCATCCAATTCACCAACTCAATCTTTAGATGTGGACATGATCCATACATCTATTCCTGATTCTCCAACTCTAATCTTGGAGAAGCCCCACTCTGAAGCTGGTGGCCATCACTTGTTAAGTGATTTGTTGGGCCATCAACCAATTTTTCCTGAAGTTGCAAGGGGATCTGTGGACCATTCTTTAAAATCAATCACCACAGACTCTACTGTAATTTCTCATTCTCAAAGTGCTTTCTTGACTTCATCAACGAAACAGTCTATTTCGTTGACAAGTGTTTCTCCATCAACGGTATCCATACCGTTGACAGTTCAAACTACCATTCCGTTGATAGTTCACTCTGCACCTTTAATTGAAAATCAAGTTGTTCCCACAACTAGTGCAGATGATCTAGTGGTAGTTGAGACACTTCTAGGACTGAGAGGGAGTGAAACTGAGAGGCTGGCTTGCAGCCAGGCAAAAGGAGAGAATGTGAGTGAGAGGCTGGCTATTTCTTCCAGCCAGGCAAAAGGAGAGATTGAGAGTTCCACCTTAGAAGGTGAAGGTGAGGGTGTGAGAGGTGTGAGCCATGGGGAGCCCATGATGCAAGAACAGAGTGGAGAGAGAGAAGGGACTACAGGAGAAATAAGGATGGAAGCAGCCATTGCTAATGAGTTAATGGAGGTCAGTGAGGGAGAAAGGGAACCTACTTTCCAAGAGGTTTATCAACAAACTCTGGATAGTATTTCCCTGGATCCTGAGACCTTTACTCATCCTGTGCCAGCCTATCAAATTATGGCTCAGCAGGGCAATGTGGAGGCAGAAAGGTCACTAAATCTAATTCATACAACTGCATCAATGCAAAGAGCAAAGGATGCCCTGACCAATCTACCTTCAGGAGCTGCAGCAAGTGGAGAATTTGAGTTTTCTGATGCTGAGGACAGCTATGGTGATAATCTACAGGTGGCCACCACTTCACAGACTGGGACTTCTGTGGTGCCTCCTACACCAGGCTGGCTTTCTCAAGGTATGCATGGTAGAGCCACTCTAGATGCTGCTATCTCCAGGCAGTACAATGAAGCCTACTTAGCTCATGAGTCTGCAAATGCAAGAGACAAGAAATTCTACAAGGCCATCATGGATTCTCTGGAAATTCAAAGGCTACAAATGATGCAGACAAGGATTGAGGCTACAGAAATCAAGGACTCTATTAGCAATTTCAGGGATGCTAACTACAGGATGATGGATGAAAAGCTCCCTCTTCTCACTATGTCCAAAATGAACAGGTTTTTCTCTAAGGAACCTGAAGTGGCTACCTCCTTGAAGACTCTCTCTTCTAGAGTGGACAAGGTGGAAGCTACTTTATCTCAAATGCAAAAGGAACAGGAGAAGCAGACTCAACTTTTGGCCCAGCTAGTGGCAGCTCAAGGACTCCCAGTTGTCTCTCTTGATGATAACAAAAAGGGGGAGAAATCTCAGGAGCTAACCATTCAAATCACAAAGGTGCTGGTCCCAACCATCACATTGCCACAGGAGCCACTAGCAATGGGGGAGTTTGGAAAGAAGAATAAGGATGGCATTGACTTGATCCAGGAAGCTTCTATGAGGATACAACTTGCAGCACAGATCAAAGATCATTGGTCCAACATAGAAGCAAGGTTCAAGAAAATTACTGAATCTTCAAAGACAGATCAGCCATCAACAAATGCAATGGTGACTGCACAAGTGGAGCCACAGTTCAAGAGCTCTTATGCTATAGAGCCCCTTCTACATGGAGTCATTCAAGGACCAAGAAAGGAGAAAGGACAAACTTCATGCATTAGGGATGTGGAAGAAGCTACATTACAAAGAAGCTTATCTCCCAAGTCTCCTGCTAAACCAAAAGGCAAAAACATAGCAAGGACTTTCTATCCTGCACCTTATCCAGATGAGCTCAAACTACTTGGACTTCTCATCACAAAAAGCAAGGAAAGTAATAATCATGAGATAAGGAAGCAAAGGGCAATTGTCTACAGGAATGGACAACAAATCTGTGTTTGGGCTGGTCATCCAAACTTTGCTGAAGCCAAGGCTGAGGAATCAGAAAGAGCAGCTATGCAAGCTCTTGCAGTAGCTCAAGCTCTAGATGAAGAAGAAAGACAGCAAGAAGAAAAAGCCCAAAAGGAAAGGAGTGAAAAGAAGAGTACAAGGCAACCAAAGGCAAGGGCTAGAAGAAACATAACCTTTGAAAATGATGACTCTCAGAGTATTGCATCAGACTCTTCTGTACCTCCAACAATTCCTGATCCATCTTTAAAGTTAGCCTGTGATCCCAAACATCTTGTTAATTATCATGATCAGCCAATTGAGCCAAAGGAAGAGCCAATTGAGTTTGATGAGGCTAACTTTCCTAAATTCCTTTTTGAGATGGATCCAAAGAAGAAATTGAAGCAAAGGGCTGTCAAGACAAAGCCAGTATTTGTGAGAAAGCCACAACCTCAAAAACCCCCTTCAAATCCAGAGGACTGCATGTACATTGCTGACATCAGGGAAGAATCCAGCTTGCATCTTGAGTTAGACAACCTGGTGGAAGTAAGGGGCATTGCAGCTTCTCAGAAGCTACCTGAAAGATTGGTTTTCACATACAAGGGTGGTAGAGAACAAATTTGGCCTCTCTACAGAATTCTAGGAGAAGACTACCAAACACTACTCACAGTGTTTAGATGCTTGAAGAAAGACTTTGGCTTCACCAAAACAGCCAAGTCTGAGGTGGTCTCCAGAATATGTCAAATAAAGGCTAGCTGGAACAAGCCTGAGGCTCTTCCCAGGATGCTAAGAGTGCCCTCAACAGGAAAGAAGATCCATCTTCAACCTTTCTGGATGATGGAATTCAAGGACAAGGACAACTGCAGAAGGTTCTTCAGGATGGAAGACCAGCTGGACAAGGCATCTAATCAAACTCTAAGGTTTATGCAATCCAAGCTTGGTGATCAAGATGAAGAAGAGAAGATCTTTTACAGAAGGCTACAGGTCCAGATTGAGGAGAACAACTCTAGGAGAGGGAAGAAGACTATGCCCCAAAGAAGACAAAGATGAATTATTTGCTCAGTCTGGAGGAGCACATTTGGGCATTAGTTTTGTAAGTCTTGCATTATTTCTAAAAACTTTATGAAGCTCAATACAACTTTTACTTTTATCATGTGTAATATGCCTGAGTGTTTTTGTTATCATCAAGGCTCTTGATTTATGGCTGTTATTCTATCAGTCATAAATTGGGGGAGATTGTTAGGAATATGTTGTTCTTGATGATAATTATAAAAACACTTAGTAGATTTTGTATTAAGTTATTTTGTAACTGTCAACGAAATAGCATGCTTTGCAGTGTTTCGTTGACAGGAAGCTCATCAACGAAATGAGTGATGTAGCAATTGCACTGTACATTACTTCATAGTTTGGTATGCAGTTCGTTGAGTACTAGATAGGTTTTCTAAGTCATGTTGACTAAATGGTTAGATAGGCAAAATAGGTTGGTTAATTGTAAATATTTAGTGCCTTGTAATTTTGCCTAAGTGAAGACATGTCAACGGAATGAAGATTACTCTATCAACGAAACAAGGAAGCTCATCAACGAAACAAAGAATAAAGCTATCAACGAAACACATCTCTATGCCATCAACGAATCATTATTGCTTTTCTATACAATTGACAAAGTGATAGTGACAGGTTCCTGACAGATCAAAAAGGAGATGTGGAAGTGTACTTTGCATTGGAAACCATTAAAATGGACATGGGGAATAAGGAAACATCCCAGTTTCCAATTGGGCTCTTGGGAGTGATCATAATAAGCATGAAGTCAAAAGCAAGGATCTCCAAGGACCACTGGACAAAGGGATGAAAAGCAAACTATTGGCGGTTACTCATTGTACTATTAGTGTAGCCAAAAATAGGGTTGTAAACTTGGGTTTATATAACCAAGTGTAGCAGTTACTTTATTTGAGTGAAGAAAAACAAAGAGTTTGTATTAGCTATCTTTGAGAGCATTTTTCTTCTCTACAACCTTGTAACTGAGCAGCTGTGTACATTTGTATCACAGATTATTTCCGCAATAAAAACACTTCAGTTGGATCATCAAACAATCCAACTGAATTATTTATATCTTGTGTTTTTATTTATTCAGTTCAGTTTAATTTTATAAAGTATTTTCAAGTTAAAGAAATATCAAAATTGTATTCAACCCCCCCCTTCTACAATTCTGTTAGGTCATTTGGGATTAACAGTAGCTGCTGAATTACTCTGAAATTCAGGTTCTTGTGGGCTTGATCCTTTCAGCTTCTTCTGTCTCTGGTAGACTAACTCTTCTGCATTCCTCTTTTTCTTTGATGTAGGTGTAAGACCAACCAAGGAAGCAGTTGTAGATACCTTCTCCCAAGAATGTCCTCGAATCTGAGATGGAGAGGCTGGAGAGTCTGATATAGAGACAACTTTTGTTGTTGCATCAGGAATACTAACATCAGGATTTGCTAGAGCATCAGGAGTAGATGACTCATCAGGATTTGATGTCTGAATATCAGTATCCTTCATTTGCACTGTCAAAGGAATATGATACCTGCTCTTTGATAATTTCCTTGTCTTTTGTGGTTTTGATGAAGGTACCACAGCTTTAGTAGCAGTATCAGCAACTTCCTTGTTCACATTCATCACAGAGGATATAGGTAAGTCATCCTCTGAATCACTTTCATCAATCAACCTTAACTTCCTTTTCACAGGAACATTCTTAACAACCTTATCAGCTTTCTTCACCAGGACCCCTTGTACACCCCCTTGTATCTTCTTTTTAGTGAGTGGTGTAGAGGAAAAATCCTTTGAACCTGATTGCCTTCCAGACACATCAGTTCTAGCTGATTTCTTTGATATTACAACTAAAGTCTTTTGAGAGACAGTAGAGGTGGTTGTTAACTGTTTAGACTGTTTAGGTTGCATGCTTGTGTCAGGAACAAGGTGGGTTGGGCCTTGTACCATAGCATTAGAAAGTAGTCCATAACGAGTAGGCATTTTCTGATGTAAGAAAAACCTAACCTCATCAGGAATAAAAGCATTTCCTATGAAACCATTTGCCTTATCACTGTTGACTAAGGACTTAATATTATTCTCAGTAATTCTACAGATTGGTAGAACTACATCATCCTCAAAAACAACATTAGGACATAAGTGATTAAATATCAACTGTAAAAATCTAAGAAAACAGACAGAACCCAATTTATCTGATTTCCTATCACTTAAAGCTTTTAAGATAAAAGACCCATAATCAAACACTGTAGAATGGATAAGAGAGTACCCAATTTTAAGAGATCCTGATGGAAGAGCATCAAAATTTGATGTCTTGTTCAGGAAACAGCGGCTGATTGTATCAAAGAAGAAATTCCATTCCTTCTTAAGCTTTGTCCTAAAGAGATTTCCATATCTCTTTACTTCTCCATTGTAGCCCAGTTTCTTGACAAACTCAAATAGAGCAGAGTCTGAAATCACCCTAGGAACTTTTTCACCCAGAATAGGCAAATGCAATGCCTCTTCAATAACAGCAGGGGTGACATGATGAGTTACCCCATTTGATTCGAACTGCATCAGAATGGTTCCTGTAGAACTTAGACCAAAAACAACTGTGTTCCAAACCTGCATTACAGACTTAAAAGAAACACTTGCAGGCTCTGTTAAAGCATACTTCAATGGGCTTGAAGTAAGAAAATCTTGAATTATATGGAACTCAGTAGGCAATTCTTGATGGTCTAGTATGGCTACAAAGTTATTAGTGGCAAAAGTAATATCACGAATTACTGTTTGTTTGTTCATGAAAGATGAAGACGCCATTGTAATGCTTTTGAAAACTCGAGAATTAAGATTTGAAGCAATTAGGGTATGAAAGCACAGAGAGAGATAGAAAATGAAAAACTGATGATAAGAGAGTAATTAATGATGTAGACCAATGAAAAGTATTTTGTTAAAACAAAATATTACTCTCAAAGACAGGTGGCAAAATATGATTTGTGCACAAAGAATTAGTGGACAGATTACGTGTGTCATTTAAATAAATCTGCACCACCTTTTATGTGTATGTATTGATATATCTATAATAGTGCAACACACGCGCGCATACAGTTGTCCTACTAAAACTCAACCGTCCATCAGCAGATACTGACGAAAAATTAGGCACAAATTAAGTAATGAAATACTGACCTGTACATCAGGATTGACCAGTTGACTTCCTGTCAGGATTGAGTCCTATCAGGATTTGATCAAAGATACATACCTTTCTGAATAACCATCAGGATTTGACAGTTATCAGGATTTCCTCTCTGTAGCTTTTCCTCAGAAATTCTCAAAATTCATCATTCCAAGTTCATTCACCAATTTATTGAAAGTAGCTTCAGGTAGTGGCTTGGTGAATATATCAGCTAGTTGTTGATCAGTAGGAACAAAGTGAAGTTCAATTGTTCCTTCCAGAACCTGTTCTCTTATAAAGTGATATCTGATACTGATGTGTTTAGTAAGAGAATGCTGAACTGGATTTCCTGTCATTGCAATAGCACTTTGGTTATCACAATAAATAGGGATTTTTGAGTATGATAGGCCATAATCTAACAACTGATTTCTCATCCACATTATCTGAGCACAACAACTTCCTGCAGCAATGTACTCAGCTTCTGCAGTTGAAGTGGAAATAGATTTCTGCTTTTTACTGAACCATGAAACTAGTCTTCCACCCAAAAACTGACAACTTCCTGAAGTACTTTTCCTGTCTATTTTGCATCCTGCAAAATCAGCATCTGAATAACCACACAACCCAAAATCTGATTCCCTTGCATACCAAAGGCCAAGTGAAGGAGTGCCTTTGAGATATCTGAAAATTCTTTTGACTGCAATCAGATGTGGTTCTCTAGGTTTTGCTTGAAATCTTGCACATAGACAGGTTGCAAACATGATATCTGGTCTACTGGCAGTGAGATACAATAAAGAGCCAATCATTCCTCTGTAGTGAGTTACATCTACCTCTTCACCTTGATCAGGATCAAGTTTGGTAGCTGTAGCTATGGGAGTTGAAGCAGGAGTACTGTCTTGCATGTTAAACCTTGTCAGTAAATTCCTTGTGTATTTAGACTGATTAATAAAAATCCCTTCATCAGTCTGTTTAACTTGAAGACCCAGAAAGTAACTCATTTCTCCCATCATGCTCATTTGATATCTTGACTGCATAAGCTTGGAAAACTTTTCACACAGCTTATTGTTTGTTGACCCAAAAATGATATCATCAACATAAATCTGAACTAACAGCAACTCCTTACCATGATTCAAATAAAATAGAGTTTTATCAATTGCACCTCTTTTGAATCCACTTTCCAGTAAGAATTGAGCTAAGGTTTCATACCATGCTCTTGGAGCTTGCTTTAGTCCATAAAGTGCCTTATCCAGTCTGTAGACATGATCTGGATATTTAGGATCAATGAAACCAGGAGGTTGTTCAACATAAACTTCTTCCTCCAGTTCACCATTTAAGAAAGCACTTTTAACATCCATCTGGAAAACCTTGAATTTCTTATGTGCAGCATAAGCAAGAAATATCCTGATGGCTTCTAGTCTTGCAACAGGAGCAAAAGTTTCATCATAGTCAATTCCCTCTTGTTGGGAATACCCCTTTGCAACTAGTCTAGCTTTGTTTCTGATAATGACTCCATCAGAATCAGTCTTGTTCTTGAAAATCCACTTTGTACCAACAATTGATCTATTCTTTGGTCTTGGTACCAGTTTCCAGACTTCATTCCTTTCAAATTCATTCAGTTCTTCTTGCATTGCAGTAACCCAATCAGCATCTTTAAGTGCATCTTCAACTTTCTTAGGCTCCTCCTTGGATAGAAAGTTATTATATAAACATTCATTCTGAGTTGCACTTCTTGTTTGAACACCTGCATCAGGATCTCCAATTATCAAATCAGGAGTATGATCTTTTGTCCATTTCCTTGCTGGTGTCAAATTATTTCTTGAAGTAGATGCTCCCCCTGGATTGGTGTTATCTTGATTGAAAGAATTTGATTGATTTGAAGCTCTCCCTGAATTATTGCTATGCCCTCCTGATGTGTTATCAGGATCTTCACTTGAATCAGTATCTGAAGAATTCTGTCCTGATGATTGAGTTGACTCTGAACTTGTAGTTGAATGCCGTTGCTCCCCCTCAACATTAGCACTACTAGTTGTATTACTATTGTTTGCATCATCAGTATTAGCACCATCAGTACCTGGTGAGTCATCAGGATTTGGTGACCCGTCAGTACTGGATGAATGGACAGCTTCTGATTCACTTTCTTCAGGTTCCTTGGAAGCTTCATTTTCAAATAACAATCTATCATGCGAGTCTTCAATGATTCCAGTTATCTTCTTATCATCAAAAGATACATGTATTGACTCCATGACAGTTCTTGTTCTCAAATTAAAAACTCTGAAGGCTCTTGATGTAGGATAACCTATGAATATTCCTTCATCAGCCTTTGTTTCAAATTTCCCTAGCTGTTCAGGATGAGTTCTGAGAACAAAACATTTACAGCCAAACACATGCAGATGCTTCAATGATGTTGACTGGACCAAACAGATCAAGATGAAGCATGTGATATGGTTCTTCAATAGAGGATTCTGATTTACTCTGGAATGATGTCCTTCTTTGTTTTGCTTTTTGGCATGCATCACAGAGTCCATCAGGTATATATAAGACATTAGGTAATCCTCTTACTAACTCTTTCTTAACCAACTCATTGATGTTGCTGAAGTTGAGATGAGAAAGCTTCTTGTGCCAATTCCAACTTTCATCTACTGAAGCTTTACTGATGAAACATGTAGGGGAGCCATCAGTATATGAGAGAATGTTGGCTTCATATATGTCACCATGCCTGTAGCCAGTTAGTGCTATCTTCCCTGTTGCTTTACTGACTACTTCACAATGTGTGGAATAGAAATTGACATGATAACCTCTGTCAGTGATTTGACTAATACTCAACAAGTTGTGTTTTAGTCCCTTCACTAGAGCTACTTTTTCAATGATGACATTTCCAATGATTATATTGCCATATCCCAAGGTTTGTCCAATGTTGCCATCTCCATAAGACACAGTTGGGCCAGCTTTTTCCTCATATTCTGATAACAGGGCTTTGTTTCCAGTCATGTGCACAGAACATCCACTATCCATGACTAACAGATTTTTCCTTTTACCCTGCATCAGAATAGTAAAACACTAGTCAGAATGTTTAGGAACCCACACTTGTTGGATTCCTTGTTCATGCATTTTATTAAATTTAACAGCAGAAGACTTTTTGACTTTAGCAGTCCTGACAGGATTTACTCCATCAGGATTTGCTTTGTCAGTATCAGTATTAACAAAAGCATGTTTCACTATGACATTTTCAGTTCTATCAGACTTTGTACTACTTTCAAACTTAGGCAATGGATCATAAAAGTTATAGTACAAATCATGATACTCTTTACATGTATAAATAGAATGCCATAGACTACCACAATGAAAACAGGAATTTTGTGGTTTGTAAAATACTGATTTATTCCTAACATCAGACTTAGGAATTTCAGCAATTTTCTTCTTACTCTTTTTACAATCAATAGCAAGATGATTAGAGTTACCACAATTAAAACAACTCTTTCTAGGTGCATTTGGGATATACTTATAACCATTTTCTTTATTGATCCCAATTTTACCATTCCTGTTTCTCTTAACAGTAGCTCCCTTTTTCTTATCTGTAACCTCACAGATTTTATCTTTAAGCTGTTTCTGAGACAATAGACCTACATTCTTAGTGACTTTGTTCATGACAGGTTTAGACTTTATAATTTTAATTCCTTGAGTAGAAGAAGATCCCTTTTCAAAAGTAGAATTGGAATCCTTACCAAAAACAAAATTAACAGGAGTAATCTTAGATTTGGTTGAGTCTATAACATGTCTATAGGTCTTTGGACTGACTGTCTCATCAATGACAATTTTCTCTTTCAATTTCTTATCTTCATCTGACTTATATCCTAGACACTCTTTCCAATTCTTAGAGGTATTAATCTCATGAAATTTCCTACCAGAGTCTGTCCAGGTTCTGATTTTCTCATTAGCATATTCAAGTTCTTTTTCAAGGGAAGTACATTTAGATGTCATCTCTAAGTGCATGTGTTTAGCATTATCACATTCTTTTTGTACTTCTTGCATACGAGAAAATTCAGCTTCTAATATCTCATTCCTCTTTCTAAGGTCAGACATCTCAGATAAGATTCTAGTATTCTCAGCAGTTTGACTTCTAAAGCTAATATGTAATGACTTTAGAAAACGTCTTAACTCAGAAGCATTATCAGTATCAAAATCAAAGATAGTATTTAGTACCTTATCATCAGGAGCAGCAGTTACATCAGCATTGGCCATTAACGCATAGTTGACTACCTCAGTATCAGATTCTGAGGAAGAGTCCATCCAATCCTTGCTTGATGTGATGAGTGCCTTTGTCTTGTTGCATTCAGAAGCAAAGTGACCCATACCATTACACTTGTAGCATCTAACCTTTGACTTGTCAAATTTGCTACCCTTGCTGTCCTTTTTGATATACTTGTCTTTGTCTACTTTGAACGTCTTTTTCTGAAAGTTGCCTTGTCTTCTATTCTTCCTGAACTTCATCCTTCTGAAGTTTCTGACAATCATAGCAACCATCTCTTCCATGTCTGAATCAGAAGATTCATCACCAGTATTGGCATCAGGATTGCCATCAGTATCTGATGAAGAGTCGTCAGGATCTGACTCAGCTACTCTTGCTTTCCTTCTAGAGACCTCCATAGCTTTCCCTTTTGATTTTGCTTCTACATTCAAAGCAATTGACTTTGCCTTGCTGCTTTTCTTGTTCTTTCTCTGTTGAACTTCAAGATCATGAGTTCTTAGCATCCCATAGATCTCATCAAGAGACACAATGTTCAGATCATACTGGTGTCTAATGATTGAGGTCTGAGTATCCCATTCTTCAGGTAAAGCTCTAAGAAATTTGGTGTTAGAATCTTCAGTTTCATATACTTTGTCAACTAAGGATAAGCTGTTCAATAGTGTCAGAAATCTATCATATAGATCAGTCAGGCTCTCTTCAGGTCTTGCATCGAATTGCTCATATTCTTGAATCAATAGAGCCCTTCTGTTTTTCTTAACAGATGCAGATCCCTGGCACTGAGTTTCCAAAGTATCCCAGATTTCTTTTGAAGACTTGCATGCAATCACTCTGTTTGACATAACAGCATCAAGGCTATTATGCAAGATATTCTTTATCTTTGGTTCCCTGAGTACATGAGCTTTTTCTTCTGGAGTCCATTCAGCTTTAGCTTTGACCACATAATGTTCTGGTACTGTATCTGTTCGTTCTACGAACTTTGTTGGTATATATGGTCCATCACGAATCCTGTCCAAGTAGTCAGGATCCATAGCCTCCAGGTACATCAGCATCTTTACCCTCCATGTAGGATATTCTGATATCTTCAAGATGGGAATCTTCATGCTTTCATACTTGGTTGTCGACATCTTTAGATCGTATCTGATTCAGAATTAAATCAGTTTGCTCTGATACCAATTGTTGCCCAGTAAATAACAATTGTAGAAGGGGGTTGAATATAATTGTATAAGATTCTCGACTTTATATAACACAAATATGAAAGATCAATAACAATAACAATAACAGCTTTATTAACTTTGATATAAAACTGTTACAAACTCTCTTAAGAAATTCTGATGTTCTTAAGAGCTGCTAGCTTACAAAAACTCTCTCAAGAAATTCTGTTCTTAAGAGCTTCTCTCCGATTATGTTCTCTCTCGAATGAATACATAAATCGAAACCAAAACTGTGTTTATATAGTGCACACAGCTTCTCTATCAATAACAAGATAAGTCCTAATCATAACAAAGATAGAAACATATCTTTAATCGATAGCTGCATTCTACAAACCAGGAACAAACTTCCATGTTTATCTAGACTCCAAATATAACTCGAAGTAGGAATCCTGATCAGCTTCAAGTCCTGATGATCAAACCTGATCATAGTCTGAGTAGGAATCCTGATGATCAATAAGATACTGACGCTTTATCAAATACTGATGACCATGCAATACTGATGACGTCAGCAATCCTGATCAGTTGAGTCTAGCTTCTGACGATCATTGAATTCTGATCTAACATGTACAAGCGGGAAACATATGTGGGATACCATTAACTTGATAATGGAAGGAACTGAAGACGTGCAGGAAAACAGATTGGACATCCTGACTTCTCAGTACGAAGCTTTTAGGTATTTGAGAAATATACTAAGCTTCTAAATGAATTGGCAATGAAAGGGAAGACCTATCCACTGAGAGAAACCAACAGGAAGTTCATGATGACATTGCCCCATCATGTAGAACACAAGTCATCATCCATAAGGGAAAGAATAGACTTCACTAAGATGTCACTAGAGATGATCTATGGCAAGTTGAAGACTTATGAGATGGAACAGGAACTGAGAGTGATAATCTACGGACCAGGGACAGTGGATAACAAGCACAATGCACTTGTGAGATCAGCATCACTTGTAGTGGATGAACCAGCAACTTCTGATATTCAGGTTCAAACCCCTAGAGCTGGAAAAGAGGTGATTATAGAAGCTGAAATGGATTCTGTGAATTTGGGTGTTGATGAAAGTGATTACTACACCCTAGAAGAGCTTGAGCAAATGGAAGACAAAACCATGGCGTAGTTAGCTGCAAAGTTTAGTCATATTCGTTTCAAGAGAAACCCTAAGTATAAGTTCAAGGGCTCAACCAACAGATTCCAGAAGAGAAAGTATTCACCAGGGACTGGCTTTAAGGGAGGCTACAAGACTGGCATGACTGATAGAAGCAAATCAAGATGCTACAATTGCAATGAGTTAGGGCATTTCGCCACTGAATGCCGGAAGCCTCGTCAAGCAAGAGACAAGAAAGATGTCTATGAGAAGAAGGATTCTTATGATGAGTTGAAGAAAGAGAATGCCAAGCTTAAACAGCAATTGGAGGTATTCTCTGGAAAGCAGAAAGGGAAAGCTTATATAGCAGAGGGAAAGCACTGGGATGATACTGATTCAGATGAAGAGGAAGAGTATGTAAATGTTGCCCTAATGACTGACTCTTCAGAGGAATCACCACAATCATCTCAGGTACCTATCTTAACTACAATTGATATGTCTAATTCTGAGTACAAGAAAATAGTGCAAGATCTAAGTGTAGAATTGTTTAATGTACACACAAGCATGCTAGCATCTGAAATGGAAAATGCTAAACTAGTTCTTAAGATTAAAAATCTAGAATCTAAAAATGAAGAACTAGAGCTTGTAGCTGTCAGATTAGAAGATCTTAAGCAAAAGAATGTGTACTTAGAGAACAAGGTCAAGTGTAATGATGAGATAGAGACTATCCTCAGGAAGCAGATTTCAGAGTTAGATTTGAAACTGAATGCTTTTAAGAATTCCGCCCTAATTGCTAAGGAGATCATTGATACTCAGGCCATAGGGAATAAAACTGCTATAAGATTTGACTATGACAAGAAAGCTGGTAAGAAGATAGTGGAATTCCCTGTGACACCTTCAGTTGTCAAAAGGAATACTCCACATGTTCTTAAGAATGTTGATTGTCCAGTTTTTGTTAAGCCTTTTCCACCACTCTTTCATGAGGATGATCTTTTCATAAGACAAGAATTGCTTGAGGAGGATTTATTGAAGGAAAAAGAGGTAAAGACTAAGTTGCCTATAGGAAATCAGTAAAAGCTGAATTACCTAAAACTGAAGTAGGTGACTTAGTTAGTAATGCTAAAAAAGAAGATTGTTAATCAGGAAATGGTTCCATATTCTTCCAT
The DNA here is from genome assembly GCA_030848705.1 of Heracleum sosnowskyi. NCBI lineage: Eukaryota > Viridiplantae > Streptophyta > Magnoliopsida > Apiales > Apiaceae > Heracleum > Heracleum sosnowskyi. The sequence continues at coordinate 80,136,479 of CM061242.1, forward strand.
TGCATCTAGGAAGTTTTGCACTATTTGTAATTCTGCTGGACACCTTACACATGCATGTAAAAAGGTTAAAGTAGAAACTGCTAATACTTCTGAAATGCATAACATGTCTGACATGCCTGATCTTCATGAACCCTGTGGAAAGAAAGAGTGTTTGCTATGTAAGTACAACATCATGCATGCTTATTTTAAGTTGATGAATGATAGTAGCAAAAGCACTGTTAATGTTAAATCCACAGATACTATGAATATCAAACAGGGTAAGATTAAATTGAATGTTACTCCTGTTAAAGTATCTAAACCTTCAGGACCCAAACAATTTTGGGTACCAAAGTACGCTTAATCAATCTGTGATTGCAGGGTAAGGTTAAAAGCTCAAAGGTTGTGTGGATTCTGGATAGTGGCTGTTCTAGACACATGACAGGTGAAGAGTCCCTACTTACAGAGGTGGTTAAGAAGACCGGCCCAATTGTAACCTTTGGAGATGACATCAAAGGATTCACTACGGGATATGGTAAATTGAAAGCTGGAAATGTCATCATTGAAAACATCTCTCTTGTTGAAGGACTGAAGCACAATCTTCTAAGTATCAGTCAGTTTTGTGATAAAGGCTACAATGTAGATTTCAGAAAGGACAAGTGCTTGATCACCAACAGGAAGGATGAGAAGCTTACTCTACTGGGAGTGAGAAAAGGAAATTTGTTTATAGCTGACTTAAGTTCTACCAGTGAAGGAGAAGTTACATGTTTCTATGCAAAGGCATCTTCAGAACAAAGTTGGTTATGGCACAAGAAGCTCTCACACTTGAACTTCAAAACTATGAACTCTTTGGTAAAGAGAGAGTTAGTGAGAGGGTTGCCCCTGATGGAATTCAATCAGGTGGGACTATGTGAAGCATGTGAAAAAGGGAAGTCGAAGAAAGCATCACATGGAAGCAAAGGAATGACAAGCATTGCTGAACCATTACAACTGATTCATATGGATTTATTTGGTCCAGTCAATGTTATGTCACTTTCAAGAAAAAGATATGCATTGGTGATGGTGGATGACTACTCCAAGTACACGTGGGTGTTGTTCATACAATCAAAGGATGAAGCAACACAACTAATCATTGATCACATCAAGAAGATAGAAGTGGAAGCTAAGCTACCTGTGCGGACAATCAGATCAGACAATGGAACTGAATTCAAGAATGCAGTTCTTAATGATTTCTGCTCAGAGAAAGGAATATCAAGACAGTTTTCAGCACCAAGAACTCCTCAACAGAATGGAGTAGTGGAAAGGAAGAACATGACCTTGGTTGAAGCAGCAAGGACCATGTTGAGTGAATCAAAACTTCCCACTTACTTTTGGGCTGAAGCAGTGAACACAGCTTGCTACACTCAGAATCGAACCCTGATCAATAAAGATCATGAAAAGACTCCGTATGAGTTAATGGCCAACAAGAAACCAACACTGAAGTACTTTGTTGGGATTTATGGGTGATAGCATTGAAATAACTTAACTTTGATTGTACTTAATTTTTCAAATTAAGTAGAACATACTGTCATAGCCAAAGTATGTTCTTGTAATCAGTATGTAATGTTATTCTAGTTGTATTGTTTGAAAGAAGTTCACTTATGTGTTCAAGCCTCAAAGAATGCTTTTTGGATGACAACATGAATAAAGGTTACTGTCCTAAAGCTGTGACAGTAAGATTACAAGAAGACAGAATGTTGCAAGTCACGACAGCATATTCACTCTGACAGCAACATTGGCGGAAGACTACGCGACAGCAACTATTGCCCTCGACAGCAAGTTTGGGATCCTCGACAGCACTCTATGCGGGGAACTCATACTGTCACCAAAAGATCATTCCTGTGACAGCAAGCTTTGCGGCAAAAGTAACTGTCTCAATAAAGATCCTTATGCTAGGTATCTTTCTTAGTCAAATCCCGTGACAGTTTAAATGTTCAAGAAACAGGCGTGATGCAGTATCCCTAAGCTGCACCAAGTCTGCAAGACTACGACAGAAGCTTCAAGCACTGCAAAACAAAAGCGAATCAATTCAAGAGCAAGGTCAAGTCTTTATCTGCTGAATTGGTTTAGCTGGAAATGGAATGAATCTAGGTTGCTTTCTTTGTAATGTATATCTGACATGTTAGCAATTTAGGAAAGTCACATGGGTAAGACAATCTGTAAGAAGCTGCCACTTGACAGTGACAGCAGCTTCACAAACCCGTGACTGATAGTGATAGGGTTAGTCTTATACCTACTATCAATTCATTCTAGAATTGTAACGAAGACAAGCAAGTGTCTTTGTAGAAAACCCGAAGCTCGAGAATTCTTTCTTGAGGTTGTAGCAACACTTTGCAAAATAAATAAAACATTTATTTTGTGAATCTTGTTCTTACTGAATACTGTTTGTGATTGCATATATTGCTGATAACGTTTAATCTTGATTTTAGTTGTTGAAATTTAGATTGAATTTTATCAGTATTGCATTCATCCCCCCCCTTCTGCAATACACAAGGACTAACAACTGGTATCAGAGCTTTCAGATTAACATACATATCTGAGATCCTGAAGAAAATGCAGAAATCAAACAGTATCAAGATCCCAGCATTTGATAAAGAGAACTACAGCATTTGGAAAAGAAAAATCTTGTTGTTTATCAAAGCTACAAATCCACTATACCCAGGTATACTCGAGAATGGTCCTTTCATACCAAGAAAGGAAATTGAAGCCACAACAGTGAATGGTGAGATTGTTCCTGCACATTGGGTTCCCAAAGATCCCTCAGAAATCTTGGAACCTGAAAAGGAGAAAATGGTGCTAGATGATCATTTGCAAAATTCTAAAGGCAACCAAAGGCAAATTCTAATATCTCAATATGAGGCATTCATGGCCAAGCCTGGTGAAGACTTAACCTCCATGTTTGAAAGGTTCAGTAAGCTCTTAACTGAATTACAGATACATGGCAAGTACTATGACAGAAAAGAATTAAATGTCAAGTTCCTGCTCACACTGCCTGATCACCTTGAACACAAGACAACAGCCATACGAGAAGGAAGAGATCTCAACAATATAACCTTTGAGACACTTTATGGTATTCTGAAATCTTATGAACTCGAACTCTTTCAAAAGAGAGCCATACAAAGTGGAACAAGGAACAAGATGGCTAATATGTCAAGTGCCCTAGTAGCACATGTGCCAAGGATCACACAGCCAAGTGAAGTACTACAGATCACACCATCAACCCCAACACAGACCTTGAAGATAGAAGAGGTGGTTGAAGATGATGAGAAAGTGGTACTACAGCTCAAAGATGTGGAAGATGAAGACTTCTACACAATGGAGGAACTGGAAAGCATGGACAACCCTACTATGGCTTACATGGCCAAAAAGTTCAAGAACTTTAGGTTCAAGAAGGATAGGTCATACAAGCCTCAAGGCCAAGCATCCAAGTTCAGCAAAGGAAGCTCATCAAAGGCTGCTGTGGGAAGTTCAACCAAAGGAGGATACAAAACTGGATTTGTGGATAGATCAAAGTTCAAATGTTACAACTGTGGAGAACCTGGTCATTTTGCTACTGAATGCAAAAGACCCAAACAGGTTCAAAGATATGAGAAAGGAACTGGTGGATACTCCAAGAAAAATCAAGGTAGAGCCTATGTGGCTGAAGGAAAGTGTTGGGATGATTCTGATGATGAAGAAGAGGAAGAATATGTCAACCTAGCTCTCATGGCTAGCACTGATGAGGTAGCATCAACACCTTCAAGTCAGGTACCTTCACTTGTCTTACTTGATATGTCTACTGATGAGTATAAGAAAACCATTAAAGACTTAAGTGCTGAAATGTTCAATGTCTATACTAGCTTGTCTGCTGCTAATGAGGAAATCTCTAGACTAAGTAAGCTAAATGAAACACTTCAGTCTGAAAATGATTCTCTTGTTCTCAAAACCAGTTCACTAGGCTCTTTAGCTCAAGAGAATGCTAAACTTAAAAATGAATTAAAATGTGCTAAGGAGGTTGAGGAATTCCTGAGGAATGAGATTGCTAAAAATGAATTTAAGATTAAGGCCTATAGAAACTCATCAAAGATAGTTCAGGATTACAATGATAAGCATACAGAAAATCAGTCTGTTGGTATAGGTTTTTATTATGGTAGAAGACCTGGAAAGGAAACTGTGATTCAAGATTGTCCTGGAAATGCTGCTGTCAAACCCACCATTCTCAAGAAAGTTAAAACTCCTATTTTCAAAGCTGCTGAAATTGAGTTTGATGAAGAAGCCATGCTCATCAAACAAGAAATTCTTGATGAGGATGAAGGTGTTGACAGCACATTCAAGGATGGAAAGGATACTGTCACAATCCCCAAGACAGTAAACTTACCAAGCAATCAGACAGTAAGTTCAAAAGATGCTGTCACAGTTGGCAAGACAGAATCTTTCAAAGATACTGTCAAGAATGGTTCCAAGACAGCAACTTTCAAACCTTCTGTCAAGACAGTAGGAATAAAAGATACTGTCAAGGAAAGTTCGACAGCAACTTCTGAACATACTGTCAATCCAGTAACTCCCAAGTCTAAAAACAGAAATGGTAAGGTAGGTGTCAATAAAGGAAATGGATACACTAATGTTGGAGGTGCTTCTAGGAAACTGTGCAATAACTGTGGATCTACTCATCACTTAACACATGTTTGTAAGAAACCAATTGAGGATAAGATCAATGCTACTGAACTCAATGGTAACTTACACAGAACCCCCCTTATGCATAGAACTATGAGTGTCTGTAATAACATTGATTGTATGCCATGCAAAATCACTGCCATGAGTACATGCTTTAACTTACCTGTTCTCTCTACTGAAAAATGCTCATACCTAAACACTGTTGAGACTTCTGAGCCTGCTGGCAACAACAAAAAGGCTTCATCCACTAAGAAAAGGACCAAGTCCAATTCTAAACCTAAGTGGGTGAAAAGAGAAGTCAAACAGGAAGTCTTTGATAATGCTTGTGATGTTGTGACTGAAAGAAACTCAGGAAACACTGAAACTGCAGGACCCAACAAAGATTGGGTACCATATGCAACTTAGAAACATTCTGTTTTGCAGGGTAAGAAGAAAAATCAGGTCATGTGGATTATTGACAGTGGTTGCTCAAGACACATGACAGGTGATAAAGCCCTGCTATCACATTATGTAGAGAAAGCTGGCCCAATCATAACCTTTGGAGACAACAGCAAGGGTTACACAGTGGGATATGGCTGTCTGGAAATTGGAAATGTTGTCATTGAAGATATTGCTCTTGTGGATGGATTGAAGCACAACCTACTCAGTGTCAGCCAATTCAGTGACAGAGGATTTAAGGTTGACTTTGACATGATGGTGTGCAACATCTATCACAAGAAGGATGGAAGCCTCTCTCTAAAAGGGGTCAGAAAAGGAAGCCTGTTTGTTGCTGATCTAAGCTCAACAAAGAAGGATAAAGTTTACTGTTTTTACAGCAAAGCTACTGTTGGTGACAGTATGCTTTGGCACAGGAAGCTCTCACATCTCAACTTCAAAACAATGAACATTCTAATGAAGAAAGAGTTAGTGAGAGGTTTGCCCCAACAGGAATTCTGTCAAGAAGGATTGTGTGAAGATTGTCAAATGGGCAAACTGAGAAGAGCTGTGCACAAGTCCAAGCAAGTAAACACCAACACAGAAGCACTCAAGTTAATTCACATGGATCTCTTTGGACCAGTCAATGTACCATCTATGGCCAGAAAGAGATATGCCTTAGTAATGGTGGATGATTACTCAAGGTACACTTGGGTGAAACTTCTTGAATCCAAAGATGAAGCTGCTCAAGTGATTATTGATCAAGTCAGAGTTCTTGATAGAACCCCAAACTCAAAAGTTCAAATCTTGAGGAGTGACAATGGTACAGAATTCAGAAATGCCACACTTGGAAATTTCTGCAAAGATGAAGGAATTGTACAACAATTCTCTGCTGCAAGAACTCCACAGCAGAATGGAGTTGTAGAAAGAAAGAACATGACTCTCATTGAAGCAGCTAGAACTATGTTGCATGATGCTAAGCTGCCAACATATTTCTGGGCTGAAGCTATCAACACAGCCTGTTATACTCAGAACAGAACCATGATCAACAAAACTCATGCAAGCACACCTTACTGTCTGCTAACTGGAAAGAAACCTACTGTCAAATATTTTCATATGTTTGGAAGCAAATGTTTTATGATGAAGGACAATCATGAGAAGAAAGGAAAATTTGACACCAAGGCTTTTGAAGGACTATTCATGGGTTACAGCACAGAAAGGACTGCCTACAGAGTTTATGTTATGGAACACAGGATTATTGAAGAAAGTGTTAATGTCACATTTGATGAAACCAAGTTTCCAGGACTGCATGAAGAAGGAAAGATGCAGACATTCAGATTTGAGAATCAAGGATACCTGGAAGCTGAGGAGATTGTGGATGAAGAACCTAGCTTCACTCAAGTTGTTGAAGTTGATAAAGATACTGTCAATGCCACTACTGTCAACCAAACTCCAGCTCAGTCACAGACCATATCCTCTAACATTCATGACAGTGATGACTCTGGAGACAATGAAGAACATGGTGGAGACAATGGAATTGATGAGCATTCAACTAAACAAGCTGAAGCAAATGTTCCTGTTCAATCAAGTAGCTTGCCCAGAATCACCAGGTGGAACAAGGATCACACAAATGACCTTATCATTGGTGATCCTAATTCTGGAGTGAGGACAAGGAACAAAGTCTCTGCTGACAGCATGTTTTCATGCTTCCTGTCACAAATGGAACCCAAGACAATTGATGAAGCATTGTTGGATTCTGACTGGGTGATAGCCATGCAAGAAGAGCTAAATCAGTTTAAAAGAAACAATGTATGGAAATTGGTTCCAAAACCTAAGGGAAAGTCAGTTATTGAGACCAAGTGGGTTTTCAGAAACAAACTTGATGAAAATGGATTGGTGACAAGGAACAAAGCAAGGCTAGTGGCTAAAGGTTACTGTCAACAGGAGGGAATAGATTATGATGAGACATTTGCTCCTGTTGCAAGACTTGAAGCTATAAGAATCTTTCTAGCTTATGCTGCACACTGCAACTTCAAAGTATTTCAGATGGATGTCAAAAGTGCCTTTCTAAATGGAGAGCTGGAAGAAGAAGTGTATGTGGAACAGCCACCAGGGTTTGAGGATGCTGAAATGCATAATTTTGTGTACAAACTCTTCAAAGCTTTGTATGGACTAAAGCAAGCACCCAGGGCATGGTATGACACACTTTCCACCTTTCTTCTGGAAAACCAGTTTACCAGAGGAGTGGTGGACAAGACACTTTTCTACAAACATCATGGCAAGGACATCATTCTGGTACAAATCTATGTGGATGACATCATTTTTGGTTCTACAAATGAGAAGCTGTGTGAGAAGTTTTCCCATCTCATGAGCAACAAATATGAGATGAGCATGATGGGAGAACTGTCATTCTTTCTGGGGTTACAAATTCTTCAACAAACTGATGGAATCTTCATAAGTCAAGCTAAGTATATCAAGGAACTTCTCAAAAAGTTCAACTTGGAAGATTCATCTCCTGCAAAGACACCAATGTCCACAGCAACTAGTCTGGATCTTGATCCTAAAGGAAAGAAAGTTGACTCAAGCACCTATAGAGGCATGGTAGGATCCCTCCTATACCTAACTGCTAGCAGACCTGACATCATGTTTGCTACATGTCTCTGTGCAAGGTTTCAAAGTGATCCAAAGGAGTCACACTTGGTAGCCATCAAGAGAATATTTAGATACTTAAAAGGCACTCCTAACCTAGGCCTTTGGTATCCTAAGAATACTGGATTTGATCTAATTGGTTACTCAGACTCAGACTATGCTGGATGCAAGATTGACAGAAAGAGTACTACTGGTAGCTGTCAATTTCTTGGTGGAAGATTGGTCTCATGGTTTAGCAAGAAGCAGCATTCAGTTTCTACCTCAACTGCAGAAGCTGAGTACATTGCTGCAGGCAGTTGCTGTGCACAAATTCTATGGATGAAAAGTCAACTTCTAGATTATGGTCTAGTGTTAAGAGAAATTCCTATTTACTGTGACAACACTAGTGCCATAGCCATCTCAGACAATCCAGTTCAACACTCTAGGACAAAGCACATTGATATAAGACATCACTTTATCAGAGAGCATGTTGAACAAGGAACTGTGAAGCTGATTTATGTCCCAACTGACAAGCAACTTGCTGACATCTTCACTAAGCCATTGGATGAAGCAACCTTCAACAGGTTGGTAAGTGAATTGGGAATGCTGAATCTGGTATGTTAATTTACTAAGGTTTCTAAATTTTCAATTCTTATTGAAGCTCATGACAGCAACTTCAAACCTGCTGTCAAGAGAAGTTACTGTCTACTTGGTTTATGTCTGTTATGTGACAGCATGTGTTGATTTGACTTTTCATGTCAGTATTTTGTGCCAGTCTCATACTTTTAAACCGTGTATGACTTTAATGTGGTTATCCGTTAAGTTTGAGAGTTAAAAATCTGTTCCATTGGACTTTCACACTCTTTTGCATTAATCTGTAGGATTAAAGGAGGACACGACCATTAATTACTTTTGTGGTAGTTGTATGGGTACTCTAACTGTTGACCATTAGACTTTGATCCTTAGACGGTTTTGCCTATAAATTAACCTTAGGTTTCACCAGTCTGCTCTCAGTTTTAAAGTAAATAATGGAAAACAAAGTAGGAATCGAAGTTGGTCTAAAGAAGTGTGATAGTGAACCCGACAATGAAGAGATCGATGAGCTCTTTGAAATGCTGTTGGACGCCATGGATGAGATAGACGAGGAAAAGGAGGCCAAGGCTAAGGAAGAGGAGGCCAAGGCTATGGAAGAAGAGAAGGAGCTTCAGGCACTTCTTGAAAAAGAAGGCCGCTCTGAAGAAGAGATTAAGGAAGAAGTCTTAGAACTAGTTGATAAAATCATAGAATGATGTACTCAATGTTCAATATTAATGATTTTATTAACAATAATAAAAGTTCCTGTTTATGTGGTTACTGAGTTTATGACTTGTCTGTGTAACTTGCTTAATATCTGTGTTTGAAAGATTACATTGCTAAATTCATATTCTGTTAATTTTAGGTTAAGTATATGAGCAACACATTCTAATTAGTTCCTGATAGAAACAATTTCCCATTTAAATTACTGTCACAAAGAAGGATACTGTCCCGTGTCTCTTGACAGCAACCTTCTTGACAGCAGGGAAAGACTTTCTGTCACGACCTTTAAAGGATACTGTCACTCAAATGCTTAACGGTGACAGCATGTTTTTGCGCAATAGTTGCTGTCGCGCAAAACCTACTGTCACCACCACTTATTACTGACAGATTGTTTCTAGCGCACAGGTTACTGTCAACAATAGTGGACCGTTGTAATTGGATATTCACCCCACGATTGACAGTGAATAACGGACAGTAACTCACGTGTTAAGAGAGTGGGTTAAGACACGTCCTTTAACTCCACTTTTTGAGCAAACGTTTGAGATACCCATATTTATTCTCCAGTTACTCAGACATATCACTCTCACAAAACTCAAGGCAAAATACTTTTCTTCAAGCAAAAAGCTACTTTCTCACTTTCTTCTTTTCTTGAAATCTCAATGGCCCCCAAACAGACTCTCTCTCAAACAAACTTTGCTGGCATCTTTTCCCCAAATGATGCTGGTGAAGGTTTCAAAGGACTAGTGTTTTTCTTGAACAAGTCCTATCTCGGTTATGCCATAACCTCAACCCCCATTCTCGACTTAGACAGACTTGAGGCGTTTTGGCAAACTGCTGTTGCTCAAACTGAGGGTGAGAACCCTGGTATTCAATTCACAATCTCTGGGCAACAATACATTCTCACAGCTGAGGTCATCAATACTGCTCTTGGAATTACACTGGAAGAAGGCCAAAACTTTGCTCCACTTGCTAATGATGACACTCTGAAGAAGCTCTTCTTGAAGATTGGGTATGCAGGCCCTATTCTCGAAGAGGGAACAACCAAGTGGTACCCGTCTGGTGAAATGGACAGGAAGTATCTAAGGAAGGAGTGGAGCATGATATTTGATGCAATGGTCAAGGTGTTCTCTACCAAGTCCACAGGCTGGAATGGGATACCCTCCTACATCAAGAAACTGACACATTCTCTTGTCCATGGATAAAAGGTGAATGTTGGAGCTCTCCTCATGGCACAACTCAAAGCTGCCATAGGTAAGAAGGTATCACACTACCCTCGCTTTCTTATGTTATGCATTAATTCATTCTGTGATTTTAATGATGCTGCTCCTCGTTTAGAGGCTTGCTCAGTTTTGAAAAAGAACACACACACACACTATTATCATCACAAAATCTCAATGCACATATTCCAATTTGTTTCACTCAGCACATGGTTGATCAAGTGTCCAACCTTGATTATCCATTACCTTCTGGTTATGATTCTTTTTCTCTTGAGAATGAAACTGAATTAGACCCAAATTCAGTTAACCCTCATTCAACACCATACACTCAGCCTAGGCCCTCTAGACTTCCCAAAGCCCAAAGAGAAGCCTTGCAAGAATCCAGAAAAAGATCCTTAGAAGCTGATGTTGGTGGTAGCTCTGTTAGTCAAGAGGGAGACACTGCACCTAGTGCAGCAAATAAGGAAGGTAGTCAAACAGAACCCACAGTGGTTCCCCCTGAGCCTAAGAAGAAGAGAGCTAGGAGGACCAAAACCACTGTCAGCCACCCTGCAGTCTCCCAAAAGACTGTAGAGGAAACCAGGGAAATAAACTCCTCCCTAGATGTGCCTTCTCAACAAGGGACATCTATTGAAATTGGCCTGTCTCCCAAGGCACCCTGTACAGAGTCTGCACAAACTCATGGTTCCCAACCTGAGATACCCCCACTTGAAGAAACACACAGTGAGTTAGGGCACAGTGAGGATTTCTCTACTCCTATTGATGGTTCACATGTTTCATCTGTGAATCAGCCCCCACTCTCTACTACACTTTCACCTTCTTCCTTCCCTACACATTCTTTTGTTTCTTCTCCACAACCTAGAGAAGGGGACAGTCCCAACCCTTCAGGTTTTGATCATCCATCTCCAATCATGGATGAGCCCCCATCTAGTGGTCCACAAGAACCCATTTCTCAAAGTGAGATGGACACCACTCCTCGAAACACTGAGCTAGGGCAAAGTGGTATTTTGTCAGAAAATGAAACAGCCAACACTTTGTCTGATCTCCAAGGAGCATCTTACCTTCAGGAAGATGCTGTCACAGCCTCTGTTGCTGTCAAAGACACTGGGGATGCTACTGTCCTGGACACAGCTACTGTCAAAGGTGGAGAGAAAGATACTGTCACTACAGAACCTACTGTCACTCCACCTCCCAAAGATGCTGTCATGCCAGAACCTGCTGTCCAGACTCCAACTGACAGTACCATTCCTACTCAAGATGCTGTCCAGCCCTCCCAGCCTGATTTTGATGCTGTACTTGTTGAGGATGCCTCTGATGATGACCTACCTCTTGCCAAACTCCTAAAGGTACATTCTAAATCTTCTCCTTCCATGCATGTTAGTACTGCTCATACCCATGCATCTAGGTTGAGTGAGGGTGTGCAAAAGAAAAGAGAGATAAAAGAAAAGAGAGGTGAGCATAAAAATGAGAGGCAGCCAAATGAGCTGGCAAAAGGAGAGGGACTTGAGCATGTCCAGAGAGATATTGAGGGAGCCCACACTATTCAGGCACTAGGCCTTGATAGTCAAACTGTGAGGGGTGATGAGATCACTCAAAAACACCCTGAGAGTGTGAGAACCCCCATAGCCTCCAGGCCCCTGTCTTTTCCTTCCCCTCCAAGAAGGTTAAGGTCTGGTGGCCCCTCTGCTACTTTTGGTAACAGGATTGCAGCTCTTGAAGGACAGTGTGCTACTTTGGACTCCAAACTGGACTCTCTCTCTCAACTGGTGGTTGATGGTTTTGCTGCTACTCAACTCTCTATTCAGTTCCTTACTGACCTGGTAGCTGCCAACTCAACTAAGGGGGAGAAGGTAGCAAGATCAGAATCATTGCCTATTCAAGAATCAGGTGGAACTCAGGGGGAGCCTGTAGCTGTGGAGACCAGAGGGGGAGCTAAAAGGAAAGCAATGTCTAAGGGGGAGCAAGTCAAACCAAGCAGTGCAAAACCACAGGATAAAGCTGAAAAGCCTGTTGAAGTGGAAATGGATGGAGAAAGGGTGTTAATGTCAAAGGAAACTCAAGATGCATTGCAAAGAAGACCTGCATCTAGACATCCAATCTTGCCTCCTGTGGTGATTAGAGAACCTACTCCAGAAACTCAAGAAACTGCTTTACAGAAGAAATGGAGAGAAATGGAGGAACAAAACAAACTTGGGAAAGGTAAAGGGAAACTGCCTGAATCCATTCATGGTGGAATTATTTGGACAAATGGCACTGAATTTGATCAAGAGAAAGCCAATGTCTTGATGGTGGATTACAGGGAGAGCACATTACACAACCATGACAGTAAGTTTAGCAGTTTGGTGGAAGAAGCAATGAATGCTCCTAGCAACCGTCCAACCAACACCACAAAACTGTTAAAGGAACAAATTACTAGTGTCAGTGTAATGGTGAATGATGAGAAAAGATGGGCTATAAGTATTTATCTCACTTCTGGCATATCTTATTTCATCACAATGCAGCTATTGCAGAGTCTGCCAACAAAGGTGTTGTGTGCTTTGAAGGGAATGATCAGGGCAACTCAAACACCATTCAATGAAATATTGGATATGCAAATCCAGAACCTGATCACACAGAAGCTACCTGAAGTCTACTCAAATCCACCAAGTGTTTTTTACAGATCCAAAACTAAGGATGGCACAAGAAGGAACAGCTTCATGAATTTGGGTAGCCCATCCAGAATGGAAACCAAGTCAATTCTGAAGGTACTAGATGGAATACTCAGTTCAAATGCCAATCCAGGAAGAGTTCATGCTGTTCAAGAAATCTACAAAATGCTGGTGTTGAGAGACAAGGCACTGGGAGCTAGAATGAAGGAGCTAATCACTAGAGCCAATGCCAAAAGAAATGATCAAGGTGGAAGTTGCTTCTATAACATTCCTCCCCATGATGATGATGATGATGATGAAGATGGTGAGGATGGAGGTGGTGAAGCTTCTGGAAATGCTGGAAATGCTGGTGGAAGTAATTCTGGGAATACTGGTATTCAATCCCAGAATGAAGGCAATGAAGAAACTCCTAGCCAGGAAAAGAAAGATGCTGGTGCAACAGATAAAGAGGAGTCAAGAATACTGGAAGCTTTGGAGGCAAGCATTCTTAGATGTGCTATTGACTGCATAAATGCTGAAAAAGATGCTGTCACCAAAGGTACTGTCGACAAGGATACTGTCATAGAAGATGCTGTCTTGGAAGATGCTGTCGACAAGGGTACTGTCAAGGAAGGTTCTGTCAAGGATGAAGCCAAGGCTACTGTCAAGTCCAAAAGACTGAAATCTAAAGCTAAGGCATGGTTTTCTAGACAGAAACCTACAGGGAAGCACAAGTACTCAGGAAAGGAAAAGGCCACTGGATTTGGCAGGAATCTCAAAAAGCCAATTCAATCAATTCCTCCCAACAGTCTCAAGATTCAACAAATGCAATCAAGAGAAATCAAGAGCGTTGAGGTTAAGCTGGATGCAAATCAAGAGGCCACTGAGTACATTCTGTGGTGGGAAGAATCAAGGTCAGCCAAGATTGACAAGGACTTCAATCTGGTAGCCACATCAACCAAGAAAAGTACATCAACCATAGATAAAAGAAGAATTGATTTCTTCTACCTGGAAAGAATGGTAGAGTTGTTGGAGAGCTATGATGATGTTTCAAAGGCTGTCATGGAACATGTTCTAAAATATCAGGCAGATAGGGATGCTGAATTTTATCAGAAATTTGGCTATAACTTTGCAGATTTTGATGATGCTGATATTCTTACTGATCTCCCAGCCTCTCCTATACCATACCACTGGTACTATGAGTTTGATGATTTACCCACAGAAGAAGGGCAAACCCAACCAACTAAGGAAGGGGAACCCAAGCCAAGCAAACAACCTGAATCTTCTGAATATTCTCAAACTCAGTCAGAACTTGATAAGAAGGAAGCTGAATTACTGGAAAAACACAAGGCCTCTAACAAGGCAGAAAGTGAAGCTCCAAATTATCAACCATATATTCTGGAAAATCCCCTAAGAGTCAAGTTCCTAAAAGAAGAAATCTATGTTTGCAGCTTGCATAAGCTTAAAACATCCACTCTGAAGGATTTACAGTATATGGTAGCTGGTTCAATTCATCCCTTGGAACAGATTTGTTCTGATGAGATAGAGAAGTTATTGGAAGGGAGAAAAGGAGAAGACTCAAAACTGGACAAGCAAAGAAGGAAGTCTCTCAATGCTTATCCTGGAAGTAGATTCAAGCTCATTAATGAAGAACTTCATTTCAGAACCTATCCATATGATATAGAGCAATGGCTGAATCTCAGGGATGTTAGTTCTCTCATATCCCCTTCCATAAAGAAGATCATTGATGAAGTAGAGGATGATGCAGTGTCTGCTGCTGAAATTTCTCTTGTAGAAAGTCTAAGAAGCTGCTTGGCAGAAGCTCTCAAAAGAGAGGATGCAGCAAGACAGAAGAGGAGATCTCAAGCTAAGTGAAAATTCTTAAATTCTGATCTTGTTAGTTAAGTTGTCAGCACATATTGTAAATTTGTTGTTATTTTCCATAAAAACAAATTGGGGGAGATTGTTGGGATTTATGGGTGATAGCATTGAAATAACTTAACTTTGATTGTACTTAATTTTTCAAATTAAGTAGAACATACTGTCATAGCCAAAGTATGTTCTTGTAATCAGTATGTAATGTTATTCTAGTTGTATTGTTTGAAAGAAGTTCACTTATGTGTTCAAGCCTCAAAGAATGCTTTTTGGATGACAACATGAATAAAGGTTACTGTCTTAAAGCTGTGACAGTAAGATTACAAGAAGACAGAATGTTGCAAGTCACGACAGCATATTCACTCTGACAGCAACATTGGTGGAAGACTACGCGACAACAACTATTGCCCTCGACAGCAAGTTTGGGATCCTCGACAGCACTCTATGCGGGGAACTCATACTGTCACCAAAAGATCATTCCTGTGACAGCAAGCTTTGCGGCAAAAGTAACTGTCTCAATAAAGATCCTTATGCTAGGTATCTTTCTCAGTCAAATCCCGTGACAGTTTAAATGTTCAAGAAACAGGCGTGATGCAGTATCCCTAAGCTGCACCAAGTCTGCAAGACTACGACAGAAGCTTCAAGCACTGCAAAACAAAAGCGAATCAATTCAAGAGCAAGGTCAAGTCTTTATCTGCTGAATTGGTTTAGCTGGAAATGGAATGAATCTAGGTTGCTTTCTTTGTAATGTATATCTGACATGTTAGCAATTTAGGAAAGTCACATGGGTAAGACAATCTGTAAGAAGCTGCCACTTGACAGTGACAGCAGCTTCACAAACCCGTGACTGATAGTGATAGGGTTAGTCTTATACCTACTATCAATTCATTCTAGAATTGTAACGAAGACAAGCAAGTGTCTTTGTAGAAAACCCGAAGCTCGAGAATTCTTTCTTGAGGTTGTAGCAACACTTTGCAAAATAAATAAAACATTTATTTTGTGAATCTTGTTCTTACTGAATACTGTTCGTGATTGCATATATTGCTGATAACGTTTAATCTTGATTTTAGTTGTTGAAATTTAGATTGAATTTTATCAGTATTGCATTCATCCCCCCCTTCTGCAATACACAAGGACTAACATACTTTCATGTGTTTGGTGCAAAGTGCTTTGTACTTAAAGATGGAGAACATCTTGGCAAGTTTGATGCCAAAGCAGATGAAGGCATTTTTCTGGGCTATTCTCTGGAATCTAAGGCTTTCAAGGTATATGTGATTGAAGATAAGAAGGTGTTGGAAAGCTTAAATGTAACATTTGACGACACCAAAAGACCAGGCCTGCAAACAAGAGAGAACTCTGAATCCTTGGTATTTGAAAATTTATCAGGAGATCTCTCTGACAATGAAGAAGAACCTGAAGTTGTTACAGTTATTAATAATAATTATGATGATAATGATTCTGGACCAAGTGGTGATAGTGGTGGACATACTCAAACTACTACTGGATCCACTAGTCAATCAACAGGTTCAACAGATCATACCGTTAACAACTCAGAGGGAGCAGGAGAAAGATCAATTAGTCACACTCCACAACATCTAGAACAAGGAGAATCATCAAGATCGCATCTGCCAAGACAAAGGGTATGGAATAGAGATCATCCCTTTCACTTGATCATTGGCGATCCGGACACAGGAGTGAGAACTAGGAGAACATCACAAAATGAATGTCACTATTCTGGGTTTCTCTCAGAAACAGAACCTAAGAAAGTTGAAGATGCTCTAGATGATCCAGATTGGGTGATTGCTATGCAAGAGGAACTCAATCAGTTTGAAAGGCAGAAAGTTTAGAAGCTGGTACCCATGCCTAAGGGAAAATCTGTTATTGGAACAAGATGGGTATTCAGAAATAAGTTGGACGAAGATGGCATTGTAACGAGAAACAAAGCCAGACTGGTTGCTAAAGGTTACTCTCAAGAAGAGGGAATTGATTATGATGAAACCTATGCACCAGTAGCAAGACTTGAGGCCATCAGAATGTTTCTGGTATTCACAACACATTCCAATTACAAGGTATATCATATGGATGTGAAGAGTGCTTTTCTGAATGGGGAGTTAGAAGAAGAAGTGTATGTGGAACAACCTCCAGGTTTTGAGGATTCAAAACTGGCAGACTTTGTGTACTTTCTATTCAAAGCTCTCTATGGACTCAAACAAGCTCCGAGGACATGGTATGACACTCTCTCTGAATTCTTACCTGAAAATGATTTTACAAGAGGTGTTGTAGACAAGACTCTCTTTTAAAAAAAGCACAAAAATGATTTGATATTGGTGCAAGTATATGTTGATGACATAATATTTGGTTCTACTAATGATGATCTATGCAAGAGATTTGCAAAGTTAATGCAGAGTCGTTATGAAATGAGTATGATGGGTGAATTGTCATTCTTTCTTGGACTGCAAGTGTATCAAAGGCAAGATGGTATATTCATTTGTCAGTCCAAGTACATCAAAGATCTTCTTAAGAAGTATCAAATGGAAGACTCATCTACAGCAAAGACTCCTATGCCAACTGCCACTAAGCTTGATAAGGATGAAACTGGTAAGAAGGTTGACATCACAGGCTACAGAGGTATGATAGGCCGTTACTTTATCTCACTGCAAGTAGACCAGATATAATGTTTGCAACATGCTTGTGTGCTAGGTTTCAGTCTGATCCTAAAGAATCTCATCTAATAGCTGTTAAGCGAATATTTAGATATCTTAAGGGGACCCCAAATCTTGGAATTTGGTACCCTAAAGATACAGGATTTGATCTTATTGGATATACATACTCTGATTTTGCAGGTTGTAAGATTGATCGGAAGAGTACTTCAGGAAGCTGTCAGTTTCTTGGAAGAAGGTTAGTTTCTTGGTATAGCAAGAAGCAGCATTCAGTTTCCACATCAACAGCTGAGGCTGAATACATTGCTGCTGGCAGCTGCTGTGCTCAGATCTTGTGGATGAGAAACCAACTCCGTGACTATGGGCTTTTGTTGACAAAGATTCCAATATTTTGCGACAATACAAGTGCCATAGCAATCTCTAACAATCCAGTGCAACACTCGAGGACGAAGCACATCGACATCAGGTATCATTTTATCCGAGAGCATGTCATGAATGGAACTGTGGAGTTACATTTTGTACCCACAGAGGAACAAATTGCAGACATCTTTACTAAACCGCTTGATGAATCCACTTTTTCAAAGCTGGTTGGTGAACTTGGGATGTTAAATCTTTCTAATTGATTTTGATTAGAAGTCAATAACTGCAGATAGTCCTAGTGAATACATGAGTTTAAGAATTTTTATATCCTTAGGACTCGTGAATTTATTTTTTGGAGCAATTCTCGTAGTTAGGATTATTATACTAATTTTATGTCATAATTATGGATGATTTATCTTCTGGCATTTAATTGGTTATTAATTCTAAAAATTATTTAGGTGCTAATATTTGTTCTAAATATTGAAGCATCTATTTAATTTGAATTAATTTACTTTGTTTTTAACATTGTAGATTAATGCAGCATAATTTATTGGATTTTAATTAATTAATATCATTTAATGATATTTAGTTGATTTTATTCTAAAAAAATTGTGAATTTTCTGTTAACAATTGATTTTGGTAAATTTTAAAAGATTTATTCAAAATGAAACTTGACAGGAAATAAAAAGTTTGATTTTTGAAGCATGAACAGGTTTTAAAAATTGAACAGAAGCAAAAACCATCGAATTTAGAAAATTCGATAGTTTTTCTAAGTACTAAATAAAAACCATCGGTGTCAAAATTCGATAGTTTTTTAATAGGAAAAGAAAAACCATCGAAAACACCTTTCGATAGTTTTTGAGAATACTTTTAAAATATATCGAAGTGAATTTATCTAATTCAATATTTAAATTCTCGATAGATTTTGAAAATTAGTAGAAAAACCATCGAAGTGAATTTAATTAATTTTATATTAAAATTCTCGATGGTTTTTGAAAAGGAAAAGAAAAACTATCGAAAACTTTTTCTCGATAGTTTTTGAAAGTTAATTGAAATTATATCGAAATGAATTCACTTGATTTAATATATGAATTATCGATAGTTTTTCAAAAAGTCATTCGATAGTTTTTGGAAGTTAAACAGATCAGACTTCGATAGTTTTTCAGAAAAGTGTTTTAAATTCCAATTTAAAAACACTTCGATAGTTTTTCAAAAAACCATCGAAGTGCAGATGACTCTTTTGCCCCTCTGAAAATCTATCGGTAGTGCATTTAAAATCTATCGAAACCAGAAATGACAAGTTTACCCCTGACAGTTTTAAAAAGGTATAAAACATTGCCTTGTTCTTTTGTTTCCTCAGTTTTGCAGATCTAAGAAAATTACAAGAAGTCGTTTATATATACTTACAAAAATACACACATCCAAGAACGTCTCTGTCGATAGTTTTCTCCAATTTTAACCAAGTAAAACTTAAAAAGGTTACTGTTCTTCACTGTTGATTCTCTTTTAACAGTGAAAACTTGATTGTTTTTTAGTTTTGAAACAAAGTAAGGGAGAATCCATCGAACCAAAATTGTGAACCTCAAAGGAATTCTTAACAGTACACTTCTTAGAATTTAATTGCTTAAACAATTGAGTTCTTTTGATTTTGTTGGTTAGTTGGTTCTAACAATTAGGGTTCTAAATTTTGATAGTGTTCGAAGTTGTGTTTTCAAGAAAAAGGGGTAATTTTGTTAAAGTTTGATTAATTAGAAATAATTAATTAAATTTAAAGTGAAAAATAGTTTTGGTTTATTTAAATTTTCTGGAAAGTGTGAAAATACAATGGCCGGAGAATTTATTATTACCAAGACTAATCATGTCTCGTTTCAAAACCTGCAAGCCATTACGAACTTACAGTTTCGTGCATGGGCAGAGTTTTTGAATACACGTTCATTAGTGGCATATGCTTTGAGTACTCCCGTAGTCCTTTGCATCGATCAATTGACTTCGTTGTACACAACCGCCACGGATACAAGTGAGAATAACATCAGGTCCTTCAGTTTTGTTGTGCCAGGGGGCAGAACAATAAGGGTGACGGAACATGACTTTAACAGAATACTTCGTTTTCCAACAGAAAACCATGTTCCGGATCCCACGACTGAGGAGATACATGCTTTCTTCACTCTCATAAGAAGTCAACAACCTAACTTCTTTGTGGGAGAGTTTCTGAAGCATTATTTGACAAAGCCATGGAACTTTTTCTTTCATACCCTAATCCATGTTTTTACTGCCAAGCTAACAAATCTGCATGGTATTCCCTTATTCCTTCAAAAGATAGGGTTTGCCATTGCTCACAATAGGCATATTAACATAGGAAGGCTACTGATTGATCAAGTCATTCTGTGCATGGGACCACTGGATGAAAGAACAGGCATGGACGATGTGCTTTGTTTCTATCCTAGGTTCCTACATCTAATTCTCAATGATATCTTAACAGATAATGAACGGGAGATTTTTGAAGGTGAAGCCACACATGAGTGCATGAGGATGAATAACAATGCCATAACTGCTCTGATCAGAAAGAATCATCTTCCAGGGGTACCCACTGTTCTCACTGAATATCTAAGAACGGCGCCCCTACCACTTCTACCCCCAGGGGAACAGGTAATAGAAGGTAATATTCCTCCACCTCAACCTGAAATGGCACCTGAACCAATGGATGTTGATCCAGAGCCCTCAGTGGCCATTCCTGACCAAGAGGTTGCAAACCCACAACCTCTAACCACGGTCGAAGAGCCTTTGGACGAGCCAAATGAAAACATAAACGAACCTCCTTCCCCTACTATACCCAGTATACAAACATCCATGAGTGTAGAGGGAGATAGTGCCAAAACAGTACCACATAAGGAGATACACCCTTCAACAGCAGCTCTGCCTACCTCTAAAAGGAGAAGAACAGAAACCGAGGCAATTGTTGATAGTTCATTTCTCTCATCCAAAGAACCCTTCACAGATTTTTCTGATTTTGATTGGGCAATGCTAACAAAAGCAATATCTGAACCCATATCTCAATCAAGTAAGGAAGAATTGACGGAAGCAACTGGTGTTCCGACCATATTACGGTCAGGTTCACTGGTTGAAGGTTCTAAGAACCAAGGGTCTTCACAGACGTCGAGAGAAGGCTTTGACCTAAATGCACAATCTAAAGGGTCATTGTCTACCTCCCCAGATGGAACATATCTGGATCCTGCGGGTAAAGGGTCTGACGTAGGTGCAGATCGACAACTCGGTGACAATGAATCAATTACTATTGAGGAGTTAACTGAGGTAAAGTCTTCACAGACTATTGAGGAAGCTTCAGGATCTCTGCTATTAGTAGAGCCTGATTCTAGCCTCCTAGAGATTCAAACTCTAGATCCTACAAAGGATACATCATCTACGGATGATCAACAATTTGGTTTAACCAAGGACGGGGACTTGCGAAGCCCCATTGCACCACCGGTGACCTCCTTAAGGACGGCTATGGTGTTTTCTTCTGCAGGTACAACTAGCACAAAAGGATTGAGTGAAACAAAAACACTTACAACTGGCCTGAGTGGGAAAGGAAAAATGAGTGAAACACCAACAAAAACGTTGAGTGCACACCCAGAGCCATATGTGAGGAGTGACACCCTAACCCTACCAAACATAAATGATCTGCTATTACCGACAGAAAGATATGTACATGTTCAATCCACCCTCAAGGAAATGACAGTTCATGACAAACAAGGAAATCCACTATTCAAGGTTCCACTGAGACCTTCCTTTGACCAAGGGATCTCCTCTGGTCAAGCCGATGCTTCTTTAAAGACTATTCAAGAGAAGATTGAATTGGCTGCAGCTGATTCTAGAAGAACTAAACTGGAAGTGGACTCCTTGAAGAAGGAAGCTATGGAAGAACTGGTCGAACTGAGGACTGATGTCAAAGAGCTTAAGGATGGTTTCATGAATGAAGTTAATGCTCTGCAACAAGGACAAGAAGCTTTGAATGAAGACGTTCTGGTTATCCGGGATGGTCAAGCTAGGGTAAAAGATGCAATGAACACCCTTTCAAGAGTGGAGTCTAAACTAAACAAGAGATTGGATCACATTGAAAAGACTACCAATTCATGATTGGATAACATTGACCTGAAGCTAGCTTCTGTGCATGAGATGAATAAGGAGATTATGGAGTTCATGGAGAATCAAGGTGACGGGGTACAGTCTATTTGGAATATGTTGAGGAACCAACAACCCGGACCTTCACAACAACAACCTGATCCTTCTACTACCTTTTACAATGAGGATAACTACATCGAGGATTCCTCAACTAAGGGGGAGAAATTTGGAGAAGGGGAAACAAATGAAGTGACTAATGAAGGTTGGCAAACAACTGGATGGTGAGTTTGGGAAACCAATGAAGCTATTCCAGTTAGACAGTACTGGATTGAAGACATTGTGCAAGAAGAAGAGAGTGAGGAGGAATTTGAGATCATGCAAGAGTAACTACTACAGGAGGAGCATGCGCCATATTATCCAGAGCCAATAGAACATCCTATCTTGGATGATGATATGGAAGAAGAAGCAAATTCTCTGTCACTAGAAGAACAAGCTGCCTTGGAGATGGTGAAAGCTGACAGAGCTGCAATAGATGCCAGGCAAGCTGAGAGAGAGATACAACAAGCAGTTCTAAGGAGTGAAAAGCTTAAAAGATTCAAGGTGTAATCTGAAGTGAGGAAGAAGAAGATGATGGATTTAGAACAGAAGGAAGGTATTGACTGGGAGGTGGCTTACAAAACCTTTTGTGGAGTTGAAGACGGATTAGAAGTCAACGACAATGCGGAGGTGCAATTCATAATTCAGGACATAAGAAGTGCAAATCCTGATGATCACACTTACTTCACTGCATTAAGAAATACTATGATCTTTCTAAAAGCTGGGGTTAAAGCAAACGGTGCCTGGAACATATTGATCAACTTTCATGAGAAAGGTACCTTTGTGATTTCCACTAAGTTTTTTGAACAGAACATACACAGAACTGCAGGTTATGCTCATCAAGATACAAAGGACTACAAGGTTAAATGAACTGCTCCGTGAGCATGTTAAAGAGATCTTGATGAAAGTCAGTCCAGAGATTACTGAAGATCCTCCAATGGTTAGATTCATGACGAATGACTTGTTCAGAATCTGCTATTTGGCTGAGGACAAACTGAGAGATTATCCAAGTAATTATCTGATATCAGTGGAGAAGTATCTTAGATCCACTGGATTCACATCAACGGAGAAGGACAAAGCAGCATACACTCTGAGAAGATTTCTAATGGAGAATGTTCCTTACTATAGGAAGAGAGTGGAAAGAGGATTGGAAGTGCTTCCCAGACTACCAAACATGCCAAAGCTAAACAAGAAAGATGTTAACATTGCATGGTTGTGGGCTGGAGTGGGTCAAGAGGTTGAGTACATTGGAAGACACATTCAAGGAACAATCCTTAAACCTGGAGAACCACTGCACTATCCTTCTGTGATTGATTATCAAGATGTTAACTCCGATCCAATGATTGAAGAAGGTGAGATAGGAATGGACTGAAGATAAGAAGCAAAAGACAAAAAGAACAATCGGCTCAGACTAGAGGAGCAACTTAATTGTATAAAGTTTTATTGTTTTTTGATTTATGAAATCTGGAAATGTATATATATCTGATCCAGAATGCATTTAATATTATTCAAGCTGTCTTACTTTAATTAGTTTATTGTTTCCTTAGTTAGTTGAGTTATCCTCAAGGTATTTGCTTGTCGAACTCTATCCAATCAAATAGGGGGAGATTGTAAAGCATAATGTAACATAAGATGAAACAGAGATAACTACAACTCAACAAAGGACAAGACAAACAATAATATTAACAGAAGCATAGGAATCCAGAATCAAAGAAGATAAGGTAAACTCAAAAAATCAAAATACGTTATGTATTCTTGAAGTCCGTAAACAGGTCACGGAAAGAAGTTCATGCCTCAGTGACATCAAAAGAAACAAGACTTTCAAGACGACAGAAGTATGTGAATGATTTAGGGTTAGTACCACGGGATTTCAGTGATTTAATTGAAGCAACCAGAACGACAAGGGACTTATCAGAAGCATTGAATTCAAGACATAGAAGAAGAATTGATCAAGTGTTATTCATTTGTGAACCAGACCAGTTGCACTAGTTGACGGCACTAAAAAGATCAAGTTGTTTTATCGTCTCAGAAGAAAGTGATACAGTCTATTACTTAAACACCAAGGAGCTCAGGAGTAATTATTAAAAGATAAAAGACAAGAAAAATGATTCGATAGTTTTTCAATTCAGAAAACTATCGAATGATATAAAAGTGATTCATTGAAAACCATTTTAACTTAATTTGGTATTCGATAGTTTTGATTTAAAAACTATCGAATGGTAAATTAAGTTAAGTCATTCGATGGTTTTTTAATTAGGAGCAGGTGAAAAGTATTCTTGTTTTACAGGTTGATTTTGAAGATGGACGGCCAAGATTGTTTCTACAATTGAGGTTTGATAGTTTTCAAATCCAAGTCTACAATTACTATCAGAGAGAAGAAGTGTCTTCTTCAGTTAAGGCAAAATACACAGAGACATTACTGAGAGAGAAATTTGAGCCGGAGAAATTCAGAGAAATTAATAGAGCTCAGAATTTGATCATTGTATTGAATTTGTGTAACCTTAAACTCATTGAAGCTAATCTACGGATTAGAAATTGTAGCACCCCTCGAGGTTTATATTTATAAAAAGATATATTCCCCGAATCTTGGTTTGGTTTGGTGTGTTTGATTTCGTTATAGAACTGAATGAATTATCCGCGAACGAAATTGAATTATTTGTGAGTATCGTATTCAACCCC
This sequence comes from Heracleum sosnowskyi, assembly GCA_030848705.1. Lineage (NCBI taxonomy): Eukaryota > Viridiplantae > Streptophyta > Magnoliopsida > Apiales > Apiaceae > Heracleum > Heracleum sosnowskyi. Next base: position 80,161,118 of record CM061242.1, read on the forward strand.
CTCTTCTACGATACTTTGGACCTAACAGTTCTTTATATAAGGTGTTCTTCTAGAGTGCAACTCTCTCTCTCTCTCTCTCTCTCTCTCTCTCTCTCTCTCTCTCTCTCTCTCTCTCTCTCTCTCTCTTTATATATATATATATATATATATATATATATATATATATATATATATATATATATATGAGTTGCACTCTAGGAAGAACACCTTATATAAAGAACAGTAAAGAACACCATCATAAACACTTTATTTTTTATAAAAATTGATTTTTTAAAATTAGAATCATAAAATTGAACAACAATTAAGCCTAACATATCGAATTTAACGTAGAATCTCATCTAAATTTAAAAATTAAACATTACATATAATTCAGTATAGAATCCGGTACAGAATCTTGTATATATATTTATCACAATGAAATTACATTTAATCATGTTTTATTTGATTCTAATTTTTTGTTAGATTCTATTTTTATTCGTAATAAACCTTTTTTGGTGAGAAAATTAGAATCAACATGCAATTTATGTAAGATTCTATGATGTTCTTTATTGTTCTTTATATAAGAGTGTTCTTCATGGAGCAATGACATATATATATATATATATATATATATATATATATATATATATATATATATAAGAGGATACGCGGGAGGTGACATGGCGCCTCTAAGATTGTCTCAATCTATTTTTCTAATTTTCTGGAATTTTTAAATTTAAAATACTAATAAATCAAAAAATATCATTTAACCTATTAAAAATAGAATAGGTGTTCGAATTTATAGGGAAGACATATAAATAAAAGTTTGATTTGAAGTAGAATAGGTGTTCGAATTTATTGAGAAGAAGAGTTCGAATTTATTGGGAAGACGTATAAATAAAGTTGGATTTGAAGTATAATAGATGTTCGAATTTATAAAAAAGAAAGAGTCTGAATTCAAAAAATATATTCCAAATTCATAAGGAGAGCATTATATAAAGGATAAAATATTTGCGGTTAAATGATGACTCTTAAACTGCCTCTCGATTTTTATAAAAGATTGATGGTGCACTCATCTTTCGTTCTACTCTTCTGAAAGTAGTTGATACGAGTTCTGGTCTAAGCTATCCACCGGTACTCTTATCTACATGTATTGTTCTATTTCTACACTTTTGATGTGAATCTTGGATACATAATCCAAAACAGAGGATTGATTATTGTGTCTTTTCATACTTTATTTTTTCAAGTTTCAGCTGGATTCTCTAACAAAAAAGTTTCAGCTGGATGATAAAATTATTTAAAACCAATCAATTGCATGCTATACCTTATGATAAATCGTATCTTTGGAAATCATGAGTTGTGAAAAAAAAGAAATTAATAAATAAAATATTTTGTATTATTTTAAGTTTTAAATATAATTAATATTTTCATTTTTGGCTGCTACGAATATGATAAAAGGATCACACTATTTGTCTAATACTAAAAACACATTTTCAAATCTAATCAAGCACTCGTGTAAACTTAATCTTTTTGTAAAGTTTAATTAAAAAAACATGTGACCATCATTCGTAACCTATTCAAAATGAATAATGCTAGAGGTACCGAATTAGAGGTACCGAATTGGGTACCGAAATTTGGTATCGAATGTCACGTGTTATATTCTGATTGGCTAATAATAATGGACCCCTGCATTCACATTAATTCCACCAATAAAATCATTCTAAATTGTCACGTCATCAATGCCACATCATTCGGTACCAGATTTCGGTACCCAATTCGGTACCTCTAGCATTACTCATTCAAAATAACGGGAAGTACAAAACTACTGAAGTTGCTGAAGACATAATTGATACAATATGAAGATTAATACTCCTTTTGTCCCCCCTCAATTCTTTATATTGGGGACGGGGGCTCGTCACATATTTTAAAACTTCTATAAAATATACTTTCATAAATTATTTTAAAATATTATTTTTTTGAATAAAAATATAATGTTTAACTTTTTATTTAGAAAAAGAAAATTTTAAAAATAAGTTGTTGAACTATATTTTATAAAAGCCTTAAAATGCGTGTCAATCAATATAAAAAAAGTGTAAAGAAATGAAGGGGACGGAAGATGTATTAATTATATCACCACAACAATAATGAGTATTTTTTTAACCACAGTCAATTATCAATATCAATATCAATTGCGTGAGGTTAGGTAGCGTATATAAAATCGTCTCAATCTACTTTTTAATTTTTTTAGAATTTAAGTATTATATATATATATATAAATCAATTACTAAATAAAAAAATATTCTTTAACATATTAGAAGTAAAATATGTGTTTGAATTTATAGAGAGGGACAACTTGAATTTATAGAGAAGACATATAAATAAAAATTATATTTGAAATATAGAAGGTGTTTGTAAGACATAGTTAAAATTCTATTGAAAGTAAAATAGAGTACGAATTTATATAGGTGTTTTTTTCAAAGAGAGAGCGGCTCATCAGAAAGGAGTACGTTAACATGAAAATTAATATATAAGACAACTATTTAATATGTTAAAATTAGGATTTCGATCTTAACAAGGGAAGTGTGTTTAACAAGAGGACGACTTATTAGATAGAAATCAGTAATTGTTTTAATTTAACAAATAACATTTAACAAATTATAAGTAGAAATTGTGTTCGAATTTATAGAGGACAATAATTTCAATTATAGGGAAGACACATAAATAAAATTTATATTTGAAGTATAAAAGTTGTTGGAATTTATAAAGGGAAATAGTTCAAATTTATAGGGTAGACATATTTAATTAAAAGTTATATCGGAAGTAGATTATGTATTTAAATTTATAAAGTAGAAGAATTTGAATTTATAAGAAATACATATAACTAAAAGTTCCCTTTTGAAGTATAAAAGTTGTTTGTAAGACATATTTAAAAGTTATATTAGAAGTAAAATAGGACTGTAAATTTATGTAGATGTTTCAACGAGAGAGCGGCTCATTACAAAAGGAGTATGTTAAAATGAAAACTAACATATGAGACAAGTATTTAATAAATTAAATTTGGAAATTCAATTTTAACAAAAAAAACGTGTATAACGAGAGGACGACTTATTAGGGAGAAATAAGTAATTGTTATAATTTTATTGATAAATTTTTCTAAAAAAAATTAAAACGCTGCCGCGAAGCGCGGCTTTCTCAACTTGTTTAAAGTAATTGCTAATGAATATTCTCAAGTCAAGTAAAGTGGGAGTTTAACTGTATTGAAGGAGCTCGTTGTCAGTGACCTTAACACATGTAAACCGATCAATTTCATTACATATAAATTATAACTTCCTGGCTCAATGTATCTACAAGACCTTCAAGATCCTGTAAAATATTCATATCATTAGTTAAATTTTCTCTCATAATATGTTACATATCAACATAGATATGACCTTCAGGCTCGTAGAGATGTTTTCTATGTCACTAATCAATATGAAGAGACTAAAATATATAGAGTACTTATGCCATTAGTGAGATATCTTTCTTTGCGTATGTTCTAGTGACCTGCCAATAAATCAAAGTGGAACATTTATTTTCCAAAAAATTAAAAACCAAATTCACCTTATATTCTCGGGTTGAAAGTGACAATCATTAACTTTGGCATAAAATTCACTAACATTTAAGATCCACCATATGTTATATAGATCCTTCAAATATAAGAAAAGGTTAAAAATGAACATCTTTGGAGGAAGTAAGCACTGTAGAGTTTTACTACCTCAGGTTACATAATTTATTGACTTGAGCTTGTAAAGTACCTATTTAAAGTTGACTATCAAAATACAAAAATGATTTTAGAGAATATAGATAGGTATTTCTTACAACTATTTGGCAAAAAAAAATTATCCCAAAATATGTATTCAACACATGAACAAATATATTAACGTGATTATTTATTAATTTGAAAAATATATGCTTCTATTTGGAGCATGCATGAGTGTGTGAATAAGTGTGTATTTATTTTTATTAGTAAAAAAATCAAAAGTAGAGAGAGAAAGTGATTAACTCTTACAAAAAATACACCATGACTCACAAACATCGACTTTTTCCCCATCTAATAATTTAATTTGCCAAATATAAATACTTTGTAATTACGCAAATACAGTAGTCATGGTTAGTTTAGGGGATGTATAAGGATGTTCATTGGGGGGTGTGGTACGAATCCCGTGTGTATGTATTTTGTCAGTGAAAAAACCAAAAGTAGAGACAGAAAGTGATCAACTCTCCGAAAAAACAACATGATTCACAAACATCGACTTATTACCCATCTAATAATTTAATGTCAAATATAAATACTTCGTAATTACGCAAATACGGTAGTCATGGTTAGTTTGAGGATGTAAAAGGATGCTCACTGGGGGTGTGTGGTACAGATGCCGTTTGGCTTTTCATAAAGCTACGAGTTTAAAGTCGTTGTGAACGTTAAGTTTTAAAATATATGTTTATTTATGTAATAATTTAATAAGTAACTTAAAATTGAAAAAAAATAGCTTAAAGTCAAAAGTTTTTATGATGTAGATTTTGAACTATTTATTTTACTTCTATAATTTTATTTGGTAAAAATTTATATCATCGTTCACATGTTCAACTTAAAAATCTTATGAGTTCGAATCACTTGAGATTCGGGAGATCCGTGTGATTATTTATGCACCCTAGACTAGCGACTAGAACATGAAATTAGAGATGATGAAGGATACTTGTTAGACTCAAGATGAAGTTAAAGGCCTAGATATCTTTACTCTTGATTTTTTTTTCTTTAGTTGATTTGTAAATTTTAGGAGTGGTTTGTAATATAACTTTGATCATATTTTTATCTTACTTGAATTAGGAGAAAGATAGTGTTTGGTAATTAACTGCTTAAATTAGTCTTCGTGGGAACGAACTATATATACTACTTGTTCGATACGTGCACTTGCATTAGCGTTTGTAAAATCGATAACAAATTTTTGGTGCCACTTCCGGAGACTAATTTTAAGTATCTTATTGTTAATATCATAACATTATTTAGTATTTTAAGATCAAGTTATTGTTTGTGTAGTTTTGGAGGATTGAAAGACGAAGACAACTTGAGCTTCTAAAAGATATGTATTCTAACTTTTATCTTGATTCTTATGATTTATTAGAACGCTACCCATACTTGCATAAAGTCAATAATTGTAATTCTCGTATACTTGACTTTGTAATACGAAATGAGTCATCATTACGTGTGGGGTCAATAGGTTGGTATGTTCTTCAGGAATTGAAATATGGCGTGTCATGTGAAGATGGGTCAATAGATTTAAATTCTAATGCAAAGCGAAACAAATATAATGATTATGAAATTTTGTCTTGCATTTGTCCCTCTACTTTTCAAGAAAATATTTTGGTAGCTGAAATTTCATGTGCCAATAAGGAATTTGATGTTTTAGTTGATCATTCTCTTATGTTGTGTGACTTAGAAGAGAATTGGGTTGTGCTGGAATCAAACTTTGATGGGGTAGCTCCAAAATCTAATTAATTTGATTCAGATGAAGTAAGAATAAAAGAGTTGTGTTTGTATTATGTTGATCCAATTTGGGAGGCATTTTTGGAGCGTAGGTACTCAAATATTCATGCAAAATATTTTTAGTACTTCTACATTCCAAAATATGTTGAGCATCATGTTAGAATTATCTCTCAATTTTTAGATGTTTCTGTATGTTTGATGTATTTAAATTAATTTAGAGTAATTAAAATCGGGAGATATGCCAAGCTATATGCTTTTTCACCTCATTGTTGAGGATATGTGTATAAATAAGTCCAGCCAAAGACAATAAAAAAAAGTGCTTCTTGGGAGGCAACCCAAGCATGTTGTACGATTAATTGGTATTTTGTTTTCTATTTTCTTTGTTATTTGGTGAATAAGTTAGTGGTAGTTTTTATCTTACATTTTAATTTGTTTTACTCCCACAAGGTACCTTGATTTTTCTTGGTTAAGTGTTTCATCTAGGCCCGAATATATGAATTGATGTGTGGAAAAGTTACAGAATGAAGATTACATGTAAAGTGGCAAATGAGGAAGGAACTTGGTGTTTAAAAACAAATTCATGTAAAGGCTTAAAAGCATGCTATTATTTGAATGGCCATGAAAATGACAAAGGAGAGTTTCTTTGAAAAAAAAGAGAAAAAAAGAGGCAGAAGAAAATCATGGCCATGACTGAAAATTCATGCCCATGAATCGCTGGAAGAGAGCTATTGAATTAACAGTCTAAAATCATGGCCATGACACATATTTAATGACCATGAAAATGACATAAAAGGAGGCAAGACTTCCAAAAATGATTCATGCCCATGAGGAAGTTTCCATGCCCATGAAAGTGTACATGAGTCTTACTCTTGCGGGCTTCATGACCATGACAGAATTATCATGGCCATGAAAAGTCTCTGTAATTGTAATTGCAAGATCAAGACCTGTGTTGATAAGTCGAGTTAATCATGTTCGACTTCATGAATAAACATCTTCCACACCAAGCATCATGACACCTAGGGGATTATTTCTTTCTTTTCTTTTTAAATTAGTTATCTTTCGTTCTTTTAAATTTTATTTTGTAGGAGTCATAGGGTCTATTTTGTTTTTCATTTAGAATCATTGAGGACAATTGTAACACCCCAGTCCCACATCGAGGAGATTCAGGATTTCTGTTCAGTTTATAAGGCAAAGTACTACTACTAATTAGCACCAACAAATCATGATCTTTTGGGGGCCTGTGGTGGGCTAGTCGTTACCCAAGTTGGCTGCGTTTGGGCCAGCAGGCTTCTGCTTATTCGGACTCGGAATCGGGACTTGACCCGATTTTCGAAAAAGGCTCGGGATTTGACCCGGGTTGTCACATATGGTATCAGAGCCGACTCTCGAAAGCTTGATTCGTCGAGTTGCTGAAGGTGGGGACACGAAAGCTGGTGGTATTATCCCACAATGGACAAAGGTCCGGAGGTGGGGACACGAAACCAGCCGGTATTATCCCACAATGGCTAGGGAGGAACGATCTTGGAACCTATGGGCTATCCGATCAGGCTTGACGAGGACGTCAAGAGTTTAAGTGGGGGAGTTTGTAACACCCCAGTCCCACATCGAGGAGATTCGGGATTTCTGTTCAGTTTATAAGGCAAAGTACTACTACTAATTAGCACCAACAAATCATGATCTTTTGGGGGCCTGTGGTGGGCTAGTCGTTACCCAAGTTGGCTGCGTTTGGGCCAGTAGGCTTCGGCTTATTCGGACTCGGAATCGGGACTTGACCCGATTTTCGAAAAAGGCTCGGGATTTGACCCGGGTTGTCACAACAATGCCTCACTTAAGGGTGGGGAGGTGTTCTCGATAGTAAAAAAAGAAAAAAAATTGAAAAATTTTAGTAACCCAAATATAATTCTAGCCTTGTGAATTGACAAGATGAGATGGTGAAATATAGTTAGTTGTTTGTCAAGTAGTTGATGCATTACTTGTTGCAAGTTTAGCCGAGTGATCCTTGGATGCTAAGAGATCTTATGTTGTCGAAACTTTTGTTTGAGAGATGTTATGCTATGCTTTTGTGCACACACTTTCACTAGCAAGTTGAAGCTAGTAAACTCCTCGAATGTCTTAAGTAATTAAAAGGGCATTAGATATGTGCAAGATAAGTTGATTTTCATGCTTTGAGTACAAGTAAGTGCGTTAAAAAGAAATTCTTTTTGTGACTTGGGATTGATTACCTTTGACACCAAGTGAGTTTTTGAGCCTATATGCATATCTTGTGCATTTTGTATTTATTTGCTTGTGTGTCCATATTGGATTTGCATTGCTAGCACTTGTCTTAGATCCTTCTTGAGATACATGACATTGAATGAATGATAACATGATAAAGGCACTTAGGTTTAACCATACATTTTTTTCACTTTTACATACCTTGCATATATGATCCATTAGTAGCCCTTTGAGCTTAATCATTTTATGGGTGACATACCACATTACGTGCCTAGACTTGTTCCTTTTGTTGGACTTACATAATTTTGATCCCTATTCTTCAAAGGCTAGTGAAGTGAAGAGGGAGTAATAAGGTGTGATAGATGTGTTACTTAATTGTGATCATATTTGCAATTTTGGGGAATGTTGAGGTTGATTTGTACTTGCTTAGTATGTGTTTTGGGAATTTTAGAGGATCATTGGTGATTGTATATATGTTAGTGTTTTGCTTGTAGCTCTCCAAAAAAAATGGAAAAAAGGAAAAAAAAATGCAAGGCCATAAACAAATAAATGCCTTGAAAGAAAAAAAAAGAATTATTCATGCGAGAGCTTTTTCTTTTCTTTTATGTAGTTGTGTTTTAGGATCTGTCGTCTCAAGCTAATCAAGTTACACGTGTTAAATAGTCTAAGTGTAGGGAGGACATATTGGGGGGATTATGTGCTTGATTATGGAGAATCACTAGCTTTTGACATTTCACCATATTTTACATTTCTTGACATACCTCGTCCCTATCCCCATTACAACCCGAATAAAATTCCTTTTTATTATCATTATTCATGCTTGTTGTGTTTTAGTTAGATCGATGTCAAGTGTCAAGCGTGCTTATGTATATGATGGGAATGGGTGATACACTTAACCTACTTTTGAGTGTGTAATTCTTTTGTGAGTGAAAGGTGGGGTATTGCTTGACATATGAAAATCCCAAATTTTCTTGATAGTGTACTCTTGTATGCCTAGCATGATTACTAACTTTATTGTGCACTTGACATGGACTTTTGAGTACTTATGTTATTCCTTGTGCACTTGCACTTTTGACACCAAGATTTAACATTCACATCTTGATTCTTGAGTTGAGATAACATGAGTGATCTTGCTTGTGTGGAGTTACTTTGGCATGCATCAAATACTTGGTAGATCAGGCTTAGTTATTGCTATCATAATCATCTTTATTGGTTACATGAGCTAGATGGATTTTTGTGGGTACATTCACTACAAACCTTCACGAGACACAACTCGTCCTACTAGGGCTGCATATGGGTTTAACGGCTTGTTACATATGCTCAATGCAATCGTGTCATCTACGAAAGTGGTGTTAATAAATTAGGATGTAGTTTATGTTTATTTTTTCTTTGCCCAAGGACGTGCAAAACCTTAAATGTGGGGGGATATTGGATAAGTAGATATTTATTATTAGTTTATCCCTATATTTTAAGTTATTTTTGCATGAAATTGGATCTTATTTAATGTGTTTTAATGTTTTATTGTAAAATTCAAGAAAATAATTGATTGGAGCTGAAATTGGATTTTTGGGGGTTAATTCATTGAAAATTCGGATTTTTGGATAGCTTTCAAAGCTTTTGCTATTTTAGCTATATTGGGAGTTCTACAAGTCCGTTTGAGGTCCGTAAGCAGTCATTGAAAAGCTTGGAAAAAGGCCAATAGTTCTGTAATGGGCTCAGAATTTTATTCTGCTCTCAACTGTCCAGAAAAGCCCAGGAACAACAGGCTTCCAATTTCCTATTTAAAATTACTTGTAATTCTATTAAATCGTTACAAAGACTTGTATATAAAAAAACATATCAGATGTAGACAGCGGTTAGTTAGAGCATACACGTAGAGTAGTTTTGAGAATTTTACATCAGCCGAGAGAAAAAAAACGGGAGGAGACACTTGAAGAACACACATCACTTTGGAGATTGAAGTCACATCAAAGAGTTTTATCTTTCCTTCAACTTCTATATTCCTTTGTTGTGCTTTTCTTTAAAATGTTGAACTAATTGTTATTATAGGGCTTTAATGGATTCTTGAGTTTTTATATAAGTGTTCTTTTCCATCTCTATTTTATGTTCATTATAGTTGATTATATTGATTTGGGTGTAATGTTTCTCAAAGAGTAATTAACTTTGAGATTGATTTATTTATTTGGGTGATGCTTGGAAGAGATAGCCTGAATTTAGAACCAATCAATATAACTTGGTATTAACAATTTTGTTAATTTGTGTTTGGGATAGGAATATACCTAATCACCTCGAGTAGTCGAATAAGGGTTATGTGTTAATGCTGCTCATGGATTTAATTTCTACATAGGGATATGAGAATTAATCTTATGAGTTAGAATCACTTGAGATTCGGGAGATCCTTGTGATTATTTATGCACCCTAGACTAACAACTATAACATGAAATTAGAGATGATGAAGGATACTTGTTAGACTCAAGATGAAGTTAAAGGCCTAGATATCTTTACTCTTGATTTTTTTCTTTAGTTGATTTGTGTATTTTAAGAGTTGTTTGTAATATAATTTTTGTAACACCCCTAGATCCGGGGTCAGGAATCTAGGTTGCTACGATACCATCCAGTCATATAATACCTGTATTAAATCAATGATCCATCAAAACATCATCATAGACCCCAATCTCTTACTTACACAAGTTATAACATTAGAAATGATATACAGTAAAATTAGTTATTACAAACCAAATGTACTATCCAGGATCTCACACTATTAATCTACGACCTCTACATGGAGTGATTTCAACCCATATTTGTAAACAAACTCACTAATGGTAGCTGAACTTATCCAACTTACTCATGCAGTATCCTTCCTGAATTGAACTATCTCAAGGGAGTATCTAGAAATATAATTTTTTAAAAAGTAAGAATGAGTGAAAGAATGCTCAGCAAGTTAACTAGTCACTAATATAAAGTTCTTCCAATAATATAAAAGTAGTACATAGTTTTCTATTGAAAGCATTCATACTTAATATGAAGTTTGGAATACTACCATATGAACGAATTTAGTTCATAATTTAGAAAGACACTACCAGTGACTTAGCACGATTTTTAGAGATCAACAAGCACACATTTCTAGATACTGCTAGATGAACAACATTAGTTCACAAGTTTTAAAAATACCGTTTGTCTTTCTTAATAAATAACCAAAATCATTTGTAAAAGAATAATCTTTAGTTCTTATCAGTACTATCGGTAACTCAACACCTTGGCTTTCGTTACAGTGTTAATATCAATTTCCAAATTGGAAGGAATATGACTTATATAAATACAAAACACGACATGGATTGACGATGATCAGTCGTCACATCCATATCCACCGCGGGTCTTCTCTACTAGTAGAAGTGTAGTAACCCGAATTTTCAGGGTTTATTAATATTATTATTTAAATATTTTATTGCTTTTCTCAAAAGAGCAGGAATGGTATTATGTGTATTTTATTCATCTAATATTTTTGTGAAAGCTGATTATTTTATCGATATTGTCGAATTGAGTTTGTGTTAGAATTTTGGGGATCGAACCGGTATTTTAGTTGCGCCAAATTTTATCCGATATTTTATTCGGCTTCAAAGTTTTATTTTGTTTAAATTATAAAATTATCCCAAAAGTTAGTATTTTTACATTCTTGGGAGATTTAGAATATTTCGAAATTTTTGGTATCAAAGTGGTATTTTATTAGTACCAAAATTTTACCCGGTATCTTATCTGTGCCCCATTGGTATTTGGGTGAGTTATAAAAATATTCAAAAATTCAATATTTTTACAATTCTGTAAAATCCGGGCATTATAAAAATTTTGTGCATAATTATTTTAATTTTTAGAGTAAATAATTTTTTTTAATATTTATCCGCTAATTGAGTGGAAGTTATAATTTCGTGCTAAAAATATTTTAATGGTTGAGAATTATTTTTATAATATCGAGTATATATATATTTTTAGAGTTTTAGTTCGTTAAAAAGTGTTCAGTACGGGGCTATTTGGTATTAGGTGTAGATTTTTGTGTTAATAATACACACCCACGCCTAACCTTATCTCCAAACTCTATTATTATCCTAAACTAAATACACTTATCACACGCACCCACAGAAATCAGAATCAAGAAATCAAAAATGTTGGTTTTTTTTATTTTCTCTCTCCTGTTCTTGAGGATCAAAGCCAATTTTGAAGGTGTTATTGATATCGGATTTTAGAGTTCAAGTAGTCGAATCGAAGATCTTGAAGTCTAGTTTCATAATCTACCATCAGATTTCGTGTGGGGTAAAATTCTGAATTTCTATTATTTTTGTTAAATTCGGTTTTATATATATTAAAATTATGAATTATTGTAAAAGTGATTGGTTGCTGATTTTGATGTTACTATCGTGTAGAGTATGTTTTCCCGGTCAATTTCATATATTATATGTTGAATGTAGAGTTCAGTAACGTATAGAAATCGAGGTTTGATTGTCATGTTCTTCGTGTTCTTCGTGTTCTTGAGAATCAAAACTAATTTTGAAGGTGTTATTGATATCGGATTTTGGAGTTCAAGTAGTTGAATCGAAGCTCTTATGATCTAGTTTCGGAATATGCAATCAGTTTCATTAGAGGATAAATTTTCAATTTTATATAATGTTTTCTTTATTTCTGGAAAACATTAAATTAGGGAATATATTCAAAAATTTGGGGCTTTTTGATTCTGAGTTCGTTCACTTTTTTTGATGGCTGAGATAGCTTTATATGATTGTGTATAATCATTTTACATGCTTAATTGTTGTTGTTCAAATTTTTTTACAAGATTTGATTTTAGTTTGCGATTTTAGTTTCGGTAATTGTTCGAGTTGTTAGTAGCTTGTTTATGTATATAAATGCGATGTTTAATTTGTTAAAGTACCGAGCTTGATTTTGGTGGCGATTTTAATTTATGTTTAGTAATTCCCGAGTTGGGGGAAATTGTTTGTAATTGATTATATAAATCTGTTGAGGTGTTTAAATTGTTTTAAAGGCATAATTTGATTTTTAGTATTATTATGATTTTAGTTAGTTAGTTAATTTTGAATGGGGAAGTTGGTTTTAGTCTCGTTATATACGTGTTAACATGTGGAGTTTGTTTTAGTACTAAAATTTGATTTTGATAATAATTTCAGTTTACTTTCGTTTAATCTCAAACTTGGGGATTTTTGTTAAAGTTTGATATTTTGTGGAGTTTACGTTGATTAGTGAATGTTGATTATACAGGTTGTTGTTGGTTGTAATAACCCGAATTTTTGGAAAAATTTAAAACTTTTCTTATTATGATTAAGTGCATCAGTGAATAGTGAATTTGGTGGATGAATAGTGATTTTGAGGGTTAAGAAAATTTTTCATGCCACCTATGTACGAGACGTAGTGTGGATATTCCGAAGTTATATTAGTGATCTACGGAGTAAATAAGTGAATGCAAAGACGATCGGAATTCAGAAATACCAAATTTTATTTTGGTATAGTATTTGACCGGGCAGCGAATTATATATTATTATATTCGAGAAATGAGATATTAAAATTGAGGATTTGAGGATTTAATATTTTGGAATTTTATTATTTTATTAAAGTCGATTTAAGGATTCGATTGTTGAAGTGAATAGTGAAAAGTTACTATTCACTGAGAGAATCGCGTAGAGTTTTATTCGCTCTTTTTGGAAAACATTTCGAATCGTTTCAAGAGGAACAAGGCAACATTTACAGGATTAAATATAGACATGGAAGTAACATGTAACAAAATTAATTCGAGGGATGCAACATTTGGATCATCCATGTGAAAGGAAACGAACCAGTAAAGTTACTTTATCTGAGCTAGTGCATGCTTGACAAGTGTCGCAAGAAGAAGGCATCAAGGACCATGACTCACCAATTTTGACCACTTAATTATACAAATATCTAAGTGATTAAAACAAGAAAAGAGAAAAAGGAAGAACTCTTCCCCATTCTGCCAGCAGGAGCATCAAGTGAAGAAGAATTCATATCTCCACTTCTATCCATCCATAAATCACCAAATTTTAACCATAGCTTCTCCACTCCATGGGCAACATTCGTGCAAATTTGCATGGCCAACAAAGGAGTGTAGCCTAGTCAAATCCCTTCCCCAAGTCGGAGAACCGAAACTGTCCTGCCCTTTTCCAGTTTCGACCACTCAGCTTAGAAAGCCAATAAGTCGAGCTTCAAGCATCCCCTGGTGATGCCATAGGACTCAAAAGAAATCCCTTGAAGAGTAGAAGATGTGGTATAAAGTTGAGAACAAAACTCTTGTTTTTCGATTTTATATGGATTTTACAAAGTGATGATGAATAGTAACTCCGAAATTTGGTTAACTTGTTTTCTTGATTTGATCTTAAGGTTTAAGCTTTGTAAGGAGTATCTAAGGCTTGTTGACTGATTGTGAGCACTGGTTAGTGTTTCTAGAGCTTCAATGAAGGTATAAAAACCTCTGCCCTTTTTGTTTATATGAGTTTTGAAGTGGTTTTGATGTTCATGTAAAGTTAAGATTATGATTAAGTGATTAGATGAATTTTTGGTTGAGTTTGGAGGATGGGTTATGAATTTGTTTTGAATATTTATGGAGGATTTGACTGAGATGCGGGAGTATAAGGTGGATGGTGAGTTTGGGATTGTTTGGTATTGATTTGGTTGTGTTTTGAAAATGGAAAACGTTAAGTTTTAAGCCGTCGTAATGCCCGATTCTCGTTAACTCTAAAAACTGCCTAGAGTCCGAAAACTTAACTGCCCCTTTTGGTTCAATGATAAACATGAGTGTGTAGAGCCTTGTTTCTAGTTTACGTGAGCGCAAGAATCATGTCGTTACGATTTACGGTTTAAGAGAAAAGTGAGTTTTAGTAAACGCCGTTCGGAGGAACAACCCATCTCTGGTCAGTCACTTTGAGGCTATATTTGGACCACTTAGAAGCCATATTAAAATGTGAAACTTTGAGGAATAATACTAGAGACAGTTAGGAAGGCTCACAAAAAAAGATTCGTATTAAAAAGATTATTGTTTGATTTTATAAAAATGTGTTAGCCGAGGTTGCGCAAGTGAAAACCACTAAGAACATGACTTAGAAACCAATGTTGTAAATGGTTAAGTGTAACTTGTATTCGAGGATCGATTTCGGACTAAACCTCCGACTTAAGTAATTGTCGACTAAACGTGGACTTAGTATGAGCCTATAACGAGCTAGTAATTCCTTGGCTGTGTTTCGCTTACGTGTTTAAGCATTGAGTACAAGTGGATTATCCAGGGGATTAATCGTGCGTTTGCTTTGACTTTGTCTAGATTGTCTGGCATCGTTTGCTTTAATGGATATTATTTCTAAATATTCATTCAAGGGTTATTTACTTAATGAATATTATTTTCGAATATTCATTTGAGGGTTTACTTATTTAATAAATTTTATTAATTGTTTTAAATCAAAAGTGGTTCCCAAACCAATGTTTTCCATTTAAGTCCATCTTTTAAGAGGATTTAAATGCTCGCTCAACTATCAAAAATATGGGAAACCTGAATTAAGTAACTGCTATTCATTTTAAACTCTCAACTCAAAACTGTCAGGGGACAGATATTTTCTCGAAGCAATTTAGTTGCTGCAAGTCAAATATTGTGTACCACCTCAACGCTCGAGGGGTAAATTTCTGGAACAAGTCGATATCCATTAACAAGCATCGCTTGGGAAATATTGGAGAATCTTCCTTTCCAACCTAGATATAGCTACTGAGTGGAGTCGTATCAACAAGTATTACACTTGGGGAAAGGAAGACGATCTTTACGTTTCAGAGTCATGGATTTCATCTGAACTAGGAGCATGTGTAAGAGGTCGAGTCGCGCCGATCCATCACTTTATTGCCCCAAATGGGCCGGGAGATCCAGAAAGGCGGTAGACAATGTCAGGCTGTCGTGATACTTCCATCTACATGTAGAAAACACATATTTTGTTGTACAACCTGCTACTGATCATAGTAAGGTTGGTACGACGGGCGCGGAGAAGGCTCCAGTATTGGTTCATCATCCATTTTGGATAATTCTGCAACATGTACTGAAAGGGACCACGGATGACTCCATTGGTACAGGTTTACCGATCATGTTAGCAGAGGGATTCTGCAGCATGTATTGAAAGGGACCAAGGATGACACCGTGGTACAGGTTTACCGGTCATGTTGGCAGGGGTCGAAAAGTGTTCAAAATAAAGTTACAATAATTCCTTGCAACTTCATCTGTTATGAGTTATGACTCTGATGATATATGCATAACGGGTTTTGGATTACGGAGATATTATATTAATTTTTCTCATAACTTCATCTTTTATATCATTTGACTCTGTGGATACCTTACATAACATGAGTTATGGTAAGGGAGTTGTTTATACTGAATCACCTTATAACTTCATCTTTTAAGTTATATGTTGGTATTCTGCTCACATAGCAGATAATTTTTGGAAAGGTTATATTTGGTTTACTTTGAAACCTCATCCTTTAGACTAGAACTTTGTTCATAATATAGTAAAAGTTTGCAGAAATATTATGAAAATGATATTTGAAGTACAATAATGGTACTGTTTTTGGGAATACATTCCGATAAGGAAATAATTTCAGTATCGAGATACTTTGACAAATTATTGTCTTATACCCGCTTTATTCTAGGTTGAGTTAAAGGCAGGATTATGCCATACTTTTATTACCTTGCTGAGCTATCGCTCACTCTTGCTATTGTTTTATATATATTATATAGCAGCGAAGCAGGATGCCAATGGGCCGGCACATACCCCGCAAGGCGTTTCCATAAACAGTTTCTAGCAGTGATCCCGAAGAGTAGTACGAACCAATCGAATCAGGCTACAGCTTTTGGTATTCAACTTATGGATAGATATGAATGGTATGAGAGGATTGTGAGCATCAGAAGACTAAGTTGGTAATGTAACAATACTTAGAAATTGTATCAGTAACAGATTCAAAAGACATTCGGGTATTGTAATAAAAATTATTTATTCCGCAGTTGTTGTATTGTGTCGTTTCTGAGACTCTAACCCGTGTGTGTGTGTGTGTGAGACATATGTTGTGGGGTCATGAGCAGGTAAGGCAAGGAGTACATGGATCGTGACAACCCTAAATCCCCGACCCCGGATTTGGGGCTGTTACAGAAATGGTATCAGAGCGTTAGGTTACAGTCCTCAGAAACGATAGGAGATCGAGTCTTACAATACCCTTAATAATGATAGGAGCATCTAGAGCTCAAATTAAGTTCTTAGTCGGGTTATAGGACATGACCCTGACTGTTTAAGATGAAGCCCGAGAGGGGACTTCTTTTGGGAAACCGTACTTAGGACTTCATGGTTAGCCACCTCGATTCGTATGAGTTATAGATAGATGGGACTCTGAGATATCAGATCCCGAGCCCTTCGAGTAGGCAATTGATGATGCGTTCCTTGAAATGGACGGAGACCCGATAAGGGAAGATCCAAAGGAGGATCGAGAGGAAGACCCCATAGTGGGTCAAGGAAAGAATCTTGTAGAGGACGTGTTGATTGATAAAGATGTAGTATGTTACTTGAGGTCTAATAATAAGACCGGACGAACCATCAAGGGATAAATAAGTGACGAGACGAGAGTTTAAGGATCGTTCATGATTCATCAAGAGGTATGACAAAGAAAATGGAGTAGGGTCTCCAAAGCAGAAGAGGTAGAGGCAGTATAGCCAGTATCAGTGGATTGATTCGACTTGAACGAAACCTGTTACTCGTAGTCGGTTATAGTTGCCCATAAGGAGGCGGCATACGTATGAACCAAGATGTTCAGATTTTCACGAACAATTAAGGGTACTTAGTTGCCTAGAATAGTGAAAGGAATTGCTTTGACTATGAGGTTTCAATCCCCCATGACCAGCAATTCCACTGGAAATAGTGTCTATTACATCATTGAGGGATTTTATTATCTCAAGGAGAATTTTGGGTATATGTACCATGCAAATGTTATTGTAAGACAAGCACGCTAAGACGGAATCGAGAACGAGATTTACCACCTCAGGAAACCAGGAAGGAATTATGAGGATAGAACAGAAAGGTCGGAAATCAGATCCGAGCATTACTAGTAGGTAAATAGATTGATCAAATTTCCCAGATTTGGAAAGAAATTCAGCAAATTTTGGCAAACCTTGTCTTTCTGATTACCAGAGGATGTCACCAAAGAGAGTGGAAACTAGAGCGAACCCTGTGGATTGGGTAAGATGGCCGCTATATGGGTTGGTGGACAGACCCTGATTGCTACAACTGAGTGTAGAGATAAAATGACGAAGTTGAGATTGGACGGTAAAGGCGAAATATATTTAAGGACCAAGACGGACTTAGAAATTCCGGGATTGACTTAAATGAAAAGGCTATTGTGCCAAAAGTGTTAAGCTTATGTAGCACACGGGATTGATATGGGAGAAGGAATATTGGGTATAAGGATGATTGAAATAGAGACCGGATTTAAGCTTGTAGTTTCTAACGATCTTCCGAAGTACCGCCCAGTCGACATGTGGAATTGTCATTGCTACGGGCGACAACGGTATCGAAGTCTTCTTATAGAACAGAACGCTTACTTGAGATGTTTGCGCCGAGTCGAATAGAACTCCCTGCGATTGCAAATGTTGATGGTGTAATTCTTAGCGACTATTATAAGTCGGCAATGACGTAAGTATCGAACACCTTAGGATGCGTGGAAAAGAAAAGCTTTGGAATTGAACGATTATCCATTAGAGGAGCCGACATAAAAGGCATCCGTAGCGACCTTGGTAGTACCCTCCCCATTTGCAAATTATGTGGGGGTACCTCCCCAATCTATGATCTATCTTGACCTCTCTCCAGGAAAGAATTCTGATAAAGGGTATATTCCCTCTTCGAAGTTGTTTTATAACACTTGTGCTAAACCATATTCAGTTTCAATTGTGCTAGAGGCTGTCACGATGCCTACTTTCAGGTTTTCAAAGCCATGCCAAATGATGTTATTCAAGCTTCCACTTTTCTTCAAATAATGAATAACCCTATGATGATAGCTCACCACTTGCTTGTTAAGTACCAGTATCTTTTTGGTTATTCTTTTCTTTGGAAAACCGCACCTTTGGAATCTGTTCAATTTTAATCCAAGGTGTTCCTTTGAGAAATATTGTCGAAAGACGATAATCATTAAATTGATCTCGAATTGCTTTCATACTTCTCAACTTCCACTGAGACGAACAACCCTATACTTATAGGGCCTACAAGGACTATCTGTCTATGTGATAGAAGTCTGATGGGACGCCATCACTTGTGAGTTGTGAAATACAAGAAGGCTAATTACCTTTAGTAATGTCTCAATCGAGGCACACAACATTGAGTTCTTATGATCATGTTGATCTCTCGGTAAATTCTCTTACCTCCAATAAGGTTACCTTAAAACTCATAACCTTATGATCACCAGTGTGTGACGTTTTTCTTAATATAGGAGCTATCTTTTCAAAGCTCCATGATTCTTGTTATCTTTATTGAATTTCAAGGGGAGGCCAACCAGGTCAAATAAGTCAAAATTCGCTGATAGGAATTAGATTCGCAACGAAATCGCCTATGACAGGAGCGAATCCCTAAGACGAATAGAATGTTAGTGACATATCAATGAATTGGTTTATTCTCCCAAGGATATTATGATAATGGAAAGCGGGTCAATCGATATATGTGAAAGGAATAGCGATGTGTTGTGTACTCCAGTGACAACGGTGTTAGATAGATGCCCTATAGTGGAATTGATATTTTGGAGGAGTTGTTTACAAATGGACACTACCTCTGGGTTAGCAAGATAAGTGCTGGCGATGGAGTTAGAGGGAGATGGTATTGTGAGTTGGGAAAAGTGATATTATAATAAGGATGGGTTGGTTGACACCCAATGGAGCCCAGACTGATTGAAAGAGAGAGTAATAAATAAAGGATGGAGACAGATTCAGAGGTTCTTGAATATAGTTCAGACTAAGAAACTATTACGCCAGAGATATGAGGCTTAATTAGCTCTTATGGTTGACGCCAAGAAAAGAGATACCAAGTATAAAGGAAACTACAATGGTTTTGGGAGATTGTACAAGGTTTTAATGAGCTACCAGATATCGATTTGGATGACATGAGAATGAATACCGAGTATTCAGAGTATAGTGGGAATGAAAGAGTTAGCGACTCAGTTACAAGAATTTCTAGGCAAGTATATGATAAGACCCAGTGTACCACCGTGGAGAGCCCGATGTTGTTGTAAGAGAGAAAAATGTTAGCACGAGATTATGCATCGAACCTCGAGAGTTGAATGAGTTCGACATGGAGAATGGGTACCCTTGTAAATGATTGTTTGACCAGCTGAAAGACGCTGTGTATTTCCAAATTTATTTAAGAACTGGGTATCACCAGTTGGAAGTTAAATCCGAGGATATACCCAAGACTACGATTCGTACTAGGAATAGGCACTTCGAGTTTTCAGCAAGATTATTTTGGGTTGACTAATGCACCCACAAATTTTTATGGAATGTAATGAATTGGCTTTGTGTTACCCGTGATAATAGATAACATGGGATGGATAAATGGCTAGAATTGACCTAGGATTATGACTGTGAGATACACCACCATCCGGAGAAGGCCAATGTGGTGGCCGATACCCTTAATTAAAATAAGACAGAGATGGATTCCGAGTGATCGGGAATTAAAGGATGAGATTTTACACAAAACCCAAGTTAGTCCAACAGACTAGAAAGACAAAAGATTTCACCAACAAGCGGCTAGTGACAACCAAGACAGACAGAGAAAGCATGCGGACTAAGCCCGCGAGTATAGAGATAGTACTACTATTGATAAGCTAAATGGCAAGTTGATGAATGACAAGAAAGTTTAGGTTGGTGTACTTTCTGTACAAACAAGATAGAGAATATGAGGTTAGAGATTCGTGATGCTAAAAGATATCCTCGTGGAAGGAATTAATGAGATTTGGAAAGAAAGGGAAGTTGAGCCCGAGATTCATTGGGCCATCTGAGATTTTAAGACGCGTCAGGAAGGTGGCCTACGAGCCAGCCTTACCCCCCCGAACTCGTAGAATGGTTATAACAGGGTTCATGTGTCAATGCTACGTCAGTATACTATAGATGCTCGACATATGTAGAGTACGAGCATGTAGATATACAACCTGGTCTGATTTACAAAGAACAACCTGTGGAAATCACGGATAGAAAAGAGCAAGTGCTAAGTGACGAGGTTGCCAAGCTAGTTAAAGGTTTGTGGAAAATCAAGAGGTGGAAGAATCCACCTAGGAGTTAGAAGGTGAAATGGAAGAGAAGTACCCCCAGTTATTCCTAAGTTGATTCCGGGACGGAATCCTTTTAAGGAGGGTAGACTGTAATAACCCGAATTTTTGGAAAAATTTAAAACTTTTCTTATTATGATTAAGTGCATCAGTGAATAGTGAATTTGGTGGATGAATAGTGATTTTGAGGGTTAAGAAAATTTTTCACGCCACCTATGTACGAGACGTAGTGTGGATATTCCGAAGTTATATTAGTGATCTACGGAGTAAATAAGTGAATGCAAAGACGATCGGAATTCAGAAATTCCAAATTTTATTTTGGTATAGTATTTGACCGGGCAGCGAATTATATATTATTATATTCAAGAAATGAGATATTAAAATTGAGGATTTGAGGATTTAATATTTTGGAATTTTATTATTTTATTAAAGTCGATTTAAGGATTCGATTGTTGAAGTGAATAGTGAAAAGTTACTATTCACTGCGAGAATCGCGTAGAGTTTTATTCGCTCTTTTTGGAAAATATTTCGAATCATTTCAAGAGGAACAAGGCAACATTTACAGGATTAAATATAGACATGGAAGTAACATGTAACAAAATTAATTCGAGGGATGCAACATTTGGATCATCCATGTGAAAGGAAACGAACCAGTAAAGTTACTTTATCTGAGCCAGTGCATGCTTGACAAGTGTCGCAAGAAGAAGGCATCAAGGACCATGACTCACCAATTTTGACCACTTAATTATACAAATATCTAAGTAATTAAAACAAGAAAAGAGAAAAAGGAAGAACTCTTCCCCATTCTGCTAGCAGGAGCATCAAGTGAAGACAAATTCATATCTCCACTTCTATCCATCCATAAATCACCAAATTGTAACCATAGCTTCCCCACTCCATGGGTAACATTCGTTCAAAATTGCATGGCCAACAAAGGAGTGTAGCCTAGTCAAATCCCTTCCCCAAGTCGGAGAACCGAAACTGTCCTGCCCTTTTCCAGTTTCGACCACTCACCTTATAAAGCCAATAAGTCGAGCTTCAAGTATCCCCTGGTGATGAGATAGGACTCAAAAGAAATCCCTTGAAGAGTAGAAGATGTGGTAAAAAGTTGAGAACCAAACTATTGGTTTTCGATTTTATATGGAGTTTACAAAGTGATGATGAATAGTAACTCCGAAATTTGGTTAACTTGTTTTCTTGATTTGATCTTAAGGTTTAAGCTTTGTAAGGAGTATCTAAGGCTTGTTGACTGATTGTGAGCACTGGTTAGTGTTTCTAGAGCTTCAATGAAGGTATAAAAACCTCTGCCCTTTTTGTTTATATGAGTTTTGAAGTGGTTTTGATGTTCATGTAAAGTTAAGATTATGATTAAGTGATTAGATGAATTTTTGGTTGAGTTTGGAGGATGGGTTATGAATTTGTTTTGAATATTTATGGAGGATTTGACTGAGATGCGAGAGTATAAGGTGGATGGTGAGTTTGGGATTGTTTGGTATTGATTTGGTTGTGTTTTGAAAATGGAAAACGTTAAGTTTTAAGCCGTCGTAATGCCCGATTCTCGTTAACTCTAAAAACTGCATAGAGTCCGAAAACTTAACTGCCCCTTTTGGTTCAATGATAAACATGAGTGTGTAGAGACTTATTTCTAGTTTACGTGAGCGCAAGAATCATGTCGTTACGATTTACGGTTTAAGAGAAAAGTGAGTTTTAGTAAACGCCGTTCGGAGGAACAACCCATCTCTGGTCAGTCACTTTGAGGCTATATTTGGACCACTTAGAAGCCATATTAAAATATGAAACTTTGAGGAATAATACTAGAGACAGTTAGGAAGGCTCACAAAAAAAGATTCGTATTAGAAAGATTATTTTTCGATTTTATAAAAATGTGTTAGCTGAGGTTGCGCAAGTGAAAACCACTAAGAACATGACTTAGAAACCAATGTTGTAAATGGTTAAGTGTAACTTGTATTCGAGGATCGATTTCGGACTAAACCTCCGACTTAAGTAATTGTCGACTAAACGTGGACTTAGTATGAGCCTATAACGAGCTAGTAATTCCTTGGTTGTGTTTCGCTTACGTGTTTAAGCATTGAGTACAAGTGGATTATCCAGGGGATTAATCGTGCGTTTTCTTTGACTTTGTCTAGATTGTCCGGCATCGTCGCGAACCCTATCACTTCTCGAGCATCAGGCAAGTTTACTAAACCTTACTCTATTATTCAGAGTAGGTATATTTTCCAATGTTCAATACTTGTGTATTCCCAATTTATATATCAAATCTTTGTTGCAAGTATTGATTATATATTACTGCTTTTGCCATGTGTGGAGTTATACAGTTTTGCGATACATGTTATATATTGTATAAAATAGGGTTTGATTTTGGTTTACATATGAGTTTTGAGATAAAGTAGTTATAAACCGGTGTACCTTGTAGCTCTAGAGATAAGAGCATACTTCTTGTTTTCGACTCTAGACCGGGAGTCAGTATTTTGAGATATAGAGATAGCCGTGGAAACCGGAGGGATTCCAGCGGCAGTGTACTAATTATTTTGAGGACTGATATTATTAAACATTAATTATATTTCTAGAAAGTATTAATTACCTGGAAATGATTTGAGGAATGTTATTTGAATATTACCTCATTCGAATGTTATTACTTGGAAATGATTTGGTAATTGGCTTATAAGCTAGATATGGGATATCAGTTATAAGCCAGGTTTTTTATAAATGCCCTAGGTAAAGGGCGTATGATTTTATTCTTTAGACCGGAAGTAGATATATTTTCGGTATATTTTAATGATTATTTTTCCGATAAAGATATCGGGTAACTGTTATTCGAGGATTAATTATTTATTTAATGAATATTATGTTGAATATTCATTTAAGGATTATTTAATTAATGAATATTATTTTTGAATATTCATTTAATGATTATCTATTTAAGGATTATTTATTTAAGGACTATGTACCTAATGAATATTACTTTTGAATATTCATTTGGGTTTTATTTATTTGATGAATATTATTTTCAAATATTCAATGGAGATTATTATTTAATGAATATTATTTTGAATATTCATTCGAGGTTTTTATATTATTTTGAATATTCATTCGAGGTTTATATTATTTTGAATTATTCGTTCGAGGTTTATTAGTTAATGAATATTATGTTGAATATTCATTTAATCCCTATTTATTTAATGGATATTATTTCTAAATATTCATTCAAGGGTTATTTACTTAATGAATATTATTTTCGAATATTCATTTGAGGGTTTACTTATTTAATAAATTTTATTAATTGTTTTAAATCAAAAGAGGTTCCCAAACCAATGTTTTCCATTTAAGTCCGTCTTTTAAGAGGATTTAAATGCTCGCTCAACTATCAAAAATATGGGAAACCTGAATTAAGTAACTGCTATTCATTTTAAACTCTCAACTCAAAACTGTCAGGGGACAGATATTTTCTCGAAGCAATTTAGTTGCTGCAAGTCAAATATTGTGTACCACCTCAACGCTCGAGGGGTAAATTTCTGGAACAAGTCGATATCCATTAACAAGCATCGCTTGGGAAATATTGGAGAATCTTCCTTTCCAACCTAGATATAGCTACTGAGTGGAGTCGTATCAACAAGTATTACACTTGGGGAAAGGAAGACGATCTTTACGTTTCAGAGTCATGGATTTCATCTGAACTAGGAGCATGTGTAAGAGGTCGAGTCGCGCCGATCCATCACTTTATTGCCCCAAATGGGCCGGGAGATCCAGAAAGGCGGTAGACAATGTCAGGCTGTCGTGATACTTCCATCTACATGTAGAAAACATATATTTTGTTGTACAACCTGCTACTGATCATAGTAAGGTTGGTACGACGGGCGCGGAGAAGGCTCCAGTATTGGTTCATCATCCATTTTGGATAATTCTGCAACATGTACTGAAAGGGACCACGGATGACTCCATTGGTACAGGTTTACCGATCATGTTAGCAGAGGGATTCTGCAGCATGTATTGAAAGGGACCAAGGATGACACCGTGGTACAGGTTTACCGGTCATGTTGGCAGGGGTCGAAAAGTGTTCAAAATAAAGTTACAATAATTCCTTGCAACTTCATCTGTTATGAGTTATGACTCTGATGATATATGCATAACGGGTTTTGGATTACGGAGATATTATATTAATTTTTCTCATAACTTCATCTTTTATATCATTTGACTCTGTGGATACCTTACATAACATGAGTTATGGTAAGGGAGTTGTTTATACTGAATCACCTTATAACTTCATCTTTTAAGTTATATGTTGGTATTCTGCTCACATAGCAGATAATTTTTGGAAAGGTTATATTTGGTTTACTTTGAAACCTCATCATTAATACTAGAACTTTGTTCATAATATAGTAAAAGTTTGCAGAAATATTATGAAAATGATATTTGAAGTACAATAATGGTACTGTTTTTGGGAATACATTCCGATAAGGAAATAATTTCAGTATCGAGATACTTTGACAAATTATTGTCTTATACCCGCTTTATTCTGGGTTGAGTTAAAGGCAGGATTATGCCATACTTTTATTACCTTGCTGAGCTATCGCTTACTCTTGCTATTGTTTTATATATATTATATAGCAGCGAAGCAGGATGCCAATGGGCCGGCACATACCCCGCAAGGCGTTTCCATAAACAGTTTCTAGCAGTGATCCCGAAGAGTAGTACGAACCAATCGAATCAGGCTACAGCTTTTGGTATTCAACTTATGGATAGATATGAATGGTATGAGAGGATTGTGAGCATTAGAAGACTAAGTTGGTAATGTAACAATACTTAGAAATTGTATCAGTAACAGATTCAAAAGACATTCGGGTATTGTAATAAAAATTATTTATTCCGCAGTTGTTGTATTGTGTCGTTTCTGAGACTCTAACCTGTGTGTGTGTGTGTGTGAGACATATGTTGTGGGGTCATGAGCAAGTAAGGCAAGGAGTACATGGATCGTGACAACCCTAAATCCCCGACCCCGAATTTGGGGCTGTTACATTGGTGCTGTACTGTGTTGTTCGTCCCGTGATTGGGGGCGCAGCATAGTACATGCAATATTTTGGATAGTCCTATTTACGAACGGGTCATGCCGAAATTTTGTAAAATCTATATACTTATTAATTGTTTTTTATTATTGGTGTCTCAAAGAGTAATTATATTTGATTATTTTTAATCGGTTTTAGATAATAATGTAATTGATTTAATTGATCAATTAATTGAGTGATTAATTGGTGAATTTTATTAATTAATTATTATTTAATCTCGATTAATTGTAAATCAAATTTAATTAATATTTTCAAAAATTGTTTTATTATTTACCCGAGTTGATTAATTTCTTGATTTACTGAATTGATTGATTTTGATTAATTCTATTTAATCTAGTGATAGTCGGATTTAAAGTATGAATGATTGTTTAAATCTTGTATTCTATACGTAATTATAAATGTGTGATTAAATGCTATGTGCAGTTATATATTGATGAGTTATATTAGTATGTGATTAAATTGTGTGAACGGGGCTGAGTCTGCTTCTGCAGCAGTTTATTTTAAAGTTTTTGAACTCGTTATTTGCTCATTTTTATCGAGTCTTACCATTCTAGAAAGGTCTCAGAATTTTATACAATTTTAATGTTTTACACTTTTTCATCTGAGTTCATCTTTATACTATAAACTGTCCATCTTTCTAACTAATTAAATCTGATTTTAATTCGGATAGTATGATAATAAGTTTGGTATTGTATGGTGGCATATGAACTGATAATTTCTATGTGTTTAAATGGTATATCGAGTTGAGTACGTTAATTTATAGTTGTGAGTTCAGGTTGATTAAGTTAAGTTATATGAATCTGTTAGTTTGTAAATTGATTCTTGATTGTTGGTATTAGTTTAAAACAGGTGGATTGTTATATAAATAGAGGAAGTGCTGCCGGATTTTCGGCAGGACTATTAAATGATTATTATTTGGCAATTGTATATGATATGATATGCTAGTTTAAATGCATACGTGAATGAAATATGTTTATGTGTTATTTATGTAGCTATTAATTTGTATAATTATAAGAGTTATTGGTCCAATCATGTGCTATGTGTTACGTGAAGTATATGAAATTATGTGAATTAGTTATTTGTGATAAATGTTGAACGTGATTGTTTATTTTTGGATAAAGTAACTGCAAGTCAAGGTAGAATTATTTTCTTATATGTTTACTGCAAGTCAATGCAGAATTATTTTCTTATATGTTTACTGCAAGTCAAGGCAGATGATTGGAGTATTGAATAAATTGTGGATTGGTTGTGGATGATTGAGTTAGAAAGTTTTGGTGTTTTAAAACAGGGCAACGCCCACTTTACGAATAGGTCATGCCCAATTTTCTGTAGAAAATACATTCGCTTAAGTTTATAAATATTTATATTAAGCAGAGTTGAAGTCCGAAGGCTAAAGTACATTTTATATTTAACTAGTGAATAGTTGGGCGGGCACGATCTCGATAGTGCAGACTCGTAGCAACCGCATATGCGCCGGACTCAAGAGTTATCAGAATAGAAATTGTGATGACATAAGATAGAAGAAGATGAAAATCTTATTACTTTGGCTTTACGCAATAGCGAAGGACCAAAGGCAAGTTTACTAACTCGTACTCTTTTGTTCGGAGTATCATAGTAAGATTCCTGTTTTTCAATTCTTAATTCAATTACTTGTTGCATAACCAGTTCCTATTCTTATCCTGTGAGACAACCTATTTATTTCTAACTTGACAGTTCTATTTCGGTTCATAATTCATATCCTACAGTATCTTGTGGTTACCAGATTTAATCCTGGTTCTTTATCATTGGAAACCTAATTCATATGTACTTGTTTTAACCTAACCTAGTTTGATAATCTGAATCAGACAGTTGAAAGCATTAATTTGAGTTAACAAGGTAGTCGATTGTTCCGACACCTAATCTGAGTACTAGATTGGAATTGGAAGTTTTTATTAAAAATGAAATGTTTTAAGGACTGCAGACGCTAGTCAGAGTATCAGTATTATGTAGGCCAAAGTGGCCTTGGATCCAGTTCAGTATTTGGATATACCGTAAGGTATGATCCGGAGTTTTAGTGTGACTGATCATCCACTATAACTCGTTGCGTCACAGTAAAAATCCAATTCTAACTTAAAGTTTGACACAGATTATTATTATTCTTCAATTGCCAGTTACGTTGATTCTTTCATATATTGCCATTTTCTTTGGCCAGTTGAGTTCATTTTATATATATTGCTAATGTTGCATCATTATTTCATCTTGTGCAGGATATATACTTGCTGAGCTTCTTTTGCTCACTCTTGCTTGTTACCCTTGATATTTCAGTAAAATGAGAGGATGTCTCCGCTCGTCCTTGCTTATTTCACCTTTTAAACCTCCCAGTGTAAGGTAGATTGACAGTATTTAATTGTACAATTGTGGAACGAGAAGAGTCAAGATGACGTTGGGAAGACGAGTTGATACAGAGCATTGGGATCTAGTGTAAGGTTATTGTATAAAGTTTATTCCTAGTAAATATTATATTGTATAAGATTAGTTTGCCTAGTATACTTCTTATCGAAGTTATACGAGTGTCATAGAATTTGTGCAAAAAGTATTGTTGTAAAAAGTAAGTTAAAGTTTGTAAAATTTTGGATTCTTGTTTCTAGCACTATAACCTTTAAAGATTCTTGGTAGAGTTGGGGTCGCAGATGTTATATTTGTTTTGGTTTTATATTTAGCAGGTTGTTTTAAATTGATATTTTAGCGTGACGACCAAATCTTCTGACCCCGGATTTGGGGGCGTCACAAGAAGGGCAAAAACTCCATCTATAATTATCCTGGACGAGAACTCCATCTATAATCGTCCTGGATGAAAACTCCATCTGTAATCATCCTGGCGCATATGGCCAACAATTGACGGACCGCCTGGCTAATGGTCGTTTATACTAAACTCGGGATCGTTCGTCAACGGTCCTGCTAACGCCAGAGTCCCCATTTTTAGTATCATTTTGAATAGAAAATGAGTAGTTGAGGTCTGACCTCAGTTGACCAATACTTCTTGAAAATAACGCTACTTGAGCAAACCATGACCGGAGGTTTTATAAAAAGATTTCGAGTGAGAGGGTACACGAGTATAAAAGTTTCGAAGCATCTTGGATAATTTTAAAATAATATTTTAAGTATTTTTGGAAAAGTTAAAATATTTAATAAATTTTTAAATAATATATTTAATCCACGATAAATATTTTTGGAATATTTTTAATAAATAATGTTCATTAAATATTCGTAAGTACGTAGACTTTTTCCCGAAGAACCTTTCGGGTTTTCATAATCATACTTCATCAAAAGAATATACCGCTCCCCGGTCAAATCTATTTTGGACCGACGCACTCTAATTCTAGAGTCGACATCCGAAGTCAAACTCAAGATATCATTTATGTACAAGTTATACTTTATTTAAACCTTAACGCATAAAGTTCATAACATAGGGTAACGAGTATATATTTGATATTCAAAATAGTAAACACAATTGGATATAAAAATATTATATTTAAGTTTTATGAAACGGAAACTTGCATAAATATGCTCCAAAGATATTTTCATAAGTAAAACATAGGATTAGAAACCTTGCCTGGAGTCCAAGATATGTTCTCCAAGTTCCACTCGTTCCAAATAGTTCTATCAATAGATATAATAATCTAGATTAGCCCTATTGATTGCAACAACTATTCATACTACAAATAAGTGTAACCCAATTCGCTATCTAGTTACGAGATTGCTAACACCTTCAGACTTTACAAATTCCTTACTCTAACAGTTCGATGTTAATCCTCAAACTTATATCAAGTGTACCTGTACTCATTCCACTTACACTGATGATCCATTTCCACTATGTCATGCTAGGACCTCGATATTAATCCACAAACCTATATCAAGTCTAACTATGACAATCACAATATGTACTTAGTCATTTTATTAACACTTACTTTGCCCGATATTTCACCTTCTCGGGCCTACTTTACCTATTCGTAAAACTATCTTGTTGATGGTCTTTAATCTAGTTCTTTACTACAACATGTTTCCTTGATAATCCTTAACAAGTTTCGTGTTTTAGTCGACTCGAAATCACTCTTTTCACTTAGCCAAACGGATGGTCAAAGTAGTACCTCTAGAGTTGACTTCCCATAGAATCACTATTCCGCAACTCACACTCTAACACTTTTAATAAATTAGAAAATTAATAATTAATTATGAAACCACCTCAAGGAGCTTCTTGAGTATTTTTAATATTTATCAAAAGTATGTTGATTTGGAAAACATGAGTTTAAATAGGTGAAATGCATTTTAAAAGTTGACTCAACTACGGAGTTCTACTATTTCCGCTAGTTTCACTAAAACGCTCATAACTCATTAACCGTTAACTCAATTGATGCACCGTTTCCGCGTACACGATCTAGAGAATGTCTAGAATATAATCCATCAAAAGTTTGGCCCTGGACAGATGACCCATTTTCCCGAATTTACAGAACAGGGCAGTAGCTTCTCTAATGAATAGTGTCATCACGCAACTTTGGTTCCGACATTTTTATAAAATCGAAACTTTTACATTTTTGCACGAAACCTTTTCGGTTACCTTAAAAACTGTCTAAGGTATTTATAATACAAGTTTCATAATTTTAATCAACTCTTAAGTCGTTCGTTTATAGCATACAAGCGGATACAAAGTAGCAATTTGGTGTTCTTGAATCACTTTCACTAAAATGGACATATCTCCTTAACCGTAAATCGTCTCGACATGATATTTATACCAAAAAAAACTAAAAAACAATATCTACAAGTTAATGGGTAGTGGTGTTGAAAACAACTACATTAATAGTTCGTAAATCTTGGTTAAATTAGTCCTAATGCAAACGGACATTACGACGGCTTAACACTTAACGTTTTCCATTTCTAGATAACTCCAAAATCAATACCAATCAACCCCAAACTCACCATCCACCTTATACCCCCTCATCTCAGTAAAATCCTCCATTTAATTTCAATACAAGTTCAAGATCCATCCTCCAAACTCAATCAACAATTCATCTATGTACTCAAAACATCAATCCATGACATATACCAACTATACATGGAATCATCTTTCATTTTAAAGCATAAAAGTTTTTCAAACACTATTCATCATCATCTTAAACTCAATAAAAGAGCATGCTAGTGTGGGTGGGTATGAGAAATTATACCTTAGATAGAACAATCTTTCTTCCCTCTTTCTTTTAAGCCTAAGAACTCAAAGTTTGGTGGAGAATTGCTTAGCCATCCATCCTCTTCTTCTTGATTTCTTAGCCACGCTTTTTCTTCAAAGAAATGGGGTGGGGGCTGCTCTTTTTATGTGGAAAAGATGTGGTAGAGATGTGGTTATAAGGTGAGATATTTTGTTTACCAAAATGCAAGTTAGCCCCTCAAGTTTGGTTAAGTTACAAAGCTTCTTGTTAGGATTTATGGGTGATAGCTATAAGACAACTTAACTAGATACTTTTTAATGCTTAATTTTATTAAGTATGAACATACTGTCACAGCCAGAGTATGTTCTTGTAACCATTTTGTTTGTTGTTAAATAAGAGTTTAAGTACATCTTGGTAGAAGTTCATTTATTTGTTCAAGCCTCAAGCAGTGCTCAAGGAGGACAACAAGAATAAATGTTACTGTCATGGCACTGACAGTAAGGTTACAAGAAGACAACATGTTATAAGTCACGACAATATATCCACTCTGACATCAACATTTCTGGAAGCCCTCAGACAACACCTTTACCCTAGCATGACAGCAAGCTTGGAATTCCTGACAGCATCTATTGCGGGGATTTCTTACTGTCACCAAAAGCGCATTCCTGTGATAACAAGCTCAGGGTTTGGGATACTGTCATGAAGGGATAATCGTTGTATTGGGGATCTACCCAGTCAAACATGTGACAGTTTTGATGTTCAAGAAACAGGCGTGCTACAATATCCCAACACTGCATCAGGTCTGCAAGACTACGACAGAAGCTTGAGAGATCACATGTCAAAGCTCACCAATTCAAGAGTATGACAAATCAACATCTACTGAATTGTGTTAGCTAAAAATAGAATGTATCTAGATTGCTTTATTTAGTAATGATAAACTTGTTTGTATATCAATTTAGGTAAGACTCACGGGTAGACAATTTGTAAGAAGCTGCCACATGAAAATGACAGCAGCTTCACAAACCCGTGATGATTGAGATAGGTTGAGTTGTTACTTAGACTATCCCTCGATTCATTCTTAGAAATCACTCGAGAAATCGAAGCTCAAGAAAACCAACATTTTCTTGAGGTTGTAGCAACACTTTGCAAAATAAATAAAACATTTATTTTGTGAGAAAAACTCGAGTGTCTACTTGTGTTTGCATTCCATAAACTGATAAACGTTAATTTTAGTTTTTGTTGTTGAAACGTAGATTGAGATTTATCAGTATTGCATTCAACCCCCCCCCCCCTTCTGCAATAGTCAAGGACCAACAACTGGTATCAGAGCAGACAGATTGTTCTACAAATCTGAGATCATGACAAGTTTGCAGAAGTCAAGTAGCATAAAGATCCCAGCTTTTCATAAGGAGAACTACAATGTGTGGAAAAGAAAGATCTTGTTGTTTATCAAAGCTGCGAATCCATTATACTTGGGTATCCTCCAAAATGGTCCCTTTGTTCCATAGAAGGAGATTGAAGCCTCGACTGTGGACGGTGTTCTTATTCCAGCACACTGGGTTTCTAAAGCACCTTCTGAGTTTCTGGAGCCAGAAAAAGAGAAGGTGGCCTTGGATGATTACTTGCAACTCATCCTACTGGATGCTCTCACTTTGGACAAAGCCATGTGTGGGAATGTCATTGGATGCTCATCAGCTAAGGATATGTGGATTAAGATTGATCTGCTATGTGAAGGAAGTGAAGAAGTGAAAGACAATCAAAGACAAATTATTATCTCACAGTATGAAGCTTTCATGGCAAAGTCAGGAGAAGATCTAAAAAATGTTTGAGAGGTTCAGTAAACTTCTGACTGAGCTACATATTCATGGCAAGTACTATGATAGGAAAGAGTTAAATGTTAATTTCTTACTCACACTTCTTGAGCATCTAGAGCACGGAATCACAGCCATAAGAGAAGGAAGAAATCTAAACAATGTTTCCCTTGAAACATTATATGGCGTGCTAAGTCATATGAGCTTGAACTTTTCCAGAAAAGAGCTATACAATCTGGATCAAGAGGAAAGATGGTAAATATGTCTGGTGCTCTTGTGGCTCATGTGCCAAGAATCACTCAACCTATTGAAGGAATTTAAATCACCCAACCTGCTCAAGTACCTACCCTAAAGATTGAGGAGGTTGTTGATGATGATGAGAAAGTGGTGCTGCAAATAACCGATGTTGAAGATGAAGACTTCTATTCCTTAGAAGAAATAGAAAAGATGGACAATCCAACTATGGCTTACATGGCTAAGAAGTTCAAAAACATAAGATTCAAGAGAAACAAGCCATTTAAGTCTCAAGGTCAAACATCAAGATTCAGTAGAGGGAATTCTTCCAAGGTTGAAGGTGGTGCCACAAGAGGTGGTTACAAAACAGGGATGGTAGACAAATCCAAGTTTAGATGTTACAGCTGCAATGAGCTTGGTCATTTTGCTACTGAATGCAGAAGACCAAAACAAAATCAAAGAATGGACAAAGGGTCAAGTGGACACTTTAAGAAAGGACAGGGAAAAGCCTATGTGGCTGAGGGAAAATGTTGGGATGATTCTGATGATGAAGAGGAAGAGGAATATGTAAATCTAGCCCTCATGGCTAAATCTGATGAGGTCTCCTCTAACTCTCCAAGTCAGGGCAAGAATAAGAAGCAGGTCATGCGGATCATTGACAGTGGCTGCTCAAGACACATGACTGGTGATAAAGCCCTGCTATCACAATTTGTGGAGAAAGCTGGCCCAATGAAAACCTTTGGAGACAACAGCAAAGGTTACACAGTGGGATATGGCTGTTTGGAAATTGGAAATGTTGTCATTAATGATATTGCTCTTGTTGATGGATTAAAGCACAACTTGCTCAGTGTCAGCCAATTCAGTGACAGGGGATTCAAGGTTGATTTTGACATGATGGTGTGCAACATCTATCACAAGAAAGATGGAAGCCTCTCTCTGAAAGGGGTAAGGAAAGGAAGCCTATTTGTTGCTGACCTAAGCTCAACAAAGAAGGACAAGATCTACTGTTTTTACAGTAAAGCTACTGTTGGTGACAACATGCTTTGGCACAGGAAACTCTCTCACCTAAACTTCAAGACGATGAATATGCTAATGCAGAAGGAACTGGTACGAGGACTACCTCAATAGGAATTCTGTCAAGAAGGACTGTGTGAGGACTATCAAATGGGAAAATTGAGGAGAGCTGTGCATAGGTCAAAGCAAGTCAACACCAACACAGAACCACTCAAACTAATTCACATGGATCTCTTTGGCCCAGTAAATGTTCCATCCTTAGCCAAGAAGATATATGCATTAGTTATGGTGGATGATTATTCTAGGTATACTTGGGTGAAGTATCTAGAATCAAAAGATGAAGCTGCTCAAGTCATCATTGATCACTTAAGAGTTCTTGATAGAACTCCAAATGCCAAGGTTCAAATTCTAAGGAGTGACAATGGTACTGAGTTCAGAAATTCCACTCTTGGCAATTTCTGCAAGGATGAAGGAATTGTGCAACATTTTCTTCTGCAAGGACACCGCAGCAGAATGGAGTTGTAGAGAGGAAGAACAGAACTCTCATTGAAATTGCCAAAACTATGCTACATGATGCAAATTTACCCACATACTTCTGGGCAGAAGCTATCAACACAGCTTGTTATACACAGAACAGAACCTTGATTAACAAGACTCATGGGAACACTCCTTACTATTTGCTAAATGAGAAGAAACCTATTGTCAAGTATTTTCATGTGTTTGGTAGCAAGTGATTCATGATGAAAGACAACCATGAAAAGAAAGGGAAATTTGACACCAAAGCTTATGAAGGTATCTTCATGGGTTATGATTTAGAAAAGACTGCTTACAGAGTCTATCCCTTGGAACACAAGATCATATATGAAAGTGTAAATGTCACATTTGATGAAACCAAGTTTCCAGGACTGCATGAGGATGGTCAAATGCAGATTCTTAGATTTGAGAATCAAGGATACTTGGAGGAAGAAGAAATTATTGGTGAAGAACCCACATTTACTCAAACTGTTGATCTTGAGAAAGGTGCTGACATTGAAAATAATGCTGATCAGACTCCAGATAAGTCACAGACTATATATCATGGAATCCTCAAAATGATGGTGACTCTGGAGATATTGAAGAAAATGGTGGAGACAATTGCCCTAGTGAAGACTCAGTTCCTCAAACTGAGGCTACAGTTTTAGACCAAACTAGAAGCTTACCTAGAACCACAAGGTGGAACAAGGATCACACAAATGACCTAATCATTGGAGATCCTTCTTCTGGGGTAAGTACCAGGAACAATGTTTCTGCTGACAACATGTTTTCCTGTTTCATGTCTCAAGTGGAGCCAAAAGCAATTGATGAAGCATTTTTGGATTCTGATTGGGTGATTGCTATGCAAGAGGAACTCAACCAATTTGAAAGAAACAATGTATGGAAATTGGTTCCAAGATCAAAGGGAAAATCAGTTATTGAGACAAAGTGGGTATTCAGAAACAAATTGGATGAAAATGGAAATGTGACAAGGAATAAGGCAAGGCTAGTAGCTAAAGGTTACTGTCAACAGGAAGGTATAGACTAGATGAGACATTTGCACCTGTTGCCAGACTTGAAGCTATAAGGATCTTTCTAGCCTTTGCTGCACATTGCAATTTCAAGGTGTTCCAAATGGATGTCAAAAGTGCTTTTCTAAATGAAGAGTTGGAGGAAGAAGTGTATGTTGAACAGCCACCAGGTTTTGAAGATGCTGAAATGTATGATTTTGTGTACAAGATGTTCAAAGCACTTTATGGATTGAAACAAACTCCAAGAGCCTGGTATGATACCCTCTCTGCCTTTCTATTGGAAAACCAGTTTACAAGAGGTGTAGTAGATAAGACTCTATTCTACAAGCATTATGGCAAAGACATCATTTTGGTTCAAATCTATGTTGATGATATCATCTTTGGTTCATCAAATGAGAAGTTGTGTGAGAAGTTTTCATCTCTAATGAGAAATAAGTATGAGATGAGCATGATGGGAGAACTGTCATTCTTCCTTGGTTTACAAGTTCTTCAGAAAGATGATGGAATCTTCATTTGTCAAGCAAAGTATGTCAAGGAACTTCTCAAGAAGTTTAAACTAGAAGATTCATCACTTGCCAAGACTCTCATCTCTACATCAATTAGTTTGGATCTAGACTCCAAAGGGAAGAAAGTGCACTCTAGTGCTTACAGAGGCATGGTTGGATCTATTCTCTACCTAACTGCTAGCAGACCTGACATAATGTTTGCTACATGCCTCTGTGCAAGATTTCAATCTGATCCAAAAGAGTCACACTTGGTAGCTATCAAGAGAATTTTTAGATATCTCAAAGGCACTCCTAATCTAGGTCTTTGGTATCCTAAAAATACTGGATTTGAGCTAGTGGGGTACTCTGATTCAAACTATGCTGGGTGTAGAATTGACAAAAAAAGTACAACAGGTAGCTGTCAATTTCTTGGTGGAAGATTGGTGTCATGGTTTAGTAAGAAGCAGCATTCAGTTTCTACATCTACTGTAGAAGCTGAATACATAGCAGCTGGAAGTTGCTGTGCACAAATTCTGTGGATGAAGAATCAACTGTTGGATTATGGTCTAGTGTTAAATAATATCCCTATCTATTGTGACAACACAAGTGCCATAGCCATCTCAGACAATCATGTTCAACACTCTAGGACAAAGCACATTGACATTAGACATCATTTTATAAGAGAGCATGTTGAAAGAGGAACTAATCACCATCCTCCAGCTGATCAAGTTCTTCCAAAGAGTAGTAGTCACCACCAGATTGATCAATGGATGTTAAACCAAATTCAGCATCAATAACATCCAAGTTAGTACTGGAAGGTTGAACAACCTTCACTTCCAGTTTCTGTGGGACTACTGTTGTCAATGCAGTAGAAGTACCAACTATCTTTCCAGTTCCATATAACTCATTCTGTTGAATCTGCTCCAGCTCATAGGTCTTCAGAACACCATACAGTCTTTCCAGAGAAATCTCTCCAAGATCTCTTGCTTCTCTGATTGCAGATATTTTGTGCTCCAGATGAATTGGAAGTGTAAGTAGGAACTTCTTGTTAATCTCCTTGATAGTGTAGTGCTTCCCATTGAGGTTCAGATCATTGATTAATTTGTTGTATCTCTCAAAAACCTGAGAGATACCTTCACTAGGGTTTGATCTGAAATGCTCATATGAAGAGGTGAGAATTTCCAGCTTATTCTCTCTAACTTCCTCTGTCCCCTCATTGATTATCTCTATTGTGTCCCAAATGTGTTTGGCAGTAGCACAGTTTAGGACATGATTATGCATGATAGGATCCAGACAATCAACCAGTATCAACTATAGACAAGCATCCAGTGTAGAATCCTCTTTATCATCAGGAGTGTAGTCCTTGGGGTCCTTGGGGTACATCCTAGCAGCCCTAGTAACCACATCATTCTCTATCTGCTCTCCCTCAACAATCATAGGGATTTTGGGACCATTCTTCAGCACTCCCAGATATTTAACATTAGCAACTTGAAGAAACATGAGCATTTTCTTCTTCCACATAGGATAATGCTCCTTGCTGAACATGGGGATTTTGACAGTACCAACTTTCTGAGTTGTAGACATTTTTGAGATTTTTGAAGAATTAAAAAATTCAGAGTTTAAGAAAATCTCAAAACAATTGGATCTTTGATTAGTATATCAATCAAAAGGCTCTGATACCAATTTTTAGGTCCTGATAAGTTTGTAGAAGGGGGGTTGAATACAAACTATACTGTTTAATCGAATTTGTCCTTTAAAGGATTTAACAATTTAGAACAAATTAATGCGGAATAAAACTGAAACAATAAT
The DNA here is from genome assembly GCA_030848705.1 of Heracleum sosnowskyi. Classification (NCBI taxonomy): domain Eukaryota; kingdom Viridiplantae; phylum Streptophyta; class Magnoliopsida; order Apiales; family Apiaceae; genus Heracleum; species Heracleum sosnowskyi. Next base: position 80,199,325 of record CM061242.1, read on the forward strand.
CAAGTTAAATATAACTTATATTAAACTTGACGAGTGTTACAATTTGATCACTGATTACAAGGGTTCTTAATAAAACAAACCTAGAATAAATTCGACATGAATTTATCTATTTTTGTAATAAAAAGGATCGAATACTAAAAGGTAGTTCGATATAAAATCTAGGGATTATGATCCGCTAGAAAGTCAAAGAAGTACAAATGAAATGATCCTTATGAATTTAATGTGAAGATCAAGTCAAGAAATAAATCACTTGATGAATTGAATGCTTTTTCCGTTTAGAAATGAAGAAGACAGTTGAGAGTTTAATGTTGAGAACTTCTGTCTTTTTGCTTTCTGTATTGTTGTAATGTGTCTTGTCTTCGAATTACCTTGTATTTAAATCACTGCATTTCCTTTTGTAAACCACGTGCACATCCACTTGACAGAAGGAGATTTTGCACTAGGAAGACAAGCAGAAAAACAATCCATTTATGCTTGGAAGACTTTCGGGAAGACAAGGAATGTGAAGGGAAGACAAGGTATTATACTAGGAAGACAATCGGGAAGACTCACTTGTGAGTCTTCCTAGTTTAAAAAACAGAGTCTTCCTAGTTTAAACCTAAGTCTTCCTAGTTCATTTTTATTCTAATTTAAATAATCAACTAAATAAATTATGTATTAAATTAATTCTTTACAGAATTAATTTAATAAATAATTTACTTAATAGTATTAATTATTTATAAGAGAATAAATAGAATTAGTTGACTTCTCAATAAATTTCTGAATCACTTAAAACTTAGATAAAGAATAAACATATTAGTACGTTGACACTCAGTGCACGGTCTGGTTCATGAGTGACTAACGACAATGTCTGTTCTTTATCTGTTTGACTTTAAGCAGTGATTCACTTCCATCTCATTCAAGAACTCTGTAACTAGTATCTTTTGCTGTCACCACTTGAAATCTCCGTCACTTTAATAAATCCACTGATCTTGAATACTTCACTGAGGCTTGATCAGCAAATTGATCTTCTTTCAATGTAGAATCACTTCAAGCCTGTAGATGACTTTAATCTTCATTCTTTGACAGATATAATCTTCTGAGATTCCTGTGACATTTGATTTTTATTATTTACTTATTACATCTTATTTTAAGTTGAGTAGAATCCTCGGTGTTTACAAATAGGCCTAGACATATGCCTTTCACTCCACAATAATTATTCTACACATAAAATATAATTTATATCATTAATAAAGTTTACGGATATTACATCCTTCCCCCCTTAATAGGATTCTGTCCTCAGAATCAGATCAAGGAAACAACTGGGGATACTTTTCTAACATATCACTTTCTAACTCCCAGGTAGACTCTTCCACCTTAGGATTCCTCCACAAAACTTTTACTAATGCTACGGTCTTATTTCTTAACACTTTCTCCCTATGATCCAATACCTGAATTGGTCGTTCTACATAAGACAAATCTGACTGGACCTCTATGGGTTCATATTCTATTATATGGTTCGAATCTGGTCGATACTTCTTAAGCATTGACACGTGAAACACATTATGAACGTGATGCATGTGTGGAGGTAAGGCCAACTCGTAAGCTACTTTCCCAACTTGCTTCAGAATCTCAAACGGTCCAACATATCTCGGACTCAATTTCCCTTTCTTCCCAAACCTGACTAATCCTTTCCACGGTGAAACTTTCAGTAACACTTGCTCTCCAACTTCGAATTCCATATCCTTTCTGGCTAGGTCAGCATATTTCTTCTACCGATTCTGAGCTGTTATCAATCTTTTCTGAATCATTTCAATCATTTCCTTTGTCTGTTGCACTAACTCTGGTCCTATCACTTTTCGTTCACCAACTTCTTCCCAATATACTGGAGATCGACACTTCCGTCCATATAGAGCTTCGTAAGGTGGCATCCCAATACTTGCGTGTAAACAATTATTATATGAAAATTCTACTAAGGGTAAATGATCGTCCCAATTACCTTCAAAATCAAGTGCACATGTTCTAAGCATATCTTCGATGGTTTGAATTGTCCTCTCGCTTTGACCATCTGTCTGCGGGTGCTAAGCCGTACTCATTTTTAATTCGGTGCCCAAACATTCTTGAAAACTTCTCTAAAATCTTGAGTTGAATCGAGGGTCTCGATCAGATACTATTGACACTGGAACTCCATGTCATACCACGATTTCCTTTATGTATAGGTGAACTAACTTATCTAGCGAGAATCTCTCGTTCATTGGAAGAAAATGTGCAGATTTCGTCAATCGATCCACGATAACCCAAATAGCATCATGGTTTGTCTTCGTTCTCGGCAATCCTACCACAAAGTCCATTGCGATGTGCTCCCACTTCCACTCAGAAATCTCTAACGGCTGTAGTAATCCACTTGGTCTTTGATGTTCCCCCTTGACCCTTTGACACGTAAAACATTTACTTACCCATTCAGCAATTTCTCTCTTCATATCTGGCCACCAAAAGTTCGTTTTAAGATCTCGATACATCTTTGTGCTTCCAGGATGAATTGAATACTTCGAGTTATGCGCTTCGTGCAAAATTTCATTCTTCAGTTCCGCTACATTCGGTACCCATATTCGAGAAGCAAACCTTAAGATTCCCTTATCGTCCAGTTGGCTACATATCTCCTCGCCTGTTAAACTATTTACATTGTCGTTCATGACTTGCTCTTGGCATTTCCGTATCTTTTCCAACAATTCAGGTTGAAATGTTATGGCGTAGATCATTTCTGTCGCATCCTTCGGAATACATACTTCGATCTCTAACCTTTCAAATTCTTTATATAGTTCTTTGGTCATCGTCAGCGTATTTGTAAAGCATAATGTAACATAAGATGTAAAAGAGATAACTACAACTCAACAAAGGACAAGACAGACAATAATATTATCAGAAGCACAGAAATCCAGAATCAAAGAAGAAAAGGTAAACTCAAAAAATCAAAATACGTTATGTATTCTTGAAGTCCGTAAACAGGTCACGGAAAGAAGTTCATGAAAATGTTCAAGCCTCAGTGACAGCAAAAGAAACAAGACTTTCAAGATGACAAAAGTATGTGAATGATTTAGGGTTAGTACCACAGGATTCCAGTGATTTAAATGAAGCAACTAGATCGACAAAGGACTTATCAGTAGCACTGAATTGAAGACATAAAAGAAGAATTGATCAAGTGTTATTCATCTGTGAACCAGACCAGTTGCACTAGGTGACGACACTTAAAAAGATCAAGTTGTTTTATCGTCTCAGAAGAAATTGATACAGTCTATTACTTAAATACCAAGGAGCTCAGAAAGGTTTTCTAAAAGGAACAAGGAAATAATGTGATTCGATGGTTTTTCATTTATGAAAAACTATCGAATGTGATTATAAGGAATCAAAAGAAATTGACTTGATGGTTTTCTTCTTTTTGAAATAAAGAAAACCATCGAAAGCTTTTCAAAGAAACTCATCAGAATCAATGAAAAACGAATTTCCTTTTCGATAGTTTTCTTTAAAAACTATTGAATGGAAAATTTCTTTTAATCCATTCGATGGTTTTCCATTCTATGGATTTCCAATTCGATAGTTTTCTAATTGGAGGAGCATGTGGAAAAGTATTTGTTTGTCAGGTTGATTAGAAGATGGACGGTCATGATTGTTTGTTCAATTTTGGTTCGATAGTTTTCTAAACCAAAGTCTACAATTACTAAGAGAGAGGCAGTGTCTTCCTTAGTCAGGTTCATTCACTACAGAAGCAATTACGGAGAGAGAGGAAAAGCCAGAGAGAAAATACTAAGAACATTAATTCTGCTGGAACTCTTTCATTGTATTGATTGTGAATAACCTAGAACTCATTGAAGCTAATCTACGGATTAGAAATTGTAGCACCCTTCGAGGATTATATTTATAAAACGATATATTCCCCGACTTTTGGTTTGGTTTGGTGTGTTTGATTTCGTTATAGAATTGAATGAATTATCCGCGAATGAAATTGAATTATTTGTGAGTATCGTATTCAACCCCCCCCTTCTACGATACTTTGGACCTAACAATTGGTATCAAAGCTACTTGATTGATATACAAATCAGATCCGGTGAATGAGACCAAAATCAAACATAGCGTGAAAATACGAAGCAAATTTTTTAACTTTCAAAATTTTTCATTTAATTGGAATTTCTTGAATTTTAAACAATTTGAAATTTTCAGAAACCATTAGTGCTCCAAAGACAGCCACTGGTATTAAAGTTCCCCCGTTTACTAGAGATGATTTCGGTTTGTGGAAGATGAAGATGTTGTTATTTATCAAGGCATCTAATCCGTTGTATATTGGCATATTAGAAAACGGACCGTTTGTTCCAATGAAACCAGTTAGTGAATCTACAGCTCCTGATGGTAGCAGGATTCCTCAAGGCACCCAACCTAAGGATATGACTGAGTATATAGATTCTGACAAAGAACTGATTCGATTGGATACAGGTTTGATGTTGATATTGGCAGACTCCGCAGACAAAGAAATGAGCTTTCAGTTGATGAACTGTACAAGCGGGAAACATATGTGGGATACCATTAACTTGATAATGGAAGGAACTGAAGACGTGCAGGAAAACAGATTGGACATCCTGACTTCTCAATACGAAGCTTTTAGGTCTCTTCCAGGAGAAAGTATAACTCAGGTCTTTGAGAAATATACTAAGCTCCTAAATGAATTGGCAATGAAAGGAAAGACCTATCCACTGAGAGAATCAAATAGGAAGTTCATGATGACGTTGCCCCATCATGTAGAACACAAGTCATCATCCATAAGGGAAAGAATTGACTTCACAAAGATGTCATTAGAGATGATCTATGGCAAGTTGAAGACCTATGAAATGGAACAGGAACAAAGAGTGATAATCTACGGATCAGGGACAGTGGACAGCAAGCACAATGCACTTGTGAGATCAGCAGCACTTGTAGTGGATGAACCAATAACTTCTGAGATTCAGGTTCAAACCCCTAGAGCTGGAAAGGAGGTGATAATAAAAGCTGAAATGGATTCTGTGAATCTGGGTGTTGATGAAAGTGATTACTACACCCTAGAAGAGCTTGAGCAAATGGAAGACAAAACCATGGCGTACTTAGCTGCAAAGTTTAGTCATATTCGTTTCAAGAGAAACCCTAAGTACAAGTTCAAGGGCTCAATCAACAGATTCCAGAAGAGCAATTATGCACCTAGTACAGGCTTTAAGGGAGGCTACAAGACTGGCATGATTGATAGAAGCAAATCAAGATGCTACAATTACAATGAGTTAGGGCATTTCGCCACTGAATGCCAGAAGCCTCGTCAAGAGAGATACATGAAAGATGTCTATGGAAAGAAGGATTCTTATGATGAGTTGAAGAAAGAGAATGCCAAGCTTCAACAGCAATTGGAGGCATTCTCTGGAAAGCAGAAAGGGAAAGCTTATATAGCAGAGGGAAAGCACTGGGATGATACTGATTCGGATGAAGAGGAGGAATATGTAAATGTTGCCCTAATGGCTGACTCTTCAGAGGAATCACCACAATCATCTCAGGTACCTATCTTAACTACAATTGAGATGTCTAATCCTGAGTACAAGAAAACTGTGCAAGATCTTAGTGTAGAATTGTTTAATGTACACACAAGCATGCTAGCATCAGAAATGGAGAATGCTAAACTAGTTCTTAAGATTAAAAAATTAGAATCTAAAAATGAAGAACTAGAGCTTGTAGCTGTCACATTAGAAGATCTTAAGCAAAAGAACGCGTACTTAGAGAACAAGGTCAAGTGTAATGATGAGATAGAGACTATCCTCAGGAAGCAGATTTTAGATTTAGATTTGAAGCTGAATGTTTTTAAGAATTCCGCCCTAATTGCTAAGGAGATCATTGATACTCAGGCCATAGGGAATAAAACTGCTATAGGATTTGACTATGACAAGAAAGCTGATAAGAAGATAGTGGAATTCCCTGTGACACCTTCAGTTGTCAAAAGGAATACTCCACATGTTCTTAAGAATGTTGATTGTCCAGTTTTTGTTAAGCCGCTTCCACCACTCTTTCATGAGGATGACCTTTTCATAAGACAAGAATTGCTTGAGGAGGATTTGTTGAAGGAAAAAGAGGTAAAGACTAAGTTACCTAGGAAATCAGTAAAAACTGAATTACCTAAACCTGATTTACCTAAAACTAAAGTAGGTAACTTAGTTAGTAATGCTAAAAAGAACAGGAATGGGAAGAAGAAGATTGTTAATCAGGAAATGGTTCCATATTCTCCCATTGCATCTAGGAAGTTGTGCACTATTTGTAATTCTGTTGGACACCTTACACATGCATGTAAAAAGGTTAAAGTAGAAACGGCTAATACTTCTGAAATGCATAACATGTCTGACATGCCTGATCTTCATGAACCCTGTGGAAAGAAAGAGTGTTTGCTATGTAAGTACAACATCATGCATGCTTATTTTAAGTTGATGAGTGATAGTAGAAAAAGCACTGTTAATATTAAATCCACAGATACTATGAATATCAAACAGGGTAAGACTAAATTGAATGTTACTCCTGTTAAATCATCTAAACCTTCAGGACCCAAACAATTTTGGGTACCAAAGTCCGCTTAATCAATCTGTGATTGCAGGGTAAGGTTAAAAGCTCAAAGGTTGTGTGGATTCTAGATAGTGGTTGTTCTAGACACATGACAGGTGAAGAGTCCCTGCTTACAGAGGTGGTTAAAAAGACCGGCCCGATTGTAACCTTTGGAGATGACAGCAAAGGATTCACTACGGGATATGGTAAATTGAAAGCTGGAAATGTCATCATAGAAAACATCTCTCTTGTTGAAGGATTAAAGCACAATCTTCTAAGTATCAGTCAGTTATGTGATAAAGGCTACAATGTAGATTTCATAAAGGACAAGTGCTTGATCACCAACAGGAAGGATGAGAAGCTTACTCTACTGGGAGTGAGAAAAGGAAATTTGTTTATAGCTGACTTAAGTTCTACCAGTGAAGGAGAAGTTACATGTTTCTACAGTAAGGCTTCTTCAGAAGAAAGTTGGCTATGGCACAAGAAGCTCTCACACTTGAACTTCAAAACTATGAACTCTTTGGTAAAGAGAGAGTTAGTGAGAGGGTTGCCCCTGATGGAATTCAATCAGGAGGGACTATGTGAAGCATGTGAAAAAGGGAAGAAGAAGAAATCATCACATGGAAGCAAAGGAATGACAAGCATTACTGAACCATTACAACTGATTCATATGGATTTATTTGGTCCAGTCAATGTTATGTCACTTTCAAGAAAAATATATGCATTGGTGATGGTGGATGACTACTCCAAGTACACGTGGGTGTTGTTCATACAATCAAAGGATGAAGCAACACAACTAATCATTGATCACATCAAGAAGATAGAAGTGGAAGCTAAGCTACCTGTGCGGACAATCAGATCAGACAATGGAACTGAATTCAAGAATGCAGTTCTTAATGATTTCTGCTCAGAGAAAGGAATATCAAGACAGTTTTCAGCACCAAGAACTCCCCAACAGAATGGAGTAGTGGAAAAGAAGAACAGGACCTTGGTTGAAGCAGCAAGGACCATGTTGAATGAAGCAAAACTTCCCACTTACTTTTGGGCTGAAGCAGTGAACACAACTTGCTACACTCAGAATCGAACCCTGATAAACAAAGATCATGAAAAGACTCCGTATGAGTTAATGGCCAACAAGAAACCAACACTGAAGTACTTTCATGTGTTTGGTGTAAAGTGTTTTGTACTTAAAGATGGAGAACATCTTGGCAAGTTTGATGCCAAAGAAGATGAAGGCATTTTTCTGGGCTATTCTCTGGAATCTAAGGCTTTCAGGGTATATGTGATTGAAGATAAGAAGGTGTTGGAAAGCTTTAATGTAACATTTGACGACACCAAAAGACCAGGCCTGCAAACTGGAAAGAACTCTGAATCCTTGATATTTGAAAATCTATCAGGAGATCTCTCTGACAATGAAGAAGTACCTGAAGTTGTTACAGTTATTAATAATAATCATAATGATAATGATTCTGGACAAAGTGGTGACCAAAGTGGAGATCCTCAAAATTCTACAGGATCCACTAGTCAGTCTATAGAATCATCAGATCAAACCGTCAACAACTCAGGGGGAGCAGGAGAAGGATCAACTAGTCACACTCCACAACATCTAGAACAAGGAGAATCATCAAGATCGCATCTGCCAAGACAAAGGGTATGGAATAGAGATCATCCCTTTCACTTGATCATTGGTGATCCGGACACAGGAGTGAGAACTAGGAGAACATCACAAAATGAATGTCACTATTCTGCGTTTCTTTCAGAAACAGAACCTAAGAAAGTTGAAGATGTTCTAGATGATCCAGATTGGGTGATTGCTATGCAAGAGGAACTCAATCAGTTTGAAAGGCAGAAAGTTTGGAAGCTGGTACCCAGGCCTAAGGGAAAATCTGTTATTGGAACAAGATGGGTATTCAGAAATAAGTTGGACGAAGATGGCATTGTAACGAGAAACAAAGCCAGACTGGTTGCTAAAGGTTACTCTCAAGAAGAGGGAATTGATTATGATGAAATCTATGCACCAGTAGCAAGACTTGAGGCCATCAGAATGTTTCTGGCATTTGCTGCACATTCCAATTACAAGGTATATCAGATGGATGTGAAGAGTGCTTTTCTGAACGGGGAGTTAGAAGAAGAAGTGTATGTGGAACAACCTCCAGGTTTTGAGGATTCAAAACTGGCAGACTTTGTGTACTTTCTATTCAAAGCTCTCTACGGACTCAAACAAGCTCCAAGGACATGGTATGACACTCTCTCTGAATTCTTACTTGAAAATGATTTTACAAGAGGTGTTGTAGACAAAACTCTCTTTGTCAAAAAGCATAAAAATGATTTGATATTGGTGCAAGTATATGTTGATGACATAATATTTGGTTCTACTAATGATGATCTATGCAAGAGATTTTCTAAGTTAATGCAGAGTCGTTATGAAATGAGCATGATGGGTGAATTGTCATTCTTTCTTGGACTGCAAGTATACCAAAAACAAGATGGTATATTCATTTATCAATCCAAGTACATTAAAGATCTTCTGAAGAAGTATCAAATGGAAGACTCATCTACAACGAAGACTCCTATGCCAACTGCCACTAAGCTTGATAAGGATGAAACTGGTAAGAAGGTTGACATCACAGGCTACAGATGTATGATAGGCTCATTACTTTATCTCACTACAAGTAGACCAGATATAATGTTTGCAACATGCTTGTGTGCTAGGTTTCAGTCTGATCCTAAAGAATCTCATCTAATAGCTGTTAAGCGAATATTTAGATATCTTAAGGGGACTCCAAATCTTGGAATTTGGTACCCTAAAGATACAGGATTTGATCTTATTGGATATACAGACTCTGATTTTGCAGGTTGTAAGATTGATCGGAAGAGTACTTCAAGAAGCTGTCAGTTTCTTGGAAGAAGATTAGTTTCTTGGTATAGCAAGAAGCAACATTCAGTTTCCACATCAACAGCTGAGGCTGAATACATTGCTGCTGGAAGCTGCTGTGCTCAAATCTTGTGGATGAGAAACCAACTCCGTGACTATGGGCTTTTGTTGAAAAAGATTCCAATATTTTGCGACAACACAAGTGCCATAGCAATCTCAAACAACCCAGTGCAAAACTCGAGGACGAAGCACATCGACATCAGGTATCATTTTATCCGAGAGCATGTCATGAATGGAACCGTGGAGTTACATTTTGTACCCACAGAGGAACAAATTGCAGACATCTTTACTAAACCGCTTGATGAATCCACTTTTTCTAAGCTGGTTGGTGAACTTGGAATGTTAAATCTTTCTAATTGATTTTGATTAGAAGTCAATAACTGCAGATAGTCCTAGTAAATACAAGAGTTTAAGAATTTCCATATCCTTAGGACTCGTGAATTTATTTTCTGGAGCAATTCTCGTAGTTAGGATTATTGTACTAATTTTATGTCATAATTATGGATGATATATCTTCTGGCATTTAATTAGTTATTAATTCTAAAAATTTCCATATCCTTAGGACTCGTGAATTAATTTACTTTGTTTTTTAACACTGTAGATTAATGCAGCATAATTTATTGGATTTTAATTGGTTAATATCATTCAATGATATTTAGTCGATTTTATTCTAAGAAAATTGTGAATTTTCTGTTAACAACTGATTTTGGTAAATTTGAAAAAGTTTATTCAAAATAAAACTTGACAGGAAATAAAAGGTTTGAATTTTAGAACATGAACAGGTTTTAGAATTTGAACAGAAGCAAAAAATATCGAATTTTAGGAAATTCGATAGTTTTTCTAAGTACTAGTTAAAAACCATCGAACAAAAAATTCGATAGTTTTTAAGTAGGAAAATAAAAACCATCGAAATAAACCTTTCGATAGTTTTTGAGGAAAATTTGAAAAAGCATCGAATTGAATTTCATTAATCTTTATCTAAATTCTCGATGGTTTTTTCAAATAAAAAGAAAATCTATCAGAGAGAATTAATTTTTCCTTTATTTTAATTCTCGATAGTTTTTCAACAAAAGGTGTTCGATAGTTTTTGTATTAAACAGCAAAGACATTCGAAGGCGAGGAGACCATGGAGTGCATGAGGATGAAGAGCAATGCAATAACCGCTCTGATAAGAAAGAATCATCTTCCAGGGGTACCCACTGTTCTCACTGAATATCTAAGAACGGTGCCCCTACCACTTCTACCCCCAGGGGAACAGGTAATTGAAGGTAATATTCCTGAACCTGAACTGGCTCCTGAACCACAACCAATGGATGTTGATCCAGAGCCCTCAGCGGCCATTCCTGACCATAAGATTGCAAACCCACAATCTCTAACCACGGTCGAAGAGCCTTTGGAAGAGCCAAATGAAACCACAAACGAACCTCCTTCCCCTCCTATACCCAATATTCAGACATCCGTGAGTGTAGAGGGAGATAGTGCCTTAGCAGCACCACATAAGGAGATACACCCTTCAACAACAGCTCTGCCTTCCTCTAAAAGGAGAAGAATAGAAACCGAGGCAACTGTTGATACTTTATTTCAAACTTCCAAAGTGTCGTTTATTGATTTTTCTGATGCTGATTGGGCTACGTTAAATAAAGCTATATCTGAACCCATAGCTCAATCATGTAAGGAAGAATTGACGGAAGCAACTGGTGTTCCGACCATATTACGGTCAGGTTCACTGGTTGAAGGTTCTAAGAACCAAGAGTCTTCACAGACGTCGAGAGAAGGCTTTGACCTAAATGCACAAACTAAAGGGTCATTGTCTACCTCCCCAGATGGAACATATCTGGATCCTGCGGGTAAAGGGTCTAACGTAGGTGCAGATCGGCAACTCGGTGACAATGAATCAATTACTATTGAGGAGTTAACTGAGGTAAAGTCTTCATAGACTATTGAGGAAGCTTTAGGATCTCTGCTGTTAATAGAGCCTGATTCTAACCTCCTAGAGATTCAAACTCTAGATCCTTCAAAGGATATATCATCTACGGATGATCAGCAACTTGGTTTAACCAAGGACGGGGACTTGCGAAGCCCCATTGCACCACCGGTGACCTCCTTAAGGACGGATACGGTGTTTTCTTCTGCAGGTACAACTAGCAAAAATGGATTGAGTGAAACAAAAACACTTACACCTGGCCTGAGTGGGAAAGGAAAAATGAGTGAAACACCGACAGAAACGTTGAGTGTACACCCAGAGCCAAACGTGAGGAGTGACACCCTAACCCTTCCACAAATTGATGATCTGCTATTACCGACAGAAAGAGAGGTACATGTTCAATCCACCCTCAAGGAGATGACAGTTCACGACAAACAAGGAAATCCACTATGGAAGAACTGGTCGAATTGAGGACTGATGTCAAAGAGAGAATCAATGTGACGGGGTACAGTCTATTTGGAATATGTTGAGGAACCAACAACCCGGACCTTCACAACAACAACCTGATCCTTGTACTGCCTTTTATAATGAGGATAACTACATCGAGGATTCCTCAACTAAGGGGGAGAAAGTTGGAGAAGGGGAAACAAATGAACTGACTAATGAAGGTTGGCAAACAACTGGATGGGGAGTTTGGGAAACCAATGAAGCTATTCCCAGTTAAACAGTACTGGATTGAGGACATAGTACAAGAAGAGGAAAGTGAAGAGGAATTTGAATTCATGCAAGAGCAACCGATTCAGGAGGAGCATGAGCCATATTATCCGGAGCCAATTGAACATCCTATCTTGGATGATGATATGGAAGAAGAAGCAAATTCTCTATCACTGGAAGAAGAAGCTGCCTTGGAGATGGTGAAAGCTCAAAGAGCTGAAATAGATGCCAGGCAAGCTGAGAGAGAAAGACACCAAGCAGTTTTGAGGAAGAACTGCCGGTGATACTCATCAAGATTCAAAGAACTACAAGACTAAATGAACTGCTCCGTGAGCATGTTAAGGAGATCTTGATGAAAGTCGGTCCAGAGATTACTGAAGATCCTCCAATGGTTAGATTCATGACGAATGACTTGTTCAGAATCTGCTATTTGGCTGAGGATAAACTGAGATATTATCCAAGCAACTATCTAAATCAGTTGAGAAGTATCTTAGATCCACTGGATTCTCATCAACGGAGAAGGACAAAGCAGCAGACACTCTTAGAAGATTTCTAATGGAGAATGTTCCTTACTATAGGAAAAGAGTGCAAAGAGGATTGGAAGTGCATACCAGTTTACCAAACATGCCAAAGCTAAACAAGAAAGATGTTAACATCGCATGTTTATGGGCTGGAGTGGGTCAAGAGGTTGAGTACATTGGAAGACACATCCAAGGAGCAATCCTTAAACCTGGAGAACCACTGCACTATCTATCAGTGATTGATTATCAAGCTGCTAACTCCGATCCAATGATTGAAGAAGGTGAGATCGAATTGGACTGAAAAACAGAAGCAAAGAACAACAGAACTATCAGCTCAGACAAGAGGAGCAACTTCAATGTGAAATTTTTTATTGTTTTTTGATTTATGAAATCTGGAAATGTATATATATCTGATCCAGAATGCATTTAATATTATTACGCTGTCTTACTTTAATTAGTTTCATGTTTCCTTAGTTAGTTGAGTTATCCTCGAAGTATTTGCTTGTCGAACTCTATCCAATCAAATAGGGGGAGATTGTAAAGCATAATGTAACATAAGATGTAAAAGAGATAACTACAACTCAACAAAGGACAAGACAGACAATAATATTATCAGAAGCACAGGAATCCAGAATCAAAGAAGAAAAGGTAAACTCAAAAAATCAAAATACGTTATGTATTCTTGAAGTCCGTAAACAGGTCACGGAAAGAAGTTCATGAAAATGTTCAAGCCTCAGTGATAGCAAAAGAAACAAGACTTTCAAGACGACAGAAGTATGTGAATGATTTAGGGTTAGTACCACAGGATTCCAGTGATTTAAATGAAGCAACCAGATCGACAAAGGTGTTAATCCCAAATGACCTAACAGAATTGTAGAAGGGGGGGGGGGGGGGGTTGAATACAATTCTTGATATTTTCTTGAACTTAAAACACTTATAAATAAAACTGAACTGAATAAATAAAAACACAAGATATAAATAATTCAGTTGGATTGTTTGATGATCCAACTGAAGTGTTTTTATTACGGAAATAATCTGTGATACAAAAGTACACAGCTGCTCAGTTACAAGGTTGTAGAGAAGAATGCTCTCAAAGATAGCTAATACAAACTATTTGTTTTTCTTCTCTTATCTTTATTTTAACTGCTACACTTGGTTATATATTCCCAAGTTTACAAAGCTATTTTTGGCTACACTAAAGTACACTAAAGGTAACCGCCAATAGTTTGCTTTTCATCCCTTTGTCCAGTGGTCCTTGGAGATCCTTGCTTTTGTCTTCATGCTTATTATGATCACTCCCAAGAGCCCAATTGGAAACTGGGATGTTTCCTTATTCCCCATGTCCATTTTAATGGTTTCCAATGCAAAGTACACTTCCACATCACCTTTAGATCTGTTCAGTAAACTGTCACTATCACTTTGTCAACTATTCAGAAAAGCAATAATGATTCGTTGATAGCAGGGAGATGTGTTTCGTTGATAGCTTTATTCTTCATTTCGTTGATGAGTAAACTTCATTTCGTTGATGAGTAAACTTCATTCCGTTGATGGTGTATCCTTGTTCCGTTGATAGAGTAATCTTCATACCGTTGACATGTCTTCACTTAGGCAAAATTACAAGGCATGATATACTTACAATTAACCAACCTATTTTGCCTATCTAGTACTTAGTCAACATGACTTAGGAAACCTATCTAATACATACATCAAATGCATATCAAACTGTGAAGTATTGTACAGTGCAATTGCTACAACACTCATTCCGTTGATGAGCTTCCTGTCAACGAAACACTGCAAAGCATGCCATTCCGTTGACAGTTACAAAATGACTTAATACAAAATCTACTAAGTGTTTTTATAATTATCATCAAGAACAACATATTCCTAACAATCTCCCCCAATTTATGACTGATAGAATAACAGCCATAAATCAAGAGCCTTGATGATAACAAAAACACTCAGTTAAATTACACATGATAAAAGTAGAAATTGCATTGAGCTTCATTGAATTTAATTAAAATACAAAGTAGAAAATCTTACAAAACAAGTGCACAGAGTTGCTCCTCTAGACTGAGCAGATTTTTCATCTTTGCCTCTGTGGTCTTGTTTTCTTCCCTTTTCTTGCATTGTTCTCCTCAATCTGAGCTTGAAGTCTTCTGTAGAAAATCTTCTCTTCTTCATCTTGATTCCCCAACTTGGATTGCATTAATCTTAGAGTTTCATTGGATGCCTTCTCCAGTTGGTCTTCTATTCTGAAGAATCTTCTACAGTTGTCCTTGTCTCTGAATTCCATCATCCAAAAAGGTTGGAGATGAATTTTCTTTCCTGTTTGAGGGACCTTCAATACTCTGGGAAGTGCACCAGGCTTGTTCCAGCTAGCTTTGATTTGGCAAATCTTGGAAACAACTTCAGACTTAGCTGTTTTGGTAAAACCAAAATCTTTCTTCAGGCTTTTAAACACAGATAGCAGTGTCTGATAGTCTTCTCCCAGAATTCTATGTAGAGGCCAAACCTGTTCTCTCCCACCCTTGTAGACAAACACCAATCTCTCTGGTAGTTTGTAAGAAGCTGCTATTCCTCTCACTTCAACTAGGTCATCAAGATTGATGTATAAGTCAGACTCCTCCCTGATATCAGCAATGTAGATGAAGTCTTCTGGGTTGGTAGGAGGTTTTTCAGCTTGTGGTCTCCTTACTAGAATTGGCTTAGCCTTGGTAGCCCTTTGCTTAGATTTCTTCTTTGGCTCCATCTCAAAGAGGAATTTTGGAAAGTTGGCCTCATCAAACTCAATTGGCTCTTCCTTTGGCTCAATTGGCTGATCATGGAAATTAACAGGATATTTAGGATCAAAGGCTAACTTTTCCCCTAGAGCTGGATCAGGAATTGTTGGAGGTGCAGTTGGTACAGAAGAGTCTGATGCAATACTCTGAGAGTCATCATTCTCAAAGGCTATATTTCTCCTAGCTCTTGCCTTTGGTTGTCTTGTGCTCTTCTTTGCACTCATTTCCTCTCTGGCTTTTTCTTCTTGCTGTCTTTCTTCTTCATCAAGAGATTGAGCAACTGCAAGTGCTTGCATTGCTGCTCTTTCTGACTCTTCAGCCTTAGCTTCAGCAAAGTTTGGGTGACCAGCCCAAACACAGATTTGTTGTCCTTTCCTGTAGACAATTGCCCTTTGCTTCCTTACCTCATAATCATTGCTTTCCTTTCTTTTTGTGATGAGTAGACCAAGAAGCTTGAGCTCATCTGGGTAAGGTGCAGGATAAAAAGTCCTTTCTGTATTTTTGCCCTTTGGTTTAGCAGGAGACTTGGGAGATAGGCTTCTTTGTAATGTAGCTTGTTCCACATCCCTAATGCATGAAGTTTGTCCTTTCTCCTTCCTTGATCCTTGAGTGACTCCATGTAGAAGGGGCTCTACCTTATATGAAGAATTGGTCTGTGGCTCCCATTCCGTTGATGCTAAAACCATGGCATCCGTTGATGGCTCTGTAGAAGAAGCTTGATTCGTTGATGGATCTGAAGTCTCTGCAGAATCAGCTAACTTCTTGACTCTTTCATCTATCCTGGACCAGTGGTCTTTAATTTGTTCAGCAAGCTGTAGCTTCATAGATGCTTGCTGAATCAGGTCAATGCTGTCCAGTTTAGCTTTGCCTGACTCCCCCATAGCTAGTGGCTCCTGTGGTAGGGAAATGGCTGGGACCATAACCTTTGTGATTTGAATGTCTAGCTCCTTAGATTTCTCCCCCTTTTTGTTATCATCAAGAGAGATGACTGGGAGTCCTTGAGCTGCCACTAGCTGGGCCAACAGTTGTGTCTGCTTCTCCTGTTCCTTTTGCATCTGAGATAAAGTAGCTTCCACCTTGTCCACTCTAGAAGAGAGAGTCTTCAAGGAGGTAGCCACCTCAGGTTCCTTAGAGAAAAACCTGTTCATCTTGGACACAGTGAGAAGAGGAAGCTTTTCATCTAGCCTCCTGTCATTAGCATCCTTGAGATTGCTAATTGAGTCCTTGATTTCTCTAGCCTCAATCCTTGTCTGCATCATCTGTAGCCTTTGGATTTCCAGTGAATCCATAATAGCCTTGTAGAATTTCTTGTCATTGGCATTTGCAGACTCATGAGCCAGATAGGCCTCATTGTACTGCCTTGTGATTGCAGCATCCAGGGAGATCCTTCCTTGTAAATCTTGAGAAAGCCAGGTTGGTGTAGGAGGCACCACAGAAGTCCCAGTCTGTGAAGTAGTGGCCACCTGATTGTCACCAAAGCTGTCCTCATCATCAGAGAAATCAAACTCACCACTTGCTGCAGCTCCTGGAGATAGATTGGTCAAGGCATCCTTTGCTCTTTGCATTGATGCAGTTGTATGAATTAGTTGTAGTGACCTCTCTGCCTTCATATTGCCCTGTTGAGCCAAAACTTGATAGGCTGATACAGGATGAGTAAAGGTCTCAGGATCCAGGGAAATACTATCCAGAGTTTGTTGATAATGCTCTTGGAAGGTAAGTTCCCTTTCTCCCTCATTGACCTCCATTGACTCACTAGCAATGGCTGCTTCCTCCCTTATGACTCCTGTAGTCCCTTCTCTCTCTCCTCTATTTTCTTGCATCATGGGCTCCCCATGGCTCACACCTCTCACACCCTCACCTTCACCTACTAAGGTGGAACTCTCAATCTCTCCTTTTGCCTGGCTGGAAGAAATAGCCAGCCTCTCACTCTCATTCTCTCCTTTTGCCTGGCTGCAAGCCAGCCTCTCAGTTTCACTCCCTCTCAATCCTAAAAGTGTCTCAACTACCACCAGGTCATCTACACTAGTTGTGGAAACAACTAGATTTTCAATAAGGGGTGTAGAATGACCTATCAATGGAATGGTAGTTTGAACTGTCAACGGTATGGATACCGTTGATGGAGAAACACTTGTCAACGAAATAGACTGTTCCGTTGATGAAGTCAAGAAAGCGCTTTGAGAATGAGAAATTACAGTAGAGTCTGTGGTGATTGATTTGAGAGATTGGTCCACAGATCCCCTTGCAATTTCAGAAAAAATTGGTTGATGGCCCAACAAATCACTTAACAAGTGATGGCCACCAGCTTCAGAGTGGGGCTTCTCCAAGATTAGAGTTGGAGAATCAGGAATAGATGTATGGATCATGTCCACATCTAGAGATAAAGTTGGTGAATTTGAAGGAGATAGTTCAAGGTTGATGTTTAGAGAATGGGACTGTAACCCCAGAGTGATAATAGGGGTTACATCAAACTGAATTTAAGAAACTGGAAGTGTTGCTTCCAGTGTGTGTGCACCCTGTGAAACCTTGGACTTTTGCTTCACTCTCCTTTGGTATTGGGAAAATGTAGACTGTGGGCTTGAAGTGTCCCTTACCCTTTTGGACTGTGCTCTAGGTTGAGAGCTTGTTTCAATAATCACATCCTTTTGGGAGGATGCAATTAGACTTGTGCTTAAATCCATTTTACTCATTGTGCCTTGTTGGGAAGACACAATGGGGCTAGGCTGGGAAACACTTACCTCACCTTCCTTATTCTTGGGGTTTCTTTGACTTTCACCCCTTCCCTTACCTCTCATAACTCCAGACTCACTCCCCTTAGGTTGTGTGGTAGTTTTTACAACAGGTGCCTTTTGAGAAGCACCTGAGGTTGGCTTGGAGGATTTCTTAGATTTTGGTTTTGTTGCTGGGGCAGGAGCCTGTTGGGTCACAGCTACAGACTCCATAGCAACTGGGTTGGATGAGACAATGGAAGTAACATCTATACTAACAGGGATAGCAGTAGTTACCTCAATGATTGGCAGATACACCACTGGAACATCACCATTGTGGTTCAGCCTCAGTATGTCTGTCAATACTCTCTTTTCTTGCACAAAGCACTCAAACCTGGCAGTAGGGTTAGAGATAACTAATGGTGCTGAACTAACATGATTAGCCAGCATCATCAGAAACCTTGCATAATAGATATTTTTCTTCCTATTTGCCTTATCACCCAACTTAGCACCAATTTCATACATAAGTTGGGTGCTAAAGTTGTAATATCTATCATTTAGAAGCATGGTTAGGAGAATTAACATAGAGTTAGTTAATGCATCAAAATTACTAATCTTTCCAGAAAAGACCTTAATGAATGCATCAGCTAAATAACTGTATTCCCTAACCAAACCTCTCCTAATTATCTTACCCAAGTTATCAGTAGGCAAAGAGTAGTTTATAGAATTTAGCATGGTAGTTAATTTCAGTGTTAGTAGGCAAAGCATCACAGTTATTATTAGGAATATGTAAACATGCTTGCAAAACATCAGAATTAACTATATACTCATTACCTTGAAGAGTGAATTGCAGTGTGCAGTTTGTTCCACTATACTCACATGAGGTCCAAATCTCCTCGATTATTTCATTGTAGAGTGGTGTAGAGTGAAACATCGCATAGCCCAACTTACAGTTCCTCATGAAGTCCATCATCTTGAAAAAGATGTTGTTCGGACTTTCCTTAACAACAAATGGAATAGAATTGTTCTTCTCATAGATGAACCCACCAGCAGACATAAGCTTGACTATGGGTGCCATTGTTGAGTGAGGAAAAGCTTTGAGCTGTATTGCTTGTTAGAGAGAAGAAGATAGAAAAACTTTTGGAATTTTTGAGAACAGGTAGAAATGAAATAAAGAAATTAAAATTTCTTAAATACTCCCCCAAAAATTCTCAGAAATTAAGTCCAATAATTAATCTAAATTACCTGATTGGCTTAAAAAAGTAACCGTTAGAATTAAATATTACCACGATTTATACTTACAGGGGTGTATGTATAGATCGTGATAAAGAACGTGCAATTTCAACGGTTCAGATTAAAAAGCGCTGCATCAACGAATCAGAATTGGGCATTTTAGGTCCCTTCTATTCCGTTGATAAAGCTGCGTTTCGTTGATATAAAAGAGCTATCAACGAAACACCCAGAAAAATGCTAAGACTATCAACGAAATGGTGCGTTTCGTTGACATAGTAATTTTGACTTAGACAAAATTTCACCTTTTCCTGAGAAGATTAATTCACAGAAAAATTATAGCAAATTCCTGGTTGCATTTTAACTTGCAAAAATCTCAAAATAATTAAGAGAAATTTAGCATACCTAGCTCACTTACTAATCTTGAGAATGTGGATTCATCAAGTGGCTTGGTAAAGATGTCTGCAAGTTGTTGTTCACTTGGAACAAAATGTAACTCCACAGTACCATTCATAACATGTTCTCTAATAAAGTGGTACTTGATGTCAATGTGCTTGGTCCTTGAATGCTGTACTGGATTCTCAGTAATGGCAATGGCACTAGTGTTGTCACAGAAAATAGGAATTTTCTCAACTCTTATTCCAGAATCAAGTAGTTGATTTTTCATCCATAAAATCTGTGCACAACAACTTCCAGCTGCAATATACTCAGCCTCAGCTGTGGAGGTAGAAACTGAGTTTTGTTTCTTGCTGAACCATGAGACAAGCTTGTTTCCTAAGAATTGACAAGTGCCTGTTGTGCTTTTCCTGTCAATTTTACATCCTGCAAAATCTGCATCTGAATAACCAATTAGTTCAAAACCAGATTCTCTAGGATACCAAATGCCAAGGTTTGGTGTTCCTTTGAGATATCTGAAAATTCTTTTAATAGCAACTAAATGGGATTCCCTAGGATCAGCCTGAAATCTAGCACATAGACATGTAGCAAACATAATATCAGGTCTACTAGCTGTTAAATATAAAAGTGAGCCAACCATGCCTCTGTAACTTGAAATGTCCACAGATTTTTCCTTAGTATTCAATTCAAGTTTGGTGGCAGTAGGCATGGGAGTTTTGGCAGGAGAGCATTCCATTAAATTAAACTTCTTTAATAAATCATGAATGTATTTTGTTTGACTAATGAAAATGCCTTCATTAACTTGCTTCACTTGAAGACCAAGAAAGTAAGTTAATTCTCCCATCATGCTCATTTCATATTTACTTTGCATAAGCTTGGCAAACTTTTGACAAAGTTTCACATCTGTAGACCCAAAGATTATGTCATCTACATAAATTTGAACAAGTATAGTAGAACCATTCACAACCCTGTGAAAAAGAGTTTTATCTACAATACCTCTAGTGAAGTGATTCTCAAGAAGGAACTGTGAAAGTGTGTCATACCAGGCTCTAGGTGCTTGTTTCAAACCATAGAGTGCTTTGAGGAGGAAGTATACATATTCTGGAAAATCATCATCTTCAAAACCAGGAGGTTGACTTACATACACCTCCTCTTCCAATTCCCCATTCAGAAAAGCACTCTTCACATCCATTTGATAGACTTTGAAATTGGCATGGGCTGCATAGGCTAGGAAAATCCTTATTGCTTCTAGTCTTGCAACAGGAGCAAAGGTTTCATCAAAGTCAATTCCTTCTTCCTGTGAATAGCCTTTTGCAACCAATCTAGCTTTGTTCCTTGTGACTATGCCATTTTCATCCATCTTGTTTCTGAACACCCATTTTGTGCCAATGACACTCCTGTCCTTAGGCTTGGGCACCAGCTTCCAAACATTGTTCCTTTCAAATTGGTTTAGCTCTTCTTGCATAGCCAAGACCCAATCTGGATCTAGAAGTGCATCCTCAACTTTCTTTGGCTCATCTTGAGACAGAAAGCTGCTATATAGACATTCTTCTTGAGTTGCTCTTCTAGTTTGGACTTTTGAAGACACATCACCTATAATAAGTTCAAAGGGATGATCTTTAGTCCATTTCCTTGAGGGAGGTAGATTTGCTCTTGAAGAGGTAGCTTCATGATCATGATTGCATTGATTGGATATTTGTCCTTGAGAAACTCCCCCTGAGTTTGTTGTCCCTAAATGATCACTCCTGGAAGCATTTCTGTGACTATCAACGGATTGTCCATTTTGACTGTCAACGAAACGCTCATTCTGACTGTCAATGGAATGTCCATTTGGTCTACTAGCAGCTATTCTTTTCAATCTTAATGCAGCAATTTCATCTTCACTGCTGCTTTCATCTGTGCTAGATACAACAACTTTAGGCTGTTTCTCAGTAGCCTTAACATGATTCATTTGATCTCCTTCCTCATTTTCAAAAGAAAGACTTTCATGTAAACCTTCATCACAGAGACCTTGAATTTTGAGATCATCAAAAATAACATGTACAGATTCCATAACAATGTTGGTTATGAGATTGTAGACTCTGTAGGCTTTCCCTGCTGCATAACCCACAAATATTGCTTCATCTGCCTTTGGTTCAAATTTCCCCAAGTGCTCAGCTTGATTTCTCAGAACAAAACACTTGCATCCAAAGACATGAAGAAAATCCAATAGTGGCTTCTTTCTTTTGAGTAGCTGATAAGGGGTCATTCTTTTGGTCTGATTAATCAAAGAAATATTCTGAGTGAAGCAAGCTGTATTAACTGCCTCAGCCCAAAAATAAGTTGGTAACTTTGATTCATCTAGCATTGTCCTTGCAGCTTCAATAAGTGTTCTGTTTTTTCTTTCAACTACACCATTTTGCTGTGGTGTCCTTGCTGCTGAAAACTCATGCAAAATACCATTTTCTTCACAGAACACCTTCATGCTTGAATTCTTGAATTCTGTCCCATTGTCACTCCTAATCCTTCTCACTTTCAAGTCAGGATGATTGTTTACTATCTTGATGTGATTGATAATGATTTCACTTGCCTCATCTTTGGAGAGCAAAAAGAAAGTCCATGTAAATCTAGAAAAATCATCAACAATCACAAGACAATATTTCTTCTTTGAAATAGACATGACATTTACAGGGCCAAACAAATCAATGTGAAGCAACTCAAGCTGATGGACAATTGATGACTCTGTCTTGCTTTTGAATGATGCCTTCTTTTGTTTCCCTTTCTGACAGGCATCACACAAACCATCCTTGGAAAACTCCACTTGTGGAATTCCTCTAGCAAGATCTTTCCTCACCAAATCATTCATAACTTTAAAGTTCAGATGAGATAATTTCTTGTGCCATAGCCAACTTTCATCCTTGCTTGCCTTGCTGAAAAGGCAAGTGATGGTTTCTGGACTTGTGCTACTAAAGTCAGCAATGTACACATTCCCTCTTCTGAATCCAGTCATTACCACATTGTTGTTTCCTCCTTTAGAAACAACACGGACTTCTTTAGAAAAAGTAACTAAAAATCCTTTGTCACAAAGTTGTCTGATACTAAGCAAATTGTGCTTAAGACCATCCACCAATGCAACTTCATCTATGATGACATTCTCTTTTGAAATCAAGCCATATCCCTTAGTGTAGCCTTTGCTGTCATCTCCAAAAGCAATACAAGGGCCAGCTCTTTCCTGAAACTCTGTGAGCAGAGTAGAATCACCAGTCATGTGTCTTGAACAACCACTATCCAAGTACCAAAGATTCCTTTTGTCTCCCTGCACACAATAAAACCAAATCAAGTCGATTTTGGTACCCAAGTTTCCTTGGGTCCTGTTTTGTTAGCCTTTGCTTTTCCTTTTATATCATTTTTCACCTTGGGCTCAGATTGATTTAAATCAATCTTTATCCTTGGTGTTAATTTCTGAGGATTGCTCACATTTTCATTCACAACATGCATAATTGGAGGAACAAACATGTTATTCATATTCCATGGGATTTGTGGCACATTAAACATATTCATGTATGGATTAGACACAAATGGCATGCTGGCATATGGATTTTGAAATTGTGCATATGGAGCAAACATGTTAGGCATAACAGGCATTGTAGGCATAGAACTATTCATTGCAGGCTTGGGAATTTTCACTTTAACAGTCTTCTTAACAGATTTGCAGTTAGTAGATAAATGACTAACACTTCCACAATTAACACATGTCTTTCTAGGAGCATATTTATCAGGTGTGTAATTGTTGTGTTTGTTAATTCCTACTTTGCCATTCCTGTTATTCTTTTTATTTCCCTTAGTCTCAACTTGAACATTCTCTAACTTATCTTTCAATTGCTTGTTGGACAAGTGACCTACATTAGCTCTCTCAACAGGCTTCTCAACTTTCTTTGATTTACTAGACTCACCTTGAACAAAGTTCTTGGTGACAGAACCATACTTATTATTAAGTCTAGTGAGTTCATCTTTTCTTTTCTCTGTCAACGAAACACCCTGATCGGTTGATGGTTCATCTGTCAACGGAACATTGCATTCCGTTGACATATCAACCTTCAACAAATGATCATTGTTGTTTGTTGACTCTGTTTCTGATTCTAAGGTTTCACAAACATACCCTAGTTTCTCTTTGTTCTTTTTCCATGATTGTTCACAGAAAGATTCCATACCTTGAACATTAATGATGTTGGTAGCAACATTCCTGGCATCTTTCCATTTAGCAATCACACTTTGTTCTATTTCAAGTTGTGTCTTAAGAATTTCTTCCCTTTGTAACACGTTCTCAAGTTCCTTCTTAGCATCCCTACTAACACATCTCATTTTCTCAAATTCAATGAGCTGTGCTTCTAACATTGCATTCCTATCACTTAAGAGCAAATTAGTCTCTTTTATTCTTGAATTCTCTTTGGTAAGTGATTTAAGAGTAACACGCAAATTATATAATACAGTAGACATTTCATTTACTGCACTATCGCATTCCTCTTTAGAAAGCTCAGAAAGATTAGTAATTGTTACCTGGTTGCTTGAGGAGCTTGCTTCCTGCTCATGATTGTTAGCCATAAGAGCCAAGTTGACATATTCAACATCATCATCAGAATCTTCACCATTACCAGCCCAATCATACTCCTGAGACATGAAAGCCTTTTCTTTTTGCTTGAGAAGTTCAAAGTATTTCTTTTTATAATCAACAGGCTCAAATTTCCTGTTGCTCTTCTCAATCTTGGGCTTTCTACAGTCTCCAGCAAAGTGACCAAGCATTCCACAATTGAAACATTTAGATTTAGACTTTTCAATCCAGTTACTTTTGTTAGGTTGAAAGTCTCTCCTTGGTGGCCTTGCTTCTGAGTTTCTCTTGAACTTGAACTTAGAGAATTTTCTTGACAGAAAAGCAATGTGTTCATCAATCTCATCTAAGTCATCCAAGTTGGCTGGTTCTGGTTCTTCTTCTTCTGTCATCTTACCTTTACCCTTGCTAACATCACTTCTACAACTAGCTCGACTAGTTGTGGCCTTTGCAGCTTCTTCAGTGTCATCTTCCAGTTGGTTCACAGATGCAATCAATGTAATGGATCCACCCTTCTTCTGTACCTTCTCAATTTCTTCATCTTGCTCCATTTCCAACTCATATGTCTTTAATGTTCCATACAACCTTTCAAGAGTGTAGTCTTTGTACTCTTGAGTGTTTCTGAGAGAAACAGTCATAGGCTTCCATTCTTTTGGAAGAGCTCTAAGAAATTTAAGGTTTGAATCCTTGGTTTGATAGATCCTCCCATACAACTTTAATCCATTCAAAAGCTTTTGAAACCTACTAAACGTGTCATTTAGGGTTTCACCAGCTTTAAAGTGAAAGTGCTCATATTGTTGTATAAGGAGTTGCATTTTGTTCTCCCTTACTTGCTCAGTTCCTTCACATAGTGTTCTGACAGTGTCCCATACTTCTTTGGAGGTTGTACAGTTTATGACATTGTCAAACATCTCTTGCTCCAAACCATTAAACAGAATGTTCATGGTTCTTTTATCTTTATGGACTTCTGCAACATCTTCAATAGTCCATTCTGAGACAAGTTTTGGAATATCCACATCAGGAGCATCATCTGGCAGTCCAACTCTAGATGCAAACTTCATGGGAACGTGTGGACCTTTCTCAATGCAGTCTACATATCTCTCATCCATAGACATGAGATGTAAATGCATCTTTACTTTCCAGTGAAAGTAATTGTCCTTATCAAGAACTGGTATCTTCACACCTGCATCCTTCTTCACCATGGTTTCTGTTTTGGTCTTGATCTTTAAACTTCTTGTATGTTAGAAGCTCGCTCTGATACCAATTGTTAATCCCAAATGACCTAACAGAATTGTAGAAGGGGGGGGGTTGAATACAATTCTTGATATTTTCTTGAACTTAAAACACTTATAAATAAAACTGAACTGAATAAATAAAAACACAAGATATAAATAATTCAGTTGGATTGTTTGATGATCCAACTGAAGTGTTTTTATTGCGGAAATAATCTGTGATACAAAAGTACACAGCTGCTCAGTTACAAGGTTGTAGAGAAGAATGCTCTCAAAGATAGCTAATACAAACTATTTGTTTTTCTTCTCTTATCTTTATTTTAACTGCTACACTTGGTTATATATTCCCAAGTTTACAAAGCTATTTTTGGCTACACTAAAGGTAACCGCCAATAGTTTGCTTTTCATCCCTTTGTCCAGTGGTCCTTGGAGATCCTTGCTTTTGTCTTCATGCTTATTATGATCACTCCCAAGAGCCCAATTGGAAACTGGGATGTTTCCTTATTCCCCATGTCCATTTTAATGGTTTCCAATGCAAAGTACACTTCCACATCACCTTTAGATCTGTTCAGTAAACTGTCACTATCACTTTGTCAACTATTCAGAAAAGCAATAATGATTCGTTGATAGCAGGGAGATGTGTTTCGTTGATAGCTTTATTCTTCATTTCGTTGATGAGTAAACTTCATTTCGTTGATGAGTAAACTTCATTCCGTTGATGGTGTATCCTTGTTCCGTTGATAGAGTAATCTTCATACCGTTGACATGTCTTCACTTAGGCAAAATTACAAGGCATGATATACTTACAATTAACCAACCTATTTTGCCTATCTAGTACTTAGTCAACATGACTTAGGAAATCTATCTAATACATACATCAAATGCATATCAAACTGTGAAGTATTGTACAGTGCAATTTCTACAACACTCATTCCGTTGATGAGCTTCTTGTCAACGAAACACTGCAAAGCATGCCATTCCGTTGACAGTTACAAAATGACTTAATACAAAATCTACTAAGTGTTTTTATAATTATCATCAAGAACAACATATTCCTAACAAAAGGACTTATCAGCAGCACTGAATTGAAGACATAAAAGAAGAATTGATCAAGTGTTATTCATCTGTGAACCAGACCAGTTGCACTAGGTGACGGCACTTAAAAAGATCAAGTTGTTTTATCATCTCAGAAGAAATTGATACAGTCTATTACTTAAACACCAAGGAGCTCAGAAACGTTTTCTAAAAGGAACAAGGACATAATGTGATTCGATGGTTTTTCATTTATGAAAAACTATCGAATGTGATTCTAAGGAATCAAAAGAAATTGACTTGATGGTTTTCTTCTTTTTGAAATAAAGAAAACCATCGAAAGCTTTTCAAAGAAACTCATCAGAATCAATGAAAAACGAATTTCCTTTTCGATAGTTTTCTTTAAAAACTATTGAATGGAAAATTTCTTTTAATCCATTCGATGGTTTTCCATTCGATGGATTTCCAATTCGATAGTTTTCTAATTGGAGGAGCAGGTGGAAAAGTATTTGTTTGTCAGGTTGATTAGAAGATGGACGACCATGATTGTTTGTTCAATTTTGGTTCGATAGTTTTCTAAACCAAAGTCTACAATTACTAAGAGAGAGGCAGTGTCTTCCTTAGTCAGGTTCATTCACTACAGAAGCAATTACGGAGAGAGAGGAAAAGCCAGAGAGAAAATAATAAGAACATTAATTCTGCTGGAACTATTTCATTTTATTGATTGTGAATAACCTAGAACTCATTGAAGCTAATCTACGGATTAGAAATTGTAGCACCCTTCGAGGATTATATTTATAAAACGATATATTCCCCGACTTTTGGTTTGGTTTGGTGTGTTTGATTTCGTTATAGAATTGAATGAATTATCCGCGAACGAAATTGAATTATTTGTGAGTATCGTATTCAACCCCCCCCTTTCTACGATACTTTGGACCTAACAGTATTCAATCTTTCTTTCCTGCTCAATGCATCTGCCACTACGTTTGCCTTGCCGGGATGATAATTGATAGAAACGTCATAGTCCTTGATTAGCTCCAACCATCTTCTCTGCCTCATGTTCAGCTCCTTCTGTGTAAAAATGTAATTCAAGCTTTCATGATCAATGTAAATTTCACATCTCTCTCCATACAAGTAATGTCTCCATATCTTCAGTGCAAATATGATCGCTGCTAATTCCAAATCATGTGTTGGATATTTCTGTTCGTGAGGTCGCAATTGCCTTGACGCATAAGCAATCACTTTGTCATGTTGCATAAGCACGCAACCCAATCCTTTGTAAGACGCATTACTATAGATTACAAAATGACCTTGATCATCTGGTAGCATTAACACTGGTGCCGTAGTTAGTCTCTTCTTTAACTTTTAAAAACTTTCTTCGCATTTGTTGTTCCATATGAATCGCTCGCTTTTTCTTGTCAGCTTGGTCATTGGAGTAGCTATCTTTGCAAAATCCTGCACAAATCTCCGATAATATCCGGCTAATCCCAAGAAACTTCTAACTTCAGTTGGTGTCCTTGGTCTTTCCCAATCTTTCACTGCTTCAATCTTTGCTGGATCTACTTTAATGCCTTCACTGATTACCACGTGCCCTAGGAAATGAACTTCTCTTAACCAGAATTCACACTTTGAAAATTTTGCGTATAATTCCTCTCGTCTTAAAGTTTCCAGCACAATCCACAAATGATTCGCATGTTCTTCTTCCGTCTTGGATTATATCAAAATATCATCGATGAATACCACTACAAACTTATCCAAATACTTCTTGTAAATCCTGTTCATCAAATCCATAAAAGCTGCGGGTGCATTCGTCAATCCAAACGCCATTACCAAAAATTCATAATGTCCATACCTCGTTCGAAAAGCCGTCTTCGGTATATCGTCTGGTTTAACCTTGAATTGGTGATATCCTGATCGTAGATCAATCTTAGAAAAATGAACCGCTCCTTTTAATTGGTCAAACAGATCATCTATTCTGGGCAACGGATACTTATTCTTGATGGTTAGTTTGTTTAACTCCCGATAGTCTATACAAAGTCTCATACTTCCATCCTTCTTCTTGACAAAAAGCACTGGTGCTCCCCACGGAGAAACGCTAGGTCTGATAATTCATTTGTCTAACAATTCCTGCAGTTGCTTAGCTAGTTCATTCATCTCCACCGGTGCCATTCTATATGGGGCTTTGGATACTGGTTCCGCGTCTGGTGTTAAGTCTATTGCAAACATAATCTCTCTATCCGGAGGTAATCCTGATAACTCTTCTAGAAAAACATCTGGAAACTCACTCACGACTGGAATGTCTTCTAATTTAGAATCTTCCTTCTCTGTATCTATTACGTATGCGAGATACGCTTCACATCCTTGTTTTAGTAACCTCTTATTCTGAATCATTGTCAAAAATTTCTTCGTTTGTTTCTCTCCTTTAAATATTACTTCTTCCTTATCTGGGGTAATCACAGTAACCCTCTTGTCCTTACAATCAATACACACATCATAATCAGTTAACCAATCCATTCCCAAAATCACATCAAACTCTCCCAACTTGAAAGGTAATAAATCGGCGTAAAAACGATTCCCTAAAATCTCAATTTCACAATGAGGACAATACGGACTGACCGGTATACGCTCTTGGTTAGCTATCTCTACACTCAACACTCCACTAAAGGGTTCCATTAAGCAATTCAATTTACGAGCAAACGTTTCTAAAATAAATGACTTAGTAGCTCCTGAATCTATCAACACTTTAGCACTAACAGAGTTTACTAGAAGTGTACCTGCCATCACATCGGCGTCTCTCACTGCTTCCCTTATTGACATGTTATAGGTTCTGGCTTGCGGCTGGACATCAACAGCTGGAGGTGCCTCCATAGCTCGAATCATGTTGTTCACGGGTGCTGGTGCTCTGCCATCCTTAATCATATGACCTGGTTTCTTGCATCGGTGACACACAATACCTATCTTGCAATCTCTGGCATAATGACCCTTCTGGTTGCATTTAAAACACGTGACACTCAATCGGTTGCATACTCCTGGATGTCTTTTCCCGCATGTCTTGCATTCTGGCAGTGGAGGTCTGGAAACTACTTGCTGATTATTGCTTGGTGGACGATTGATTGGTCCTGCATTTCCGGTATCTGGTTTCTTGAAAGTTGTACCTCTGCTCGACTGGAATCCTGGTTTCTTGTTTGGATGGCTCTGAAGATCTCCCTGTGACTGGACCTTATCAGAAGTCCCTACCTTTCTTTTCTTATTTTCTCTCTCTCTCATGTATGAATCACTCTCTCCTTCCGCAATCATTGCCTTCTGTACTACGACTGCATATGTATCTAATTCTAAAACTGCTAACTTACTACGAATCCATGACATCAGTCCCTGTTGGAACCTCTTGGCCTTCTTCTTCTCCGTATCAACGTATGTCGGAACAAACCTAGACAACTCGGTAAACTTGGTCTCGTATTGAGAAACAGTCATACTACCTTGCTTCAATTCTAGAAATTTCAACTCCATTTGATCTCGCATAAAGTCAGGAAAATACTTCTCTAAAAACAATTCTGTAAATCTCTCCCATGTAATTAACCCTTCAGGTTCTAAAGCCTTACTAGTTTCCCACCAATAACTTGCCTCATTTTTCAGAAAATAACTAGCATACTCAGTTTTCTTTTCTCCCGTTACCTCTATCAACGTAAAAGCTTTTTCCATTTCCTTTAACCATGCCTTTGCCTCAATTGGATCAGCAGATCCCTTGAATTCTGGAGGTTTTGCTGCTTGAAAAGATTTAAACGTAACCATGGGTACTACCTGCTGGTGCTGCTGATGTTGCTGATGCTGCTGCTGCTGCTGTAGTAACTGCTATTGGATCTGTTGTTGTTGTTGTGCTAGAGTAGTAGTTTGTTGAGTGAGAGTGTTCAAAAGTTGTATTACAACCGGATCTAAATGACCCGTTGGGGGTGTATTCTGTTGACCTTCTTGGTCAGTGGAATTATTCGCACGGGTATTTCGTCTAGGAGGCATATTGCTAATGAATAAACAATAATTAATTTAATCCAATAATTCAATAATAGAAGATAAAGAGAACACAATTGGTAGAACCATAATTTACGGATTTTCAACGGCGTACGGGTACACTCGTTGCACAAGTATGATAACAATTATAATATTGAAAATGAATAACAAGAGAATAATATCAGTTCTACAAAAGATGGTTATCATAAATATATACATAGATTCGATACAAGCGTAGAACGCTTTCAAAAGTAAATTGTGTCATAGCTGAACTACAACTGCCGATCAACAGTACAACAACAAAATACAACAACAATCCAAGGCGATACTATAAGCCTGGTGCACTGCTGGTACTATACTATGCATCTATGTACTATCTGACTGGAATCCACATAATAACCCAACCTCGTCTCTACCGACTCATGGATCATCATTTCTGGTCTCCCATAGTGCTGGTCCGGCAATCTCCCCAATCTCCCTCATCGCAAAATCCAAAATCTCTCTATTCCCTACTGTAGTCTCTTCCTCTCTGCTAGTAGCTAGTCCATGCAACCTCGTCTCTACCAATGTCCTCACAACCCTGAGTCTCATCCGTGTCTCTCCTACCTGATCCCTGAATCTATCTCTATCTCTGGCTACGCCTGCCTCCGCTGAACGCATCCCACGCATCTCTAATACCTGTCTATGAAAGTAATCCCTCTCCTCTCTCATCCTCTGATAACGGTGATGTGGAACTGGTGGCTCAGAGATCTGGAACAAAGGTCCAGAAACTGAATACTGAGACCGCGGTGCTGCGGGTACGCGTCGAAGTGGAACGGGACAAGGTATAGAATCCCTTCTGACCACTATAGGTCCAGACTGAGGTAGTGTCGGTCGCGACGGTCCTGCTCTCATATCTGGTACAGGTCTCTCCTCTATCGGGTGCTCTGACGGATCTGAATCTGAACTAGAGCTAGGTGGCTGCAATTATAACCATACTCATTACTACACATAATATCTCAAATCGACCTTCTATGACCATTAGGTGAATTCCTAACCCTCTATGTTATCCTGGACCCTAAATCCTAACTTGTTTCAAATGCCATAACCTGTTGCTCTGATACCAACCTATGACGCCCTCCAGACCCGGGGCACAGATCTGAGGAGTCACTCGACCAACGAAACACAACATACCTGTATATAGCACATGCATAATATAACAATAACATAAAATACCCCTTATCCAAGACCGCATCCAGATTATGGCAGGAAACAAGCTTCTAAGTCATAATTATTACAAACCAGTTTTTAGAGTTATTACACAACTTAATATACAAAGCTAGACATCTAGTCTAACTTCCAAAGTAAGACAACTACCCGTCCAATGACAATCACTCTGGGTGGTCTCCTAGCATCTGGAGAACTGTCACTAGCGCTGTGTCTGCTCATTCTCTCGCTTCACTAGAATAGGGTTAGAAACAAAACAAGTATGAGCCACAAGTGCTCAGCAAGCATAATATATATCATTCACAGTTCCATAATGAAAGGAAGGATTTCAGTTATCTGAATCAACAATATACAAGTCAAACATATGCTTTAAACAATCTTTATTGAAGAAAGAGGGATTAGTCACGCATCAACCCCGGACTAGCTTATAGTATAGTCCTCCACTAGGATCCATGTCCATCTGGGCCTTAAGTTATTACGACCATAAATATGGCCCGACCATTACTGGTCTCATTTTAAAACATGCCAATTCTATCACAGAGTATAAGCAATAACATGCATAACAAGATAAGTACACAATGACAGGGTGTAATAGTTGCAAAAGAGCTTCAACTATTCAATATCAAATAAAGTCCGAGAAATAGATTCGGAATGGTTTCAAGGGTACGACATTCTTATTTAAGAAGGTCAAAAATGGTTATCATCAATATAAACTGAATTGAAGGTGAAGGTTTCTGATATCCAACACGATTGTGGATTAAATCAAAAGTTAGGGATATTCAAGGAAATAGCATCAAGTGCTCAATACGGGTGAAGATTGAATAATCTGAATCGTTCTGATGGTAACATACATGTAATCCTTACGAATAATAACAATTGAATCAACAAGTAAAGGCATAGATACTTGTCTAGTCTAGTAGCCGACGAAATTCTACCGAGCTCACTCTACCTTCTCTTTTCCCTTGCTCCGGGAACTCGATTCTATAATAAACAACTCATTACAGTAAGTCTAACTATCCTCATTCTATCCTCGATACATACTCATAACCATTTTTACATTTAAACAAGTAATCGGGTTCCTATCGGATGCCCGGTCTATTTTACGGTAATTAAAACTCAGAAATTAGCCCTCGTACAGGCATTTACGGACTATTACAATACATTATTCGACTCATATAAACCATATAGCACTTATAAATATTTTTAGAACAATATTCGCGGCTTATTTGAATTTAAATAACTCGCAAATAATTTTTAAATCAAAAATCGGATTTTTAATCCCAATATAAGTATTTAAAAACAATTAAATCAATTAATATAAAATTAATTGACAATTTCCAAATGCTCAAACTATTTTTAAATAATTAAATAAAGTTAGAAAAAAATTAAACTTAATTTAAATTAATTAAATCTAATTAATTATTAATTATTAAGAATTAACCGATTAAAAGAATTAATCAATTAATTAAATTAATTAATTATTAATTAAAATAAATAAAATAATTAAATTTAATCAGTTTTCGAATTTAAATAATTAAATATAATTTTTCAGAATTTTCTGAATTTAAAAATGTATTTTTAAAATAAAAATATGATTTTTATAAATATTTAAACTATTTTTGAATTAAATTTTAAAATAAAATTCAAAAACAGTTTTCTGAAAATATTTTAGGGTTTCGAAGATTGAAACCGGGTCAGGAAAACGGTTTGCCAAGAACAGAAACGGGTCGCCAAGAACAACCCGCCGGAAATTGGGTTTTCCAGAATCCGGCCACCGGATTCCGTTCACGGCCAAAACTGTACCAAAACATACATTTCTTTGAGGGTTTTTGCTCTAAACTTCACAACTAACATAAAAACACTGCCAAAACAAACCGGAATCGTCCCAGAAATCCGATCAAACAAACCGGGTTTGGGTTTTCCGGCCAAAACACGATCTCCCTAAATCTTACATGAAATTCTAAGTTCTTGGTGTTAAATCAAAGCTGTGAACACACACAATCAAACCCCTCTATCCAAAATCATGTCAGATCAACAACAAGAACGGACGATTAAAAAGAAAATTCGGGTCAAAACCCGAAAATCGAATTCTTAAAAATTGAACATAAACATGAAATTAAAGCATGGATTCCTACTAATTAGAACCCTAGGAACATGTTGGAAGCAATCAATTGAACGGAGAATCAACAGAATGAAAATCCCCAATTCGAACATAAATCCTAATTTTAATTCGAAATTTGAAAAATTCATATAAAATCGAAAAATTACCAGATGATGATATGGTTTGAAGATTCTGAATCTAGAGATCAAGAGCTTTGATTTGAGTATTTGAACTTGAGATTTGGATTTCAATAACACTATCAAAAGTTGGTTTTTATTTTCGAGAACACGAAGAACACGGCTCGGGAATTTTATATTTTTCTGTATTTTTAATATGGATTGTATGAAGGATAATGTACGATTCTCCTTTTTATAGTTAGTGGAAAATAATACCCTAAACGACATTTTTGGATCGATATTGATCCACTGGTTCGCTTTAAAACCCTAATTTAGAAATATACATATTTTACGAGGTGATAGCTATCCACAAAAACTGATAGTTATCCAAATCAATACATATCATTTATATAACTAATGCTTAAGAATACTGGGGCTATAACAGATGTATCATTGATACGGACGATATACCAATTACCCTAGAAAATTAGGGTTAGGGTTTGGAATAATTTTTCTTCCTTTGAATAAAACAATTACTATTGATAGTATCAGATAATAAGGGATATAATAATACGAAGAAATCCTCCGATAATAATTCGGACACGAATGACGAAGGAATAACAATGATGTACAAAATTTCAACGGGGCCCTTGAATTTTCAAAACGGGGCTCAAAATTGAAGATATTTTCAAATGACAAGATATTTGAACGGGGCTTCCGACACACCAATATACACATAATCACTTAACATCCTTTATCATTAGAACTCAAAATACTTCATAATAATTATTTTACACATATAATACAAATCATATAATTAATAAAGTTCACGGATCTTACAACATTTATATACTCTTCCTCTTCATTCGAATCAGTATCATCCCAGTGTTTTCCCTTTGCTATATAAGCTTTCCCTTTCTGCTTTCCGGACAATGGCTCTAGTTGCTGTTTCAGCTTGGCATTTTCCTTCTTCAAATCCTCATAAGAGTCTTTCTTTTCATAGACATCTTTCTTGTCTCTTGCTCGACGAGGCTTCCGGCATTCAGTGGCGAAATGCCCTAACTCATTGAAGTTGTAGCATCTTGATTTGCTTCTGTCAATCGAGCTAGTCTTGTAGCCTCCCTTAAAGCCTGTACCAGGTGAATACTTGCTCTTCTGGAATCTGTTGGTTGAGCCCTTGAACTTGTACTTAGGGTTTCTCTTGAAACGGATGTGGCTAAACTTTGCAGCTAAATACGCCATGGTTTTGTCTTCCATTTGCTCAAGCTCTTCTAGGGTGTAGTAATCACTTTCATCAACACTGTAACACCCCCAGATCCGGGGTCGGAGATCTAGGTTGTCACGTTCCTTTATTCCGTACAAACACTTGATACTTGAATCATAATAATATAAATCAACACACATGGTGACCCCACCATCAATATACTCACGCCAGTTATGTCTCAGAAACGAAATTGCAAAAATAGTAGTCATATGATCCATAAATTAAAGTTATTACAACCCAAAAGTAAAATACTTGCAACCTACTGCTAGTATGATTTCTATTTGAAACCAGAATGGCAGCGCAAAAGTTTGTTCTTGTTCATTAATATACATACGTCAAAAAGAGTTACACTCTGAACCAACTCAGTACTTCTACCTGAGGTGCTGCAACTGCCATCCTATGGGCGGTCTGCGCGGCCCAAACGCGCTTCCGAGCGGTATGACGAATCCTGGCTATCTACTCTAGCTGTTGTGTTGTGATATATATATATATATATATATATATATATATATATATATATATATATATATATAATAAAGCAAGAGTGAGCACTAAGCCCAGCAATAATACAAAGCAGCATAAGCTTATATCATAAAGGAAAACCTTTAAAACTTCATTCATATATAGAATGATATATTTATTATTCTTTTCGTCAAAACATGCCATACAGTACCTCTACTGTACGAGGAACATCATTACTCATCACTGCCACATTATCAGTAACTCAGCGTCTAGGCTTTCGTTACAATGTGCATCACAACTCCAATTGGAGGGAAGGGACCTTTTTCCAGAGCACGCCACGATACACGATGATCAGTCGTTGTATCGTACTCACACTTTTCTACTAGTAGATGGACGACATCTTAACACGATTATCACCCTAGCCGCATACGGGCTTTGTATCTGCTGGACTGTCCCACAGCCTCCTACGCGAGATAAGTGCCGGACTGCCCAGCGGCCTCTTACGCTATAATCAGAGGTACTGTCCAACAGCCTCCTTCATGTTTCCTCCTGGTCCCGGATAAAAATCAATGAAACGGGAATCCGAATTTAATCCTATTTCCCCCAAGTACAATACTTGTCAAAACTTTGCAACAGTTCAGATTCCTTACTCCAGAGTATTTGAAGGGAGTAAGTCACAGTGTGGGTTGACATCAGTCAAGGAAACTACGAATGATTACCATGTATTTTGAAATCATGACCTGGGAGTTCATCGACATTTTCAGAGTTTAGCAAGTTTGAAATTCTTTGATTGAATAGGGGAGTCATCCCTAGCTATAGGTACTTTAGAGGAATAGAGGAAGTAAAACTATTTCCTCGACTCCTTGAACTGGATTCCCAATTTTTGATAAGTTAGAAAATATTTAATCGCATTTAAATATTTTTAATAAACTTAAGATAATATTTGGGAATCTTTGTTTTAAATATCTTCTCTGAAGATCAGAAATATTTGCGTAAATATTAAAACCTTAAATAATAATATAATGAGGTTCTATGACTTTTAAATCATATTTGGATATTTAATAAATATCCAAATAATAAATATTGAATTATTATTCAATAATATTCCACTTAAGTGAATATTCAAATAATATTCACTTATTTAAATAAATATTCAAAATAATATTTTTAATAATATTATTTAATACCTCACATTAAATATACAATAATATCCATATATTGGAATATTTAATAACATATTTAAAATATAGCTGTCCCTGGACCCTCCAGTTTCTGACAGTATAATCAAGTCAAAATAGTAATTTAACTCCCGGTCTAATATTTTAAAAATCATCGTATGAGAGATCTATTCTTAGAGCCTTTAAAACCTCGGTTTATATCTAGTACTTACATAGCATATAAACCTTATATCTTCTAAAGCTTTTTATCAAAAGCGTAAACAGTTATAAATCTTTTCACAGCATTAAAGCAGGATATATATCACATGCACAACAGTAAATCACAACAGCATCACTTATATGATGTAGGGTTTGAAAACTTGCCTTGGTGTCTCGGTGAAGTGGTAGTGGGGGCTTGGGAGTGTGCTCGTCGATCTATAATAAGATACACAATACACAATCAGTCCCCTAGAACCAATTAATGTGCTATAACTTAAGCACTAAAGTTCTATTAATGAAAATCAAATGTCTCGCTCTTGGTCACCTATCACCTCATGACATTCCGTAAATCTTAAGTCAAAAGTTTGGGTGGGAATCTATCCTCAAAACCCAAGTACTTTTCCATTACTAACTCCTGGTTTTTAACCATCCCCTTAAGGGTATTTCACTCGCGCAACTTTTGTTCCCGCATTTTTATAAAATCGAAAACTTATCTTTTTGGCACAAAACCTCCTAGGTTCCTTTCCTGACCATCCATTCTAGTATCCATTTTAATATCTCGACCCAATTCCATTTTTAAAGAGTTTGATCACAATCTCAAAGTTCATGCAGTGAACTACTTAGTTATCCGAAACCGCTTTCACTAAAACGGATGTTTCTCCTAAACCGTAAATCGAAACGATACGATTCTTTCGCTAAAACAAACTACAAAACAGAGTATACATGATTATGGTCAGAAACCTTATGGTTATGCCCTTTAAGGTAACCGTGGTCTCTGTCCAAACTTCCTAAGTGAAATCTGACATGGTAACGACGCTTAAACGTGATTCCCGTGTTTAAAACACTCTAATCAATTCACCAATCCACAACCAAACAATCACAACTCAAGGATATCATCCAAACAAACTTATTTCTGTCTAAACAATCTCATAACACTAATCACTAGTTCAACCATCATTTAATCCACTAAACATCATACATATCATTCATATCACTTCTATATCACACTATCCTTAATCATTCTCAATATAATCACTAATAACAAAGTATAAACACAAGGGTGAGAGGTTTTATACCTTCCTTGGTACTTAATATAGCCTAGCAATGGTTAGTATGCCCTTCCTTGATCCTTGATTATCCTTTACAAGCTTAAAACTTCAAGATCAAACAAGAAATTCAAACATTACTATTCATTTCTACTATTCATCATCAACTTTGATTCAAATTTTGAGCATGATAACAACCATGGATGAAGCTAAGATCAAGGATTTAGCTTAGTCTATGGATGAGGGTGATTTAGAGCCCAATAACTTGAATTATGGTTGAGTAGAACTTGTAGAAAATTTTCTTAACTTTGGTTAACATGAAAGGGCCGAATGTTGAAGGCTTCTTGGATGCATCTTCTTTGTTTTTTTTTTTTTGTATAATTAACACTTAATACATCCCTTTTAATTTTTGTGGCCATAAGTAGGTTTTGTCATCCAAGACACATGGAAATTAGTTTGTGGTTTGTGGTGAAAGTGGTGACAAGGTGGTGATTCATCACCTTGTCATCACCTTGTCACACCTATGTCATCTTCCCGCATCATGCTTATGTCATAATTTGTATCATCAATCCTTTTATATGTTGCACTTGATGATCTTTTATGATACTTTTCCTTTGGTTAGGGTTTAATCCATTACGCTTTTGTTTTGTCGCTAAGTTTCGCGATAGGTTCAAGTGATTTTAAAAACGTTTCTCTGTACCAATGATAGGAGATACTTCCTTGATCTTTCCATAACCTTGGTTTAATATGTGATTAGGGATTTCTCATTCTACATACTTTCTCAAAACGATCAAATCAATACATCATTGATTGTCCAGTGAATAGTGATTTAAAACTCGAATGGAAATCTTCTGATTCTGATTGCGTTTGCATTCACCTATTCTCCTTATACATCAATAATATAACTTCGAAACATTCATTCCGTGTCATCCACATAGTGTGGTCTGAAAAATATTTTCTTTAGCAAATTTACTATTCATCAGGGGCAAATTTTCTATTCATCAGGGTTTCAAATATTACAAAATTTTGGGATATTACAAATACCCAGATTCACAGAATCCATTTCAGCTTCAATAATCACCTCATTTCCAGCTCTAGGGGTTTGAACCTGAATATCAGAAGTTGTTGGTTCATCCACTATAAGTGCTGCTGATCTCACAAGTGCATTGTGCTTGTTGTCCACTGTCCCTGGTCCATATATTATCACTCGTTGTTCTTGCTCCATCTCATAAGTCTTCAGCTTGCCATAGATCATCTCTAATGACATCTTAGTAAAATCTATTATTTCCCTTACGGATGAGGACTTGTGTTCTACATGATGGGGCAGTGTCATCATGAACTTCCTATTTGTTTCTCTCAGTGGATAGGTCTTCCCTTTCATGGATAATTCATTAAGCAACTTAGTCTACTTCTCAAAGACCAGAGTTATACTTTCTCCAGGAATAGACCTAAATGATTCATATTGAGAAGTCAGGATGTCCAATCTGTTTTCCTGCACGTGTTCAGTTCCTTCCATTATTAAGTTTATGGTATCCCACATATGTTTCCCGCTTGTACAACTCATTATTTGATAGCTCATTTCCTTGTCTACGGAATCTGTCAATATCAGCATCAAACCTGTATCCAATCGAATCAGTTCTTTATCTGAATCTGTGTACTCGGAGATATCCCTAGGTGTGGTGCTTGGGGGTATTCTGGTACCTTTAGGAGTTGTCGTTTCATCAACTGATTTCATTGGTACATATGGTCCGTTCTCTAAAATTCCAATATACAACGGATTAGATTTCTTGATAAATAACATCATTTTCATCTTCCACAAACCGAAATCATCTCTTGTAAACGGGGGAACTTTAATACCAGCAGTTGTCTTTGGAGCACTCATGGTTTCTGAAAATTTCAAATTGTTTAAAATTCAAGAAATTCCAATCAAATGAAAAAATTTGAAATTTAAAAAATTTGCTTCGAATTTTCAAGCTATGTTTGATTTTGGTCTCATTCACCGGATCTGATTTGTACGTCAATCAAATAGCTCTGATACCAATTGTTATGTCCAAAGTATCGTAGAAGGGGGGGTTGAATACGATACTCACAAATTGTTTAATTTCGTTCGCGGATTAATCATTCAGTTCTAACACGAAATCAAATGCACCAAATCAAAACATGAGTCGGGGAATATATCGTTTTATAAATATAAACCTCGAGGGGTGCTACAATTCTAATCCATAGATTAGCTTCAATGAGTTCTAGGTTATACACAATCAATACAATGATAGAATTCTGAGCAATATTAATTTCAATGATTTTCTCTCTGGCTCAAACTCTCTCTTCGTAATTGCTTCTGTGATGAACCTGATAACTGAAGAAGACACTTCTTCTCTCCTGTATTAATTGTAGTCTGAATTGAAAACCATCGAACCAAAAGTAATCAATTATTCTTGGCTGTTTGATCTTCATCAACCTGTCAAACAAATTCACTTTCCACTTGCTCCTCAAATTGGAAAACTATCGAATGTATAAAGTTAATTTTCCATTCGATGGTTTTTTAATAAAACTATCGAATGAGGAATTAACTTATATTAGTTTTTTGATTGATTTCTTGAATCACATTCGATGGTTTTCATAAATGAAAAACCATCGAATCCTTTTCTTTTGTCCTTGATCTATTAGAAAATCTTCTGAGTTTCAGGGTGTTTGGTATTAGACTGAATCAATTTCTTCTGAGACGATAAAACAACTTGATCTTTTTAAGTGTCGTCAACTGGTGCAACTGGTCTGGTTCACAGATGAATAAAACTTGATCAATTCTTCAATGTCTTCAATTCAATGCTGCTGATTAGTCCTTTGTCGTTCTGGTTGCTTCAAATAAATCACTGGAACCCTGTGGTACTGACTCTAAATCATTCACATACTTCTGTAATCTTGAAAGTCTTGTTTCTTTAATTGTCACTGAGGCTTGAACATTTTCATGAACTTCTTTACGTGACCAGTTTACGGACTTCAAGAATACATACCATATTTTGATTTTTTGAGTTTACCTTTTCTTCTTTGATTCTGGATTCCTGTGCTTCTGTTAATAATATTGTTTGTCTTGTCCTTTGTTGTGTTGTAGTTATCTCTGTTTTATCTTATGTTACGTTATGCTTTACACCATGTGTAAGATCCGTGAACTTTATTAATTATATAAATTGATATTATATGTGTAGAATAATCATTATGAAGTATTTTAAGTTTTAATGATGGAGGTTGTTAAGTAATTATGTGTAAATTGGTGTGTTGAAAGCCCCGTTCAAATATCTTGTCATTTGAAAATATCTTCAATTTTGAGCCCCGTTTTGAAAATTCAAGGGCCCGTTGAAATTTTGTACATCATTATTATTCCTTCGTCATTCGTGTCTGAATCATTATCGGAGGATTTATTCGTATCATTATATCCCTTATTATCCGATACTATCAATAGTATTTGTTTCATTCAAAGAAAGAAAGAGAAAAATTATTCCAAACCCTAACCCTAATTTTCTAGGGTAATTGATATATCGTTTGTATCAATAATACATCTGTTATAGCCCCAGTATTCTTGAGCATTAGTTATATAAATGATATGTATTGATTTGGATAACTATCAGTCTTTGTGGATAGCTATCACCTCGTAAAACGTGTATTTTTCTAAATTAGGGTTTTTAAGCGTACCAGTGGATCAATATCGATCCAAAAATGTCGTTTAGGTTATTATTTTCCACTAAGTATAAAAAGGAGAATCGTACATTATTCTTCATACAATCCGTATTAAAAATTCAGAAAAAATATAAAATTCCCGAACCGTGTTCTTCGTGTTCTTGAAAATCAAAATCAATTTCGAAGGTGTTATTGAAATCCAAATCACAAGTTCAAGTACTCAAATCAAAGATCTTGAGCTCTAGTTTCAGAATCTTCCAACCATATCATCATCTGGTAATTTTTCGATTTTATATGAATTTTTCAAATTTCAAATTAAAATTAGGGTTTATGTTCGAATTGGGGATTTTCATTCTGTTGATTCTCCGTTCAATTGATTGCTTCCAACATGTTCCTAGGGTTCTAATTATTAGGAATTCATGCTTTAATTTCATGTTTATATTCAATTTTTAAGAATTTGATTTCTAGGGTTTTGCCTGATTTTTCTTTTTAATAGTCCGTTCATATGAATGATCTGACATTGTTTTTGATAGAGGGCTTTTGTTGTATGTGTTCTTAGCTTCATTTTAACATAAAGAACGTAGAGTTTCATGTAGAAATAAGCTAGATCGGAAAATTGGTTGAAGGTCGCCGGAAAATAGTCGGGATTGAGATTCCGGCTTTGTTTTGGTTTGTTTTTTATCAGAATAGATTGATGGGTTACTGAGGATTGTTTTGATATTAAAAGCCCCAATTTTTAGTACGTTTTTGAGTCGCCGGATTCTGAAAAAGGTCGCCGGATTTTGGGAATTTTCCGGCTGTTCTTCGTGACCCGGTTTGTTCTTGGCGACCCGTGACCCGATCCATTGACCCGTTTTCTGACCCGGTTTCAATCTTCAAAACCCTAATTCATTTTCAGAAAACTGTTTTTGAATTTTATTTTTA
This sequence comes from Heracleum sosnowskyi, assembly GCA_030848705.1. Classification (NCBI taxonomy): domain Eukaryota; kingdom Viridiplantae; phylum Streptophyta; class Magnoliopsida; order Apiales; family Apiaceae; genus Heracleum; species Heracleum sosnowskyi. The sequence goes on from CM061242.1 coordinate 80,242,121, forward strand.
AATTTAATTCGAAAATAGTTTAAAATTTTAAAAAAATCGTATTTTTATTTGAAAAAAACATTTTTAAATTCAGAAAGTTCTGGAAAATTATATTTAATTATTTAAATTCGAAAATTGATTAAATTTAATTATTTTAATTATTTTTTAATTAAAAATTAATTAGTTTAATTAATTGATTAATTCTTTTAATCAGTTAATTCTTAATAATTAATTATTAATTAGATTTAATTGATTAAAATTAAGTTTAATTATTTTCTAGCTTGATTTAATTATTTAAAAATAGTTTGAGTGTTTGAAAATTGTCAATTAATTTTATTAATTGATTTTAATTGCTTTTAAATACTTATATTGGGATTAAAAATCCGATTTTTGATTTAAAAATTATTTGTGTCTTATTTAAATTCAAATAAGCCTCGAATATTGTTCTAAAAATATTTATAAGTGCTATATGGTTCATATGAGATGTGTAATGTGTTTTATAGTCCGTATATGCCCGTACGAGGGCTAGTGTCTGAGTTTTAAATACCGTAAATTAGACCGGGCGTCCGATAAGTACCCGGTTACTTGTTTAAATGTGAAAATGGTTTTGAGTCTATATCGAGGATATAATGAGGTTAGTTAGACTTACAGTTATAAGTTGTTTATTATAGAATCGAGTTCCCGGAGCAAGGGAAAGGGCAAAGTAGAGTGAACGAGGTTGAATCCCGTCAGCGACGTAGACCAGGCAAGTATCTGTGCCTTTACTTTTGATTCAAATATTATTATTCGTAAGGATTACATGTATGTTACCATCAGAACTATTCAGATTATTCAGTCTTCACCCGTATTGAGCAACTGATGTTATTTCCTTGAAAATTCCTAACTTTTGATCTGATTCACAATCGTGTTGGATATCAGAAACCTTCAACTTCAATTCAGTTTATATTGATGATAACCATTGTTGACTTTCTTAAATAAGAATGGTGTACCCTTGAAACCATTCTGAATCTATTTCTCGGACTTCGTTTGATATTGAATAGTTGAAGCTCTTTTGCAACTATTACACCCTGTCATTGTGTACTCATCTTTTTATGCATGTGCTATATATAGGTATGTTGTGTTTCGTTGGTCGAGTGACTCCCCAGATCTGTGCCCCGGGTCTGGAGGGCGTCACATGTTGGTATCAGAGCAACAAGTTATGGCATTTGAAACAAGTTAGGATTTAGGGTCCAGGATAACATAGAGGGTTAGAAATTCACCTAATGGTCATAGAAGGTCGATTAGAGATATTATGCGTAGTAATTGAGTATGGTTATAACTGCAGCCACCTAGCTCTAGTTCAGATTCAGATCCGTCAGAGCACCCGATAGAGGAGAGACCTGTACCAGACATGAGAGCAGGACCGTCGTGACCGACACTACCTCAGTCTGGACCTATAGTGGTCAGGGGGGATCCTATACCTTGTCCCGTTCCACTTTGACGCGTACCCGCAGCACCGCGGTCTCAGGCATCAGTTTCTGGACCATTGTATCAGATGACTCAGCCACCAATTTCACATCACCATTATCAGAGGATGAGAGAGGAGATGGATTACTTTCATAAACAGGTAATAGAGATGTGTGGGATACGTTCAGCGGAGGCAAGTGTAGCCAGAGATAGAGATAGATTCAGGAATCAGGTAGGAGAGACAAGGATGAGACTCAGGGTTGTGAGGACATTGGTAGAGACGAGGTTCCATGGACTGGCTACTAGCCGAGATGGAGAGACTACAGTAGGGATGAGAGAGATTTTGGATTTTACGATGAGGGAGATTGGGGAGATATCTAGACCAGCACTATGGGAGACCAGAGATGATGATCCATGAGCCGGTAGAGATGAGGTTGGGTTATTATGTGGATTCCAGTCAGATAGTACATAGATGCATAGTATAGTACCGGCAGTGCACCAGGCTTATAGTATCGCCTTAGATTGTTGTTGTATTTTGTTGTTGTACTGTTGATCAGCAGTTGTAGTTCGGCTATGACACACTTTACTTTTGAAAGCGTTCTACGCTTGTATCGAATCTATGTATATATTTATGATAACCATCTTTCGTAAAACTGTTATTATTCTCTTGTTATTCATTTTCAATATTATAATTGTTATCATACTTGTGCAACGAGTGTACCCGTACGCCTTTGAAAATCCGTAAATTATGGTTCTACCAATTGTGTTCTCTTTCTCTTCTATTATTGAATTATTGGATTAAATTAATTATTGTTTATTCATCAGCAATATGCCTCCTAGACGAAATACACGTGCGAATAATTCCACTGACCAAGAAGGTCAACAGAATACACCTCCAACGGGTCATTTAGATCCGGTTGTAATACAGCTTTTGAACACTCTCACTCAACAAACTACTGCTCTAGCACAACAACAACAACAGATCCAACAACAGTTACTACAGCAGCAGTAGCAGCATCAGCAACATCAGCATCAACAACAGCAGCACCAGCAGGTAGTACCCGTGGTTACGTTTAAATCTTTGCAAGCAGCAAAACCTCCAGAGTTCAAGGGATCTGCTGATCCAGTCGAGGAAAAGGCATGGTTAAAGGAAATGGAGAAAGCTTTTACGTTGATAGAGGTAATGGGAGAAAAGAAAACTGAGTATGCTAGTTATTTTCTGAAAAATGAGGCAAGTTATTTGTGGGAAACTAGTAAGGCTTTAGAACCTGAAGGGTTAATTACATGGGAGAGATTTACAGAATTGTTTTTAGAGAAATATTTTCCTGATTTTATGCGAGATCAAATGGAGTTGAAATTTCTAGAATTGAAGCAAGGTAGTATGACTGTTTCTCAATACGAGACCAAGTTTACCGAGTTGTCTAGGTTTGTTCCGACATACGTTGATACGGAGAAGAAGAAGGCCAAGAGGTTCCAACAGGGACTGAGGTCATGGATTCGTAGTAAGTTAGCAGTTTTGGAATTAGATACATATGTAGCCGTAGTACAGAAGGCAATGATTGCGGAAGGAGAGAGTGATTTATACATGAGAGAGAGAGAGAGAAAATAAGAAAAGAAAGGTAAGGACAGCTGATAAAGTCCAGTCACAGGGATATATTCAGACCCATCCAAACAAGAAACCAGGATTCCAGCCGAGCAGAGGTACAACTTTCAAGAAACCAGATACCGAAAATGCAGGACCAATCAATCGTCCACCAAGCAACAACCAGCAAGTAGTTCTCAGACCTCCACTGCCAGAATGCAAGACATGCGGGAAAAGACATCCAGGTATATGCCACAGATTGAGTATCACATGTTTTAAGTGTAACCAGAAGGGGCATTATGCCAGGGATTGCAAGACAGGTATTGTGTGTCATCGATGTAAGAGACCATGCCATATGATCAAGGATTGTAAAGCGCCAGCACCCGTGAACAACATGATTCGAGCTATAGAGGCACCTCCAGCTGTTGACATTCAGCCGTTAGCCAGAACCTATAATATGTCAATGAGGGAAGAAGTGAGAGACTCTGATGTGGTGGCAGGTACACTTCTAGTAAATTCTGTTAATGCTAAAGTGCTGATAGATTCAGGAGCTACTAAGTCGTTTATTTCGGAAACGTTTGCTCGTAAATTGAATTGTTTAATGGAACCCTTAAATGGAGTGTTGAGTGTAGAAATAGCTAACCAGGATCGTATACCGGTCAGTTCATATTGTCCCCGTTGTGAAATTGAGATTTTAGGGAATCGTTTTTATGTTGATTTATTACCTTTCAAGTTGGGAGAATTTGATGTGATTTTAGGAATGGATTGGTTAACTGATTATGATGCGCATATTGATTGTAAGGATAAGAGGGTTACTTTAGTTACCCCGGAAAAGAAAGAAGTGATATTTAAAGGAGAGAAACAAACGAAGAAATTTTTGACAATGATTCAGACTAAGAGGTTATTAAAACAAGGATGTGAGGTTTATCTCGCATATTTGATAGATACAGAGAAGGAAGTTTCTAAGTTAGAAGATATTCTAGTCTTGAGTGAATTTCCAGATGTTTTTCTAGAAGAGTTACCAGGACTACCTCCGGATAGAGAGATTGAGTTCACAATAGACTTAACACCAGGCGCGGAACCAGTATCCAAAGCACCATACAGAATGACACCAGTGGAGATGAAAGAATTAGCTAAGCAGTTGCAGGAATTGTTAGACAAAGGAATTATCAGACCTAGCGTTTCTCCGTGGGGAGCAGCAGTGCTGTTTGTCAAGAAGAAGGATGGAAGTATGAGACTTTGTATAGATTATCGGGAGTTAAACAAACTAAGCATCAAGAACAAGTATCCATTGCCCAGAATAGATGATCTGTTTGACCAGCTAAAAGGAGTGGTTCATTTTTCTAAGATTGATCTACGATCGGGATATCACCAATTGAAGGTTAAACTAGATGACATATCGAAGATGGCTTTTCGAACAAGGTACGGACATTATGAGTTTTTAGTAATGGCGTTTGGATTGACGAATGCACCAGCAGCTTTTATGGATTTAATGAACAAGATTTTTAAGAAATATTTGGATGAGTTTGTAGTGGTATTCATCGATGATATTTTGATATACTCCAAGACGGAAGAAGAACATACGAATCATTTGTGGATTGTGTTGGAGATTTTAAGACAAGAAGGATTATACGCAAAATTTTGAAAATGTGAGTTTTGGTTAAGAGAAGTTCATTTCCTAGGGCACGTGGTAAGTAGTGAAGGCATCAAAGTAGATCCAGCAAAGATTGAAGCAGCGAAGGATTGGGAAAGACCAAGGACACCAACTGAAGTTAGAAGTTTCTTGGGATTAGCCGGATATTATCGGAGATTCGTACAGGACTTTGCAAAGATAGCTACTCCAATGACCAAGCTGACAAGGAAAAGCGAACGATTCATATGGAGCGACAAATGCGAAGAGAGTTTCCAAGAGTTAAAGAAGAGACTAACTACGGAAATAGTGTTAATGCTACCAGACGATCAAGGACATTTTATAATCTATAGTGATGCGTCTTACAAAGGATTAGGTTGTGTACTTATGCAACATGACAAAGTAATTGCTTATGCGTCAAGACAATTGAGACCTCACGAACAGAACTATCCTACACATGATTTGGAATTAGAAACTATTGTATTTGCACTAAAGATATGGAGACATTACTTGTACGGAGAGAGATGTGAAATTTACACCGATCACAAAAGTCTGAAGTATATATTTACTCAGAAAGAGCTGAACATGAGACAGAGAAGATGGTTGGAGCTAATCAAGGATTATGACGTTTCTATAAATTATCACCCTGGCAAGGCAAATGTGGTAGCAGATGCATTGAGCAGAAAAGAAAGATTGAATATGTTGACGATGACAAAAGAATTGTACAGAGAGTTTGAAAAGTTAGAGATAGAAGTACGTGTTCCGAAGGACACGACATAAATAATTTACGCCATAACGTTTCAACCTGAATTGTTGGAAAAGATACGGAAATGTCAAGAGCAAGTCATGAACAACAATGCAAATAGTTTAACAGGCGAGGAAATATGTAGCCAACTGGATGACAAGGGAATCTTAAGGTTTGCTTCTCGAATATGGGTACCTAATGTAGCGGAACTAAAGAATGAAATTGTGCACGAAGCGCATAACTCGAAGTATTCAATTCATCCTGGAAGCACGAAGATGTATCGAGATCTAAAAATGAACTTTTGGTGGCCAGATATGAAAAGAGAAATTGTTGAATGGGTAAGTAAATGTTTTACATGTCAGAGGGTCAAGGAGGAACATCAAAGACCAAGTGGATTATTACAGCCGTTAGAAATTCCTGAGTGGAAGTGGGAACACATCGCAATGGACTTTGTGGTAGGATTGCCTAGAACGAAGACTAACCATGATGCTATCTGGGTTATTGTGGATCGATTGACGAAATCTGCACATTTTCTTCCAATGAACGAAAGATTCTCGCTGGATAAATTAGTTCGTTTATATGTAAAGGAAATCATGGTATGGCATGGAGTTCTAGTGTCAATAGTATCTGATCGAGACCCTCGATTCAACTCAAGATTTTGGAGAAGTTTTCAAGAGTGTTTAGGCACCGAATTGAAAATGAGTACGGCTTATCACCCGCAGACAGACGAACAAAGTGAAAGGACGATTCAAACCATTGAGGACATGCTTAGAACATGTGCACTTGATTTTAAAGGTAATTGGGATGATCATCTCCCCTTAGTAGAATTCTCATATAATAATAGTTTTCACGCGAGTATCGGGATGCCACCTTACGAAGCTTTATATGGACGAAAGTGTCGATCTCCAGTATATTGGGAAGAAGTCGGTGAACGGAAAGTGATAGGGCCAGAATTAGTACAGCAGACAAAGGAAGTGATATGTTGGTGTTGGTCCTCGTGTATTGCAGAAGGGGGGGATGAATGCAATACTGATAAAATTCAATCTCAATTTCAACAACCAAAACTAAGATTTAATGTTATCAATAATATGTATGCATTCACAAACAGTATGGTCTAAAGACAAGTTTCACAAAATAAATGATTTTATTTATTTTGCAAAGTGTTGCTACAACCTCAAGAGAGAAATCTTGAGCTTCTGTTTTCTTCAAGACATTTGCTTGCTTTCGTTACTGTGCTAGAATGAATTGATAGTCTAAGTATAAACTAATCCTATCACTGTCAACACGGGTTTGTGAAGCTGCTGTCATTATCAAGTGGCAGCTTCTTACAAACTATCTACCCATGCGACTTTCCTAAATTGCTAACATGTCAGATATACATTACAAAGAAAGCAACCTAGATTCATTCTATTTCCAGCTAAAACAATTTAGCAAATAGAGACTTGACCTTGCTCTTGAATTGATTCGCTTTTGTTTTGTAGTGCTTGAAGCTTCTGTCGTAGTCTTGCAGACTTGGTGCAGCTTAGGGATACTACAACACGCCTGTTTCTTGAACATTGAAACTGTCACGGGATTTGACTGAGAAGATACCTAGAACAAGGATCTTTCTCGAGACAGTTACTTTTGCCGCAAAGATTGCTGTCACAGGAATGTTCTTTTGGTGACAGTATGAGTTCCCTGCATAGAGTGCTGTCGAGGTTTCCAAACTTGCTGTCGAGGGCTAAAGTTGCTGTCGCATAGTCTTCCGCTAATGTTGCTGTCAGAGTGAATATGCTGTCGTGACTTGCAACATTCTGTCTTCTTGTAATCTTACTGCCAATGTTTATGACAGTAACCTTTATTCATGTTGTCATCTAATATGCATTCTTTGAGTCTTGAACACAGCAAGTGAACTTCTTTCAAATTACACAACTAAAATGACATTGCATACTGATTACAAGAACATACTTTGGCTGTGACAGTATGTTCTACTTAATTAAAAAATTAAGTATGTATAAAGTTAAGTTGTTTCTATGCTATCACCCATAAATCCCAACAATCTCCCCCAATTTGTTTTTATGGATAATAATAACAAATTTACAATATATGCTGACAACTTAACTAACAAGATCAGAATTGATTAAGAATTTTTACTTAGTTTGAGATTTCCTCTTCTGTCTTGCTACATCCTCGCTTTTGAGAGCTTCTACCAAACAGCCTCTTAGACCTTCTACAAGAGAGATTTCAGCAGGAGTGACTACAACATCTTCTATTTCTTCAATGATCTTCTTGATAGTATGAGAGATAAGAGAATTAGCATCCCTGAGATTCATCCATAGCTCTAGATCATATGGATAGCTTCTGAAGTGCAGTTCTTCAAGAATGAGCTTGAATCTACTTCCAGGATAAGCATTGAGAGACATCCTCCTTTGCTTGTCCAGCTTTGAACATTCTCCTTTTCTCCTTTTCAATATTTCCTCTATCTCATCAGAACAAATCTGCTCCAAGGGATGAATTGATCCAGCCATATACTGTAAATCCTTCAGAATAGTTGTCTTTAGCTTGTGCAAGCTGCAAACGTAGATTTCTTCTTTTAGATGCTTGATTCTTAAGGGATTTTCCAGCATACATGTTTGATAATTTGGAGCTTCACTTTCTGCCTTGTGGGCAGTCTTGCATCTTTCCAGGAGTTCAGCTTCCTTCTTATCAAAATCTGACTGATATTGAGAATATTGAGAAGAGTCAGGTCTTTTGCTTGGCTTGGGTTGCCCTTCCTGAGTTGGTTGGGTTTGCCCTTCTTCTGTGGGTAAATCATCAAACTTATAGTACCAGTGATATGGTATAGGAGAAGCTGGTAGATCAGTTAAAATATCAGCATCGTCAAAATCTGCAAAGTTGTAGCCAAATTTCTGATAGAACTCAGCATCCCTATCAGCCTGATATTTCAGAATATGTTCCATGACAGACTCTGAGACATTTTCATAGCTCTCCAACAACTCCACCATTCTTTCCAGGTAGAAGAAGTCAATTCTCCTTTTATCTATGGTTGTCGTTCTACCACTAGTTGATGTGGCTTCCAGATAGAAGTCCTTATTAACCTTGGTAGATCTTGATTCTTCCCACCACAGAATGTACTCAGTGGCCTCTTGATTTTCATCCAGCTTAACCTCAACACTCTTGATTTCTTTAGATTGCATATGTTGTATCTTAAGACTTTTAGGAGGTATTGATTGAATTGGCTTCTTAAGATTCCTGCCAAATCCAGTGGCCTTTTCCTTTCCTGAGTACTTGTGCTTTCCTTTAGGTTTCTGTCTAGAGAACCATGCTTTTGCTTTAACTTTCAGTCTTTTGGGCTTGACAGTAGCTTTGGCTTCATCCTTGACAGAACCTTCCTTGATAGTACCTTTGTCGACAGCATCTTCCATGACAGCATCTTCTATGACAGTTTACTTGTCGACAGTATCTTTGGTGACAACATCTTTTTCTGCATTGATGCAGTCAATAGCACATCTAAGAATGCTTGCCTCCAAAGCTTCCAGTATTCTTGGCTCCTCTTCATCTGTTGCATCAGCAACTTTCTTTTCCTGACTAGGAGTTTCTTCATTGCCTTCATTCTGAGATTGAATACCAGTATTCCCAGAATTACTTCCACCAGCATTACCTGCATTTCCAGAAGCTTCACCACCTCCAATCTCATCATCATCATCATCTTGAAAAGGAATATCATAGAAGCAGCTTCCACCTTGATCAGTTCTTTTGGCATTGGCTCTAGTGATTAACTCCTTCACTCTAGTTCCCAGTGCCTTGTCTCTCAACACCAGTATTTTTTAGATCTCTTGAACAGCATGGACTCTTCCTGGATTGGCATTTGAGATGAGTATTCCATATAGCACTTTCAGAATTGACTCAGTTTGCATCCTGGATGGACTGATCAAATTCATGTAGTTGTTCCTTCTTGTGCCATCCATTGTAGTAGATTTGTAGAAAACACATGGTGGATTTGTGTATACTTCAGGTAGCTTTTGTGTGATCATGTTCTGGATTTGCATATTCAATATTTCATTGAATGGTGTTTGAGTTGCCTTGATCTTTCCCTTCATAGCACACAACACCTTTGCTGGCAGACTCTGCAATAACTGCATTGTGATGAAATAAAATATGCCAGAAGTGAAATAGATACTTACAGCCCATCTTTTCTCATCATTCACCATTACACTGACACTGGTGATTTGATCCTTTAACAGTTTTGCGGTGTTGGTTGGACTGTTTCTTGGTGCATTGCTTCTTCCACCAGACTGCTAAATTCAATGTCATGATTGTGTAATGTGATCTCCCTGTAATCCACCATTATAATATTGGCTTCTTCTTGATCAAACTCAGTACCATTGGACCAAGTATTTCCCTTCTGGATGGATTCAGGCAGTTTCCCTTTACCTTTCCCAAGCTTATTTTGTTCCTCCATTTCTCTCCATCTTTTCTGTAGAGCAGTTTCTTGAGTTGCTGAAGTTGGTTCTCTAATTGTTACAGGAGGTAGAATTGGGTGTCTAGATACAGGTCTTCTTTGCATTGCATCTTGAGTTGCCTTAGACATTAACACCTTTTCACCATCCAAGTCAACTTCAACAAGTTCTTCAGCTTTATCCTTTGGTTGTCCACTGCTTGGTTTGACTTGCTCCCCCTTTGTCATTGCTTTACTCTTGACTCCAGAAACTTGTTTTGCTCCCCCTTTGGTCTTCACAGCTACTGGCTCCCCCTGAGATCCACCTGATCCCTGAATAGATATTGATTCTGATCTTGCTACCTTCTCCCCCTTAGTTGAGTTGGCAGCTACTAGGTCAGTAAGGAACTGGATAGAGAGTTAAGTAGCAGCAAAACCATCAACCACTAGTGAGAGAGAGAGTCCATCTTGGAGTTCAAGGTAGCACACTGTCCTTCTAGAGCTTCAATCCTGTTACCAAAATTTGCAGAGGGGCCACCATTCCTTAACCTTCTTGGAGGGGAAGGAAAAGAAAGGGGCTTGGAGGCTAAGGGGGTTCTCACACTCTCAGGGTGTTTTTGAGTGATCTCATCACTCCTCAATGTTTGACTCTCAAGGCCTAATGCCTGAATAGTGTGGGCTCCCTCAAGATCTCTCTAGACATGCTCAAGTCCCTCTCCTTTTGCCAGCTCATTTGGCTGCCTCTCATTTTTATGCTCACCTCTCTTTTCTTTTATCTCTCTTTTCTTTTGCACACCCTCACTCAACCTAAATGCATGGGTATGAGCAGTACTAACATGCATGGAAGTAGAAGATTTAGAATGTACTTTCAAGAGTTTGGCAAGAGGTAGGTCATCATCAGAGGCATCCTCAATGATTACAGGATCAAAATCTGGCTGAGAGGACTGGACAACATCTTTGGCAGGAATGTTACTGTCGGCTGAAGTGTGGACAGCAGGTTCTGTCATGACAGCATCTTCGGGATGTGGAGTGACAGTAGGTTCTGTGTTGACAGTATCTTTCTCTCCACCCATGACAGCAGCTGTGTCCAAGACAGCAACATTTCCAGTGTCTTTGACAGCAACAGAGGCTGTGACAGCATCTTCCTGAAAGTAAGATGCTCCTTGGAGTTTAGACAAAGTGTTGGTTGTTTCATTTTCTGACAATATACCACTTTGCCCTTGCTCAGTGTTTGGAGGAGTGGTATCCATTTCACTTTGAGAAATGGGTTCTTGTGGACCACTAGATGGGGGCTCATCCATGATTGGAGATGGATGATCAAAACCTGAAGGGTTGGGACTGTCCCCTTCTCTAGGTTTGGGAGAAGAAACAAAAGAATGTATAGGAAAGGAAGAAGGTGAAAGTGTAGTAGAGAGTGGGGGCTGATTCACAGGAGAAACATGTGAACCATCAATAGGAGTAGAGAAGTCCTCCATGTGCCCTAACTCACTGTGTGTTTCTTCAAGTGGGGGTTCCTCAGGTTGTTAACCATGAGTTTGTGCAGACTCTGTACAGGGTGTCTTGGGAGACATGCCAATTTCAATAGATGCACCTTGTTGAGAAGGCACATCTAGGGAGGTGTTTGAATCCCTTTCAGGAACCACAGTTTGTTGAGAAACTGCAGCTTGGCTAACAGTGGTTTTGGTCCTCCTAGCTTTCTTCTTCTTAGGCTCAGGGGGAACCACTGGGGGTTCTGTTTGACTATCTTCCTTATTTGCTGCACTAGGTGCAGTGTCTCCCTCTTGACTAACAGAGCTACCACCAACATCAGCTTTTAAGGGTCGTTTCCTGGATTCTTGCAAGGCTTCTCTTTGGGCTTTGGGAAGTCTAGAGAGCCTAGGCTGAGTGTATGGTGTTGAATGTGGGTTAACTGAATTTGGGTCTAATTCAGTTTCATTCGCACGAGTGAAAGATTCATAACCAGAGGGTAATGGAAAATCAAGGTTGGACACTTGATCAACCATGTGCTGAGTGAAACAAAGTGGAATATGTGCATTGAGATTCTGTGAAGATAACAGTGTGTGTGTGTGTGTGTGTGTGTGTGTTCTTTTTCAAAACAGAGCAAGCCTCTAAACGAGGGGCATCATTATTAAAATCACAGAAAGAGTTGATGCACATCATAAGAAAACGAGGGTAGATTGATACCTTCTTACCTATGGCAGCCCTGAGGTGTGCCATGAGGAGAGCTCCAACATTCACTTTGTATCCATGGACAAGAGAATGTGTCAGTTTCTTGATGTAGGAGGGTATTCCATTCCAGCCAGTGGACTTGGTAGAGAACACCTTGACCATCACATCAAAAATCATACTCCACTCCTTTCTCAGATGCTTCCTATCCATTTCACCAGACGGATACCATTTGGTTGTTCCCTCTTCGAGAATAGGGCCTGCATACCCAATCTTCAAGAAGAGCTTCTTGAGAGTGTCATCATTAGCAAGTTCAGCAAAATTTCGGCCTTCTTGAAGTGTAATTCCAAGGGCAGTGTTGATGACCTCAGCTGTAAGAATGTAGTGTTGCCCATTGATTGTGAATTGAATATATGCGTTTTCACCCTCTGTTTGAGCAACAGCAGTTTGCCAAAATGCCTCAATTCTGTCTAGGTCGAGAATGGGTGTTGAGGTAATGGCAGAACCAAGATAGGACTTGTTCAAGAAAAACACTAGTCCTTTGAAACCTTCACCAGCATCATTGGGCGAAAAGATACCAGCAAAGTTTGTTTGAGAGAGAGTCTGTTTGGGGGCCATAGAGATTCAAGAAAAGAAGAAAGTAGGAAAGTAGCTTTTTGCTTGGAGAAAAGTATTTTGCCTTGAGTTTGTTAAGAATGATATGTCTGAGTAACTGGGGAATAAAAAGAGGTATCTCAAACGTTGGTGCACAAAAAGCGGGTTTAAGGAATGTGTCTTAACCCAGTCATATAGCACGTGAGGTACTGCCTGTTATTCACTGTCAAACGTGGGATGAATATCCAATTTCAACGGTCCACTATTCGTGACAGTAACCTGTGCGCTAGAAACAATCTGTCAGTAATAAGCGGTGGTGACAGTAGGTTTTGCGCGACAACTATTGCGCAAAAACATGTTGTCACCGTTAAGCATCTGAATGACAGTATTCTGTAAAAGTCTTGACAGAAAGTCTTTCCCTGTTGTCAAGAAGTTTGTTGTCAAGAGACACAGGACAGTATCCTTCTTAATGACAGCAACTTAGTTGGGGAATTGTTTCTGTCATGAACTTACCAGAATGCTTTATTCATAAACTTAACCTAAAATTAACAGAGTATGGATTTAGCAATTTAATCTTTTGAACAAAGATACTATGCAATTAACACAGACGAAATAAAACTCAATAAACAAAACAGCAAGAAATTTTATTTTCATTAATAAAATCATTTAAATATAGCATTGAGTACATCAGTTTATGATTTTATCAACTAATTCTAAAAGTTCTTTCCTAATCTCCTCTTCAGTGCGACCTTCTGCCTTGAGAAGTGCCTGAAGTTCTTCCTCTTGAATCTTCCATTTTTCCTCTTCCTGTGCTTGAAGGACTTGAGACTGTTCATCTTCCTCATGAAGCAAGTCTTCAAGTTCATCAAACAGGACTTCCACTTCATCTCTAAGGTGAGATTCACACGAGACTTTTGGCTTGTACTCTATTCCTACTTTGATTTCCATAATTTACTTTAAAACTGAGAGCAGACTGGTGAAACCTAAGGTTAATTTATAGGCAAAACCGTCTAAGGATTAAAGTCTAATGGTCAACAGTTAGAGTACCCATACAACTACCACAAAAGTAATTAATGGTCGTGTCCTCCTTTAATCCTACAGATTAATGCAAAGAGTATGAAAGTCCAATGGAACAGATATTTATCTCTCAAACTAAGCAAATAACCACATTAATGTCATACAGAGTCTAAAAGTATGAGACTGGCATGGAATACAGACATGAATAGTCAAATCAATACATGCTGTCACATAACAGACATAGACCAAGTAGACAGTAACTTCTCTTGACAGCAGGTTTGAAGGTGCTGTCATGAGCTTCATAAAAAAAATTGGAAATTCAGAAAACTTAGTAAATCAACATACCAGATTCATCATTCCCAATTCACTTACCAACCTGTTGAAGGTTGCTTCATCCAATGGCTTAGTGAAGATGTCAGCTAGTTGCTTGTTAGTTGGGACATAGATCAGCTTCACAGTTCCTTGTTCAACATGCTCTCTGATAAAGTGATGTCTTATATCAATGTGATTTGTCCTAGAGTGTTGAACTGGATTGTCTGAAATGGCTATGGCACTAGTGTTGTCATAGTAAATAGGAATGTCTCTTAACACTAGACCATAATCCAGAAGTTGATTCTTCATCCATAGAATTTGTGCACAGCAACTGCATGCAGCAATATATTCAGCTTCTGCAGTTGAGGTAGAAACTGAATGTTGCTTCTTGCTAAACCATGAGACCAATCTTCCACCAAGAAATTGACAGCTACCAGTAGTACTCTTCCTGTCAATCTTGCATCCAGCATAGTCTGAGTCTGAGTAACCAATTAGATCAAATCCAGTGTTCTTAGGATACCAAAGGCCTAGGTTAGGAGTGCCTTTTAGGTATCTAAAGATTCTCTTTATGGCTACTAGGTGTGACTCCTTTGGATCGCTTTGAAACCTTGCACAGAGACATGTAGCAAACATGATGTCAGGTCTGCTAGCAGTTAGGTATAGGAGAGATCCTACCATGCCTCTATAGGTGCTTGAGGCAACTTTCTTTCCTTTAGGGTCAAGATCCAGACTAGTTGATGTGGACATTGGTGTCTTTGCAGGTGATGAATCTTCCAAGTTGAACTTTCTGAGAAGTTCCTTGATGTATGTAGCTTGACAAATGAAGATTCCATCAGGTTGTTGAAGAATATGCAATCCCAGAAAGAATGACAATTCTCCCATCATACTCATCTCATATTTGTTACTCATGAGAGAGGAAAACTTCTCACACGGCTTCTCATTTGTAGAACCAAAAATGATGTCATCCACACAGATTTGTACCAGAATAATGTCCTTGCCATGATGTTTGTAGAAAAGTGTCTTGTCCACAACTCCTCTAGTAAACTGATTTTCCAACAGAAAAGTGGAAAGAGTGTCATACCAAGCCCAGGGTGCTTGCTTTAGTCCATACAAAGCCTTGAAGAGTTTGTACACAAAATCATACATTCCAGCATACTCAAACCCAGGTGGTTGTTCAACATACACTTCTTCTTCCAATTCTCCATTTAGGAAGGCACTTTTGACATCCATCTGAAATACTTTGAAGTTGCAGTGTGCAGTATAAGCTAGAAAGATTCTTATAGCTTTAAGTCTTGCAACAGGTGCAAATGTCTCATCATAATCTATTCCTTCCTGTTGACAGTAACCTTTAGCCACTAGCCTTGCTTTGTTTCTTGTCACTAATCCATTTTCATCAAGCTTGTTTCTAAAAACCCATTTGGTCTCAATGACTGACTTTCCCTTAGGTCTTGGAACCAACTTCCATACATTGTTTATTTCAAACTGATTTAGCTCTTCTTGCATGGCTATCACCCAGTCAGAATCCAACAATTATTCATCAGTTGTTTTGGGTTCCATTTGAGACAGAAAGCATGAAAACATGCTGTCAGCAGAGACTTTGTTCCTTGTCCTTACTCCAGAAGTAGGGTCACCAATGATAAGGTCATTTGTGTGATCCTTGTTCCACTTGGTGATTCTGGGCAAGCTACTTGATTGTACAGGAACAGTTGCTTCAGTTTGTTGAGTTGACTGCTCATCAATTCCATTGTCTTCACCATGTTCTTCATTGTCTCCAGAGTCATTACTGTTATGAATGTTAGAGGTTATGGTCTGTGACTGAGCTGGAGTTTGGTTGACAGTAATGGTATTGACAGTATCTTTGTCAACTTCAACAGTTTGAGTGAATCTAGGTTCTTCATCAACAATTTCCTCAGCTTCCAAGTATCCTTGATTCTCAAATCTGAATGTCTACATCTTTCCTTCTTCATGCAGTCCTGGAAACTTGGTTTCATCAAATGTGACATTAACACTTTCTTCAATAATCCTGTGTTCCATAACATAAACTCTGTAGGCAGTCCTTTCTGTGCTGTAACCCATGAATAGTCCTTCAAATGCCTTAGTGTCAAATTTTCCTTTCTTCTCATGGTTATCCTTCATCATAAAGCATTTGTTTCCAAACACATGAAAATATTTGACAGAAGGTTTCTTCCCAGTTAGCAGACAGTAAGGTGTACTTGCATGAGTTTTGTTAATCATTGTTCTATTTTGAGTAAAACAAGCTGTGTTGATAGCTTCAGCCCAGAAATATGTTGGCAGTTTGGCATCATGCAACATAGTTCTAGCTGCTTCAATGAGAGTCCTGTTCTTTCTTTCTACAACTCCATTCTGCTGTGGAGTCCTTGCAACAGAGAATTGTTGTACAATTCCTTCATCTTTACAGAAATTTCCAAGTGTGGCATTTCTGAATTTTGTACCATTGTCACTCCTCAAGATTTGGACTTTTGAGTTTGGAGTTCTATCAAGAACTCTGGCCATAGTTTGGATTCAAGAAATTTCACCCAAGTGTACCTTGAGTAATCATCCACCATTACTAAGGCATATCTCTTTTTGGCCATAGATGGTACATTGACTGGACCAAAGAGATCCATGTGAATCAACTTGAGTGCTTCTATGTTGGTGTTCAATTGCTTGGACTTGTGCACAGCTCTCCTTAGTTTGCCCATTTGACAATCTTCACAAAGTCCTTCTTGACAGAATTCATGTTGGGGCAAACCTCTCACTAACTCCTTCTTCATCAAAATATTCATTGTCTTGAAGTTGAGATGTGAGAGCTTCATGTGCCAAAGCATACTGTCACCAACAGTTGCTTTGCTGTAAAAATAGTAAACTTTATCCTTCTTTGTTGAGTTTAAGTCAACAACAAACAAGCTTCCTTTTCTGACCCCTTTTAAAGAGAGGCTCCCATCCTTCTTGTGATAGATGTTACACATCATCATATCAAAATCAACCTTGAATCCCATGTCACTGAATTGGCTGACACTGAGTAGATTGTGCTTCAATCCATCCACAAGAGCAATGTCTTCAATGACAACATTTCCAATTTCCAGACAGCCATATCCCATTGTGTAACCCTTGCTGTTGTCTCCAAAGGTTATGATTGGGCCAGCTTTCTCTACATAGTGAGATAGCAGGGCTTTATCACCTGTCATGTGTCTTGAGCAACCACTGTCAATGATCCACATGACTTGATCTTTCTTCTTGCCCTGACATGAAGATGTTGATGTTACTTCATCAGTGCTAGCCATGAGAGCTAGGTTGACATATTCTTCTTCTTCTTCTTCATCAGTCTCATCCCAACACTTTCCTTCAGCCACATAGGCTCTACCTTGATTCTTCTTAGAGTATCCACCAGTTCCTTTTTCAAACCTCTGAACCTGTTTGGGGATCTTTTGCATTCAGTAGCAAAATGACCAGGTTCACCACAGTTGTAACACTTGAATTTTGACCTATCCACAAATCCAGTCTTGTATCCTCCTTTGGTTGAACTTCCCACAGCAGCCTTTGATGAACTTCCTCTGTTAAACTTGGATGCTTGGCCTTGGGGCTTGTATGACCTATCCTTCTTGAACCTAAAGTTCTTGAACTTTTTGGCCATGTAAGCCATAGTAGGATTGTCCATGCTTTCCAGTTCCTCCATTGTGTAGAAGTCTTCATCTTCCACATCCTTGAGCTGCAGTACTAATTTCTCATCATCTGCAACAACCTCTTCTATCTTCAAGGATTGTACAGGGGTTGGTTGTGTGATTTGTAGTACTTCACTTGGCTGTGTGATCCTTGGCACATGTGCTACTAGGGCACTTGACATATTAGCCATCTTGTTCCTTGTTCCACTCTGTATGGCTCTCTTTTGAAAGAGTTCAAGTTCATAGGACTTCATAATGCCATAAAGTGTTTCAAAGGTTATATTGTTGAGATCTCTTCCTTCTCGTATGGTTGTTGTCTTGTGTTCAAGGTGATCAGGCAGTGTAAGCAGGAACTTGACATTCAATTCCTTTCTGTCATAGTACTTGCCATGTATTTGTAGTTCAGTTAAGAACTTACTGAACCTTTCAAACATGGAAGTTAAGTCTTCACCAGGCTTGGCCATGAAAGCCTCATATTATGATATCAGTATTTGCCTTTGGTTGCCCTTAACTTCTTCACTTCCTTCACATAGCAAAGCTAACCTGATCCACATCTCCTTGGCTGATGTGCAGCTTATCACACTTCCACACATGGCTTTATCCAACGTGAGAGAATCGAGCAAGATGAGTTGCAAGTGATCATCTAGCACCATCTTCTCCTTCTCAGGTTCCAAAATTTTCGAGGGATCTTTGGGAACCCAATGTGCAGGAATGACTTCACCATTTACTGTTGTGGCTTCAATTTCCATCCTTGGAATGAAAGGACCATTCTCGAGAATACCTGGGTATAGTGGATTCGCAGCTTTGATAAACAACAAGATCTTTCTTTTCCAAATGTTGTAGTTTTCTTTATCAAAAGCTGGGATCTTGATACTGTTTGATTTCTGCATTGTCGTCGTGATCTCAGATATGTATGTTAATCTGTTCGCTCTGATACCAGTTGTTGGTCCTCGTGTATTGCAGAAGGGGGGGATGAATGCAATACTGATAAAATTCAATCTCAATTTCAACAACCAAAACTAAGATTTAATGTTATCAATAATATGTATGCATTCACAAATAGTATGGTCTAAAGACAAGTTTCACAAAATAAATGATTTTATTTATTTTGCAAAGTGTTGCTACAACCTCAAGAGAGAAATCTTGAGCTTCTGTTTTTCTTCAAGACACTTGCTTGCTTTCGTTACTGTGCTAGAATGAATTGATAATCTAAGTATAAACTAATCCTATCACTGTCAACACGGGTTTATGAAGCTGCTGTCATTATCAAGTGGCAGCTTCTTACAAACTGTCTACCCATGTGACTTTCCTAAATTGCTAACATGTCAGATATACATTACAAAGAAAGCAACCTAGATTCATTCTATTTCCAGCTAAAACAATTCAGCAAATAGAGACTTGACCTTGCTCTTGAATTGATTCGCTTTTGTTTTGTAGTGCTTGAAGCTTCTGTCGTAGTCTTGCAGACTTGGTGCAGCTTAGGGATACTACAACACGCCTGTTTCTTGAACATTGAAACTGTCACGGGATTTCACTGAGAAGATACCTAGAACAAGGATCTTTCTCGAGACAGTTACTTTTGCCGCAAAGCTTGTTGTCACGGGAATGTTCTTTTGGTGACAGTATGAGTTCCCCGCATAGAGTGTTGTCGAGGTTTCCAAACTTGCTGTCGAGGGCTAAAGTTGCTGTCGCGTAGTCTTCCGCCAATGTTGCTGTCAGAGTGAATATGCTGTCGTGACTTTCAACATTCTGTCTTCTTGTAATCTTACTGTCAATGCTTATGACAGTAACCTTTATTCATGTTGTCATCTAATATGCATTCTTTGAGGCTTGAACACAGCAAGTGAACTTCTTTCAAATTACACAACTAAAATGACATTGCATACTGATTACAAGAACCTACTTTGGCTGTGACAATATGTTCTACTTAATTAAAAAATTAAGTATGTACAAAGTTAAGTTGTTTCTATGCTATCACTCATAAATCCCAACAGTTGGACCATTTGAGATTCTGAAGCAAGTTGGGAAAGTAGTTTACGAGTTAGCGTTACCCCCGCATATGCAGCACGTTCATAATGTGTTTCACGTATCTATGCTAAGAAGTATCGACCAGATTCGAATCATGTAATAGAGTATGAACCCGTAGAGGTCCAGGAAGATTTATCTTATGTAGAACGACCAATTCAGATATTGGATCGTAAGGAAAAAGTGTTAAGGAATAAGACTGTAGTGATAGTAAGAGTTTTGTGGAGGAATCCTAAAGTGGAAGAGTCTACCAGGAAGTTAGAGAGTGATATGTTAGAAAAGTATCCCCGGTTATTTTCTTGATCTGATTCTGAGAACAGAATCCTATTAAGGGGGGAAGGATGTAAGATCCGTGAACTTTATTAATTATATAAATTGATATTATATGTGTAGAATAATCATTATGAAGTATTTTGAGTTTTTAATGATAGAGGTTGTTAAGTAATTATGTGTAAATTGGTGTGTTGAAAGCCCCGTTCAAATATCTTGTCATTTGAAAATATCTTCAAATTTGAGCCCCGTTTTGAAAATTCAAGGGCCCCGTTGAAATTTTGTACATCATTATTATTCTTTCGTCACTCGTGTCCGAATCATTATCGAAGGATTTATTCGTATCATTATATCCCTTATTATCCGATACTATCAATAGTATTTGTTTTATTCAAAGAAAGAAAGAGAAAAACTATTCCAAACACTAACCCTAATTTTCTAGGGTAATTGATATATCGTTCGTATCAATAATATATCTGTTATAGCCCCAGTATTCTTGAGCATTAGTTATATAAATGATATGTATTGATTTGGATAACTATCAGTCTTTGTGGACAGCTATCATGTTAGGCCGAATACACAATATATAATCAAGTATACGTATAAGAATAACAATAAGAACACTGTTTATGATCAATAAACTGTATGGAATTAATAACTCCTCTCTCAGTGATGTAAAATATCACAGAGAGCTGCTAGGTTACAAGAATGATAATTCACGTATTCGCATCCCTTTTAGGGTTAACCTATCTGTGTTTATATAGTACACAGCTACATACAATCTTCTAATTGATATTCCTATAAATCAGCTATACAATTAATATCAATCTAGAATTGCTTATGTCTTCTGTTCCGTTTCCTTAGCCATCTCGATATCTCTTTGCTTCTTTCCATCTTTAAAGTATATCGCTTCTAGAATCTTCATTGAATGACACTGACTGCTAAGCAAACTCTGACTGTCAGAGTTTAACAAACTCTGACCAGTCTTCCAGCTAAACTCTAATAGTATCCTGATACTTTAAACACTGATAAACAAACATCAGCAATTATATCTAACAATCTCCCCCAACTTGTGCATATAAAAATGTACAAGTTAACAGATAATTGATGATGTCAAAACATATAACAAATGCAGTGTTTATAAAATCACAGAGTTTATTTTTAACTTAGAACAGAAAACTTAAAAACTTACAGACTCCATTTACTTAATTTCTTCAATGTCAGGTACATTTTTGATGTAGTCCATACGCAATCTTCTTTCAGCTCTCTCTAGCTCAGCTACCAATATCTTCTTCAGCTCTTTTAACTCTGGATCACTCTCTCCAGTTTGTTAGATAGCAGCCCTTAGAGCATAGATATTGTTCTTCCTCATCTCATTTTCTAGCTTTATTATGAAGGATTTATCTGATTCCAGATTAAATCCAACACTTTTATACCAAGATCTGTTCTGAGTCTTGCACTGTTCCTTTGCATCTCAACAAGCTTTCCATTGTAATCTCTGTACTTTGGTATGTAAGAACCAGCAGACTTTAAGCCACAAAGAGCTCTAGCTTTCACCATTCTGCTTCTTAATACCTCAGCTGCTTGATGAGTTCTTTGATTTTTGACTTTCAGTAGATACAACACATACTCCAGTTCTTCCTTCATTTTTAAACCAATGTCAGCTTCACCAACTCTGTATACTCTGCCATCAGCCTTGAAGTATAACAGAAAATCCTTTTTAAGCCCTCTATGATGAATTAACTGAACTGACTCTAAAGTATCAAGATTTTCTTGAGTCACACCAACACCTGGTTCAGCTAATGAGGTATAATCCATAGGACTATTGTTCACTCTCTTTTCTCTATGAGATCCTAGTCCAGATTTATCTCTAGATTCTTTGCCTATTATAGTTCTGCTTTGAAGAATATTTGTATTTCCAGGCATCAGAGTATGCTGAACTGTGATTGGTTTTCCAAAAGTCATTTGGAGTTGAGAAGATAGCTGAGTCTGTACAACTTGAGTAGTATCAGTGGTTGTCACAGCTTCTATTGATTTATCAACTTGAGCAATGTCAGAGATTGATTGGACTTTCTTCAGTATTTGCTGTTCTTCTACAAGCTTCCCTTTGCCTTTATCTAAACTAGCTTCAACAGGCCTTCTTGAATATTGTAAACTCTGTTGAGAATTTACATTTTCTTTAATCACAATTCCTCTCTCCTTTGGCCTCAAAGCTTTCTTGGCTTTCTTGAATTCTCTTGTCTTCAACTTCTTTTCATGCTCTTCAGCTAGCATCTTCTCTTTAGCTTCAATATCTTCAATAGTTGCCTCTGCACCATGTTCTTCCAGAAACAACTGAGCTGCAATCTCTTCATTAGTATTTGGTTGAGAAGTAAGCAATAAGCTTTTGGCTTTTGAAGAAGATTGAGCACCAATATTTACTCTTTCAGAGTTTGTCTTAGAAGTAGCAGAGTTTGACCTCAGTCTCCCTTGCTCTTGACTTGATTTAGTCCTTAACTCCTGTTCTTTAGCACCACCATCAGTAGTATCATCCTGTCTACTCATAGTTTGAGATTTCTTGCATTTGTCCTTAGAAACTCTCTCCCCCTTTTTGACATCATCAGAAATCAACACAGAAGTGAGCAACTCTAGTGAAGCAGCAATTGTATCAAGCTTGTTAGACATGACAGTTTGATTTTCTTCAACTTTGCTCAACCTGGTTCTTAGAGCATCCTGATCTCTAGATAAGGAAATTTTTTCTTGCTTCAGAGTTAGCTCCCTAGCAGCAATATCATTTCTCAACCCAATAACAACTTTATGAGTGTCATCAAAATGATTATTAAGATATTTGACTTGGACAATAGTAGCTTTGAGATGTGCAAGAAGCTCAGGATTTGTAATAGAAGCTGCACTCTTAGCCACAAAGTCAGCTGCCCTCTGTTCAGGAAAGATGCATTCATGACTAGACCAGTTGTTAAAGTACATATTTTGATAATGAGCTTCAGCAGCATGATGAGAAGAACCACCAATATCAGTCATCTTAGGATTTTGTTGACCAGAAACCCTAATAGAAGATGTAGAATCAGCTGCATCCTCAGACTTTGTATCATCAGTTTTTGCCAAAGAGTTTACACCATGAGAATTAGATACATTCTCATCAACATTGTCTTGAACAAAAACTTCATTTGCTGGATGTTCAGAGTTTAATTGCTCATTTATTATCTCAGTAGCTTGAGCAGCCTCAACAACATTCTCTGCCACAATTTCAGCAATAGGCTCTTCAGCAGTATAAATAACATTTTCAGCAGCCTTAGACGTTTGTTCAACCTCCTCGCCCTTGTCAATACCCTGGTGAGTAACAGAGAAAATCTCTGTATGAGAAGCCATATATTCATCAAGAATGACTGTAGGCTGATCAGCTGCCACATCCTCAGTATCACCAACACTGCCAAACTCTTCAAGAGTTGCAGTAGCATGTGCTTCAATATTCTCTTCAATGTCCATCTCCAGAATAGGTTCAAGAAAATCATCATTGAAAGCAGCATTATCATCAGTATTTGCTCTGGCTTCTTCAGGCACAGTAGCATTTTCAGAAATATCTTCAATAACAACTTCTAGAGTTGCAGCAGTTGTAGCATCTGGAATCAATCCATCAAATAGATAAGCAACAACCAGCTTCCTTTTATTTGTGTGAATAGACTCAGTTTCATCAAAAGCCCTATTCGCATCAGAAGTAATTTGCCCTCTTCTTTTTCCTTGAAGTACCAACAGATATTGGTAAATCATCAGTATTTGGAGGTTTAGCAGCCTTGACAGCCTTAAAAGCCCTATGCTTAGTCCTACCCCTAGCCTTTGGTTTTTGGGATGTAGATGGAAGAGGTTCAGTGTTTAAAGGTTGTTCAGACTCTGGTTGAGGTTGTAAAAATTGTTGTACTGAAGCAGGAAGCAACAATTCACCAACATTTCCTTTCTTAATATCCTTATTCGTCAAATCAGAGAATATTCTTTTATGCAATCTAAATGAGGGAATTACATCATCCTCAGCAATCTCAACCCCATCAATACAAGTAGAAAAGATTAACTGACAAAAACGAGCAAAATAAACTACGCTCCTATTCTCTGTCATCTTTTCTCCTATGTTATTCAAAACAAGTCTAGCAAAATCAAAATTGTTTCCATAAAGAAAAGAATACCCGATTTTCAGACTATCGATTGGAATAGCATCCCAATTGGTATACTTCTTCCCGAACGCCCTTGTGATGCAGTCAAAGAAGAAACTCCATTCCTTCCTTAAGAGCGGTCGCTTCAAGTTACCTGTCCTTGCCAAAGACCCAGAGTAACCAATCTCCCTCATCATTCTCTGAAGCTCAGCATCACCAACAGAAATAGTGTATGCATTGAAGTCTTCAAAACCAAGAGCATCACGAACAGTGGTTGGAGTGACCACATACTCTTGTTCATCAAAATAGAATATAATCGAAAACAATTGAAGGAGTTCCTGACTCTCCTCCATCATCATACACACCCGTCTCCCAGAAAGCTTTGATTTGAGATCCATACAGCTTTGCTGGTTCCACAAGAGCTTGCCCAATGTCTGACTGAGCAAGAATATTTTGGAGCAAATGAAACGCCTCTGGTGCGTTCTCAGTAGACAATGGTGCTGCATAGTTGTTAGGGACGAATTCTAGACCAACAGATTGAAACATAGTAGTCGCCATTAGATAAGATTAGAAAATGATCAGAGTTTATGCTTAGAAAAGTGTATGAAAAATTTATGCAGAAAAGGTGTTTGTGAAAATGTATATGTGAAAATGTCCTGTGAATAGAGTAAGTCTGTAAAAATTTGAACGTTGTGTGTATAATGATTAAATAAGAATTAAAACTGAAGAGTTTTAATCATTAAGATACACAGCAGGCTTACTCGTGAAGTGTGTGAGTGGGACAGTTGTCACACATGCATTAACTGACAGCACTAATCATGGTAGTTTCCAACACGCATGCGCAGTAAAAAAACAGGCACTAATTACTGCTATTTTCAAGACACTTTTCATCATTTTCAAAACTCAACAAACCGTTATCAATCATACTCTCTATTTTCCAAAATAATTTTCCTCAAAAATTATGAAATGTCTGAAACACCTTTATTTATTTTAATCATCAGAGATTAAAAATAAATTACCTCTGCGTAGAGTACATAGTTCATCAGTGTTTATCAATTCTCCTCCTTCATTAATAATTTCTTTTCTCAAAATGCACAGTTGTGATTATTTGTGTGTGAAAAGCAGAGTTTACTGAATGTAAATATTGAGAGCATCTCAAAGTGCATAAAATCCACAAAATAAATCAGTAAAAAATGGTTGCCCAAACTCTCATATGCAAAACAAAATCTGATGTCATCTAAACTATGTACCTTTATATGTATTTGTTTTCACCCCCGATGTAAAAATTTCTATTTTTTTTTTATTCTTTTCCAGTAATCAGTGGTTGGTACTAGTCACCAAAAATTTCAAATTTTAGTCCTTATTTCATACAATAAGTTCCTGGGTCTTCCTAGGCACAACATGATCTCAAAGGAATTTGTGCATGTTTTTGCATCTTTTTTTTCTTGGAGGTGAAGTAGCAACTATTTACAAGAGTTTAGACTGACATCATTTAACATATATTCTTTATGAGAGAAAGTGCAAACAGCTAATACAGACTCGGTGTATAGGACCAATAAACTAAGAGATGCTATAAATATAGAGACAGTATCATGCTGTGTTAATTTTCTGCACACATTTGAGATCAGATCATATATAACTCAGAAGGATTCATGATTACTTACTGAGAATCATGCTTCATACTATTTTCTTCATCGGTTTTTATGTTTCATACAATACCACAATCAGAGTTTAACCAACAGAGTATGCTTCCATAGTTTAATCAACATGATTGGCAACATGATTTGCATGACAGTTAACATATGCATAGAAACATGAGCAACATATCACAGAAGAGAAAATTTTGAGTCTAACCAGTATCTCTAGTCGAAACCAGAGATCATTCCTAGTTCATTTACCAGTCTTGTAAATGTAGCTTCACTCAAAGGCTTAGTGAAGATATCTGCAAGCTGTTGTTCTGTAGACACAAAATGAAGCTCAATATCTCCTTCCTCCACATGTTCCCTGATAAAGTGATACCTTATGCTGATGTGCTTGGTCATGGAATGATGTACTGGATTACCTGTCATAGCAATAGCACTTTGATTATCACAGAAAATAGGTATATTAGAGTACCTTAACCCATAATCCAGCAATTGATTCTTCATCCACAGAATCTGTGCACAACAGCTACCAGAAGCAATATACTCTGCTTCTGCTGTGGATGTGGAAATTGATTTCTGTTTCTTGCTGTACCAAGAAACTAGTCTGTCACCTAGAAATTGACATCTTCCACTAGTGCTCTTTCTGTCAATCTTACAGCCTGCAAAATCTGCATCAGAGTAACCAATTAACTTAAACTCTGATTCTCTAGGATACCACAAACCCAAGGTTATGGTTCCTTTGAGATATTTGAAAATTCTTTTCACAGCTGTTAGATGAGGCTCTCTGGGATCTGCTTGAAATCTTGCACAAAGACAGGTTGCATACATAATGTCTGGTCTACTTGCAGTAAGATAAAGAAGAGACCCTATCATGCCTCTGTAGTTTGTCATATCTACTGAAACTCCTGTGTCTTTGTCTAGCTTTGTTGCAGTTGCCATAGGAGTTGTTGCAGATGAACTATCAAGCATACCAAATTTCTTGAGAAGATTTCTGGTATATTTTGCTTGATTGATAAAGATCCCATCATCTGTTTGCTTTACCTGCAAGCCTAGAAAATAACTAAGCTCTCCCATCATGCTCATTTGGTACCTGGACTGCATAAGCTTGGCAAATTTCTTACAGAGTTTATCATTAGTAGACCCAAAAATTATGTCATCCACATAGATTTGAACTAAAAGCAAATCATTACCAGAATTGAAATAGAACAAGGTTTTATCAATTGTACCTCTAGTGAACCCACTTTCTAAAAGAAATTGAGCCAGAGTTTCATACCATGCTCTAGGTGCCTGCTTTAGTCCATATAGTGCTTTGTCAAGCCTGTATACATAGTCTGGATACTTGGGGTCCACAAACCCTGGTGGTTGTTCAACAAACACTTCTTCTTCAAGTTTCCCATTGAGAAAAGCACTCTTCACATCCATCTGAAAGACTTTAAATTTCTTGTGAGCAGCATATGCTAGAAAAATTCTTATGGCTTCCAACCTTGCAACTTGAGCAAAGGTTTCATCATAGTCAATTTCTTCCTGTTGTGAATATCTTTTTGCCACAAGTCTAGCTTTGTTCCTTGTAATTACTCCCTCACTGTCAGTCTTGTTTCTGAAAACCCACTTTGTACCAACAACAGACCTGTTCTTGGGTCTTGGTACAAGTGTCCATACTTCATTTATTTCAAACTCATTCAATTCCTCCTGCATTGATGTTATCCAGTTAGCATCTTGAAGAGCTTCATTCACTTTCTTAGGCTTTGTTTGAGATATGAATGCATGAAACAGACATTCATTTGCTGTAGCACTTCTTGTTTTCATACTTGCATCTGGATTTCCAATTATCAGATCAGGTGTATGAGCGTGAGTCCACTTTCTTGCTATAGGTAAGTGGCTTCTTTCACCATTATTGGATTCTCCCCCTTGATCCATGCTTTCCTGATTTTCTTGTTGACCATCTGCATTCTCTGAGGCTCCCCCTGAATTGGACTGCTCAGTGTTTGAACTTTCAGAGTTTGTGTCAGATTCTTCAGCTGACTCACTTTCAGAATGTGAGTCATCATTTTGAGATGTTGCTGAAGTATCTTCATGCTCCCCCTCAACTGGTTCTCTATTTTGTTCTGTCAGAGAAACGTCCTCAGTATATACCAGTAGAGGTTCAGAGTACGCTTCATCAGAGTTTGTTGGATTTGCTTTGTCAAAGTTTACATCATCAGAGTTTAGATCTTCATTTTCAAAGCGTAGTTGATCATGATTTTCATCATCTTCAAGTCCAGTTATTTTCTTGTCATCAAATGACACATGTATAGATTCCATGATCACTTTAGTTCTCAGATTATAAACTCCGAATGCTTTAGTTGATAGTGGATATCCAACAAAAATTCCTTCATCAGCTTTTAAATCAAACTTGGTCAACTGTTCAGGATGAGTTTTCAACACAAAGCATTTGCACCCAAAAATATGAAAATATTTCAGGTTTGGTTTCTTTTTCTTTACCATCTCATATGGTGTTTTCCCATGCATGTTGATCAGTGTAGCATTTTGAGTAAAACAAGCAGTTTGAACAGCTTTTGCCCAGAAATAAGTTGGCAATTTTGCTTCATCAAGCATTGTTCTGGCAGCTTCGATTAAAGTTCTGTTCTTTCTTTCAACTACACCATTCTGCTGTGGAGTCCCTGGTGCAGAAAATTCTTGCTTCACTCCTCTTTCCTTGCAAAATTCTTCCATTGTTGTATTTCTGAATTCAGTACCATTATCACTTCTGATAATTTTCACTTTATACTGTGATCCTTTGTCCAGTAGCTTTACATGTTCCATCAGAGTTAAGGCAGTTTCATCCTTCTTTGCTATAAAGTACACCCAAGTGTATCTAGTGTACTCATCAACAATGACTAGAGCATATTTATTTCTGCCAAGAGACATTACATTCACTGGACCAAATAGATCAACATGAAGAAGATGATAAGGATCCACAATTGAAGATTCAGATTTACTCTTGAAAGCTGACTTCCTTTGCTTGGCCTTTTGACAAGAATCACACAGACCATCTAAGCTGAGTATAGACTTTGGAAGTCTCCTTACAAGATCTTTTCGAATTAGCTCATTGATGTTGTTCAGATTTAGATGAGAGAGCTTTTTATACCATTTCCAGCTCTCTTCATTAGACATTTTTGCAGACAGACACACAGCTTTTCCTTCAGAGTTTGTTACCAAACTTGCTTCATAAATATTATTTCGTCTGTGTCCAACTAGAACAACTTTCCCTGTAGATTTCCTAATAACCTCACAGTATTCAGGTTGAAAATCTACATGATAACCTCTGTCACAGATTTGACTCACAGATAGCAAGTCATGCTTGAGTCCTGGAACTATAGCTACATTTGTGATGATGACACTTCCAAGATTAATATTTCCATATCCCAGAGTACGTCCTATGTTGCCATCTCCATAGGAAACTTTTGGGCCAGCCTTCTCCTCATAATCTGATAGCAGGGCTTTATTTCCAGTCATGTGCCCTGAACATCCACTGTCCAAGACTAGGGTGCTTTCCCTTATGCCCTGCAATCACAAACAATTACAGAGAGTTAGATTTAAGGATCCAGACTTGCTTGGATCCTTTGGCTTTCTTAACATTGTTAGCTTTTGCAGCGGAATTCTTATCAACGGAGTTTAAGCTAACAGTATCAGAGTTTACACTTGCAGAATCAACTTTAACCCATTTCAAATTTGGCTTCAACTCATAATAGTTGTGATAAATGGCATGATAATTCTTGCAAGTATAAATAGAATGCCAAGTACTCCCACAGTGAGTGCATAAAGTCTGTGGTCTAACCCTAACATAATCATTCTTAACTCCAGACTTGGAGGGTAAAAATTAATGTCTTTGTTTTTCCTGCAGAAACTTGCAAGATGGTTAGTACTACCACAATTATGACATGTTTTTCTAGGAGCATCAGAAATAGGCAAATGATTATTGCTTTTATTAATGCCTACTTTTCCATTTCTGTTCTTCCTGGACACTTTCTGTTTTTCAACAGACTTTACCTCTTTGAGCTTATACTTGAATTGTTTCTCTATCATTAAACCAACATTAACCTGTTTAACACAAGTTGTTACTGGTTCTTCCTTAACAGTTTCTTTTTCAAGTACAGAGTTTAGCTTACTGGATTCAGGAACAAATTTCATAGGTGGAAGATGTGTTCTAACTTTAACTTTATCTTTAAACCTAAGTTCATCTTTCTCACAGTAACCTAACCCTACTGTATATGTTTGAAATACCTGATGTGTGTCATTTCCAGAGTTTGTCCAGGTTTTAATTACCTTCCTCTCTTTTTCCAAATCAGATTCTAGTTGCCTAAATTTCTTAAGCAACTCCTGTTCAACATAAACAGCATCATCTCTTTCCTTTTGAACTTGTTGCATGTTAACAAGTTCTTCTTCAAGAAATTTATTTCTCTCTTTAAGCTTTAGATTCTCAGATTTAATTCTCTCATTTTCTAAAGTCTGATCCCTATAACTAACATGTATGCTTTTAAGATAAATTCTCAATTCAGATATATTATCCGTATCATAAGCATAAGTTGTTAGGGGTACCTAATTTTCAGATGAAACATATTCATCTTTGACAGTTGCCATGAGAGCATAGTTGACATCCTCATCTGAATCTGAAGTATCTGCCCAGTCTCTTCCTTTAGTGATGAGTGCTTTTTCAGATTTTCCTTTCTTGCACTCTGGAGCATAGTGACCCATCTCTTTACACTTGTAGCACTGGATCTCAGACTTGTCTTTCTTCCCAGATTTGATATCTCTTCTTTCAGACTTTCTGAAACTCTTCCTTTCAGAGTTTGAATCTCTCCTAGAGAATCTCTTTCCTTTCTTGAAGTTCGTGAAACCCATCTTCTTGAAAGTCTTCACCATCAAAGCAGCCATTTGCATCATTTGTTCTTCATCATCCTCGATTTCAGATGATTCAATAGTGTTTGAGTCATCATCAGAGTTTGATGACTCACTCTCAGAGTTTATGACCAAAGTCTTTCCCTTAGCTTTCTTCTTTGATGTTTCTTTCTTAAGAAGTTTTTCTTCAACTTTGAGAGCAACAGATTTTGTCTTCTTTCCAGATCTTTTGTTTCTTTGTTCTATCTCAAGTTCATGAGTTTTAAGCAACCCATAAATTTCATCAAGATCTGTCTCTGCAAGATCATAATTATCTCTTATTGTTGTCGCCTTTAAATCCCATCTTTCAGGTAGAGATAGAAGAAACTTGAGATTTGACTCTTCAAGATCATATTCTTTATCAACAAGAGATAAATCATTCAACAGTTTACAGAATCTGTCATATGTCTCAGTCAAAGTTTCATCAGGTCTCGAGTCAAAGTGTTCATACTCCTGTGTGAGAATAGTCTTCATGTTCTTCTTTATAGCACTCGATCCTTGACATCTGACTTCTAAAGCATCCCAAATTTCTTTGGCAGTTTTGCAGCCAATAACTCTGTTAGACATGACATTATCTAAGCCACTATGGAGAAGATGTCTAACTTTTGCATCCTTTGCAATTGATGAGATGTCTTCAGGAGTCAAATCTTTCTTTTCTTTTGGAACGCTCTTTTGTTCTTGACCAGCAACTACTGGAGACAGTTTTGTTGGCATATGAGGACAATCATTGATTCTATCAAGGTATTCTGGATCTGTGGCTTCCACAAACATGGTCATCTTTACCTTCCATATTGGATATTCCACTGGTCTGAGAATTGGAACCCTAATCGTCTCATATCGACTCACAGAAGTTGGTTGAACCTTCTCAGGTTTAGAACCTGCTTGACTGTTTTCAGCCATGATTATACTTGTGTTTGGATCAAAACTGTATATATTAAACAGCCTTGGCTCTGATACCAATTTTTAGGCCGAATACACAATATATAATCAAGTATACGTATAAAATAACAATAAGAACACTGTTTATGATCAATAAACTGTATGGAATTAATAACTCATCTCTCAGTGATGTAAAATATCACAGAGAGCTGCTAGGTTACAAGAATGATAATTCACGTATTCGCATCCCTTTTAGGGTTAACCTATCTGTGTTTATATAGTACACAGCTACATACAATCTTCTAATTGATATTCCTATAAATCAGCTATACAATTAATATCAATCTAGAATTGCTTTTGTCTTCTGTTCCGTTTCCTTAGCCATCTCGATATCTCTTTGCTTCTTTCCATCTTCAAAGAATATCGCTTCTAGAATCTTCATTGAATGACAACGACTGCTAAGCAAACTCTGACTGTCAGAGTTTAACAAACTCTGACCAGTCTTCCAGCTAAACTCTGATAGTATCCTGATACTTTAAACACTGATAAACAAACATCAGCAATTTTATCTAACATATCACCTCGTAAAACGTGTATTTTTCTAAATTAGGGTTTTTAAGAGTACCAGTGGATCAATATCGATCCAAAAATGTCGTTTAGGGTATTATTTTCCACTAAGTATAAAAAGGAGAATCGTACATTATTCTTCATACAATCCGTATTAAAAATTCAGAAAAAATATAAAATTCCCGAACCGTGTTCTTCGTGTTCTTGAAAATCAAAATCAATTTCGAAGGTGTTATTGAAATCCAAATCACAAGTTCAAGTACTCAAATCAAAGATCTTGAGCTCTAGTTTCATAATCATCCAACCATATCATCATTTGGTAATTTTTCAATTTTATATGAATTTTTCAAATTTCGAATTAAAATTAGGGTTTATGTTCGAATTGGGGATTTTCATTCTGTTGATTCTCCGTTCAATTGATTGCTTCCAACATGTTCCCAGGGTTCTAATTAGTAGGAATTCATGCTTTAATTTCATGTTTATGTTCAATTTTTAAGAATTCGATTTCTAGGGTTTTGCCCGATTTTTCTTTTTAATAGTCCGTTCATATGAATGATCTGACATTGTTTTTGATAGAGGGCTTTTGTTGTATGTGTTCTTAGCTTCATTTTAACATAAAGAACGTAGAGTTTCATGTAGAAATAAGCTAGATCGGAAAAAATTGGTTGAAGGTCGCCGGAAAATAGTCGGGATTGAGATTCCGGCTTTGTTTTGGTTTGTTTTTTATCAGAATAGATTGTTGGGTTACTGAGGATTGTTTTGATATAAAAATCCCAATTTTTAGTACGTTTTTTAGTCACCGGATTCTGGAAAAGGTCGCTGGATTCTGGGAATTTTCCGGCTGTTCTTCGTGACCTGGTTTTTTCTTGGCGACCCGTGACCCGATCCATTGACCCGTTTTCTGACCCGGTTTCAATCTTCAAAACCCTAATTCATTTTCAGAAAACTGTTTTTGAATCTTATTTTTAAATTTAATTCGAAAATAGTTTAAAATTTTATAAAAATCATATTTTTATTTTAAAAATACATTTTTAAATTCAGAAAATTCTGGAAAATTATATTTAATTATTTAAATTCGAAAATTGATTAAATTTAATTATTTTAATTATTTTAATTAATAATTTATTTATTTAATTAATTGATTAATTCTTTTAATCAGTTAATTCTTAATAATTAATTATTAATTAGATTTCAATGATTAAAATTAAGTTTAATTATTTTCTAGCTTGATTTAATTATTTAAAAATAGTTTGAGTGTTTGAAAAGTGTCAATTAATTTTATTAATTGATTTTAATTGATTTTAAATACTTATATTGGGATTAAAAATCCGATTTTTAATTTAAAAATTATTTGTGACTTATTTAAATTCAAATAAGCCTCGAATATTGTTCTAAAAATATGGATAAGTGTTATATGGTTTGTATGAGATGTGTAATGTGTTTTATAGTCCGTATATGCCCGTACGAGGGCTAGTGTCTGAGTTTTAAATACCGTAAATTAGACCGGGTGTCCGATAAGTACCCGGTTACTTGTTTAAATGTGAAAATGGTTTTGAGTATATATCGAGGATATAATGAGGTTAGTTAGACTTACAGTTATAAGTTGTTTATTATAGAATCGAGTTCCCAGAGCAAGGGAAAGGGCAAAGTAGAGTGAACGAGGTAGAATCCCGTCAGCGACGTAGACCAGGCAAGTATCCGTGCCTTTACTTTTTATTCAAATATTATTATTCGTAAGGATTACATGTATGTTACCATCAGAACTATTCAAATTATTCAGTCTTCACCCGTATTGAGCAACTGATGCTATTTCCTTGAAAATTCCTAACTTTTGATCTGATTCACAATCGTGTTGGATATCAGAAACCTTCACCTTCAATTCAGTTTATATTGATGATAACCATTGTTGACTTTATTAAATAAGAATGTTGTACCCTTGAAACCATTCCGAATCTATTTCTCGGACTTCGTTTGATATTGAATAGTTGAAGCTCTTTTGCAACTATTACACCCTGTCATTTTGTACTTATCTTTTTATGCATGTGCTATATATAGGTATGTTGTGTTTCGTTGGTCGAGTGACTCCCCAGATCTGTGCCCCGGGTCTGGAGGGCGTCACACCATGTCCTCAATTGGGAGAACCTGTCCCCCGACTCCATCAAGTCTTAGTGCGGCTACATAGCAACTTCTAGCCATTTTCTGATCTCCTCGCTCTTCACCAACCCTGTTCCTTGTAGGAAACTTTATTTTCAAGTGGTATGTCGAGGCAACAGCCTTAAAAGCATGAAGGCCAGTCCTTCCAAGGATTGCGTTATAAGTAGAGGTTGCCTTTATAACCAAGAAGTTCAGCATTTGAGTCGTTGTCTTCGAGCCTTGCCCTATAGTCATGGGGAGCTTGATTGTGCCTTCTACCTTTGATTCGACTCCATTGAATTCGTAGATAGGCATGTTTGAGGGTGTCAACTATGAGTCAATTTATCCCATCTTGATGAAAGCATCATGGAATAAGATATCCACAGAAGCTCAATTGTCAACCAGAACTCTCTTGGTTTCAGAATTGCCTATTACATGTGTGATGACCAATGGGTCATCATGAGGAAATTTTACCCCTTCTAGGTTAGAATCATCGAAGCTAATGGCAACTTCTGTTTTGGCACGCTTCAGTGCTTCTCCAACAACAGTCATTACCTCTCTAGCATAAGATTTTCGTGAATTCCTGGAAGAGCCAGCCGCAGTCGGTCCTCCAAATATCATGTTGATAACTGGACCTCGGGGTCTAGGATTACGATCTTGATCATTATCCTTTCTGTCATAGTCTTTCTTCTCATAGTTTCCTCTTTGGTTTCCTCAATTCCCATCCATGGTGAACTTATCCAGTTTTCCCCTTCGGATCAAGAATTCAATTTCGTCCTTCAGCTATCTACAATCGTCGGTGTCATGACCAACTTCTTTATGGAACTGACAGAATTGGTTCTTGTTTCTTTTCTCCATATCAGTCCTCAATGGCTTCGGCCATCGGAGATCAACATCTTTTTCGATGTCCATCAGGATTTGACTTCTAAGAGCATTCAATCTTGCATACTCCGTGAATCTTTGTCTGGGATTACCCTTCTTTGGTGCAGGATCAGAATCCTCTGTTATTATGGGGTACTTGTCCCTTGCATCAAACTCTTGAGTCTCCTTCCTCTTTTTTCCGTTTCCATTACCCCCAGTATTTGGTTCATATTTCCTCATGCTCTCCTCGGCTTTAATGTACTTTCCAGCCCTGTCTTGTAGCTTCAACATGCTTTCAGGGAGGTGCTTTGCCAAAGACCTTTTAAAGTGGTTGTCGGTGGTTCCTTGTTGCAGGGCTATCATGGCCACTTTGTCTTTCAGATCCGGGACTTTAAGAGCCTCCCTGGTAAATTGATTTATGTAGTCCCTCAAGGATTCATTCTTGCCTTGTTGAATTCCCATGAGAGATGCTGAACTCATCTCATGCACTCTCTCACTAACAAACTGGTTGATGAACGCCTTGCTCAACTCCTTTTAAATCCCAATAGAGTTAGGAGGGAGACGAATGTACCAACGTTGAGCCATGCCCTCAAGGGTTTGTGGAAACACTCTGCACTTGACTATATCATTGGTAGGTTGCAACAATAGTGCGTTAGAGAAGGTTCTCGCAAGATTAGCAGGGTCTCTTGTCCCATCATAGGCCTCAATGGTTGGCATCTTAAACTTTCTGGATATATGAATTTTCATGATATCCTGAGTAAAATGGGGTGTAGGATCATCCGGATCTCCTAAGGACAACAACTCAGTGGGATCACCCTTTGGGGCTTCAGCCCTCCTTGACTTTCTCGGTATAGGATCTAAGTTAATTACAGGAACCCTCTCGGTTGAGTTGCCTTTGTCTCTAGTTGCCTCTTCCTCTTCTAATACCTTCTTAAGCCTTGCAGCCTCAACTTCATATGCTTCAATCTTGTCTTTAGTAGTTTGGGGTTCCCGATTTGTTCGGGTAGGACGTCTTCTCTTTGGGGGAACGTCCCTTTCATCATCAGATGAGTAATCTTCATCTTCGGTATAGGGACCAGAAAAATCTCGGATCAGAGGGACTTGTTGAGTCTGAGTTTGTTGATTAATGGGCTCCAGGCCTCGAACATAAGGAGGCACATATGATTCATGATATAGTGGATTGTGACCACTGTTCCTAACGGGGGGTCGTGGAGGCATTCCATAAGGTGGCATACCCAAAGTTTGATTCGTGTATTGGGGAAGATCAGTAGTATGAAGTTGAAGGCCTTGGGGCGCATTCAAAATCACTTGAGAGGATGTGATTGGTTAATGATGAGTCATCTCTTGAGTTTGGGGGTTGGCTCCATGAACCACCATCTGCATAGGATTCGTCCCTTCAACTGAGATTGGGATCTCTGGTCTTTGAGTATTGGTGGGGGGGATATTCGTCTCTTGAGTACCAGTAGTTGGTGGTGGCTGACTTTCTGCCGTTTGAACACCAGAAGTTGATGGTGGATCACGTGAAGTTCTTCGTGTGTTTTCCATGGTTGATGTTCTTTTTCCACAGACGGCGCCAAATGTTGTGGAATAAAAACTATATCTTTGAATTCAATGCTAGGATTAGAGAGTTTCGAGCTTTAATGGTGGCTGCTCTTGTTGTCGGGGAATAACTCGGTCCTAACAAGATGCCTACGTATCTCTAGTGTTTAGAGAATCAAGCCAATAAAAACGTAGTTCTTGGTGTTGCCCTCGGGGCTATGGCGGCAGGGGCACACCAAGGACGTAGTGACTTGTATGTCCTTATTCGAGGATGAAGTCTAAAACGTAGTTCTGAGATGAGGGGTCAGACCCTTTATATAGGCGTTTAGAAGCCTAGTGGATAAGTATTGATTTCCTTGAAGGATAAATCTTATCCTTGACGGTGGATAAGTATTATCACTTTCTTGAAGGATAAATCTTATCATTGACAGTGGATAAGTATTATCACTTCCTTGAAGGATAAGTCTTATCCTTGACGGTGGATAAGTATTATCACTTTCTTAAAGGTTAAGTTTTATCCTTGACGATGGATAAGGATTAATTCTAGATCCTTCCTTGTAGGAGTTGTTTCTATATCATAACTGACTTGTATTGAAACAAGCCCAATTGTATTTGAACAAGCCTGTATTGGACGTCTCCTAATACAGTTTGTACTTCTGGCCCAAATATTAATTACGAAATTAATATTTAATTAGAGTTTCGGGCTTTATTAATGAGCCTTATTTATGGACCAGCTAGGTTTAATTAATGCAATATTAATTATGTCTTTAGGGTTATTTTAAACCCATATAAATATTATATAATATTATTATATTCTATTATATATTTATATCTTATTACTATATAATAAAAGTAAGGAAGTTTCATCAAAAGTACTAATATAGGTCGAGTTCGAATCTCATAAAAAACAACATATCAATACTATTATATAATAGACGAAACATTAAAAGTTTGGTTGGTCGGTATGGTACGTTGTGATTTTACTTAATTGCCCTTAATTAATTGTACTTCGTATTTTTACTTAATTAACCTTACTTATTTATAGAAATATATAACAAAATAATAATATTACCTATTTATAACCAATTACCTTTTTCACCTAAAATACATTATTTTTTTCTATTTTTTTCTAACAAATTCTCCTACTTTTTCAAATATATCACGGGCAATTACCTTTTTTAACTAAAACATGTTAATTTTTCTATTTTTCCTTACTAAACCTCCTCCTTTTCCAAAAATATCACGGATAAACCTTTAGTTATTTATTTTTAAACCTATTTTAATATTATAATTATTTTTTAAAAGTTTACCTATTTTAACATGTCTACTTATTTTTCTAAACAAATGCAATTACTAAAAATATTAAAATATAAATAATCAAATACCTATTTATAACCAATTAACTTTTCAGCTAAAACACATTATATATTTTTTCTAACAAAGCCCCTTTTCTAAATATATCACGGGAAATTGTCTTTTACAATTTAATTTTTCTATTGCTCTCACTAAAATCCGTTCTTTTTCCAAAAATATCACAGGAAACCCTTTACTTATTTATTTTAAAACGTATTTAAATACTTTTAATTCTTAAATTTTAAAATCTCATTTTCCAAAAATATCATAGGCTTTTATCTTTTTAAACTAAATATATGTTACATTTTTAATTTTTTTCTTACTGAAACCCCTCATTTTTCAAAAAATATAACGGGCAAACCCATACCTATTTATTTTAAAATTTGTTTTAATGTTTTTAATTAATTAAAAGTGTTTAGCTATTTTAACATGCCTACTTATTTTTTGCACAATTACAATTAATAAAATATTAAACAAAATAATAATAAAATAACAATTAACAATCCGTGCATCGCACGGGTTTTAAGCTATCGCACGGGTTTTAAGATAGTATTCTAATATAATTATAATAAGGAT
This sequence comes from Heracleum sosnowskyi, assembly GCA_030848705.1. NCBI lineage: Eukaryota > Viridiplantae > Streptophyta > Magnoliopsida > Apiales > Apiaceae > Heracleum > Heracleum sosnowskyi. Next base: position 80,280,573 of record CM061242.1, read on the forward strand.
AATGTTAGGCTCAAGACATGTCTGAATACCACTATTAACAAGCCTACACTTTGTGACTATGTCACATTACATGACCTAGTGAGTTCTATCACTGGGATATAGTATATGAAAGGCATATGCTATAGCCTATTTGTAGTTCGAGGATTCTACTCAACTTAAACCAGAATGTAATAAGTAAATATTAGATTAAAGGTCACAGGAATCTCAGAGAGTTTTATCCGTCAAGAGAATGGAGTATTAAAGTCATCTACAGACTTGAAGTTATTCTACATTGAAAGAAGTTCAATTTATTGTTCAAGCCTCAGTGAAGTATTCAAGGAAGTGGATTTACTACAGTGACAGAGATTTCCAGTTTGTGACAGAAGAAGTACAGGATACAAAGTTCAGTCAAAGCTAAAGAAAAGAAGCCACAGCTTTAAATGTTTTAAAGATGAAGAATTATCATTGAAGTCAGTTATTCATGAAACCAGACAGTGCATCGAATGACGACATCAATCAGTGGAATTAAATCATCTATTTTCAGTGGTTTTCAGAAGAGAGAGAGATACTATGTTTTTAAGTTATCTTCTTCTAATTAATTAAATTATTAATCAATTTAATTAATAAATTAATTCTTTCAGAATTAATTTATTTATTAAATTAATTAATTTAGTTGTTTGAATTATTTATTAAATTAATTCCAGAAAAGAATTAATTTAATTTAGAATTTAATTCAACTAAAATTAATTAAAAGAAAGTAACTTAAGTACTAGTATGACCTGTCTTAATACTAGTATGACCTGAGGTATTAAATATCAAAAACAAGGTATGACCTGAGGTATTAAATATCAAAAACAAGGTATGACCTGAGGTATTAAATATCAAAAACAAGGTATGACCTGTGGTTTATTAAAAGCAAAAACACGGTATGACCTATTTAATAAGGTCATACAAGTGTTTTTTTTTAGGTCATACCGACTTCTTTTAAAAGGTCATACAAAGTGCTTTCCAGGTTCTATCCAGAGTTGGTGAAAAGTACAGTAGGTCATACAAGTGTTTTTGATTCTTTTATTAAATCATTTTTGATTTATTAAAAGGTCATACAAGGCATTTTCTTCAGGTCATACAAGGCAAATTAATTTGCTTTTACCCGTGGCCAAAAAGGAAAAAGCAACAGACTTGAAAAAGAGCATTATCAAAAACAAAGCAGCCATTTCTTTTCTCTCAAGAACAAGAAGAAAGCATTTGATCTCATTTCTTCTCAAGCAATTAATTCTAGTTTGTATTGTTAAATCCAAACCACTAGAAGTTGATTACTTGTATTGCTTTGATTATCTAGCGGATTTTTATCCCTAGAATTTATCTCGAACTTGCTTTTAGCATTCGATCTTTTTATTACAAATTTTAGAAAAGTTCATGTCGAATTTATTCTAAATTTGTATTAATTAGTTTGAGATAAATACTTTGTAATCCTTATTGTATTTGCAATACCCTTCAAGTTTAATATAGTTTATATTTAACTTGAATTCTGTTTCATTTATATTCCGCATTAATTTGTTCTAAATTGTTAAATTATTCAAAGAACAAATTTCGATAAAACGGTATAGTTTGTATTCAACCCCCCTTCTACAAACTTATCAGGACCTAACAATTGGCATCAGAGCCTTTTGATTGATATACAAATCAAAGATCCAATTGTTTTGAGATTTTTCTTAAACTCTGATTTTTTTATTATTCCTAAAAATCTCAAAAGATGTCTACTACACAGAAAGTGGCTACAGTAAAAATCCCAATGTTCAGCAAGGAGCACTATCCTATGTGGAAGAAGAAGATGCTCTTGTTTCTTCAAGTGGTTAATGTTGAATATCTTGAAGTGCTGAAGAATGGACCAAGAATTCCTATGTTTGTTGAGAAAGAGCTAATAGAGAATGATGTTGTTACTAGGATATACCCTAAGGATCCCAAGGACTACACTTCTGCAGAAAAAGAAGATGTTGCCTTGGATGCCTGTCTACAGTTGATACTGATTGATTGTCTTGATCCAATCATGCATAATCATATTTTAAAATGTGTCTCTGCCAAACACATTTGGGATACGATTGAAATAATCAATGAAGGGACAGAGGAAGTTAGAGAGAATAAGATGGAAATTCTCACCTCTTCATATGAGCACTTCAGATCAAATCCAAGGGAAGGAAGAGTGGTTAGTATGTCTACTTCACTGGTAGCTGGAGTCCCACAGAAACAGGAAGCGAAGGTTGTTCTACCTTCCAGTCCTAACAAGGATGTAATTGTAGCTGAATATGGTGTTACATCTACAAGTCAATCTGGTGGTGATTTTTATTCTATGGAGGAGCTTGAACAGTTGGAAGATGAGTCTATGGCATGGGTAGTGAAGAAGTTTGGAAACTTCAGGTTCAGGAGAAATCCTAGTTTCAAGTTCAAGACATATGCTGACGAATGTCAGACAGGTGGTTCTTCATCCTCAAATAGCACAAGGGGTGGCTATAAAACAGGGATGGTTGAGAAGAACAAGTCTGAAGAAAAGAGCTGGGATGATACATACAGTGAAGATGAAGAAGTTGGAAATCTTGCACTTGTGGCAAAAGGAGGCAAACTCTTTGATTCCATGTTATCTTCACCAGACATGTCTGAGGTAAAGTTTACTGACGCTGAAATGATTTATCATCTTGGTGGCACCATAAGTTGTGCACGCACTGAAAATGATAGAATAAATCTTTTAAACACAAATCTTGAAAAGGAAATAAAAGAATTAAAACTAGTGCATGTTAATCAGGATGAACTTATTGAGAAAATAGCTTTTCTTGAGAATAGGGTTAAATGTTATATTCAACTGGAAACCATTCTTAAGAAAGAGATTAGTGAGCTGAAGACTAAAGCTAATGCCTATTTTAGCTCTTGTAAGACGGCTAAAGAGATTCTCAATAAACAAGCTGTTGGTAATCATGTCAGTATAGGTTATGATTATAATGAGGCCATTGGATTGCTTGGAATAAATTCCCCTTGTAGAGTCAGATCTGAAGGAAGGGGTGTTCCATATGTGCTTAAGGGTATTGAAACACCCTTCTGTAAGGAGTCCGAAGCAGAACCTCTGAATGAAGACTCTATCATCATTGCAGAGGAGATTCGTGAAGAAGATATTGCTTTGGAAGTTGAACAATCCAAAAAGTGTATATCTGATATTCCAGTCAAAGTTGCTACAACTATAAAGACTAAATCAGATATCCATAAGTTGGATCAAAACAACTGTAGAACTAACATGCCTGCTGTTAATTCTTCTCATAAAGCATGTGGTGTGATTAATTGCATGTCTTGTGCTTTTAATGTTATGTATGCTTACTTTAATAAAAAGCATGTATCTAAAGATAAGACTGCTCCACGCCAACATGTTAATAATAAGAAGCATGTTAAAGCAAAGACTACTAGTCCTCCTCAGACTAGAGTGGATTCATTTATCCCTAAGCCTACTCAGAAATGTGTTAAGGCTGGCTATAAATGGAAACGCTCTTATGTGAAAGAGGTTGAAGTAGTTTTAGCTAAAAATGTTGTTTTGCCTGACAAAGGCCAGTTCTTTAAGTATGCCGGACCCAATCAATTTTGGGCTCCGAAGAAGGTCTAATCAATTTGATATTGCAGGGAGTTAAACAGGTAAACCGTGTTATATGGATTCTTGACAGTGGTTGTTCAAGGCATATGACCGGAGATAGAGCCCTGCTATCAGATTTGGTTGAGAAAGCTGGCCCAGTGCTTACCTTTGGAGATAACAGCAAGGGTATAACTGAGGATATGGCCTGTTTGAAATCAAGAAATGTTATCAGTCAATAAGAACATCAATGTTACATTTGATGACACCAACCTCCCTAATATCCAAAAAGAAAATCCATCTGAGAAACTAAAGTTTGAAGAAATGTCAGATTCAGAATCAGATGATAAGAATCCACCTGAGGTTGTTGCTGGTGATAACAATGATAATGGTGAGAGTGATGGTGGTGGAAACATTGGTTACAATGGAGATACCACTAACACTGGAAAAGAATCACCAAGACAATCTGCCAACAACTCAGGGGGAGCAGATGAAGGATCAACTAGTCTCTCACAACATCAAAGTGAAATTCAAGGCGAATCATCAAGATCAAATCTTCCAAGACAAACTGTATGGAATAGAGCTCATCCCTTTGAGCTGATTATTGGTGATCCAGGTGTTGGAGTAAGAACTAGAAGTGCTACTCAAAACGAATGTTATTATTCAGGGTTTCTTTCTGAAATGGAACCAAAGAAAATTGAGGGAGCACTGACTGATCCAGATTGAGTGATTGCTATGCAAGATGAACTCAATCAATTTGAACAACAGCAAGTCTGGAAGCTGGTACCCAGGCCAAAGTACAAGAAAGTAGTTGGTACAAAATGGGTATTCAGAAACAAGCTAGATGAAGATGGCATAATCACAAGAGACCAAGCATAGTGACATCAGGTATCATTTTATCCAAGAGCATGTCATGAATGGAACTGTGGAGTTACACTTTGTACCCACAGAAGAACAAACTACAGATATATTCACTAAATCTGTTGACAAATCCACATTTATCAAGTTAGTTGGTAAATCGGGTATGTTAAACAGTCTTAGTGATTAAAATATCTCTGTCATGTTTGTTCTTTCAAATTCATTTTCTTTTGATGATATTGAATGATAGAATGTGCCAATTCTTATTTATTGTATAAAGCTTGTTAATTTAAATATTCTGAATAATTTATTTTCTTTAAAAATATTTTTCTCATTTTCAATGGAGAAATGTATTTTTATTGAAAATATATTTATTTAGATTCATTTAAATTATTTTCAGACTGTAAATATTTTTGTTCAGATTTTTATGCAAGTTTATAGTAGTTTTGTGTTTTTGAAATTTTTTATGCAGTAGGTTTTTAATGTTTTTAGAAAGTTTTTGTGTATAAATGTCTGTTTTGGCTGCTTCTAATAGTATATAGCTCGGTATGACCTGCCCTTAGGTCATATTGGCATGATTTTCTTTTTCTGTTTATATTATCTTGTAAATAAACTCGGTATGACCTATTCTGAGGTCATATTAGATTTTAATTATGCATTTTTTTTTGTTTGTTTATGCAGTTTATTATTTTGATTCTCGGTATGACCTCTCTTAAGGTCATACTGGTGTGTTACTGTTTTATTTTTATTCAGTTTATGCATGTAAATAATTTCTGCATGTTATTTTAATTCAAATTATAGCCTGTAAATAGTTTCCTGTAAATATTATTTTAGTTTATTATTATTATTATGTATTCTATTTTATTTTTCTATTTATCTTAGTTATTTGTATAAATATATTGTATATAGTATTTTTGATCTAGCTCTTGCTTAGCTGGAAAGTTAGTGCCAATTCCAATTCAGGTATTACTTTCTATCTCTCAATCCACTTCTTTTACTGTTGCTGAACCCAAGTGGTTGTTAGGGTTGACCAAGGGAATGTAGATCCACAATCTCTATCCCAGGTCTTAGAGCCAAACAATGAGTCTACAACTTTCTTGAACTCTCAGCCTAAACAGAAATCAAATGTTAAATAAAGAAGTATTTTGATTGAAACAGTGAGTGATCCCACAGCTCTGCCTCCTCTAAAGAAATTCAATATATACTGAGGCATCTGTCAGCCCATCTGTATCCTCTCAAAAGGATATGGACTTTGAAATGGCCAATGAACTGTATCTAGAGACATTCTCTCAACAGGATGAATCTATTGAAATTCGCCATAGGGCCATGGCACTTTGTACTGAGTCAAGCACACTCTCATTACTCACAATGGGAGAAAACAATTTCATTAGATGAAACTCAGGACACAGTGAAAGCAGAGCACCTGCAACTGGTTACAGTGCCTACCATTGTCACGGTAGAAGTGCCTTCATAGGCATCTGAGGGAAAATTTGATTCTTTGCCAAATTAAATAGAATCATTTTCTCCCCTCCCAGAGTGAACACCTCTGGCTCCCTAAGGGATTTTCCACTCGCAGATTTATCTGGAGAAAGTGGAAGGCAACTTGGTCAGTCTATCACTGAAGCAATTCAGATTTCAAATCCAAGTGATTTGATAGACATGATTGAGGATCGGGATTTGCGAACTCCCATTGCACCACCACTGACCTCTCTTGAAGAGGCTAGGGTGAGTTTCAATGCAGGTACTGATCAAAAAGGAGCAAACAGACAGCTAATGTTGAGTGATAAGAGTCAAACACTGAGTGAAACACATGCACGTGAGATGAGTGATACACTTACAAGAGAAATTCAAGTGAGTGCACACACAGACACATACACTGCAATGTAGTTAGCTCACATAGCTGATCTACATGAACATCTATTCTAAACCCAGGCTGATAAAGAAATTTTGCAAGCACAAGTGGTTGAACGGTCTTCTTCTTCCACCTCTGTCAACAATCAGCTGGGACTGCTCAAGGAAATCTAGAAGACAAATTTACTTCCAAGATCAACTCCATCATCTATCTCAACTCCTACTGGCTTCAGATACTCTTAAAGTTAAATCTGTAGAGAATTCCTCAACTAAGGGGGAGAAGTTTCTAGAAGTTTCTAAGGAGAAGAGTTTCTAGAAGTTTCTGGAGAAGCTAGTATAAAGGGAGCTGAAAAAGATATAAAAGGTAAAGAGGGAGTTTCAGGGGAGTAAAGGTAAGTTAGCTCTGTTTTGTAAATGTTATATGTATAGAGCTTAGATAAATCAAGACAGGTTCAATGTTATCATATGTTCAGTCTAGAGGAACATCTGTCTTGTATTTATCTTTATTGGTGAAATCTGGAAATGTCATATTTGATCCAGAACTTTCTATTATTTACTTCGGCTTCAGAGTCTTATCTTTTTCTTGGTTTTAGTTGAGTGATCCTCTAGGTATTTGGTTGTTATTTTCTAACAAACAAATAGGGGAAGATTGAAAGGCATATGCTATAGCCTATTTGTAGTTCGAGGATTCTACTCAACTTAAACCAGAATGTAATAAGTAAATATTAGATTAAAGGTCACAGGAATCTCAGAGAGTTTTATCCGTCAAGAGAATGGAGTATTAAAGTCATCTACAGACTTGAAGTTATTCTACATTGAAAGAAGTTCAATTTATTGTTCAAGCCTCAGTGAAGTATTCAAGGAAGTGGATTTACTACAGTGACAGAGATTTCCAGTTTGTGACAGAAGAAGTACAGGATACAAAGTTCAGTCAAAGCTAAAGAAAAGAAGCCACAGCTTTAAATGTTTTAAAGATGAAGAATTATCATTGAAGTCAGTTATTCATGAAACCAGACAGTGCATCGAATGACGACATCAATCAGTGGAATTAAATCATCTATTTTCAGTGGTTTTCAGAAGAGAGAGAGATACTATGTTTTTAAGTTATCTTCTTCTAATTAATTAAATTATTAATCAATTTAATTAATAAATTAATTCTTTCAGAATTAATTTATTTATTAAATTAATTAATTTAGTTGTTTGAATTATTTATTAAATTAATTCCAGAAAAGAATTAATTTAATTTAGAATTTAATTCAACTAAAATTAATTAAAAGAAAGTAACTTAAGTACTAGTATGACCTGTCTTAATACTAGTATGACCTGAGGTATTAAATATCAAAAACAAGGTATGACCTGAGGTATTAAATATCAAAAACAAGGTATGACCTGAGGTATTAAATATCAAAAACAAGGTATGACCTGAGGTATTAAATATCAAAAACAAGGTATGACCTGTGGTTTATTAAAAGCAAAAACACGGTATGACCTATTTAATAAGGTCATACAAGTGTTTTTTTTTAGGTCATACCGACTTCTTTTAAAAGGTCATACAAAGTGCTTTCCAGGTTCTATCCAGAGTTGGTGAAAAGTACAGTAGGTCATACAAGTGTTTTTGATTCTTTTATTAAATCATTTTTGATTTATTAAAAGGTCATACAAGGCATTTTCTTCAGGTCATACAAGGCAAATTAATTTGCTTTTACCCGTGGCCAAAAAGGAAAAAGCAACAGACTTGAAAAAGAGCATTATCAAAAACAAAGCAGCCATTTCTTTTCTCTCAAGAACAAGAAGAAAGCATTTGATCTCATTTCTTCTCAAGCAATTAATTCTAGTTTGTATTGTTAAATCCAAACCACTAGAAGTTGATTACTTGTATTGCTTTGATTATCTAGCGGATTTTTATCCCTAGAATTTATCTCGAACTTGCTTTTAGCATTCGATCTTTTTATTACAAATTTTAGAAAAGTTCATGTCGAATTTATTCTAAATTTGTATTAATTAGTTTGAGATAAATACTTTGTAATCCTTATTGTATTTGCAACACCCTTCAAGTTTAATATAGTTTATATTTAACTTGAATTCTGTTTCATTTATATTCCGCATTAATTTGTTCTAAATTGTTAAATTATTCAAAGAACAAATTTCGATAAAACGGTATAGTTTGTATTCAACCCCCCTTCTACAAACTTATCAGGACCTAACAGTATAGGTCTCTAAATGTACTTGTCTTGTTCTCATGAACATTAGCTTGATCATGTATGCTCAAAGTTATAATGAGCTTAGTAAAGTTTCTCGCATCTAGATTGTATATAGGCCATTGAATAATTGTCCTGGTAGAAGTTCAGAAGTGTTCATGCAGCAGGATAGAGATAAATAAGGCTATGAAGAAATAAGTTGCAGAAATTTGTCTAAGGCATTATATAGCAAAGTCAGAAGAAAGCTATGTCGTGAAGTCACCAATATCCATGTCGTGAAGTACTATATCGCATAGTCCATTTTGTACTATGTCGAGAAGTCCTCAAGACACATGTCGTGAAGTGTTGAAGTCAGCAAAGTCAAAGAAGCCTAGATCGTGAAGTCCTCAGAAGCCCTATGTCGCATAGTCATCAAATGACCTATGTCGCATAGTCGTCAAATGACCCATGTCGCAAAGTCTTCAAAGGCTATATCGCGAAGTCCTCACAAGTGAGATCGCGAAGTCAGGAATAAAGTGGAGTTCACGATATCAACACTTAGCCGTTTATAACAAGACAAATCAAGGTACAGAACCAAGAATCAAAAGAGACAAATACTGAAGCATTTGTTCTGGCAAGGTGGTCCAAAGAACATATGGCAAATCTATAGCTAAACTTGGAGAGAAAGATAAGAGACAAGCAGCTACAGAAATGGGAAAGACTCCGAAAAGCAGGTGGTCCTTCCTGACACAGTTAACGTCTTATGGCAGAACAAGTTGGACTTTCAGCAAGGGGTAACTGTGTAAAAATAGGTGTGTGCACTAGTTTGTATAGGGCTTATATATATCATGCACATCCTATTGTTAGCTGTAAGAGAGATACACATAGTTTTTATCTTAAGCTCTTTTCTCTGTAAGCAAGCAAGTTCAAACTGTTCTTGTTTAGAAGCCAGAAATTCCATTGTGAATTTCTTGGAAAGCTGTAGTATTTAATTTGCTTATACAAAGTAGATTAAAGTGATTGTGTGTGTTATTTACTTTCTGCATATTACATATCATAATCATATACAGTCAGTTACTTAGTTTTCAAGAATCGAAAAATATATCAAACTATCCATTCACCCCCCCCCCCCCTCTGTCTAGTTTCTAGTAGTATTCATTTCTAACAAGTGGTATCAGAGCGTAGGCTGTTAACGTACAAACAGGAAAAGATCAAGAATGAGTTCACAGAAACTAAGCAGTATCAAGATTCCTCCCTTTAACAAGGAGCACTACAGTTTATGGAAGAAGAAGATGTTGCTTTTCATCAAAGCTTCTAACCCCATGTATTTAGATATTCTAAAGCATGGTCCCTTCATTCCAATGATCGAGATTGGTGAAACAACCATTGGCACTGAGATTGTACCAGCAAAACATGTGCCCAAAGATCCCTCAAAATACACTGATCCTGAAAAGGAAAAAGTTGCACTGGATGGACATCTTCAACTTATCATTTGTGAATCTATGGACTTCAACATGTATGGCACTGTTGCTCATTGTACTAGTGCCAAGAAGATGTGGGATCTTATAGAAGTGCTCTGTGAAGGAACTACTGAAGTAAGAAAGAACAAGAAGCAGATTCTTGTTTCACAATATGAAGCCTTCATGGCTCAGCCAAAAGAGGGAATCACAGAAGTGTTTGAGAGATTCAACAAGCTGATAAACGAGCTCAAACTCTATGACAAACACTATGAAACAGAAGAGCTTAATATGAAGTTTTTACTAACTCTTCCAGATCACTTGGAACCAAGAATCTCTTCCCTTAAAGAAAGAGATCTAACAAAGATTGGTTTTGATGTGTTATATGGTGTTTTGAAGACATATGAGTTGGAGCTGTTTCAAAAGAGATATATTCAAGCAAAGCAAGGATTAGTGGCTAATACCTCCTGTGCACTTATTGCTGACAACCTAAGTCAAAGAATGGACTCTCTTAAAGTTAGTCAGGTGAAGATTGAGGAACTGGAAGTTGAAGACACTGGTGATGAGGTCCAGGTCGTCTATGATTTGCCTGAGGAAGATGAGTTTTACAGCATGGAGGAACTGGACAAAATGGAAAACAAATCTTTTGCTTATATGGCTAGGAGGTATCCTAACATAAGGTTTAAAAGAAAGCAGCCATTCAGGTCCAAGTTCAATACTGGAAACACTGGTGGATCTAGTGGCTCAAACACCTTCAATAAAGGAAAAGGGATTGCTGGTGCTGCTAAGGGTGGATACAAGACAGGAAGTGTGGATAGGACCAAAATAAGATGCTATAACTGCAACGAACTTGGGCATTTTGCCACTGAGTGCAAAAAGCCTAAACAAGTCAAGAAGGACAAAGCATACTTAGAGCTTGAAGCTAAGTATGAGGCTCTACTCAAGAAACAACAGGGCAAAGCTTTTATTGCTGAGGGAAAATGCTGGGATGACTCTGATGAAGAAGAAGAAGAACAAGAGTACTCAAACTATGCCTTGATGGCATTTTCTGATGATGGTGATTCAAGTCAGGTACCCATTCTTACTTCTCTTGATATGACTCCCCTTCAATATAAGCAAACTGTTGAAGATATGAGCACTGAGATGTTTAATATTCATACTAGCATGTTAGTAGCTAATGAAGAAATTGATAGACTAACTGCTAAGAATGTTGAGCTTATAGAAAAGAATGAGAAACTTGAGTTAATGGCTGTGAACCTGGATGGTTTGAAAAAGGAGGTTGAGTATCTTAAAAACAAAGTGATTTGTGCTGAGCAGATAGAGAAAGCCCTTAGGGAACAAATTGCTGAAACTGAACTGAAACTAAGAAGCTTCAAAAACTCCTCTGAACTTATTCAAACCTATCACAAGGAACACACTGAAGACTGCAAGGTTGGAGTTGGTTTTGACTATGATAATGACAAGGGAAGGAAGAAGGTCAAGGGCAAAGGAAAGGAAAGGAAACTTTTACAAACAAAAATGCCCCAACCATACTGTCAAGTGTTGAACAGCCCATCTTCAGAAAGAGTGCTGTTGAGTTTGATGAGGAACTACTGATCATCAAGCAACAACTACTTGAAGAAGATGAGGCTGCTAAGAACACTTCTTCCTTTCCTGAACTTGTCAATCAGAAAGAGACCAAAGACAATCTTGTCAAGAGTCCTAAAGCAAATAAAGAAGTTGTTAAGAAAAGGAAACAACACAGAAATGGTAAAGTGGGTGTTAACAAGGGAAACAACTATGCTTATGTGCCAAATGCTCCCAGGAAACAATGTCAAAAATGCCTATCTGTTAATCATTTGACTCATAAGTGTAGTAAGCCTGATATTGTTGAAGTTGACAACCTGAGTAACCATTCTGCTAGCATAAATTCTATTCATGATTCTTTCTGTGGTAAGCCAAACTGCATGACATGCTATGTGACTGTGATTGCTAACTGTTTATCTCTTAAACATAAACTTGACTCTGCACAATCTGGTGAATCACACACACATATGCATTCTCATAGGACAGGGTCCCCAATCAGGGTTGAGAGGGTGAAAACTTTATGTGAGCCTAAGAGTGTAAACTCCAAAGCCACAGAAAAAGTGAAGTCTCCTACTATGAGAAATGCAATTTATGACAGAAGAATTATTAATCAAAATGTTTCTAAATCAACTGGACCCTACCAAGTGTGGGTACCAAAAACAACTTAGTCATTTTGTGAATGCAGGGCAACAGGAATAAAAGAGTCATATGGATCTTGGATAGTGGATGCTCAAGTCACATGACTGGTGATATAGCCCTGCTATCACATTTTGAGGAAAAGGCTGGACCATCAGTAACCTTTGGAAATGACAACATTGGTTATACAATGGGATATGGCAGTGTTAAATCTGGAAATGTCATTATTGAAGATGTAGCATTTGTTGAAGGACTGAAGCATAATCTCTTGAGTATTGGACAATTTACCAACAGAGGCTTCAAAGTGGAATTTGATGAAGACCTTTGTTCAATCTCAAAAAGGGAAAGTGGTGAAGTTGTTCTAACTGGTGTGAAGAAAGGAAGCTTGTTTGTAGCCAATCTCAAGGCTGCAGATAAGGGAGAAGTCTGCTGTTTCTACACTAAAGCCACAAATGAGGAATTCTGGCTATGGCACAAGAAGCTGTCTCACTTGAATGTTCAGGCAATGAACTCTCTAACCAAGAGAGAACTTATCAGGGATTTGCCTGCCTTGGAGTTTGTGCAAGATGGAGCATGTGAAGCTTGTCAGAAAGGAAAAATTAAAAGATCCAGTCACAAGAACAAGTTGCTCAATACAAACTCAAAACCTCTGCAGCTAATTCACATGGACTTATTTGGCCCTGTGAATGTAATGTCCCTCTCCAAAAAGAAATATGCTCTAGTGATGGTAGATGACTATTCAAGATATACTTGGGTGGAATTCCTATTCTCCAAGGATGAAGCACCCCAAGTCATAATAGAGCATATCAAGAGAGTTGATAAAGAAGCACAAAGCACTGGCTCCTCTGTAGTTGCTTTGAGAAGTGATAATGGGACTGAGTTCAGAAATTCAACATTGTATGAGTTTTGCAAAGATAAAGGAATTTCTCAACAATTCTCAGCTCCTAGAACACCTCAACAAAATGGAGTAGTTGAGAGAAAGAATAGAACTCTCATTGAAGCTGCAAGGACAATGCTGCTGGATGCAAAGCTACCCACTAGCTTTTGGGCTGATGCTGTTAACACAGCATGCTACGTGCAAAATAGAACATTAATCAATAAGAAGTCTGGCAAAACTCCTTACTCATTAATGACTGGAAAAAGAGCATCCTTCAAGCACCTGCATGTGTTTGGAAGCAAGTGTTTTGTGATGAAAGATACCTCTGAGCATGTTGGAAAATTTGATGCTAAGGCATTTGAAGGTATCTTCATTGGATACTCTCTGGAAAGGACAGCATACAGAGTGTTTGTACCTGAGCAACACAAAGTCATGGAAAGCATGGATGTTACCTTTGATGACAAGAAAACTCCTGGACTGAAAACAAGTGATCAAGACAGTGTGCCATTGAGATTTGAGAATCAAGGTTATCTTGAGGATTCTGAAAGTGAAGATGAACCCCCTGTTCAAACTATTCTAGAGAATGAAATCCTTGAAGTTGACAATCTTCTTCAAACACCTGTGCAAGGGTTCACAAACACAGGGGGAGAAGAAGAGAATGCACCTATCAACCAAAATGAGCTTGGAACAGATCAACGAAATGAACAGGGGCACACAAGGAAATGGGACAGAGCCCACACTAGGGATCAAATCATTGGAGATCCTAGTGAGGGAGTTAGAACAAGAAGGGCAACATTAAATACATGTCTATATAGCTGCTTTCTGTCACAAGAGGAACCTAAATTAATTGAAGAAGTTTTGAAGAATTCTGATTGGATTGTTGCCATGCAAGAAGAATTGAATCAATTTGAGAAAAACAAAGTATGGGAACTAGTACCTCCTCCAAAAGGAAAGAATGTTATTGACACCAAATGGGTGTTCAGAAACAAAATGGATGAAGAAGGAGTGGTAATTAGAAACAAAGCAAGGCTGGTTGCCAAAGGATATTGTCAGCAAGAAGGCATTGACTATGATGAGACATTTGCACCTGTAGCTAGACTGGAAGCCATCAGAATCTTCCTGGCTTTTGCAGCTCACTCAGATTTTAAGGTGTATCAAATGGATGTGAAAAGTGCATTTCTCAATGGTGATCTTGCTGAAGAAGTCTATGTGTCTCAACCACCTGGCTTTGAAAATGAAGACTTCCCAAACTTTGTGTACAGACTGCTTAAGGCACTCTATGGACTCAAACAGGCACCAAGAGCCTGGTATGAGACTCTATCTCAATTCCTTCTTGAGCATCAATTCACCAGGGGTACAATTGACAAAACCCTATTCTTCAAGAAGCATGGAAATGATATCATTCTTGTTCAAATCTATGTGGATGATATCATCTTTGGCTCTTCAAATGAAAAACTCTGTGAAAGGTTCTCTAAGTTGATGCAAAGTAAATATGAGATGAGTATGATGGGAGAGTTAACCTACTTTCTAGGCCTGTAAGTACATCAAAGGGAGGATGGCATCTTTATAAACCAATCTAAGTATGTCAAGGATCTTTTAAAGAAATATGGTTTAGAAGAGTCATCCCCAGCCAAAACTCCTATGTCTACTGCAATCAAGCTGGATGAAGACAAGAAAGGCAAGAGAGTTGATATCAAGGTCTATAGAGGAATGTTTGGATCCCTACTCTATCTCATAGCTAGCAGGCCAGACATCATGTTTGCCACATGCCTCTGTGCAAGGTTCCAGTCTGATCCCAAGGAATCTCACATGATGGCTATCAAAAGAATCTTCAAGTATCTAAAGGGGACTCCTAATCTTGGGCTATGGTATCCAAAGGGCACTGGGTTCAACCTGGTTGGTTACACAGATTCTGATTATGCTGGATGCAGAATTGACAGGAAGAGCACCTCTGGAAGCTGTCAATTCCTAGGTCAAAGGTTAGTGTCCTGGTTTAGTAAGAAACAACAGTCCACAGCAACATCCACAGCTGAGGCTGAATATATTGCTGCTGGAAGTTGCTGTGCTCAATTGCTTTGGATTAGAAATCAACTCATGGATTATGGGCTAGTGTTAGAACACATTCCTCTAATGTGTGACAATACTAGTGCAATATCCATAGTTGCCAATCCTGTTAATCATTCTACTACAAAGCACATTGAGATCAGGTACCATTTCATTAGGGAACATGCTGCAAATGGTACCATAGAAGTCTCTTATGTTCCCACTGAGAAACAATTAGCTGACATATTTACTAAACCTCTGAATGAAGCAGTCTTCAACAGACTTGTGAGTGAAATTGGAATGCTCAATCCTTCATTTAGTTGCTCTAAGTAAGTATGCCAGTAAATGGTTGCAGCAGTAAATTTTCACTGTATTTAAATGCTCTATTTGTTTGGAGTGAAAATTAGCTGAGATATGATTTATAAATATTTCAGTATTTTACTGCATATTTTTCAAAATCACATTTGTTGGTAAAGTTGTGAGCTTTTAAGACATCTCTATATAGATGATTTTCAGAGTTCACGACACAGTTCAAATCAAACAAACTTATATCGCAAACTGTTGAGATTGTGAGACTTCGCGACATAGTTCATTTCATGAGTTTGCGACATAGTTCATTTTATGACTTCGCGACTTAGAATAACTATATCGACAAGTCTCCACATTTGACAGAATTTTGATTTAAATTTATTTTATTTCAAAATTTGATAAAAGTTTGACAATTTGCTTAAAATTCCTAAAAGAGAGCTTTAGCCAGGGTATTTCTACTATATCGCAAAGTCTCCCCAATCCTTTCATCTTGAGGACTTTGCGACATAGTTCATTTCTGAGACTATGCGATATACTGTGCAAGACTTTGCGGTACAGGCCATTTTTGACTTCGCGACATACAAATAGACTGTACACATTCATAACTCCATATCACAGTGTCTCTATCATATAAATACCTTTTCTAACCGTTCACAACTTTTCATCTTGTCTATTGCTCTCAAACTCTCAAACCTAAGCACAAATTCTCTACTCTCTTTTTTACTCTCACTCTCGAAATGGCACCCAAATCTCAAACAGTATCATCCTCAATCCCTTTAACCATTCCCAAAGAAACCAATCTTCTCACCATTCCCTCTGAGGCTGAGGCTAACCCAAGGTACAAGTGTTTTGTACGGTTCTTGAACACTTCCTACCTACGCCAAGCCCTAACCCTGAACCCTACCTTGTATGTCGATGTGTTGGAAGGATTCTGGAGAACGGCGTTGGTATCAACAATGGCTAGGGAAGATGGAACCTCATTCCAGGAGGTTAGTTGTTCAATTGGAGGCAAACACTTTCAATTTGGTGAAAGGGAAATCAACGAAGCTTTGGGGTTCAAGGTGGAGGGTCATGACCAAGAAGCTACAGATGCTCAAATCATAGAATTCATGACCTTCATTCAGTATGCTGATGAGATAGATACTGGAAAGCTGAATAAGAAGTTTGTGAGAAGGGAGTGGTCATTTCTGTTTGACGCACTCCAGAAGGTGTTTCTCTGCAGGAAGACAGGATGGGACCATATCAGTCACATTGCTGTGAAGCTAGCCTACTCCTTGGCCAACAACCAGGAGATCAATGTGGGAGCCATAATTCTCAAAGAATTGACTCAGAGGCTAGGCAGGACCATTCGTGGTAGAGGTAATGACATCTTTTACCCTCGTTTCCTTCAAGTTATTTTAAATTTTCTTGATGCAAATGTCCATCTATTGGAGGGTATAGATAACACTAAAATGGCTTATTCCAAGTCCATGTCCAAAGTACTATTTGGCTCATTGGACACAAGGAATCAAGTGGATGTGATTCTAAGTGTGACCAAGCATATGCAGGACACATTTGAGTCTTATCCACTTGATAAGCCCATATACCATGCACTTTCCTGGACAGGGGAGGCTGAGACTGGAGGAGCTACACAGTCTAACCCCAGCCTTCCCATCCCATCCAGTAACCCCACTGCAAACAGTCCCATAGAAGTTAGGCAGCCAAGTGCATCAATCTCTCAAAAGATTGGTGTTACTAAAAAGAAGTCAAAGAAGAGAGCCCTAGAAGTGATAAATGAATCTGTAGAGATAGCTAGTGAGAATCCTGAGTCACCTCTCACCAGACAAAAGAAGAAATCCAAATCCAAACCTACCACTGGATCCTCCCAACAGGATTCAGATGTGGAAAAAGGGGTACACCTGTTACTGTCCATGGCCTCTCAACAGGTCATTGGCATTGAAAAGAGCAGCCTCCCCACTGCATCTTGTACAGTGTCTGCACAGGGTCAAGACCTCACTCTTGACCCTAGGAGTGATAAGGCTGATAATACACAGAGTGGAGAGCACATCACTGTTGAAACTCCTCCTATTTCTCAGGGGGAGTTGCCACAATCTAATCTAAACCCCACTTCTCTCTCAGATTCTTCCATAAAAATTTCTTCTGAACAAGAGAGTCATTCCAATGACAATCTTGCCTTTGATCAATCACAATTCTCTCCTGTGATTGAGCCAATCTCAAGTGACATGGTGCATGACACTATGCTCACCACCCAGGAACCACATCTAGTTGGTCAGGGAATGCATGCTGGGGCATATCCTAATGACACCAACACAAACATGGAGGATTCACCAGTTTTCACTGGAGACTCTGTGCCAAATTCTCCCATCCTTAGGGATGTGGAACTGTCTTCACAGACAAATAGGGCTAATGTTGTAACACATCCCATTTCAATGGAGACAACATTAGACCCTACAGCCATTCCAAGGCTGGAGGAGACTCAAAACCTTACATCTCATGAAGTGCCAAGCACTAGCTCTCACTTGGCTCAGGCCACAATAACTGAATGGCTGAAACCTGTGCAACATGACAGGGCTTCAGGATCATCCTTTGTGCTACCACAATTGACGGAAGAAGAATTACAAGATCTTCATGTGGCACAGATTGATGAGATCTCTAGGATTGCTCAACATCTCCTCACTGCAAATCTCCCAAATTCTGACTATGAGGCTATTCTTCTCACTCATAAGGAGGATGTTGAAGCACAACAGGATAAAATTGTGGATGAAGCCCAGCAAGCTGGAAATGTGGATGCTTGGCTGGATGGCAAAAGGACAGTCAAGCTTAAGGAGGCTCTAGCTTTTATCAGGGAGGACTATCTTACAGCCTTGGGGTCAAATGCCAAAGGTCTCTCTCCTGCTGAAATCTATGATGCAGTTAATGATGTCTACAAGAGCCAACTTAAAGCTATGCATTTTCTTGGGAAGGGTCTTCAGTCAAAAATCTCCACCATTCAGGAAGAAACAGCTCATTCTAATGCTCAACTCAAGAATTGTTTTCTTTCAAGCTTTCCCAAGGTAGATGGCATTCTTAAGGAAGTCCAGAAAACTGCCTCAAATGTCACCACAATGGACTGCACCCTAGCTATGGTTTCCGATAATATGAAGAAGCTCTCTACCAAGCTAGACAATCAGGTGCAGGCCAACATCAACTCAAACTCCATGCTTACAGTACTCTGGAAGAATCAGTATGGGAACAAGCTGGTTGATGAGGTTCCTATTTCTGATATCTCCAAGTTTGAATTCTCCAAACTCAAGGATCAATCCCTTAACTCCTTCAAATCTCAACAACTTTTCTCCAAAGTGGACAGCTTGGAAAGAGAGGTAGCTGCTCTGAAAGCAGAAAACAAAGGACTATCTCTCTCCTTGCAGCACCTTAATGCTAAGATGGATGATCAAACCAACTCCACCTCAAATATTTTGTTGGTACAACAACAAATGATGACCTCAATGATGAGACATATGAATCTGCCTATCCCTGGGGAAGCTCAAGACATCTTGTCTGATTCCAAGCCTAAGGGGGAGAAAGAAAAGGAGGTCATTCTGCAAAAGAAAGGGGGAGTACCTGCCAAGCAACAGAAGCTTAAGGGCAAAATTTCTGAAGAAACAATAAAGCCAATAATCCTCCCCCCTGTAGATGTCATCAGTGCAGAAGGGCAAAAGAGCACGATTTCAACCACCTTCTATCCATCCACAATGCCTAAAGATATCTCCACTCCTCAACCTGCTCAACATACTCCCAAGACTCAACCTGTCAACGCTACAATCATCACAGAGGCCAAGCTACAGGAAGTTGCAAATTCTCACATCTATCATGATGAGGCCTTCCTGGAGTTTCTGAAAGCCACCTACAGAGATGCACAAGAAGATGCAAGGACTTACAGAAAGAAGCTCAAGGAAAACATCAAGTACTTCACAGTTGCAGTAAGGAAAATCAAGGATGTCCATCTAAGAGAGATAATCATGGTGTGCAAGGACAACTGCTTGTGGCACCTAGCTTTTCAAACTCTAGAGAAACTGAGATTCACTGAGCTGTCAACAATAATGGACTTAATAGAACAAGGTGGGGCTAACAACAAGAGACTGTTTGATGACTTGAAGATAGATCAAGATCAAAGACTGCCTGAGGTTATCTCAAAGCCAAAGACAATAATCTTCCAAAGTCTATCTCAAGACAACAGCATTGACCAGTTGGTGATCCCTTCAGATTTGACAAGAAAGAATAATACAAAGATCAACCAGGTGCTGCAAATGCTAAGGGCCAAGAGGGGAGTCAGGACAGCTGAGGAACTAGAGATGATTCACACTCTTCAATCTTTTCTGATCCATGGAGTCATTCCTGAATCTGTCAAAGAAAAGAGCAAAAAGAAGGATGGGGATGATGATGATGATGAGGAGAAAACCTATAAAAGGAGATCTCAATCAAGGAGAGATAAGGATGGATCTAGTGAAAGCAGCAGGAGCAAATATTCAAAGAAATCAAAAGATGCTGGTGATGACAAGAGGGACTCCAAAGGGACAAAGGAAACAACCAGGAAAACAAGAAGTGGAATTCAGCAAGTCAAGGACATTGCTAGCAGTACTTTAACCACAACACAAGACTCTAAGTCTAGGGTGGGTACTGTTAGCAATGATCCTCCAAAATCATTATCTATGACTTTTGAACCTGAATTGCCACAGAAGGAAGATGAAGCCACAAAAGTAATTTCAAGAAAACACTACCACAAAGTTACAGCTAGTGGAGTGATACAGTGGATGAAGGGGAAAGGAATGAAGCTACTTCCAAGTGATGTGGCACTGAAGACTAAATCTCCATGTTCCAGAAAGGTATCTCTTGTGAAGCATTTGAAGATCAAGAGTGTACCCAGAAGGATAAGGATAACAAAGAAGACTGGAAAACTCACTAATGTTATTGGCATCAATGTGCTTCCACTAGATGAGGACTATGATGAAGATGCCCTAGCATTTTTGAGGGCTCAAAGGATCTTTGAAGTCAAAGTGAAGTTGGATCATCTAGAGATCAAGTACACTGATGGAAGAGAAAGAATAATGAAACAAGGGGGATGGCAACATTTTGACACCTATGAGCAAGAAAGAATAAATGCCTTGTTAAATTTTGAAGAAAAGGAAGAAAGGGTGTGGAAAATAGAGATTGCCAGATTCATGAAGATGCACTCTGACAATAAAGAAAATCTAAAGAAGCTGAATGAAGAAAGGAGGCATGAGAAAGAAAAGGAGATGGCTGAGATGGAAGAAAGAGCAGAGGAGCTAAGGAAGAAAGGGATGTGCAGGGTAAAGCAAAATCCTTATACTGTTGAGTACAAAAATCATTATGGAGGGATAAGCAAGATAAGGATGGAGTTCATACATTCATATGTGGAAAGTGCCCTCAGAACAGCAGCTGAAGATCTAAAAGATTCTCCTCTCTTTGAAGAACTGATTGCAAGGGATGAAATCTTACTGGCCATCTCTGAAATAAAGAAGAATGAAGAAATAAGGAAGAAGAAAGTCTATGATGATTTCTTAGAGAAACAATTGGAAACTGAAGCTTTGTAGCTCAAGGAGAATTTCTGTAAGACCAAATTTCCAAGTTGTTATCAAATTCTGTTCTTAACTTTATCTTCTTTATACTTGTTCTTTTTATGTAAGTTAGGCTTGTTATCAGACATGAAATTGTGCCTAAGGGTCTTACTCACAATTTGGGGGAGATTGTTAGGCTCAAGACATGTCTGAATACCACTATTAACAAGCCTACACTTTGTGACTATGTCACATTACATGACCTAGTGAGTTCTATCACTGGGATATAGTATAGGTCTCTAAATGTACTTGTCTTGTTCTCATGAACATTAGCTTGATCATGTATGCTCAAAGTTATAATGAGCTTAGTAAAGTTTCTCGCATCTAGATTGTATATAGGCCATTGAATAATTGTCCTGGTAGAAGTTCAGAAGTGTTCATGCAGCAGGATAGAGATAAATAAGGCTATGAAGAAATAAGTTGCAGAAATTTGTCTAAGGCATTATATAGCAAAGTCAGAAGAAAGCTATGTCGTGAAGTCGCCAATATCCATGTCGTGAAGTACTATATCGCATAGTCTATTTTGTACTATGTCGAGAAGTCCTCAAGACACATGTCGTGAAGTGTTGAAGTCAGCAAAGTCAAAGAAGCCTAGATCGTGAAGTCCTCAGAAGCCCTATGTCGCATAGTCATCAAATGACCTATGTCGCATAGTCGTCAAATGACCCATGTCGCAAAGTCTTCAAAGGCTATATCGCGAAGTCCTCACAAGTGAGATCGCGAAGTCAGGAATAAAGTGGAGTTCACGATATCAACACTTAGCCGTTTATAACAAGACAAATCAAGGTACAGAACCAAGAATCAAAAGAGACAAATACTGAAGCATTTGTTCTGGCAAGGTGGTCCAAAGAACAGATGGCAAATCTACAGCTAAACTTGGAGAGAAAGATAAGAGACAAGCAGCTACAGAAACGGGAAAGACTCCGAAAAGCAGGTGGTCCTTCCTGACACAGTTAACGTCTTATGGCAGAACAAGTTGGACTTTCAGCAAGGGGTAACTGTGTAAAAATAGGTGTGTGCACTAGTTTGTATAGGGCTTATATATATCATGCACATCCTATTGTTAGCTGTAAGAGAGATACACATAGTTTTTATCTTAAGCTCTTTTCTCTGTAAGCAAGCAAGTTCAAACTGTTCTTGTTTAGAAGCCAGAAATTCCATTGTGAATTTCTTGGAAAGCTGTAGTATTTAATTTGCTTATACAAAGTAGATTAAAGTGATTGTGTGTGTTATTTACTTTCTGCATATTACATATCATAATCATATACAGTCAGTTACTTAGTTTTCAAGAATCGAAAAATATATCAAACTATCCATTCACCCCCCTCTGTCTAGTTTCTAGTAGTATTCATTTCTAACAGATAATACAAGAATTATATTAAAATTCGAGAATTTGGTACTCTACCTAATATTATTTAATTCGAGAATTCCATACTCTTCTTGATTGTATTATTTAACTTATAAGCTACTCAATGAATACATGGTGATATCACTGCTAGCCAATAATCACTTATCAGATCATATTTCGACAGTTCTAAAATATAAACAACTTACAATCGAAAGCATAACAATAAAGGCCTAAACTTCAGCTTTCCTCAATCTGTCACCATATCCTTAAACTATACCATTGCGATTTGCGAGTACAATAAACAAAAAAAAAATACAAATTTATGAATATTATCATACAATTAATATAATTCAAAGATAGTGTAGTTATTATCACACAAAACTAGATAAATTAACAAATAAAATTCAAAAAAATAGTATAATTCAAAGGTAACGTAATTATTCTTAACAATATCAATGCATGGCCCGCTCTAACCAATCTGTAACCAAAGGTTAAAATTAAAATTGAGGTCAATGATATTTAAAAATGTAATTAATTTTTAGTATAATTATATTTAAATACTAAAAAGTGTAATTTAAAATTTTAAATCAAATATATGTAGCTTTCCTAAGTATTGTCAAAATGATAAATGTAATATCCGTGAATTTTATTATTTGAATAAATGATATATTTGATATAAAAATATTTATTGTGGAGTATTGGGATATTGTTAAGTGATAATTATTGTGTGATTATGTGCTAATTGGTAAGTCGAAAGCCCCTTTCAAATATTTCGTCATTTGGAATTTTCTTCAAATTTGAGCCCCGTTTTGATAATTCAAGGGCCCCGTTGGAATTTTGTACATTAATTATTATCTCTTCGTCTTTCGTATTCGAATCATTATCGGGAGAGATATTCGTATCATTTCATTCCTACCTATTTGATTCTGCAAGAATAATTCGTTTTGTTCAAAAAGGGAAAAATTGTTCTGAACCCTAATTGCTTAAGGGGACGGATATATCGTTTTATATCAATATTACATTTGTTATAGCCCCAGTATTCTTGAGCATTAGTTATATAATGATATATATATCAATTGGATGATCATCAACTTTTTAACTGATTATTCCTCGTAAAGCGTGTTTTTAACCTAATTAGGGTTTTTAAACGAACCAGTGGATCTATATCGATCCAAAAATGTTGTTTGTGGTATTATTTTTTCAAAAATATAAAAAGACGAATTGAACCTTAAACCTATCATAATCTGCAGCCCTAATTCTCGAAATAATAAAAATCCCCGAACCGTGTTCTTCGTGTTCTTGAAGAATCAAACCATTCGTTCAAGGTGTTATTGAAATCCAAATCTAAAGTTCTTGTACTCAAATCAAAGATCTTGATCTCTAATTTCAGAATCTTCCAACCTCATCATCATCTGGTAATTTTTCGATTTATTATGAATTTTTCAATATTCGAATTAAATTAGGGTTCTTGATTAATTTGGGGATTTTCATTATGTTGATTCTCCGTTCAATTGGTTGATTCTAACATGTTCCTATGGTTCTAATTAGCAAGAATCCATGATTTAATTTCGTGTTTAAGTTCAATTTTTATGGGTTTTATTTTCGGGTTTTGACCCGAATTCTTCTTTTGAATAGTCTGTTCTTGATATTGATCTGACATTGATTTTGATATGGGGCTTTGATTGAGTGAGTTATAAGCTTCATTTTAACATATTAAATGTCGAGTTTCATGTACAGAATGAGTAGATCGGGTTTCCGACCGGAGTTGTTGTCGACGGTTTCTTTGACCGGATTCTGGGCTCGATTCCGGCATCGTACGTATGTGTTTGTGTGTGGGTTATGTTTGTCTTGAAAAAGCGAACAAAAGCCCTATGAAATTGTTTGTGTTTGATCGGGAATGAAAGATTCCGGTCGCCGGATCCGGTGGGTTGTTCTTGGCGACCCGGATTCGTTCTTCCCGACCCGTATACCCGAATTTTGACCCGGTTTCGATCTTCAAAACCCTAATTCAATTTCTAAAAACTGTTTTTGGATTTTATTTTTAAATTTAATTCGAAAATAGTTTAAAAACTTTAAAAATTCATATTTTTATTTTAAAAATATATTTTAATGTCAGAAAAATTCTGGAAAATTATATTTATTATTTTAAATCCAAAAATTGATTAAACTTAATTATTTTAATTATTTTTAATTAATAATTAATTTATTAATTAATTGGTTATTTCTTTTAATCAATTAATTCTAAAAAATTAATTATTAATTAGATTTAATTAATTAAAATTTTAGTTTAATTATTTTCAACCCTATTTATTTATTTAAAAATAGTTTGAGTATTTAAAGAGTGTCAATTAATTTTATTAATTGATTTATTTGCATTTAAATGGTTATATTGGATTTAAAAATCCGAGTTTTGATTTAAAAATTAATCGTGACTTATCTAAAATTCAAATAAGTTTTGTATGATGTTTTAAAAATGTTTATAATTGCTATATGGTTCATATTAATTGTGTGTTGTGTTTTATAGTCTGTATGTGCCCGTACTAGGGCAAATATCTCAGTTTTAAATATCGTAAATCATACCGGACGTCCGATACGTAACCGGTTACTTGTTTAAATATGATTATTGATTGAATAAGTGTCGAGAGTAGAACGAGAATAGTTAGAATTATTGTGATGAGTTGTTTAATTATAGAATCGAGTTCCCGGAGCAAGGGAAAGGGAAAGGTAGAGTGAGCAGAGTCGATCCGACAACAGCTTAGACCAGGCAAGTATCTGTGCCTTTACTTGTGATAAAAATTATTATTGTCTTGAATACTTGAATACTGTTATCCCCAGAACAATTCAAATTATCAATCTTTTAACCGTATTTGGACAACTGATTCCATTTCCTTAGAGATTCTTGATTCTTTGATTTGATCTGCATCGGAAACCTTATTTTTTTCCAATTCACTTATTTTTTCTTCACTTGATTCAAAGATATGAATTCACAATATCAGGGTCAACAATATTCAGCTAAACACATGCTTTATATCTTTACAACCGTGATTGAAATATACATATGATGTTTGCTGAGCAATTTGGCTCACTCTTGCTTGTTGTTTTCTAACCCTATTCCAGTGAAGCGAGAGTATGAGTCGGCACAGCGTGACTGATAGTTCACCGGCAGCTAGGAGAGCCCCTCGTGTGGTTGTCATTGGCAGGGTAGTTGTTGTTTTGCTTTTCTAGATTAGATGTCTAGATCTGAACTTTAGTTGTGATGTAATAACTCTGATAAAACTGGTATTGTATTAATAAAAGATTGTAGTAGCTTGTGTTCATTGCCATAATCTGGATGCGATCTTGATTAAGGGGTATTTGTGTCTTTATATATTATGCATGTGTTAAATAGTGTTCCGTTGGTCGGGTGACTCCTCAAATCTGTACCCCGGGTTTGGAGGGCGTCACAATAAAGCCTTTTAAATCCTAAAGTAAATGATCGAGATATACTTGCATCTAACCTTAAAAAGTGTATTCGACCGGTAGAGAGAATTTATTCCTAATAATGTATTTTAATGATATAAAACCAAATAATAATACGCTATTAAATTGAATAGAATATCAATTTAATAATTTGTAACCATCTTTTCTTCTCAATTTTGAGGTAGCTTGAGCTGAAAAATAATTATTAATCATCGCGAAATAAATAAATAATTTATCTATAATTTATCACGAAATAATTTATCCAAGAATAGATCTTTATATATTTTATCTATAATTTTGATCGTTGATAAGTGGATTTTTATCCACTTGGAATGCTTCATATCGGCTTAAATTGATGACTTGAACTCAAGTATGTGGTGTGTTTAATGTGTTTTCATTAAGTTTTGCAGAATCAAGAGTTGGAGGTTAATGTGATTAAAATTCGGATTTTCCGGGTAAGGTGCGAAGCTCTCACGGTTTTGGCCATATCTGGAGTTCTACAAGTCCGAATCTGACGATCTTACAGCTCACGCGAAGAGGACAACATTTTCTATGTCCTGGACAGAAGGCACGGCGCGGCAGCGCCGTGTTTAAGCTTGTTTATGGCGCGGCAGCGCCGTTGGAAAAAGGGCAGAATTTGTCTGGCGCGGCAGCGCCGCTTTCCTGTGTATTTGTGGCGCGGCAGCGCCGGTCTTTCTGACGAAAATTCCTGTTTTGACCCGATTTGCTGATTTGTCAAGAAATAAAATAAAATTACAATTGAGTACGACTTGTTTGCACCTGGAGGCCTATATAAAGAGAAGAAAACCCTAGAGAAGAGGGGAGACACATAACACATATTATCTACGGAGTTTTAAAGCACGAAGAAGAAGGAAGAAGATAGTTCCAATTTATTCTTGTATTCTTTCTAGCTTGTGGATGCTTGGTTTGGGTGT
This sequence comes from Heracleum sosnowskyi, assembly GCA_030848705.1. Classification (NCBI taxonomy): domain Eukaryota; kingdom Viridiplantae; phylum Streptophyta; class Magnoliopsida; order Apiales; family Apiaceae; genus Heracleum; species Heracleum sosnowskyi. Next base: position 80,307,287 of record CM061242.1, read on the forward strand.
ATTCTTTAGAACCCTTGATATTTATTCAATATAATTCGTTTTCTTTCATCATGTTTACATTAGAACCCATGGTGACGATTAGTTTGATTATGAACTAACTCGTTGTCATGGGGTTTTAGCGGATTTATTCATGAAGTTTATTTGTTGAATTTTCTCGATGCCTATAGTGTGATTGATGCGATATCCTATCATGGTTGTTTTAATTCGTTATAGGAGAGTAGCTAACTCCTGTAATTGTGTGTTAATTCTTATTGAAGCGAAAGTGGATCTAAGAGTTTAGAACTTGCCATGCTAGCATAGGTTTATGCGTGAGAATATCATTCGTAATTAGTGTCGTAACTCTAACCGTTTTATGACGACTATGTGATCAATTGAATGCTTGTACTTCAACCATTATGTTTTCAATCTTTATAGACATATAAGGACTAAGCATAATTGGGAGACTAAGTGATTTCTATCTTAATTGTGGATATTATTTAGGATGGTATTGGTACAACGAAAGTTGGCTTTTATCAGTTTTGTGTGTTCGATCAGGTATTAATAAATCACATGAAAAGGCTAGAGAATTGGAAACTATAGATGGATTGTTTAATGAAGTTAGGATCCCATGTTTTCTCTGCATAAGTAATTCGATTCCAAATCTTGTTAGTTAATTAATTCTTAGTTTATTAAATTACTTCATAGTTAATCTTAGTTATTTAAAACCCTAATTTGTTAATTGTTTTAGCAGTGAATAAAAATCATACATTGTTGCATAGGTACAAAACTATAATAACCAAGCAGTCTCTGTGGGAACGAATCCTACTTATCACTATATTACTTGTGACCACGTGCACTTGCGTGTTGAGTTTGGTCGTAACAAGTTTTTGGCGCCGCTGTCGGGGACTCGGTGTTATTTATATAGTTTATGTGCTTGTCATCAGTGATCGTTAGAGTTCACTGACTCGGATTGTAGTTGTTTGTTCTGTGTGTTTCAGGTACTTGAACGTGTATGCGAACACGTTCTCAGACTCGTAAATTGGAAGAAGAAAGATTAAAGTTAGTAAAGATGGGAGACGTACTAGAAGGAGTAGCACCTGCAGCTAAGGCTTTGAAAGACTATTCTCAGCCAAAGATCAATGATATCCAGTCGAGCATTGTCAGACCTGCCAATACCTTTGAAATCAAGCCTAGCACGATTCAGATGGTACAAAACTCAGTTCAGTTTGGGGGTGCTGCTACAGAGGATCCTAACATGCACATTCGGAGCTTCATGGAGATTTGCGATACTTTCAAGTTCAACGGTGTGTCGGATGATGCTATCAAGTTGAGGCTATTTCCATTCTCTTTGAGGGACAAGGCTAAAGGCTGGTTACATTCTTTACCGGCTGGGTCTATCACTACTTGGGAAGAGCTTGCACAAAAATTTCTCTCCAAATTCTTTCCTATGGCGAAAACAGCTGCCATAAGGAATGCTATTGCTCAGTTTGCCCAGGCACAGGGAGAGTCATTGTGTGAAGCTTGGGAGCGTTATAAAGAGATGCTCAGAAAATGCCCCCATCATGGAATGCCGGACTGGATGAGCATTAACTGTTTTTATAATGGATTGGGGTGGCAGTCGAGACCGATGGTGGATGCAGCATCAGGTGGAGCTCTATGGGCTAAAAGCTACGAGGAAGCATATGATCTGATTGAGATGATGGCTGAAAATGAATATCAGAGTCCAACGCAGAGAATGCCACAGCAAAAGGTGGCGGGAATTCTTGATGTTAGTGCAGCTACAGCTTTAGCGGCTCAGCTAGAGGCATTGAATATGAAGATTGATTCTTTGGCAAATCATGGGATTCGTCAGGTAGCTAGTGTTTGTGAGCTATGTGCAGGTGCACATGAGACGAAGCAGTGTGCCATTTCTAATAAATCAGTGCAGTTTGTGAGCAACTTTCCGAATCAGCAACAGCCAGCCCCGAATACTTATCATCCGAGCAACAGGAATCATCCTAATTTCAGTTGGAGCAATAATCAGGGTGGCATACAGCAATCACAACAACCGCATCAACAATTTCAAGCTAGGCCATACAACTCTGCAGGTTTTCAGCAGCAAGGGCAGAATTTTCAGCAGCAAGGGCAGAATTTTCAGCAGCAGTTTCAGCCACCAGGATTTCAACAAGCTCATGGAAATTCTGGTCAAACTTTTAAAGAACAATCTGAATTGGAAGAGTTGAGGTTGATGGTTAAAAGTCAGGCGGTCTCACTCAAGACCGTGGAGAATCAGATGGGACAACTTACCAGTGCGATGCTGAAAATATCTCAGGGAATTCTTTCTAATGAACCAGAAGTTAATCCAGGCAAGAGGGAAGTTAAAGAGCAGGTAAATGCCATAACACTCAGGTCTGGTAGAGTCACAAGCAATCCAACATTAGCAGCCAAGGAAGATGAAGATTTCCAGGAACAACTACTTGTGCCCTCCCCAGAAAAAGAAGAGGTAATTCCTAAGCTGGTAGCTGAGCAGTTGGTTGAAGAAGGGGACAATAACAAGAGGTCTGTTGAGAAATCTTCTCAGGAGCAGACTAGAGAGAGCGAACAGATTTTTCCACCTCCCCCATATCCAAGAAAAGCCTACAGGCAAGCGATCGACAAGAAATTGGACAGGTTTCTGGAGGTGTTCAGGAAGTTACAAATTAATATACCTTTTGCAGAAGCTCTAGAACAGATGCCGAGCTATGCCAAGTTCATGAAAGGTATTTTATCCAGGAAATTGAAGCTTGAGGATTTGGAAACTGTGGCGTTGACTGAGGAATGCAGTGCTGTGCTGCAACAGAAATTGCCTCCGAAACTCAAGGATCCTGGGAGCTTTACAATACCTTGCACTATCGGGAGATTGTCTTTTGACAAATGCTTATGTGACTTGGGAGCTAGTATTAACTTGATGCCATTGTCTGTTTTTGAGCAGCTTGGTCTGCCTGATCCGAAACCAACGAACATGACATTGCAGCTGGCTGATCGTTCAATTACATATCCAAGAGGTGTGGTGGAAGATGTCCTAGTAAAAGTGGGTAAGCTCATCTTTCCTGCTGATTTTGTTATTCTCGACTTTGAGGAAGACAAGAGGATTCCCATCATCTTGGGAAGACCATTTTTAGCCACGGGCAAAACGATGATCGATGTCCAAAAAGGAGAGCTCACAATGAGAGTGCAAGATCAGACTGTCTCCTTTAATGTGTTTAAGGCCATCAATGTTCCGGAGGATAATGAAAAGTGTTTTAGAGTGGAAGGGGTTGATACTGGTCAGAATAAACCGTTTGATCAGTTGTTGAAGTCGGATACATTCGATGTTTGTGTATTAAGCAAGCCTCGTAGTGAGGAGGTAAAAGCAGAGCATGTGCAGATGTTAAATTCAGTTCCTTGGAAGAGGAAATTTGATATGCCAAACGAGTCGCTTGGTTTGACAGAGCTCTTGAACTCTCAGGTGCGGCTTAAGCCGTCATTTAAAAAAACTACTAATCTCGTTCTTAAATCTTCATCAAATCATCTGAGGTATGCATATTTTGGACAGTCATCTATTTTTCCTGTTATTGTTGCTAACAATTTGTCAGGAAGTGAATTTGGAGAGCACCATCAGGATCCTCCGTTTGGGCCACCAACCACTCAGGGTGGCAGTATAATGTGATTCTGGTTAGTCGAGTCCGGCTAAATGACGTTAACGACAGCGCTTCGTGGGAGGCAACCCATGTGTTAGGTATGTTTCTACTATCTTTCTTATTACCTTCAATGAGGGCATTGAATATTCTAAGTTTGGGGGTGATTTGGGGATAAGTAGTGTTGTGGTGTTATGTGTTCATGTAGGAAATCATATTTTGCATATTGTGGTAATTCATTCATGTTTTGTTTGTATTTTGCATGTTTGTTTCATGTAGGACATTTTGTTTATGTTTTTATTATATGTGTCATTTTAGTTGCATGACATGCATATTTCATGATCCCTTAGGACTTGACTATTTCCGTTGGTGAGTCGATGTTGATTGGAGTGTGGTTGTGATGAATAGAGGGTTGATTAAGTTTTTAAGTATTGACTTGCATGCCAGAAACAATTGTAAATTCACAAGTCTCATTGGTTGCTTTTTGAATTTGATCAGATCATATTTGTTTGGATGTTAGAATTTAACCACTTGCTTATATTTAGAATGTTTTCTATTCTCTTGAAATTGAAAGAAGCACTTAAGTCTAAGTTTGGGGGAAAACAGGGATTTCATGCTAGTTGTAATAAAGGCTAGGCGTCAAATGGCTAGTAGCCGGCTCATTGAAAAGATGAGTAGTCTAGGGTGGGATGAGAAAAAGGCAAAGCGCACTCATTCCGAAATTGTTGAAAAAACAAAAAAGAAAAAAAAAAGAAAGAAAAAAAAAAGTTGTGTTTGTTTTGTGTTTATGCAGAATTGATCAGGTTGAGCTCTTTAATACTCGAGCAATTAAGTTCTAGGGGACTTTGTGCCTAGTGACCTAAGATTTTGCCGGTCTGGGATCCGCTAACCTAACGCTCGCTACATGGGTATTATTGTATAAGCCTTTAGGGGTCTCAGCCATTGCACGGTCAATTAAGCATGCGTATTGTGTTTAGTATGTTGTTTTGTTATAAAAGCATGAATTCCTGTCTAACTCAAGTGGATATTTGAGGTGTCTTTAAGTGGTTTCTTGTGGCTAGAGTACATTTTGTTTATAAGCTTGTGGTTGTTTTGGCTAAGAGTAGGTATGGTCTTGATTTAGTTTGGGAGTATATTGGTGAGCATCGCACACACGCACGTTTCTGTGTTTGTCTTGTTGGTCGATGGGAATTTGGTCGAACTCTGTTTGGAAGACTGTGTTCTTTGAGATGTTGGCTTGTTGATTGGTTTTGGTTGGTTTGAAGGGATCGTTGCATTTTCATATTAGTTGCATACATGCATTGAATTGTTAGTTGCATGAGTAGATGGATTTTGTGGGTACATTCGCTATAGGCCCTCACGAGACCTTACTCGTCCACTAGGGCTGCCTAGGGGTTTAAAGGGCTTGTTGCATATGCCAAATGCAACCGTGATCACCTACGGAAGTGGTACTAGTTAGTTGTATATAGTTATGTTTGTTTATGCTTGAGGACAAGCATCGGTTTAAGTTTGGGGGTGTGATAAGTGGATTTTTATCCACTTGGAATGCTTCATATCGGCTTAAATTGATGACTTGAACTCAAGTATGTGGTGTGTTTAATGTGTTTTCATTAAGTTTTGCAGAATCAAGAGTTGGAGGTTAATGTGATTAAAATTCGGATTTTCCGGGTAAGGTGCGAAGCTCTCACGGTTTTGGCCATATCTGGAGTTCTACAAGTCCGAATCTGACGATCTTACAGCTCACGCGAAGAGGACAACATTTTCTATGTCCTGGACAGAAGGCACGGCGCGGCAGCGCCGTGTTTAAGCTTGTTTATGGCGCGGCAGCGCCGTTGGAAAAAGGGCAGAATTTGTCTGGCGCGGCAGCGCCGCTTTCCTGTGTATTTGTGGCGCGGCAGCGCCGGTCTTTCTGACGAAAATTCCTGTTTTGACCCGATTTGCTGATTTGTCAAGAAATAAAATAAAATTACAATTGAGTACGACTTGTTTGCACCTGGAGGCCTATATAAAGAGAAGAAAACCCTAGAGAAGAGGGGAGACACATAACACATATTATCTACGGAGTTTTAAAGCACGAAGAAGAAGGAAGAAGATAGTTCCAATTTATTCTTGTATTCTTTCTAGCTTGTGGATGCTTGGTTTGGGTGTATTCTTTAGAACCCTTGATATTTATTCAATATAATTCGTTTTCTTTCATCATGTTTACATTAGAACCCATGGTGACGATTAGTTTGATTATGAACTAACTCGTTGTCATGGGGTTTTAGCGGATTTATTCATGAAGTTTATTTGTTGAATTTTCTCGATGCCTATAGTGTGATTGATGCGATATCCTATCATGGTTGTTTTAATTCGTTATAGGAGAGTAGCTAACTCCTGTAATTGTGTGTTAATTCTTATTGAAGCGAAAGTGGATCTAAGAGTTTAGAACTTGCCATGCTAGCATAGGTTTATGCGTGAGAATATCATTCGTAATTAGTGTCGTAACTCTAACCGTTTTATGACGACTATGTGATCAATTGAATGCTTGTACTTCAACCATTATGTTTTCAATCTTTATAGACATATAAGGACTAAGCATAATTGGGAGACTAAGTGATTTCTATCTTAATTGTGGATATTATTTAGGATGGTATTGGTACAACGAAAGTTGGCTTTTATCAGTTTTGTGTGTTCGATCAGGTATTAATAAATCACATGAAAAGGCTAGAGAATTGGAAACTATAGATGGATTGTTTAATGAAGTTAGGATCCCATGTTTTCTCTGCATAAGTAATTCGATTCCAAATCTTGTTAGTTAATTAATTCTTAGTTTATTAAATTACTTCATAGTTAATCTTAGTTATTTAAAACCCTAATTTGTTAATTGTTTTAGCAGTGAATAAAAATCATACATTGTTGCATAGGTACAAAACTATAATAACCAAGCAGTCTCTGTGGGAACGAATCCTACTTATCACTATATTACTTGTGACCACGTGCACTTGCGTGTTGAGTTTGGTCGTAACAATCGTCATGATACAATACTATAAAAAATAAGCATCGTTAAATCTTAAAATAAATAGATTAGAACTTTTGAATATAATATCAAGTATATTTTATATTTTAATAGATAAATTATTTTTGAGAAATTATCAAAAATACTACTTTTTCTAAGTTTTTTTGTAATTTTACCATCTTCTGAAAATATTTGCAAAAATACTAACTTTTTGAAAATATTTTCAAAAATACGGACTGTAACTACTTTCAACCATCTGCAACTGCAACCAAAATCAGCCACGGATGCAACCAAAAATACAGTCTGCAACCAACGCAACCACATGCAACCGGATGCAACCAGAAACAACTTTTTAAAAAAATGATTGAAAAACAACTGAGAATTCAAAAAAATTGTTAGTAATATGTTTGGTAAGCTTGTGGTATTGATTAAGTCATTCCCCTTGGGTTCAGTAGTTAATCTTTGGGTTTCAATGTTGAATTTTAGAAATATTAAGAATGAGTAATAATCCGTATACGGACTTAGGTTTAGGGTTGTTTACAACCCTAAACCCTAACCTACCCTAAGTTTAGGGTTGTTTACAACCCTAAAATCAGGACGCTGGAAAAAATCATTTTGATTAAAAAGTTGCATATGTGGTTAATTTTGGTTGCAGTTGCAGATATGGTTGAAAGTCGTTGCAGACCGTATTTTTGCAAATATTTTCAAAAAGTTGGTATGTTTGCAAATATTTTGGTATTTTCGCAAAAAATTTAAAAAACACATAATATTTTTGAAAAAAAAATTCTGAGTTGGGTATTTATGAAAAAAAAACCCATTATTTTTTCAAAGATCCAAGATTCGAAATTCGTCAACGATATATCAAAATAATTGTGTTTTTAGAATAATAAATATTAATAAAATTAAAAAACTAAAATAAATATGAATACTAAGAATAAAATTACAAATTAATATAATAAAAAATATTAAAAAATACCCGTGCTAGTTATTTATTTAATTTTGGCTAAATAATTATCATCACTCCCGTTGCATTCTATTACTCTTTGGTATATAGGCAAATAGAGTAAATTTTTTGTTCGTCTATGTGACAAGATAGAAAAAACACCAAACTTAATGATTAATATCATTAATATTCTGTTATGAACCAACTGAAACAAATCCACGCCAACACCCTTCGAAATGGTACAGATTTCACCAAATTTCTGATAACCAAGCTTCTTGAATTCCCAGACTTTATTTATGCACACAAACTGTTTGATTTTTCTCCTCACCGAACTGTCTTTCTTTATAACAAGTTTATTCAAGCTTATTCTATTCATGGCCCTTACCATCGATGCTTGTCTCTCTATACTCAAATGTGCCTTCAACGTTGCACTCCCAATGAGCATTCTTACACCTTCCTCTTTGCAGCATGCGCTTCGCTTTCCGCTCCACACCAGGGAAAAATGCTGCATTCTCGTTTTGTCAAGTCGGGTTTCGTATATGATGCTTTTGCTTTAACTGCTCTTATTGACATGTATGCTAAGTTGGGCTTGTTGGAATTGGCAAGACAGCAGTTTAATGAGATGAGAAATAAAGATGTGCCCACCTGGAATTCTTTGGTTGCTGGGTATGCCAGGAGGGGGAACATGGAAGCAGCGTCGGAGTTGTTTGCAGCAATGCCTGCTCGGAATGTGGTTTCTTGGACCACGATGATATCTGGGTATTCGCAGAATGGCAAATATAGGAATGCACTTGATTTGTTTTTGGAAATGGAGAAGACGAAAGAAGTTGAGCCGAATGAAATTACTATAGCTAGCGTTCTTCCAGCCTGCGCGAATCTTGGTGCATTGAAGGTTGGCCAGAGAATTGAAGAGTATGCAAAAGCGAAGGGATATTTAAAAAACATGTTTGTTTGTAATGCAATACTGGAATTATATGCAAGATGTGGTAGTATTAATAGAGCGAAATGGTTTTTTGATGAGATTGGTAGGAAGAGAAATTTGTGCTCTTGGAATACCATGATCATGGGTTTGGCTATCCATGGTAAATGGAATGAGGCCCTTGAGCTTTTTTACCAGATGCAAGTAAGTTGTCTCTTGAACTGTTTTGCAAATAACTATATTTGATTTTGACTTAACTGATATCTGAAATTTTTGTGTTGATTTGTTAAAACAGAGAGAAGGGACTACACCTGACGATATCACATTCGTAGGCACTCTTTTAGCATGCACACATGGAGGGATGGTTCAGAAAGGCCGTGAATTTTTTAAATGTATGAAGCAGAAGTTTTATATTACACCCAAGCTAGAACACTATGGATGTATGGTTGATCTACTAGGTAGAGCTGGAGAACTGCAAGAAGCTTATAATCTTATAGAAAGTATGCCATTGAAGCCAGATTCTGTGATATGGGGAGCTCTGCTCGGTGCATGCAGTTTCCATGGGAATGTTGAATTAGCTGAGAAAGCAGCTGAGTCTCTATTTGAGCTTGAGCCATGGAATCCGGGAAACTATGTAATTTTATCAAATATATATGCTACTGCTGGGCGATGGGATGGTGTAGCAGAACTTAGAAAGTTGATGAAGGGCGGCCAAATTACAAAAATGGCTGGACATAGTTTGATTGAAGAGGGAGGACAAGTTCATCAATTCATTGTAGAAGATAGATCACATCCAAAATCTGATGAAATATACTCATTACTAGGTGAAGTTTCAACAAAGATGAAGCTTGATATTACAGATGACTTGGATTCCATGTTTGAAGAATAATGAATAGGGAGGAATGGGTTAATAAATTATCATGTCAAAGGTTTGAAGAGTCAACTATTTGATATTATTAATAGTTGCAAGTCCTTGCTTTCGATTCTAGAATATCTAGTAACAAGTTTAAAGAACCAAGACATGCATGCTTCTCTTAGACCGGAACTCACTCTCAACCTCTTTGGCATCCATAGCTTCAAGTCAAGGTACTGGTTTTGATTCGTGTACTTTATGAATGTTTTTATACATCAATATGCAATGGCATCCATGAATATATAATCTTCATTCTTTACTATGTATCTACTGCCAGTGGCTGGCTAAGGTGTTTTTATGTACTCATGAGAGTATAATTGGTTCCAACGATTTCAACCTTTGTATTTTAAGGTATTATGGGTTATGTCCAACTGTACAAGCTTATCATGTAACCACGTCGACCCTCCACCGATTATCTTCAAGATGACTAGTCGACAAGTCGTTTATTTACTTTCATTTACTAAATTTAATATATAATATAACTAGACACATATCAGTCTCATAGTTTAAATCAAAAGTAGTAGAATAACAAGTTCAAATACCAAAAATCAAGCTTGTTCAAGCAAATAAGAACATGAGTAATGATTTAGCAAAAAACAAAAAAACATACGTAATGAGTAAAATCAAGCAAAGTCATCATCCATGTCAATATCATGATCATCTCCATCTCCTACTTGAGTGTTCTCATTCGTTGGATTGGGCATGTGCACCATAATCATCTTCCACTTCCTCGTCATTAATAGGAGTATAGTCTTCTTGATTTGAGACTTCTTAGTCGAGATGATGTGGTGTTGAACTAGTGCCACGTTGAGTATAGGTAAGCATGTCACTAGTGTCCAGGGGAACCACCCTGAGCTCTCCCCGGAAGGTTGTGTTCCACAAGTGATGAACCTGAAGTTATATCCATGAGCACTCCTGTAATGAATGTTGTGTTTAGTCGGAAATATGGAATGGAATGAATGAATACAAAAGGAAACAATGGAGGTTAGGGGGAGGATTTGAAAAAATGCGTGAGTGCAGAATATTCTTTGATGAGAAATGTGAAGAAAATGAGTATGGTAGAGAATGGAGCATTCATTCTCAAATTTAAGGGCTTGAGCTTTATTTTAGGGTGTTAACAATGGAATGGGAAAAGGAATGGAAATTATGAACAATTACGCATATTATAGTTCCAATTTCATTATATCCCCTCCATTATCATTCATCCCGACCAAACACAACACAAGTGTTTGCAAGTCATTATGTTAATAATAATAATAGGCTCATGTGATGAGAGATTGCAAACCCCCTACTTCCCGAGTTCTATAGTATCTTTTGTGAAAGTATGAAGATATAAAGCGGCAGCTGTTATTCTTAGTTTATCTTCTTCTTTTTTTACGTAATTTCTGCATGTTCCAGTTAAGTTTATTGCCAAAATGCTCTTCATTCAACAGTTCCATGGATTTGGTTTCTTACACCTCGTGATATGATGTACTCATTGTTGATAGGTGAATTTTCGTTAATGTTTTTTGTGAGTTTGTTTCCCCGACCCTTTTTTTAGTCTAAGAAAATGTTCAATCATGTCCTGATGACGTGTCTGCATCATCCTCATGACAATGTGTGATGGTACCTCGTTTGTTATTTTCTGATGATGTATTGTGGGGAGTTTTCTCTTCCAAAATCAGGCAAACCATGGTGGTGTGCCATGCGCTGTTGAATACAAGTACCCAAGAATATGGTGAAAATCTTGAGATACTTGTTTATGCTTCAGTGCCTTTATAGTATGTATAAGCTCATACGATTAGATGAAGCATTGTTTGTCATCAATTAATTATCAACACAAACTCATCTAAGAATTTATCAGAGACAAATTGAAAATAGTTCAATACGAACGCATTGATGAAAGTTACTTGTAAGCTGGTAATGCTTTATAATTTTTCTTGTTAATTGCATACAGAATTTCTATACTGAAAAGTTTTGAGAATCTTCAATGGTCTGTAAATTATGTGTGTGTGATAACTGACTTGATGGTGTTTGGTGAATGGTATTTGTATGTAGTTATTCTGGCCTCTTGTACTTCATGATGACTCTCACTAGTACTGCACTGCAGCATGTCTCCTTCAATAAACAAGAAAGTTCATGACCTCAGCATAAACTTGATAACTAGTCAGTAAAGTGGTTTTTGACAAACTTTGAAGATCAATATTTTTTTTATTGATTAAGCTAACCAGGCATTACAAATCATAAATAGTTTTTACAAACAATTTTACCAATCTAATTAAGATGAGGATCAGAGGAGGTTCTCAGCTCTTGTTCAAGAGCCTTGTCTAGCCATGCCTCAGCATCTTGCATCATGCCTGGACTAAGCCGCACCATCAAAATACAAAACTCTGTTTCATTGAGCGATCCATCTCCATCAAGATCTCCTTCTTTAACCATTGCTTCTGAATCTTCTTTGCTCATCCCTTCCATTCCAAGAAGTGCTGAATTCTTCTTTAAACTCTCCGATGTGATCAATCCGCTTGTTGGGTCCGCCAGTAGCTTGAATCCACCACATAACTCAGACATGAACGTCTCCACGTCCAGCTTCTCTGCCATGACAGGTAACAAATCTTCATACTCACTATTCCTCATATCTTTATGATTCTCCATCTTAATTTGTTTTAGTAAACTTGGCAGGTCTTTTTTAGGCTTAAATATCAAACTTGTCACCGGGGTCTCAATTAAATCACTTAAGTCATAATAAATATCAAACAAATACATCTAAATATGTGATCAAGAAGTAAAATATTTTTTTATTGAGTTCTATACAGTTTTCTTCAATGTCACCATAACCAAATGAAAAATTATGTAATTCTAGTATTTTAGATAATATATTCAGATTTTTAAAATTTTATTTAAATTTTATTTTTGATTTTATAGTTATTTTCTTTGATTTAATTAAAAATAAATTTTAAATAAATTTTAAAAAATCTAAATATAATATCTAAAATACTAGAGTTAATGACTTTTCATTTGGTTATGATGACATTGAAGAAAAATGTATAGAATTCAACAAAAATTTATTTTACTTCTTGATCACACATTTAGATATATCTGTTTGATATTTATTATGACTTAAGTGATTGAAATGAGATCCCGTTAAAATTGATGAAGAAATTGATATATGACCTCTACTTCAGTGACCAATTTGATATTTAACCGGTCTTTTTTATATCAATCGAAACTTCCAATAACTTCAATTAGTGGCTTTCGGTAGATTGATAATGACATCTATCCACATGTCAATTTTATATATTTAATTTATAGATTATGTGATAAAAGTCCAAGACTGTTGGAAATTCAGCACTGTAATTTTAAAATTTCCGGGAAGGTTCCTATTTTTGGAGGGGAAGATAAATAGTACAACTACTACTGTAAGATGTGGACAAAACACACTACGGTTGGTAGTGCCGTGACCTATGCTTCGTAACAGTGGCTTCTATTCTTCCAACTTCCGCGAAGCTTCCTTAATTCATTTTTTTCCCTTTATTTATCTCGTTGTCTATTTTCTGTTATCATCCTTCACATACATACAAAGAACTAAATGAGTGTTTGGATGCATCATGGTATTGGAATCGGCAATAAGAATGAAGATTTGGGAGGGGTTAATGGAAATGAGAATGAAATAAAAACTCAAAAGTATGATGGATTTGATTTACCCTCCTAGATGGATTGGAGTTCCCATTTCATACAACAAAATTGTTATTTTAAACAGTATCACTTGAGTTTAAAGTTCCGATTCTCGTTAATTGAGCTTATTAATCATGAACAAAATGCCCCTAAAATGGGCATCAATTGTCAGCATTGAAGGATTATTGTTGTAAGTTTTTCTCAAACATAGCTTTAATTTTCAAGCTAGTGGACAAAATTGGTGCTCATTAAAATTTAATATTGTACAGAAGAATAATTAATTATTAAGACTGGAAGGTCGTCCTTGAATTACATTCAATAAAAATCAGAAGCAGCAGAAAAGATTGTTTCAAAAATATTACATGTAATCAGTGTTCTAAAAGTCGACGATTAATCCAGATTAATCGTCGATTAATAGCTAGACGGCGGGCCACCGAACTGATTAAGCGAAAATCGGTCAATTAATTGTTTTTTCATAAAATCGGTCAAAAATCGGCTGAATCGGTCAAAAATCGGATTAATCGATCAAAAATCGGGCTAATTATTAAAAAATAGTTAAAATTAAAAAAAAAATTAAAAGGTAGAAACTTGATTAAACAATAGGAAAAAACATTATTTTTGTACATATAATTATAATTTTAGATGCCTAAATCGTAAATTCTCTTAAGTTTTCTTGTTAAATTGATCTCTAATTGAAAAATTAAACCTTCAAAATTTTATTTATTACAATTATATAACATTTTTAACATATTTGCATAAATATATGATAATAACATATATTTAGTTGAAATAACGAAATAATTTTATAATTGTATATAAAAAAATATTATTAAATTTATTTCGATTAATGATCCGATTAATCATTCCGATTAATCTCCGATTACCCGATTAATCCCTGGATGGTGCATTCATCGATTAACTCTGATTTTCGCTTTTTACAACACTGTAATGCAGGGAGACCTTTAGAGCATCTCTAACGAATCCTAATTCACTTCTAATTACAATATAAATAATATGATTTCTAATAATCTAGTACATAAATTTCTGTGTAAACTCTAAATATTTTCATCTTGACTTTTAATTTTTGTTTTAGTCATATTTTAAATCTAACTATAACAAACATTTAAATTTAACAATGTGCAAGTAAATATTTTATTAATAAAAAACAATTAATAGTTATGTAATTACTCTAAAAAATTGAGAGAGAGAGAGAAGAGACTCTTGAACTTTTTAAGATCAACTAAAAAATTACTCCATTTTGACAAAGAGGTACAGATGCGTACATTCTTGGACAAAGTGGTACATACATTCTTGGACAAAGAGGTATAACTGTGTACTCATGGACTATGAGATGTTGAGCAGATAAAAAGCTTCTGGGACAAAGAGGTACAACTGCGAACTCATGAACTATGAGACTTATTAGTTGAAGCTCGTGTGGAGCCTGGACCGGCACACGAAGCTTAGCTCTTATTTTGGATCCTAAGGACACTAGGCACACCAAGAGTTAAGGAAGTAAGGTTACCCCCTTGGATGGGAATGCACAGGTGTGTTGCACAAGTGTGCTTAAGGTAACCTACTTGAATTGAATTGCACATGTGTGCCGCATAGCTGTGCTTAAGGTTATCACCTAGATGGAATTGTGTCGATGCATTTAGAAACTCGGGAATATCGTCATGGAGTGGACTTGTGGCTGGATTCTATCACTACAAACATGATGACAACGGTATGTACATGATATATGTATATGTATTCAGAAAATCATCAAATGATTCATGGGATTGTGAGCTTCTAGTATTTGACTTGGACTAGGACATAAGGATCCGCCTTCACAATAGTTGGATCAACTCAAAACTCCCGAGTAGCTTATCATCGGGTGGCTGATTCCTCAAGAAAAGAAAGTGAATTACAAGAGAACTACATAGGGCTTCTTGATTCCTATAAATTGGATATGTAGGCGTTGACGGGGGGGGGGGGGGGGGTCGGATTTTCACTCACAATACACGAGAGGCAAGTGTAACATAGGTGAACTTTTCCGGATAGTTTGTCCGGCCGAGCAGAGCAGAGGACTGCTCGGCCCCTATTACCAGGCTATTACCAGGCGACCTTGTCAACTCAGCCCAAAAAACACCACATATCACCACTGCCGGGACAGGTGGAAGCTGAAGTTGTGCACGTACGTACCTGCAACTGTTGCCCGAAATTCAATGACAAACCTGATTATTTCAGCGATTTATACTTGAATTATTGTACCAAATTTCTCTCACAACAAACTCAATTTTTTTTCATGCTATTTATTTTTTAATTTAAAAGATTGTTAAAAAATCTCTTGAAGATGCTCATAGAACATCAACAATGAACAAGCTCGTCTCCTAATTTATTGGATCCCATTAACATGTTAAACAGATTAAAATTGGGTTTGGTGTATAAGTAACTAGCTTCCTTCAACGCAAAATTATAACCACGATTAACCCTGGCCCCTACTTTTACATTATAATGGACTTTTATAACTAAACTCAATCAACTAAAACACATAGGCCTCGTTTGTTTCGTCAACTTTATAATTACGCAGAAACTTAAGCTTTCTTGTAACTGAATTACAACTATAAGTGTTGCAGGCAGATTTCGACCTGCAGCCTCTTACTTCGGACCTGCAGAAGAAGAATGCGAGGGTGTTGGCCCCCGATTCACCTCCGGTGTAAGAAACAGTTAATATGATCTTGGGTATGATTCTCGAAACGTAAAAGACCTGTGTTTGTTTTATCAGTATTCAGAAAAAGATGATCTTTAGAGATAGATTCAACCTGTATATATAGCGCTTCCTGATTGTAACCGAAGGAGGCTTAAGCGGGGGCGGGGCGGACGGGAGCGTGTCCCCCGCACCATAAATGACAGCCGTTATGAGTGGAAGTACTGGGCTTATGAAAAGACTGGTGAGCTTACCAAGAGATGGGCCTTCGGTATGGGCTCGGTCCGGCCCAACAAAATAATGGGCCTCTAACATGTCCCTGGGCTTTGCTCAGAGTATTTCCTCTGGGCGAAGACCAAAATTCGGCCCCTGCTTCGGAACAATGTGCTAGATCTCTCTTCGGGTAAGGACATTGGCAGTTGGGGGGTGTGACGTCACTTGGGAAACCGTGCCTCTTTAATTTTGACGACTGTCAGGTCTTGGGATTCGAGCTTTGCATCCTGGCCGTTGAATTCGAAAAGACCCTGGGTTGTCCAAACGTCTTTTCTTTTCCTTTAAATCCCCAAATGCCACTTCATTCCCATTTTTTACGCAAACAAGCACTGCATTTTCTTCAAGATTTCAAACAAACAGGCACTTTACTTCAATATTGGGGCCGTTATCTCAACTCCAGAATTTCCAAGCCCTCCTATTCCACTCTCGCTTTATCTTCAAAACAGTAAGTAATCTCTTTATCTTTGTATCAGTTTTCATGTTTTGTTTGTATCGTTTTTTGCCACCATGACTGTAGTCTGTAGTAGGATAGCAGATATGCATGTGTCTCTATGTGCGTAGTTTAGGAATACATCTTTTTGATTCTCTGGGCTTTTAGGTTTTGCACTTTTAGGGAAGTTATTCTTGGGCCTCCTGATTGTTCTGGGTTTATAATCCTCTGGGATCTTTGATAGGTGGATTTCATGTCCATTCTTTACCTTCTGTTTTGACTTAAAACGTTTGCAAGTTCTCGAGTTTCGTTGCCAAGTAATGTGTTTTTATGTAATTTGTGTAGGTTGTGTCGTTGAAGGCATTTTGGGCTAAATCAATGTGGTGGTGGTGTGAAATTAACCTAAAGTCGGTGCAAGAAAACAAGTTTCCAAGGTAACAAGTCAAGTGGTGAAGCTTTGTAGTGTTCCAGGAGGTTAGAGGCGCTCCTGCGCAAGGTTGTAGGCGCTGTAGCGCAGCCAAAGGAATTCCAGGAGCTTCCAGGCGCTCCTGCGCGGGATTGAGGCGCAGCTGCGCGAGGGTGTTGCGCTGCGAAGGCGTTATAGCGCGGAAGGAAATTTCCAGGAGTTTAGGCGCGCTCCTGCGCGGGTCGTGCGCGCTGCTGCGCGGAGTGAAGGCAGGGACGAGGTGCGCGAGTAGTGCGTGGTTTGGCTGAAGGTTTTCGGGTCTAGTTTTGAGGCCCATGTAATTTAGGGCATTTTTATGATATGCTGAAAAATCTAAAAAAAAGGGGGTGGACTAAGTAGCAAAAATTTCTATCTTCCTATGAAGAATTGGAAGATTCATTAGTAGTATTATCATTCCAAAAAAAGAAAAAAACACTTTAGAGGAGGGATCTTCAAGCTAGTGACAAGCAAGGAGGTCTAACCTATTTTGGGATCATTTGTATTCTTCTTCACACTATTTGGGGATTTATTTCTAACCCTATTTCTCTTCTATTATTTTTGTCTTCTAGAATTATGTTTACTCTAGAACCCATGATGGTGAAAGGTTCAATTATGAACTAAATCATTATCATGGGGTTCCAATGGATTTGATTACGTAATTATTGTGTTTGACACGTAATTGATTGTTGGGTGATCTTATTATGATAATCTATTATGGTTTGTTTTAATTGATAGATGTGTAGCTAGCATCTAATTTATTTATCTTTGATGATTGCGAAAGTGGATTCAAGGATTGGGAATATGCCATAGTAGCATGGGTTCATGAATTAATTGATTATTCTTGATTAGTAGCGTGATTTTAACCATCTCATGTTGCCCCATGTAGTTATAAAGATAACTTGTGCTTAAACCAATTGTGTTTCCAGATTGTATAGACATATATGATTTGAACGTAATTTGGTGTCTTCTTGATTTCTATCTCTTGTGGATATTAAGTGGTTTGATACGAGTGTACCGAAAGGTAGCTCGTACTAATGTCGTGTTATCTGATTAATTATCATGTTTGTCACCTATGTCGATTTAATGTGTCAACCTTTAGTGAAGTTTTCGATGAAATTGGAATTCCATGCTTTCTCATATACAAGAACTCTTAATTGTTAATTTATTCTTAGTTTAATAATTGCTTAGTTTATTAAAGTAGTTAACAATCAACCCAAATTGATAATTGTTCAAGCATTAAGAAGTAACCATACACTGTTGCATAGGTATTAAATTGGCATTTACACCTAGTCTCTGCGGAACGAATTCTATTTATCACTTGCTATTTGTGATCGCGTATACTTGCGTGTTTACGAGTCAACAAGTTTTTGGCGCCGCTGCCGGGGACTTCGGTGTTATTTGTTATTTATATGCTTGTCAGCAGTGGTCGTTATAGATTACTGACTTGATTCGTGTTACTTACATATTTTGTGTCTTCCTGGCCTTCGTCTTTCAGGTATTTGAACGTGCATGCGAACACGATCTCAAACCAAAGCGGAACTAGAAAGGAAGAAAGAGATAGAGTTACTAGAAGAAGAAGTTGGACCGGTTGTTACAATGGGAGATGCTAATCTGAATCAAGAGGAAGTGCCTAAAGCACTCATGGACTATTCGCAGCCAAGGATAAATGACATTCAGTCAAGTATCATCAGGCCTGCAATTGCTGCGAATACATTCGAGATCAAGCCGGGAACTATTCAGATGGTGCAGAACACAGTGCAGTTTGGGGGTGGTGCAACTGAGGACCCTAATATGCACATCCGGAATTTTATTGAAATCTGTGACACCTTCAAATTCAATGGTGTTTCAGATGATGCTGTGAAGCTGAGACTCTTTCCCTTTTCTTTGAGGGACAAAGCTAAAGGCTGGCTACATTCTCTACCAGCCGGATCAATCACTACTTGGGAAGAGCTTGCGCAAAAATTTCTCTCCAAATTCTTTCCTATGGCAAAAACAGCTGCCATTAGGAATGCTATTACTCAGTTTACTCAGGCACAGGGTGAGTCGTTGTGTGAGGCTTGGGAACGTTATAAGGAGATGCTCAGAAAATGCCCCCATCACGGTATGCCCGATTGGATGGTCATAAACTGTTTCTATAATGGACTGGGAGGTCAATCTAGGCCTATGGTAGATGCTGCGTCTGGCGGAGCATTGTGGGCTAAAAGCTACGAGGAAGCTTATAATCTGATTGAAATGATGGCTGCAAATGAGTATCAAAATCCTTCGCAAAGATTGCAGCAAAACAAAGTAGCAGGAGTTCTTCAAGTTGATACCGCTACTGCTCTGTCGGCTCAGTTAGAAGCTCTAAGCATGAAGGTGGATTCTTTGGCTAATCTTGGGATGCAACAGGTAGCTAGCATCTGTGAGCTATGTGCAGGTGGGCATGACACTCGTCAATGTGCCATATCTAATGAGTCAGCGCAGTTCGTCAGCAACTTTCAAAGGCCACAAGTCCCAATTCCTAACGCTTATCATCCAAACAACAGGAATCATCCTAACTTTAGCTGGGGGAACAGTCAGAACAACATGCAGCAAACATCTTATCCTCCTCCTAATCAGCAGTTTGGGGGTAGACAACCCAACCCTTCAGGAATGCAGCAGCAGTATGCTCCGAGGCAGCAATATCAGCCACCAGGATTTCAACAATCTTATGGGAATTCTGGTCAGACATCCAATGAGAAATCTGAAATGGAGGAGATGAGGTTAATGATAAAAACCCTAACAGTTTCTCAAAAGAACTTGGAAAACCAGGTGGGACAGCTTGCCAGTGCCCTACTTCATAGGCAACAAGGAAGTCTGCCTAGCAACACAGAGCCTAATCCAGGGAAGAATGATGGTAAGGAACAGGTACAAGCTATTACTCTGCGGTCAGGAAAAGTCACAGGGGGAACAGAATCTGAACAGAATTCAAAACAGGCAGAGCAAGAGGAAGTTGCAGAAAAGGAAAAGCAGCCACTCCAACAACCAGCCAAGCATATGGTTCCTTCAGAGGCCAATCCTCCAGTCTATCCACCTCCACCGTTTCCTCAAAGGATGCAGAAACAGAAACTGGATCAGAAATTTGGCAAATTTTTGGAGGTATTTAAAAAGTTGCATATTAACATCCCATTTGCTGAAGCTTTGGAACAAATGCCTAGTTACGCCAAATTTATGAAGGGAATTCTATCGAAGAAGTTAAAGCTAGCTGATTTTGAGACGGTTGCATTGACGGAGGAATGTAGTGCGATCTTGCAACAAAAACTACCTCCAAAGCTTAAAGATCCAGGGAGCTTCGCTATTCCCTGCACTATTGGCAAAGTGTCATTCAACAAATGCTTGTGTGATCTTGGTGCAAGCATCAATCTGATGCCTCTCTCCGTCTTCATGACACTTGGACTCCCCGACCCAAAACCTACCAATATCTCCTTGCAGCTAGCTGACAGATCGGTCACATATCCTCGTGGCATAGTGGAAGACGTCTTAGTCAAAGTGGACAAACTCATTTTTCCCGCTGACTTTGTCATCTTGGATTTCGAGGAAGACAAGAACATCCCTATTATCTTGGGACGGCCATTCTTGGCCACTGGCAAAACCTTGATTGATGTTCAGAAAGGGGAGCTGACTATGAGAGTGCATGATCAAAACGTCACCTTCAACGTGTTTAAAGCCATGCAACTTCCAATTGAAGAGGAAGAGTGTTTCAGACTTGACATGGTTAAATCATTGCAACATGAGGAAAGGAAGCAGTTGTCGAACGCAGATGCCTTAGTAAGCACTTTACAAGGGGATTCGGATTCTGAAGACGAAGAAATTTCAGAGTGTGTTAAATTGTTGAATGCTAATCCCTACCAAAGGAAATTCAATGCTCCACCGGAATCTCTTGGCTTAGCTGAGCTTCAAAAATCACAAATTCGTCTAAAGCCATCTATTGAGGAAGCTCCTGAACTTGAACTTAAGCCACTGCCGGACCATTTAAGGTATGCTTTTCTTGGTGATGCATCTACATTACCTGTGATTATTGCATCTAACCTGTCAGGTAGCGAGGAAGAAAAACTCTTGCGGATTCTGAGGGAGTTCAAGTCAGCTATAGGGTGGACAATTGCAGACATCAAGGGCATCAGCCCCTCTTACTGTATGCACAAAATTCCAATGGAGGAAGGGAGCAAACCTTCAGTGGAGCATCAGAGGAGGCTGAATCCCATCATGAAAGAGGTTGTCAAGAAGGAGATTCTGAAGTGGTTGGATGCAGGCATCATTTATCCCATCTCGGACAGTTCTTGGGTGAGCCCGGTTCAGTGTGTACCAAAGAAGGGGGGTATGACAGTGGTAGCTAATGAGAAGAATGAGCTCATTCCAACTCGGACAGTCACAGGTTGGAGAGTTTGTATGGACTACAGAAAATTGAACAAGGCTACTAGGAAGGATCACTTCCCTCTGCCATTCATTGATCAGATGCTAGACAGGCTAGCTGGACATGAGTACTACTGTTTGCTGGATGGGTATTCGGGCTACAATCAGATTGCTTTAGCTCCTGAAGATCAGGAGAAGACTACCTTTACATGTCCATTTGGAACTTTTGCGTTCCGACGTGTGTCCTTCGGACTATGTGGTGCTCCAGCTACTTTTCAAAGATGCATTATGGCCATTTTTTCTGATATGATTGGCATTAATGTCGAAGTATTCATGGATGACTTCTCAGTCTTTGGCTCGTCTTATGACGAGTGCTTGCACAACTTAAGCATGGTGTTGAAGCGATGTGTTGAAACGAATCTAGTGCTCAACTGGGAGAAGTGCCACTTCATGGTACAGGAGGGTATCATTCTAGGTCACAAGGTGTCTAATAAGGGCTTAGAAGTGGATAAGGCCAAGCTGGAGACAATCGAAAAACTTCCTCCTCCTATTTCTGTCAAAGGAGTTCGCAGTTTTCTGGGGCACGCCGGTTTCTATAGGCGTTTTATAAAAGACTTCTCAAAAATCACAAAGCCACTTTGCAGTTTATTAGAGAAGGACACTCCTTTCAAATTCACTGATGAGTGTCTGCAGGCATTCGAACATTTGAAGAAGAAGCTGACGACTACTCCAATCATCACAGCTCCAAACTGGAATGAGCCTTTCGAGATGATGTGTGATGCGAGTGATTTCGCGGTGGGTGTGGTGTTAGGGCAAAGGAAGAGTAATGTATTTCATGTGGTTTACTATGCGAGCAAGACTCTCAATGATGCACAACTTAATTACACCACCACTGAAAAAGAGCTTCTTGCAGTTGTCTATGGATTCGAGAAGTTCAGGTCTTACTTGCTGGGAGCGAAGGTCACGGTCTACACAGACCATGCAGCTATCAGATTTCTACTATCTAAAAAGGATGCTAAACCCCGACTGATTCGTTGGGTACTTCTACTTCAGGAGTTCGAGCTAGAAATTAAGGACAGAATAGGAACGGAAAATCAGGTAGCTGATCATCTCTCTCGATTGGAGCAGGGACAGGAAGGCAGTAAGGATGAAACTCTCATAAATGAGCACTTTCCGGACGAGCAGCTGTTTCAGGTACAAGGTGAAGTGCCTTGGTTTGCTGACTTTGTGAACTATCTGGTGAGCAACGTCATTCCAGCTGAGTTTTCTTATGCTCAGAAAAAGAAATTCCTTCATGACGTCAAGTGGTACCGTTGGGATGAGCCTTACTTGTTCAAGCAGGGGCCAGACCAGCTTCTCAGACGATGTATTCCTTACAGTGAGACGGAGGGTATTTTGCGAGATTGTCATGACACTATTTATGGTGGTCATTATGCTGGAGATAAGACAGCTGCTCGTGTGCTTCAGGCAGGATTTTTCTGGCCAACTCTGTTTAAAGATGCACATCAGTTCGTGCTGCGATGTGACCGATGCCAAAGAGTTGGCAATATTTCTAGAAGGAACGAGATGCCATTGAATAGTATGCTTGAAGTGGAGATTTTTGACGTGTGGGGTATCGACTTCATGGGACCTTTTGTGTCATCGTTCAACAATCAATACATCCTGTTGGCTGTGGATTATGTGTCCAAATGGGTAGAGGTGAAAGCCCTACCAACAAATGATGCTAAGGTAGTGCTTAATTTCCTTCATAAGCAGATCTTCACTCGTTTTGGGACCCCTCGTGCTATTATCAGTGATGAAGGTACTCATTTTTGCAATCGTCAGTTCACGGCTTTATTAGCCAAGTATCGAGTATCTCACCGCGTTGCAACAGCCTATCATCCTCAGACAAATGGGCAAGCCGAGGTTTCTAATCGGGAAATTAAAAGAATCTTGGAAAAGGTAGTGAATCCTTCAAGGAAGGATTGGTCCATGAAGTTAGATGAAGCCGTATGGGCCTACAGGACAGCGTATAAAACTCCATTGGGAATGTCTCCATTTCAGCTTGTTTATGGGAAAGCGTGTCATCTACCAGCGGAACTAGAACATAAGGCTTATTGGGCATTGAAGAAGTTAAATCTTGACATGGCAGCTGCTGGTGAAAAGAGGATGCTGCAATTGAATGAACTGGATGAGTTTCGTTTTCAAGCTTACGAGAACTCAAAAATGTACAAAGAGAAAGTGAAGAATTGGCATGACAGGAAATTAGTGCCCAAAACCTTTGAACCAGGCCAATTAGTTCTTCTATTCAATTCTCGGCTCAGACTTTTTCCGGGTAAACTCAAGTCAAGGTGGTCAGGGCCTTTCACCATTAAAACTGTGTATCCGCATGGAGCGGTAGAAATTTTCGAGAAGTCACATGATCAAGCATTCAAGGTTAACGGTCAAAGGTTGAAACATTATTTTGGAGGTACGGTTAATCGTGAGAAAATGTTAGCGGTTCTTGAGTCGACATAGCTGGAAACTTCAAGTCAAGCTAGTGACGTTAAAGAAGCGCTTCGTGGGAGGCAACCCACGCGTTCGGTTGTTGTTCGGATATTCTATTAAAAAAAAAAAAAAAAAAAAAAAAAAAAAAAATAGAAAATAGAAAAAATTCAGGGGCTCCCACGCGCCCCAGCGCGTGTAAACTGCGCTGCTGCGCCTTACATCAACTGCCCAGCCATGTTCGAATTAAACACAAAACAACCCCCCCCCCCCCCAATTTCATTTTATATCCTCTTATTCTCCTAAAATCCCTAAATTCATCTCATCTTCATCTCCCAATTCCTAAACCTATCCCTAAATTCTTATCAAGCTAAACCCTCCCAATTCCAAATCATCTCATATCCTACCTAATAGTTATTCACCCATCTATACATACACCTATACACACAAACCCCAAACCCCCATTTCAATGTTGCCCAACTTAAGTCTAATTTGAAGGCTTCAAGACTCAAGCTTGGTGGAGTCTACTTGCAAGTTCACCTATCGGATTGGGTATATCATTCTTCACTCTTGTTTATTTATGAATTGAGCTCTTGTAAATTGTGGAGAATTTGTGGATTGGTGGTTTTTGGGGAATTTTGAGTGGTTAATGGTTTCTAGTGGATATTGTTGAAATTGTATTTGTGGGTATTGTTGTTATGGCTCCTAAGAGGGTACGGATTGTGAGTAGTAGTAGTTCGGAGGAAGAGGGGGATGTGGATTATGATGTGGATAAATTTGTCTCTAAGGCGGCTCTAGTGGAGTTTGACAATTTATCGACAAAAGGAGTTGTCAAGGAACGGGGGTTCGCCCCTTCGGCCGAGGATGGGGAATTGGCAGCTATGGTTACGGAGTTAGGGTGGTCGGCGTTTTGTAACACACCTTTGGCGGTTCCATTAAGTGTAGTACGGGAGTTCTATGCAAATGCCAAGATGCAGAAAAATGGGATTACTATAGTGAGGGGCCGGACAGTGACTTACAAACCTGGGTCTATACGCCGCATTTTGGAACAACGAGCGAAGCCCAGAGGTGCGGAGGATTGGGTGCAGAAGACACGGGATGACGTAGACTTAGACGCTATTGTAGCAGGGATGTGTATACCGGGCACGGTTTGGAAGTGCAAGGCCGGTACGACTACGAAGCGTACTTTTCCTGCAGCTGCATTGACCAGGTATGCGCGAGCTTGGTTCCATTTTATGTGTGCCCGCATAATGCCGACTTCGCATGTTACTGTGGTTACGGTTGACCGTGCTATCATTTTGTGGGGTATTCTGAACGGAAAGTACATTGATCTCGGGTATTTAGTATATCAGAACATCATGAAATTCTTAGGTGGTACTACTACGGGTGGAATTCCCCATGCTGTGATTGTTGCTGAGTTGTGTAGTAATGTTGGTGTTCGCTGGAATAATGATGAGATTTTGCACAGGCCGATTGGTGATATTGATCACCAGGCGATTAAGAGGTTGGTAGAGTGGCCGGGCGGCACTCCCCACCCTAGGGGCCGTGGTTATGTTGTTCTTGCTGAGGGAAGTGGTAATCCGCCACAGGTGGAGAGAGTACCTCGGTCGGCAGATAGAGCCGAACCTTCACACACACAGCCGAGCCAGTCAAGTCAGGGCAATGTGGTCTTCAGTTATACTCAGTTCAGGCGCATGATGAGGCGTTATGACACTACACATGCCATGATACATCGATTTGCTACAGACTTGACTCAGTCGTTGGATGGAGTGTACCAGCAGCAGGGTGTTCAGGTCACATGGCCCACCTTTGGAGCGCACCATGTCTATCCACCACCAGACACACCACCCGAGGAGGGTGGAGATGCCGACAACTAGGGGAGTTCTCTTGTACCCTGTAATTTACCTTCAATGAGGACATTGAATTTAATAAGTTTGGGGGTGATTGTAGGGTATTAAGAGTCATTGCATTGCATATAGTTGCATTTTCATGATAGTTCATATAAGTAATTGTGCATTTAGTCTTGCCATGCCATGTAGTTTGCATTTAGGATGCCATGACATATAGATTATTTAGGTTGTATAATCATTTTGTTCATGCACATTCTTGCATATCACATGATTCCACATTAGTGTCTGTTTCTGGCTTGACAGGTCGATACTTAATTGAGTGTGATGACAATGAATAGAGGGTTGATTTTAAGTTCCTACGAAATTGGCTTGCGTGTGTCGGAAACACAATCTTTTCACGGTCTCACAGTTTGCTCTAGGGCTAGATTGAGTCATACCTGGTTTGGTTGTTAGGATTTAATCAAGTATTTATATGTAGAATGTTTCTATTCTCTTGAAATTGAAAGAAGCACTCAAGTCTAAGTTTGGGGGAAAACAGGGATATCATGCTAGTTGTCAATAATTGCTAGGCGTCAAATGGCTAGTAGCCGGCTCATTGAAAAGATGAGTAGTCTAGGGTGGAATGAGAAAAAGGCAAAGCGCACTCATTCCGAAAGAAAAAAAAAAAAATTTGTTTTGTTAGTTGTTATGCAAAATTGATCAAGGTTGAGCTCTTTAATACTCGAGCAATTAAGTTCTAGGGGACTTTGTGCCTAGTGACCTAAGATTTTTCCGGTCTGGGATCCACTAACCTAAAGCTCGCTACATGGGTATTATTGTATAAGCCTTTTGGGGTCTCAACCATTGCACGGTCAAATAAGCATGCGTATGGTGTTAGTATGATGCGTTGTAATGAAAGTGGGTATTCCTGTCTAATTCAAGTGGATATTGAGGTGTCTTTAAGTGGTTTCTTGTGGCTAGAGTTCATTCTGTTTATAAACATGTGATTGTCTTGGCGAGAAATTGGTTATGCCTTTGATCTAGTTACGAGAGTATATCTAGTGAGAATTGCACACACCACGTACCGGGCACGTGTTGTTAGTATGCGGGAACTTAGTCGAGCTCTGTTTGGAGTTGTTTCATTCTTTGAGGCGTTGCGTGTTGAGTGGTTTCGGATCATCTGTGTGGGATCATTGCATTAGGTCACGTTCGCATTATCATGTCATTTAGTTATTAGTTGCATTCATTCATCATTTTAGGGAGAATTCGCATTGCTTGAGGACAAGCAACGGGTTAAGTTTGGGGGTTTGATAGGTGGATTTCATGTCCATTCTTTACCTTCTGTTTTGACTTAAAACGTTTGCAAGTTCTCGAGTTTCGTTGCCAAGTAATGTGTTTTTATGTAATTTGTGTAGGTTGTGTCGTTGAAGGCATTTTGGGCTAAATCAATGTGGTGGTGGTGTGAAATTAACCTAAAGTCGGTGCAAGAAAACAAGTTTCCAAGGTAACAAGTCAAGTGGTGAAGCTTTGTAGTGTTCCAGGAGGTTAGAGGCGCTCCTGCGCAAGGTTGTAGGCGATGTAGCGCAGCCAAAGGAATTCCAGGAGCTTCCAGGCGCTCCTGCGCGGGATTGAGGCGCAGCTGCGCGAGGGTGTTGCGCTGCGAAGGCGTTATAGCGCGGAAGGAAATTTCCAGGAGTTTAGGCGCGCTCCTGCGCGGGTCGTGCGCGCTGCTGCGCGGAGTGGAGGCAGGGACGAGGTGCGCGAGTAGTGCGTGGTTTGGCTGAAGGTTTTCGGGTCTAGTTTTGAGGCCCATGTAATTTAGGGCATTTTTATGATATGCTGAAAAATCTAAAAAAAAGGGGGTGGACTAAGTAGAAAAAATTTCTATCTTCCTATGAAGAATTGGAAGATTCATTAGTAGTATTATCATTCCAAAAAAAGAAAAAAACACTTTAGAGGAGGGATCTTCAAGCTAGTGACAAGCAAGGAGGTCTAACCTATTTTGGGATCATTTGTATTCTTCTTCACACTATTTGGGGATTTATTTCTAACCCTATTTCTCTTCTATTATTTTTGTCTTCTAGAATTATGTTTACTCTAGAACCCATGATGGTGAAAGGTTCAATTATGAACTAAATCATTATCATGGGGTTCCAATGGATTTGATTACGTAATTATTGTGTTTGACACGTAATTGATTGTTGGGTGATCTTATTATGATAATCTATTATGGTTTGTTTTAATTGATAGATGTGTAGCTAGCATCTAATTTATTTATCTTTGATGATTGCGAAAGTGGATTCAAGGATTGGGAATATGCCATAGTAGCATGGGTTCATGAATTAATTGATTATTCTTGATTAGTAGCGTGATTTTAACCATCTCATGTTGCCCCATGTAGTTATAAAGATAACTTGTGCTTAAACCAATTGTGTTTCCAGATTGTATAGACATATATGATTTGAACGTAATTTGGTGTCTTCTTGATTTCTATCTCTTGTGGATATTAAGTGGTTTGATACGAGTGTACCGAAAGGTAGCTCGTACTAATGTCGTGTTATCTGATTAATTATCATGTTTGTCACCTATGTCGATTTAATGTGTCAACCTTTAGTGAAGTTTTCGATGAAATTGGAATTCCATGCTTTCTCATATACAAGAACTCTTAATTGTTAATTTATTCTTAGTTTAATAATTGCTTAGTTTATTAAAGTAGTTAACAATCAACCCAAATTGATAATTGTTCAAGCATTAAGAAGTAACCATACACTGTTGCATAGGTATTAAATTGGCATTTACACCTAGTCTCTGCGGAACGAATTCTATTTATCACTTGCTATTTGTGATCGCGTATACTTGCGTGTTTACGAGTCAACAATCTTTAAATCCATCAGAACACTTCGGTCGCCCTGAAGCTTTAGATTTTAGAATATATTCGACCGATCCTGGCCCTCTGTACTCGGCTATTATCCTCCATATTTTAGTTTATTTTTGTTGATTCCGAGTACATGGCTAATTGTCTCTTCATTACCGGATGCAGGGACATGGATCGGTCGAACCTATCTCCGTTTAGTGACGCCGCACTGTACCCAGCGGCGAACCATAGATCTACACTGACCGAAGAGACGGTCGTTGGATTTTATGAAGAATATCACATTCCAAGGACCCTATGGTTCATTCATTTGGCCACTCGGACGGACCGAATATGGCACAATCCTAAGGTCTTAGAGATGCACGGAAAAACAGCTACAGGTCTCTCCGAAGCAGCACTTAAATGCGGCTTTCAGGTGCCGACGCTACAGCTTTTGAAGCATCTATTCAAAGATATGGGGATAGCCTTAGGGCAGTTAGACCCAAATAGCTTCATACACATCAACGTGTTTCAAGCACGGTGTATGGCGGCGAACGTGGACCCCCGAACCTCACTCTTTTGGCATCATTATGATTTCCGACGCAACGGGAAGAGTAAGGGCTTTTATACCATTGCCCGAAAGACCAATAGGGTCGCCTGGGCTTCCACCAACTCTAACAATAAGGAGAGTCACACCAAGTGGTTCTTCTTCTCCGGCCCAAAAATCGCCCAATTTGCGGTATGGAAGGATGTAGAGCCGAAGGACCTCGTGATGCCTTCTATTCTGGGGGCTGACACAGAGGATTACAGAAAATTGTGCGAGCTGGACATGGGAAGAGTTCCTCTGTCTCTTAGTCGTGATAAAGATTGGTTGTTCGCCCTCTGGGGTAATGGGGGTAACGGTTTATTTTCTGTCTTGTTTTCTATTTTGTAACTTCTTTTTCCTGGTTTTCCTTCGGTATTTAGACTGATATTTTTATTGACTCGCATTTTTCTGTGTGCAGTGTCTTCTCGTCAGGCTGTGATTGATCGCCGAATGAGAAAACTCCAAGAGGCGAAGGATGCCCGGGAGAGGGGCGAAGCTTCTGCCCAGACAGCTTCTGCAAGTGAGCGGCAGGTTGCCCCATCTCCCCGACAAGCGACTCCTGCTACTTCTCCTCGCAGAGAGCGGGAAAAGGATTCTGAGCCAGAGGGGGAGCTGTTCAAAGAGCCCCGTAAAAGGAATCGGTCGAACGAAGAGGTGGTCAAGACTTATATTCCCCAGTGGGGTGTTTTGGCTACCGATTCGGTCGCCCTGGCCGCTCCTCAGTCGGCTCTTGAGGTGGGACCGGACCTTTGCCGAGGGATGATTCTCCCGGCTGACCGGGCAATATATGAAAAACTCTCGGCGGCGAAGGCCCTCACTGAGGCGATGGGCCTCCTCTCAATGGTGAAGTCCTTTTCTTCTCTTCCTTCTTTTAATACTTTTATCGTTTCCATTTGATTAATAATCTCCATTTTGTTTTCAGGCTGTCCCTCTTATCGCCTCTGCCGCTGACAAGACTGAGGACGATCGTGTCAGGGCTGTAAAAGCTGAAGGAAAGCTCAAAGTGGCGGAGCTGGAGCTGGAGAGGGTTACCGGCCAGGCCAAAGCCTTGGTGGAGGAGAGGAATCTGCTTCGGGAGCAGCTGACATCCCAAGAGAAGCAGATAGCCGAAGTCCATCTTCTGAAGGAACAGTTGGAGTCTAAGACGGCTCGGGTCGGCCGCCGTAATGAGCAGCTGAAAAGCCTTCGTCGTGAAGCTCGTAAGGCCAAAAAGCTTTTGGAGGTGACCGAAGATAGGTGCTTCCAAATGGGCTACGATGAAGCTGTCTCGAAAGCGAGCTCGGTCGGACTAGATTATAAGCTTTTGCTGGAGGCTGGGATGTCGGATCCCGTGACCCGAGAGGCTATAGTCGACGAGCCACCCATTGTTTCTTCGGGTGCCGAGGAAGACTTATCTGATTAATTTCTTTCTTTATGTTTTATTTGAACTTGCCTTCGGGCTTTATTTAAACATGCCTTCGGGCTTTTGTAATATTCGACCTTCAGTCTTCAATAGTAGTTTGTCTTTTCTTCAATATTTCGCTTCCCAATTTTATGCGTCTTTGGCACTTCGTTAGCCTTAGCATAATTTACTTTGCTTTTTTCTCTTATGCATCTTCGGTATTTTATTTGCCTTAGCATAATTTTTCCTTATTATTTCTTATGCATCTTCGGCGTTTTATTTGCCTTAGCATAATTTTTCTTTATTATTTCTTATGCATCTTCGGCGTTTTATTTGCCTTAGCATAATTTTTCTTTATTATTTCTTATGCATCTTCGGCGTTTTATTAGCCTTAGCATAATTTACTTTGCTTTTTTCTCTTATGCATCTTCGGCATTTTATTTGCCTTAGCATAATTTTTCCTTATTATTTCTTTCAGCGTCTTTGGTCGTAACCTAGCTGCCCCTTGGTATTTTGAGGGGTTTTATAAATGAGTAAGGTCCTCTTCGGTCGGTGAAATTTTGTGCTCCCGGCCTTAGTCATGTTAAAACAATTGAAATACTAAAACCAGTAGAAGAATTCAGTTCCCAAAAATGGGTCCTGATAGTTTAATTTAATGTGCTATAAAAACAAATTATGTAGGCGAACAGGTTGTCGATTTCATAATTTTAATCATATGTGCGTACATCGGACAGACATATACGGTCGCCCGCTTTTAGGTAAGTATCTTCAAATTTGCGTGAACCAATACTTTGAAAAGAACAAACATAACAAGGCTGAGGGGCTTACTGATAAAAACGGCGAAGATATGAAGCGTGCCAGGTGTTTTTGATTGGGCTGCCGTCCGAACGGTGGAGTTTATATGTCCCAGGTCGGA
This sequence comes from Heracleum sosnowskyi, assembly GCA_030848705.1. Taxonomy (NCBI): domain Eukaryota; kingdom Viridiplantae; phylum Streptophyta; class Magnoliopsida; order Apiales; family Apiaceae; genus Heracleum; species Heracleum sosnowskyi. The sequence continues at coordinate 80,338,553 of CM061242.1, forward strand.
CGACTTCTACGACTGTATAAGGACCTTCCCAGTTCGGCATGAGTTTGCCTTGTTTTCCTGGCATGGAAGTGGCTAGCTCTCTTAGTACTAGGTCGCCCACCTGGAAGGATCTCTTTTTTATTCCCGAGTCGTAATATTGGGCTGCCTGAAGTTGGTATCTTACGTTTCTCTGGTGTGCTACCTCGCGTTCTTCTTCTAAGAAATCCACATTAGCCTTCAGACCAAATTCATTTGTCTCAATATCAAACACTTGGGTTCGGTATGACTCTAGTCCGACTTCTACTGGTAGAAGGGCATCTGTCCCGAATGCCAGTCTAAAAGGAGTCTCTCCGGTCGAAGACCTGATTGTCGTTCGGTATGCCCACAAAACCCAAGGTAATTCCTCGGCCCACAAACCTTTGGCTTCGCCCAACCTCTTCTTAATCCCGTCAAAAATTATTTTATTAGCTGCTTCTATCGCCCCGTTGCCTTGGGGATGACCGACTGAGCTGAACCTCTGTTGGACCCCGAATTGGCTCAGAAATTTCTTGAACTTGCTCCCAACGAACTGTGCTCCATTATCTGATATACACACCATGGGAATCCCAAACCTTAATATCACCTGTTCCAACATGAATTTCATTGCCGCCGCTTCGGTGATGGCGGAGAGTGGCCTTGCTTCTATCCATTTGGTCATGTAGTCAATTGCCACTATACAATACTTTGCTTGCTTGGTGCTGGTGGGTAAAATTCCTACAATATCCACGGCCCACATGGCAAAAGGGATGGGACTAAGGACCGAAGACATTGTCTCGGGTGGTTGCTTCGGAATTGTGCTAAATAGCTGGCACTGTTTGCATTTTTTGGCGTATTCCGTTGCATCTTCTTTCATCTTCGGCCAAAAGAATCCCTGCCTGAGAATTTTGAAGGCCAAGGACCTCCCGGCCATATGCTCTCCGCAGATCCCTTCGTGAACCGTTTCTAGTGCCAACTTTTGTTCGTCAGGGTCCAGGCAGCGAAGGAGTGGCTGAGTTGCTGATCTTCGAAATAATCGGCCCCCTACCAAAGTGTAGTTGGCCGACCGATAACGAATCTTTTGTGCCTCTCTTCGATCTAATGGCAGAGTACCTTTTTCGAGGAATGCCCTTACCGGGGTCATCCAATTAATTCCTTGGTGTATCTCCAGGCATTGTTTTCTGTCGATCGAAGGTGTCTTTGCTTCGGTCAGATAGATGGACCCTGTTAAATTATGAGTATCTGCCGAAGCTAGCCTTGAGAGCGCATCCGCCCGACTGTTGTTTTCCCTGGCCACTTGGCTTAACTCAAAGGAAAGGAAAAACTGAGTGTTCTCGCGTACTTTTTGGGCGTAAGCCTTCGTACGAGGATCTTTCTGCCCATACTCACCGCTGTACTGTTTTACCACCAACATTGAATCACTGAAGGCCTTTAGGTGTTTAACTTCTAAGCTTCGGGCCAAATCCAAACCAGCCAGCAAAGCTTCGTATTCGGCCTCATTGTTCGTTACCGGGAAATTGAAGCGGATTGCCTGGCATATTTCGAATCCTTCGGGGCTAGTTAAGATCAAACCTGCCCCATATTTGTTACCGGCGACCGATCCATCCACAAACAATTTCCACTTTCCCGGAGACTGTATCAGATGCTCTTCGGGAACGAGGTCTTTTGGGCCGGAAAAGGTGCACTCGATCATGAAATCTGCCAGGGCCTGAGCTTTGATCGAAGTTCTTGGTACATATTCTAGCTCATATTCCCCTAGTTCAATCGCCCATGCCACGATTCTTCCCGATGCTTCTGGCCTTTGCAGTATTTTCTTTAAGGGCTGATCGGTTATGACTTGGATCGTTCGCCCTTGAAAATAATGCCTTAACTTCCTGGAGGCCATTATGAGTCCATAAGCAAACTTTTCGGCATTAGGATACCTGGTCTCGGCATCCTTCAGTATGTGCGAGATGTAATAAACCGGGTGTTGGTTCCCTTCATGCTCTTTGACCAAAACGGCTCCCAGTGTTCGATCATTCACTGCCAAATATAGTTGCAATGTTTCCTTCGGGTCTGGTCTCATTAAGAGTGGAGTGTTTACCAAATATTCTTTTATTTCTTCGAAGGCCTTCTGGCAGTTCGGCCCCCACTCAAATGTCTTCGACCCCCGAAGCACTTCAAAGAATGGTAGCGCTTTTTCTGCTGACCTGGAAATGAATCTCCTCAATGCTGCTAACCGTCCGGTAAGCTTTTGAATGTCCTTGATAGTTTTCGGAGCCTCCATATCGACCACTGCTTTGATTTTTTCTGGGTTCGCCTCTATCCCTCGGGCGCTAACCATGTATCCCAGAAATTTCCCACTGCGTACTCCGAACGTACACTTGTTTGGATTAACCCTCATGTTATTCTGTCGGAGAGTTTCAAAGCATTCCTGTAGATCTTCTGCGTGGTCCCGCAGGAGGGATTTGACTATCATGTCGTCCACATAGCATTCCATGTTCCTTCCAATCATCTTTTTGAAGACTTTGTTGATCATTTTCTGAAAAGTGGCCCCTGCATTCTTCAAGCCGAAGGGCATTTTGATGTATGCGTATGTGCCATTTGGTGTGATGAATGCTGTCTTCGGAATGTCCTCGGCATTCATCGCAATTTGATGGTAGCCCGAAAAGGCATCTAGAAAGCTGAGAATCTGATGTCCCGAAGTAGCATCTATCAACTGATCAATATTCGGCAATGGGTAGTGGTCTTTCGGACAGTTCTTGTTGAGATCGGTATAATCGACACACATCCTCCATTTTCCGTTTGATTTTTTAACCACCACCACATTTGCCAACCACTCGGGATATCTAATATCCTCGATGAATTTTGCCTCGAGTAGCTTCTCAACTTCGGCTTGTATGACCTCCTGCCTTTCCATGGCGAAGCTCCTTTTCTTCTGTTTGACCGGCTTAGCATCACCTTTGACATTAAGACAATGTTTAGCGACCGAAGGGTCTAGGCCAGGCATGTCCTCGGGACCCCATGCAAACACATCATGATATTCCCTGATTACCTTGATGACCTTTTCTTTCAACTCGGGCTCCATTCCTTTCCCAATTTGGATCATTTTTCCCTTCTGTCCCACATATAGTTCTACCTCTTCGGTTTCAACTGCTGGTTCGGCTATGGGGCTAGAAAGATCGGCCCCAAACTTTTCCAGCTCGATACTAAGTAGTTGGTGACTGCCTCCCACCTCGTTCACTTTCCTCTTTCTTTTTCCTCCTTCGGGGGTTTCAAACTCTTCATCCTTCGCGACATCCTCTAACATTATTATTCGGGCAGCTTTCTGATCGCCTCTCATTTCACCAATCCCATTTTCGGTCGGAAACTTCAGCTTCAAGTGGGGAACAGAAGCTACCGCCTGGAACAGAGACAAGGTGGGTCTTCCTAATATCCCATTGTAAGCGCTTTCCACCCGAACAACATAGAACTTTGCCTCCTTCTTTATCGTGTATGGTGCTTTCCCCAACAGAACGGACAAAGTTATGGTGCCTTCAATCGGCACAGGCTGATTCCCGAAGCCATAAAGAGGTGCTTCGTAGCATGGCTCCAACTGTTCTCCTCCCAGATTCATTTTGAGGTAAGTGTTGTGGTAAAGAATATTTACCGAGCTTCCTCCGTCCACCAACACTCGCCAGACCTTGTTCTCCCCTATAACTGGGTTGATGACAAGCGGGTCTTCGTGCGACCATATGACATCTTCATAATCATCCTCGGTAAATGAGATAGGAAGTGGTTGCTTGGCTGCGCTAGTCTGATGAAGGTTATACACTTGTCGGGCGTATTTCTTTCGGGCAGTTTTACTATCCCGATCGAGTATGGTTCCTCCAGAGATGGTCCTGACTTCTCCCCTGTACTTCTCTCCGACTTCAATCGTCTTTTGTTTTTCCATGGACTCTAACTTGTCCCTAAGGTCGCCCACAAACTGGGCCAGCTCTCCATCCTTGATCATCTTCTCGATCAATTTCTTCAAGTGAAAACACTCATCGGTATTATGCCCTTTATCTCTGTGGTAGTCACAGTACTTGTTCTCGTTCCTTCGGTTCTCAGGAGTTCTCATCCTTGACGGTCGAACGAATCCCGGTTTGCCTTTTATCTCATGGAGAATCTTCGAGATAGGCGTGTTTAGAGGTGTGAACACCGCGCTATCTCTATCTCTTCTTCGGTCGGCCCCTTTATCGGGCCTGTTGTCTGTTAACCTGCTCTTAATATCTCCTCGATCCCTTCGGTCGTCCCTTGAGTTGCTCTTCCTGTCTTCCCTGGAATTGGTCTTTCTCCCCTCCTTGTAACCCCCGATCGACTCTATTTTTCTCCTTATTGCCTCACCCCTCACATATATATCATTTAAAGACTTGGGGGGTATATCGTAAAGCGAGGAGCGCAGTTTTTTACCTTTAATTGGGTCAAGACCTGCCGCAAGGAAGCCAGCCGCTTTGACTTTGTCTAAGTTAGTGACCATCCCAGCCTCCTCCTTAAATCGAGCCAAGTAATCACCCAACTCTTCGTTCGACCTCTGTCTACAATGGATCAAGGCCTCGGTGTCCTTCTCTCTTCGACACAAATGGGAATAGTGCCTCAAGAATTTCCGCTTCACCTGTTCATAGGTCCCAATCGACCTTGGCCTTAACGACCGATACCACATGGACGCCGGTCCCCTGAGGTAGGTCTTGAACATCTTACACAGCATGACGTCACAATGCCCCATTCCAGTCATCAGGGCCTCATATTTCTCACAATGGTCTGTTGGGTCACCCTTGCCATTGAACTCGCTCACTTTCGGGAACTGCCTCCCTGGGGGTGGTCGGAAACCCTCAATCTCTTCGGTCACCACAGGCTCGTGGCTGACTTTTCTTTCACCAAACATGGCTTTTTCGATTCTATGAATTCTATCCCGCGTGTCCGGCCCTTCATCATCCCCTGAATCAGAGGTGTAGGCAACCTTTGACCTGGACCTTCTTGAGTGCGACTCTGAGTCCCAGGACTCGTCTTCGTCATCTACGTCATTTCTGACCCGCTTCTCCCTTCGGGGCTCAGTCTCCAGGGTTTCCCGAAGAATTGCCTTCTCCTCCAAATCCAACTCCTCTCTTTGGAGCCTTAATGCTTGCAGCCTTAGGCGATAGGCTTCTCTCCTCTTGGCCAATCTTTCCGCCTCTTTGTCTTCTTCAATTTCAGGGCCCTTCCCCTTGGCCATCTTCTCCTCCCTCCATCTCATAATTAGTTCTCGTTGTTCTTCGGGAGTGGGGATGGGGCCTTCCTCTCCATCCAGATCAAAGATCCTGGGCTGGGTTGAGGGAGTTCGACTGGTACCGAACCCGGGAGGAACGATACCTTCGTTATCTTTCCCAGTAGTTTCGTTCGTCATAGCTCTTTGTAATAAATCCACAGAATGATCTTCTACGTTTCCCACAGACGGCGCCAATGTTGCAGGCAGATTTCGACCTGCAGCCTCTTACTTCGGACCTGCAGAAGAAGAATGCGAGGGTGTTGGCCCCCGATTCACCTCCGGTGTAAGAAACAGTTAATATGATCTTGGGTATGATTCTCGAAACGTAAAAGACCTGTGTTTGTTTTATTAGTATTCAGAAAAAGATGATCTTTAGAGATAGATTCAACCTGTATATATAGCGCTTCCTGATTGTAACCGAAGGAGGCTTAAGCGGGGGCGGGGCGGACGGGAGCGTGTCCCCCGCACCATAAATGACAGCCGTTATGAGTGGAAGTACTGGGCTTATGAAAAGACTGGTGGGCTTACCAAGAGATGGGCCTTCGGTATGGGCTCGGTCCGGCCCAACAAAATAATGGGCCTCTAACAATAAGTTCTAAGGTAATTCAAAAATTTGTGTTTGGATGATTACTGTGTAACTAGAAATTATGTCGTTAATTTTAATAAGTAATTAATGATTTTACATTAGATAGCTATGTAACTTATAATGACTATGATGAACCTTGGTAACTAAAATTTCATGTTTTGTGGTAACCACTAGAACCTTGGAAGTTTGAGTTCCCTTGTTCAATTTAAAATATAATTAATCAAACAGTGTAACTCATTTTTAATCCAAGTAACTTCTAGTTATGTGACTTGGTTAAATCAAAACAAACGAGGCCATAGAAGAACAAACTAGTATGATACATTACTTCATTTTGACTTTTGATCTGTAAAATTGATTAAAATTTATATATTTTATGTAATTGAGAAAAATTAAATATATGAGCGCAAGTACTTCACGCTCAGTCCGGTGACTAAAAATGAGTTTGCACTTAAAGGGTCCAAAAATGGGATATGTATGTTCGTCCCACAGACACAGAGGTCTCCTTTTAGGTAGTGGCCGTATAGTCCATGATCCATTAATATTTTCAAAATAACAAATAAATAATTTTTAATATTAGTATAAAATTGATCACTAAAAGGTCAAAATTAACATGTATTTAGAAATGAAGGGAGTATATAACAGACAAGCTGCAAACTTGGGCCGAGGCTGGCAAAGGGATGACAGAAATTTTGAAATTGGAAGCCGGATCCTTTTCACATCTTCCAACACAGCACTTACACTCTACAAGCAGCACGTTTGACAAATATATGTTATATTAGTATATGAAAAGAGAGTTAAAAATTTCTTCCTATTTTTAATATTAGTCGCGGTGGAGGAATGTTTGGAATATAATATATTCCTCCCTCCCAAAATTAGTCATTTTATCTGTAGGGCTGCAGGCTACCCACTCCTGGTTGCCCATTAATTATATATCAAGGTCCATATTACGAATGCTCGACTCTTTACTGTAAGCTTGCAGCACTTGAATGCACATTTAGTTGATATTGATTTCAGGCACCAGTACCTCTCCTCAACTTTAACAAGATGACGGGTACCTTTATAACCTAATTTAGATGGATCGGGTAAGATGTTATGATATGCTACAGTATGAGGCTATCGTTCTTTTTCTGTACCATTGAATCCAAAAATTTGATCAGGATGGAGCGAGACAGAGGTGATACCTATCCCTACTGTGTCAAATCCTCACCTGTGATGAGATGTACTTGAAGCATTCATGATTTAGTACTACTAAATCAAAATAAATTCCATGTCCATCGGAGGTAAGTGACTTGTGGTTTTTGGTACCACAACGTTTTTTTTTTTTTTTAAAGATTTAATACATCTAAGCAGTGTTCTAAAACTCGGCGATTAATCGGGATTAACCACCGATTAATCGCTAGACGGCGGACCATCGAACTGATTAAGCGAAAATCGGTGAATTAATCGTTTTTTCAGAAAATTGGTCAAAAATAGGATTAATCGGTCAAAAATCGGGCTAATTATTAAAAAAATAGTAAAAAGTAGTTATAATTTAAAAAAAAAATTAAAAATTTAGGTAGAAATTTGATTAAACAATAGAAAAAAATATTTTTTTTTGTACATATAATTATAATTTTAGATGCCTAAATCGTAAATTCTCTTAATTTTTCCTCTTAAATTGATCTCTAATTTAAAAGTTAAACCTTCAAAATTTTATTTATTATAATTATATAACATTTTTAACATATTTACATAAATATATGATAATAACATATGTTTAGTTGAAGCAACGAAACAATTATATATATATAAATATAATTGTATATAAAAAATATTATTAAATTTATTCCGATTAATGATCCGATTAATCATTCCGATTAATCCCCGATTAATCCCTGTACGGTACCTTCACCGATTAACTCCGATTCCCGTTTTTTACAACACTGCATCTAAGGTATGCTTCAATATTATGGGAGTTTTATGAGAATAAGATTTAACACAATTTCATAAGCTATAATCTATACTTCTATACTTCTATATTATATTATTAAATTATTAAATATGAAACATTAAAAGTTTTGGTCGGTTGGTCTGTATTTGGGCCGGACCGGGCCTATCTATAATATAATTTGGATTGGGTCTATTTATAATCAATTTATTTAAAACCAATTACTTTTTCCTGCTAAAACACATTACCTATTTTATATATTTTTCTAACCAAAACAACTGATCTTCTAAAAATAAAATTGGTAACATATATATAAAATGGTAATATTATTACATATTTATAACCGATTCTCTTTTTCAGCTAAAACACATTATTTGTTTTACATTTTCTAACTAAAACAACTCATTTTCTTAACATAAAAAATGAAAAATAAATATGTAATGGTAATATTGTTATATATAATTATTAATAAATATTCACTTGCCCTAAACACATAACTTTTTTTATTTTTTTTCTAACTTAAACAACTAATTTTCTAAAAATAATACGAGCAACATATATATATATATAAATGTAATATAATTTTATATTTTCTAATTTAAACAACTAATTTTCTAAAAGTAACACGGTATATATATATATATAAATGTAATATAATTTTATATAATTAGTAATAAGTAACTAATTGTGTTTTTAAGGACATTGCCTATTTTATATTTTTTAACTAAAACAACTCATATTCGAATTAAAAATAACACGAACAAAATCTACACTATATTATTAAAGACGAAACATTAAAAAATTTGGTCGGTCGGTATTTGGGCCGGGCCTATTTATAATTTGTGTCGGTCCTATCTATAATCAATTTATTTATAACCAATTAATTTTTTCAGCTAAAACACATTACCTATTTTATATATTTTTCTAACCAAAATAACTCATCTTCTAAAAATAAAATAGGTAACATATATATAAGACAGTAATATTATTACATATTTATAACTGATTACCTTTTTCAGCAAAAACACATTATCTATTCTACATTTTCTAACTAAAACAACTCATCTTCTAAACGTAACACATTGAAAATAAATATGGAATGGTAATATTGTTTTATATAATTATTAATAAATAATCACTTATCCTTTTCAGCTAAACACATAACCTTTTTTATTTTTTTCTAACTTAAACAACTAATTTTCTAAAAGTAACACGAGCAACGTATATATAAAAAGGTAATATAATTTTTTATTTTTTCAACTAAAACACATTACCTATTTTATTTATTTTTCTAACCAAAATAACCAATCTTCTAAAAATAAAATAGGTAACATATATATAAAATGATAATATTATTATATATTTATAACTGATTACCTTTTTCAGCAAAAACACATTATCTACTCTACATTTTCTAACTAAAACAACTCATCTTCTAAACATAACACATGAAAAATAAATATGTAATGATAATATTGTTATATATAATTGTTAATAAATAATCACTTAACCTTTTCAGCTAAACACATAACCTTTTTTATTTTTTTTTCTAAATTAAACAACTAATTTTCTAAAAGTAACACGAGCAACATATATATAAAAAAGTAATATAATTTTATATTTTCTAATTTAAACAACTAATTTTCTAAAAGTAACACGGACAACATATATATAAATGTAATATAATTTTATATCAATACTATTATATAATAGACGAAACATTAAAAGTTTGGTTGGTTGGTATGGTACGTTGTGATTTTACTTAATTGTCCTTAATTAACTGTACTTCGTGTTTTACTTAATTAACCTTACTTATTTATAGAAATATATTATTAAATAATAATATTATCTATTTATAACCAATTACCTTTTTCACCTCAAATACATTATTTTTTCTATTTTTTATAACAAATTCCCCTACTTTTTCAAATATATCACGGACAATTATCTTTTTTAACTAAAACATGTTTGTTTTTCTATTTGTTTTTTACTAAAACCCCTCCTTTTTCAATACGCTCAATATCAGTCAGAACTTGATAAGAAGGAAGCTGAACTCCTGGAAAGATGCAAGACTGCCAACAAGGCAGAAAGTGAAGCTCCAAATTATCAAACATGTATGCTGGAAAATCCCTTAAGAATCAAGCATCTAAAAGAAGAAATCTATGTTTGCAGCTTGCACAAGCTAAAAACAACTATACTGAAGGATTTACAGTATATGGTTGATGGATCAATTCATCCCCTGGAGCAGATCTGTTCTGACAAGATAGAGGAATTATTGGAAAGGAGAAAATGAGAAGATTCAAAGCTGGACAAGCAAATGAGGATGTCTCTCAATGCTTATCGTGGAAGTAGATTCAAGCTCATTCATGAAGAACTCCACTTCAGAAGCTATCCATTTGATCAAGAGCAATGGTTGAATCTCAGGGATGCTAGTTCTCTTATTTCTCCTACTATCAAGAAGATCATTGAAGAAATAGAAGATGCTGCAGTCACACCTGCTGAAATCTCTCTTGTAGAAGGTCTAAGAGGCTGCTTGGTAGAAGCTCTCAGAAGAGAGGAAGTAACAAGACAGAAGAGGAAATCTCAAGCTAAGTAAACATTCTAAATCCATTCTGATCTTGTTAGTTAAGTTGTCAGCATATATTGTAAATTTGTTGTTATTGTCCATAAAAACAAATTGGGGGAGATTTTTGGGATTTATGGGTGATAGCATAGGAACAACTTAACTTTGTATAGACTTAATTGTTTAATTAAGTAGAACATACTGTCACAGCCAAAGTATGTTCTTGTAATCAGTATGCAATGTTATTCTTATTGTGTAATTTGGAAGAAGTTCACTTTCTGTGTTCAAGCCTCAAAGAATGCATATTAGATGACATCATGAATAAAGGTTACTGTCATAAGCATTGATAGTAAGATTACAAGAAGACAGAATGTTGCGAGTCAATACAACATATTCACTCTGACAGCAACATTGGCGGAAGACTACGCGACAGCAACTTTAGCCCTCGACAACAAGTTTGGAAACCTCGACAGCACACTATGCGGGGAACTCTTACTATCACCAAAAGCACATTCCTGTGACAGCAAGCTTTGCGGCAAAAGTAACTGTCTCGAGAAAGATCCTTGTTCTAGGTATCTTTCTCAGTCAAATCCCGTGACAGTTTCAATGTTCAAGAAACAGGCGTGTTGCAGTATCCCTAAGCTGCACCAAGTCTGCAAGACTACGACAGAAGCTTCAAGCACTGCAAACAAAAGCGAATCAATTCAAGAGCAAGGTCAAGTCTCTATTTGCTGAATTGTTTTAGCTAGAAATAGAATGAATCTAGGTTGCTTTCTTTGTATTGTATATCTGACATTGTTAGCAATTTAGGAAAGTCACATGGGTAGACACTTTGTAAGAAGCTGCCACTTGATAATGACAGCAGCTTCACAGACCCGTGTTGACAGTGATAGGATTAGTTTTATACTTAGACTATTAATTCATTCTAGAAATGTAACGAAGACAAGCAAGTGTCTTGAAGAAAAACCGAAGCTCAAGAATTCTCTCTTGAGGTTGTAGCAACACTTTGCAAAATAAATAAAACATTTATTTTGTGAATCCTGTCTTCTCGATTATACTGTTTGTGAATGCATACATATTATTGATAACATTAAATCTTAGTTTTGGTTGTTGAAACTGAGATTGGATTTTATCAGTATTGCATTCATCCCCCCTCCCCTTCTGCAATACACGAGGACCAACAACTAGTATCAGAGCAATCAGATTAACATACATATCTGTGATCACGACGACAATGCAGAAATCAAACAGTATCAAGATCCCAGCTTTTGATAAAGAGAACTACAACATTTGGAAAAGAAAGATCTTGTTGTTTATCAAAGCTGCGAATCCACTATACCCTGGTATTCTCGAGAATGGTCCTTTCATTCCAAGGAAGGAAATTGAAGCCACAACAGTAAATGGTGAAGTCATTCTTGCACATTGGGTTCCCAAAGATCCCTCCGAATTTTTGGAACCTGAGAAGGAGAAAATAGTGCTAGATGATCACTTGCAACTCATCTTGCTCGATTCTCTCACGTTGGATAAAGCCATGTGTGGAAGTGTGATAAGCTGCACATCTGCCAAGGAGATGTGGATCAGGTTAGCTTTACTATGTGAAGGAAGTGAAGAAGTTAAAGGCAATCAAAGGCAAATACTGATATCACAATATGAGGCATTCATGGCCAAGCCTGGTGAAGACTTAACTTCCATGTTTGAAAGGTTCAATAAGCTCTTAACTGAACTACAGATACATGGCAAGTACTATGACAGAAAAGAATTAAATGTCAAGTTCTTGCTTACACTGCCTGATCACCTTGAACACAAGACAACAGCCATACGAGAAGGAAGAGATCTCAACAATATAACCTTTGAGACACTTTATGACATTCTGAAATCTTATGAACTTGAACTCTTTCAAAAGAGAGCCATACAAAGTGGAACAAGGAACAAGATGACTAATATGTCAAGTGCCCTAGTAGCACAAGTGCCAAGGATCACACAACCAAGTGAAGTACTACAAATCACACAACCAACCCCTGTACAATCCTTGAAGATAGAAGAGGTTGTTGAAGATGATGAGAAAGTAGTACTACAGCTCAAGGATGTGGAAGATGAAGACTTCTACACAATGGAGGAACTGGAAAGCATGGACAATCCTACTATGGCCTACATGGCTAAAAAGTTCAAGAACTTTAGGTTCAAGAAGGATAGGTCATTCAGGCCCCAAGGCCAAGCATCCAAGTTCACCAAGGGAAGCTCATCAAAGGCTGCTGTGGGAAGCTCATTCAAAGGAGGATACAAGACTGGATTTGTGGATAGATCTAAATTCAAGTGTTACAACTGTGGTGAACCTGGTCATTTTGCTACTGAATGCAAAAGACCCAAACAGGTTCAGAGATTTGAGAAAGGAACTGGTGGATACTCTAAGAAGAATCAAGGTAGAGCCTATGTGGCTGAAGGAAAGTGTTGGGATGAGTCTGATGATGAAGATGAAGAAGAATATGTCAACCTAGCTCTCATGGCTAGCACTGATGAAGTAACATCAACATCTTCAAGTCACATACCCTCACTTGTCTTACTTGATATGTCCATTGATGAGTATAAGAAAACCATTAAAGACTTAAGTGCTGAAATGTTCAATGTCTATACTAGCTTATCTGCTGCTAATGAGGAAATCACTAGGCTGAGTAAGCTAAATGAAACACTAAAGTCTGAAAATGAATATCTTGTTCTCAAAACCAGTTTACTAGACTCTTTAGCTCAGGAGAATGCAAAACTTAAAAATGAATTGAGATGTGCTAAAGAAGTTGAGGAATTCCTGAGAAATGAGATTGCTGAAAATGAATTCAAGATTAAGGCTTATAAAAACTCATATAAGATAGTTCAGGATTACAATGATAAGCATACAGAAAATCAAACTGTTGGCATAGGTTTTTCATATGGTAGGAGACCTGGAAAGGAAACTGTGATTCAAGATTGTTCTGGAGATGCTGCTGTCAAACCCACCATTCTCAAGAAGGTTAAAACTCCTATTTTCAAAGCTGCAGAAATTGAGTTTGATGAAGAAGCCATGCTCATCAAACAAGAAATTCTTGATGAGGATGAAGGTGTTGACAGCACATTCAAGGATGGAAAGGATACTGTCACGATCCCCAAGATAGTAAACTTACCAAGCAATCAGACAACAAGTTCAAAAGATGCTGTCACAGTTGGCAAGACAGTATCTTCCAAAGATGCTGTCAAGAATGGTTCCAAGACAATAGCTTCCAAACCTTCTGTCAAGACAGTTGGAATAAAAGGTACTGTCAAGGAAAGTTCGACAGCAACTTCTAAACACACTGTCAATCCAGTAACTCCCAAGTCTAAGAATAGGAATGGTAAGGTAGGTGTCAATAAAGGAAATGGATACACTAATGTTGGAGGTGCTTCTAGGAAACTATGCAATAACTATGGATCTTCACATCATTTAATACATGTTTGTATTAAGCCAATTGAGGATAAGATCAATGCTACTGAACTCAATGGTAATTTACACAGAACCCCCCTTATGCATAGAACTATGAGTGTCTGTAATAACATTGAATGTATGCCATGCAAGATCACTGCCATGAGTACATGCTTTAACTTACCTATTCTCACTACTGAAAAATGTTCATACATGCACACTGTTGAGACTTCTGAGCCTGCTGGAAACAGCAAGAAGGCCTCATCCACTAAGAAAAGGATCAAGTCCAATTCTAAACCTAAGTGGGTGAAAAGAGAAGTCAAACAGGAGATCATTGATGATGCTTATGATTTTATGACTGGAAGAAACTCAGGAGACACTAAAACTGCAGGACCCAACAAGGATTGGGTACCATATGCATCTTAAATACATTCTGTTTTGCAGGGCAAGAAGAAAGATCAAGTCATGTGGATCATTGACAGTGATTGCTCAAGACACATGATAGGTGATAAAGCCCTGCTATCACACTATGTAGAGAAAGCTGGCCCAATCATAACCTTTGGAGACAACATCAAAGGTTACACAGTGGGATATGGCTGTCTGGAAATTGGAAATGTTGTCATTGAAGATATTGCTCTTGTGGATGGATTGAAGCACAATCTACTCAGTGTCAGCCAATTCAGTGACAGGGGATTCAAGGTTGATTTTGATATGATGTTGTGTAACATCTATCACAAGAAGGATAATAGCCTCTCTCTAAAAGGGTTAGAAAAGGAAGCTTGTTTGTTGCTGACTTAAACTCAATAAAGAAGGATAAAGTTTACTGTTTCTACAGTAAAGCAACTGTTGGTGACAGTATGCTTTGGCATAGGAAGCTTTCACATCTCAACTTCAAAACAATGAATATTTTGATGAAGAAGGAGTTAGTGAGAGGTTTGCCCCAACAGGAATTCTGTCAAGAAGGACTGTGTGAAGACTGTCAGATGGGCAAACTAAGGAGAGCTGTGCACAAGTCCAAGCAGATGAACACCAACATAGAAGCACTCAAGTTGATTCATATGGATCTTTTTGGACCAGTCAATGTACCATCTATGGCCAAAAAGAGATATGCCTTAGTAATGGTGGATGATTACTCAAGGTACACTTGGGTGAAGTTTCTTGAATCCAAAGATGAAGCTGCTCAAGTGATTATTGATCAAGTCAGAGTTCTTGATAGAACTCCAAACTCAAAAGTTCAAATCTTGAGGAGTGACAATGGTACTGAATTCAGAAATGCCACACTTGGAAATTTCTGTAAAGATGAAGGAATTGTACAACAATTCTCTGCTGCCAGGACTCCACGGCAGAATGGAGTTGTAGAAAGAAAGAACTGGACTCTCATTGAAGCAGCTAGAACTATGTTGCATGACGCCAAACTGCCAACATATTTCTGGGCTGAAGCTATCAACACAACTTGTTATACTCAAAACAGAACCATGATTAACAAAACTCATGCAAGTACACCTTACTGTCTGCTAACTGGAAAGAAACCTACTGTCAAATATTTTCATGTGTTTGGGAGCAAATGTTTCATGATGAAGGATAACCATGAGAAGAAAAGAAAATTTGACACTAAGGCATTTGAAGGATTATTCATGGGTTACAGTACAGAAAGGACTACCTACAGAGTTTATGTTATGGAACACAGGATTATTGAAGAAAGTGTAAATGTCACATTTGATGAAACCAAGTTTCCAGGACTGCATGAAGAAGGAAAGATGCAGACATTTAGATTTGAGAATCAAGGATACTTGGAAGCTGAGGAAATTGTTGATGAAGAACCTAGATTCACTCAAATTGTTGAAGTTGATAAAGATACTGTCAATACCACTCCTGTCAACCAAACTCTAGCTCAGTCACAGACCATAACCTCAAACATTCATAACAGTGGTGACTCTGGAGACAATGAAGAACATGGTGAAGACAATGGGATTGGTGAGCATTCAACTCAACAAACTGAAGCAACTGTTCCTGTACAATCAAGTAGCTTGCCCAGAATCACCAAGTGGAACAAGGATCACACAAATGACCTTATCATTGGTGACCCTACTTCTGGTGTGAGGACAAGGAACAAAGTCTCTGCTGACAGCATGTTTTCATGCTTCCTGTCTCAAATGGAACCCAAGACAAATGATGAAGCATTGTTGGATTCTGACTGGGTGATAGCCATGCAAGAAGAGCTAAATCAGTTTGAAAGGAACAACGTATGGAAGCTGGTTCCAAGACCTAAGGGAAAGTCAGTCATTGAGACCAAATGGGTTTTCAGAAACAATCTTGATGAAAATGGATCAGTGACAAGAAACAAAGCAAGGCTAGTGGCTAAAGGTTACTGTCAACAGGAAGGAATAGATTATGATGAGACATTTGCACCTGTTGCAAGACTTGAAGCTATAAGAATCTTTCTAGCCTATGCTGCACACTGCAACTTCAAAGTATTTCAGATGGATGTCAAAAGTGCCTTTCTAAATGGAGAATTGGAAGAAGAAGTGTATGTTGAATAGCCACCAGGGTTTGAGGATGCTGAAATGTATGATTTTGTATAAAAATTCTTCAAAGCTTTGTATGGACTAAAGCAAGCACCGAGGGCTTGGTATGACACACTTTCCACTTTTCTTTTGGAAAATCAGTTTACTAGAGGAGTTGTGGACAAGACACTTTTCTACAAACACAATGGCAAGGACATCATTATGGTACAAATCTATGTGGATGACATCATTTTTGGTTCTACAAATGAGAAGCTGTGTGAGAAGTTTTCCTCTCTCATGAGTAACAAATATGAGATGAGTATGATGGGAGAATTGTCATTCTTTCTGGGATTACAAATTCTTCAACAACCTGATGGAATCTTTATATGTCAAGCTAAATACATCAAGGAACTTCTCAGAAAGTTCAACTTGGAAGATTCATCACCTGCAAAGACACCAATGTCCACGTCAACTAGTCTGGATCTTGATTCTAAAGGAAAGAAAGTTGACTCAAGCACCTATAGAGGCATGGTAGGATCTCTCCTATATCTAACTACTAGCAGACCTGACATCATGTTTGCTACATGTCTCTGTGCAAGGTTTCAAAGTTATCCAAAAGAGTCACACTTAGTAGCCATCAAAAGAATCTTTAGATACTTAAAAGGCACTCCTAATCTAGGTCTTTGGTATCCTAAGAATACTGGATTTGATCTGATTGGTTACTCAGACTTAGACTATGCTGGATGCAAGATTGACAGAAAGAGTACTACTGGTAGCTGTCAATTTCTTGGTGGAAGATTGGTCTCATGGTTTAGCAAGAAGCATCATTCAGTTTCTACCTCAACTGCAGAAGCTGAGTATATTGCTGTAGGCAGTTGCTGTGCACAAATTCTATGGATGAAGAATCAACTTCTAGATTATGGTCTAGTGTTAAGAGACATTCCTATCTACTGTGACAACACTAGTGCCATAGCCATTTCATACAATCCAGTTCAACACTCTAGGACAAAGCACATTGATATAAGACATCACTTTATCAGAGAGCATGTTGAACAAGGTACTGTGAAGCTGATCTATGTCCCAACTGACAAGCAACTTGCTGACATCTTCACTAAGCCATTGGATGAAGCAACCTTCAACAGGTTGGTAAGTGAATTGGAAATGCTGAATCTGGTATGTTGATTTACTCAGTTTTCTATATTTCCAAATTCTCTTTTGAAGCTCATGACAGCAACTTCAAACCTGCTGTCAAGAGAAGTTACTGTCTACTTGGTCTATGTCTGATATGTGACAGCATGTGTTGATTTGACTTTTCATGTCAGTATTTTGTGCCAGTCTCATACTTTTAGACCGTGTATGACATTAATGTGGTTACTTGTTAAGTTTGAGAGATAAAAATCTGTTCCATTGGACTTTCACACCGTTTTGCATTAATCTGTAGGATTAAAAGAGGACACGACCATTAATTACTTTTGTGGTAGTTGTATGGGTACTCTAACTGTTGACCATTAGACTTTAATCCTTAGACGGGTTTGCCTATAAATTAACCTTAGGTTTCACCAGTATGCTCTCAGTTTTAAAGTAAATAATGGAAAACAAAGTAGGAATTGAAGTAGGGCTAAAACGGTGCGATAGTGAACCCGACAGTGAAGAGATTGATGAACTCTTCGAGATGCTGTTGGACGCCAGGGATGAGATCGACGAGGAAAAGAAACAGGAAGAGGAGGCCAAGGCTCAGGAAGAAGAGAAGGAGCTTCAGGCACTTCTTGAAAAAGAAGGTCGCTCTGAAGAAGAGATTAAGGAAGAGCTTTTAGGACTAGTTGATAAAATCATAGAATAATGTACTCCATGTTCTATTTTTAATGATTTTATCAATAATAATAATAATAAAAGTTCTTGTTCTTGTGTTTATGATTTGTCTGTGTTAATTGCTTAATATCTGTGTTCAAAAGATTACATTTCTAAATCCATAATTTGTCAATATTAAGTTAAGTGTATGAATAAAGCATTCTAATAAGTTCATGACAGAACCAATTCTCAATCGAAGTTACTGTCGTTAAGAAGGATACTGTCGTGTGTTTCTTGACAGCAACCTTCTTGACAGCAGGGAAAGACTTTCTGTCAAGACTTGTAAAGGATACTGTCATTCATATGCTTAACGGTGACAACAAGTTTTTGCGCAATAGTTGCTGTCACGCAAAACCTACTGTCACCACCCCTTATTACTGACAGATTGTTTCTAGCGCACAGGTTACTGTCAACAATAGTGGACCGTTGAAATTGGATATTTATCCCACGTTGGTCAGTGAATAACGGGCAGTAACTGACGTGTTATAAGAGTGGGTTAAGACACGTTCTTTAATTCCACTTTTTGTGCACAACGTTTGAGATACCTCTATTTATTCCCCAGTTACTCAGACATATCACTCTCATCGAACTCAAGGCAATATACTTTTCTTCAAGCAAAAAGCCACTTTCTTACTTTCTTCTTTTCTTGAAATCTCCATGGCATCCAAACAAACTCTCTCTCAAACAAACTTTGCTGGCATCTTTTCCCCAAATGATGCTGGTGAAGGTTTCAAAGGACTCGTGTTTTTCTTGAACAAGTCCTATCTCGGTTCTGCCATCACCTCAACCCCCATTCTCGACTTAAGCAGAATTGAGGCGTTTTGGCGAACTGTTGTTGCTCAAACTGAGGGTGAGAACCCGGGTATTCAATTCACAATCTCTGGGCAAAAATACACTCTTACAGCTGAGGTCATCAACACTGCTCTTGGAATTACACTTGAAGCAGGACACCAATTTGCTGAACTTGCCAATGATGACACTCTAAAGAAGCTCTTCTTGAAGATTGGGTATGCAGACCCTATTCTCGAAGAGGGGACTACCAAATGGTATCCGTCTGGTGAAATGGATAGGAAGCATCTGAGAAAGGAGTGGAGCATGATACTTGATGTGATGGTCAAGGTGTTCTCTACCAAGTCCACAGGCTGGAATGGAATACCCTCCTACATCAAGAAACTGACACATTCTCTTGTCCATGGATACAAGGTGAATGTTGGAGCTCTCCTCATGGCACACCTCAGGGCTGCCATAGGTAAGAAGGTATCACTCTACCCTCGCTTCCTTATGATGTGCATTAATTCATTCTGTGAGTTTAATGATGCTGCCCCTCGTTTAGAGGCTTGCTCAGTTTTGAAAAAGAACACACACACACACACACACACTGTTATCTTCACAGAATCTCAATGCACATATTCCACTTTGTTTCACTCAGCACATGGTTGATCAAGTGTCCAACCCTGATTTACCATTACCATCTGGTTATGACTCTTTCACTCTTGAGAATGAAACTGAATTAGACCCAAATTCAGTTAACCCACATTCAACACCATACACTCAGCCTAGGCCCTCTAGACGTTCCAAAGCCCAAAGAGAAGCCTTGCAAGAATCCAGAAAACGGCCTTTAGAAGCTGATGTTGGTGGTAGCTTGTGAGTCAAGAGGGAGACACTGCACCTAGTGCAGCAAATAAGGAGGCTAGTCAAACAGAACCCCCAGTGGTTCCCCCTGAGCCTAAGAAGAAGAGAGCTAGGAGGACTAAAACCACTGTTAACCAAGCTGCCGTTTCTCAACAAACTGTGGTTACTGAAAGGGATTCAAACACCTCCCTAGATGTGCCTTCTCAACAAGGTGAATTTATTGAAATTGGCCTGTCTCCCAAGGCACCCTGTACATAGTCTGCACAAACTCATGGTTCACAGCCTGAGGAACCTCCACTTGAAGAAACACACAGTGAGTTAGGGCACAGTGAGGATTTCTCTATTCCTTTTGATGATTCACATGTTTCTCCTGTGAATCAGCCCCCACTCTCTGCTACACTTTCACCTTCTTCCTTCCCTACACATTCTTTTGTTTCTTCTCCACAACCTAGAGAAGGGGACAGTCCCAACCCTTCAGGTTTTGATCATCCATCTCCAATCATGGATGAGCCCCCATCTAGTGGTCCACAAGAACCCATTTCTCAAAGTGAAATGGACACCACTCCTCCAAACACTGAGCCAGTGCAAAGTGGTAGTTTGTCAGAAAATGAAACAGCCAACACTTTGTCTGAACTCCAAGGAGCATCTTACCTTCAGGAAGATGCTGTCACAGCCTCTGTTGCTGTCAAAGACACTGGCAATGTTGTTGTCCTGGACACAGCTGCTGTCATGGGTGGAGAGAAAGATATTGTCACTACAGAACCTACTGTCACTCCACCTCCCAAAGTTGCTGTCATGCCAGAACCTGCTGTCCAGACTCCAACTGACAGTAACATTCATGCCAAAGATACTGTCCAGTCCTCTCAGCCTGATTTTGAAGCTGTACTCATTGAGGATGCCTCTGATGATGATCTACCTCTTGCCAAACTCTTAAAGGTACATTCTAAATCTTCTCCTTCCATGCATGGTGAAAAGGTGTTAATGTCTAAGGCAACTCAAGATGCAATGCAAAGAAGACCTGTATCTAGACACCCAATTCTACCTCCTGTAACAATTAGAGAACCAACTTCAGCAACTCAAGAAACTGCTCTACAGAAAAGATGGAGAGAAATGGAGGAACAAAATAAGCTTGGGAAAGGTAAAGGGAAACTGCCTGAATCCATCCAGAAGGGAAATACTTGGTCCAATGGTACTGAGTTTGATCAAGAAGAAGCCAATATTATAATGGTGGATTACAGGGAGAGCACATTACACAATCATGACATTGAATTTAGCAGTCTGGTGGAAGAAGCAATGCACCAAGAAACAGTCCAACCAACACCGCAAAACTGTTAAAGGATCAAATCACCAGTGTCAGTGTAATGGTGAATGATGAGAAAAGATGGGCTGTAAGTATCTATTTCACTTCTGGCATATTTTATTTCATCACAATGCAGTTATTGCAGAGTCTGCCAGCAAAGGTGTTGTGTGCTTTGAAGGGAAAGATCAGGGCAACTCAAACACCATTCAATGAAATATTGGATATGCAAATCTAGAACCTGATCACACAAAAGCTACCTGAAGTCTACACAAATCCACCAAGTGTTTTCTACAGATCTAAAACTAAGGATGGCACAAGAAGGAACAGCTTCATGAATTTGGTTAGCCCATCCAGAATGGAAACCAAGTCAATTCTGAAAGTGTTAGATGGAATACTCAGTTCAAATGCCAATCCAGGAAGAGTTTATGTTGTTCAAGAGATCTACAAAATGCTGGTGTTGAGAGACAAGGCACTGGGAGCTAGAGTGAAGGAACAAATCTCTAGAGCCAATGCCAAAAGAAATGATCAAGGTGGAAGCTGTCTCTATGACATTCCTCCTCAGGATGATGATGATGATGATGATGATGATGATGATGATGATGATGATGATGATGAGGTTGGATGTGGTGAAGCTTCTGGAAATGCTGGAAATGCTGGTGGAAGTAATTCTGGGAATACTGGTATTCAATCTCAGAATGAAGGCAATGAAGAAACTTCTAGTCAAGAAAAGAAAGATGCTGGTGCAACAGATGAAGAGGAGCCAAGAATACTGGAAGCTTTGGAGGCAAGCATTCTTAGATGTGCTATTGATTGCATAAATGCATAAAGAGATGATGTCACCAAAGGTACTGTCGACAAGGATACTGTCATAGAAGATGCTGTCATGAAAGATACTGTCGACAAAGATACTGTCAAGAAAGGTTCTGTCAAGGATGAAGCCAAAGCTACTGTCAAGCCCATAAGACTGAAAGCCAAAGCAAGAGCATGGTTTTCCAGACAGAAACCTGAAGGAAAACACAAGTACTCAGGAAAGGAAAAGGCCACTGGATTTGGCAGGAATCTTAAGAAGCCAATTCAATCAATACCTCCCAACAGTCTTAAGATACAACAGATGCAATCTAGAGAAATCAAGAGTGTTGAGGTCAAGATGGATGCAAATCAAGAGGTCACTGAGTACATTCTGTGGTGGGGAGAATCAAGATCTACCAAGGTTGATAAGGATTTCAATATGGTCTCCACATCAACTAGTGGTAGGATATCAACCTTAGATAAAAGAAGAATTGACTTCTTCTACCTGGAAAGAATGGTAGAGTTGCTGGAGAGCTATGAAAATGTTCCAGAGTCTGTTGTGGAACATATTCTGAAATATCAAGCTGATAGGGATGCTGAATTCTATCAGAAATTTGGCTACAACTTTGCAGATTTTGATGATGCTGATATTTCAACTGATTTACCAGCTTCTCCTATACCATATCACTGGTACTATGAGTTTGATGATTCACCCACGGAAGAAAGGAAAACCCAACCCACAGAGGAAGGGCAACCCAAGCCAAGCAAAAGACCTGACTCTTCTCAATACGCTCAATATCAGTCAGAACTTGATAAGAAGGAAGCTGAACTCCTGGAAAGATGCAAGACTGCCAACAAGGCAGAAAGTGAAGCTCCAAATTATCAAACATGTATGCTGGAAAATCCCTTAAGAATCAAGCATCTAAAAGAAGAAATCTATGTTTGCAGCTTGCACAAGCTAAAAACAACTATACTGAAGGATTTACAGTATATGGTTGATGGATCAATTCATCCCCTGGAGCAGATCTGTTCTGACAAGATAGAGGAATTATTGGAAAGGAGAAAATGAGAAGATTCAAAGCTGGACAAGCAAATGAGGATGTCTCTCAATGCTTATCGTGGAAGTAGATTCAAGCTCATTCATGAAGAACTCCACTTCAGAAGCTATCC
Source organism: Heracleum sosnowskyi (assembly GCA_030848705.1). Classification (NCBI taxonomy): domain Eukaryota; kingdom Viridiplantae; phylum Streptophyta; class Magnoliopsida; order Apiales; family Apiaceae; genus Heracleum; species Heracleum sosnowskyi. Next base: position 80,361,538 of record CM061242.1, read on the forward strand.
ATTTGATCAAGAGCAATGGTTGAATCTCAGGGATGCTAGTTCTCTTATTTCTCCTACTATCAAGAAGATCATTGAAGAAATAGAAGATGCTGCAGTCACACCTGCTGAAATCTCTCTTGTAGAAGGTCTAAGAGGCTGCTTGGTAGAAGCTCTCAGAAGAGAGGAAGTAACAAGACAGAAGAGGAAATCTCAAGCTAAGTAAACATTCTAAATCCATTCTGATCTTGTTAGTTAAGTTGTCAGCATATATTGTAAATTTGTTGTTATTGTCCATAAAAACAAATTGGGGGAGATTTTTGGGATTTATGGGTGATAGCATAGGAACAACTTAACTTTGTATAGACTTAATTGTTTAATTAAGTAGAACATACTGTCACAGCCAAAGTATGTTCTTGTAATCAGTATGCAATGTTATTCTTATTGTGTAATTTGGAAGAAGTTCACTTTCTGTGTTCAAGCCTCAAAGAATGCATATTAGATGACATCATGAATAAAGGTTACTGTCATAAGCATTGATAGTAAGATTACAAGAAGACAGAATGTTGCGAGTCAATACAACATATTCACTCTGACAGCAACATTGGCGGAAGACTACGCGACAGCAACTTTAGCCCTCGACAACAAGTTTGGAAACCTCGACAGCACACTATGCGGGGAACTCTTACTATCACCAAAAGCACATTCCTGTGACAGCAAGCTTTGCGGCAAAAGTAACTGTCTCGGGAAAGATCATTGTTCTAGGTATCTTTCTCAGTCAAATCCCGTGACAGTTTCAATGTTCAAGAAACAGGCGTGTTGCAGTATCCCTAAGCTGCACCAAGTCTGCAAGACTACGACAGAAGCTTCAAGCACTGCAAACAAAAGCGAATCAATTCAAGAGCAAGGTCAAGTCTCTATTTGCTGAATTGTTTTAGCTAGAAATAGAATGAATCTAGGTTGCTTTCTTTGTATTGTATATCTGACATTGTTAGCAATTTAGGAAAGTCACATGGGTAGACACTTTGTAAGAAGCTGCCACTTGATAATGACAGCAGCTTCACAGACCCGTGTTGACAGTGATAGGATTAGTTTTATACTTAGACTATTAATTCATTCTAGAAATGTAACGAAGACAAGCAAGTGTCTTGAAGAAAAACCGAAGCTCAAGAATTCTCTCTTGAGGTTGTAGCAACACTTTGCAAAATAAATAAAACATTTATTTTGTGAATCCTGTCTTCTCGATTATACTGTTTGTGAATGCATACATATTATTGATAACATTAAATCTTAGTTTTGGTTGTTGAAACTGAGATTGAATTTTATCAGTATTGCATTCATCCCCCCCCCCTTCTGCAATACACGAGGACCAACAATTACAATTAATAAAATATTAAAATAATAATAATAAAATAACAATTAACAATTCGTGCATTGCACGAGTTTTAAGCTAGTAATTATTAATAAGTAACTAACTGTATTTTTAAGGACATTGTTTGTTTTATATTTTTAAGTAAAACAACTCATATTCAAATTAGAAATAACACGAGAAAAATATAGATATAATGACAATATTATTATATTAAACTTATAAAATCCGGGTTTAATATAATTTTTTATAACATACAATTTAAATAAGATAATTAATAAAAAAATAAAAGTAATATCATATGTTAGAAGAAACTCGGTACATTACAAAGCACATATTTTGTTATTTGCACTTTAGTCACATTTAAATTTTTTAAAAGCAAATAAATACAGACCGCTAGATCTATTATTTAAAAATATTTTATATTTTAATATCTAAAATACTACTAAAGATGACGTCAACAATTTATTAAATTAAATTATTTATATTATTAATAAAATATTAAAGAAAACCGTGCATTGCACGGGATATAAGCTAGTATAGATATAATGACAATATTATTATATTAAACTTATAAATTCCATGTTTAATTTTTTATAACATACAATTTAAATAAGATAATTAATAAAAAATAAAAGTAATAGCATACGTTAGAAAAAACTCGGTACATTACAGAACACATATTTTGTTACTTGCACTTTAGTCACTTTTAGATTTTTTAAGAGTAAATAAATACAAACCGTTAGATTTATTATTTAAAAATATTTTATATTTTAATATCTAAAATACTACTAAAGATTACGTCAAAAATTTATTAAATTAAAATATTTATAATATTATATATATAAATCCAATTTATTATATACACATATAAATATATATATATATATATATTAAAATTTCATCAAACAATATATAATTACAAAAATTTAAATAAAAAATAAAAAAATATAAAAAAAAATCATGCATCGTTATAATTTTTAGAGTTAATTGCATTTTGCATCCCTCAGCTTTACCCCAATTTCAATTATGTATATGTAGTTTCATAAATTGCACTTTGCATCCCCAAACTTTAAAATATAAGTCGAATCACAACCCCTTATACGTTTTTATCAAAAATAATATTGTTTTTAACGAATATATTGACAAATGCGATATAAATTATTGTAGTGATGATATAAATTTTAGATTTTAAACATGTAACTAATTTTACACTTTTAAAATTTTCAAATCATAATTTAATATTATTTTTTGCATCTCCAAACTTTAAATCATAGATCGAATCACAACCCCTTATACTTTTTCTATCAAAAATAATATTTCTTTAACGAATGTATTGATCAAATTATGCAATGATTATATAATCTATATTTTAAGATGGTACAAATATATTTTAATGATTTTATACATATCATATATCATACTAGTCACAACTTTATTTAATGAAAACATATTAGTTCAATTTTTTATAAATAAATTATAATTGATTAATGGTCATAAAATAATATTAAATTATGATTTAAAATTAGTTACATGTTTAAAATCTAAAATTTATATCATCACTGTGATAATTTTATATCGCATTTGTCAATATATTCGTTAAAAATAATATTATTTTTGATAGAAAACGTATAAGGGGTTGTGATTCGACTTATATTTTAAAGTTTGGGGATGCAAAATGCAATTTATAAAACTACATATACATAATTGAAATTGGAGTAAAGCTGTGGGATGCAAAGTGTAATTAACTCTAATTTTTATGAAGTTAGTTTGTAAGGTATGTAGCATTTTCCTTTTATTAAACCAACCAGGTCACCAAGTGTACGTAAACAAGTTTCATACTACTCCTACTAGTCTACTACTACTATACTTTTGGATGGATGTACTTGAGTAATTGGTTGAATAGAAGCAGTGAGGTGGCCAGTCGTGCGGGTTTATTCAAACCGCACGACCCGGCTCGTCATTAAAACCGCATTTTATTCGGCCCGAGTGAACCGCGAATTATTCGACCCGATTCGTAGCATACGTAGTGTCGGTTACGAATTCATTTTTTAAAACCCGTAAACCGGCCCGAACCGCACGCACGCCGAACCGCGCGAACCGCCCGGCCCGCACGGCACGCACGGTCGCCCACTCGCCCACTCGCCGCCCGTTGTCTTCTCGCCAGCAACGGTCTTCTTCTCTGAGACTAATGTCAGTCTGTCACAACCACTGCCACTACTGTCCCAACGGCTACTGAAAATATTTCCCCAACGGCTCAATCTCTCACTATAAATACATGTTTGGCTTCTAATTTTCAACTCACCGATTTCTCTCATTCTCATTCTCTACCGCTAGTCTACTGCTGTGCTGCCTACATTTTATTTATTCATACAAGATTTTGCATTTTATTTATTCATACAAGATTTTGTATTTTATTTATTTTTACAACATTTTACAAAAAAATATATAATATGGAACAAGGAAGAGGTACGGGTACCCAATCGTCTCAAGATTCAACCCCGGCCACCATGCTACCACCTCGATCTCGATCCACAACTAACACCGAAGAAGGTACGTTTTATTTAAATTTTTATTTGTTTAAATTTTTGTTTGTTTAAAATTATGTTTGTTTAAATTTTTGTTTGTTTAAAATTATGTTTGTTTTATTTGCTTCGAATTGCCTTTTAATTTTATTTGGTTTATTTCCTTTTAATTTATTTCCTTCGAAAATCATGTTATTTGGTTTATTTCCTTTTAATTTATTTACTTCGAAAATGAAATTTATTCCCTGATATTTATTTCCTTCGAAAATGATATTTATTCCCTGATATTTAATTTAATTTTGTTTGCCTTTTAATTTAATCATTTTATAAATTTTATGTAGGTGGTACGAGTTCGAGACAAGCATCACATGTTTGGACATATTATGATAAAGTGGCAATACCGGATAGTTCAAATAAATTTAAAGCTCATTGTTTGGTTTGTTTACAAAATGGTCGACAACAAGCACCATTTAGTTACCAAAGGGGAACCGGTACGGGTACACTTAATCGGCACTTGGAAAATATTCATGGAATTTCAAAGGCGAGTCACGAAAGTGGAGAAGCACGTGGAGGTCAACAACAAACACAAATTGGTGGTTTTATGACTTCGTCCCCCGGTGGAGGTATGCCTTTCTCTTATAATAGAGATAGAATGGTTGAAGATTTTGCTACTTATGTTACTTTAGAAGAGTTACCTTTTTCCCACGGTGAGAGTCCGGATTTAGAATACATGGTTAAACATTCACTAAACCCGGCATTTAGAAAAATACCTAGGAACACACTTAAACGTCACACACAAAAACAATATTATGCTCAACGTGCACAATTAATTGAATACTTTCGTGATTTTGATGGTATGGTTTCTTTAACTAGTGATTGTTGGAGTTCGAGTCAAGGTGAGCCTTATATTTGTGTTACAGTTCATTGGATTAGTGACTACTTATTAGAAAAACGAATTATTGCTTTTGATGTTATGGATGAGTCACACTCTGGTTATAACATAAAACAAAGAATTTTAGATACAATAAAGGAATTTAATTTGTTTAATAAGGTATTTACGATATCTTTAGATAATGCTGCTGCTAATAAAAAAGCCATTGATTATATTAGGCCCGATATTCCTTTAGCTTTAGATGGAGTATTTTTACATGTTAGATGTTGTGCTCACATAATTAATTTGTCGGCCCAAAAAGGAATTTCACAATTAACTCATTTATTAGAACCTATTAGGAAAGTAATTAAGTATCTACGTTTTGCGGGTACATATAGGTCTAAGTACAAAAAAATGTGTAAAGATAATGGATTAAGGCCAAAGAAGTGGGGTATCGATTGTTCTACGAGATGGAGTTCGACTTATAAATTATTAAATGATGCAATTCAATATAAGATCATTATTACTGAATTATATAATGAAGACCCAAGCCACCAATACGATGATGGACTTATTACCGAACATGATTGGGAGTTGGCATCTACGGTACGTGACATACTTGCTTGTTTTGCACATGCTACTACGGTTTTTTCTTATGTTTATCAACCAAATGTACATCATGTTATTATTGAGTGTGTTAGTATTGTTACTACTTTAAAAGAATACGAAGAAAATGAATTTTTTAGTGAGGTTATTTTTGATATGAAAGTTAAGTGGATCGAATATTTTACCGACTTTCCTTATATTTATGGTGTTGCATGTCTTCTTGATCCCGGTGTTAGAAAAGAAGGTTTAGAAAATATGTTAGAGCATTATTATCAAGTGTTAGGAGTTTCATATAATCATGAATTGTATGTAACTAATTGTTTAGGTTTATTGTATCGTCTTGTAGATATATATGCTCCAAAAATTCAAAGTTCTATACCACCTAAGAGTAGTAGTAGTGTTAGTAGGTTTAATAGTACTATTTCATCTATATTAAGCAAAAAACAAAAAGTTAGAATTTCTGAATCATCTTCCGTACCTTCTTCTGCTTTTAGTATGGTTCGTGAATTTTTTTCTTATAATTATGAGTTAAATGATGATTTTGAAATACTAACATGGTGGAAGAATCATGAGTTACAATTTCCAGTTTTAGCAAAAATCGTAAAGGATATTTTAGTAGTCCCCGCTTCTACAATTGCGTCCGAGTCCGCTTTTAGTGCAGGTAGAAGAGTGTTGGACGAGAAGAGATCAAGTCTTTCGCCAGATGTTGTAAAAATCTGTGTTTGCAAAAAAGATTGGGATCAAGCTGCAAAAAGACAACAAGGAAAAAAAGAAGATAACTCGGATGGCGAAGAAGATCCATGGATGACAATGAATACTTCGGATTCTGACACATCAACTACTCACGAACAACAATAAATAGTGGATAGTTATTTTTTGTTTTGCACTTTAGAAATTTATTTAATTTGTATTGTAATTTTATATGTTTATGCGGTTTGTTCCGTTTTTTTAGAGAGGAGTCCTCTCAAATAATTTGTAAAATATTTTTAAAATTAATAAAATTTATATGAGGTACCGTCCTCTTTTATCACAAATTAACGAAGCATGATATTCTTCTATTTTTTTAGATTTATTAACTCGAATTAAAAATTAATATGTAAATTATAAGATTATAACTGCATTATTTTTATATCTTTAAAATTCAAGTAATTTTTTTAATTTTGCATGTGCGACACGTGTATTGTGGTCGACGGTCGTGGACCACGTGGATTGTGGATTTGTGGACTCGTGTTCTGAATTACTGACACTAACCCGCACCCCAACCCGCCCAACCCGCACCCCAACCCGCCAACCGCCAACCCAACCCGCCCAACCCACTAATCATCCCCGTGCCGGTTCCGAGTTCCGTTTCTCCGGCTCGAGCCCGGCCCGAATTCGACTCGTTCAGCCTCCGTGCCGGTCCCGTGCTCGCCGGGAAGGAGCCCGACCCGTGTCAAGCCCAGCCCGGCTCGCACGGACCGCACGACTGGCCACCTCTAGACTGGGTCGTTGCCGGATTGGACGACATGAGTGCATATATAATTTCTTACCAAGTAAATCGGCCTGTGCCCAGACATTAAATATGAATGTTCCTAAGTTTAGACATAACTATTTGCATAATTAATTACATGCAAAGAACAAAACATTGGAGCCTGAATGGATCATACTTGCCTGCTGACACCAATGCATTGGCATTTAGCTGGCATTGCAAACCCAACCTATAAAAGTTTAACAATAAATCCCCCTTGCAATTAATTCTTCGCTTTACATACCTCAACTACCACCGCCATATTCACATTAAGGGAGAGCGTCTGAGCACTAGAAAAAGAAATACCCAAAGCCTTTCCAGCCATTAAAAACCTGACACAAACTGCATTTCAACTTTAAAGAGATTGAGAAAACCGGGGGCCATTATTCAAAATGGATCAATTCAAACCAACCCCTGCAAACTCATGTCCCCTCACTCCTCTCGTCTTCCTTGATAGAGCTGCCACAGTTTTCGGAGATAGTCCTTCTCTAGTTTTCAATTCCACATGCTTCACATGGTCCGAGACGCATGCAAGATGTGTTCGACTAGCATCGTCTATTGTGTCCCTCGGGATTCAAAGGAGCCAAGTTGTCATTGTCTTGGCTCCTAACGTTCCGGCCATGTACGAACTTCAGTTCGCTGTACCCATGGCGGGAGCTGTCATTAACAACATTAATACTCGATTGGATGCTCGCAGTATAGCGGTTATCCTTTGTCATGCTGAATCAAAGCTCGTATTTGTTTGTGCACAATTTTCTCATGTACTCTTACAAGCAATTTGTATGTTGCCACATGATTTACCACGCCCGATTCTTGTCATTATCGATGCCGGTGACTACGTGTTGCCATCGCCGCCTGATCTTAATGAGTTTTATTGTACTCATGAGGATATGGTAGAGCGGGGTGATCCTCGATTCGAATGGATCCGACCCAAGAATGAGTGGGAACCCATGACATTAAATTACACATCAGGTACAACATCATCTCCGAAAGGTGTAGTTCATTCCCACCGCTCAATTTTCATCATCACGGTCGACTCATTAATTGATTGGTCGGTACCTAAACAGCCAGTGTACTTGTGGACACTACCTATGTTTCACTCTAATGGATGGAGTTTTACATGGGGAATGGCTGCTGTGGGCGGCACAAACATCTGTCTTCGAAGATTTGATGCCTCCCTCATTCACGCAGCTATTCCTAAACACGGTGTGACACATATGTGTGGTGCGCCTGTTGTGCTTAACATGCTCTGCAACGATCCTACTGCAAAAAAATTGGAAAATCCGGTTCATTTTCTGACTGGCGGAGCTCCACCACCTGCTGCTGTGCTTCTCCGCACAGAAGCCTTGGGGTTCGTAGTAAGCCATGGGTTTGGAATGACAGAGGTTGCAGGGGTTGTGGTGTCGTGTGCGTGGAAGCGGAAGTGGAATGTGCTACCTGCATTGGAAAGGGCAAGGCTAAAGGCAAGGCAAGGAGTGAGGACAATCGGAATGACTGAGGTTAATGTAGTGAATCCGAAGTCAGGTATTATTGTTGAACCCGATGGCTTAACCCAAGGTGAAATTGTGTTACGGGGCGGGTGTTTGATGTTGGGTTATTTGAAAGACCCGCAAGGGACAGCCGAGTGTATGAAAAAAGATGGATGGCTTTATACAGGAGATGTTGGTGTTATGCATCCTGATGGGTATTTGGAAATCAAAGACAGGTCTAAGGATGTGATAATAAGTGGTGGGGAAAATGTAAGTAGCGTAGAAGTGGAATCAGTTTTGTATTTGAATCCCGTTGTGAACGAGGCTGCGGTTGTGGCCAGACCTGATGAATTCTGGGGTGAGACACCGTGTGCATTTGTGAGTTTAAAGGATGCTGCTGGTATGATTGAGAAGGCAAAAGAGAAGGAAATAATGGAGTTTTGTAGGGATAGGTTGCCTCATTATATGGTTCCTAAGACAGTTGTTTTTATGGGAGAATTGCCCAAGAACGCGACAGGGAAAATTCAAAAATTCTCACTTCGAGATATTGCAAAGTCTTTGGGTACTTCTCCGTCGAGCCGGCTATGACACCGTGGCAGTCAGGTTGCATCTCAGCTACTGAACTCTGAACTTAGCTTACAGAAATATTGTTGCCTAGCTTACACATTGTGGGCAATATGGGTTGTTGCAGGTGTGCTCTCTATCGGGTTCAATATACAAATTGACAGCTTTTAGTTCAATATTCTATTTTATCCAAGATTGATTTCTATTTTTTCTTTGTGTGTTATATTTATTTAATCTTACTGAGAACGTGTTTGTAAACTTGGTTCATAAGGGTAAAAGATGCACACTTTATGCTAGAGATTCACTGTTTTTGTTCAAGGAATTATTAGTCCATTATGAGCCGAATTCAATAAATTAATATTTAAGAAAGATAACCGTACAATCGAAAAATAACATCAGTCCAATGCTTCTTCCTCTTGTTACTTCAAATGTAAAACCTAGTAACAGGGCTAAAGACCCTTTTTCTGTCAGCATTCGGTTCTTGCACGATAGTATCATCCAAATTCCAAAGAATCATCAGAATCCACGTTTACAAAAGTTTTACTGCCATTCTCATCATGTTTAGCTGTAGGAGCATGTGGAGGTGCCCTGTCCCAATCGTTTTTCTCCATTCTCAGAAGGAACGTCATCGTTTCTGAGAGAGGGTTAGACATGGGCAACCTATAGTATCATGATTCAACGTATCTATGTATAATATAGTTCGTACTCTCCCTTTTCAACACTAAAGCTTTTATGTTAAAGTCTTCCCCCAGCCTTTACCCCTGATTTTGTTAAATATTACAAGATATGCCACCGTTACCAACCCACATCATATCCGCCACTTGCTTGCATACTTCCTTCTTATGTTGGTTTCCACTAAAGAAAAGTTACAACATGTCTCATTGGATAGCTTCTCAAATATTGATTTTTTATTACATTAGTACTTTACTCTCGTGAAAGCTTCTCAAGGAAGCTATGTTTTCAAAATTTAAAATTCAAAACCAGGATCATTTCCCCAAATTAAATTATCCAAGAAGCTCAAATACTTCTTCAAATTTACTGCTCTCCATTCTTCTTCTATCTATTTTCAAATTCGAATTCAAATTTTGTTATCTTTGTTCTTATACTTTTTCTTTCTTTTTGCAGGTTTCAAGTGTAAACATTTTTCGATAAAAGAAAACACGCAGTTTGTATAAATTATGTACTCTTTTCAAATTTGTTCTTGATTCTATATATTCTCAATAATTGCAGTGATTTATTCTTGATTCTACATATTCTCAAAAGTATGAGCCGTTTTCAATATTTTTTAATATATTAAACTCTGCACTCCAACTGTTTGATTTTAATTCTAATAGAGTCTTTATTGTTATTTTGATGTCTGAACATCTAATCGTAATGTATTTCGTAATATATAAATAATTATTTTGAGTTTTGCCCAATATTTCATTTTGCAGGTTGAATTTATAATGGCATTTGTCCCTCTCTTATATTTTTCTGTAAGTTTGCATTCTACATCAAGAGCATGTTTTTGGTCCTATAATTAGTATGTTTACATGTTCCAAGATTTATATTCTTGGACATAATTTGTTCATATTATTTGGATTTTAGTTGTTTGCTTTTATTACTGTATGATGAAACTTCTGATATAATTTTATGATTTTTCTTTTTCAGTTTTCGTGTTTCGGGGACAAAGCACTTCATTGAGGTACAATAGTAAATGTTGTTCTTACAAATTGCAAGCTCAAATACTTCAATTTAGTTTTTAGAAATTATCTTTCATTTATATGTTTAAATATCTACTTCACGTTATATGACATTGATGCCTATGTAACAATTTGAAGGCCTAATCTTATACATAACACTATAGAGGAAAGTTTAAATTTTATACAAACTTATGTATCTTGGAATGGACACGAACGAACTCGAGGATTGCTACTGGGTGATACATTCTGTCTTCCCCCTTTACTTTTTTGCATTTTAGTCTAATCAGTTTCATCTTAATTACTGATCTTTAGTTGAATAAGAAATTTACCCTTTAGATTTTAGGTTCATATTTCTAAAACATACTTTTGATTCCAAATGACGTTTGGGAATGTGTTAGGTGCACTGTCAGCATAACTATTTGTCTAATCTCAAGCTTTCTTAAATCCTATAAATTATATTACTCATAATTTGGAATATATTTGTTTTCGGCTTCTCAATTTCCAAATAAAGGATATGGGAGTTCTACTTGCAAACTTACACTTCTTACAATTGTTTGATATTTAATAGATGATTCTTTGATATAGAAGAAGAGATTCAAAGGTCTTTTGATGGAGTTGATCTATTATATCAACTGTTTGTAGTAAAATAGTAGAAGACAAAGTTGGTGGCGCAGAAAATCAATGAATGTTATTTATCTTTAATGTTAACATAGATTTTTACGAGATTTCGAAGGTACATATATGTTGTGAATAATAAACTTCTTATTCAATTGATTCCACTGTAATTTTCCGTGGCTTATGAATATAATTAACCTTTTCTTTTGAGATTTGGCCAGACACATGGACAATGCTGGTAAGGAGCCAATTTGGCATTTTTCTAAGAAAATTTATGAATCTGATCGAACATTGTACAAAATGATTTTCTTTTTATTAGTAGAAACTAGCTTTATAGCCCGTGCGAGGCACGGGCATGCTCTAGTTATTTTCGGTTATGTTGGTCTCATCGTTTGGTGGAATGCATGTAGAAGAAAAGACATAAGCATGTAACGGTATATCAGTAGGAAATATGTCGAAGGTTTGATGATACATGTTTTACAAAATCCCAGTCTATAAGGTTGTTATTATGACCTGAGTAGGCGCAAATATTTTGACTAATTAACATGTTTTGTTAGCACGCACGATCCTTCTATACTGCAAGATTTCGTCGGTTATAATTTTGCCAATCGTATTTGAATGAGAAGATGGTTTTAGTGTCACTTTGAAAGAATATCGGGCATCTTTTATCATTTCCATTGCCTGGGGAACGTTGGCACTCCATTTACTTGTTTTTAGTTCATGGGGTAGTCGTGACCTTGTGTACTGCAAGATTTCGGCGATTATAATTTTTCCAATTGTATTTGAATGAGAAGATGGTTTTAGTGTCACTTTGAAAGAGAATTGGGCGCCTTTTATCATTTTCATTGCACGGGGAACGTTAGCACTCCATTTACCTGTTTGTAGTTCATGGGGTAGTCGTTAAGTGGGTGTTGTAAAATTTGATCGGTGTGCATAATAGAGTAAATATGTAGAAGTACAAGTTGTATTAGTATGTGTGGATACACTATTTAAACGAATGCATACCACTTTGCCCGTTTTAAGAAGGGTCTCCTTGCAGACACGTTGAATACAATAATTGTACAGGTGTGGATATAATTTATTTTAGAAAACTATTACTTATACCTTTCAAGATAATGCTAAACTGATTCGTGATAAGTTACTCGTTTCACCTTACAATTGCCACTTGACACAAATAATTTAACATTTAGTACTTTTAATATTTTATCATAGATATTCAAAAAAATTAAACCAATTTAGTTTAGATTTGATTTAGTCGTACGATGACAACTTCAACTTTCTTGTAAAAATCTCCAACACAAACTTTTTTATTTATATACAAATATAAAACTTTTTTGCATTTTTCGGGTTCAATACTTTATATACTATAGTGGATTTTTCGAAAATGACCAACGTATAAAATTTATCTATTGAAGACGAGATTTATAATATATTGGATCATAATAAAACTACAGTTTTAATCTTATTAGTAGCTAAAATTTCAAAAATGCATATATAATTATAAGTTGTTAATATCTTATAATTAAACAATAATAAATGTAAAATGATGATAAAATCCATTTTTTACGCTTATTATATATAAGGATATAATTGAAAAGAAGTAAATATGTTGATAGTTTTAAATTTAAAAAAATATATTAAAAAAAAATATAATGAGTGATATTGGATATAGATGTCAATATTTATCACACTATCACCTAGGTCATGGTTCAATTCACATTAAAAAGAAATTTTTTTATCATCAATATACAATTGGAGGGATAATTTATTAATCTAATATCATCAATATAATACTGAAAGGGTAATTTAGTAATCTAATATATATATAATCTGATAGTATATAGAATTTGTAATCTAATAGTATATATAATATGAGCCATTATTTACTTAATGCAAATAAACATGATTTATAATATAAGAATATTAATATAATCTTTTTCTATGGATCAATTCCAATTTTATAACATTTTTTTAAAATACAATTTTATAACATTTTGCGCGAGTTTTTCTCAAATATGGTTAGAAATATTTATTTAAGGCACTTGCGAAAATAAATTATCTACCTTACCAAGTAGATTACAAAAAGAGACCAAAATAGAGTATAACATATTGAGTGTTTGCGCAGATTAATAAAAAACTTCATAATATAATCTAAATAGATGTCTATCATAGTGGTAAGGAATGTTACTTTTAATTTAGAGATTAAGGGTTCAATTCCCATCAGAAACAATTTTTTTGTACTAAAATAGAGTATAACATATTGAGTATTTGTGCATATTAATAAAAAGTTTCAAAATACAATTAAAATAGATGTCTAAAATAGTGGTAAAGTATGTTACTTCTAATTTAGAGGTCAAGAGTTTAATTTCCATCAGAAACAATTTTTTTGTTGTGCTATTATATAGGGGTAATTTAGTAATTTTATGATGAATAAATTGTCTCACGAACCCCCCGTGCAAGGCACGGGATCGCTCTAACCGACAGAACTTGATGTTATTTTGTGACGATATTTTCTAGTTCACGTCAGTTTAATTTTGTGATGATAAGTATTCTTCAGTTTGTTGTGGTGATCCTGCCACCGGTTTGAACTTGTTGGTGACACTATGTGACATGGTTGAGAAGATTTGCAAGGAAGATCGGTTTGGTATTAGTCCGAAGAAGATTTTGTTCTTAGTTGAATGTATTTGATGATTAGTTTTATAAGATAATTAATAATCAGATAGGAATTAATTAAAGGTGTCAAATAAATGCTCCATTTCGAAAGTACCAATACTCTCCGGGCTCCATAATTCTCTATAAGCGGCCGGAGTAGTATACATGTCCTTAATGCATGAGGTGGCGGGATTGAGATGCACACAAATTCGTATTCGAAAAAAACTGTTCGAACTGGTTAAAAAAATCGGAAAAAATCTGATTAAAAAAAAGTCCACCTCAATTGGATCCAGCCCGCAGGCTTAAACGAATCGCATATTTTTCACAAAACCCCGATCCGGTTCGAGCCGAATAAACCCAAATAATATCTCGATTTGGACGTAGTCTTGATCAGGATAAAAGTCCAATCCAAAAAGCTAGAATTTTCAATTAAATATCAGATAAAAGCTTAATTTTTTTAATTAAATCCGAAAAAATAAAAAAAAGGTAAAGTTAAAGTTAAAGTTATCAATATCTAAAATAATTTGTAAAAATCCGATTTGGCCCTCCTGACCCGACCCTATCTACATGTATAAATATTTTAGAGAAAATTTATCTCGATTTAAAAAAGCCCGGCCCTATCGATTATCGAAAAATCCGACCTGAATCCGGATTACGTATCTCTATTCAGGGTAACAACTATAGAGGTGCTTATATTATTACTTATATTATCTGATATGTATGAATATAGTTGAGACAAAATGATTACTATTTTGTATTATTTTATATTATTGGATGCTCGGACTAAAAAGTGATATTATGTGACTAAAAATGTATTTGTACTTTGTCTTAAAATTGTGAATACAAAGGAAGAAACATAATTAAATTTAATTAAAGAGATACGAGTCTATTGGATATACTTTATACCAATAACCACTTTTATCAATAATCAGACAAATGAAATTATCATGAAAGAATCTTGAATACAAGCTAAAGTGTAAAATAATATTTGTGAAAGATATTACCACACTAATGGGTTCTATACCACAACAAAAAAGCTCAAGTAGCTCAATGGTTAAATTGGTGACTTGAAATTCTTAGTAATTAGTATTGAAGTGTCTTAGGTTCGATTCCCATCAAGATCAAAATTTTCTTACATTTTTATAATATTTGACTTTGGAGGGGCAGTTATGTAATTTCAAGTGTTGAATAAAATGGTTCACAAAGTGCTTGTTGCAGTATAAGATATATAATAGATGGTCTGGATTATAGTCCCGTTATCATTTAACTGAAAGCTAACAAATTACACGATACAATCATAATGCGACACAAAAATTAATAGCATAAATCCACAATTTTTACTTGGTCTTGCACATGTGTATCATGAGATCATTACGGGAATAATGTGATGCCCCACAATTTTTACTTGGTCTTGCATATGTGTCTGCTACACTTAAATTATTCAAGAATCAAATATCATGCCAAATGTTACATAATTATACTTTTGTTAGTTTCAATTATGCGCATAAGTCACTGCATATTTTAGCACCTTATACACATACCCAGGTTGACTTCTGATTTAGAAATAAGCAAATCATAATGTTTAACCTCGTATTGATGTAATACCACATTAGTTTACGCCTAAGAATACTATATATTTCATGGAGAGTGGTGGATGTAGATAAAAATTCCGATGGGAGCACAATATATACAAGATACTTTTGTCACAATCTATAAGATCGATTGTTCATAATATTAAATATTATTTGTCTTTTATAATATCTTTTTTACATTTTTAATATATAACTAAATATTTTGTTCTACAATTATTTTAGGGTCACTCAATTTTTTTTAGTGAAGGCACTTGATTAAATTTTCACATTTATACGATAAATTACTAATAAAATTTATTTGTAAACTTTTCTCGGGGACACGTGTCCTCGTAGGCCTCTATGAGGAAATCATGTAAACTCAGTCATGGTTTCTATTTGTTTAAAAGACTAATATGTTAATTTAGTGTCTTATATGATTGGAAATACACATATTGTAAAATCATGTGGCTTTTCATGAATTTTATAACGACACACTCTTTGCTAGATTTCTGAAATGGATGGTAATTATGCAGTAGTCTTCTGATCGCTTTGCTGCCAATAGAAATTCTTGTACGAGTCAAGGGGTTATACATATAATCATAATACTATATATATCAAAACTTTAGACCGCTCATGGTTGTTCAAAACAAACCAGTAATATTAATAAATTAATACTGAGTTGATTTAAACAAATCAAAAATATTAAAAAATTAATATTGATTTGATATGAGAGCCTCTTCCCCATTCCGCACACTAAGTGCTTATCTATGCATTGATTACAGTGTTATCTTTTCAGTTAAGTGTATATCTTAGTTTATAATCGCAAGGTGCAAAATCAGGTGAAAATGATATGTATTATATTTTAGATGACAAAACTATACATTTCAGATGTAGTTTTCGAAGGTTAGAAACCATTTTCATGGGTAACATTGCTTCATAAATAGATGTTGCACGTATATTTTATTTTTGGGTGTAATAGCAGGTAATATACAAGTGAAAACCAGTCTATCTTTCAAAAAATTTACAAGTTACAATGCATTACAAGAAAAATACTCAGATTTATTTTATGGCTAAATTTTTTTAAAACGAATCTATATATTTTGCTTCAAGATACGAAAACTGACATTTTACTTTTCAGGTTGGGGAGCGTATTATCGAATATTGATTCGCGTTTGACACTTTCAAATACCTACTACATCTGTTGTTTGCACACTTCTTGATAAAGGTCATGACACAATATGCCACCACCCAACAACCTAAACAATCACTGTGGAATGGGTGCTTCCAATTATATTTTCATATATTTTAATAAAACTTCTACGACTCATACACTTCATTTTGTAGCAACGCATGTGCAATCAAAACATTTTAATACTAAATACGACGTATTTATGTACAATGCTAAAAAATGGTCTTTGCCTCGCACGGGCTATTACGCTAATTTTATTGAATACTATGACATTACTTTTCTATTAATCGAACAAATTTTAAAAGTGAAATACTCATAAATAACCGTGGATTATAAGTAGGGATGGCAATCGGGTCGGTCGAAACGGGTTTTACAAAATCCAAACCCGAACCCGAAATTTTTAACCGTACCCGAACCCGAACCCGAACCCGAACCCGAAAAAATCCGAAATATTAAACCCGAACCCGAACTTGTTGGATACCGAACGGATTTCGGGTAACCCGAAACCTGAAATGAAAACTAGTAAAAATATATATTATATTATATATAAATTATATTTTAAATTATATATTAAATAATATATAAAATTATATGTAAAAAATTATATATAAAACTTTATGTTAAGAATTATATATAAAATCATATATATAATTTTATTATATGTTAAAATTATATATAAAAAAATAATAGAAAAATATATTATATATATAAATTAATTCGGGTTTCGGGTTCGGGTTCGGATCGGGTTCGAAACGGGTTTCGGGTTTTCGGGTCGGGTTTGGATCGGTATTGTCAAAACCCGAACCCGACCCGAAAATAATTCGGGTTTAAAAAACAAACCCAAACCCGAAAATTTAGGGTTCGGTTTAACCTATTCGGGTCAAAACGGGTCGGATATCAATTGGGTTCGGTTTAATCTATTCGGGTCGAAACGGGTTTCGGGTTTTCGGGTCGGGTTTGGATCATTTATTTAGTATTAATCCGTGTTATGTGGAACAAGGTTGAAAAATCGCGTTTTTTGTGAAAAAAAAAGGAGTAGTGCACAAACCAAGCAGAAAAAAAATTCCTAATTTGCGAATGGCGATCCATCGTCTCCTCGTCGTCGTCTCAATCCTCCTGGCTACAACCAGCATCTCTGTAACCGCAAGACCTTGCAAAACAATCCTCTTCATAACCTCCACCTCATCCTCCTCTTTTACCACCAATCAAAACCCTGATCTCCTCTTCCCCAACCCCCGATTCATCACTTTCTCATACACCCGTCAGCCCTTCCACAAAATCACCTTCTCTGGCGCCGATAAATCCCTCTCCCGCCCCTCAACGTTGACTCCCGAAAAGTCAACTCGTAACCCTGTGAATTATGATTCCTCTGTTAGCAATTCGATTCGTGATCGGACCCTCGATATTCTGAGTATTGTCAGCGCTTTGTTGTTTGGTGTTGGGTGCGGTGCACTTACGGCTGCGACTATGTATTTGATGTGGTATATTTGTTCTGCAAGGGGGTTTGATTTGGAGGCTGATGAGTCTGAGGATGAGGTTAGTGCTGCCAAAAGGAAGTTGGGGTATGTTGCGGTGCCAGTTGATGTTCCTGCTCCTGTTAAACAAGTTGAGTAGGGTATGGATTAGTTTGCTGTTTCCAAGTTTATTTTATATTTATGTATGTGCGCTTCAACGGTTGTTACTGTTTTATGTCTGTTTGTTGCTGTGTTCTACTATTATGTCTGTTTTATGTTTATATTCAATCATTGCATCTCAATACATTTTAATATGACTACTTGTATGGAAAATGTGTGTATGTTGTTTTACGGATTAGCTTCTACAAACTTGTCTTTAAACAGTGAATATTAGTTTCGGGCGATGAAGCTTAGTGTATGCTTAATTGCTTATGACCTTTGGAACAGCTGAAACTAGAAGAAAGGATTGTGTCTTTTTTTTTTGGTGTTATGAATCCGTGCTCTATAAATGATATGATCGTTTTTGGTCATACTGCTAGCTGTTTAACCCGATATGTTAATGAGGGGAACGATGGTTCAACAGCTAATCAGTCATTAGTTTTTTGCAATGTGACAATTTGGACTGTTTTGGGTTTTGGTTTTTTTTTTTCATATATTTTTAGTATGGCAAATAAATTTTGCCTCCTATCATTCCTATTCATTTCCCCTCTCGTGCAAGGCTAGCTTCATTATTCATAAAGAAAATTAATCAAGAAAATGAATCATTGTCGACTTACTATTGCTGACAGCTTGTTTATTCTGAGTAACTACACTTGAGAAATCTAATAACAATGTCAAACAAGAAGAAAAAATCAATGATGTTACTTGTATTTCCTGGTGTCCCATAATGACATATCTGGCTAAAGTAGACCGTAGTTCCGACTGTCATGTGCTCATTCTTTCTCTGAATTTACATTACTGTAACAAGAATGAAGGATTGACAAGGCATGTGTGTAAACTGTATCTAGTTAACCGGCCTGCCTAGCACATGACAATAGGCCAACTGGAATTACTGTTCTTGTATCTACGTATAAACATATTATATGTGTTATCTATATTACGTAGTACATTTTAACACGTGTCTATAACGAATAGATTGTTAGTATAGGTTTGGTTTTGGTGCTGGACATTCTAGACACTAAACCAAAGCCTAATAACTGATGCAGTTTCTTCTTTTTCTCATTTTTTCCCTCTACTTATGAGGTTCTGTTTATGTTCGTCCTCAACTATGGGTTTATAAAAGGTAAATGAGAGTGATATAGAAAAGGCAAGAAAATTAGTTAGACATTATATGACGGATTGGTATGAGTTGGACAGGTTTTAGAAAGCTAGACTTTATATGGCGGATATAGAATAGATGGTTTTAATCAAAAAGAGATAAGTAACGCAAAAGCCTAAAATGACACTGAAAATGAAGCCATAGCTTAAATTTTGTAATAATCTGAAATTAACTGAATTGAGTGTTAACAATTCGATATGAAATGAGTTCAACTCATCCTAATGTAACTCGTGTCTAAGACTAGGTAGCCCTAATTCTATAGTATTCTTAATAATATACAAAAATGTAAATACGATTTATTCAAATATATAAATATATAATTGACCAGAACTGATTAATTATCCTTATAATCTGTGCTCAACTCACTCCCATTGAAGAGGAACTCGGGACTTCTATCTCGAATATCTGGTACATTATTTGTAGCTAATTAAATATTTGGAACAATTGCTTCAAGTGCATTTGTCACTTTGTTTACTGTATTGTTTATTTGTGGTTGCACTTTGATTACAGTTTCTTCGTTCAAAGGCAATTGTAACTCTCTTCCTATTTAATGAAACGTACATTACAATTCACTTTCAAGTTCAAAAGGCAAATACATGTTAGTTTGTTAAGAGATTAGAATGTTAATCTACACATAACAAATGTGAAAAACTGAAGCCATATGCGAACTACTTAAAATGCAGATCACATGCTACATGTTCCAGCAAGATCTGAGCTTTCTTTTAGCCCGTGTACAACCAAAAAAAAAAACTGATAAGCATGACCTACCTGGGTTCAGCGGGTTTCTTGGATCAATAATAGTAAAGAAAAAGGTTGGTCATGCTACTTTGAGGCTGTTTGGCTCCCGCGGGAGGTTAAAGTGATTTTTTACTTTAAGTTAAAAAATGTATGTTTGTAACTTTGTATAATAAATTAGAAAATGATTTAAAGTTAAAAAATAGCTTAAATCCGGAAGTTGGTGTGAGATATTTTTTTGAACAACTTATTTTGTTTTTGTGATTTTATTTAATAAAAGTTAATATTATCATTCAAATTTACTATTTAGCAAATTTATTTTTATTTTTATATTTTTAATAACTCATAAGTTAATCGTAATATAAAATTACCCAAACAGATAATTTTAACTTTTCACTTTGAGCAACTTTAAGTCATAAACAATAATTTTAAGTTTATTCAAACGGGTTCTTGATTGCAAACTTAGTTGATCTATTTATATAACTTAAACTAGAAGATACAGAAGATTAAGAACAGGAGTGGGCATGCAATTAATTAGATATACAGAAGTCTGAAAAGCATACCACAAGTACTTAAGAAGGCATTTTTGGTTGAGCCAGGAGAATAAGGCCGATTTCAACGACACAGTTTTCTTTCGGCTGTTCCATTTTGAGAAGACGTATATGGACAAGAGTGTCGAAATTTAATTCCGGAGGAATTTGGTGATAATAAATTTCGGGAATTGCTGGAATAACGAATTATGAATTATGATAATGGGGGATTTTGGGTTTTTAGATGTTTGGGGCTGGACTAGAAAGATGTTTCGACTTGTTAGATGTGTCGGATTCTATTCCAATATATCTGTGTATCCTGTATTTATAGGGATCAAGACAACACAATTCTGTTATAGGAATGTGTTTTTAATCCCTATGATTATTAGGGATGTATTTGGAATTACTTGATTTTATCTTTTTAGATTTAGATTGAGATACCTTGCTAATTTGAAAAATATTGTTTAGAGATATTTTCTATAATTAATTGGAGATATTTTCTCGTTTCAGAGAGAGGAAATATTTAATTTAGGAATTAAGTTAAATATTAATATATTTATATTGGGAAATTAAGGAGATATTTGAGGCAACCGAAAATATGGTGTAACAACTATCCCCCAGTTCTTCAGTGTAGCTTGGTGGACTAAAGAACTAAGTGTGCTTTGATCTTCCGAATTTCCTGAGTCAATGAAACAACTAGGAGTAGAAGATTAGTGAATAATATGAAGCACAAAGGTACTTGTAATATGTCTGTAGAAGCGAGGGAGACAACATGATGTGCCTGTAATATGCTTGTTGCTGTAAGGGAGACGACATATTGCGTCCGTAATATGCATGTAGATGCGAGGAAGACAACATGCGAGATGTGAGAGAAACATATGTACGAGTAATTTTGCAGGTGTGAGAGAATGAACGACTTTGAGTAGATATCGTTGTGCTTCCCTTTGTCAAGTTGAACTTTGAGAATCCACTCTTTAGAATGTAACAACAGTAGTGATGTCCCTGTATGTTGAATAAGGAGATAATGTAATGTGTTGAGATTGTAGTCCAAACATTATCCTGGAGGATATTCTCCTTAAGAGGGAGGACTCTTCTATCCATAAGATGAAGGACTCTCTTCACCTTAGAAGGGTGGACTCTCTTCACCTATAAGAGGGTGGACTCTCTTCACTTCACCTATAAGAGGATGGACTCTCTTCACCTATAAGAAGGTGAACTCTTCTCTCCATAAGAGGGAGTACTCTCTTCTTGGTTAGATTCCTGGAAGTACGGATAAGCACCTCGGAAGTACGAGTTTACCATGGTTCTCTCCATAAGAGGGAGGTCTCTTCTCTCCATAAGAGGGAGGCCTCTCTTCACCTATAAGAGGGTGGACTCTTCTCTCCATAAGAGGGATGACTCTTCTCTACATAAGAGGTATGACTCTTTTCACCTATAAGACGGTGGACTCTCTTCTCCATAAGAGGGAGGACTCTCTTCTTGGTGAGCTACCCGAAAGTACAGGTAAGCACCCCGGAAGTACGGGTTTACCAAGATATTACAAGCCAAACAATACCCTCAACAAAGAAGGGCCTTCAAAAAATAATTTTCAAGCAACACCTTAAAGAAGGGCCTTCAAAAATAATTTTCAAGCAACAACTTAAAGAAGGGCATTC
The DNA here is from genome assembly GCA_030848705.1 of Heracleum sosnowskyi. NCBI lineage: Eukaryota > Viridiplantae > Streptophyta > Magnoliopsida > Apiales > Apiaceae > Heracleum > Heracleum sosnowskyi. The sequence goes on from CM061242.1 coordinate 80,383,826, forward strand.
AAAAATATTTTCCAAGCAATACCCTCCGCAAATAAGGGTCTTCAAAAATATCACACAGAGACAACCACAGAATATAAGAATGTCCAATGTTTACGAGTAAATGTATGATGTACATGATGATATGAATGAATGCATGATGCGAATGATGCACATGATGATTAATGAATGCATGATTCGAATGATGCAGGACCTTCAAAATAAGATTATCCCGAAGGGTCTTCAAAAGACGATCACCACGTAGGGCCTTCAAACAAAATCACCCTGAAAGACCTTCAGAAGACGACTAACCCGTAGGGTTTTCAAAAATATTATCATCTTCAAAAGAGGGTCTTCAAAAATATTATCCTCCTCGAAAGATGGTCTTCAAAAATATTATCCTCTTCAAAAGAGGGTCTTCAAAAATATTATCCTTCTCAAAAGAGGATTTTTAAAAATATTATGCTCCTCGGAAGAGGGTCTTCTAAAATATTATCCTCTTTTGTGGTCTTCAAAAATATTATTCTCCTTGAAAGAGGGTCTTCAAAAATAATCCAACTTCAAATCTGAAAATAATTTTTCCAACATATATGCAATAAAATAATTTTTTTTTAAAAACTTATCTTTCTTTTACGTTGCAGGCCGAATAATTTCGTTGATGAATTCTTCTTATTACCGCACGCGATATCCCCACCACCATGTTTTCTTCGTTTGTTTTCAACACCTGGGCAACCACTAACTTAAAATTTGATTTCTGCGATGGGTCCCACGTGCTTGTTAAATTAATCACCATCGGTTTACCGTGTTCATGACATGGGTCTCACGAGCTAATGAAGTAACCAAGTCATGTGCTACAAATATCGCATCATAATTCTTTAACATCTCCACGATTCAAATTCTACCCAGATCTGTTTTTTTTTTTATCATTTTGACCCTGTAAACAATATTTTCTTGAAAAATACAAAACAAGAAAGTTGTAGAAAACGAAAAGATCTTTCCGATGATATATGGCTCGTCAGAAACGGACTTATAACGAAACGGGAATCAAATAAAAATCTGCTGAAAAAACGGGATCTGATTATGTTTTGTGATTTCGAGAATAGATCGAAACATAATATGAGAAAACACTAATAACGAAAGTTGTAGGAAATCGCAAAAGCTTTCCGGATCATAAAAAATCATCAAAATCTGACATGTATTAAATTTACTATGAATTTTATAAGATAACTTATTTGTAAAGACAAAATTATAAGAAAACTTATCTTAATTTTTTATTTCTTTAAAAAATAAAAACCATCAACACAATTTCTTTTGATTCCTTAGAATCACATTCGATAGTTTTTCATAAATGAAAAACCATCGAATCACATTATGTCCTTGTTCCTTTTAGAAAACCTTTCTGAGCTTCTTGGTGTTTCAGTTTTAGACTGTATCAATTTCTTCTGAGACGATAAAACAACTTGATCTTTTAGTGCCGTCACCTAGTGCAACTGGTCTGGTTCACAGATGAATAACACTTGATCAATTCTTCTTTTATGTCTTCAATTCAATGCTGCTGATAAGTCCTTTGTCGTCCTGGTTGCTTCATCACTGGAATCCTGTGGTACTAACCCTAAATCATTCACATACTTCTGTCGTCTTGAAAGTCTTGTTTCTTTTGTTGTCACTGAGGCTTGAACATTTTCATGAACTTCTTTCTGTGACCTGTTTACGGACTTCAAGAATACATAACGTATTTTAATTTTTTGAGTTTACCTTTTCTTCTTTGATTCTGGATTCCTGTGCTTCTGTTAATACTATTGGCTGTCTTGTCCTTTGTTGAGTTGTAGTTATCTCTTTTACATCTTATGTTACATTATGCTTTACAATCTCCCCCTATTTGATTGGATAGAGTTCGACAAGCAAATACTTCGAGGATAACTCAACTAACTAAGGAAACATGAAACTACTTAAAGTAAGACAGCGTAATAATATTAATGCATTCTGGATCAGATATATATACATTTCCAGATTTCATAAATCAAAGAACAATAAAACTTTTCACTTTGAAGTTGCTCCTCTTGATTGAGCTGACAGTTCTCTTGTTCTTTGCTTCAGTTCTTCAGTCCATTCCAATCTCACCTTCTTCACTCATTGGATCGGAGTTAACAGCTTGATAATCAATCACTGATAGACATTGCAGTGGTTCTCCAGGTTTAAGGATTACTCCTAGGATGTGTCTTCCAATATATCCAACCTCTTGACCCACTCCAGCCCATAACCATGCAATGTTAACATCTTTCTTGTTTAGCTTTGGCATGTTTGGCAATCTGGTATGCACTTCCAATCCTTTCTCCACTCTCTTCCTATAGTAGGGAACATTCTCCATAAGATATTTTCTTAGAGTGTCGGCTGCTTTTGTCCTTCTCCGTTGATGTGAATCCAGTGGATCTAAGATACTTCTCAACTGATATTAGATATTCGTTTGGGTAATCTCTCAGTTTGTCCTCCGTCAGATAGCAGATTCTGAACAAGTCATTCGTCATGAATCTAACCATAGGAGGGTTTTCAGTAATCTCTGGACTGACCTTCATCAAGATTTCCTTAACATGCTCACGGAGCAGTTCATCTAGCTTTGTAGTTCTTTGGATCTTGATGAGAATCACCTTCAGTGGTGTCTTTCTCTCTTAGTGATAGAGAATTTGCTTCTTCTTCCATATCATCATCCAAGATAGGATGTTCTATTGGCTCTGGATAATATGGCTCATGCTCCTCCTGAATCGGTTGCTCTTGCATGACTTCAAATCCCTCTTCACTTTTTTTCTTCTTGCACAATGTCTTCAATCCAGTACTATCTAACTGGAATAGCTTCATTGGTTTCCCAAACTCCATTATCCACTTCATTTGTTTCCCCTTCTCCAACTTTCTCCCCCTTAGTTGAGGAATCCTCGATGAAGTTATCCTCATTGTAAAAGGTAGTAGAAGGATCAGGTTGTTGCTGTGAAGGTCCGGGTTGTTGGTTCCTCAACATATTCCATAATTTTCTTGAGGGTGGATTGAACATGTACCTCCAGGTAATAGCAAATCATCAATATTTGGAAGGGTTAGGGTGTCACTCCTCACGTTTGGCTCTGGGTGTACACTCAACATTTCTGTTAGTGTTTCACTCATTTTTCCTTTCCCACTCAGGCCAGGTGTAAGTGTTTTTGTTTCACTCAATCCCTTTTGTGCTAGTTGTACCTGCAGAAGAAATCACCGTAGCCGTCCTTAAGGAGGTCACCGGTGGTGCAATGGGGCTTCGCAAGTCCCCGTCCTTGGATAAACCAAGTTGTTGATCATCCTTAGATGATGTATCCTTTGTAGGATCTAGAGTTTGAATCTCTAGGAGGGTAGAATCAGGCTCTATTAACAGCAGAGATCCTGAAACTTCCCCGTGAGTCTGTAAAGACTTCACCTCAGTTGACTCCTCAATAGTAATTGATTCACTGCCAACGAGTTGCCGATCTGCACCTACGTCAGACCCTTTACCCGCAGGATCCAGATATGTTCCATCTGGGGAGGTAGACAATGACCTTTTAGATTGTGCATTTAGGTCAAAGCCTTCTCTCGACGTCTGTGAAGACCCTTGGTTCTTAGAACTTTCAACCAGTGAACCTGACCGTAATATGGTCGGAACACCAGTTGCTTCCGTCAATTCTTCCTTACTTGATTGAGCTATTGGTTCAGATATAGCTTTCGTTAGCGTAGCCCAATCAGCATCAGAAAAATCAATAAAGGGCACTTTGGATGATTGAAATGAAGTTTCAACAGTTGCCTCGTTTTCTGTTCTTCTCCTTTTAGAGTAAGGCAGAGCTGTTGTTGAATGGCGTATCTCCTTATGTGGTGCTGCTTTGGCACTATCTCCCTCTACACTCATGGATGTCTGAATATTGGGTATAGGAGGGTAAGGAGGTTCATTTGTGGTTTCATTTGGCTCTTCCAAAGGCTCTTCGACCGTGGTTAGAGATTGTGGGTTGCAATCTCATGGTCTGGATGGCCACTGAGGGCTCTGGATCAACATCCATTGTTGTGGTTCAGGAGCCAGTTCAGGTTGAGGAATGTTACCTTGAATTACCTGTTCCCCTGGGGGTAGAAGTGGTAGGGGCACCGTTCTTAGATATTCAAGTTTGAACAGTGGGTACCCCTGGAAGATATTCTTTCTTATCAGAGCGGTTATTGCATTGCTCTTCATCTTCATGCACTCCATGGTCTCCTCTTTGGCGAATGTCTCACGCTCATCATCTGTTAAGATATCATTGAGAATTAGCTGTAGGAACCTAGGATAGAAACAAAGCACATCATCTATGCATGTTCTTTCATCCAGTGGTCCCATGTCAGGTAATGCTTAAGGAACTCTCCCACAAAGAAGTTAGGTTGTTGACTTCTTATGAGAGTGAAGAAAGCATGTATCTCCTCAGTTTTGGGATCCAGAACATGGTTTTCTGTAAGAAAATGTAGTATTCTATTAAAGTCATGTTTCGTCACCCTTATTGTTCTGCCCCCTGGCACAACAAAACTGAAGGATCTTACGTTATTCTCACTTGTATCCGTGGCGGTTGTGTACAACGCAGTCAATTGATCGATGCAAAGGACTACGGGAGTACTCAAGGCATATGCCACTAATGAACGTGTGTTCAGAAACTCTGCCCATGCACGAAACTGTAAATTCGTAATGGCTTGCAAGTTTTGAAACGACACATGATTAGTCTTGGTTACTTTTCAACCAAAACTAAAACCAATTAAATTTAATTAATTATTACTAATTAATCAAACTTGACACAAAATACCCTTAAAACAAAATTACCCCTTTTTCTTAAAAAAAACACAACTTCGAATCACTATTATCAAGAACCCTACTTTTGGTAACACAAATAATCAGAATTATCTGAAGAAATCAATTGAAAACAATTAACTTCTAAAGAACAATAGTGAAAATAGTTTTCTTAGAAACAAGTTCTTGAGGCAGTGATGTTCTTGGTTATATGTATTCTAGTAAGTATAAACAAAAGCCCTTAGATCTGATAATAAGAAAAACACGTAAGGGGTTGTTAAATACTTATTGAATTGACAGAGGCAATATTGTCTTTACAGTGTTCGATATTTTTAATAGTATGTTCGATGGTTTTCAGTTGGGGATAAAACTGTCAACTTTACTTCGATAAATTTTGAAAAATAACGAAGAGTTTGAAAATCAGAATTTAAAAAGTTTTTCTGAAAAACTATCGAACTTGTTACCTTTTAAAGCTTGAAAAACTATCGAGGGATCCTTTGTGGAAAAACTATCGAGAATTAAAATAAAGGAAAAATTAATTCTCTCAGATAGATTTTCATTTTAATTCAAAAACCATCGAGAATTTAGATAAAGAATAATGAAATTCAATTCGATGCTTTTTCAAATTTTCCTCAAAAAGTATCGAGAAATGTTTTCAATAGTTTTTCTTTTTCCTTTTCAAAAACTATCGAAAATTTATTTCGATAGATTTATCTATGTACTTGAAAAACTATCGAATTTCCTAAATTCGATATTTTTTGCTTCTGTCTTCATTTTAAAACCTGTTCTTGTTTTAAAATTTAGACTGTTTTATTTCCTGTCAAGTTTTAATTCTAATAAATCTTTTCAAATTTACCAAAATCAATTGTCAACAGAAAATTCACAATTTTCTCAGAATAAAATCGACTAAATATCATTGAATGATATTAACCAATTAAAATTCAATAAATTATGCTGCATATTTATTTTATGTATTTTAAATTATGGAGCAAATAAGATATTGAACTGCTTCAATTTCCATAATTCAAATTTCATTAAATAAATAATAATAAATTAGTACTAAATATCTATGAGTTAGATATTAGCACTAAATTATTAAGATGAGGACTGGATGTTAAATAAATTCACAAGTCCTTAAAATATGAACAATTTTATACTTGTGAACTTATTTAAGAGTTTCTTGCAGATGAGATTTTCAAATCAGGTGCGTGTCTGCAAGTTACTCTATGAATTGAAGACATGCTCTCGAAAGAAATGATACCTGTTGTCAAGGTGCATTGTCGTGGATTGTTCCACAGAGTTGTTGGAGATAAAGTTATTTCCTGAAATAATAACAAGAAATCAATCTTCCTCCACGAAGTTGACAGCTTCTAGAGATGCTCCTCCTGTCATTCAGAGATGCTTCTCCTGTCTTTCTTACAATCTGCGTATTTTATATCTAAATAGCTAAACATGTTAACAAGTATCTTTAGGGTACCATATACTGAGATTTGGTATTCCCTTAAGATATCTCAAAATCATGTTGATAACTATAAGACTAGATTTTTGAAATCCACTTGGAACCTTGCACATTGGCAACTTGAGAATAAAATATGTGTTGTCAATTTGCAGCTAATAACTTAATGAGATGCATACCTCTTTAGCTTGTCATTTCTGTCTTTTACCTGATTTGTCCTGATCAAGCTTTAGTGGCTGCTGTTGGTAGGGAGTCTTGGCATGTCTAGAATCTTCTCAATTGTGCACATTCAAAAGATTCTTGACTTACTTTTATTGCCATCACTCTTTTGGCTTACTTGTGCTCCTAAAAGAATTAATCTTCTGGCTTGCTCAACGTAAATCCAAAAAGAATTGCAACTTTCCCAACATACTCATCTTGTACATTCTCTGCAATGACTTGGCAAATTTCTTGCACAAGTTTTCGTTAGTAGACCAACATATAATATAATCATGATATCACTGCACATATATGACATTATGTTTGTGCCTTATGACAACTCTAATAAATTCATATTCTGTAAAAGTTCAGTTAGAGTGTCATACCATGTCTTTGACGATTGCTTGAGTATTGATACCGGTTCCTACCAATCTGTAGTGATCTTGTGAAGAGAAGTTATACAACGTCCAATTGATCTGCAACAGCAAATGCCAGGATCTGTTGTACATTGACTTCTTCTACTATCTCACCAATTAGGAGTGCACTTGATCATATTCACCATATAGATATTAAAGTTTGAATATGCAGCAGGTGCCAGATATATCCTGATATCCTCAAGTCTCGTCACTGGTGCTTCTTGTTAGATACTGCTTCCTAATAGTAACCTAGCATCCAGTTTGGCCTTGTCCCTCATAACAATGCCAAAGTCATCCAGTATTCTGGATACCCATCTTGTTCCAATAACAGATTTTCCCTTAGGCCTGGGTACCAGCTTCCAAACTTTCTGCCTTTCAGATTGATTGAGTTCATTTTGCTTTGCAATCACCCAATCTGGATCCATCAGAGCTTCTTTACCTTTCTTTGTTTCTTCTTCAGAAAGAAAACCAAGAAAATAATCATTCATACTCTATAGCTCCAGTCTTTACTCCACCACTAGGATCACTAAGAACTAGACATCAGGAATGATATTGAATCTAAACCCTTTGTCTTGACAGATACGTTCTTGAAGTGTCCTCTAGATTTTCATTGTGGTGTTGATCTGACTAATTGATCCTTCTTTTGCTCCCCCTAAGCTGTTGCTGGGATTTCCTGAGAATCCTCATCCTCGCTGAGTGGTTCTGTTGAAGTACTGAGTTGTGTAGTTAAACTACCATTACCACTGCTTGGATTTGAATCATCATTACCATTAATTTCACACATAACAGCTGAGAGCTTGGAGTTGTTGAACATCATATTCAGACTTTCAATCACCTCTTGTTGATTAATCAAATTTACCTCGTAGGCTTTAGATTCCACTGATTAGCCGAGGAAAATATCCTTAAGAGCCTTAGCTGCCAATCTTGCCAAGATGCTTACTTGTAGAACAATTTCCTTCAAACCCCTGAAAGAAATTCAGAGTTTGCTTCTATTGGCCATTGCAGGGTCTTCCTGTATTTGTTACTGATCATGGAAATGTGATTAATCTCATCTGTGATGTCCCGTCCTTCAGATTGAATGAACAACACCAGTTTGTATTAAGAGTAGTCATCAACCATCACTGAAGTATATCTTTACTTTGTTGTAGATAAGACATTGACTAGTCCGTAGAGTTCCATACGTATCATCTGAAGCGGCTCAGTAATGCTTATCACATTATAGCTTTTTTGTGATGTTTCTTTGACTTCCCTTAATGACATGCCTCATATATTTCATCCAGCTTGAATCCCAGATGAGGCAGTCCTCTCACCAATACCATCTTTAGAAAAGAGTTCCTTGTATTGTCATGCAAGGGTGAGAGCTTCTCAACCTTCCTGCTTGAGATAAAACACTGCTCCTTCATTGAATAAAAAGATTTGTGCTTTGAATCTTCAGCAAGAGAGTTGCTTCTAATTGTTATCCTTGACTCCAATTATTAGTTGTTATCAATGATACCAATTATTGTAAACATGATGACATTCCATTTCAAACGTAGCCATGTCCCGTGATGAAAACCTTTGTTGTCATCTCCAAAGATTATTAACGGAACAGCTTTCTCAATCACATTTGATGGCAAGATCTTTCTTCGATCATATGTCTTCAGTAGTAAAGACCAAGAAAGCATATAAATCGATTAACCTGATTTGCCTGCACTCACAAATGGATTGACAGTTCTTGGTACCCAACTTATTTGCTTGGGTCCAGATGGATTAGAGATTTTGCTTTTAAAAGTGGTAACAACAGCTTCAACCTATACATGCTTATTCTTATCTCTGACTGACCTTGCAGTCGTTGCTCTAATGTAATTCTTAAACATGCTTTTTCTATGATTAATGCAAGTTCTAAGATATGCATTCATAATATTTAAATAAGCAAACATGTTAATAAGAATAAATGGCATACATTGAGCATTTTGACATTGCAGATAAGAGATGTGCAAATTAGGCATGTTCTGCATTTTAGAAAATTCAGTACTTTCTACTTTAACCAATATACACAAGTGTAACAGGTAGCAAGTAGATTTACAGATATTCAATAATTTTCTAAGCACACATGGAATAAAAGAATTAACAATTAAATCACTAATTCTATCTAATCCATTCTGTTGTTGTATGGCATCTAACTTTCTCTATTACCTAAGTCAGTTTTAGATACAGCTTGGTGTTCTACAAATTCTACTGACTCTAAAGGTAATTCCTCCATCCTTCAAACTGATTATCCCTTAACAAACAATTCAGAATAAATGAGCAAATCTTGTTCTACTAGGGATACTGAAACTTAGCTTTACTAAGGTCTTATGTGCCAGAAACTTAACCCCTAAAACTAAGAGTTGTTTCTTAAGAAAGCTTCTATCTCACTTGCAAATCTTATTCTACAAATATTCATACACACATACCTAAGATCTCCTATGTACATGCTTTGAATATTGAGGATTAAATACTGCATTGGTTCAAGGAAAAGATACCTGAGATATGTGAGGTGAATCATCTTCAGAGATTGCTATGAAAGCAAGATATCCATGATCTTCTCGTCATCTGATCCATCCCAACTCTTTCCTTAAGCAACATAAGTTTTGTGCTGATGCTTCTTCAACAAAGCATTCCACTTCTGTTTCAGCTATTAACTGAGTCCCTATTCTTCTTTGTTTGTTAGGCTTCTTCATTGTGTAGCACACCCTGATAGTTTCTCGTTACATAGTTCTTATCATAGTTGAAACTATCACTCTTGTTTTTGTTACCATCTCAGCCTGTAACTACCTCTTTGAACTGAATCCTGAAGAATCTTTGCTTCGTAATAAATAAGCCTGATCCATGGATGTGGCTTTTGTACTCCTTCTGAATCTGATGTGACTAAACTTCCTTGACAAGTGAAACACTGATCTTTAGTCTAGTCTCTCGAGGTTTTCTACCTGAGCTTCTTCTGATTCAGCTACTAGTAATTCTTCTATTCTGTTCTGAGGTTCCAACATTAATAAACGTTACTGAGATGTTGGTTTGTCCGTTCAATTCTCTAACACCCTTTATTCCTCGCTTCATAATCTCTTTTGATTTGATTAAATCTCCTTAGAAAAAAAATATATCCGTAGAAACTTCTTCCTGAAATCAGCTTCATGGTCATCTTTTTCTTCGAAAGATAAAAATCAGTTTAACACCCGGAGGAATCTTCTTCTACAAGCCCTTGAGCACCCTCAATTTAATACTTAAGAAAAATTTAAATATTCAGAATTTTTAATTTTCCTTAAAAATAAATTAATCAAAAATAAATATTTACAAAACATTTAATTTTCAAGAATTTCGAATTCTTAAAAATTAAATCATGTAAATTAATATTTAAGAAAAATTAGAATTTAAGAAATTTTTTAAACAAAAATTCGAAATAAATAAATAACTCAGAAATATATTAATTCGGGGTGTTTTTGTAAAGCTGGCCAATTCAAGCACTTCGATTGTTTTTAAAATAAAAACTATCGAAGAAACTTGGCTGACCATTTTTGAAAAACTAAGAAACATTACCACTTCGATAGTTTTTTTTAAAAAAAAACTATCGAAGTCACCATACTTCTCAGACTCAAAATTGGCCACCTAAATTGACTACCATTCACAAATTCTAAGGGGTCTCTTTAGCACACTACAATTTGCTCTGTGCCGTACCTCTAAAATAAATTCATAACATAAATTAAATTTACTTAAGTTTAAAATATAAATTTATTTAACTTGAATTTATAAAATATATTTATTTAAATTAAGTTAATCAAATAAACTTATTCAAGTTTAAATAATGAACTCATTTAAATTAAATTTATAAGATAAATTCATTTTAACTTAAATTTATAAAATAAACTTATTAAAATATAAATTCATAAAATAAATTTATTTAGAAGTTGGCCTCCTCAGAATTCTTGTCTGACTGGTCTGAAATACCCGGATCTAATCTGTATGTCGATTAACAAGCTTTGATACCAATTGTTAGGTCCCGAAGTATCGTAGAAGGGGGGGGGGTTGAATACGATACTCACAAATAATTCAATTTCATTCGCGGATAATTCCTTCAGTTCTATAACGAAATCAAACACATCAAACCAAACCAAGAGTCGGGGAATATATCGTTTTATAAATATAAACCTCGAGGGGTGCTACAATTTCTAATCCGTAGATTAGCTTCAATGAGTTCTAGGTTATTCATAATCAATACAATGAAAGAATTCTGAGCACTATAAATTTCTATGATCTTCTCCGGCTCAAAACTCTCTCTCAGTAGTTGCTACTATGAACTAACCTCGACTGAGGAAGACACTTCCTCTCTCTGTGTAATTATAGACTTAGTTTTAGAAAAACCATCGAACCAAAAATAATGGAATATTCTTGGCCGTTGGATCTTCATCAACCTGACAACAATGTCACTTCTTCACCTGCTCCTCCAATTAGAAAACTATCGAATTGGAAATCCATCGAATGGAAAACCATCGAAAGGATTAAAAGAAACTTTCCATTCGATAGTTTTTAAAGAAAACTATCGAAAAAGAAATTCTCTTTTCCATTGAATCTAATGATTTTCTTATAAAAGCTTTCGATGGTTTTTATTTCTTTAAAAAATAAAAACCATCAACACAATTTCTTTTGATTCCTTAGAATCACATTCGATAGTTTTTCATAAATGAAAAACCATCGAATCACATTATGTCCTTGTTCCTTTTAGAAAACCTTTCTGAGCTTCTTGGTGTTTCAGTTTTAGACTGTATCAATTTCTTCTGAGACGATAAAACAACTTGATCTTTTAGTGCCGTCACCTAGTGCAACTGGTCTGGTTCACAGATGAATAACACTTGATCAATTCTTCTTTTATGTCTTCAATTCAATGCTGCTGATAAGTCCTTTGTCGTCCTGGTTGCTTCATCACTGGAATCCTGTGGTACTAACCCTAAATCATTCACATACTTCTGTCGTCTTGAAAGTCTTGTTTCTTTTGTTGTCACTGAGGCTTGAACATTTTCATGAACTTCTTTCTGTGACCTGTTTACGGACTTCAAGAATACATAACGTATTTTGATTTTTTGAGTTTACCTTTTCTTCTTTGATTCTGGATTCCTGTGCTTCTGTTAATACTATTGTCTGTCTTGTCCTTTGTTGAGTTGTAGTTATCTCTTTTACATCTTATGTTACATTATGCTTTACATCTTATACTATTTCGGAACATAGACTATTTTCTTTTCTCTAGTGTTCGACGACGATCAATCATCTTCTTCTATAAATGCCAAACTCTTGGAAAGAATAAAATAACAAAAAGGATAATATAAATTAATAATTTTATTTTTAATAAACAATATATTGAACTAAATTAATATAAAAAAGAAACATATTTATATATGTGTATATATTTATATCAAAATGTAACCTTAAAGGGGTTATTACTTCCTTGGTAGCTCAACACATATAATTTCAAAATATAATCTATTTCAAGTTCTAAAATATTTCATCAAAAAATGAAAAGAAGAAACAGCCACGGCTTCTATTGTATTTATGATTTTTCAAACTTTTGTATCAACTTTTTATATGATGGAATTAAATCATGTATTATAATATTTTTAAAATATTATCTATATATAAATATTATGTATATATACTAGCGTATATCCCGTACGATGCACGGTTTTCTTTAATATTTTATTATATTTATTTAAATTTTTGTAATGATATTTTTTTAATGAAATTTTAATATATATTTATATGTGTATATAATAAATTGGATTTATATATCTAACAATATAAGTATTTTAATTTAATAAATTGTTGACGTAATCTTTAGTAGTATTTTAGATATTAAAATAGAAAAATATTTTTAAATAATATATCTAACGATAACTTGCCGAGTTTCTTTTAACATATGCTATTACTTTTATTTTTTATTAATTATCTTATTTAAATTGAATATTATAAAAAATTATATTAAACATGAATTTTATAAGTTTAATATAATAATATTGTCATTATTTATATATTTTGCCCGTGTTATTTTTAATTCAAAAATGAGTTGTTTCAATTAAAAAATATTAAATAGACAATGTACTTAAAAAGACAGTTAATTACTTATTAATAATTATATAAAATTATATTACATATATATATGTGTGTGTTATTCCCCTAACAACGCAACCTAGATTATAGAAGGGGGGTTGAATACAATCTAGTTAATTTTACAAAACTTTTTGAAACCTTTTGCAATATGAATATGTGAGTTGGTAAATAAAACCATGAACATGTATGAATTCCTCGAGTTAAAAAGACATGCAGGAGACAAACAAACTTTTTAAACTTTTCAGGTGGGTTTTTCTGAAAAAGCCCACCTGAGGTGTATATTGAAGAATTCTCTGGTTTTGTTTTTCAACAAACTCCAGCTGCTTACACAGATGATGGAAGAGAGCCTAAATGTTTTTACATTCGGCTTGGTGCTCTCTCCACACACATTTCTATGCTACTCCACACAGTCTTATATACATCGACTGTGTGTTACAAACAAAACCTACAACATAATAAAATATTACACTTTTGGTTCTGCTTGTTCACATGCTCGTATCAGAAACTATCCTAGTCAGGAAATGCATTGGCTGGCATCAAAGATAAACTTGTATACTCCCAAATGGTGCTTTCTGATTGAGTGTGCTGCTCTCTTCAAAAATTACTAAGTCCATGCAATTGACCTAACTTCCAAGCCCATGTGACATCTGCATGAAAGAGACCTCTCCTCCATAACCTGACTGTCAAGTCACTATCAGCTGAGATAAGTGAACTTGTAGTATTCAAAATAGTTCTTCATGCTTGTCAAGCTTTTCCTTTGTGTCCAGTTAGAATTTAAACTTCTAGGTAGCTGCCTTAACTCTTATTTATCCATCGAGACATAAGAGACAATAGATGACTTCACATTTCATTTGTAGGAATTTGAGCCTTCGAATATTTACAATTTTGACTCCCTATTCCATACATCTTTTGCATCGTCATCCAGCATCTTTTAGTCACGGGTGTGTAATGATGATTTCTGAGACTGTCCTCCATTCAACCTGCTAAAGCAAAGAAACCTCCAAAAGATTCCGTTACAAGATTTGTTCTTCATGTTGAATGAGATGAACATCAGTAGGCGTATTAATTCCATATCCGTAGACTACCATTTTACGTCAATTATCAGTAGAAAGATAATCTCAGAATATCCATAGAAGTAATATTCCATAACTATATCCATAGGTGAGACATGACGTTCTTGACTGCATCCATAGATAGAACATGACCTCCTTAACCGCATCCATAGATAAAACATGACATTCTTAGTTGTTTCTGATGATCAACTTTCTTCAGCTTTTATCCGTAGATATGATGTCCCCAGCTTTTATCCGTAGATGTGATAAGTTGTTCCTAGCTTTTATCCGTTGATGAGATAAGATGTCCTCAGCTTCTATCCGTTGATGGCATATGATGTTTTCAGCTTGTATCCGTAGATGAAATGAGATTTCATAGCTTGATCCGTAGAAAGGATACCCTTAGCTTCATCTTTAGATAAAACACCTTGTCATCTTTATTGATTCACCATTACTGAGTTGATTAGGCAGGCTTACCACTGAAACACTTGGTGCTTGATTAGGCGTCCATTGGCTTGCTTCTGAAATGCTTCCTAACTTGATGACAGAATATCCTCCAATCATTTGATGTGGCTTTTAGACCTTGGATAGATAAATTGCCTTCTAGTTAGCTTCCTGATTTGTCAGCTTCTGAGAACTAGCTTTCTGACAATCAGCTGCGGTATCAAAATCAAATTCTTGTCTTGAGCATTTTGTTATCATCATTCCAAATCGGTCAACCCTAACAATATGTAGGTTGCTCGTGTTACTTTTAAAAAAATTAGTTGTTTAAGTTAAAAAAAATAAAAAAAGGTTATGTGTTTAGCTGAAAAGGGTAAGTGGTTATTTATTAATAATTATATATAATAATATTATCATTACATATTTATTTTGCATGTGTTATGTTTAGAACATGAGTTGTTTTAGTTAGAAAATGTAAAACATATAATGTGTTTTAGCTGAAAAAGGTAATCAATTATAAATATGTAATAATATTACCATTTTATACATATGTTACCTATTTTATTTTTAGAAGATGAGTTGTTTTAGTTAGAAAAATAGATAAAATAGGTAATGTATTTTAGCTGAAAAAAAAACAATTGGTTATAAATAAAATAGTTATATATAGGTCCGACCCAAATTATAGATAGGTCCGGCCCAAATACCGACCAACCGACCAAAACTTTTAATGTTTCGTCTTTAATAATATTTCTAACAACTTTTAGAGTATTTTCAAATTTATTTTCTGTAGGTTACTGATATGGGCTGAAAATAACCCTAGAAGCATAATTAATGATGTATTAATTAGACCTAGACTGGTCCAAGAATACAGCCCAATAAACAATGCCTGAAACCTTAATTATTTATTAATTTCGTAATTAATAAATAGGAAAAATATACAGCTCATAAAAAGAGTCCAAAGTGTAGTAAATTCTTCAAAAAGTCTGCCTCCTACAAAGAAGGATCTAGAATCTCAATCAAAGGAAATAACTAGTCACAGTCCTTATCCTACGACAAGGAAAAGACTTGCTCACCAAGGAATACAATCCTTATCCACCGTCAAGAAGGAGACTTATTCGCTAAGTCTCCCAAACATACTCTGAATACAAGGCTCCTGACGCCTATATAAGGACCTTGATCCTTCACATCAAAACTACATTTTTTGGCTTGATTCTCAGCAATAGTTGAGATACGTAGGCATCTTGTGAGGACCGATTTAGTCACGAAACATAAGAACATCCATTAAAGCTCGAAAGCTCTTAAACCTAGCAGTAAATTAACAAGTCGTTTTTTATTCCACAACATTTGGCACCGTTGTGGAAATACAACATCAACCATGGAAAACACATGAAGAACGACTCGAGAAACCCAAACTTCTGAAGGACTTCCTCTCACCTCGGAGGCAGGTGCTCAAGGAAGCCAACCACTGCCAACTACTGGCACTCAAGGGGCAAATATCCCCCTCACCACCACTCAAGGACCAGAAATCCCGATTTCGGTGGAAGGGACGAATCCCCTGCAAATAATCGTTCATGGACCTAATCCACGAGAGACTACTCTCCAGCAACCAATCACAACCTCCCCACTGCTCGTGAATGTACCACGTGGTCTTCAACTTCATACCACGAATCTTCCCCAATACGCGACTCAAACTCTAGGGATGCCAACTTATGGTATGCCACCTTGACCCACGGTGGGCAGCAGTGGTATCAATCCAAACTACCATGAATGCACTATTGACAACCAGGAAGTCGGGGGACAGGAAGTTGTATTGGAAGGAAATGAAGAAGACAAGCAAGATAAAGACATGGTGTCCAAAGAATGTTGGGTACTCTATTTTGATGGGGCATCAAAAACAAAATCAAGTGGAGCAGGTTTGGTGCTACAAAGTCCTGATGGATTTCTCATAGAGTACGCACTAAAGCTGGACTTCCCAACGACAAACAATGAAGCTGAGTATGAAGCTCTGATAGCTGGTTTAGGGCTGGCTGGAGCCATGAGAGTTAAGACTCTTAAAGTATGTGAAGACTCGAGGTTGGTAGTTTCCCAAGTGAATGGAGAGTTTAAGGCTAGAGATGAAGTCATGGCCAAGTATCTAAAGCTTGTCAAAGCCATTATGACTCAGTTTGATGAGTGTTATGTGGAACACATCCCGAGAGAAGAAAACATGAAGGCTGACGCCTTGTCCAAGTTCGCTTCTTCTGAAATTGAGAACTATACATGATGTGTATACTTCCAAGTCTTGAAGGCCCCAAGCATCAATTGAAAGTTGATAGCACCCATTGGTGTTGCTAACTGTTGGATGGATCCCATCAAGTCTCATCTAGAAACTGGTTGGTTACCCAGTGATACTTCAGAGGCACGAAAGTTGTATGTGAGAACACTAAGATATACATTGATTGAAGGAATCTTGTATAAGAAGTCTTTCGTAGTCCCCTACTTGAAATGTTTGAGACCCCAGGAGGCAGAATTGGCCCTAAAGGAAGTACATGAAGGAATTTGTGGGCAGCACTTGGGGGGCAGGGCCCTTGCTCATAAAATCACTCGTTTAGGTTTCTATTGGCCAAACGTGCTTGCAGATGCTAAAAATTATGTAAAGAGGTGTGAACGGTGCCAAAAAGCATGCACTAGTGGTTAGACAACCACCTGAGATGTTGACGTCTATAAATTCATCTATTCCATTTGCCATGTGGGGAATGGATATACTTGGACCATTTCCAATGGCAAGGGCACCAAGAAAATTCTTGATAGTGGCAATCGACTACTTCACCAAGTGGATTGAGGCTAAACCTTTAGCCAAGATAACCACCAAGCAAGTAATGCACTTCTTCTGGGAGAATGTAATATGCAGATATGGGATTCCACGAATCTTGGTCACGGATAATGGAACTCAGTTTAACAATGAAGATTTCAAGAAGTATTGTGAGGAGAATGATATTGAGTTATGTTTCACTTATGTTGCTCATCCTCAAGAAAACGGACAAGCTGAGGTCACGAATCGAATTATCCTGGATCGACTGAAGAAAAGAGTTGAACGCTCTAGGAACACTTGGGTGGACGAATTGCTCCCCATACTGTGGGCATATCGTACTATTTGTAAAGTCACCACTGGAGCAACCCCGTTTCTGTTAGCATATGGAGCAGAAGCAGTGGTTCCAGTGGAGATTACTCACACGTCTCCAAGGGTTGAAGCCTATGAGCCAGAGGAAAATGAAGAAGGCATGAGGCTGGCCTTAGATCTAATTGATGAAGTTAGAGATGAGGCAAATGCTAAAGTAGTTGAACATCAGAAGAGGGCATCTTTCTACTATAACTTAAGGGTTAAAGAGAGATTCTTCCGTCAAGGAGATTTAGTCCTCCGAAAGATTGAGGCATCCGGGGTTGGACAAAAAGGCAAGTTGGCTCCAAATTGGGAAGGGCCATACCAAGTTAAGAACGTATTTAGACGAGGCTCATACAAATTGGAAACCCTCGAAGGGATTGAAGTGCCAAGAACATGGCATGCTGCAAACTTGAAAGTCTATTATGTTTAGTGTTTCCTAACTGGACTCACTATTAGGACAAGTAGAAATAAGGTCGACGAAACCAACCCAAGTTTTTAACTTGAGGTAGAAAGTAGAGTATTATGTAAGGGTTGAACCCATTTTCAAAGTTATGATTTTATTCAACATTCTCATATTTTCGTGATACTTTATCATGTGCATTACATAATGATAGACATGCATAAAATGTTAATAAACATGCAAAGTCAAGAATTTGAAGAAACTGAAAGACATGAAATTAAACTTACTAAGAGTTTAAGTTATGCCTGAAGGCAATGATTACAGAAATAAACAAAAGCCACATATGGCTATGAAAGAAAAACAACTAAAGCTAGGCTTCCCCTCATTTGCTTCCAGTATCAGTCTCCTCCCCTGAGCTGGAGCCAGAAGTGGGATCAGTGGCCTCAGGATCATTAACAGAAGTATCACCAAGAGGCGATGAATGCACAGGATCCAAAATCCTGTCATCTTCCTCCATATCAGTTGTCCCAGCCAGAAGGCACTCTAGAGGAGTAGGAGGGTGAGGAGTTGGAAAATCAGTAGGATCAAAAGCTTCAAGATGTTTAGCTGAGACAGCCTTGACATCATCCTCCCATCCTGCTGAATACTGGACTGGGAAAAGGATCTCATCGTGCTTCTCTATTAGATCCTTGTACTCCTGAGAGTCAAGGTACTCATCAATATAGTCATCCTTGCTCTTTCTCAACTCGACCAAATCAGCTTGAGCCTCCACCAGCTCCTTCTCTTTCCTAGCTAAAGCCTCATTCAGAGACTTTACTTCCTCCTCGGACTTTTCAAGCTTAATCCTGTTGGCCTCAGAAGAGGTACGCGCCAAGATTTAGCTTGAAAAAGAGCCCCCTGGAAGTTGGCATTGCTCTACCAGAATAAAAGGAATTTGAAGTGAGATATAGGTTAAATAAGAAGAATAAAGACTAAAAAGACTAAGGTAAGAAAAATACCGCAGCTATGGCCTGAGCGCCCAAATGCTCAACTCCCTCGATAGTAGAATTTGCAACGAAATCTTTGTAGTCGCAGGGAGTGAGTGAGTGATATGACCAATCAACAGCATGCTTGGACACCCCAGTAATGGTGTCCCTCTTCCTAATACCCCAGTTGGGGCGCCAAACTGAGGACTTTGAAGACACAGGAGTGTCTGCCTCATCCACAGGAATCTGGGGAGGGATCAGGAAACCGGGAACATCAGGCTTCCTACGAGGATCATTTCCTATCCTGGCCCTCTTCATCCTCGAGGTTTCATCATCCTTGGGCTCATTGGTTTTATTGATGAAGGTCGCGGCTGTAAATACAAACAAAGAATGATTACAGAAAATCTCAAAAAGAAAGAAAGTAATAAGCAAAAAAGATAAGGAAATTTACCCTTGTCTGAAACACTTGAAAGGTGAACAGACTTGAGGACAAATTCGTCAAGAAGCTCCCAAGCCACGGTAGTCCCATTGTCTTTGATTAGCTCAGAGTAGGCATGGGACTCCTCGTCGTTCAAAATTATGTTGCTAGGACTACCATACGCAACTCAACCAAATGATTTACGGAACAAAGTTCCCCAATCCCCACCTTCCCAAACAAGGTATATAAATTCGTTCTTCCACCTAGGGTTGTTATCGGGGATAGACTTTGGGTGGAAAATGAAGGGAAGACCAACTCAATGGCTGATATACACCCAACCCAAGTTGTTGGCAAAACTATTCTTAAACTGAAAAATCTTTCTAAACAAAGGAACAAAAAGAGGAAAATTATTACGCAAACACAAAACCATAAAACAGTTAATTATCCTCCAGGCATTTGGGGGTAATTGACAGGGGTTTACTTGAACATATGTCAAGAGTCTAGGTATAAATTTGTGAAATGGGAACCTAAGACCGGCAACTATGGCTTCTTTGTAAATACATAAGACATTAGACCGTCAATGACAAGAACGGTCACCGGCACCGGCAGGAACTAACTTTAAGGGAGCCTTAACCCTATACATCTTATTATAATCCTTGATTTTATCTACATCATGGAATTTATTACTATAGTCGTATGAATCTAAAGCAGAAACAGACGGGTATTCATCCCCACGTTCGTTAATCATATCATGCAAAGACATGTATTTGGAACGAATAGGAATGGGGGTACCTCGTTTGGATGCAGAATTCATTTTCTGGAGACGTTGGGAAGCAAGATCAGCCATTTCAAAGATAAACCAAGAAAAACCCAGAAATCTGCAAATCTTCAAATGAAAGTTTCAAATCTTCAAATCAAAATCCCAGAATCTTCAAATCTTCAAAGCAAAAATGCCATAATCTTCAAATCTTCAAACGAAAAACCCAGAAATCGATGATTTCAATCGAAAAATCTCGTCGGGAATCTCCTTACCGCAGAACCCTAGCAGAGCTTCGCAGAGAAAATTTTGAGAGAAATTCTAGCAGAATAATTTTGAGAAGTGAAATGTGAGAAGTGAGAAGTGTCGAGTAAAAGTCTATACTTATATAGAAAGTATAACCGGTTACTGGGCCGGTCAAAAAGAAGGATAACCTGCATTAACTGGTAAAGCCCAATAAACCTCGAGCAAAGCCCAAGCTAAGATGGCCTAAAGATGGATAAGGAAAAATATATAAATATTCCTACCCTACGACTTCAATCCTGGTCGAAACCCTACGACCTCATCCCGGTCGAAAGTGTTCGACCAGGTGCCAAAATGGGCAAAATGTTCGACCTCAAATGAGGTCGAACCCCACGACATCCATCCTGGTCGAAGGTGTTCGACCAGGAGTCAAAATGGGCGAAATATTCGACCTCAAATGAGGTCGAACCCCATGACATCCATCCTGGTCGAAGGTGTTCGACCAGGAGCCAATATGGAGCAAATTTTCGACCACGGTCTTGGTCGAAACCATACGACCTCATCCTGGTCGAAGGTGTTCGACCATGAGCCAAAATGGAGCAAATTTTCGACCACGGTCCTGGTCGAAACCCTACGACCTCATCCTGCTCGAAGGTGTTCGACCAAGAGCCAAAATGGAGAAAATTTTCAACCACGGTCCTAGTCGAAACCCTACGACCTCATCCTGGTCGAAGGTGTTCGACCAGGAGCTAAAATGGAGCAGATATTCGACCAGAATCCTAGTCGAACCATACGACCTCAATCCTGTTCGAAGGTGTTCAACCAGGAGCCAAAGTGACGCAAAAATTCGACCAGAATCCTGGTCGAAATTATGCCAGATTTTTGAATTTTGGACTATTTTCCAGAAAATTAATAAAAAATCTTGATTCCTATTTTGGGAAAATTAAATAAATTGGTTTAGAACTATATGTTCGTAGAACCAAACAATTACAAGAAATACGAGAGAAACTCTTTAAATCCCGAATAAAGTCAAAATAACTTCTACGATAATCTAGAGAAGATTTTCCCAGAAGTTGGGGGGCAAATGATATGGGCTGAAAATAACCCTAGAAGCATAATTAATGATGTATTAATTAGACCTAGACTGGTCCAAGAATATGGCCCAATAAACAAGGCCCGAAACACTAATTATTTATTAATTTCGTAATTATTAAATAGGGAAAATATACAGCTCATAAAAAGAGTCCAAAGTGTGGTAAATTCTTCAAAAAGTCTGCCTCCTACAAAGAAGGATCTAGAATCTCAATCAAAGGAAATAACTAGTCATAGTCCTTATCCTACGACAAGGAAAAGACTTGCTCACCAAGGAATACAATCCTTATCCACCGTCAAGAAGGAGACTTATTCGCTAAGTCTCCCAAACATACTCTAAATACAAGGCTCCTGACGCCTATATAAGGACCATGATCCTTCACATTAGAACTATGTTTTTTGGCTTGATTCTCAGCAATAGTTGAGATACGTAGGCATCTTGTGAGGACCGATTTAGTCACGAAACACGAGAACAACCATTAAAACTCGAAAGCTCTTAAACCCTAGCAGTAAATTTACAAGTACGTTTTTTATTCCACAACAGTTAGTCATAATAATGTATAATAATAATTTTGTAAATTATTAAGAATGAAAATGATGTTTTACTTTAACGTTTTTCTCTATAGTGGTTATTATAATTTAAAATTATATTTTTTTGAGTAAAACTGATTTAATAACTTAAAAATGTGAAATATCTATGTGACTCTTTTAGAGAAAGAAATATAATAGCACATTTGAAGAACGAGAATGAACAATTGTAAAATCTTATATATATAATACAACAACAGGGGGGTTTGTTGAAGCAATTTAAATTGAACTGACCATTTTACCCTTCTTTCCATTACATCATGTCAGGGTTATTTTGGTCTTTTAGTATCACTATATTAATTACATATTATTAATTGTAGCAAAATTAATATACATACATACATACATACATATCTACATACATACATATATAGATACATATACATACATACATACATACATACATACATACATGCATACATACATGCATATGTATGCATACATACATACATACATACATGCATCATTTTATCCTTTTTTTCATTACATCATGTCAGGGTTATTTTGGTCTTTTAGTATCACTATATTAATTACATATTATTAATTGTAGCAAAAATAATATACATGCATGCATGCATACATCTATGTATGCATGTATACATACATACATACATACATGCATGCATATGTATGATATTATCTGACCATATTTGATAACATATACCAAATCTAATTATTCTATTATTTAGTTTCACTATAAATATTTTCAAATTAAAAATTGGGAAAAAATTATTTGAATGAAATTTATATATTAATCATGCATGTGCATTGCAATTATTTATACCTCTAATAAATCAAACTATAAATAACCTCTCATTTTTTTAAGTATTATAGTTGTATGGCACAAATATGTCCAAATCAATACAAAGATAACAAAAAAAACCATTTTATGTATATAAGTGTAATATAAATTTTTATTAACATTACTTATCCTATAACTCATAAATTATTACACTAATAGATAAACGTAAAAAAAAATTCCGAACAAATTAGTAATTTACTCATATTTAAAGTATGTATGTGCATTGCCCGGACTAAAGAGCTAGTTTTATGTAATAGGATAAGATGGAATGTTCATTTTTGTTCTCATTTTTTAGATCTAATTGGGCACATCAATTTAGACATGGGTTATAACTTATAAAGATGAGAGGGTGGGAGACGCTCTAGGTGTTAAAATCTAAGAAAAAGGTGTTAAAATCTACAAAATGCATATATACATTAACATACCAAAATAAAGATATAAAATACAAATAAAATAAATTAATAAAATTTTGAGACCTAGCATCGCGGGCTTAAATACTAGTTATAATAATTATAATATTATCATTTTAGCACACAGAAATTATAATCACTAGTTTTATTCATGCTACGCACCGAAATTACAACTTAAAATTTTTTAATCTTAAATTTTTGCAAGTAGTTATTAATATATTATACAACAAAACTCATATAAATTTTTTTCCACATATTTTTAACTAACATTTCAGGATATTACGACATAATGTGTGATTTAATGTTCTTTATCTAAATAGGCTTGCAAATATTAACAAATATAAGTGTTATTGCTTGCTAAAAAAATAAATATTTATAATTAAATATTAAATATTCAATGCATACAATTATGATTAAACGGATAAATAAAATGTTGTCATCATAACAAAAAAACATTAAAATATCATATTAGAATTTGTTTGAAATGTAACATCAAATTTTAAATTAATAAGAATGTTTAACGTCCTAAATTATTTAGATTTATAATTTTTATTAACTTCATTATCATTGACGTGAATTTACGTTTATTTGTTCCTGATTTTGACTCTAGATTGTCATTAATAAAATTATCATTTTTATCATAATTAATCATTTTAACTGATTACGTTCACCTTGACAGTTTAAGATGATTTTAGATTCTTGTAAGTATATTATATTTCTATGGACAAATTTTCGATCATTTAAAGACATAGTGAATATAGATTTTTTTTCCTATGGTGATTTCAATTTTTCAGGGTATTACACTCGTTTTCATATTCTGCTTATAGCGGTGTTTTTAAATTTATTAGAATAAATTTTAATATTAAATTTAATATGCTATATTTTTAGGATTTCGTATTTATTACGTCTCTAAATGACTGAGATAATCGTCAATATTTGCTGATATTGACCGCCTATCTTTGAATTGCTTCACTTAATTAATAATGAACATGATGCCTCTTCTTGGGTTTGAAACAATTTTGTCAAATTTGTATTTGTAGGTATAGTTAATGATATAGAGTTCCTATGGATCATATCTTCAACACTACAAAACATATTGCTTTCATGTGCATTTATGATAACAAAATAAAGAATAAGTTATTAATATCTCAACTTTTGAGATTTGTAACTAGTTGAAGATGCGTCGTCCTAAATAATTGACTTATTAATTTCATGCATGGAGGTGTAATGTTTGAAGAGATGATAACTTTTTTTTGATCGACCTTTTATTTACAATGACAATTGAAAATGTAGATGAAAACAAAATAAAAGACTAAAATATTTAAAATAAAATAATATATATATATAAAATAATATTTAAAATATTTGAAAGATAACTAAATAAGGAAATATATAAATATAAATGATCTAAAATTTAGTTCTACGCCTTGTGATTGTATTTAAATTAAATTTGGTAATTAACCATTATTAGTAAATTTGGATGAAAATGATATGATTATTGTTGTGGATTAAAAAACGTGCTTGTGAATTTAATGCTAAGATTTAATGAGTTTCGAGCTTTAATGGCTGCACTTGTGTTTCGAGACTAAATCGGTGAGATGCCTACGTATCTCAATTCGTTATTGAGAATCAAGCCAAAGACGTAGTTCTGATTGTAGGATCAGAGACTTATATAGTTAGCGAATAAGTCTCCTTTTTTATATTGGATAAACGTTGTATTTCTTGCAGGATAAGTCTTTTCCTGTTGATAAATGCTATGACTCATTAATTGGGATTCTGATCCTTCTTTGACTAATTTACCATATTTTGGACTCTTTTCACGAGCTGTGTATTTCCCTTATTTATTAATTACGAAATTAATAAATAATATGGGTTTTGGGCCTTTCCAATGGATTAGTAACTATATTTCTATAATTACTTTTATGACCATATCAATTATTTTTAAATTCTAGTGATAAAGTTTGATTGACTTTTTTTTATGAAAAATTAATCACTTTATTATAAAATAATCAAGTATATTGTTTTGTTTTTTCATTTACAAAATTTTAAGTAACTTTGAACTTGTAGATTATTGTAAAGTAAATATTGACATTCTTTTGTTAATAATAAAATTTAATTAATATATATATTATCTAAAAATCCTCTATTTATCAAAATATCTCCTATTAATCATGTTTAATCTTGAATCGGTATGTCAACCGATTAGTATTTCTTCAACCCTTCAACCCTGAATGTCACTATTAATCTATATAATTAATGTAAAATAATTCATATTTTGATTGGTTAACCGTATATGTAGGAGATTCAAGTATTAGAATAAAAGAAAAATATATGGGACTGTATGTGTGTGCCATTTACATTTATAAGAGTCAAAAAAATTTCATATTTTGATCATGCAAAAAAAACTATAATTATGAAAAATTTGATGGGCGATAACCATGTTTCACAGTACTGGAATCAAATCACAAAATCTAAAACTTTAATATGGCATGCTGATAGGGAAAGTTAGGTAAGAGTGGACAATGACAATGAAAACAAGGAGAGGGGTTAACGTCAAAGATAAATGACTGCTGACAACATTTTCCTACATTGTGCCACAGATGTGGAAGTTGTCTTCTAAATATCAACAGAGCTATCACCATGAAACACCAAAACTTTGTGATTCTAGTCAAGTTGGCAATTTTCAAAGAGCGAGATGTTTCTAAAATGGTCAATGTTCAGTAAATCAAGAAATGATTAAGGCAACAAGAATACCAGAATTATAAGATTGATCCATACTGAAAGGGAGGTACACTTGTGGAGCTAATGAACTTGCAGAAAGAATATACTGTACTGGCTTCTTGGTGTCAGAATATGCCGGCCAGAATAGAGGAAGAAGTTTAAGATGTGGGCCATGTGTCCCCCATTTTTCTCTTACTGCTTTGGTGTACATGGGTTGTTGTAGTGGTGAACTTAGGTTGGTGTGGTTAAGCCCCATTTCTTTAAATCAGTAGGGGTGGTTACCCAGCAAGTAGGTTATATGAATGTTGTCAAGTAACAATTTTAATGATGCATATGAAAAGTCTCTGTGCAAGGGCTGTGTTTCTGTACGTGTACCTACTAGCCCAAAACCCGGGTGTATATTTTTTCCAATGAAGTAGGCTTTTAACAAAAAAACCAACTGTTACAAGTCCACCTAGTCACTAAAAACGCTCACATTAGCAACAAGAAGCATAAACTTGGACAAAAGGATCTTCTTAGGTTACTGCATCTAGGACACTGCCACTGGCATTCCGCTTCCTTTTGTTAGATGCTGAAAAGAAGCATATAGAAGCCCAAGATTTCTTCTGCTTGACAGGTTGTGACTTAACATCCCTCTTTGCAATAAGTTCCGCTATGTACTGAACAACAGCCTGAGGAAAATTAAACATTTGTTAGAATCACACTGTAAAAAAGAATAAATTTGTAAAAATAACAAAATCAACAAACTTACCTGTGCCCCCATTGCAGTAACACTTCTTGGCGGCACTTCTAGAGGATTTCCATCCACGTTTAATACGCGTAATTTGGACAGCATACTAAAGGAATCTGGTAGAACTCTTATCTGGTTATTGCTCATATCCAACTCTTCTAACAACTCAAGATTCCCTATGGACCTTGGAAGATAATGCAGATCAGCAAAATTGTTGCTTATGTTCATTTTTACAAGTGTGGTGGCTAAACATAAGCTCTCAGGCACTGACTCTAGCTCATTGAAACTTAAATCAAGCTCCCTTAAGCTTGCCAGAGATGCCATCGTTGTTGGCAATCTACTGACATTATTATAACGCGCAGAAAGTACTTCCAGGGATGTGATTCGTCCAACAGCTTCAGGTAGGGCTTTAAGTCGGTTATAATCTGCTCGGAGTTCCTTCAGTGAGGAACAATTGGCAATAGTATGTGGAATTTCTTCAATGTTGTTGGTCTCAACATCCAAAATTCTTAGGCTAACTAGTGACCCAATTGACTCTGGAAGTACATGCAGATGATTTGCGCTCAAATCTAGCTCTTCAAGCCGAACCAATCTACCTAAAGTAGAGGGCAGAGATACCAACTGATTCCCTCTTAAGTTGAGACTAACCAAGCTAAGAATATCACCAATAGTATCTGGGAGTTCACTTATTTTGTTTGAATGCAAATCTAACTTTGTCAGTGATGAAAGCCCTCCTATTGTGGCCGGTAAGGCCAAAATTCTGTTTTCCGACAAATCCAATGCGGTCAAACTTGACAGCTTCCCAATTGAATCAGGCAACCATTCTATTTTATCCATCAATTTACCCTGAAGATTCAGATCCTGAGTCCCTTTTTTGGAAGACACTTCGATCAAACTAGCAAGCTTCATAAGACTCAATTTTTCACCATCATTACCTTTCAAAAAAGAGAGAGAGAAAGAGAAAGAGGCAATAAAAGCATCAGCATCAGCATCAATATCTGAAATCTTAATCTTTTCTGACATTTTCGAAGACATCTCATGTTGTATATTAAATTCCACACCATGGAAACAGAATTAACCAGCAAGTATAAGTTAGCTGTAGGATCCTGGTCCAAATACAATGTTCATACAGCAGTCAGGGAAAACTGATCTATTACTGTTTGCATGTTTCAAAATAAGTAACACTTTCTACTGTCCTAAAAGTTAAAACTATTACATTTACGCCATCTAAAACGTCCTTTAAGTCCATACATTTAAGACAATCATTAGCAAAAAAATCATAAGACAGTTTGTACTAGAAAACTTTTCTACTAGTGCGGCCTATAATATTTAATGAATGTTTTTTGACGATCCGACCATACGGATGCGAAGATTATGTCAAAATATTATTGTAGAATTATTTTTATGCAAATTTAAGTTGTAGAGCATTGGTTTTATAATGATCGGTTTTTTTTTGTTAAAAAATGATTTATCCAAATCACTAAATCATTTGAAAATTTGTACATACATATAATTTTTACTAGATATTTACATGGTTAGATTTTTAATTAGGTGTCCAAATATTATAAATTTAAGGTGCACTAATAGAAAAGTTTTCTAGAGTGACCTTTAGATACTCTTTTCCCTTGTAAAATTTATAGTTTAAACCTATATCTTACTAATTTATTATTCTATACTTAAAAAAGCCCAGATACAAAGAATCATACTCTGGAACTTAATAATAACACTTCATTATAAATAATTGCACCTACTATATCTACTCTTTCTTTTGGTAATTGGTAGTTCATATGTTCTTATAGAATAGCTGAATAGGCAGGAGGGAAGGGGAACAGAGGGCAGAATAATATCCTTGACCTTTCTAGAACATAGCACCATTGCCCCCTGCTTGTACAATCCTAGGAGATGCTAGTTCCATTTTTACCCACCTCATCCCCTCTACTTAGATATATAACTATAAAGAAATGAAGTGATTACTGATTAGGTTAAATTATTAATGATTCCAAGGTCATCCATATTAATTTTTCAAAATAAACACAGTGGATTTGTTACAACTCCAAACAATAATACAACCCACATTTTATAGGTACCAACAGGCACGGATTGTTTTTAACAAATAAGTAGGTGTGTTAAATTTTTTTAAATAATTAAAAGTAAAATTGATTTAAAAATAAATAAATAAATAACGGTTTGCCCATGATATTTTTGGAAAATGAGGGGTTTTAGTAAAGAAAAATAAAAAAAAAGTAACATGTTTTGGTTGAAAAAGGTAATTGCCCGTGATTAAAAGTATTAAATTATATTTTAAAATAAATAAGGATTTGCCCGTGATATTTTTGAAAAATGAGGGATTTTAGTAATAAAAAATAGAAAAACTTTTTAACAAATAAGTAGGTGTGTTATTTTTTTAAAAATAAATAAAAGTAAAATCAATTTTAAAATAAATAAGTAACGGTTTGTCCATGATATTTTTGGAAAAGGAGAGGTTTTGGCAAGGAAATATAAAAAAAAGTAATATGTTTGTTTAAGTTGAAAAAGGTAATTGTCCATGATTAAAAGTATTAAAATATGTTTTAAAATAAATAAGTAAGAATTTGTCCATGATATTTTTGAAAAGGAAGAAATTTTAGTAAGGAAAAATAGAAAAAATAACATGTTTTAGTTGACAAAGGTAATTCCCTGTGATTGTAAAAAAATAGAAAAAATAATGTATTTTAGCTGAAAAGGTAATTGGTTATAAATAATTTTATTATTTAAAAATAGGTAAGGGTAATTAAGTAAAATCACTTAGACCGACCAACCGACCCAACTTTTTCGTCTATTATATATTATATAATAGTATAGATAGATTTAAACATTAGTTTTTACCTAAATTTAAATGTTTATGTATACTATTTGTTTAATTTAATGTTAAAATAAGACAAGTACATACCTAACTATGATGATATTAAAATATGTAAATATAAATCTCATATTATCTCTATATGAAAAAAGTATTATTTACCTAAATTTGGAGTATATCACAGGCAAGTGTAAAATTACATGTTCCATGATTCAGTGTGTTTTTTGGGATAATTTTCAAAATAAAAGTTTTTAGGATTTTATTGGAGTTGGTATATATTTTGTAGTTATAAAGGGAGGGAAGATGACAAAGGAGCCGCAGGCCTTGTTTGTGTAACAGGACATACTAGTTCAAACTAAATTATCATAAACACAATTCTAATATACAAACCAAAGATTAAAATTATACCTGTGCTAGTTACAGATTTCAAAGTAGAATCCACGATCATGGGGACTACACCATCCCTAGATCGTACTCCGCCCCCATTTCCATCCCCATAAACAGTAGATTTCGACATACTGACATAACTATCATCCCTCGTAAACAACTTAGAAGAACCATTAACACCCTCCTCATACAAAAAACTCGAAGACGGTACCACACTCGCCCGATAATCATTCGAAAACCCCTCAGACGACACCGAGACACCACCCCGGGAATCACCCTTACTTCCCAAATCGACACACTCAGAAGCTCTCTGAATCAATTGATCAAACACCTGGTGTGCATTATCAAGATCCAACAATTTCAAAGCCTCCCTCTTATCTTCTTTACTTTCGAAAGCCACCCAATTCGTCTGCATCTGTTGTAGGATCATAAACAATTCATCAGGAACTTGAGAACCCTTAACTTGCTTCGAAACAAACTCGAGTTTCGACTGTTCTTCGCTTTCGATGTTTCGAATCAAAATCTTGGCAGCTTCAACTTGTTCAATTCCAGGTCTTGGTGGTAAAGATCTGTGAATTCTCATGATCTCTCTAACAACCTCGTCAACTGTTTTTGGACAAGACATTTCCGTAGTAAAAAAGTGTTCGAGATAATACACAATTTAAGAAGAAGTATTTATAAAAGTTAAGTTGGATTGAATTGGTATGTATATGAAGAAAGTCGGTTGAAAAAGAAAGGGGGTTGATGATGGGGAGTTAGAGTAATAGACTTGCCTGTTTTTATTCCTTTCCAAAAATAAAATCAAGAACATTCCTTAAAATTCTTTTCCGAAACCGCTGGCTGCTGCTGTGGATGGGTCCCTTCCCTGTGGGGTCCACGACTTTATTTTATTTTTCCAATAAGAAATTTGCAAAAAATACACATGTTTACTTGTTTTCAATTTCAAAATTTTAGCAGACATCTGACAGAAAAAAAAAAAGAAAGAAAAAATTGGTAGACACATGCATCGGACTTTTGTCATAATTTTTGGAAAACTAAAATATTACACATTTATTTAGTTACTAGTAGTTTATAACCCCTGAAACAACTCTTTTTAATATCTATAATTATCATTATTTATAAATATTTTAATATTTAAATGTTACTCACTTTGTCTCATTCAATTGTTTACATTTGATTTGTCACGAAGCTTAAGAAAACAATTAAATAAAAAGGTAAAGTGGTGGATCCATCAATATTAAATGTATAAAGTAAGTAAATTGAAAAAAAGTATTGTGAGCAGTTAATTTAATTTTTATATTATAAAATTTTACTATTTTAAGGGAAGTTTTGAAATGTAAAGAAAGGGGAGGGATATCCAAAAAAGTAAAGTATAATTATAAAGAAATAGATGGGACGGAGGGAATATTAATTAAATAATCGAATTATTGTTGAAAAAAGTTTAGCCAAAATAAAAATTATAGTTAAAAATGTGATATTTATTAGATTTTACACGCTCAATTTACTATTTGTTTTATCTTGAGTTATAAAAATTAGATTTGAACGATTTTAAATCCCATGTGAAACTCATAAAATAATCTTTAATTTAGTAATGGTGTAACAATTCTTTTCCAATTAAAAACTACTCGGAACTAAAGAGATAAAAACTGACAAATTTTAATGTTGTCTCTTCGATAGAAATCTATGTAGTTTAGATTATCAGAATATCATTTTTAAACCAAATACACGTTTTAATTTTAAATCCAACGATTTTCATTTATTTATTTTAAGATCTAACTATCCTTATTTTTTTTGTACAACTTACGTATTAATTAAATCAGTTTCTTATTTAGTTATAACTATTTTTATGTTTAAACTTTTGAAAAAACGAATTATTATACAATATTTTTTTAACTTATATCCTTTTTAAATAATAAATTCTTCTTTTAATATGAGATAATCATGATCATTTATTCTTAAAAATATTGAATTTTACGGTTGATATTGTTTAGGCGGTATTGAGGACCAGGCTATCAAAACAAGATCTCGTGCAATGCATGGATCAATTTTTAAAATTTACAAATATATTAAATCATGAATTTTTCCTAATATTTTTAATATTTACTTCTAATAATATAATTTTTGTTTTTGTAATAGGTTAATGATGTTGGAACTTTGAATTTTGAAAAATAAACCTATCAATTTAAATATTAATTTTTTTTCGTATTAGTTCTTCTTTTAGAGCAGTACACTATGACGATCAAATTTTTACATGGAGAATCAATTTATTTATATATATAAAGGAAAATCCCTGGGAGTTCTCAGATCGTCCGAAAAATATTTATCTTTTTTTAGAGCTTCTCAATTTTAATTCAATAAAATTTAATTTTCTTATTTAGATTCGAATTTGTAGGAAATACAATAAAAGTCAATTATGTTTCAATTCCTAATTTTCAGGAATCTTGCTTGCAATTTGATTGATGACAAAATGAGTGGGACGGAACTTTTAAACAATTTATAATCATCTTTGTTATTTTAAGTGGTCGCTATGATCTTCGTATTATGTGGAAGATATTTATAGAAATAAATAATTTTATTGAATTTATAAGTAAGTTTTTGACGTAAAAGTATTAGAGCAAGTCCAATAGTATCCTATCATAACTTCAAAGGGAATATGTCAGAAAATGGAACTCCAACAGTATCTTAATGATCCCCTAAACCACTGTTACAACCTCAAATTCACTAGCCATTGGTATATCTAGTCATCCCCTATTTCATTTTTATAAATAAAATATTCATTTCCCTTCATTTTTCCCTCTTTTTTTCTCACTTCTCTCCTTTTAGTTTTACCGCTGAAATTTTTACTTTTTTTTCTCCCTTCCCTCTTTTTTTTTATCACTGAAATACTAGAAGTCCCCTGGCCTTTCTTATCAAAATCACTATTCAAAATATAGTAAATCATATACCATAAGAAAGATCTTGGAGTCTACTTTTTTAAGCAAAAAACGGTTCGTAAAAAAGAATTTTCTACAAAAAGTTATAACAATTTTAGTGTATACCTGTCCAGATTTATAACAATTTTGGTGACAATTTAATAATAATGAGGAAGGTAAATAGGGATTGTTGTTGGAGTAAATATTAAAAATGATATCCCTAAACTACTAGGATTCCTTATTTTATAGAAATTATAGGGAATGAACTAACATACGGTTGGACTTGCTCTAAACATACATAATTTTAGTATATATTTTAGAATTCAAAGAAATTATATACATTGCGTATATAATTGTGTAGAAAATATATTTTAATTAATTTAAAGTTGAAAAAGTATAAATGTGATAACCTTCTACACTTTAATGGGGTTTTACTGTAAATCTCTAATTTTAATTGGAATTAGTTTTACAATTTTTGGGTGAACAGTAGCCTAAAATGGTTGGTAATTGATTTTTGGAGATTGCAAAATCCCATTCCACCAATATGCAAAAGATGTAAAATTAGAATGAAGAACACCATGAGAAGATTCCAGCCACAGTAAAAGAACAACTAGACATCAAATGAAACAGATCGTCCAAATTACCGCTGCAGAAACAACAATCATCTATATCTCAATTCGGTTAGAGATTATTATATAATGTTAGTAAACACTTTGTGCCACCAAAAGTTAAATCTTTGGAGAAATGCACAGCTTCCACAAACGCTTACCCAAATTCATATTGAACCGGAGACCTTATCATTTTTAGTTAAGCATCTCTATCAAGACTTGACTGAATATGTACCATTCCTTCTTTAAAGTACAAACCTAGTTATCTACTTTTACGTAATGAGATACCAGAATGGTGAGAATAAGTTTAGCATCATGAGGAGAAAAATTTCTTGAACTAAATCTTTATCCTAGTTTATAGAGTCAACTTTCAGAAGATAATCAATTGAGCAACTAGAGAGAACAGTAGTAGTAGGAGTATTTCTTTCGACAAAATCCACAAAATCATATGAGAATAACAATGAAGAAGCTGAACATGAAAAAAGAGATGAATTCATGAATAAACAATTGCACACTTACCGCAAGAAAGTAGCAATCTTGGAAGACAAATTTATGAAACCATATGCCATAAACTTGGTCAGTTGGAACACATTCAACTTAATACTGCTTCATAAGTTCAGCCATAAACTAATGTAACTGCTATTGAAGTGAAGTGGCGTGGGATTGGCCAAGGGGGGTGGGGGCGTATCAGAATTCGGAGCTTCCCAGGTTGCTACTCAGCAGCCCTATTTTCATCACGCACTTTGTTACTATCCCGCCTGCCAAGTTTAACAGCCACATCCTCCACCGCTACTTTAGTTACATCGGCCCGAACACCAATATCACTAGAGTATCTGCTCGTACTATATGTTGCTGCTGCTGCAGTAACCGCACCAACAGGACTAACAACCATTAAATACATCAAAGAAGAGCCCACAAAAGCAGCAACAGGAGCGCCAAAAATGCTAGAAGCTTGGCCGCTACTTCCACCGCTAAGCTTACTAAGCTTATCGCCTGTCAGAAGACCTGTTTTACAATACAAAGCAAAATCCTCGCAGTTATTTTGGAACACGTCGTACTTACCAAATTCATTATAAAGAAGATACATTGCTCGATGAATAACTGTGTGAGGCCCATCAGATGCTGCAGTGGTGCAAGTCCCTCCTCGTACTCTCGTAAAGAAAAGTGATTTGCTGACTCCATATTCAAAGCGGTAAAGAGCACCTTTCTGCAGGAAGCAGCTTAGACAGGAGAGTACCACTCCACTGTTGGGTTTTCTGAATCCACAGTTGATTTCACAGTCAAGATAGGAGGTTGGACAGTAAAATGTTACATCAGATATACCAGAAATGCCAATCTGAAAGGTTTGAGTTCTTGAATTCTCTTCCTTATTAGGAGTGAAATGAACAACTCTGTTTCCCTCAACGAAAATGCCTGCATTATATATCCATATCATCATAGTTATACACAGAAATACATGCTGTATACAAGTTGCATTGCGAGAATTGAGAAATTTATGGCAACAAGGTCTGACACACGTCTATTGCTTGTAACTTTTTTTTGTTTGTTAATTTTATGGCTTGTGACCTTACATCTACATCCTCAATATGTGTTGATAATCAACTAAGTCAACATTCAATTTGACTTTCCATATTTGACTTGTTAGTTTTTCAGTTAGTACAACTAAGGGTAGTTCAGTATTTTCAGATAGAAACAGTGAGTTAGAGTTTGTTACAGTGGTAGCTATATAGTAAGAGATGGTTGTAGTTTTTGTAACTAATCAGAACTATGAGAGTAGAGAGATGTTTTGTTGAGATATAGTAGCTAGTATTAAGTTTTCTGTATTCTTCTTGTTTTCTTTATCAATGGTGAAAGTGTTAGCTTCAACAGTTTGTATAATTTTGAGGTTACATCAATGCATATTTTGTGTTTGATCTATTGTGTCTTCGAATTCATGAATTGTAAGAATATGCAACTTACGTAACTATAATTAATAGTATAACCGGTACAAGTAACATAGTGGCATGCATGTAAAAACAATAAAAGAGGGTTCTAGAGAACTTCTGTCATGCTCGGGATTTCTCTAGGGTTCATTGATCATTTCGATATTTTTCTTGCTACTTGCTCCAATCCAATTTATACCTCTGGCTACCTTAAGAAACCTTCAAGTCCTCTTTCCTTTTTACTAGAAAGAACCTCTTGACAGCTTGCTAAAGTGGAATAATGGAAAACACAAGGAAATGCGATTAACACGATAGCTAGACACTTCAAATCAAAACTTACACCCTACTTCTTGTATGGTATGGCTTTCGGCAGACTAATTTCTTGTCAAATTACTCAATATAAAATAGTTTTAAACTTGTGTTTCTAGATCATTATCAAAGCCTAAGAAATTTCAGAGAGCCGAACCATATTCATATAAGGTTTCGAAATGTTTAACCAACCAGTCCAGGCGGTTGATTTGCACATTGCCCTCACTTAATACAAAGTACTGTAACTTTGAAGTGAATGGACCTGAAACCAAACCTAGAATCCAAAATCATCTAGCGTGCATTTTGATGCCATTTCATGAACCATATTGAGTATATGATTAGTGTTTACAAAACTTAAACTACAAAGTCTTTCATGTGATTATAGTTGCTTAACTTGTCTGATTGAATGGCTCAAATCATAAATAAAAATTAAATTAAATTAAATTAAACACTACCAAAACTCCTGTAAGCACTGATTAACAAAAAAAGAAGAGAAACTGCACAATTCTGGTGGAAACTGAATATGGTATATGTACATGTGTACACATCACATAAATTTAAAGCCCCAGAAATAACAATGAGCAAGAAATAAAAAGTTGAGAAAGATTAAAAGATGATACCATGGTGAGAGTAGGTATAGGCAGCTCTGTAAGTATATATATGGTCGCCTTCTTTGATATCGTCCTTGTTTACTTTGTTGGTGAGAATGCCCATCTCGTCCTTTGTTTACTCTGTAAGTAAAATCCTGGTATATATGAATTCACGAAGATGATAGTTGTATTCTAGATTATTGATGCTTACCTTTACTTTTTGCCTGGCTAGTGGCAAGGAAATGGCACATATACTTTCCAGATTCTACACCCACTTCGTAGTCACTTTAAATTTTGGGATTTTCAATGTCATTTAAATATCCTTAGCCTAACATACTACTCCAATGTCCTACTCACCTGGCTACTAGTCTTTAAAACATTAGAAACCACCAGTCATTTTCTATTATTATTCCCTATTATTGAAGAATCTCTAGTCATTTCTAACTTTATTTTTTATCAATTGAAAATTCATACCTCCTTATTTGTACTTCTATAGTTTAATTTCCTCTCTTCCCACTTAATTTATTATTATACAAATTACAGAGAATGAATATAGGGATAATTGTTTAACTTAATATACAAAAAAATTATTTTATTATATTTATAGAGAACAAACTAAGGATCAGTTGAGCGCACTACCATTTATAATCGAAAAATGTTAGAGGCTCAAATTGTGTACCAAAAAGTTTATCAAATAACATATGTTATACCCTTTTTTTTTTGTCAAGGAGATACCTTCTCGCAAGGGAATTGTATCGAGATACAGTGCACATCAAAGGAGTTTCTTTTATTTAATAAAGTTTATTATCTAGTCGAAGAACATATATGATGTACCCGAAAATTTAGACAATAAAATCTTAAAGTTTGAAAATAATAGGGAATTTATTATCTTAGCAGAATTAATTCTTTTATAGGGAATTTATTATCTTAGCAGAATTAATTAAATGTACCTATACCGTTTTTAGTTCAGTGACCAACTTGATACATTGAGCCCACTTTAGTGACTCACTTGATTATTAATTAAACAATAATAACTTCCCGAAACATACAGACAAGTTGAAGAGATCATGGCTCCAGGCTCCAGATATAAATTAAAAATATCATCCCATCCAACATTTAGAAGAACTAAACTTCACAACATGTTTTGCCAAGATATAATTTGCCATACAGATTCAATGCAATTTTTGATTCATATGCCTTTTTATCTTTTGAGTCTCAAGCGGACAAAAGACAGACAAGTCCAGATTAGGCCCTTGTTCAACATCTCTACTGGTTAAAGACAGTGACGTTGTTTCAATGTCTTCCGCTTTAGTAACAGTCCTGCTTCTCTCCACAACCCCTATCCAAGCAGACTAACAGTTGTAAGCTGAATTGGTGCAATGTTGTTCGGTTTTGGGAGGAACAAAGTTTTCTTCAGTCCTCCAACCGCCCACCCCCAGAAAATATTAATCATGTATTTACTACACAATTGTAACAGATTAAGTACAAAAAATATTATTAAGTAAAACAATAATTTTATCCTGAAAAACATAATTGCATATAAGTGATAACTCAAAGGCATCAGGAAAAAAAACATGAATCTGTTCTACTTGAAATTCACGGTACACAGAAAAAGGTTCACAACTTAATAACTGGCTACAGGACATGGTTGATATCGAAACCAACTCACTGCTGAAATGGCTTACAAAACCATAAAACAAAACTCCTATAATTTCGCCAGAGGATGAGTTTACTAAAGGTTCTGCCTCAGATGCTACCAGATGAGCTTAGCCTGCCTAAGAGTTTAGGTCCAGGTTACGTTTGGAACCGGTTGCTGGTTACCATTATTGTATCCCCAGTTGCTGTAGTTGTTAAATGGGCTTCTTAAAGCACCTGAGGAGGATTCACTCAAAAGAGCACGAGACGGAGGGCTTCCTCCCACTGATGGAACTTGGTTCAGAGGAGGGGTTATAACATTGTTGCAGACCGATCTTGTTAAATTCTGTTCCGATGCCAGAAAAGTACCAACAATTATCTGCAAGCCGAGGAAGTAAACCAATACATATTAGAACAAGGTCACAAACACATCAGGCAAACTAGATTTTTCTCTTTTTTATAATGCAACTACTTGTACCAGGTAAAGTTGTAATCAGAAATATCAAATATTGCAGGTTATGGTGTCATCATATTAATGTACGGGAATGTAAGCAGAATGCACTTCACAAATATGTGAATTAACCTACGTAACCTAATGTTTGGGTCTTCTTCGATAATGTTGTGAACAAATTTCAAATAATAATAATTAAAAAAAAATCATTCCTAAATGAAAGGATTAAGTCTTTGAGTAAGTGTTTTCAACAAGCAACTAACAAGCCTGGGAAGATATATTTGAGTACTTAGTTAATTACTATATTAAAAAATTTAGAGCTCTGATGCGCATCAAATTTGAACATAACTCTAAACATTACTTAGTAAAACTTGAATATAACATTACTTATATATAGGATAGAAAAACTTGAAATTGATGGTCCAAATCGTTACTTAGTTCTTGTTGCAACTTCAAACCTATATCTAACAGGAAATATACTTAATGGAACACAAATGGGATATTTACATCATGATATTTGCTATAGAACGGATATTTACAGATAACGTTATTTGCACTATACTGAAAAGGCAACGAATGCAAATCTGATAAGTGGAAACCACGTTATATAATAATCTCATAAAACAAACCTGAACATCAGAAGCCGCAATTAAAGGCCCTGCTACTCCACCACCAAAGACCGAGCCATCTGGCTGAGCTAGCGACACACTTAAACCGCCAGTTATGCTACGCTGTGCACCAGATCCTGATTGCAGAAAAGAACCAGAAAGAGACAAGATCTCAAAGCATCCCTGCACACGCAATATTTATGAGCATCTCTCTATGTAATTAACTCTAGGGTATTTAAATTTACCATTTTCATGGCATGTGTTTATAATTCTTGTGTTCCATTGTTTGAGGACTGAAGGAGTAAAACTGGAGAGAAGGGAAAGATGCAAAGAGAACACAAATAATGTGTTCTGATAGATTGATCACAAACCTGACAAGTAACAGTGCCTCCAGATGACGATGTTGGTTGGAGAGTTACATTAGAAATTGTGCCGCTTGCCGACAGAACGCATACAACTTGTTTGTCATATTGAGAAAGGGACAATAATGTTGGCTGTACATACTGCAAACACAAGTTAAAATCTCCGGTTAAGAAGTTTCCAACATCAGTAAATAAAATTATGGTAAAATAAAGAATGCTTGTAATTTACCTCTCCACTTTTCACTGTGATAACATATGGCAAGAATCCAGCACCAGTTGATCCTGCACATGGATAATATATCAAGCCCAGAACACAAAAAACAAGAATATCAAGGTCCAAGCCTTGACTAAGTATACATTATGCCGTAAGACTTATGCATGAAAAACTATCATCAAGAAACAGATGTTATGTTTGATACAAAGAAAAAATTGTATAAACTATTATTTGTTTCTGTATTTAGACAACTATAAAGCAGGGATGTTCCCTTGTTGATCCAACACATCAAACAGATCCAATATATATCTTATAAATCTACAGATATATGACATCCTGATAACAGATCAATTGAAGAAGAAAACTAAATAGAACGGGATATAAATTGGGGCAAGGCATCCGAATCACAGCAGGCTGTATTAAGCTGCAAATATAGATCCATGAATTGCACAGAGAACTAGTAAGCAACAGCTCGATGACTCCGTCAAGCTAAAAATTAACACATACTTCTGAATCTAAAAGTGCAGGGTGGAAATACCTGTAACTCATAGATCTCATATTCTATAATCATACAATCACAAAAATTCACAAGCATTCTTCTTTTACACAATTTAGTTCAACAATACAATGCAAGACTAAATTCTTTAGCTCAATTTATCCAAAGTCAAAACATCCTGTCCGCAAGCTCTAACCCTGTATTATAAACTATTTAACCACCCTGATTAATTTTAACATAAAACAGCATATAAATATCAAAAAAGGACACAACCTTTGAACCTTCATCATACATTTATAACTGCATAAATAAATGCCACTAGACAACCTTAAGCATATACATAACCAAATCTAGACAGAAATCTCAACCAGGTAGTATTTTAAATCTAGCAACAAGACACAAATAATATATATATATACAGTATATTTCATATAAATATACCTGAATTAGCAAGAGAAACAGTAAAAGGAGAAGGTCCATCAGCTTTCTGTTTTTTGCCAGAACCCGCAGGCCTTCCTCTCCCCCTTTTCTCAAAAGACCCTTGCACCTGTGCATTCACAGGCACTTGACCATCCGATTGCATAGCCATTGATGGAGATGACACAGCAGGCACAGCTGAAGCATCACCGATCGGGTACTTCCTTGGCCTTCCTCTCTTTCGCTTAATGGCCTCCCCGACGCCACTATTAATAGCCACTGCATTGTTGCCAATGCCATTGTTTTGATAATTAACAACACTAGGAGTAACAACCTCGTTGCTACCGTTGCTGTTCAGAATACTATCAACACCAGGCACAACAACCTCGTTGTTACCGTTGCTATTGTTCTCATCCATCACAACAACACCATCATCAAGCACCGTGTTGTTGTCGTTGCCATTGTTCTGATCATTCATCATAACAAGAGGAGGGATTATTTGAGAAGTAGCAACCACCTCCTTATTCACCTCCTCGTCGTTGCTGATGCTGTCGACATTGTTCTGATCATTCTCAACAACCCTCACGTTCACCTCGTCGTCAACCACACTCACATCCACCTCCTCTGGTGCAACCAACTCCTCCACAGCCACCTGAGCACCCTCCTCGGAAGAACCCTGAGCCGGAACAACAGCAGTCGCATCCATAACCTCCGATACCACCTCTAAAGCCGGAGCTGAAACAACAGCTTCCGCCTGCACGTACACGTCATTCTCTCCATTGCCGATATTCTGTTCATTCATAACCTCAGTCGGATTCGTGAAAACAACACCTTCCGGCTGATACACCGTCGTCCCGTGGACATCACTCGCGCCGTTGTCAGGGCCACCACCATAAGCTGACTGCATCGGGTTGTGTGCCAGTGATTCTTGAATTTCCGTAGCAGCAGCAGCGACATTGTTTTCAGGAAACGATGACATCTTAAACTAAAACTTTAAACCCTAGAATAATAATATGGTATAAATCTCACAAAAACCTTTAACAAACTCAAAAGAAAAATCAGATGGAAATCAAAACACAGCTGCAAATCAATTCGATATAAGCTGGGGTAATTATAAAGATTTATAATTGAACCAAAGAATATGAAAATTGTTTTTGCGCAGGAGCTTGGGGTGAGATTGTTTGTGAAAATATATCATGTATATATAGGGAAAATTACGGAGTATCAAATTAGGGATTTTTCGATTTCTTTTTCTAGACGGATGCAGAAAAAGAAATAGAGAATAACAATATGCGATTCCTAATATTTCTTTTTCTACTATTATTTAGAATAAGAAATAAACAATTCCTTTTTTCAACAATTCCTTTTTTGAATTTAAAATTAATAATTATGATTGTTATCTTAAAATAAACTACTTCTTATTATTAATAAGGAATAATATGTGATTTCTAATACTTTTTATTAACAAGTTAGAAAAGAATAATTGATTCCTTATTCTAATTTATATCTATTTCCTATCCGCGTGTGATATTTTTAGAAAAGGAGATATTTTAGTAAGGAAAAATAAAAAAAGTAACATGTTTTTAGTTAAAAAAGGTAATTGCCTGTAATTAAAAGTATTAAAATAAGTTTTGAAATAAATAAGTAAGGATTTGTCCGTGGTATTTTTGGAAAAGAAAAGATTTTAGTAAGTAAAAATAGAAAAAGTAACTTGTTTTAGTTGAAAAAGGTAATTGCCCGTGATTTTATATATAAGTCAGGATAATTTAGTAAAATCAAGAAGTACTTAAAAACCGGTACCAAAAAACATGTACCATACCGACCAAACTTTTAATGTTTCGTCTTTAATAATACTAGCTTATAAACCGTGCGAAGCACGGACTTCTTTTAATATATTATAATATTTCTTTTATAGTAAAAATATAATATAATATTTATATATATATCTTTATAATATAATATTTTTGGAAAATGAGATATTTCAGTAAGGACAAATAGAAAAGGTAACATATTTTAATTGAAAAAGGTAATTGACCGTGATATTTTTGGAAAAAGAGTAGATTATATTATAATATTTCTTTTATAGTAAAAATATAATATAATATTTTTATAATATTTATTTTATGAGAAAAAGGAACCTAAGGTTAACCTTAGGAAATTTCCTAAGGTAATATAGCTTTTTAGTATAAATTTTTAATTTCAATTTTGTAATTCCACATAATATTCTGAAAGTACAATAGTACCCTCGTGTTTTAATATGAGATTTGAGTATAATCTTAGGAAACTTAGGTGAGGTCGACCTTAGGAACCTCAACCTCTTCTTTTCTAGTAAAAATATAATATAATATGTTTGTTGAACCCTTTGGCTTGAAGGCTTTGTACTATTATTTAGAATAAGAAATAAACAATTCCTTTTTTGAACAATTCCTTTTTTGAATTTAAAATTAATAATTATGATTGTTATCTTAAAATAAACTACTTCTTATTATTAATAAGGAATAATATGTGATTTCTAATACTTTTTATTAACAAGTTAGAAAAGAATAATTGATTCCTTATTCTAATTTATATCTATTTCCTATCTGCGCGTGATATTTTTAGAAAAGAAGCGGTCTTTGAGAATCAACACCTAGAGGGGATGGGTGAATAAGTGTTGTGACTAACAATGACCGATTTTAATTATTACCAAGTTATGTGACTGAAAAAGCAAAAATCAGTC
Organism: Heracleum sosnowskyi; assembly: GCA_030848705.1. Taxonomy (NCBI): domain Eukaryota; kingdom Viridiplantae; phylum Streptophyta; class Magnoliopsida; order Apiales; family Apiaceae; genus Heracleum; species Heracleum sosnowskyi. The sequence goes on from CM061242.1 coordinate 80,427,002, forward strand.
TGTTTTGCTGTCTGGCAGCTTACTGAGTTCACAGAATATAAAGTGGCAGCTAGCTACGTTGTGCAATGCAGTATAGAAAATGTGCAGAAAGTAAAGAACACACAGCAATTTTAGCCAGGTTCGACCCCTATCTCCTATAGGTCTACGTCCTGGTCCTCTACCAACACGGCAAAGGAATATATTATTGATCAAAGTGAATTACAACTACACAATACAATAATATATCTCCCTAATCTCCCAGTTACTGTTTGTAGCTTGCTGAAACACCTTGTTCCTTGAACGCAGCTCTCTAAGTACTATACTAAACCAAGTATAAACTACTCTAGCTATCAAGTTCCTTGAACTCTTGTTTCCCAAGATCACAAAACCAGCAACTACCAACTTACAAGTTGAACAATACAAGGATATAATGAATTACAACCGAAATTATGAACTCTAATCAAGAATATATATCGTATATAATATATAAGAGCTCAAGTATGTAAAAGATATTGCAAATCAGCTTTTGTAGTACTTGTGTTTCTTTAAAACGTTGTCCAACACTGAAGATGAAAAACACACAAGTATTTATATAACGAACAAATGATTTTGAGTTAATCTAACAACCAACGGTCTTGACTACCAAGTCTCACATTTTTGTTCCTTGATTAATTCAAGCCCAACGTTCATAAAAGTAACGTTTAGAAAATAGGTGAACGTTTAAGAATAAAGACGTTGAAGAAGAAGACACGTTCAACTAACGAAAACCCTAGAAAATAGAGTTTGTTTAAAGTATAAAACATTAAAATAACAAACTCCTATTTAATAGGAATTATATATATATATAAAGAGTTTTGAAAATATTGAGCTCAGATATATATATACGACTTATATAAGTGATAAAGTCCTAACAATTCAGTTCCTAGAATATTTGCTATAAAATAGGACCGAAACTCTATCTGCTGGGAGTGTTTCCAGCTTGCTGCCTGCATACAAAATTTAGTCTGCCAGCTTCCTGTCTGCATAGAAAATTAGTCTGCCAGCTAGCTGCTACAACATGTTTTGTTAGAAAATACAAAGTTTTTATCTCCTGCAAAACCATGTTAGTACAACATACTTAACCCAGTTTACTGCTATAGTGTTATCATCAAAATACCATGGTTTCAATCTCCCCCTTTTTGATGATTACACACCAATATTCAGGAGCAAAATACTCCCCCTAAAATTATGCTTCCTCTGCAAAAAGATTAGCATTCTATCCAAGCAGCTAAGCATATTTTCATGGCATCACATTAAAATTTAGCATTAGCATAAATTCATATTAAAAACATGTGACCCAAAGAGTAACTAAAAACTCCCCCTATCACACATGCAATTATCCTGAATTTTCACCAATATTCAGGAACAAAATACTCCCCCTAAAATTATGCTTCCTCTGAAAAAAGATTAGCATTCTATCCAAGCAGCTAAGCATATTTTCATGGCATCACATTAAAATTTAGCATTAGCATAAATTCATATTAAAAACATGTGACCCAAAGAGTAACTAAAAACTCCCCCTATCACACATGCAATTATCCTGAATTTTCTCCCCCTTATTCATCAAAAAGGTTATTCACATGTTATCAATAATAGAAAATTCAAATACGCATAGATTATCATGTTAAGTGAGCTAATATTACCAGACAACTATAAGCAGCTTGCTGTCTAGACATTGCACATGCCAATTTCCCTCTATACTTGCGAACATCAACATCTATACCTTGTTCATCTGCTGTCAGCTTGCTGGCAGGAGTCATTGGTGTTGATTTCGGCTTGATATTTTCAAATCCAAATCTTTTGAGTAGATTCTTGATATACTTGGATTGATGCACATAAATACCTTCTGGAGTTTGCTTATAAATTTGAAGACCCAAAAAGTAATTAAGCTCTCCCATCATGCTCATGTCAAACTCACTATGCATACACTTAGAAAACCACTTGCACATATCATCATTAGTAGATCCAAAAATAATATCATCCACATATATTTGTACAACTAAAATATCAGTACCATTATGTTTAGTAAATAATGTGGGATCGATTTTACCTCGAATGAATCCATTTTTGATCAAAAACTTACTTAACCTTTCGTACCATGATCTAGGAGCTTGCCGCAATCCATATAATGCCTTCTTCAACTTGAAAACATAATTTGGAAATTGCTCATTCTCAAAACCAGGGGTTGCTTGACATAGACTTCTTCCTTTAAGAATCCATTAAGAAAAGCACTTTTTACGTCCATTTGATGTAGCTTGATCTTCTTGAAGCATGCAAATGAAAGTAGCATCCTTATTGATTCGAGCCTTGCAACCGGGGCATAAGTTTCCTCAAAATCTATTCCTTCTTGTTGATTATATCCTTTTGCAACAAGTCTTGCTTTATTTCAAGTAACCGTACCAAATTCATCAACTTTGTTTTTGAAGACCCATTTTGTACCAATGATTGAAGCATCTTTAGGTGGCTCCACAAGTTCTCAAACATCACATCTTTCAAATTGATTGAGTTCTTCTTGCATTGCCATGATCCAATTCTCATCTTGAAGTGCTTCTTTAACATTCTTTGGTTCTTCTTGAGCTAGAAAGGCTGCAAATGCACAAAAGTTGGCTTGACCCTTCCTTGTCTTGATTCCTTCTGATTTATCACCAATGATCAACTCTGGAGGATGGTTCTTCACTGTTCTTGTTGACTTTGGCAAAGAATGTTGAGCTATGACTTCCTCATGTACTCGGATTCGCTTGGATGGAGGAGAAACTTCACCACCTTCATATATAGGCATCTTTTCTTGTGATCTTTGACCTCTTGGACCTTCCAAGGTGAGCTTTGACAACTTAGCAATAGTTTCATCTACTGGAGAAGAGGTTTCAGTTTGCTTTTCAGCTGTTGTAGTGGTCTTAGACTGGTTGGCAGCTTGCTGCGATACAGTATTTGTCACTGGCAGCTGGCTGTCATCACCTGCACCTGCAATATCTTCCTCATCTCTTGACAGATCAACATTAGACTCTTGAAATGAAACATCTATAGACTCTTCAACAATACGTTTAGATGTATTATACACTCTATAAGCACGACTTGTTAAAGAATAACCCAAAAATATTGCTTCATAAGATTTAACATCAAATTTACCATCTCTATCAATAGTTTTGAGTACAAAGCACCTGGAGCCAAAAACCTTGAAATATCCAATGTTTGGCTTCTTATTCCTCAGCAATTCATATGGAGTTTTGTTGAGAATAGGCCTGATAAGCACTCTGTTCAGAACGTAGCTTGCTGTGTTGACTGCTTCTACCCAGAAACTCCTTGGCAGCTTGCTCTCTTGCAACAAAGTCCTCGCAGTTTCTTGCAAAGAGCTGGGTTTGTATCAACAGTAGATAAACAGCAGCCTACTTCCTGCATCTCAAAGTCCAACATATATATATATTTCCTTCCCTTCTAGCAACTAGGGGGACTTTGTTAGTGCCAACATTAATAGTACATTTCTCTTTATCAAAAACAATAGTATGTCCATCATCATATAACTGACTTATACTAAGAAAATTATATTTAAGACCTTGAACATATTGTACTTTATCAATATAAATGTTACTATTACCAATTGTTCCTTTGCCAAGTATAAGAAGTGTTTTGCTATCACCAATTGTAACACTACCACCCTTTTTCATCTTGAAGCTAAGGAACTGAGATTTGTCACCACACATATGTCTTGTACATCCACTATCCAATATCCATTGATTTGCATTGACTTTGACCACAAGACATACCTACAAAACAAAGAACAAACAACTCAACGTTTTGGTACCCAAATTCTGTTGGGTCCAGCATGGTTAGTTGATAAAACATAAAGAACATTCAATTCAGATTTCTTGATCCACATTTGGACCACTTTAGATGCTCGATTTCCTGTTCTCCTTATTCTGGTAGCTTGCTGCCTATAAGCTGTCTGTCTGTTCCAGCTTGATGGCTTAGCATTCTGACTTGGGCAGTGATGTGACAAATGACAGTTCTTTCCACATTTGTAGCAAATTTTCCAAGGCATAGCATAATTATATGGAATACCATGTTTGCCTTCATATTGAAAAGCCTTGGTCTTTGATGTAGAAGCCATTCCAAGTCCTTCTTTATCCTTAGGAACCTTTGTTTGTTTCATAATAGTCTTTAATACTTCCTCTCCTTGAACAAATTTTCCCATGCCTTTCTCAAGCTTTGCAACTTCATCTTCCAATTCCTTTATCTTCTTAGCTTGTTGAGTAGCTTCAATTGAGATGGATTCTCTGATTTTAAACGTTTCAAGGCATACATCTCTTGCTTCAATTTCTGCACGCAGCTTGCTGAGTTCCTTCATCAATGTATCATTTCTTTTGAGAAGTAATTTGTTGAACCCCTCAAGTTGTGTTAGCTTTCCTTTGAGATCAGAAATAAGATCTTCATGATTGTTTGATGGAATCTTTTCAGCCATTAGCTCAGAAATCATCTTTCGAAGAGAAGCATTTTTCTTTTCAAGCTCGATATTCTCATTCTTTAATTCCATGAACTCTACAATAGATATATTACTATGTTCCTGCATGGTTAGTGATTCCAATATAACATTTTCAGAAGATATGTTAAACTGAAATGAGTTTACCGCACTAGATTCAACATCGGAGTCCGAATGTGATACATCACTATTTACAAGGACTTCTTCGGTGTTTCCTCGAACCATATCATCATCAATGCCAACCAATGCAATATTTAGCATATCTTCGCTTGAGTCTTCATTGGAATTAAATTCCTCGGCACTCCAAGTGATTTGAGCCTTTGCTTTGTTTTCGTCTCTTGAGGCAGCTTGCTGCTTTGACTTGAAACATTCTTCCTCTGATTTTGTTGTAGCTTTATAATGCATTTTTAAGGTATCCCATATATCCTTTGCTGTGCTACATGAAGAAACCTTGTCAAAATCTGAATTTGAGAGACCACATATTAGTGTGTACCTTGCTCTTCCATCGTAGCTTGTTTTCATCAATTCTGCCTCGGTAAGATCATCAACATCTTTTGGCTTGCCATTATTATCCAAAAAAATGAATGCACCGTCCTTAACGACTCTCCACTCAAATGGATTTCTGCTCAAGAACACCTTCATCTTTAGTCTCCATAAATCATAATTTTCTACCCCATTGAGAAGTGGTGGCGTGTTTAATGATTCTCCCTCTACATAAAAGTGTGCCATAGGATCTGTACTTTCCTGTTACAGAAATGTTAGTACACCAAAGCTCTGATACCAATTGAGAATCAACACCTAGAGGGGAGGGGTGAATAGGTGTTGTGACTAACAATGACCGATTTTAATTATTACCAAGTTATGTGACTGAAAAAGCAAAAATCAGTCTGTTTTGCTGTCTGGCAGCTTACTGAGTTCACAGAATATAAAGTGGCAGCTAGCTACGTTGTGCAATGCAGTATAGAAAATGTGCAGAAAGTAAAGAACACACAGCAATTTTAGCCAGGTTCGACCCCTATCTCCTATAGGTCTACGTCCTGGTCCTTTACCAACACGGCAAAGGAATATATTATTGATCAAAGTGAATTACAACTACACAATACAATAATATATCTCCCTGATCTCCCAGTTACTGTTTGCAGCTTGCTGAAACACCTTGTTCCTTGAACGCAGCTCTCTAAGTACTATACTAAACCAAGTATAAACTACTCTAGCTATCAAGTTCCTTGAACCCTTGTTTCCCAAGATCACAAAACCAGCAACTACCAACTTACAAGTTGAACAATACAAGGATATAATGAATTACAACCGAAATTATGAACTCTAATCAAGAATATATATCGTATATAATATATAAGAGCTCAAGTATGTAAAAGATATTGCAAATCAGCTTTTGTAGTACTTGTGTTTCTTTAAAACGTTGTCCAACACTGAAGATGAAAAACACACAAGTATTTATATAACGAACAAATGATTTTGAGTTAATCTAACAACCAACGGTCTTGACTACCAAGTCTCACGTTTTTGTTCCTTGATTAATTCAAGCCCAACGTTCATAAAAGTAACGTTTAGAAAATAGGTGAACGTTTAAGAATAAAGACGTTGAAGAAGAAGACACGTTCAACTAACGAAAACCCTAGAAAATAGAGTTTGTTTAAAGTATAAAACATTAAAATAACAAACTCCTATTTAATAGGAATTATATATATATATATAAAGAGTTTTGAAAATATTGAGCTCAGATATATATATACGACTTATATAAGTGATAAAGTCCTAACAATTCAGTTCCTAGAATATTTGCTATAAAATAGGACCGAAACTCTATCTGCTGGGAGTGTTTCCAGCTTGCTGCCTGCATACAAAATTTAGTCTGCCAGCTTCCTGCCTGCATAGAAAATTAGTCTGCCAGCTAGCTGCTACAACATGTTTTGTTAGAAAATACAAAGTTTTTATCTCCTGCAAAACCATGTTAGTACAACATACTTAACCCAGCTTACTGCTATAGTGTTATCATCAAAATACCAGGGTTTCAGTCTTAGTAAGGAAAAATAAAAAAAAGTAATATGTTTTTAGTTGAAAAAGGTAATTGCCTGTAATTAAAAGTATTAAAATAAATTTTGAAATAAATAAGTAAGGATTTGTCCGTGGTATTTTTGGAAAATAAAAGATTTTATTAAGTAAAAATAGAAAAAGTAACTTGTTTTAGTTGAAAAAAGCAATTGCCCGTTATTTTATAGATAAGTCGTGATAATTTAGTAAAATCAAGAAGTACTAAAAAACCGGTACCAAAAAACATGTACCGTACTGACAAAACTTTTAATGTTTCTTTTATAGTAAAAATATAATATAATATTTTTATATATTTCTTTATAATATAATATTTTTGGAAAATGAGAGATTTCAGTAAGGACAAATAGAAAAGGTAACATATTTTAATTGAAAAAGGTAATTGACCGTGATATTTTTGGAAAATGAGTGGATTATATTATAATATTTCTTTTATAATAAAAATATAATATAATATTTTTATATATTTCTTTTATAATATAATATTTTTGGAAAAAGAGAGATTTTAGTAAATACAAATAGAAAATGTAACATATTTTAATTGAAAAAGGTAATTGCCGGTGATTGTTTTGGAAAAGGAGTGGATTTTGTTGTTTCGGCTATTATAAGATAGTTATAAAAATATTTTGTTAAAAACAATTGAATAAGGCAAGTACCGTACCAAAAAACAGGTACCAAGGCAAGTACTACCGTACCAAAAAACCATGTACCAAAACTTTTAATGTTTTGCTTATTATAAGATACTAGCTTAAAACCCGTGCGATGCACGGATTGTTAATTGTTATTTTATTATTATTTTTTTAAAATTTATTAATTGTAATTGTGAAAAAAATAAGTAGGCATGTTAAAATAGGTAAACACTTTTAATTAATTAAAAACATTAAAACATATTTTAAAATAAATACGTATGGGTTTGCCCGTTATATTTTTTGAAAATGAGGGGTTTTATTAAGAAAAAAAATAAAAAATGTAACATATATTTAGTTTAAAAAGGTAAATGCCCGTGATATTTTTGGAAAATAAGGTTTTAAAATTTAATAATTAAAAGTATTTAAATATGTTTTAAAATAAATAAGTAAAGAGTTTTCTGTGATGTTTTTGAAAAAAGAATGGATTTTAGTGAGAAAAATATAAAAATTAAATTGTAAAATGCAATTTCTGTGATATATTTAGAAAATGTGATATTTTGTTAGATGAAATATATAATGTGTTTTAACTGAAAAGGTAATTGATTATAAATAGGTATTTGATTATTTATATTTTAATATTTTTAGAAATTGCATTTGTTAAAAAAAATAAGTAGACATGTTAAAATAGGTAAACTTTTAAAAATAATTATAATATTAAAAATATGTTTAAAAATAAATAACTAAATGTTTGTCCGTGATATTTTTGGAAAAGGAGAGGTTTTAGTAAGGAAAAATAGAAAAACTAACATGTTTTAGTTAAAAAAGGTAATTGCCCGTGATATATTTAGTTAAAAAAGGTAATGGGTTATAAATAGGTAATATTATTTTTTATTAATATATTTCTATAAATAAGTAATGTTAATTAAGTAAAAATATGAAGTACAGTTAATTAAGGGCAATTAAGTAAAATCACAATGTACCATACCGACCAACCAAAATAAGGTTAATTAAGTAAAATCACAACGTACCATACCGACCAACCAAACTTTTAATGTTTCGTCTATTATATAATAGTATTGATACTAGCTTAAAACCCGTGTGATGCACGGATTGTTAATTGTTATTTTATTATTATTTTGTTTAATATTTTATTAATTGTAATTGTGCAAAAAATAAGTAGGCAAGTTAAAATAGCTAAACACTTTTAATTAATTAAAAACATTAAAACAAATTTTAAAATAAATAAGTATGGGTTTGCCCGTTATATTTTTTGAAAAATGAGGGGTTTTAGTAAGAAAAAATAAAAAATGTAACATATATTTAGTTTAAAAAGGTAAATGCCCGTGATATTTTTGGAAAATGAGATTTTAAAATTTAATAATTAAAAGTATTTAAATACGTTTTAAAATAAATAAGTAAAAGGTTTCCTATGATATTTTTGGAAAAAGAACGGATTTTAGTGAGAGCAATAGAAAAATTAAATTGTAAAAGACAATTTCCCATGATATATTTAGAAAAGGGGCTTTGTTAGAAAAAATATATAATATGTTTTAGCTGAAAAGTTAATTGGTTATAAATAGGTATTTGATTATTTATATTTTAATATTTTTAGTAATTGCATTTGTTAAGAAAAATAAGTAGACATGTTAAAATAGGTAAACTTTTAAAAAATAATTATAATATTAAAATAAGTTTAAAAATAAATAACTAAAGGTTTATCCGTGATATTTTTGGAAAAGGAGGGAGTTTAGTAAGGAAAAATAGAAAAATTAACATGTTTTTAGTTAAAAAAGGTAATTGCCCGTGCTATATTTGAAAAAGTATGAGAATTTGTTAGAAAAAAATAATGTATTTTAGGTGAAAAAGGTAATTGGTTATAAATAGATAATATTATTATTTAGTAATATATTTCTATAAATAAGTAAGGTTAATTAAGTAAAAATACGAAGTACAATTAATTAAGGGCAATTAAGTAAAATCACAACGTACCATACTGACCAACCAAAATGCGGGCAATTAAGTAAAATCACAACGTACCATACCGACCAACCAAACTTTTAATGTTTCGTCTATTATATAATAGTATTGATAAGATAGTATAGATAGACTAGCTTATAACCCGTGTGAAGCACAAGCTTCTTTTAATATAATATAATATTTCTTTCATAGTAAAATTATTATTTTTTTATTATTTTCTTTTGTATTAATAATAGAAATATATAGAATCAATATAATTATATAAAGGAGAAGACGGGGGCTATGAGGTGGCGGCTCTCAAATCGTTTCGATCTATTTTTTTAATTTTCTCAAAATTTTGAATTATTAATATTAAAGATTCGAAAATGTCTCAATTGCCTTTAAAATTAAAATCTTTACTAATGGAAGAAACTAAATATACAGTTTTAACATTCTTGCATTTAAACTCTTTACTAAAAGAGGAAACTAAATATACAATTTTAATATTATTCTAAATTTTTTATTAGAAATTATCTCAATTGTCTTTTATATCTTTACTAAGGGAGGAAACTAAATATACGATTTTAATATTTTTGACTTTAGAATCTTTACTAATGGAAGAAATTAAATATACAATTTTAATATTCTTCAATTTTTTTTATTGAATATATTTACTAACATAGGAAACTAAATATATTATTGTATTATCTTCTAATGCAGGAAACTAAATATACTATATTAATATTTCCTAAACTTATCCTACGAGTCCAATTTATTTACTAATTTCTTTTTTTAATCTTTTAATCGAGAAAAATAATAAAATCGACAATTTGAGAGGTGCCCGATTTGAGATACGCTACCTTGCCGCCCGTTTTCTCCTTTATATAAGTACGGTGAGGTGGCGCCTCTCAAATTGTCTTCATCTATTTTTCTAATTTTATCAAAATTTTGAATTAATAACATTAAAGGTTAGAAACTATATAAAAAATTTTAAAAAATTTTAGTAATGAAAATCTTAATTACCTTATATTCTCATAAACTTTCTTTTTAAGTAAATTACTATCTTAATATTCTTCTAAAATTTATCTTCAAGTCAAATTACCATGTTTATATTCTCTTAATATTCTCACACATTTTTTCTTGAATTTCTAAAATTTATCTTGAAATCAGATTATCATCTTAATAATCTCCTAAAAAAACTATTAAACATTATGTTCTCATATTTTTTTTGTAAAAAAACTCATGTTTAATTTATAATATATGTTTTAAATATATATTAAAAATTATTTTTTAAGTTTTACTTTTTAATTTATATAGAAAATATCTCAATTGCCTTTTTAAATTTTTACTAAAATCTAATTACTATCTTAATATTCTACTAAAATTTATCTTCAATTAAAATGACCATGTTTATATTCTCTAAAACTTTCTCTTAAACTTCAAGTTACCATCTTAATATTCTCATATATATTTTCTTAATATTCTAAAATTTATTTTGAAATCAGATTATCATCTTAATATTCTCCTAAAAAAACTATTTGAAATTATGTTCTCGTGATTTTTTTTGTAAAAACTATTTCAAATTATGTTCTCATGATTATGATTTAAAAACTATTTTTTTGTAAACTATTACATGTTAGAATTTAATATTGATATTATATTATATATTTTAAAATATAAGTTGGAACATGAATTTTGAGAAAAATAAAAATTGGTGATAAATCTGTTGCGAAACGCGGCTTAGTAAACTATGAAAGACATATGCATTACCCTATATGTTCTTGTTTTCTGTCTTGTTTCAGTGATACACCTTTATGTCTTGAATGCACTTCATATATATCTATCTGTCTGTTTAATTCCTTGTACGCCTGGATATAATAAATTAATTAATTGAATAATTAAATAAAAGAGAATTAATATTCTTCCTTGATAGCAGAAACAATTCTTGAACCACTTGGATTAATGAGGAACTTTTACTGTATAGTATTGACACTCGATGTACTGTTTGGTTCATGAGTGACTAAATTCAATGACGGTTCTTCATCTTTTGACTTTAAGTTGTGGTCATTTTCTTTTACCTTTATCAAAGCACTGTAATTTGTACACTTGCTGTCGCACTTCTGAAATCTCTGTCAATTTAATAAATCCACTTTCTTGAATACTTCACTGAGGCTTGATCAAATAAATGAACTTCTTTCAATGTAGAATCACTTCAAGTCTGTAGGTTGACTTTAATCTTCATTCTTTTGACTGATATAACCTTCTGATATTCCTGTGACAATTGAATTATTATTTACTTATTACATACTTGTTTAAGTTGAGTCGTATCCTTGATGTACACAAATAATCCTATACATATGCCTTTCAGAAAGTATCTCACAAGGGCACTGACACATCTACAATAACTGAACCTCATCAGTTACTGCACATGGATTTGTTCGGTCTAGTTAATGTAATGTCTATGTCAAAGAAACAATATGCTCTTGTGATTGTCGATGACTATTCTAAATACACATGGGTTTTATTACTACATTCCAAGGATGAAACTCCATAAATGGTGATTGATCATGTAAAGTTGATTGAGCTGGATTCTAAGTTTTCAGTCAGAGCAATAAGGTCAGATAATGGAACTGAATTCAAGAATGCAGTCCTAAATGACTTTTGTGCAGACAAAGGGATAACAAGACAACACTCAGCCCCTAGAACTCCTCAACATAATGGAGTGGTAGAAAGGAAGAATTGCACCTTGATTGAAGCTGTAAGAACAATGCTAAGTGAATCAAGACTTTCTATGTACTTCTGGGCTGAAGTTGTTAATACTGCATGTTATACCCAAAATCAAACCTTAATCAACAAGGACTTAATGAAGACACCTTATGAGATTATGAATTACAAGAAACCAACACTCAAATATTTTCATGTATTTGGTGCTAAATGCTTTGTGCTTAAAGATGGAGATGTTTGACGTGGCAAGTTCGAGGCCAAAGCGCATGAAGCAATCTTTGTTGGTTACTCCAGAAGATCTTACATGGTGTATATAATTTATCAACACCAGGTGAAAGAAAGTGTCAATGTTACTTTTGATGACACTAAACTCCCAAGTATCCAAACAGAAGATCCATCTGAGAAACTGAAGTTTGATGACATGTCAGATTCAGATTCAGATGATGTGAATCCACCTGAGATTGTTGCTGGTGATAACAATGACAATGATGATAATGATCATGGTGGTGGTGGAAACATTGGTAACAATCACTACGCCATAGATGGCTTTGTGCAACGGTTTTGCACGGTGTTGTCGTCTTAAAGTGTTGTAGTAACTATATTGAATCTTACCTACTATTACACTAGTTTTAGGTGTTACCGTAGATATGATCGAGTGTTGAGGTAGATATGATATAAACTTTTTAATTTTTTAATAAAAAATTGAAAACAATTTAATGATTATTTTTTATAAAATAAATTTGCTCATAAAAATTATTTTGATTACTAAAATTATCATTATGGAATAGGATTGAATGCTAAAAAAATTCATGAGAGTAGAGTTTTTTTTTAATAATTAATTACTGAAAATAAATAATCAATTTAAATTGAAGTTAAGTAATAAATTTTGTGATTGAAATTATTTTTTATAAAAGTATCAATTTGAAATAGAAGTGAGTGGTGATATTTTTAGAAAATGTTTACTCTTTTAATAATTTTAAAATGAACGATTGGAAAAATAAAAAATATTTATAAAAAAAGAAGGTTACACGTGAGAATAGTAGTTGAGAGTTGAGACGTCTACTTGAGTTTGGATTTGGGAGAGCGGGCTGTGAAAATACAGAGCGGCAAAAACACTGCCTTTATCTCCTTGAAATAATATTTCTCTCCCACTTGATAAACACAACTACAAGTTCAAATAGGATTGAAACTTGAAAGTTAAGGCTATCGAGGGGTTCAATTAAGACTTAGAGATTAATTTACAAATTTAGGGATTCAGGGTTAGGGTTTTGATTTAAGATTCAAATTTCAATTTGGGCTGAGGTTCAAGCTTAGAGGACAGCTACAATTAGGGCTTCAGTATTATTCTTCCTTATTTTGATTTATTACATCGAATGTGTGTTTTCTTGCACCAAAATCTGTTTATGTGATTTGTTGTATATGTGTTTGTATCTGTATATGTATGTGTGTGTATCTCACTTCACTTTCTCTATCTCAGTCTCTCTCTCTCTCTCTCTCTCTCTCTCTCTCTCTCTCTCTCTCTCCCTCTCCCTCTCCCTCTCCCTCTCCCTCTCCCTCTCTCTCTCTCTCTCTCTCTCTCTCTCTCTCTCTCTCTCTCTCTCTCTCTCTCTCTCCCTCTCTCTCTCTCTCTCTCTCTCTCTTCTATTTAATAAAATTTGTTCTGACTTTGTGATAATTGGAATCGTTTTTCAGTATTTAGGTAATAGGTATCACTCTCTCTGTTGATAATCGAGAAATTTGATTGAATTATATTAGAGATGGTGAAATGATGTATATGTATTTTTTACACACCTTTTCTGTTTTAGCCTTTTAATTGTTAGGTAATTGAATCTTGTTAATTTTAATTTGTTTTACTAGGCCTTTCTTGTTTGGTATGTGCAGTTATGTGTTCTGTAAATAGTTAATGTGATTGGGTGTGATAATTTATTGGCTTTTTAGATGGGAGTAAATTTGTTTGCCTGATTCGGGGTATTTTTAGTTTGGTTTGAGTAGATAGATTGGCTATCATTTTTTAGTGGTTTTGATTAGGAAAGAATTCTAGATTTAGAGGGGTTGGGAATAAAATTGGAGTTTATGCAAGTTCACATTATTGGTTCTTTTTAGATTTATAGTTGGTAAGTAAATAAACAAAAATAATTAACTTGTGATATCCCTCTATAGTCATTTTGATTTTTTACATGTGGTGCATACAATAAAAGTAGCAGGTACATAAACAAAGAGTTGAGGATGTTTGAGTAGCTGATCGTTGATCTCTGACCTTGTCAACACAGGGCATATCCCTCGCACACACAAACACAGGGCGTATTAAAGCTTACATGTTTGAATGGTAAATGACCGACATTAAACCTCCTTTGAATTCAGGTTTTATGTATCCATGGTGGCCTTTCCCCGATGTTAGAACTGTAGACCCGGTTTGTGCAATCAAGTCAATATTAAAGGCAATGATTAGGTACACACATAGATTTAATGTATTTAGGGTTTCTAGTTTTTGCATTAGCCTTGTATTCTAGTTAATTCATTAGTTCAGTTTGATATATCTTCACTGGCTCTGGTTTTTGAAAAAATTTATTTGACAGGGGCTTTAACAAATGAATATGTAATTTTCTGTGAAAATTATGGTTCCGGTAGCTAGAAAACAATTAGGTAGCTTACTTGTTGGATATTATCATCCGTATTAATATTGATGCATTCTTTTAGATATCAGGTATTATATATTGTCTTCGTATATATTTTTTAATCTTTATATGATAACAATGTTAAAGTGAAATGAGAATGTGTAAAAATATCAATTATCAATTGTAAAAATATCTGTAAACTAACAAATAAGATGTGCTTTGACATTAGTTAAAAATATGAACTAATTATTTCTTTTCCTTTTCGGTTATTTTATAGTAGTAGGAGCACAAAAAGATCAAAATAAAGATAGTCTGATGTAGTCAAGTGCATTGAAGACTACGAACTGAAGGCTAAATATCCATTTGAAAGCTTAAGGAAATGACTCGATCAGTTGGAGAAGGTCAAGACATAAACGAGAAGGAGGAGTGTGCCTTCAATTGTATTAAATTATGACATTTTGCCATGTAGTTGGTCTGACTAGAAGGATTTTTTCTCCTTTTTTTGTTGTACTAAATTATGATACTGTTACAGATTATGAAATATTGTACTAGTACTACTAATGAATGTTGGAATAAAATCTTGTTTAAAGTAACATTGCTATATTGGGAAATGCATATATATATATATATATATATACACACACAAATACACATTTTTATATAGTAAAAGTGGGCCCCACTAGGTAATGGTACCCACTTTTACAGCAATGTGCACCTTGTGGCAACACAAATTTATGATGTTGGCGTAGGTTGAGAAAATGTTGGCTTTGAGGCTACGGCAACGGTGAAAAAACTAACACCCGAAAAGTGTTGCCTTTGAAATTTTCAGGCTATGCCAACAGTTTTTGGACTTCCTGCAACATTTTTGAAGCGTTGTTGAAGGTCATTTATGGCGTAGTGAATGGAGATACCACTAACACTGGAGAAGAATCACCAAGACAATCTGGCAATAACTCAAGGGGAGATAATGAAGGATCAACTAGTCATTCACAACATCACAATGAATTTCAAGGCGAATCATCAAGATCAAATCTTCCAAGACAAACAGCTTGGAATAGAACTCATCCTTTTGAGCTGATTATTGGTGATCCAGGTGTTGGAGTTAGAACTAAAAGTGCTACTCAGAATGAATGTCATTAGTTATAGTATCTTTCTGAAATGGAACCAAAGAAGATTGAGGAGACACTAGGTGATCCTGATTGGGTGATTGCAATGCAAGATGAACTCAATCAATTTGAACAACAACTAGTTTGGAATCTGGTACCCGGACCCAAGAACAAGAAAGTGGTTGGCACTCGGTGGATATTCAGAAACAAATTGGATGAAGATGGCATAGAGAAATTATTTTACATGGAATATTATGTTCGAATATTTATCAAGTCAAAACTTTTGTCTGAGTTGTCGGTGAAGACAAATGAATTTTTCGGTTGCTCCAAAAAGATGTTTTGACATTCAAAAAATCCAAAATAATACTTACACATATATTGTTGACTTGAAACTTAGAATTTTTCATTATCATCTCTCAAATTCATTTTAGTATAAGTTTTATGATTTTTGGATAACTTTTTTCCGGAAACCCTAAAATCGATACGTAATTGATTTTTTGGTTGCTTACAAGTCATAGATAGTAAACTAATTTCAAGGTGAAATTTTTACCATATTATTATGGGAATATTTCAAGAGGAATTCCAAAATTTCATAACTTTTGAAGCATTTTTTGATTTAGTTCAGAAGTCATTTTTTTATCTTTCGGTATGCGTTTTTACGTGTTTAAATTGCTATAAAAATGTCTTGTTCCCAAGATTCTCTACAGCTAGAATATCCTTGTGGTTACTTGCAAAGATGATCCCTTAATTTAAGAATCCTTTTCCCCTTTATTGCATCAAAAAACTCTAAACGAGGCCTATATATACCTCCGTTTCCCCTCATTTCCTCAAGCCTCCAAGAGCCAAACATATGCTAAGAAATAACTCTTTAAACACTCTTTCTATGGCCCCCAAAGTGCCAAAAAAAACGTTTCTTGATTTTAAATCATTTTTATTTCATAGTTTGTTCATCATTTTGACTTGTTTTCTTCATCATTCTTACTCTTTCACACACACATTCGGCCACCTTCTTTTACGCAGCCCCTAAAAACAATGTTTCCAGCTTCTATCTCGAGAGAAATTACAACAGAGTTGTGGCAGTAGCTTTCTAAGCCTGTTTGATTGTGTTCCTTAGTTACATGTGAGGTGTGAAGCTGTTTATATATTCAAGTGGCAGCTTCTTACAAATTGCTCACATGTGACCTTTCCTGAAATGTATACTAGACAGACTAAAAATAAACTATAAAGCAATCTAGATACATTCCTTTTGTAGCATACTCAATCTCAGTTGATGTAGAACTTGCATACCCTTGAAATGGTAAGCTTTGTCTTGTTCTCTCTCAAGCTCATGTCGTAGTCTTTCAGGATTGTGACAGAACCATGTGAGTTCTGTGTCACCTGCTACTGAAACAATTTGTCATGCTTTTGACTTTGAAGGTAAATTAAAAGTTCCTCCCATGAGATAAAGTATCGTGCTCGCCAAGTTCTACTGTCATGGGATGTTCTAATGCTGACAGTAAGATTATCCTAGGACTGGGGTGTCACAAGGACTTTACTGTCGTGACCTTGCAGAATATGTTGTCAGTGTGGTACAAAGTTGCTGTCTTCAGGCTTCTGCCAAAGTTGTTGTCAAGACTGAAAGTTACTGTCGTGAAGATTACTGTCTTGACTGCATGTTTGATGTTCTTTTGTAAAGTTGTTGTCTTCGAGAACCTTGACAACATGTTTATTCCTTGTACTAGTCATGTGTAGAATATATTCTGGGGCTTGAAAAAAAATTCACTTTGAATCTAATATCATATTATATCAAAATGTTTGCTACAAACTGTTAAAAAAAGTATTCTCAACTTCTTGTTTTTCTTGAAAAAGAATAGCACGTATATAAATTGTGCACAACTCACCTTTTGACAGATTTGGATATACTTTTGTACGAGACAATTTTGATAACAAACTTTGTTGATCTTTGTCTTCAAAAATCTTTTTGTAGTTTGTCTGTTGTGAACTGAAATTTGGTTATATTCCGAATTCGAGAACTTTAAGATATACTAGCTCGAGAAATGGACATATCAAATGATAGATTCTTTGATACGTGAATTTCTCGAATTAGCTTCAGAAACTTGTCGATGTACAGGCTTCTCAAATAGATTTTTTGACTTTTCAACATGCAAACTTTTCGAACAAGTCATTTGGACTTCCCTAATTAAGACTTCTCGAATATATTTAGAATTACAAGAATAAAACTTAAAACTACGTTAAATTTTACTCCCTCTGTCCCGTTTTTATTATCCATTATTTCCATTATCGCTTGTCCCAAAATAATTGTCCATATTTCATATTTATGTTAAATTGATAAGTGCTAGAGAAATTATCAAAAATACTACTTTTTCTAAGTTTTTTTTGCAATTTTACCATTTTCTGAAAATATTTGCAAAAATACAGTCTGCAACTAGATGCAACCAGATACAACCTAAAAATATTTGCAAAAATACGGTCTGCAACCAACGCAAACAGGTGCAACCAAAGCAACCAGATACAACTAGATGCAACTTTTTAAAAAATAATTTAAAAACAGCTAGAAATTCAAAAAAAATTGTTAGTATGAGGGGGTGAATGAAGATAGAGATGAATAAAACTTGCGATCTCAGGTTCCATCCCCTCATCTTTCGTCTATACATACATGTTTATGTATTCATATATAGATACGTGCGTAGTTGAGAGTTTATAAGAAGTTCCATCTCAACCAAATAACAATTGGGGTTTAGTTTCTAATTAATCAACAAGGCCCCGCAATAACACTAACTTATGCAACTTATTATGCAACCAAAATGATTCCAATTATTAAATTTTAATAAGTTGCATTTGTGGTTGATTTTGGTTGTAGTTGCAGATATGGTTGTATCTAGTTGCAGACCGTATTTTTGCAAATATTTTCAAAAAGTTGGTATATTTGCAAAAAAAATTGGTATTTTTGCAAAAAAAATAAAAGAACGTAATATTTTTGCAAAAAAAAGTTTTTATGGTTGGGTATTTATGAAAAATGTGTTATTCCTTTTATAATTGAAAATTTAAATTAATTAAGGATAGTTTTGAAAAGTAAATGATACTTTAGGAAATTATCAATCTAAAATAAATCGATTGAATAAAAGGTGGGATTTGATTGATAGACAAGAAAAAGAAGACGGATGGAGTACTATTTAATTTAGAGAAATTGTAAAAAATACTACTTTTTCTAAGTTTTTTTTCAATTTTACTATCTTCTGAAATTATTTTCAAAAATACGGTAGATGCAACCAGATGCAACTAGATGCAACCAAAAAATATTTTCAAAAAATACGGTCTACAACCAACGCAACCGGATGCAACCAAAGCAACCAGATGCAACTAGATGCAAATTTTTAAAAAATAATTGAAAAAACAGCTAAGAATTCAAAAAAATTTATTAATAAAAGGGGTAAACTTGTGGTCTTGGTTTAGCCTGGGGGTTCAATAGTTAACTTTTGGGGTTCAATGTTTATATTTTGGATTTTAGAAATATTAAGAATGACGAATAATTCGTATACGGACTTAGGGTTTAGGGTTTAGGGTTGTTTACAACCTTAAACCCTAGACTCTAAACCGTAACCTACCCTGATTTTAGGGTTGTAAACAACCCTAAAATCAGGACGCCGGAAAAACATCATTACTAACAAGTTGCATCTGGTTGATTCTGGTTGCAAAAGTTGCAGATGATTGCATCTGATTCTGATTGCAAAAGTTGCACATGGTTGCATCTAGTTGCAGACCGTATTTTTGAAAATAATTTCAAAAATATAGTATTTTTGCAAGTTCAAAAAACCGTAGTATTTTTGAAAAAAAAACATTTAGGGGTGGGTATTTATGAAAAAAGCTCTTTAATTTAACCCATTTTTTGTTATTTAAAGATAATTATTATTGGTCATTAAAAATTAATAGGAAAAGAAGGGGAAAAAACTAAATTGATGCTTAAAACATTGCATTGAATTGAGAAAGATTTGATTTAAGGATATAACAAATAATATCATTCAAATCAAACTTGTAAAAAGTTTACAATCATTACCAAACGAAACTTGATAATGATCAAGATAATCACGGGTTACTTTGCTAACTAGGATATAATTGTCAACTCCATTAAACCGTGGGTTTAAAGTAATTTTTAACTTTAAATTAAAAAATGTATGTTTGTGTAATAAGTCAAAAAATAATTTAAATTTAAAAAAAAAGCTTAAAGATAGAAGTTGATATGAAGTACTTTTTTGAACATTTTAATGTATTTTTATAATCAATATCTTTATTATATACTAGCCTATAAACCGTGCAAGGCACGGACCTTAAAAAATAATAAACTAAAAAATTTAATGTGAACGGAAAATATTAAAATAAAAGTAAAAATTAATATGATAAATTATAAAATGAGAAACTTAAATATTAATTGGAACGTAAAAAAAATATTAAAAAATACACATGGGGCTGATGAAGATAAATGAATAAGGACATATAGAAAATCTAACATGTTTTAATTAAAAAAAGTAATTGTCCGTGATATTTTTAGAAGTGTTTTAATTATATTAATTGTATTTATTAAAAAAATACGTTGACATGTTAAAATAAGTAAGTTTTTTTAATAAGGACAAATAGGAAAGCTAACATGTTTTAATTAAAAAAAAGTAACTACCTATAATATTTTTAGATGTATTTTTAATTATATTAATTGTATTTATTAAAAAGATACGTTCACTTGTTAAAATATGTACGTTTTTTTTAAATAATTAAAAGTATTAAAATAAGTTTTAAAATATATAAGTAAGGGTTGCACTTGATATTCTTGGAAAATAGAGATTTTAGTGATAACAAATATAAAAGATAATATATTTTAATTTAAAGGTAATTGTCCGTGATATTTTTGGAAAAGAAGTAGATTTTGTTAGAAAAAAAATGTTTTAATTATAAAAGGCAATCAACTCGTTAATATTTTTATATTTTTATATTATTTATTAAATAGAGTATTAAAATAAATTTTAAAATAAATAAGTAATGATTGCATCTCATATTTTTGGAAAATAGATATTTTAATGATAACAAATATAAAATATATTATGTTTTAATTTAAAGGTAATTGTCGTAATATTTTTGGAAAAGGAGTAGATTTTGTTAAAATTTTTTTAATTATAAAAGGCAATCAGTTAGTTACTATTTTTATATTATTTTATTATTTATTAAATATAGTTTTAAAATAGATTTTAAAATAAATAAGTAAGGATTGCACCTCATATTTTTGGAAAACATAGATTTTAGTAATAACAAATATAAAAGATAATATGTTTTAATTTAAAGATAATTGTAATGATATTTTTGGAAAATAAGTAGATTTTGTTAGAAAAATATATATTTTAATTATAAAAGCCAATCATCTAGTTACTATTTTGATAACTTGACAATAATACAATTCCATAAAAGATTTAATTTGTAGTAGCTTTCGTTATTATAAAAAGAAAGAAGTATATTTGTAATAGTGTATCCTAAATTTAAACAAATTAGATCCCACATTTCCATTTTTTTTTATTAGATTTCAATATTATTTAATTTTTATGAAGTAAAATATAGTGAAATATTAATGTAGAATAAAACTTTCCCGAATTTTGATTATATTATTAATTTATTAATTAGAAAAAGTACCGAAAACCAAAAACTAACCGAAAACCGAAAACCAAAACTTTCAATGTTTCGGCTTTAATAATATACTAGCTTATATCCCGTGCGACGCACGGTCTTCTTTAATATTTTCTTATTTTTATTTAGATTTTAGTTATTATATATAATTTGATAAAATTCTAATATATATATACCGGATTTATAAATCTAACAATTTAATATCTAAATTTAATATATTCTTGACGTAATCTGTAGTAGTATTTTAGATATTAAAATATAAAATATTTTAAAATAACAGATCTAATGATTCGTATTTTTTTACTCTTAAAAATCTAAAAAGAGACTCAAATGTAAATATCAAAATATGTGCTCGTGCAATATACCGAGTCTATTTGAATATACTATTACTTTTATTTTCATTAATTATCTCGTTTAAATTGAATGTTAAAAAAATTATAATAAACATGAATTTCATAAGTTTAATATAATAATATTACCAATATATCTGTCTTTTGCCGTGTTATTTTTAATTTGAACATGAGTTGTTTCAGTTAAAAAATATATAACATGTAATATTCTTAAAAAGACAATTAGTTACTTATTCACAATTATATAAATTATATTACTTTTTTTATATATGTCGTCTGCATTATTTTTAGAAAATTAGTTGTTTAAGTTAGAAAATATAAAAGAGGTAATGTGTTTTAGCTGAAAAGAATAAATAGTTATTTATTAATATTTATATAAAACAATATTATCATTGTATATTTATTTTGCATGTATTATATTTAGAATATAAGTTGTTTTAGTTAGAAAATATAAAACAAATAATGTGTTTTAGCTGTCGGTTATAAATATATAATAATATTACCATTTTATATATATGTTGCCCGTCTTATTTTTAGAAAATGATTTGTTTTAGTTAAATAGATATATGAAATAGGTAATATGTTTTAGCTGAAAAAGGTAATTGGTTATTAATAAATTGGTTTCCATATATGTGTATTTAGAAGATGAGTTGTTTTATTTAAAAATATAAAAATAATATGTTTTAGCTGAAAAAGGTAATCGTTTATAAATATATAATAATATTACCATATTATATATATGTTGCCCGTTTTATTTTTAGAAGATGAGTTGGTTTAGTTTAAAAATAATATAAAATAGGTAATGTACTGAAAAAGGTAATTGATTATTAATAAATTGGTTATAGATAGGCCCGTGAATCGGCCCAAATACCGACCGACCGACTGACCGACCGACCAAAACTTTTAATGTTTCGTCTTTAATAATATAGTATAGATATTATAGATATAAAGGAAAACTATTATTAAATTTATAATAATAAATTATTATTTTTTCCTAACAAAATTATTACAGTTGATAATTTCATTGAGAGGGACCGTAAAAGAATACAAACCAATTCAAGATTTTGATAATTTCATTGAGAGGGACTGTAAAAGAATACAAACCAATTCATGATTTAAGGGGTGGTATTCAATACCAACTTTTAAGGACTTTTAAGGAGATTTTAAAAGTCATGTGTTATTCAATTCTAACTTTTAAAGAGTATTAAAAGTATGATGTTATTGAATTAAGACTTTTAACAACTTTTAAAAAGTCATTAAAAGTAAGGTGTTATTCAATTTAAACTTTTAACAACTCTTTAAAAGTAGACCGTTATTCAAAAATTCATGAATTTGGAATGACAATTATATTTAATGACTTTTAACTTAAAATATAACTAGAGATCTAATGTGAAAAGTAATGAGGTTTGGGGTAAGATTTCACATGACTTTTAAATTATTATTTTATTTTCTTCAATTTTATTTATTTCAGAATTTTTTCATTTCTCTTTCACAAATAGAATATCTTTTCTATTAAATTATGAACGATGGTTATTATCCCTTTGATTTTTTTTCCCAAGTATTATTTCTTTGATTTAACCGATTTACTTTTTAACTTGAAAGTTTATAGCTTCTACTATCTTTTTAGTTTTGATTTAAGTTTAATTATTGTGTATTTATTTTGAATGTTAAGATTCTTAATGTTCATATTTACACATATTCATTTGCAAAAAAACTTATTGAGTCCTTTTTAACTTATCTTTATTTTTATTTTAAATTTAATTAAATTATATTGATGTTGGAGGTTAGAATTCTATTGATTTTATACCATTTGGATATTTGACGAGTCTAATCAAAGGGATCCCTTTTGGTTGGATTTCTATTTGTATTAATTATTAATTATATAATTTTCTTTTCGTTTAGATTTTGTTGTAAATTTTTTTACTTTACTTAAAAATTCTATTTTCTGAGTTTTAATGTCGTTTTTTCTCTTACGTGCGCTCGAAGTTCAGGATGTTTATTTTCAGACATTAAAGTCTTATTGTCTAAAGTTTTCGGAGACACATTGCATATCCTTCGGTTAGATGATAAACCTTTGAAAGTTTAAAATTCCTCTACATACATATATCCAAGATTAAAAATTAAAAATCAATAATTTAATAATAGTTTATATTACAATTGCATATAAAAAAATTATTGGTGAAATATCAATAATTCAATCTTCTTGTTAAAACTCCTCAAAAGTCAATATAAAAAAGTCTGTAAAAGTAATGATGAAATACAAACTCCATAAAAGTCATTAAAAGTTTATCAAATCAACAAAAATTATTGAGTTTTTAGAAGTCAATAAAAGTCATTTAAAGTTATAATACAATACCTCAAATATTCTAAATATTCTGAATTGCAGCAACGGATTTTGGACCTGTATAGTCTGAATTTACCTCAACTTGCCGTTGCAATGACTGCACATAGTATATAATCTAGTCCACCATAACAGATTCCCCAACACCTAAAATAAAAAATAATCTCAATTTAGAATTTGTCTCACAAATTTTATCATGAAAACCAATTACATGCTTTTTAAGTAGTACAACAAAAAAGATGCTAAATACGTAATTGCAGCCCCGGATATGAGCTTGAAGGAACTTCATCCTTTCAAAAGCTATAAAACTGCTGAATTCTTGGTCTTAAATTTAAATAAATTTACTCTAGCTATATTGAAACAATGGATTACACATGTATATAATTTACAGGGATTGAGCTTAATCAGTAGATCAAATGTATTGATTTATGCATAGAGTTACAAACTATTATTATTATTTTGGCAGCGACATTTGATCTAAACAAGGTCGAAGTCCTGATTACAAACTGAGCTTATCAAAACTTAACTGCACGTGTTTCACGGATGAGGAGAAAAGATTGTTGAATGCATATCAATAAACTGATCTCGCTCGTCTAATCTGTTAGCAGCATATGTTGCAAAATCATGAAGACTTTAAGTGACGATTCCTATAGAAAAACATCCCAGTTATACATTTTACATGAGTGGAAAGGATGATGAGAATCGTGCGAGGATATTATATACACAAGATAATCTGATAAATAAGAAGAATAAGACGCTGTTCATAGAACTGAATGTTCAAGTAGCACCAAAATGTATATGTATAGAGCTGTTTCTGAGTAGAAAATGGTGTTTGATAATAGTTCTAAATAGAACTTTAAACAGTTGAAATTCACGACTGCATCCCAGTCACACCAGCAGAAGAAAATAAATGGATTTGTCTGCCGACATGTTCAAATTGCCTTCCAATTTTCCCACAAAACTAGCTAACTTGTCTGCAATGTCCTTGGCTTCTTCATTGTAGGATCACTTGGTGATGATGGTACTGCACGTCACTTAAACAACTGATTAATAACTCAAATATATGAACAGAATGTGCCAATTACTCTTGTAACAAGCATCCAACATTTTGCAAATCCGGCGGTGGAAATCTGTCTCCACCAGACTTGATATTTAAGCTGCATCCATCAGATATGAATAATTTAAAAATGCTTTTGTCCACTTACTCCTTTAGTTCAAGGGTAAAGAAGCACATCAGTTCAACGAAAGGAAACATATTATAGAGTCTCTTCCTAGACAAATTGCAGTAAGATCAAAAAACAAACAACACTATAACATACCAACTCTTCTCAGGCCATAATCAATTAAACCCCACCTAAATAATCAATACAACTCAAGTATAATAATATTGTTTGAGAAAAAACAGGGGACTGTGACAAATATGTCGCTTATCCTGTACCAAGAGACAAATATACATCCACATACCACATCCTTGAACAGAGACAGATATGAAGTTGTACACCACGGTAGGAGACCAAAAAACAGAAAGACAGAGGGACTGATAAGATGGAGAACTCACAAGATATTCAAGGGACTGGTGGTATACTCAAACTTCCCGACTAAAACTCAACAAAAAGAACGTTTAATACTTTCTGAAAATGATCGAATTCAGCAACAAAAAAAGACCAATCGACCAAACAGAGTTTGAACATAAAAATTGAACCCTTCTACTCTTTAGTGCACTTTTCTCTTTTTTTCATGTTACACAAAAGTATAGTACAATTTGATTTTTCACATACTTGCAGGACAGATCTAGAATTTTTAAATAGTAGGAGCAAAAAAAAAAAAAAAACTTTAAACTGAACCAACAAGAGGAAAAACAAACTAATAACCCAGAACGCTACTTGATCTTAAATTTAAGAATCAAAAGCCTTTCATGTACATACTCTGGTGAAAGAGATCTAACCAAAAAAATTTAAAGGCTGGCAGCCGAGTTAGGACACAAGTCACATAAATGAAACAACAGTTGAATTAACATTCACAACTGAATACAAACAAAAGACACACTAAATTTAGATTTCATAAAGATTATAACACACATTTCTTGTACCACACTACACCACAAATCAATAATTTTTACTATCATCTGTGACATCCTCAAAAGGCCTGTAAAGGATCTCAAATTCTGATCGTTGGTGGGCATCAAAGATTGTTTCATATTCTGCAGTTACAGAGGTTTCCTTGGCATTCCACTCTACATCTACCCTGATCAAAGGGAATCCGCGACCAAAATCTACATCTTTCCCTGAAGTATCAGCTTTAAATTTTAGACCGACTGGGTGATGAATACCATTAATAATCAGGAAAATATCCAAATGGAGAAAATA
The DNA here is from genome assembly GCA_030848705.1 of Heracleum sosnowskyi. NCBI lineage: Eukaryota > Viridiplantae > Streptophyta > Magnoliopsida > Apiales > Apiaceae > Heracleum > Heracleum sosnowskyi. Next base: position 80,453,315 of record CM061242.1, read on the forward strand.
ATCCAATGGTACACCTACAAGGGATTTGGACAATGGAATCACGCCATTCTTTCCTACTTGTATACTGTCACTTAACTTCCTAACAAAGAGCACACTTGCAAACTTAGGTATCTGCAACAGCAGCCTGGTTTAACAATGTAATGTTCAAACTGGCCACTGTTGCATTAGCGAACAATCCCATCCGAACAGCAATCTCCCCAGTGTAATCTCTTGATTTGATCCTTTTTTCCATGCATACGACTTGACCATCACAGCCCTTAATGAAATCTCAGTCTACATTTAACTTTATATCACCCTTGTAGTCCCCAGAGAAGAGATTAAATTCCATACAAAGTTTAGTGAAACAACAGGTTGGTGCTTTGACTGAGACAGCAATATCATCCCTGTATATGAGCATTGGCATAGTCCTATCTACATCTTCTATCTTTTTTTCTGGTACTTCATACAGGTACTGTTCACCGCTAGTGGAGATTATTTTAATGGTGCCAAACTGATTCTCCGCTTTCACTCGAGCACGGCCTATGTATTGTAATCCAAACACCTCCATCAGGGGTATCCCTTTACATTCCTGCAAATACATTATGTTCATCAGCATGTCTGACCAATAACTCAGTACAGTAAGAAATATAAATCCACTCAAGTTTATTGTAATAAGCTAATGCATGACATGCCTTAATAGATTCATTCCTTCGTTACAGCAGTTAAAAGCATGGCAATAGACTTACGTAGAAGTTGAAGCAGGTGAGCTGGGTTCGGACAAACTCAATCAAATTATTCAAATACTAGTCAAAGATGGGGAAGCGCATAGCTAATATGTCAAAGTTGGTTAGGGTAAATAACTTGAATGAATTCGGGTAAATAATGAGTATGAACGGTAACGGTTTGAATACTCACAACTGACACAGCCTGCACCTAAAATGCTTGATGAGATCTGAGAGAGTGCAAATAAATGAAATTCCCATTTCAGCTGCTATTGTTTCACCTGCTGTGTTTGTGTGAGAAGTCTCGAATCCAATTCTCCACAACTTGTCAAGTATGATAGGATTATGGTGTACAGGTGCTTGAAAATGAATAAAAGGTTTATGGAAAATTATTTAGTACTTTGAAGAAGAGCATAATTGCAACTCAAGTGTTTGGAGAATTGTCTGTCATAAAGCTTGGATATATCAAAGGACGGAATTGCATGGTTAAAGCTCTGAAAGCAAATTCCACAGAAGTTACCAGGTATTATAAGGTTATGATTTACAAGCTTCATAAAAATGAGCACGTTAGGGTTCAGTTCCTAGAACAAAGTAGAAAACAAGAATGGGATGCCAAGTTGCTCGATAAGGGTATTCGATTAACTGTCCCAGTGAAATGTTCTCTCTTTAATGGTTTTACGTGTAAGGAATTATGTCAATATGGGATAGGTTCAATGGATTTTAATTTTGTCTCTGCAATGGTGGGAGAGGTAACTATATTTACTATAACCAGTATTGTCAATGCTTGTGGATTGTTGTTAGAAACAACAATAAGTGAGAAGATACAAGGAATTGCAAACATTGTCTTGAGATTGGAATGTATTAAATCAACATTGGTTGAAATGTATTCATGTTCGGGTAAGCCAGAGTGTGCCACACCTATTTACAAGAAGGTGTATTAAATCAACATTGGTTGAAATGTACTCATGTTCGGGTAAGCCAGAGTGTGCCACATCTATTTACAAGAAGGTGCTAGTGGGTGTGGTCACTCCGTGGGATGTAGTAGCAACGTATTCTTAATAAACAGTCATAATAGAAATTTCTTGGAATATTGCAGCCGGATAAAGAGTGAAATTTTGCATTCTACGAAATTATCCTCGGTAGGAAACTGTCAGCTATTGGAATACACTCAATATGACTAGGAAACCAAGTGTAGGCTTAAAAAACTAATTGTTGCATTTACAAATTGAGTTCTTCAGCTGTCAAACTTAAGGAGTATGATCAAGCTATAATATTGGTGGAAGTGGCAGAGGATGTTTATCTTGAGTTTCTCCTCGGTTTTGCTAAGAATTGGAAATCGAGAGTTTCTAAAACCCTTCCTAGTTGATTTAATGGCATAGGGAGTTCAGACATGCTGAAGAATACCTGCCAATTTTGACGCAAAAAGCAATAGAGCTACTATGTGATAAGCATCTCTTACATGATAGGTTTTCAAATGAGTTCTCGCTACTAGAGATAATACAATATTTGCGAAATAAAGAAACCACTATAGTTTTGGGATAAATATGTTGTGTATCAGGAAGGGCAACTGGCAAGAGTCGCAATTTGGTAACATTTCAGTAGTCATTGACGAATCTTACTATGGGGCCTATGCAAATCCTTTCAAGGATATGAGAGCTAATTGTGGCAATTAACTTTATTAAATAGTAGTCATGCAAGCGAGAAGATAACGCTGTAGATGAACATTTTTGGTTCTACAAAGCATAACAACTAATGTAGATCAACATCTAGCTGTCAAGCAATTCTCTATTGCAGGTCAGCTTGACTAATCAGTAAAGAAAATTTAAAAAAAACACTGGAGATTATATGTGGAAACAGGAATATGACAAGCAGGAGTAAGAGAAACAAGGATTCTTCACAGAATAAATTGTGAAGAATCCTTGTTTCTCTCTATATATCTGAGTATGTTTGTGTGTGTGTGTAAATAAAAGTTTCTACATACAAATACATCAGCTACACCAATAATACCCATGTTCCACTGCTAGTGTTTAAGACGTCGGTCTCTAGTCATTCTCTCATAATGCCAGCACTGTCCTACAGAAAACCATTTAACTGGGAAGGACAAAGATTTTCTGAAAAGGAGAAAACATTTAGATCAGATAATTGGCATTCATACCTGATTCTGAATAAAGAAAGTCATAAATGACGTATATGCTACTTGGATAATAAAAACTAAATAAAATAAAACCTGCCAAGAATTGTGATTGCAGAAACGTCACAGATCATTAAACAATTCAAAAAAAAAAATCACGTCTATGCAAACTAAAAGAGTGTTACATGCGTAGATGTGGCATACCCTTTTGTATCACAAGCCTTGCCAAAGAAGGAGTCAATTTAGGACTTAACAAAAATCGATGGTTCTCTCGATCTTCAAAAAGTAAGGCTCACCATGAAATGTAGAGGTGCCCAAGTTTAAGCTGCCAATAAAGCTTATGGTCTCCAATACTCTTTATGCATAGATAATACGCTAACATATTATTTAGTTAAACTACCAAATTTGAAAGACCCAAGTGATGAGAATAGATGAACATGACTTGTAGAGACTTTACAGATACCTACAAATAAAGGAAATGCATCCCTCTTAACCAATTATATAGACTACATATGTGGCATTGTCCAAGTAAATCAAACGACCTAATATATATTTAATCATAGAGTCAAAGACTCCTAGTCCTAGGGCCTACAACAAAAAAAGAATGCGCTCAGCATATTTTACGTCAAATTTTGTACTTCAGACATATTTGACTGTATGATAAACAACATATTTGACATATTTAAAACTTGTGCTGAGAAGGGTTAATATTCTCTGAAAAGTCCTAGTTTCAGAAGTGTACATATTTGAGTTTCAGATTCAATTTAAACCACATTACACACAACAGTTTATTTTGCATATGAACAGCACAAAGTCGAGACTATAGTAATAGTTTATGTTCTATTGTTACTTGTATCCTGTCATCAAACCTTTGGTACATTTATCAGAAAAAGATTGTGTACAAATGAGGAAAGACCCAAGTGATGAGAATAGATGAACATGAGTTGTAGAGACTTTACAAATACCTACAAATAAAGGAAATGCATCCCTCTTAACCAATTATATAGACTACAAATGTGGCATTGTCCAAGTAAATCAAACGACCTAATATATATTTAATCATAGAGCCTAGGAAGAATGTATTTGTTACATAGTTTGATATCAAATAGACAAACAGGTTATTTTGAAACTAAACAAAAGCACAATTAAAACTCAGTAATAACATTTATAATTTACACATAAGAAAAAACCTGATCTTCTCCCCGCGGCTTGACGAAATGAGTTGAGCTTCAGCCAGCCTATAAACAAAATGAAACACAAAGAATGAGAAATACGAGTAAGAATACGAAAGAAGTAGTTTCGATGATCATCTCATCGACATAAGAATACGAATTTTCTTTTTCCGTTCCTCCTCCTTGTCTGAGGCAGTGCTCCTCTTCTGTTTTTCATTCCAAAGCTTTTGAAATTGTTCGAGGTTGTTTAGTAGAAATTTTACCTCCTCTGATCGTGTGTTTGGAACAAGAATGTCTACTTGATCATCATATATTTCAAAAGAGAGCCTTCTTCCTCCTTCGTAATTATATGATGGTCTTTTCCTTGTTTTTGATGCTGGGTTCGGATCCATTAGTGCGAGAGACAGAGAGTAGGTAGGTGGGAGAGAGAGAGAGCGACAAAAAATACCAGGTAATTGCGAGAGAGAGAGCGCTAATTGAGAGAGAGAGATAATTGAGAGAGATAACTGAGAGAGAGATAATTGCGTACAAACAAAGCGAGATCTTACAGAGCGGCAGAGAGAACGCCAGAGAGAGAGAGAGAGCGCTACTGCGTAGAAACTAAGCAAAGAGAGAGAGCTAGTTGCTTAAAAATTAAGCCGAGAGCCAGAGCTAATTGTTATATATATATACTTTTTTTTAAAAAATTTATTATTATTTAATAATTTGTTCATAATTAAAAAATAATAGCTTTTGATGTTATAGAAACTAGTTTCAAAAATATATATATTATATTTTTGTAAATTTAAATAGTAAAAAATTATAATAAGTAATTGAAATATTTTGTTAAATTTAATTTTTTTTATATGCTAAAAAATTACTAATTATAAAATTTTTAATAATTAAAATGTAACTTTCTTATTTAGGTCCTATTTTTTAGAGAGAAAAAAACACGAAACATTTTAATGTTTTCTTTTATAACTCATATTATAAAATACAGTACCTCTGAGATTGCGAGAGAGAGCGCGCTAATTACGAGAGAGATAATTGAGAGAGAGAGCTAATTGCGAGAGAGATAATCGAGAGAGAGCTAATTGCGAGAGAGAGAATTGAGAGAGAGATAATCGAGAAAGAGAGAATTGAGAGAGAGATAATCGAGAGAGAGAGAGAGAATTGAGAGAGAGAGAGAGCTAATTGCGAGAGAGAGAGATAATTGCGAGAGAGAGCTCATTGCGAGAGAGAGAGAGAGCGATTTTATTATTAAAATTTATATACTAGATTATATCCCGTACGATGCACGATTTTCTTTAATATTTTATTATTATTTTTTATTTTGATTTTTGTAATTATATATTATTTGATAAAATGTTAATATATATTTACTAGCTTATAACCCGTGCAAGGCACGGGCCTTAAAAAATAATAAACTAAAATTTTTAATGTAAACGGAAAATATTAAATAAAAGTAAAAATTAATATGATAAATTATAAAATGAGAAACTTAAATATTATTTGAAATGTAAAAAAAATATTAAAAAATTTAGATGGGGCTGATTAAATAAATGATGTATTATTAATATTATTTTATTATAAAATAAAATAATAAATCTAACATATTTTAATTAAAAAAAATAATTGCCCGTGATATTTTTTGAAGTGTTTTAATTATATTACTTGTATTTATTAAAAAAAATATGTTGACATGCTAAAATAAGAAAGTTTTTTTTAATAAGGACAAATAAAAAAGATAACATGTTTTAATTAAAAAAAAAGTAACTACCTATAATATTTTTAGATGTGTTTTAATTATATTAATTGTATTTGTTAAAAAAATACGTTCACTTGTTAAAACATGTAAGTTTTTTTAAATAATTAAAAGTATTAAAATAAGTTTTAAAATATATAAGTAAGAGTTGCCCTTGATATTTTTGGAAAAGAGAAATTTTAGTGATAACAAATATAAAATGTAATATATTTTAATTTAAATGTAATTGCCCGTGATATTTTTGGAAAATAAGTAGATTTTGTTAGTAAAAAATGTTTTAATTATAAAATCCAATCAGGTAGTTAATATTTTTATATTTTAATATTATTTATTAAATAGAGTATTAAAATAGATTTTAAAATAAATAAGTAAGGATTGCACCTCATATTTTTGGAAAATAGAGATTTTAGTGATAACAAATATAAAAGATATTATGTTTTAATTTAAAGATAATTGTCGTGATATTTTTGGAAAATGAGTAGATTTTGTTAGATTTTTTTTAATTATAAAAGGCAATCAGTTAGTTAATATTTTTATAATATTTTTGGAAAATGAGTAGATTTTGTTAGATTTTTTTTATTATAAAAGGCAATCAGTTAGTTAATATTTTTATAATATTTTATTATTTATTAAATAGAGTATTAAAAAGATTTGATTTGTAATAGCTTTCGTTATCCTAAAAAGAAAGAAGTATATTTGTAGTAGTGTATCCTAAATTTAAACAAATTAGATCTCACATTTCCATTTTTTTGATTAGATTTCAATATTATTTGATTTTTATGTAGTAAAATATAGTGAAATATTAATGTAGAATAAAACTTTCCCGGAGTAGATTTTGTTAGATTTTTTTAATTATAAAAGGCAATCAGTTAGTTAATATTTTTATATTATTTTATTATTTATTAAATAGAGTATTAAAAAGATTTGATTTGTAATAGCTTTCGTTATCCTAAAAAGAAAGAAGTATATTTGTAGCAGTGTATCCTAAATTTAAACAAATTAGATCCCACGTTTCCATTTTGTTTATTAGATTTCAATATTATTTGATTTTTATGTAGTAAAATATAGTGAAATATTAATGTAGAATAAAACTTTCCCGGAGTAGATTTTGTTAGATTTTTTTTAATTATAAAAGGCAATCAGTTAGTTAATATTTTTATATTATTTTATTATTTATTAAATAGAGTATTAAAAAGATTTGATTTGTAATAGCTTTCGTTATCCTAAAAATAAAGAAGTATATTTGTAGGAGTGTATCCTAAATTTAAACAAATTAGATCCTACATTTCCATTTTTTTGATTAGATTTCAATATTATTTGATTTTTATGTAGTAAAATATAGTGAAATATTAATGTATAATAAAACTTTCCCGAATTTTGATTATATTATTAATTTATTAATTAGAAAAAGTACCGAAAACCAAAAACTAACCGAAAACCGAAAACCAAAACTTTCAATGTTTCGGCTTTAATAATACTAGCTTAAAACCCGTGCGATGCCCGGATTGTTAATTGTTATTTTATTATTATTATTTTTAATATTTTATTAATTGTAATTATGCAAAAAAAAGTAGGCATGTTAAAATAGCTAAACACTTTTAATTAATTAAAAATATTAAAACAAATTTTAAAATAAATAACTATGGGTTTGCCCGTTATATTTTTGGAAAATGAGGGGTTTCAGTAAGAAAAAATAAAAAATGTAACATATATTTAGTTTAAAAATGTAAATGCCCGTGACATTTTTGGAAAATGAGATTTTAAAATTTAATAATTAAAAGTATTTAAATACGTTTTAAAATAAAGGGAAAATAGATTTTTTTGCCACTTAACTCTTGTTTCTATTAGAAAATAGTCACTAAACATTCAAATAATTAAAAATAGTCACTAACATTACATGAGTTTTTGTTTTTAATCATTCCGTTAAGTATAAATGAAATATCAGTTAAAATAATGTTAATGTGGACTTAATCATCTAATGTAACATGATAAATAAAAAATATTTTAAGTACAACACTATCATTGTTTTTCATGCAACTGGTCATTTTATTTAATAAATAATTCAACAATATCTTCAAAGTAATTTTTTTTCCCCGATTTAATATTGTAAAATTTTGAATATATTAAATTTTGATAAGAATCTATTTTTTTAATCCAAAATTCTAGATATTGAACCAAAAAAATAATATAGATATCTGATCTTATTTTAACGGCACATTAACGGAATGCCTAAAAGCAAAAACAAATTTAACGTTAATGGTTATAATTAATTATTTAGTAGTTCAGTGGTTACTTTCTAAAAGATCTTGAGTGATAAAAAAATTTATTTTCCCTAAAATAAATAAGTAAAGGGTTTCCTGTGATATTTTTGGAAAAAGAACGGATTTTAGTGAGAACAATAGAAAAATTAAATTATAAAATGCAATTTCCCGTGATATATTTAGAAAATGAGGGGTTTTTTAGAAAAAATATATAATGTATTTTAGCTGAAAAGTTAATTGGTTATAAATAGGTATTTGATTATTTATATTTTAATATTTTTAGTAATTGTATTTTTTAAGAAAAATAAGTAGACATGTTAAAATAGGTAAACTTTTAAAAAATAATTATAATATTAAAATAGGTTTAAAATAAATAACTAAAGGTTTGTCCGTGATTTTTTTGGAAAAGGAGGGGGTTTAGTAAGGAAAAATAGAAAAATTAACATGTTTTAGTTAAAAAAGGTAATTGCCCGTGATATATTTGAAAAAGTAGGAGAATTTGTTAGAAAAAAATAGAAAAAAATAATGTATTTTAGGTGAAAAGGGTAATTGGTTATAAATAGGTAATATTATTATTTAGTAATATATTTCTATAAATAAGTAAGGTTAATTAAGTAAAAATACGAAGTACAGTTAGTTAATTAAGGGCAATTAAGTAAAATCACAACGTACCATAACGACCAACCAAACTTTTAATGTGGACAATTAAGTAAAATCACAACGTACCATACCGACCAACCAAACTTTTAATTTTTCGTCTATTATATAATAGTATTGATAGTATAGATATATATATATTTATATGTGTATATAATAAATTGGATTTATATATCTAATAATATAAATATTTTAATTTAATAAATTTTTGACGTAATCTTTAATAGTTTTTTAGATATTAAAATATAAAATATTTTTAAATAATAGATCTAATGGTTTGCATTTATTTGCTCTTAAAAAATCTAAAAGTGACTAAAATGCAAATAACAAAATATGTGCTCTGTAATGTACCGAGTTTCTTCTAACGTATGCTATTACTTTTATTTTTTATTAATTATCTTATTTAAATTGTATGATAAAAAATTATATTAAACATGGATTTTATAGGTTTAATATAATAATACTGTCATTATATCTATATTTTGTCCGTGTTATTTTTAATTCGAATATCAGTTATTTTCGTTAAAAATTTTAAAACAGGCAATGTCCTTAAAAAACTGTTAAATACTTATTAATAATTATAGAAAATTATATTACATTTATAATATATATATATAAGGGAGGTCTCAACTGCTACATACCTCTAACACCTTGAACACGTGACTGTGTAATAAAATGTATGGTATACTACATAACATTATAAAAAGTTAAAACAATCTGTAAGCCCGTAATCAATCTGTACATATAAAATGTTATATCAATAAGTTTTGTTTTTATTTATTTTTATTAATTTTGTGTTCTGTATATTTCATATGTTGTGTATATTATTTTGTTCTGTATGTCAGTGTTCTGTATATTCCTCTGTGTTCTGTAATATCTTGGTGGATATTATGTTTTTATTAAATTAGTATAATTTTCATACAAATAACTTGTGATAAATATAAAGTAGTAAAAATATAAATAGTCATTGTGGTTTTTTTTATATGTTTTCGTGATAAGAAAAAACTACCGATGTAAAAAGAATATAATTTTGTAAATATAAAAATACTAACACGAGTTCTGTAAAACTTAAAACTGAAATATTATGGTACATGTAATAATTTTAAACTTTCACAAGGTAACATTACAATAAAAAAATTAAGTTCTCAAAAACAATAAAATGTAAATATTATAAAATTATGAATAATTGTATTCTAAAATATAATGTTAAATAAAACTAAATATATTTTTTATATATTTTGTGTTTGATAATGTATTAATTACAATGTATAACAATATGTGTTCTGTTTATAAAAATACTGGTTCTGTTTTTGAAAACTTAAAATTATATAGAATTTGTAGGATAAAATTATAATATTAATTATTTTCTATATTTAAAGTATTGTATTTTAATAATTACAAAATTTTATGTTCTATAAATTATTTTATGTTCTGTATGTAAAAAATTAAAGTGAGATACAGAGAACATATATATGGAGCATATAGTACATGGATAATGATATCATAATATTAAATTATATATTGTAATTGTTGTTAAGTGTTTAAACGTGGAATGAACATCACGTGTCACCTATTTTAAGTTGACCAATAAGAAATGGTTACCAGGTTACTCAAATAACTAAGTTACTCATTGAACCATCCTATATATATATATATATATATATATATATATATATATATATATATATATATATATATATATATCTATACTATATTATTAAAGACGAAACATTAAAAGTTTTGGTCGGTCGGTCGGTCGGTCGGTCGGTATTTGGGTCGATTCACGGGCCTATCTATAATCAATTTATTAATAACCAATTACCTTTTTTCACTACATTACCTATTTTATATTTTTTTTAAACTAAACCAACTAATCTTCTAAAAATAAAGCGGGCAACATATATATAATATGGTAATATTATTATATATTTATAACCGATTACCTTTTTCAGCTAAAACACATTATTTTTATATTTTTTACCTAAAACAACTCATCTTATAAATAGGACACATATATGGAAACCAAGTTATTGATAACCAATTACCTTTTTCAGCTAAAACATATTACCTATTTCATATATCTATTTAACTAAAACAAATCATTTTCTAAAAATAAGACGGGCAATATATATATATAAAATGGTAATATTATTATATATTTATAACCGACAACTAAAACACATTATGTGTTTTATATTTTCTAACTAAAACAACTTATCTTCTAAATATAATACATGCAAAATAAATATACAATGGTAATATTGTTTTATATAAATATTAATAAATAACAAGTTATTCTTTTCAGCTAAAACAAATTACCTCTTTTATATTTTCTAACTTAAACAACTAATTTTCTAAAAGTAATGCAGACGACGTATATATAAAAAAAATTAATATAATTTTATATAATTGCTAATAAGTAACTAATTATCTTTTTAAGGATATTACCTGTTTTATATTTTTTAACTGAAACAACTCATGTTCAAATTAAAAATAGCACGGGTAAAAGATAGATATATTGGTAATATTATTATATTAAACTTATGAAATTCATGTTTATTATAATTTTTTTAACATTCAATTTAAACGAGATAATTAATGAAAATAAAAGTATTAGTATATTCAAATAAACTCGGTATATTGAACAAACACATATTTTGATATTTGCACTTGAGTCCCTCTTTAGATTTTTAAGAGTAAAAAAATATGAATCATTAGATCTGTTATTTTAAAATATTTTATATTTTAATATCTAAAATACTACTATTGATTACGTCACTAATATATTAAATTTAAATATTATATTGTTAGATTTATAAATCCAATATATATATATATAAATATATTAAAATTTTATCAAATTATATATAATAACTAAAATCTAAATAAAAAATAAGAAAATATTAAAGAAGACCGTGCATCGCACGGGATATAAGCTAGTATATATATATATATATATATATATATATATATATAAGCCTATAACCCGTGCAAAGCACGAACAACTTTAATATTAATTCTGAAATTTACTTTTAAATATTTTGAGATTTTAATACTTCTGAAAATGCTACATTTTTAAAAAGAATTAAAAGTACTACTTCAATACTTTAAATCTAAAAAAACTTATAGATTTTATAATAGTTTATTAGTTTAGTAAGCATGTCATTAAATATAACCGTCAAAATTATCAATATATTTTGTTGTAATATATATAAATATAAATATAAATACTTTCTAAAAAAAGGTCGTATTTTTTAATTCTAAGTAAAGTATAATTAAAATGTCTTATTAATGGGTTCGGATCCATTAGTGCGAGAGACAGAGAGTAGGTAGGTGGGAGAGAGAGAGTGACAAAAAATATCAGGTAATTGCGAGAGAGAGAGCGCTAATTGAGAGAGAGAGAGAGAGATAATTGAGAGAGAGATAACTGAGAGAGAGATAACTGAGAGAGAGCTATGTAATATCCCGGATTTTTTTTGTGATTTTAATAGATTAAAATTTGCTAGAAATTAGAATTAGAAGTGGATTAAAATTTAAGATAATTATATAATTTGATTTTAGAATAAAAATATAGAATTAATGAGTCTTGCTAATTTAATTTTGTTGGACTTTAGTTTAAAGTTTTAGTTGGCCTAATTTAATTAAAATTGACCTATACATATTTAGATACGAGCGTGTTAAAAAAAAAAGATGAAAACCTAGCAAACATGAGAGAGAGACGCCAAAAGAGAGAGAGGAGGAGGAGAAGGAGAAGGAGAAGAAGAAGAAGAAGAAGATCACGAGAGGAGGTCTCATAATCTAAATTCTGAATTTTTGTAAAAATCGTATCTGACTCGTTATTTGTCGGAAATTTATGATATTAGACTCTCTGAAAAGGTATTTGAATTATCTACGACTTTGATATTTTGTGGTTTTCGAAATTAGGTCTGTAGATATGAGTTTTTCTGGGATTTATTGACCAGCCAGTATGTTTTGAAGCTGAGAAGTCTAACTTTGAAAATTCATAGTAAATTGAGTCTTTATCCAAAAATTACGAGTGATACCATTCTGAAAAGCTCTTTTCGACCTCTGCACTTTGTGTTTAATTCCTCTGACTATTTCTGTGATTACGATGTCTTAAACGTCGAAATACTAACCTGATCAGGGGCTGATTCTGTTCTGCAGTCCGCAAATGTCTATGTTCTGAGTTCGTTACTTGTTTTTTTTAATCGAGCCTTATCATTCTGGAAAGGTCTCGGAATTTTCTACGTTTTTCGTGTTTTGTACTTTTTCAGATAAAGTCATTTTCGTAGAGTAATTTGTCAATTTCTAGAATCATAACTGATTTTGTTAATAATGGTATATTTTGCAAAATGTTTTGGTGTTTGATTTTTGAAATTTCATTGAGTAAATTATTAAGCGTCGCATGGGTTCTATTAAGGTGGTGTGAAAATTATTTGACTTTGATTGGTTTAATAAAATTATAGGATTTGCTCGCATTGATTTCGGTATTTGATCGCTTTTGAGGTAAGTACTTTTTGACTTACTTTTATTTTCAGAAAAGATATGTATACTCTGTTTTTCGATTTTCGTTTAAGTTATAAGAAATATTGTTTCGAACTGTATAAGATATAAGAATTGAGAATCTTTTGAATCCCTCAGTCTCTACGTTTCGAACCCGTTCATAATTTGCGCTATAGTTCCGGAACTAGCCTTAGATACCCTTAATAGGCGCACAAATGTGCAATTTTAGATACTTATTAAGGGGGGGGGGGGGGGTTATTATTGAACTTTAGATGTCGGTCACTGGCAAAGTGTGACATATAAGAATAAGAATAAGATCCCGGCTACTGGGAAAGTGTGGCCGTAGAGCAAGATTGTGGCATTTATAAGAATTTCGTTTCTGTTTTGAATTATGTTTCTGTTTTAAATTTTGAATTTTTAAACATAAACTTTGGGTTGGATCTATTTTCGCAAAGGATTTTAAATTATTATTGTTTTGAGAAAATCTGTTTTGCTAAAACGCCCACTGATTTTGAGAATATTTGTAAGTCAATTTGTTACTTGCTGAGCTATGTAGCTCACCTTTCATAATATTTCAGGTTGATACACTGTGGAAGCTTGTTGAGAATATCGATGTGAACTTGTGAATTTCGTGCTACATGATTTGATGTAAATTATTGGTTAATAATAATTGTGCTATTAGAATAAACTAGCTTTATAGCCCGTGTGAGGCACGGGCATGCTCTAGTTATTTTCGGTTATGTTGGTCTCATCGTTTGGTGGAATGCATGTAGAAGAAAAGACATAAGCATGTAACGGTATATGAGTAGGAAATATGTCGAAGGTTTGATGATACATGTTTTACAAAATCCCAGTCTATATGGTTGTTATTATGACCTGAGTAGGCGCAAATATTTTGACTAATTAACATGTTTTGTTAGCACGCACGATCCTTCTGTACTGCAAGATTTCGTCGGTTATAATTTTGCCAATCGTATTTGAATGAGAAGATGGTTTTAGTGTCACTTTGAAAGAATATCGGGCATCTTTTATCATTTCCATTGCCTGGGGAACGTTGGCACTCCATTTACTTGTTTGTAGTTCATGGGGTAGTCGTGACCTTGTATACTGCAAGATTTCGGCGATTATAATTTTTCCAATTGTATTTGAATGAGAAGATGGTTTTAGTGTCACTTTGAAAGAGAATTGGGCGCCTTTTATCATTTTCATTGCAGGGGGAACGTTAGCACTCCATTTACCTGTTTGTAGTTCATGGGGTAGTCGTTAAGTGGGTGTTGTAAAATTTGATCGGTGTGCATAATAGAGTAAAAATGTAGAAGTGCAAGTTGTATTAGTATGTGTGGATACACTATTTAAACGAATGCATACCACTTTGCCCGTTTTAAGAAGGGTCTCCTTGCAGACACGTTGAATACAATAATTGTACAGGTGTGGATATAATTTATTTTAGAAAACTATTACTTATACCTTTCAAGATAATGCTAAACTGATTCGTGATAAGTTACTCGTTTCACCTTACAATTGCCACTTGACACAAATAATTTAACATTTAGTACTTTTAATATTTTATCATAGATATTCAAAAACATTAAACCAATTTAGTTTAGATTTGATTTAGTCGTACGATGACAACTTCAACTTTCTTGTAAAAATCTCCAACACAAACTTTTTTATTTATATACAAATCTAAAACTTTTTTGCATTTTTCAGGTTCAATACTTTATATACTATAGTGGATTTTTCGAAAATGACCAACGTATAAAATTTATCTATTGAAGACGAGATTTATAATATATTGGATCATAATAAAACTACAGTTTTAATCTTATTAGTAGCTAAAATTTCAAAAATGCATATATAATTATAAGTTGTTAATATCTTATAATTAAACAATAATAAATGTAAAATAATGATAAAATCCATTTTTACGCTTATTATATATAAGGATATAATTGAAAAGAAGTAAATATGTTGATAGTTTTAAATTTTAAAAAAATATTAAAAAAAAATATAATGAGTGATATTGGATATAGATGTCAATATTTGTCACACTATCACCTAGGTTATGGTTCAATTCACATTAAAAAGAAATTTTTTTATCATCAATATACAATTGGAGGGATAATTTATTAATCTAATATCATCAATATAATACTGAAAGGGTAATTTAGTAATCTAATATATATATAATCTGATAGTATATAGAATTTGTAATCTAATAGTATATATAATATGAGCCATTATGTACTTAATGCAAATAAACATGATTTATAATATAAGAATATTAATACAATCCTTTTTTATGGATCAATTCCAATTTTATAACATTTTTTTAAAATACAATTTTATAACATTTTGCGCGAGTTTTTCTCAAATATGGTTAGAAAAATTTATTTAAGGCACTTGCGAATCACATATTTTTCACAAAACCCAGATCCGGTTCGAGCCGAATAAATCCAAATAATATCTCGATTGGATGTAGTCTTGATCAGGATAAAAGTCCAATCCAAAAAGCTAGAATTTTCAATAAAAGCTTAATTTTTTTAATTAAATCCGAAAAAATAAAAAAAAGGTAAAGTTAAAGTTAAAGTTATCAATATCTAAAATAATTTGTAAAAATCCGATTTGGCCCCTCCTGACCCGACCCTATCTACATGTATAAATATTTTAGAGAAAATTTGTCTCGATTTAAAAAAGCCCGGCCCTATCGGTTATCGAAAAATCCGACCTGAATCCGGATTACGTATCTCTATTCAGGGTAACAACTATAGAGGTGCTTATATTATTACTTATATTATCTGATATGTATGAATATAGTTGAGACAAAATGATTACTATTTTGTATTATTTTATATTATTGGATGCTCGGACTAAAAAGTGATATTATGTGACTAAAAATGCATTTGTACTTTGTCTTAAAATTGTGAATACAAAGGAAGAAACATA
Organism: Heracleum sosnowskyi; assembly: GCA_030848705.1. NCBI lineage: Eukaryota > Viridiplantae > Streptophyta > Magnoliopsida > Apiales > Apiaceae > Heracleum > Heracleum sosnowskyi. The sequence continues at coordinate 80,469,430 of CM061242.1, forward strand.
ATTAAATTTAATTAAAGAGATACGAGTCTATTGGATATACTTTATACCAATAACCACTTTTATCAATAATCAGACAAATGAAATTATCATGAAAGAATCTTGAATAAAAACTAAAGTGTAAAATAATATTTGTGAAAGATATTACCACACTAATGGGTTCTATACCACAACAAAAAAGCCCAAGTAGCTCAATGGTTAAATTGGTGACTTGAAATTCTTAGTAATTAGTATTGATGTGTCTTAGGTTCGATTCCCATCAAGATCAAAATTTTCTTACATTTTTATAACATTTGACTTTGGAGGGGCAGTTATGTAATTTCAAGTGTTGAATAAAATGGTTCACAAAGTGCTTGTTGCAGTATAAGATATATAATAGATTTTGCTAAGTACAAGATATTGATTATTGAATTGAATATTGGATATATGGAGTTGCGTCTCCGATTTTATGTTTATGAATTATTGAGTTTGACCGCTGCATTTGACTTTTGTGCAATTTCGTATTTATTGAATAATGAAATGTATTTTATTTTTAGTTTCGATTTAGAATTAATAGTCCGAAAAGTCGGGCTGTTTCAAGCTAATTGCGTACAAACAAAGCGAAATAGAGAGCTAATTGCTTAGAAATAAAGCAGAGAGAGGGAGCTAATTGTTATATATACACACTTTTTCGGTTGGGATGACGTGGACGAGTGGTGCGGGAACGCGTTAAACTCTCTCATCCATTCTTTTGACGCACCGGATTTAAAATTTTATATTTATTTTTCTTTAAAAATTATTATTATTTAAAAATTTGTTCATAATTAAAAAATAATAGTTTTTGATGCGATAGAAACTAGTTTCAAAAAATTATATTATATTTTTGTAAATTTAAATAGTAAAAAATCATAATAAGTAATTGAAATAATTTGCTTAAAGCGAGAGAGATAAGAGAGAGACAGAGAACACGCGAGAGAGAGCGAGAAAAAGATACCAGATGAGAGAGAGAGACATAGAGCACGTGAGAGAGAGACAATTGCGTAGAAACAAAGCGAGAGTGAGCTAATTGCTTAGAAATAAAGTTGAGAGAGAGCTAATTGTTATATATATATATACTTTTCTGGTTGGGATGACGTGGACGAGCGGTGCGGGAACGCGTTAAATTCTCACCCACCATCGCGTTCTTTTGACACCCTCGATTTAAAATTTTTATATTTATTTTTCTCTAAAAATTATTATTATTTAATAATTTGTTCATAATTAAAAAATAATAGCTTTTGATGCGATAGAAACTAGTTTCAACAAAATATATTATATTTTTGTAAATTTAAATAGTAAAAAATCATAATAAGTAATTGAAATACTTTCCTAAATTTAATTTTTTAATATGCGAAAAAATTACTAATTATAAAACTTTTAATAATTAAAATGTAACTTTCTTATTTAGTAACATGAAATTGAGTTTGAACAAAAGTAACATGAAATTGAGTTTGAACAAAAGTAATAAAATTCTTTATTGTAGCATCAACTTGAGTTTTATCGGACAATAAAAACACCTACATTTAGAGAAATCTTCAACAATGGTAATAAACATTTTACATTTACCATGAGTACAAATTTTGTAAGGTCCCCCCATATCACAATGAATTAAAGCAAACAGATGTGAACTAGCACTAATACTATCAGTAAAAGGAAGCCTGATTTTTTTAGCTTGATGACTTATGTCACAATGAGTAAACATATTGGAAGAAAACTGAGAAATATGTTGAAGTTTGGAGAGGACAGTAGAAGATGGATGCCCCAATCTAGCATTCCAAAGAGTAGCTTGCTGACTAGAGGTGAGAGCAGTAGAATGTTGACATGAAGGAGTAACAGTTGAACTGGAAGCATGATTATACTTGTATAGGCCACCCTCAACTTTACCGATCTCTATTTTCTTCCTCTGGGAGAGGTCTTGCAAAGTACATGTTACTTGGGAATAAGAAACAGTATATGTGTTGTGGGATGTAAGTTTTGGAATTGAAATTAAATTGCAGTGAAAGGTAGGTACACACAAAACTTGAGATAAAACCACATTCTTAGGTAATTGAATAGTTCCAGAATGAGTAATAGAAGCAGTACTACCATTAGGTAAATAAAGCATGGCTTGCATAGGTATAGGATTGTCTAGTAAGTGATAATGGCATGTTATATGGTCAGTAGCACCGGGGTCTAAAATCCAGGAAATAGTGTTATGATGTGAGGAATGTAGAGTATGAACTGAAGACACAGTGAATGTGGTAATGTTACCTTGAGCAAAAGGAGAGGAAATGGTACCAACAAGAGGTGCAGAGGTGTCAGGTTTGCTAGAGTTCCATGGAGAAACAGTTTGCAAGCTGGCTTGAATCATACTAGCAATTTGTTGACACTGAGCATCAGTAAAAGCAGCTGTTTGATGACCCCCTGAAGTAGAGAAAGATGTAGGTTGAGTACTGATTTGAAATCAGCCTTCTTGAAGTCGGATTACCAGTCCTTGGTTTTGGTTTAGGTTGACCAAACAATCGATGCCAGTCAGGATATCAGTGCAAACAGAAGCACTTGTCTCTAGTGTGACCAGAAGCATGACACTAATCACAAAAGAGAGTAGCCATAAGACTTGCCTTTGTTACCAGAAAATCTAACATTCATTGCTGTGTTATCAGCAATATGACTTAAGTTTGTGATATTAGTCTTTAGTGTAACAAGAATCTCTGTATATTTGTCATTCTTTCTTGAAATGAAAACGAATGAGAATCCGAGCAGCTGATAATAATTAAGATGTACTTGTCATTTTTTCTAGAAATGAAAACGACTGAAAATCCAAGCAAATGATAAAAAATAAGTGGGCTACATTACAAGGAGCGAAATTGAAAAAATACCCTCTACTATAGACTTTCTACTCGATAAAATCTGAATTTGTAGAACTTGGCGCATATTTTTAATTTAAATTATTTGTCCTACCTCAAAATTTTCATCACAGAACCTTCTTAATAATATGTTAAGAAAACCTCATTGCCATAAACGGGAAATTTCTAATCATTTTCCTTTCCATTATTTCCTGTTACATGACCGTTTATTTCCACTCTTATTTCACGCTCTAATTGTTAGCAACAAATCAGACTCCCCCTCCATGATTTTAAAATGTTTTACTTGACAAAATCAACAAATAAAATGAATTGAAAGGCACAATATCAAACTTACAGCAGTGAGAACCCCACAAAAACATGCGGAAAACAGGAAAAGACTTGATTTACTTTGAAACCTGATTGCGACTTTTTTAATTATAAATCAAAGAACAGAAATCGCAGAATAATAGTATGGCTGAAGTACTTGTTCACTTCCAAAGATTGAGACAGTATGAAACATCTGGGATTCACAACTCAATTATTCTAAAAAACAATTCCCTATTTCAATATCTTCTATCGTCCCTCTAAATAGACAACTGTCTGTCAGCTTCCCAGCTCAAAACGGTAAAATTTAAGATATTATCAAATGAGAGAAAATACAAGAATATTAGCGGCTACTATACTCTTTTTTATGAAGCACATTTGTACTTTGCAGTCATAATCAGAAGACAAAAACATGTTCACTCACGGACACCAAAGAATTGAGCCATGGCAATAACTTTTTCCGATCAATAAGCTCTTGACATCAAAAAATTTAAGCCCCTACCTTGGCTTTGGACTTCTTTTTTTCCGCACCCAATGCAGGCAAGCTCGAGCCCGATAAGCCAGCAAGCATTTCATCTCCTTTCACTAGTAAAACTTCTCCATCTTGCACAGTTCCAGATGCTCTTGAAGGTTGACCGTTCACTTTTTTAGTTTTGTCTGCTTCCTCAGGTTTAGGAACGTTGGGGGCTGTCCCCGGGTTAGTTATGTTGTAGATTTCTGGCACCTGTGACAAAGCTTGAACAGGAACTGATATGCCATGAGGGCGTATTGGAAGGCCTTTTGCGACAGCTTTCTTCCTGGCATCTGCAGCAGCACGAGCAGCTCTTTCATCAACTCCCCTCCCTCGAGGGAAGACCTCACCAATCATTGCTGCGTTCAAGGTTTTGTTGGCAGAAGAAGGATTAGATGCAGACGCAGCCAAATCAGGATATGCCTACCAAACAATATAAAGATGAATTAAATCACTTTGATAGCATGCTGTAGTAAAAGGTGATAACACAGTTGGTAAATATAATGTGCAACGTAGTTGTAGTATATTGAAGTGAACAAAGAGAGTGTTAATAGGATATTGGCTCTTTGGTATATCCCACAAAGGGTGTACTAAGAGATGTCTAAGAACCATTAATAGGATATTGGCTCTGTCGTGACTCTACATACCTTCAAAATGTCAATAGCTTTTTGAGTAGACGCTGCATTTAGCGTCTGACCTTTCTGCTTCTGTGCAGTCATCTGTTAAATTCACAACCAAAAGCAGAGTAAATTTAGCAAAAAAAAAACCCAACAGCAGAAAAATATGTCAAGGGATGAAAAGAACCTCCTAGTAGCATAGTCGTTACAAAATTAAATGAAATATTTCACCTGTAATTCTCGCATTTTGAATGTATTCATCCAATTTTGGGAATCCCGTGATCTGGAGTCTTCCTCTCCGAGTTGTTTGACAAGTATATCATATGTCCTCTTCTCATGCTGTCATACCAGAGAACTTTCTTTCGTCAACAGAAGAATTCAGCAGTATCATTATTTATAGAAAACATGAACTAATTCAATCCAATACATGCCTGGTGGGATAGCTTGAAGGCACCCATACAGTTGAATGCAATTGCCAGAGCATGGTAACACACAGCAGTTTGAATATGTTCCTCCCCTAAAAGCCTCTCATTTTTCGTCAAAGCTTCTTGCAAATAACGAAGGGCCGTGTTCATCTTTCCTGTATCCTGATACATCATTGCAACATTTATAAATGTTGCAGCAACATCAGGGTGATCAGGCCCTGACGACAAACCTAATAGGAGTAATGCACGGGACATGTGCCTCAACGCAAGTTCTGTTTGATCAAGACCATGGTAGAAAAGAGCCATATATTGCCATAACTGCAGTAAAAGATAGCAAAGTAATTAGTGAGTGCTTATAGGGTACATCAATAAGAAAGATGTAAACTAAAACATGCCTTTCAGAACATAAAAAAGTAGGAAGTTCAAGTCTTTGTTTCTTTAAAAAGCAAATTATAAGTACTAAAGGACTGAAATCTAAATATTCATTTACCTGTGAGCAGTATCAGGATGGTCTTAGACCAAGACACCTTTCATTTATGATAAGTTCCCTGTGCTGCTGCTTTATTGCACCAGCCATATCACCCGCATGATATAGAACCATGACAAGGTAGCTGATAAGAAGAAAGTCACAATATTAAATTTTGAATAATGAATTTGTTTAAAACAAAGGCAAGCAACAGTGGAACAACCAGTTTTGGATATGAAACATTTGCAATAACTAGAAATAGAAAGATATCTGGAAAAAACTTGGCTAACATCAAAAGACTGCTTTTTAAGAAAAAGATTAGAAAAAAATCAACAAACTGTAAGCAAGGTAATATTTAGTAGCAGAGCTGCTTTGCGCTTCTAATTATAAAAAATTTCTAACAACGAAGTATCAATAAGAAGCAATGAGTCGAAGTGGCATGGCAAGCATCTTGAAGCACAGACCCATCAGATGTAACCATCAACACAACACTCGGAAAGAAGAACGATTTATTCTCAACAAGAACCATGATTTAAAAAGGAAGGATCACAAGCAAATAGTATATCATCAGATCATGAACATACCGACAGCAGTTAGCAACCTCTCTATGCATTGGACCAGTAACCTGCGATGGATTAAATACAAGATATTGAAACTATACAAATAAACAAACAAATATCCACAGCCACAAAGTAACCACACCAGAGAATATAGCTACTTACCTGCTGAAGAATCGTGAATGCTTCCGAAAATAGACTGTAGGCTTCACCTAGCATCCCCTGTGAAAAGATAACAATGATATTGGTAACAAACTGGTAATGATATTTTCTAACATCATTTTTCTTAATTTTGATGAATTCAGTTCTTTTTTTTTCTTACAATTTTTTTTTTTATAAATTTACAACTAGTATCCCAAAGCACAGATTTTCACTTCATTAAAAAATTTAAACATAATTTAATGTTAAATTAGGGATCTCTTTATATTAAGTATTCAGCTCAAACCTCAGCCAACTGGATCTTCCCAGTTTCCACAAGATCCTTAGCAACCGAACACACAGGAATCGAATGCTTCACCACAGGTTGTAGATTAATTATATCTGAGGGATTGAAAGGAAGAGCTGCGGCAAGATCATATTTGCGCGATGTAACTGCTAGGCCCACCTGTTTGCAACATGAAAATGTCATCACGAAAGTTAAGTAGACCCTTTAACCAATCCAAACAAATAAACTGATTTGCTTTCAAGACAACATATACAAGTCAAAATATACTTGATCAAAATGCAAAGCAGTAAATTTATATCGTTTTGAACAGAAAAAGAAAAAAAGTTGGACCAACAAAGTGTAATTTGAGCCCTTCTAAGGAGTTCGACATAATCTCGCAGCCAGGTTGTCTAGCAGACTCCCTTAATTATGCAATCACAATTTAAGAACACATGAGCCATGGAATTCCTTTCTACTCCCAAATAGAACAAGACATACACCAACGTAACAAAAACAACAGGTTGATCCATCCAAATGAAAACAATGAATAGAAAAGAAGGAAGATTGTAGAATAACAATATATGATGAGAGGTACAGAGATTATAAAGGTTACAACAAGAAGCTCTTCAGTTAATTAAGCACAAATCTGTGTATTGTAGTTATTTATTCAATGATCCGACTTTTAGGATGTTAAGATCATGGGACAATATCTTTTTGGATACATTTTCAATAAATTCCAAACTGTATGAGAATTCGTCTCCAACCAACAATGAATTATGGTTGACACTGGTTGTCAAAATGTATTTGAAAGTATAAGTTACCTTCTGGAAAAAGTTTCGTATAACTGAAATTTTCATTACACGTGATCTTGCATCCTCAGGAAAGTCAAACTGCAGAGAAAATAGAATTTAACAACTTATGCACGAATAACTAAGACTGAACTGCATCTAATTTACCCTTTTAATCTATGTTGCTCGGACTCGGCTAGAAGTGTCCGACATGGATACGTGTCCAAGTACCGGACTCGGCAAGATTTTGAAAAATATGCATGTTTTTGGCCTAAAATAAGTGTCCGAGTCCAATACTCTTTATGCATAGATAATACGCTAACATATTATTTAGTTAAACTACCAAATTTGAAAGACCCAAGTGATGAGAATAGATGAACATGACTTGTAGAGACTTTACAGATACCTACAAATAAAGGAAATGCATCCCTCTTAACCAATTATATAGACTACATATGTGGCATTGTCCAAGTAAATCAAACGACCTAATATATATTTAATCATAGAGTCAAAGACTCCTAGTCCTAGGGCCTACAACAAAAAAAGAATGCGCTCAGCATATTTTACGTCAAATTTTGTACTTCAGACATATTTGACTGTATGATAAACAACATATTTGACATATTTAAAACTTGTGCTGAGAAGGGTTAATATTCTCTGAAAAGTCCTAGTTTCAGAAGTGTACATATTTGAGTTTCAGATTCAATTTAAACCACATTACACACAACAGTTTATTTTGCATATGAACAGCACAAAGTCGAGACTATAGTAATAGTTTATGTTCTATTGTTACTTGTATCCTGTCATCAAACCTTTGGTACATTTATCAGAAAAAGATTGTGTACAAATGAGGAAAGACCCAAGTGATGAGAATAGATGAACATGAGTTGTAGAGACTTTACAAATACCTACAAATAAAGGAAATGCATCCCTCTTAACCAATTATATAGACTACAAATGTGGCATTGTCCAAGTAAATCAAACGACCTAATATATATTTAATCATAGAGCCTAGGAAGAATGTATTTGTTACATAGTTTGATATCAAATAGACAAACAGGTTATTTTGAAACTAAACAAAAGCACAATTAAAACTCAGTAATAACATTTATAATTTACACATAAGAAAAAACCTGATCTTCTCCCCGCGGCTTGACGAAATGAGTTGAGCTTCAGCCAGCCTATAAACAAAATGAAACACAAAGAATGAGAAATACGAGTAAGAATACGAAAGAAGTAGTTTCGATGATCATCTCATCGACATAAGAATACGAATTTTCTTTTTCCGTTCCTCCTCCTTGTCTGAGGCAGTGCTCCTCTTCTGTTTTTCATTCCAAAGCTTTTGAAATTGTTCGAGGTTGTTTAGTAGAAATTTTACCTCCTCTGATCGTGTGTTTGGAACAAGAATGTCTACTTGATCATCATATATTTCAAAAGAGAGCCTTCTTCCTCCTTCGTAATTATATGATGGTCTTTTCCTTGTTTTTGATGCTGGGTTCGGATCCATTAGTGCGAGAGACAGAGAGTAGGTAGGTGGGAGAGAGAGAGAGCGACAAAAAATACCAGGTAATTGCGAGAGAGAGAGCGCTAATTGAGAGAGAGATAACTGAGAGAGAGATAATTGCGTACAAACAAAGCGAGATCTTACAGAGCGGCAGAGAGAACGCCAGAGAGAGAGAGCGCTACTGCGTAGAAACTAAGCAAAGAGAGAGAGCTAGTTGCTTAAAAATTAAGCCGAGAGCCAGAGCTAATTGTTATATATATATACTTTTTTTTCTAAAATTTATTATTATTTAATAATTTGTTCATAATTAAAAAATAATAGCTTTTGATGTTATAGAAACTAGTTTCAAAAATATATATATTATATTTTTGTAAATTTAAATAGTAAAAAATTATAATAAGTAATTGAAATACTTTGTTAAATTTAATTTTTTTTATATGCGAAAAAATTACTAATTATAAAATTTTTAATAATTAAAATGTAACTTTCTTATTTATGTCCTATTTTTTAGAGAGAAAAAAACACGAAACTTTCTTATTTGGGATGACGTGAACGATCAGGTGGCGTCTCTCGAATAGCTTCGATCTATTTTATTATTAAAATATATATACTAGATTATATCCCGTACGATGCACGATTTTCTTTAATATTTTATTATTATTTTTTATTTTGATTTTTGTAATTATATATTATTTGATAAAATGTTAATATATATTTACTAGCTTATAACCCGTGCAAGGCACGGGCCTTAAAAAATAATAAACTAAAATTTTTAATGTAAACGGAAAATATTAAATAAAAGTAAAAATTAATATGATAAATTATAAAATGAGAAACTTAAATCAATATACTTATATAAAGGAGAAGACGGGGGCGTTGAGCTGGCGCCTCTAGAATCGCTCCGTTCTATTTTTCTAATTTTCTCAAATTTTCACAATTTTTTATTTTAATAATTACAAATTCCTTTATTATTTTCGATTTTGATAGAACTTTCTTTTATTATTTTCAAACTTGATAGAACTTTCTTTGATTTAGAAAATTATAACTTCCTTATTATTTTCGAATTTGTAGGCTTGATAGAACTTTCTTTTATTATTTTCAAATTTGATAGAACTTTCTTTGATTTAGAAAATTACAACTTACTTATTATTTTCGAATTTGTAGGACTTGATAGAACTTTCTTTGATTTAGAAAAAAAATTGATTTAGAAAATTACAACTTCCTTATATTTTCTAATTTGTAGGACTTGATAGAACTTTCTTTTATTATTTTCAAACTTGATAGAACTTTCTTTGATTTAGAAAATTACAACTTCCTTATTATTTTCGAATTTGTAGGACTTGATTGAACTTTCTTTGATTTAGAAAATTACAACTTCCTTATTATTTTCTAATTTGTAGGACTTGATAGAACTTTCTTTGATTTAGAAAATTACAACTTCCTTATTATTTTCGAATTTGTAGGCTTGATAGAGCTTTCTTTTATTATTTTCAAACTTGATAGAACTTTCTTTGATTTAAAAAATTACAACTTCCTTATTATTTTCGAATTTGTAGGCTTGATAGAACTTTCTTTTATTATTTTCAAACTTGATAGAACTTTCTTTGATTTAGAAAATTACAGCTTCCGATTTTTTAGGATCTTATGTTAATAATTGCAATTTTCTCTTTTATTATTTTCAATCTTGATAGAACTTTCTTTTATTATTTTCAAACTTGATAAAACTTTCTTTTATTATTTTCAAACTTGATAAAAATTTATTTTATTATTTTCAAACTTTATAGAACTTTTCTTTTATAATACTTCTTGACTTTTAAACATAATGGATTTCCATGTTATTCACCTTACAAACACCTATAAATTAAAGGCCATTCATAAAAAAAAATCTACAACGAAACTTTTTTACATAGCTTCAAATTTTTACAACCATATTTACAATCAATACAACTATGGCCTGCACCATGTTGGATGCTTTGAACGACATCAACTATACCTGGATGATAAGAGTATGAGTGTGTAGAATGTGGGAATCTGTCAATCCACATACTGAAGAACTGATCAGTCTTGACATGATTTTGATCGATGAAAAGGTTAATAAATCAATATACTTTTAACTTATTAGTTTGTCAAATTGTATGATGTTATTAACTTTTCTAAGATATGTTGTATGACAGGAAAATTTGATCCATACTACGATCCCGAAAATTCTGGTCTCTCGGTTCAAAAATCTTTTAGAGGAAGGCTCCGTGTACAACATCAAAAATCTGAAAGTTGTTTCAAGTACAGGAAAATATATACCACTATCACATGAGTCTAAATTGCTCTTCATACGCATAACGTTGCCTAAGAGATTGGAAGAAGGCATCGTCAACATATCACTGCATGAATTTTAGTTCATATGTCCGGATATGATTGATGCACGTATTAATGACACCAACATACTCTCAGGTTTTTGATGCAGTAATATATTAGAGTAATATATAAGTAATACTATTATATAAGTTATAATTCAAACTTTGATGTTCTAATATTATTTTTTATATGTTGATTTAGATGTTGTGGGCTGACTTACTTGGGTGAATTGAAGTTGTCAAAGGCGGTTGAAAAAAAAGAGATCTCAAAATTGTCACAAATTAGTAAGTTATGCATTATATTAATTTTAATATAACTGTTAATTGTTTTTCATTGTTCTTGTAATTTTATATTACTTCTTCGGTTACCCCAATTTATTTGTTTTACTTATTTAATTTGTTCTAATTTTTTTCTTAAATAGCTCCATCACCGGTACCATAACTTTGTGTGAAAAGTTGGTCGAGATAGTTGATACAAATTTATACAAGGAGGATAGTGGACCCTATATAATAATTGTCACATCTACCCAGATTAAAAAATTTAAAAGTAATTATCTTTATTAATGTTTTTATAATATATAGTTTTAGAAATTACACATATATAAATCTATCTTATCTCGATTGAACGAATATCATTAGATATTATACAAATATTTGTTTCATTGATATTATTGATTTAATTCTTATATTAGTTTTTTAACCATTTATTTACTCTTATATGCAGATACAATTAGCTTTTCTACCACAAATTTAAATAATTTTAAATAATATATATATATTATTTGATAATTTAAATAATTTTGTATATATTAATTTCATAATTTTTATTCTAATATTCTTTTTATTAACAAATATATTCTAATGCCGCTGCGAAGCGCGACTTAGTAATCTAGTATTATTTGAAATGTAAAAAAAACTATTAAAAAATTTAGATGGGGCTGATGAAATAAATGATGTATTATTAATATTATTTTATTATAAAATAAAATAATAAATCTAACATATTTTAATTAAAAAAAATAATTGCACGTTGATATGGTCAGAAAAGTAATTATAGAGATATAATTGACAAGTCAATGGAAAGGCCGATATTTAAGGCCCGACACCCTAATTATTCATTAATTTCGTAATTAATGAATAGGGAAAATATACAGCTCATAAAAAGAGTCCAAAATATGGTAAATTCATCAAAGAAGGATCCGGAATCCCAATTAAAGGCAATTAATGAGTCATAGCCTTTATCAACAAGGAAACGAATTCTCCAGCAAGAAATACAATGTTTATCCAATATCAAAAAAGAGACTTGTTCGCTAAGACTCCTAAACATACCATAAATACTAGGCTCTAGACGCCTATATAAGGACCTTGATCCTACAATCAGAACTACGTTTTGGACACAGCTCCATACGTCACGTTTTGGACACAGCTCCATACGTCATCTACTACGTTTTGGGCACAGCTCCATACGTCACAACGCCTCGAAGGTGCAACAAGCCACAAAGGCACCCCTAGAACTACGTTTTAGACTTCATCCTCGAATAAGGACATACAAGTCACTACGTCCTTGGTGTGCCCCTGCCGCCATAGCCCCGAGGGCAACACCAAGAACTACGTCTTTGGCTTGATTCTCAATAACGAATTGAGATACGTAGGCATCTTGTGAGGACCGATTTAGTCTCAAAACACAAGTGCAGCCATAAAAGCTCGAAGCTCATTAAACCCTCGCATTAAATTCGTAACCTCAGATTTTATTCCACAACACACGTGATAGTTTTTGAAGTGTTTTAATTATATTACTTGTATTTATTAAAAAAAATATGTTGACATGCTAAAATAAGAAAGTTTTTTTTAATAAGGACAAATAAAAAAGATAACATGTTTTAATTAAAAAAAAGTAACTACCTATAATATTTTTAGATGTGTTTTAATTATCTTAATTGTATTTGTTAAAAAAATACGTTCACTTGTTAAAACATGTAAGTTTTTTTAAATAATTAAAAGTATTAAAATAAGTTTTAAAATATATAAGTAAGAGTTGCACTTGATATTTTTGGAAAAGAGAAATTTTAGTGATAACAAATATAAAATGTAATATATTTTAATTTAAATGTAATTGCCCGTGATATTTTTGGAAAATAAGTAGATTTTGTTAGGAAAAAATGTTTTAATTATAAAATCCAATCAGCTAGTTAATATTTTTATATTTTAATATTATTTATTAAATAGAGTATTAAAATAGATTTTAAAATAAATAAGTAAGGATTGCACCTCATATTTTTGGAAAATAGAGATTTTAGTGATAACAAATATAAAAGATATTATGTTTTAATTTAAAGGTAATTGTCGTGATATTTTTGGAAAAGGAGTAGATTTTGTTAGATTTTTTTTAATTATAAAAGGCAATCACTTAGTTAATATTTTTATAATATTTTTGGAAAATGAGTAGATTTTGTTAGATTTTTTTTATTATAAAAGGCAATCAGTTAGTTAAAAAGATTTGATTTGTAATAGTTTTCGTTATCCTAAAAATAAAGAAGTATATTTGTAGTAGTGTATCCTAAATTTAAACAAATTAGATCCCACATTTCCATTTTTTTGATTAGATTTCAATATTATTTGATTTTTATGTAGTAAAATATAGTGAAATATTAATGTAGAATAAAACTTTCCCGGAGTAGATTTTGTTAGATTTTTTTAATTATAAAAGGCAATCAGTTAGTTAATATTTTTATATTATTTTATTATTTATTAAATAGAGTATTAAAAAGATTTGATTTGTAATAGCTTTCGTTATCCTAAAAAGAAAGAAGTATATTTGTAGCAGTGTATCCTAAATTTAAACAAATTAGATCCCACGTTTCCATTTTTTTTTATTAGATTTCAATATTATTTGATTTTTATGTAGTAAAATATAGTGAAATATTAATGTAGAATAAAACTTTCCCGGAGTAGATTTTGTTAGATTTTTTTTAATTATAAAAGGCAATCAGTTAGTTAATATTTTTATATTATTTTATTATTTATTAAATAGAGTATTAAAAAGATTTGATTTGTAATAGCTTTCGTTATCCTAAAAAAAAAGAAGTATATTTGTAGCAGTGTATCCTAAATTTAAACAAATTAGATCCCACATTTTCATTTTTTTGATTCGATTTCAATATTATTTGATTTTTATGTAGTAAAATATAGTGAAATATTAATGTAGAATAAAACTTTCCCGAATTTTGATTATATTATTAATTTATTAATTAGAAAAAGTACCGAAAACCAAAAACTAACCGAAAACCAAAAACCAAAACTTTCAATATTTCGGCTTTAATAATACTAGCTTAAAACCCGTGCGATGCACGGATTGTTAATTGTTATTTTATTATTATTATTTTTAATATTTTATTAATTGTAATTGTGCAAAAAAAAAAGTAGGCATGTTAAAATAGCTAAACACTTTTAATTAATTAAAAACATTAAAACAAATTTTAAAATAAATAACTATGGGTTTGCCCGTTATATTTTTGGAAAATGAGGGGTTTCAGTAAGAAAAAAAAAATGTAACATATATTTAGTTTAAAAAGGTAAATGCCCGTGACATTTTAGGAAAATGAGATTTTAAAATTTAATAATTAAAATTATTTAAATACGTTTTAAAATAAATAAGTAAAGGGTTTCCTGTGATATTTTTGGAAAAAGAACGGATTTTAGTGAGAACAATAGAAAAATTAAATTGTTAAATGCAATTTCCCGTGATATATTTAGAAAATGAGGGGCTTTTTTAGAAAAAATATATAATATATTTTAGCTGAAAAGTTAATTGGTTATAAATAGGTATTTGATTATTTATATTTTAATATTTTTAGTAATTGTATTTTTTAAGAAAAATAAGTAGACATGTTAAAATAGGTAAACTTTTAAAAAATAATTATAATATTAAAATAGGTTTAAAATAAATAACTAAAGGTTTGTCCGTGATTTTTTTGGAAAAGGAGGGGGTTTAGTAAGGAAAAATAGAAAAATTAACATGTTTTAGTTAAAAAAGGTAATTGCTCGTGATATATTTGAAAAAGTAGGAGAATTTGTTAGAAAAAAATAGAAAAAAATACGAAGTACAGTTAGTTAATTAAGGGCAATTAAGTAAAATCACAACGTACCATACCGACCAACCAAACTTTTAATGTGGGCAATTAAGTAAAATCACAACGTACCATACCGACCAACCAAAATTTTAATGTTTCGTCTATTATATAATAGTATTGATAGTATAGATATATATATTTATATGTGTATATAATAAATTGGATTTATATATCTAATAATATAAATATTTTAATTTAATAAATTTTTGACGTAATCTTTAATAGTTTTTTAGATATTAAAATATAAAATATTTTTAAATAATAGATCTAATGGTTTGTATTTATTTTCTCTTAAAAAATCTAAAAGTGACTAAAATGCAAATAACAAAATATGTGCTCTGTAATGTACCGAGTTTCTTCTAACGTATGCTATTACTTTTATTTTTTATTAATTATCTTATTTAAATTGTATGATAAAAAATTATATTAAACATGGATTTTATAGGTTTAATATAATAATACTGTCATTATATCTATATTTTGTCCGTGTTATTTTTAATTCGAATATCAGTTATTTTCGTTAAAAATTTTAAAACAGGCAATGTCCTTAAAAAACTGTTAATTACTTATTAATAATTATAGAAAATTATATTACATTTATAATATATATATATATAAGGGAGGTCTCAGTGGGGAACTAGTTTATATGAGTAACTAAGTAACTTTCAATACTAGCCACTAGATTAAACAAAAAAATCAACTGCTACATACCACTAACACCTTGAACACGTGACTGTGTAATAAAATGTATGGTATACTACATAACATTATAAAAAGTTAAAACAATCTGTAAGCCCGTAATCAATCTGTACATATAAAATGTTATATCAATAAGTTTTGTTTTTGTTTTTATTAATTTTTATTAATTTTGTGTTCTGTATATTTCATATGTTGTGTATATTATTTTGTTCTGTATGTCAGTGTTCTGTATATTCCTCTGTGTTCTGTAATATCTTGGTGGATATTATGTTTTTATTAAATTAGTATAATTTTCATACAAATAACTTGTGATAAATATAAAGTAGTAAAAATATAAATAGTCATTGTGGTTTTTTTTATATGTTTTGATGATAAGAAAAAACTACCGGTGTAAAAAGAATATAATTTTGTAAATATAAAAATACTAACACGAGTTCTGTAAAACTGAAATATTATGGTACATGTAATAATTTTAAACTTTCACAAGGTAACATTACAATAAAAAAATTAAGTTCTCAAAAACAATATGAAAGGCATATGTCTAGGCCTATTTGTAAACACCGAGGATTCTACTCAACTTTAATTAAGATGTAATAAGTAAATAATAAAAATCAAATGTCACAGGAATCTCAGAAGATTATATCTGTCAAAGAATAAAGATTAAAGTCATCTACAGACTTGAAGTTATTCTACACTGGAAGAAGTTCATTTATTTGATCAAGCCTCAGTGGAGTGTTCAAAAAGTGGATCTATTTAAAGTGACAGAGATTTCAGAAGTGTGACGGGAAAAAGTACAGGTTACAGTCCTTGTTTAAATAGAAGGAGTAAAGAATCACAGCTTAAAGTCAAGTATGAAGAACAACCATTAAAGTTAGTCGCTCATGAACCAGACAGTACATGGAGTGTCAACGTCATTCAGTGGAAGTTCGTCATCAATTTCAGTGGTTCTAAGAATTAGTTTAATTCTCTTTTAATATTATTCTATAAGATATTTAATTTAATCTATGAATTAATTCTTTCAGAATTAATTCATATATTAAATTAATCAATCTAGATCTTAAGTAATTTAATGTATAAATTAATTCTCCAGAATTAATTTATTTATGAAATTATTTGAGTCAGTTATTTAATTTATTTAATCAGTGAATTAATTCTAAAAGAATTAAGTCATTTATTAAATCAATTAAAATTAGAATAAAATTAAATCAGTTTTATTTCTATTAGTAGTACTGCCATTTTATACTAGTAGTACTATCTGTATTAGTACTACCGATAGTACTACCAATACAAATGGTTAGTACTACCGAGAGTACTATTAGTTTTAATAGATAGTACTTCTAGTAGAAATGCAGGGAATTTATTTTGGCGCATGGAATGCAATGCTTTGACTTGTATTAAATACAAGTTTGATCATTTCAACAGATAACACAATTGAACACAGAAGCAAAAACGAAAAGTATCATTTCTCTCTTCTGCATTCAAGCGAACCATCTGCAAGCTCAATTTAATTCTTGTAATAAATTCTAGCCATCAAAGTTATATCCAATCCACTAGAATTCAATTACTTGTATTGCTTTGACAATCTAGCGGATCATAATCCCTAGAATTACTATCGAACTACTTTTTAGTATTCGATCTTTTTATTACAAATATAGATAAATTCATGTCGAATTTATTCTAGATTTGTTTTAACAAGAGCCTTGTAATCTGTGCACTGAATTGTAACACCCCTCAAGTTTAATAGAGTTTCTATTTAACTTGAATATTGTTTCAGTTTTTATTCCGCACTAATTTGTTCTAAACAGTTAAATCTTTTAAAGGACAAATTCGATAAAACGGTATAGTTTGTATTCAACCCCCATTCTACAAACTTATCAGGACCTAACAATTGGCATCAGAGCCTTTTGATTGATATACAAATCAAAGATCCAATTGTTTTGAGATTTTTCTTAAACTCTGATTTTTTATTATTCCTAAAAATCTTAAAAGATGTCTACTACACAGAAAGTGGGTACATTCAAAATCCCAATGTTCAGCAAGGAGCATTATCCAATGTGGAAGAAGAAAATGCTCCTATTTCTTAAAGTTGCTAATCCTAAATACTTGGATGTGCTGAAGAGTGGTCCCAAACTTCCTATGATTATTGAGGAAGAGTTAATAGTGAATGATGTTGTTACTAGGGCTGCTAGGATGTACCCTAAAGATCCCAAGGATTACACTCCTGATGAGAAAGAGGATGTTACCTTGGATTCCTGTCTTCAGTTGATCCTTATTGATAGTCTTGATCCTATCATGCATAATCATGTCCTAAATTGTGATACTGCCAAACACATTTGGGGAACCATAGAGATAATCAATGAGGGGACAGAGGAAGTTAGGGAGAATATGCTGGAAATTCTCACCTCACAATATGAGCATTTCAGATCAAACCCTGGTGAAGGCATCTCTCAGGTTTTTGAGAGATACAACAAATTAATCAATGATCTGAATCTCAATGGGAAGCACTACACCAACAAGGAGATTAACAAGAAGTTCCTTCTTACCCTTCCACCTCATTTGGAGCACAAAATATCTGCCATTAGAGAAGCAAGAGATATGAATGAGATTGCTTTGGAGAGATTGTATGGTGTTCTGAAGACCTATGAGCTGGAGCAGATTCAACAAAGGGAGCTGTATGGAACTGGGAAGATTGTTAGTACTTCTACTGCACTGGCTGCTGAAGTCCCACAGAAACTGGAAGTGAAGGCTGTTCAACCTTCCAGTTCTAACATGAATGTTATTGATGCTGAATATGGATTAACATCCATTGATCAATCTGGTGGTGACTTCTATTCTTTAGAGGAGCTTGATCAGCTGGAGGATGGTGACTTGGCTTTGATAGTCAGGAAATTTGGGAAGTTCAGATTCAAGAGGAATCCCAATCTTAAGTTCAGGCCCAGATTTCAGAGAGGTGGATCTTCCTCTTCAAGTGGCACAAGGGGTGGCTACAAAACTGGAACTGTGGAAAGGAGCACAATCAGATGCTACAATTGCAATGAGTTGGGTCACTTTGCTACTGAATGCAGAAAGCCAAAGCAAGTGACTAGAAACACATTTGATTCTAGCAAGAAGAACAAGATTGGGAAAGCCTATGTTGCTGAGGGAAAGAGTTGGGATGACACTGACAGTGATGAAGAAGCCGGTGAGATTGGGAAACTTGCACTCATGGCAATAGGAGACAAAATCTTTGATTCCATATTATCTCCACCCAACATGCCTGAGGTAAAGTTCACTGATACTGAAATGATTCGTCATCTTGGTGATACTTTAAGTTGTGCACGCACTGAAAATGATAGAATAATTCTTTTAAACACAAATCTTGAAAAGGAAATAAAAGAATTAAAATTAGTGCATGTTAATCAGGATGAACTTATTGAGAAAATTGCATTTATTGAGAATAGGGTTAAATGTTATATTCAACTGGAAACCATTCTTAAGGAAAAGAATAGTGTGCTTAATACCAAAGCTAATGCCTATTACAACTCTTGTAAGACGGCTAAAGAAATTCTCAATAAACAAGCTGTTGGTAATCATGTCAGTATAGGTTATGATTATAATGAGGCTATTGGATTACTTGGAATTAATACCCCTTGTAGAGTCAGATCTGAAGGGAAGGTTGTTCCATATGTACTTAAGGGTATTGAAACACCCTTCTGTAAGGAGTCCGAGGCAGATCCTATGAATGAATACTCTATCATTATAGCTGAGGAGAATCGTGAAGAGGATATTGCTTTGGAAGCTAAACAGTCCAAAAAGTGCATATCTGATATTCCAGTCAAAGTTGCTACAACTAAAAAGACTAAATCAGATATCCATAAGTTGGATCAAAACAACTGTAGAACTAACATGCCTGCTGTTAATTCTTCTCATAAAGCATGTGGTGTGTTTAATTGCATGTCTTGTGCTTTCAATGTTATGTATGCTTATTTTAATAGTAAGCATGTATCTAGTGATAAGACTGCTCCACGTCAACATGTTAATAATAAGAAGCATGTTAAAGCTAAGACTGCTAGTCCTCCTAATACTAGAGTGGATTCATTTATCCCTAAGCCTACTCAGAAATGTGTTAAGGCTGGCTATAAATGGAAACGCTCTTATGTGAAAGAGGTTGAAGTAGTTTTAGCTAAAAATGTTGTTTTGCCTGACAAAGGCCAGTTCTTTAAGTATGCCGGACCCAATCAATTTTGGGCTCCGAAGAAGGTCTAATCAATTTGATATTGCAGGGAGTTAAACAAGTAAACCGTGTTATATGGATTCTTGACAGTGGTTGTTCAAGGCATATGACCGGAGATAGAGCCCTGCTATCAGATTTGGTTGAGAAAGCTGGCCCAGTAGTTACCTTTGGAGATAACAGCAAGGGTATTACGAAAGGATATGGCTGTTTGAAGTACGGAAATGTTATCATTGAAGATGTTTCATTTGTGGAAGGTCTGAAGTTCAATCTTCTCAGCATCAGTCATTTCTGTGACAGAGGATATGCTGTTTCCTTTGAAAGAGAGAAGTGTCAGAACCTTCATGTTAGGAATATGTTGTTCTTGATGATAATTATAAAAACACTTAGTAGATTTTGTATTAAGTCATTTTGTAACTGTCAACGGAATGGCATGCTCTGCAGTGTTTCGTTGACAGGAAGCTCATCAACGGAATGAGTGTTGTAGCAATTGCACTGTACAATACTTCACAGTTTGATATGCATTTGATGTATGTATTAGATAGGTTTCCTAAGTCATGTTGACTAAGTACTAGATAGGCAAAATAGGTTGGTTAATTGTAAGTATATCATGCCTTGTAATTTTGCCTAAGTGAAGACATGTCAACGGTATGAAGATTACTCTATCAACGAAACAAGGATACACCATCAACGGAATGAAGAATAAAGCTATCAACGAAATACATTCTCCTGCCATCAACGGATCATTATTGCTCTTCTGTATAGTTGACAAAGTGATAGTGACAGCTTTCTGACAGATCAAAAGGAGATGTAGAAGTGTGCATTTGCATTGGGAGCCATTAAAATGGTCACTGGAAATAAGGAAACATTCCAATTCCCAATTGGGTTCTTGAGTGGGATCAGAATAAGCATGAAGACAAAAGACAAGGATCTCCAAGGACCACTGGACAAAAGGAATGAAAAGCAAGCTACTGGCGGTTACCTTTAGTGTACTTAAGTGTAACCAAAAATAGTATTGTAAACTTGGGGAATATATAACCAAGTGTAGCAGTTAAAATAGAAGTAGTGAAGAAAAACAAATAGATTGTATTACCTATTCTTGAGAGCATTTTCTTCTCTACAAATCTAGTAACTGAGCAGCTGTGTACATTTGTATCACAGATTATTTCCGAAATAAAAACACTTCAGTTGGATCATCAAACAATCCAACTGAATTATTTATATCTTGTGTTTTTACTTATTCAGTTCAGTTTTATTTATAAGTGTTTTTAGTTTAAGAAAATATCAAGAATTGTATTCAACCCCCCCTTCTACAATTCTGTTAGGTCATTTGGGATTAACAATTGGTATCAAAGCAAGCTTCTAACATACAAGAAGTTTAAAGATCAAGACCAAAACAGAAACCATGGTGAAGAAGGATGCAGGTGTGAAGATACCATTTCTTGATAAGAACAATTACTTTCACTGGAAAGTAAAGATGCATTTACATCTCATGTCTATGGACGAGAGGTATGTAGACTGCATTGAGAAAGGTCCACACGTTCCCATGAAGTTTGCATCTAGAGTTGGACTGCCAGATGATGCTCCTGATGTGGAAATTCCAAAACTTGTCTCAGAATGGACTATTGAAGATGTTGCAGAAGTCCATAAAGATAAAAGAACCATGAACATTCTGTTTAATGGTTTGGAGCAAGAGATGTTTGACAATGTCATAAACTGTACAACCTCCAAAGAAGTATGGGACACTGTCAGAACACTATGTGAAGGAACTGAGCAAGTAAGGGAGAACAAAATGCAACTCCTTATACAACAATATGAGCACTTTCACTTTAAAGCTGGTGAAACCCTAAATGACACGTTTAGTAGGTTTCAAAAGCTTCTGAATGGATTAAAGTTGTATGGGAGAATCTACAAAACTAAGGATTCAAACCTTAAATTTCTAAGAGCTCTTCCAAAAGAATGGAAGCCTATGACTGTTTCTCTAAGAAACACTCAAGAGTACAAAGATTACACTCTTGAAAGGCTGTATGGAACATTAAAGACATATGAGTTGGAAATGGAGCAAGATGAAGAAATTGAGAAGGTACAGAAGAAGGGTGGATCCATTGCATTGATTGCATCTGTGAACCAACTGGAAGATGACAATGAGGAAGCTGTAAAAGCCACAACTAGTCGAGCTAGTTGTAGAAGTGATGTTAGCAAGGGAAAAGGCAAGATGACAGAGGAAGAAGAATCAGAACCAGCCAACTTGGATGACTTAGATGAGATTGATGAACACATTGCTTTTCTGTCAAGAAAATTCTCTAAGTTCAAGTTCAAGATAAACTCAGAAGCAAGGCCACCAAGGAGAGACTTTCAACCTAACAAAAGTAACTGGATTGAAAAGTCTAAATCTAAATGTTTCAATTGTGGAATGCTTGGTCACTTTGCTGGAGACTGCAGAAAGCCCAAGATTGAGAAGGGCAACAGGAAATTTGAGCCTGTTGATTATAAAAAGAAATACTTTGAACTTCTCAAGCAAAAAGAAAAGGCTTTCATGTCTCAGGAGTATGATTGGGCTGGTAATGGTGAAGATTCTGATGATGATGTTGAGTATGTCAACTTGGCTCTTATGGCTAACAATCATGAGCAGGAAGCAAGCTCCTCAAGCAACCAGGTAACAATTACTAATCTTTCTGAGCTTTCTAAAGAGGAATGCGATAGTGCAGTAAATGAAATGTCTACTGTACTATATAATCTGCGTGTTACTCTTAAATCACTTACCAAGGAGAATTCAAGGATTAAAGAATCAAATCTGCTCTTAAGTGATAGAAATGCCATGTTAGAAGCACAGCTCATTGAGTTTGAGAAAATGAGATGTGTTAGTAGGGATGCTAAGCTGGAACTTGAGAAAGTATTAAAGAGGGAAGAAATTCTTAAAACACAACTAGAGATAGAACATAGTGTGATTGCAAAATGGAAAGATTCCAGGAATGTTGCTAGCAACATCATTAATGTTCAAGGTGTGGAATCTTTCTGTGAGCAATCATGGAAAAAGAACAAGGAGAAACTAGGGTATGCTGTTGAAACCTTAGAATCAGAATCAGAGTCAACAAACAACAATGATCATTTGTTGAAGGTTTATACGTCAACGGAATGCAATGTTTCGTTGACAGATGAACCATCAACCGATCATGCTGTTTCGTTGACAGAGAAAAAGAAAGTAGAACTCACTAGACTTAATGAAAAGTATGGTCCTGTCACCAAGAACTTTTTTCAAGGTGAGTCTAGTAAATCAAAGAAAGTTGAGAAGCCTGTTGAAAGAGCTAATGTAGGTCACTTGTCTAACAAGCAATTGAAAGACAAGTTAGAGAAAGTTCAAGTTGAGACTAAAGGTAACAAAAAGAATAACAGAAATGGAAAAGTAGGGATTAATAAGCACAACAATTACACACCTGATAAATATGCACCTAGAAAGACATGTGTTAATTGTGGTAGTGTTAATCATCTATCTGCTAATTGCAAGTCTGTTAAGAAACCTGCTAATGTGAAAATGCCTAAGTCTACATTGAATGATTCTATACCTGCAATGCCTGTTATGCCTAACATGTTTGCTCCATATGCACAGTATCAAAATCCATATGCTGATATGTCATTTGTGCCTAACCCTTACATGAATATGTTTAACATGCCACAAATGCCATGGAATAACATGTTTGTTCCTCCATCTATGCATGCTGAGAATGAAACTGTGAGCAACCCTCAAAGATCAACACAAGTGAAAAATGATCTGAGAAGGAAATCAAAGGCTAACAAGACAGGACCCAAGGAAACTTGGGTACCAAAATCAACTTGATTTGGTTTATTGTGTGCAGGGAGACAAAAGGAATCTTTGGTACTTGGATAGTGGTTGTTCAAGACACATGACTGGTGATTCCACCCTGCTCACAGAGTTTCAGGAAAAAGATGGCCCTTGTATTGCTTTTGGAGATGACAGCAAAGGCTACACAAAGGGATATGGCGTGATTTCAAAAGAGAATGTCATCATTGATGAGGTTGCATTGGTGGATGGTCTTAAGCACAACCTGCTTAGTATCAGCCAACTTTGTGACAAAGGATTTTTAGTTACTTTTTCAAAAGAAGCCTGTGTTGTTTCTAAGGTAGGAAACAACAATGTGGTCATGACTGGATTCAGAAGAGGGAACGTGTACATTGCTGACTTTAGCAGCACAAGTCCAGACACCATCACATGTCTTTTCAGCAAGGCAAGCAAGGATGAAAGTTGGATGTGGCACAAGAAATTATCTCATCTGAATTTCAAAGTCATGAATGATTTGGTAAGGAAAGATCTTGCTAGAGGAATTCCACAGGTAGAATTCTCCAAGGATGGTTTGTGTGATGCCTGTCAAAAAGGGAAACAAAAGAAGGCATCATTCAAAAGCAAGACAGAGTCATCAATTGTTCAACAGCTTGAGTTGCTCCACATGGATTTATTTGGCCCTGTAAATGTCATGTCAATTTCAAAGAAGAAGTACTGTCTTGTGATTGTGGATGATTTTTCTAGATTTACATGGACTTTCTTTTTGCACTCCAAAGGTGAGGCAAGTGAAATCATTATCAATCACATCAAGATGGTAAGCAATCATCCTGATTTCAAAGTGAGAAGAATTAGGAGTGACAATGAGACAGAATTCAAGAATTCAAGCATGAAAGTGTTCTGTGAAGAAAATGGTATATTGCATGAGTTTTCAGCAGCAAGGACACCACAGCAAAATGGTGTAGTTGAAAGGAAAAACAGAACACTTATTGAAGCTGCAAGGACAATGCTAGATGAATCAAAGTTACCTACTTATTTTTGGGCTGAGGCAGTCAACACAGCTTGCTTCACTCAAAATATTTCTTTGATTAATCAGGCCAAGGGAATGACACCTTATCAACTACTCAAAAGAAAGAAACCACTATTGGATTTTCTTCATGTCTTTGGTTGCAAGTGTTTTGTTCTGAGAAATCAAGCTGAGCACTTGGGGAAATTTGAAGCAAAGGCAGATGAAGCAATATTTGTGGGTTATGCAGCAGGGAAAGCCTATAGAGTCTACAATCTCAGAACCAACATTGTTATGGAATCTGTACATGTTGTTTTTGATGATCTCAAAATTCAGGGTCTCTGTGATGAAGGTTTCCATGAAAGTCTCTCTTTTGAGAATGAGGAAGGAGAACAAATGGATCATGATAAGACTATTGAGAAACAGTCCAAAGTTGTTGTATCTAGCACAGATGAAAGCAGCAGTGAAGATGAAATTGCTGCATTAAGATTGAAAAGAATAGCTGCTAGTAGACCAAATGGTCATTTCGTTGACAGTCAGAATGAGCGTTTCGTTGACAGTCAAAATGGACATTCCGTTGACAGTCACAGAAATGCTTCCAGGAGTGATCAATTAGGGACAACAAACTCAGGGGGAGTTTCTCAAGGACAAATATCTAATCAAGGCAATCATGATCATGAAGCTACTTCTTCAAGAGCAAATCTACCTCCCTCAAGAAAATGGACTAAAGATCATCCCTTTGAACTTATTATAGGTGATGTTTCTTCAAAAGTTCAAACTAGAAGAGCAACTCAAGAGGAATGTCTATATAGTAGCTTTCTGTCTCAAGAAGAGCCAAAGAAAGTTGAGGATGCACTTCTAGATCCAGATTGGGTTTTGGCTATGCAAGAGGAGCTAAACCAATTCGAGAGGAACAATGTTTGGAAGCTGGTGCCCAAGCCTAAAGACAGGAGTGTAATAGGCACAAAATGGGTGTTCAGAAACAAGATGGATGAAAATGGCATAGTCACAAGGAACAAAGCTAGATTGGTTGCAAAAGGCTACTCACAGGAAGAGGGAATTGATTTTGATGAAACCTTTGCTCCTGTTGCAAGACTAGAAGCAATAAGGATTTTTCTAGCCTATGCAGCCCATGCCAATTTCAAGGTCTTTCAAATGGATGTGAAGAGTGCTTTTCTGAATGGGGAACTGGAAGAGGAGGTGTATGTGAGTCAACCTCCTGGCTTTGAAGATGATGATTTTCCAGAGTATGTGTACTTTCTCCTCAAAGTACTCTATGGTTTGAAACAAGCACCTAGAGCCTGGTATGACACATTGTCGCAGTTCCTTCTTGAGAATCACTTCACTAGAGGTACTGTAGATAAAACTCTTTTTCATAGGATTGTGAATGGCTCTACAATACTTGTTCAAATTTATGTAGATGACATAATTTTTGGGTCTACAGATGAAAAACTTTGTCAAAAGTTTGCCAAGCTTATGCAAAGTAAGTATGAAATGAGCATGATGGGAGAATTAACTTATTTTCTTGGTCTTCAAGTAAAGCAAGTTAATGAAGGCATTTTCATTAGTCAAACCAAGTACATTAATGATTTGTTAAAGAGGTTTAACTTAATGGAATGCTCTCCTGCCAAAACACCCATGCCTACTGCCACCAAACTTGAATTGAATACTAAGGAAAAATCTGTGGACATTTCAAGTTACAGAGGCATGGTTGGCTCACTTTTATATTTAACAGCTAGTAGACCTGATATTATGTTTGCTACATGTCTATGTGCTAGATTTCAGGCTGATCCTAGTGAATCCCATTTAGTTGCTATTAAAAGAATTTTCAGATATCTCAAAGGAACACCAAACCTTGGCATTTGGTATCCTAGAGAATCTGGTTTTGAACTAATTGGTTATTCAGATGCAGATTATGCAGGATGTAAAATTGACAGGAAAAGCACAACTGGAACCTGTCAATTTCTAGGAAACAAGCTTGTATCATGGTTCAGCAAGAAACAAAACTCAGTTTCCACCTCCACAGCTGAGGCTGAGTATATTGCAGCTGGAAGTTGTTGTGCACAGATTTTATGGATGAAAAACCAACTACTTGATTATGGATTAAGAGTTGAGAAAATTCCTATTTTCTGTGACAACACTAGTGCCATTGCCATTACTGAGAATCCAGTGCAGCATTCAAGGACCAAGCACATTGACATCAAGTACCACTTTATTAGAGAACATGTTATGAATGGTACTGTGGAGTTACATTTTGTTCCAAGTGAACAACAACTTGCAGACATCTTTACCAAGCCACTTGATGAATCCACATTCTCAAGATTAGTAAGTGAGCTAGGTATGCTAAATTTCTCTTAATTATTTTGAGATTTTTGCAAGTTAAAATGCAGCCAGGAATTTGCTATAATTTTTCTGTGAATTGATTTTCTCAGGAAAAGGTGAAATTTTGTCTAAGTCAAAATTACTATGTCAACGAAACGCACCATTTCGTTGATAGTCTTAGCATTTTTCTGGGTGTTTCGTTGATAGCTCTTTTATATCAACGAAACGCAGCTTTATCAACGAAATAGAAGGGACCTAAAATTCCCAATTCTGATTCGTTGATGTAGCGCTTTTTAATCTGAACCGTTGAAATTGCACTTTCTTTATCACGATCTATACATACACCCCTGTAAGTATAAATCGTGGTAATATTTAATTCTAACGGTTACTTTTTTAAGCCAATCAGGTAATTTAGATTAATTATTGGACTTAATTTCTGAGAATTTTTGGGGGAGTATTTAAGAAATTTGAATTTCTTTATTTCATTTCTACCTGTTCTCAAAAATTCCAAAAGTTTTTCTATCTTCTTCTCTCTAACAAGCAATACAGCTCGAAGCTTTTCCTCACTCAACAATGGCACCCATAGTCAAGCTTATGTCTGCTGGTGGGTTCATCTATGAGAAGAACAATTCTATTCCATTTGTTGTTAAGGAGAGTCCGAACAACATCTTTTTCAAGATGATGGACTTCATGAGGAACTGTAAGTTGAGCTATGCGATGTTTCACTCTACACCACTCTACAATGAAATAATCGAGGAGATTTGGACCTCATGTGAGTATAGTGGAACAAACTGCACACTACAATTCACTCTTCAAGGTAATGAGTACATAGTTAATTCTGATGTTTTGCAAGCATGTTTACATATTCCTGATAATAACTGTGATGCTTTGCCTACTAACACTGAAATAACTACCGTGCTAAATTCTATAAACTACTCTTTGCCTACTGATAACTTGGGTAAGATAATTAGGAGAGGTTTGGTTAGGGAATACAGCTATTTAGCTGATGCATTCATTAAGGTCTTTTCTGGAAAGATTAGTAATTTTGATGCATTAACTAACTCTATGTTAATTCTCCTAACCATGCTTCTAAATGATAGATATTACAACTTTAGCACCTAACTTTTGTATGAAATTGGTGCTAAGTTGGGTGATAAGGCAAATAGGAAGAAAAATATCTATTATGCAAGGTTTCTGATGATGCTGGCTAATCATGTTAGTCCAGCACCATTAGTTATCTCTAACCCTACTGCCAGGTTTGAGTGCTTTGTGCAAGAGAAGAGAGTATTGACAGACATACTGAGGCTGAACCACAATGGTGATGTTCCAGTGGTGTATCTGCCAATCATTGAGGTAACTACTGTTATCCCTGTTAGTATAGCTGTTACTTCCATTGTTTCATCCAACCCAGTTGCTATGGAGTCTGTAGCTGTGACCCAACAGGCTCCTGCCCCAGCAACAAAACCAAAATCAAAGAAATCCTCCAAGCCAACCTCAGGTGCTTCTCAAAAGGCACCTGTTGTAAAAACTACCACACAACCTAAGGGGAGTGAGTCTGGAGTTGTGAGAGGTGAGGGAAGGGGTGAAAGTCAAAGAAACCCCAAGAATAAGGAAGGTGAGGTAAGTGTTTCCCAGCCTAGCCCCATTGTGTCTTCCCAACAAGGCACAATGAGTAAAATGGATTTAAGCACAAGTCTAATTGCATCCTCCCAAAAGGATGTAATTATTGAAACAAGCTCTCCACCCAGAGCACAGTCCAAGAGGGCAAGGGACACTGTAAGCCCACAGTCTACAATTTCCCAGTACCAAAGAAGAGTAAAGCAAAAATCCCAGGTTTCACAGGGTGCACACACACTGGAAGCAACACTTCCAGTTTCACAAATTCAATTTGATGTAACCCCTATCATAACTCTGGGGTTACAGTCCCATTCTCTTGATATCAATCTTGAACTATCTCCTCCAAATTCACCAACTCAATCATTAGATGTGGATATGATCCATTCATCTATCCCTGATTCTCCAACTCTTTTCTTGGAGAAGCCCCACTCTGACATTGGTGACCATCACTTGTTAAGTGATTTGTTGGGCCACCAATCATCCTTTTCTGAAGTTACAAGAGGATCTGTGGAACAATCTCTTAAATCAATCACCACAGATTCTACTGTAATTTCACTTTCTCAAAGTGCTTTCTTGACCTCATCAACGAAACAGGCTCTTTCGTTGACAAGTGTTTCTCCATCAACGGTATCCATACCGTTGACAGTTCAAACTACCATACCGTTGATAGTTCACTCTGCACCTCTAATTGAAAATCAAGTTGTTTCCACAACTAGTGCAGATGATCTAATGGTAGTTGAGACACTTCTAGGATTGAGAGGGAGTGAAACTGAGAGGCTGGCTTGCAGCCAGGCAAAAGGAGAGAATGAGAGTGAGAGGCTGGCTATTTCTTCCAGCCAGGCAAAAGGAGAGATTGAGAGTTCCACCTTAGTAGGTGAAGGTGAGGGTGTGAGAGGTGTGAGCCATGGGGAGCCCATGATGCAAGAAAATAGAGGAGAGAGAGAAGGGACTACAGGAGTCATAAGGGAGGAAGCAGCCATTGCTAGTGAGTCAATGGAGGTCAATGAGGGAGAAAGGGAACTTACTTTCCAAGAGCTATATCAACAAACTCTGGATAGTATTTCCCTGGATCCTGAGACCTTTACTCATCCTGTGTCAGCCTATCAAGTTTTGGCTCAACAGGGCAATGTGGAGGCAGAGAGGTCACTACAACTAATTCATACAACTGCATCAATGCAAAGAGCAAAGGATGCCTTGACCAATCTATCTCCAGGAGCTGCAGCAAGTGGTGAGTTTGATTTCTCTGATGATGAGGACAGCTTTGGTGACAATCAGGTGGCCACTACTTCACAGACTGGGACTTCTGTGGTGCCTCCTACACCAAACTGGCTTTCTCAAGATTTACAAGGAAGGATCTCCCTGGATGCTGCAATCACAAGGCAGTACAATGAGGCCTATCTGGCTCATGAGTCTGCAAATGCCAATGATAAGAAATTCTACAAGGCTATTATGGATTCACTGGAAATCCAAAGGCTACAGATGATGCAGACAAGGATTGAGGCTAGAGAAATCAAGGACTCAATTAGCAATCTCAAGGATGCTAATGAAAGGAGGCTAGATGAAAAGCTTCCTCTTCTCACTGTGTCCAAGATGAACAGGTTTTTCTCTAAGGAACCTGAGGTGGCTACCTCCTTGAAGACTCTCTCTTCTAGAGTGGACAAGGTGGAAGCTACTTTATCTCAGATGCAAAAGGAACAGGAGAAGCAGACACAACTCTTGGCCCAGCTAGTGGCAGCTCAAGGACTCCCAGTCATCTCTCTTGATGATAACAAAAAGGGGGAGAAATCTAAGGAGCTAGACATTCAAATCACAAAGGTTATGGTCCTAGCCATTTCCCTGCCAAAGGAGCCACTAGCTATGGGGGAGTCATGAAAAGCTAAACTGGACAGCATTGACCTGATTCAGCAAGCATCTATGAAGCTACAGCTTGCTGAACAAATTAAAGACCACTGGTCCAGGATAGATGAAAGAGTCAAGAAGTTAGCTGATTCTGCAAAGATTTCAGATCCATCAACGAATCAAGCTTCTTCTACAGAGCCATCAACGGATGCCATGGTTTTAGCATCAACGGAATGGGAGCCACAGACCAATTCTTTATATAAGGTAGAGCCCCTTCTACATGGAGTCACTCAAGGTTCAAGGAAGGAGAAAGGACAAACTTCATGCATTAGGGATGTGGAACAAGCTACATTGCAAAGAAGCTTATCTCCCAAGTCCCCTGCTAAACCAAAGGGCAAAAATATAGCAAGGACTTTCTATCCTGCACCTTATCCAGATGAGCTCAAACTTCTTGGATTACTTATCACTAAATGCAAGGAAAGCAATGATACTGAGGTAAGGAAGCAAAGGGCAATTGTCTACAGGAATGGACAAGAAATCTGTGTTTGGGCTGGTCACCCAAACTTTGCTGAAGCTAAGGCTGAAGAGTTAGAAAGAGCAGCAATGCAAGCACTTGCAGTTGCTCAATCTCTTGATGAAGAAGAAAGACAGCAAGAAGAAAAAGCCAGAGAGGAAAGGAGTGCAAAGAAGAGCACAAGGCAACCAAAGGCAAGAGCTAGGAGAAATATAGCCTTTGAGAATGATGACTCCCAGAGTATTGCATCAGACTCTTCTGTACCAACTGCACCTCCAACAATTCCTGATCCAGCTCTAGGGGTAAAGTTAGCCTTTGATCCTAAACATCCTGTTAATTTCCATGATCAGCCAATTGAGCCAAAGGAAGAGCCAATTGAGTTTGATGAGGCCAACTTTCCAAAATTCCTCTTTGAGATGGATCCAAAGAAGAAATCTAAGCAAAGGGCGACCAAGGCTAAGCCAATTCTAGTAAGGAGACCACAAGCTGAAAAACCTCCTACCAACCCAGAAGACTTCATCTACATTGCTGATATCAGGGAGGAGTCTGACCTACATATCAATCTTGATGACCTAGTTGAAGTAAGAGGAATAGCAGCTTCTTACAAACTACCAGAGAGATTGGTGTTTGTCTACAAGGGTGGGAGAGAACAGGTTTGGCCTCTACATAGAATTCTGGGAGAAGACTATCAGACACTGTTATCTGTGTTTAAATGCCTGAAAAAAGATTTTGGTTTTACCAAAACAGCTAAGTCTGAAGTTGTTTCCAAAATTTGCCAAATCAAAGCTAGCTGGAACAAGCCTGGCGCACTTCCCAGAGTATTGAAGGTCCCTCAAACAGGAAAGAAGATTCATCTCCAACCTTTTTGGATGATGGAATTCAGAGACAAGGACAACTGTAGAAGATTCTTCAGAATAGAAGACCAACTGGAGAAGGCATCCAATGAAACTCTAAGATTAATGCAATCCAAGTTGGGGAATCAAGATGAAGAAGAGAAGATTTTCTACAGAAGACTTCAAGCTCAGATTGAGGAGAACAATGCAAGAAAAGGGAAGAAAACAAGACCACAGAGGCAAAGATGAAAAATCTGCTCAGTCTAGAGGAGCAACTCTGTGCACTTGTTTTGTAAGATTTTCTACTTTGAAATTTAATTAAATTCAATGAAGCTCAATGCAATTTCTACTTTTATCATGTGTAATTTGACTGAGTGTTTTTGTTATCATCAAGGCTCTTGATTTATGGCTGTTATTCTATCAGTCATAAATTGGGGGAGATTGTTAGGAATATGTTGTTCTTGATGATAATTATAAAAACACTTAGTAGATTTTGTATTAAGTCATTTTGTAACTGTCAACGGAATGGCATGCTCTGCAGTGTTTCGTTGACAGGAAGCTCATCAACGGAATGAGTGTTGTAGCAATTGCACTGTACAATACTTCATAGTTTGATATGCATTTGATGTATGTATTAGATAGGTTTCCTAAGTCATGTTGACTAAGTACTAGATAGGCAAAATAGGTTGGTTAATTGTAAGTATATCATGCCTTGTAATTTTGCCTAAGTGAAGACATGTCAACGGTATGAAGATTACTCTATCAACGAAACAAGGATACACCATCAACGGAATGAAGAATAAAGCTATCAACGAAATACATTCTCCTGCCATCAACGGATCATTATTGCTCTTCTGTATAGTTGACAAAGTGATAGTGACAGCTTTCTGACAGATCAAAAGGAGATGTAGAAGTGTGCATTTGCATTGGGAGCCATTAAAATGGTCACTGGAAATAAGGAAACATTCCAATTCCCAATTGGGTTCTTGAGTGGGATCAGAATAAGCATGAAGACAAAAGACAAGGATCTCCAAGGACCACTGGACAAAAGGAATGAAAAGCAAGCTACTGGCGGTTACCTTTAGTGTACTTAAGTGTAACCAAAAATAGTATTGTAAACTTGGGGAATATATAACCAAGTGTAGCAGTTAAAATAGAAGTAGTGAAGAAAAACAAATAGATTGTATTAGCTATTCTTGAGAGCATTTTCTTCTCTACAAATCATGCATAATCATGTCCTAAATTGTGATACTGCCAAACACATTTGGGGAACCATAGAGATAATCAATGAGGGGACAGAGGAAGTTAGGGAGAATATGCTGGAAATTCTCACCTCACAATATGAGCATTTCAGATCAAACCCTGGTGAAGGCATCTCTCAGGTTTTTGAGAGCTACAACAAATTAATCAATGATCTGAATCTCAATGGGAAGCACTACATCAACAAGGAGATTAACAAGAAGTTCCTTCTTACCCTTCCACCTCATTTGGAGCACAAAATATCTGCCATTAGAGAAGCAAGAGATATGAATGAGATTGCTTTGGAAAGATTGTATGGTGTTCTGAAGACCTATGAGCTGGAGCAGATTCAACAAAGGGAGCTGTATGGAACTGGGAAGATTGTTAGTACTTCTACTGCACTGGCTGCTGAAGTCCCACAGAAACTGGAAGTGAAGGCTGTTCAACCTTCCAGTTCTAACATGAATGTTATTGATGCTGAATATGGATTAACATCCATTGATCAATCTGGTGGTGACTTCTATTCTTTAGAGGAGCTTGATCAGCTGGAGGATGGTGACTTGGCTTTGATAGTCAGGAAATTTGGGAAGTTCAGATTCAAGAGGAATCCCAATCTTAAGTTCAGGCCCAGATTTCAGAGAGGTGGATCTTCCTCTTCAAGTGGCACAAGGGGTGGCTACAAAACTGGAACTGTGGAAAGGAGCACAATCAGATGCTACAATTGCAATGAGTTGGGTCACTTTGCTACTGAATGCAGAAAGCCAAAGCAAGTGACTAGAAACACATTTGATTCTAGCAAGAAGAACAAGATTGGGAAAGCCTATGTTGCTGAGGGAAAGAGTTGGGATGACACTGACAGTGATGAAGAAGCCGGTGAGATTGGGAAACTTGCACTCATGGCAATAGGAGACAAAATCTTTGATTCCATATTATCTCCACCCAACATGCCTGAGGTAAAGTTCACTGATACTGAAATGATTCGTCATCTTGGTGATACTTTAAGTTGTGCACGCACTGAAAATGATAGAATAATTCTTTTAAACACAAATCTTGAAAATGAAATAAAAGAATTAAAATTAGTGCATGTTAATCAGGATGAACTTATTGAGAAAATTGCATTTATTGAGAATAGGGTTAAATGTTATATTCAACTGGAAACCATTCTTAAGGAAAAGAATAGTGTGCTTAATACCAAAGCTAATGCCTATTACAACTCTTGTAAGACGGCTAAAGAAATTCTCAATAAACAAGCTGTTGGTAATCATGTCAGTATAGGTTATGATTATAATGAGGCTATTGGATTACTTGGAATTAATACCCCTTGTAGAGTCAGATCTGAAGGGAAGGTTGTTCCATATGTACTTAAGGGTATTGAAACACCCTTCTGTAAGGAGTCCGAGGCAGATCCTATGAATGAATACTCTATCATTATAGCTGAGGAGAATCGTGAAGAGGATATTGCTTTGGAAGCTAAACAGTCCAAAAAGTGCATATCTGATATTCCAGTCAAAGTTGCTACAACTAAAAAGACTAAATCAAATATCCATAAGTTGGATCAAAACAACTGTAGAACTAACATGCCTGCTGTTAATTCTTCTCATAAAGCATGTGGTGTGTTTAATTGCATGTCTTGTGCTTTCAATGTTATGTATGCTTATTTTAATAGTAAGCATGTATCTAGTGATAAGACTGCTCCACGTCAACATGTTAATAATAAGAAGCATGTTAAAGCTAAGACTGCTAGTCCTCCTAATACTAGAGTGGATTCATTTATCCCTAAGCCTACTCAGAAATGTGTTAAGGCTGGCTATAAATGGAAACGCTCTTATGTGAAAGAGGTTGAAGTA
This sequence comes from Heracleum sosnowskyi, assembly GCA_030848705.1. Taxonomy (NCBI): domain Eukaryota; kingdom Viridiplantae; phylum Streptophyta; class Magnoliopsida; order Apiales; family Apiaceae; genus Heracleum; species Heracleum sosnowskyi. The sequence continues at coordinate 80,504,289 of CM061242.1, forward strand.
GTTTTAGCTAAAAATGTTGTTTTGCCTGACAAAGGCCAGTTCTTTAAGTATGCCGGACCCAATCAATTTTGGGCTCCGAAGAAGGTCTAATCAATTTGATATTGCAGGGAGTTAAACAAGTAAACCGTGTTATATGGATTCTTGACAGTGGTTGTTCAAGGCATATGACCGGAGATAGAGCCCTGCTATCAGATTTGGTTGAGAAAGCTGGCCCAGTAGTTACCTTTGGAGATAACAGCAAGGGTATTACAAAAGGATATGGCTGTTTGAAGTACGGAAATGTTATCATTGAAGATGTTTCATTTGTGGAAGGTCTGAAGTTCAATCTTCTCAGCATCAGTCATTTCTGTGACAGAGGATATGCTGTTTCCTTTGAAAGAGAGAAGTGTCAGAACCTTCATGTTAGGAATATGTTGTTCTTGATGATAATTATAAAAACACTTAGTAGATTTTGTATTAAGTCATTTTGTAACTGTCAACGGAATGGCATGCTCTGCAGTGTTTCGTTGACAGGAAGCTCATCAACGGAATGAGTGTTGTAGCAATTGCACTGTACAATACTTCACAGTTTGATATGCATTTGATGTATGTATTAGATAGGTTTCCTAAGTCATGTTGACTAAGTACTAGATAGGCAAAATAGGTTGGTTAATTGTAAGTATATCATGCCTTGTAATTTTGCCTAAGTGAAGACATGTCAACGGTATGAAGATTACTCTATCAACGAAACAAGGATACACCATCAACGGAATGAAGAATAAAGCTATCAACGAAATACATTCTCCTGCCATCAACGGATCATTATTGCTCTTCTGTATAGTTGACAAAGTGATAGTGACAGCTTTCTGACAGATCAAAAGGAGATGTAGAAGTGTGCATTTGCATTGGGAGCCATTAAAATGGTCACTGGAAATAAGGAAACATTCCAATTCCCAATTGGGTTCTTGAGTGGGATCAGAATAAGCATGAAGACAAAAGACAAGGATCTCCAAGGACCACTGGACAAAAGGAATGAAAAGCAAGCTACTGGCGGTTACCTTTAGTGTACTTAAGTGTAACCAAAAATAGTATTGTAAACTTGGGGAATATATAACCAAGTGTAGCAGTTAAAATAGAAGTAGTGAAGAAAAACAAATAGATTGTATTAGCTATTCTTGAGAGCATTTTCTTCTCTACAAATCTAGTAACTGAGCAGCTGTGTACATTTGTATCACAGATTATTTCCGAAATAAAAACACTTCAGTTGGATCATCAAACAATCCAACTGAATTATTTATATCTTGTGTTTTTACTTATTCAGTTCAGTTTTATTTATAAGTGTTTTTAGTTTAAGAAAATATCAAGAATTGTATTCAACCCCCACTTCTACAATTCTGTTAGGTCATTTGGGATTAACACTTCACAAGAAGAAGGGAAAGCCTGCTCTTCAAGGAGTAAGGAAAGGTGACTTGTTCATAGCTGATCTGAACTCAGGATTCAAAGATGAAGTTAATTGTTTTTATGCTAAAGCTTCATCAGATGATAGTTGGCTATGGCACAAGAAGATGTCTCACCTTAACTTCAAAACCATGAACTCTTTAGTCAAGAGGGAATTGGTTAGAGGTTTGCCTCAGATGGAATTTACACATGAAGGACTGTGTGAGGCATGTCAGAAAGGAAAGTCAAAGAAAGCTTCTCACAAGGGCACTGACACATCATCAATAACTGAACCTCTTCAGCTACTGCACATGGATTTGTTTGGTCCAGTTAATGTGATGTCCATGTCAAAGAAACAATATGCACATGTGATTGTTGATGACTATTCAAAATATACATGGGTTTTATTCCTACATTCCAAGGATGAGACCCCATACCTGGTGATTGGCCACATAAAGTTGATTGAGCTGGATTCTAGATTCCCTGTTAGAGCCATAAGGTCAGATAATGGTACTGAATTCAAGAATGCCATTCTAAATGATTTTTGTGCTGATAAAGGAATAACAAGACAGTATTCTGCCCCTAGAACTCCTCAACAAAATGGAGTAGTGGAAAGAAAGAATCGTACATTGATTGAAGCAGCTAGGACTATGCTAAGTGAGTCCAAACTTCCAACGTACTTTTGGGCTGAAGCAGCGAATACAGCTTGTTATACTCAGAATCGAACTTTAATCAACAAGGACTTAATGAAGACTCCTTATGAGATCATGAACAACAAGAAACCAACTGTCAAGTACTTTCATGTATTTGGAGCAAAATGCTTTGTGCTTATAGATGACAATGTGAAACATGGCAAGTTTGATGCAAAGGCACAAGAAGCTATTTTTGTTGGTTACTCCAGAAGATCTTACAGGGTCTACTTGGTTGGCAGTCACACAGTAAAGGAAAGTGTCAATGTTACTTTTGATGACACTAAGTTCCCCAATATCCAAAAAGAAGACTCATCTGAAAAGCTGAAGTTTGATAACTTGCCAGACTCAGAATCAGATGATGGAGCCCCACCTGAAGTTATTGCTGGTGATGATAATAACAATGATGATAATGATCATGGTGATGGTGGTGGAAACACTGGTAACAATGGAGATACCACCAACACTGGAGAAGAATCATCAAGGCAATCTAGCAACAACTCAGGGGGAGCAAATGAAGGATCAACTAGTCACTCACAACATCAAAGTGAATTTCAAGGCGAATCATCAAGATCAAATCTTCCAAGACAGACTGTTTGGAATAGAGCTCATCCTTTTGAGCTGATCATTGGTGATCCAGATGTTGGAGTTAAAACTAGAAGTGCTACTCAGAATGAATGTCATTTCTCAGCATTTCTATCTAAAATGGAGCCAAAGAAAACTGAGGAAGCACTGACTGATCCAGATTGGGTGATTGCTATGCAAGATGAACTCAATCAGTTTGAACAACAGCAAGTCTGGAAGCTGGTACCCAGGCCAAAGAACAAGAAAGTAGTTGGTACAAGATGGGTATACAGGAACAAGCTATATGAGGATGGGATTGTAACAAGAAACAAGGCAAGACTGGTTGCACAAGGGTATTCACAAGATGAAGGCATTGATTATGATGAAACCTATGCACCAGTGGCTAGACTTGAGGCCATCAGGATGTTCTTAGCATTTGCTGCTTACTCCAATTTTAAAGTCTATCAAATGGATGTTAAGAGTGCATTCCTGAATGGTGAACTTGATGAAGAAGTGTATGTGGAACAGCCCCCTGGCTTTGAAAATCAGGAGCTGCTGGACTTTGTGTACTTTCTCTTCAAGGCTATCTATGGTCTCAAACAAGCCCCAAGAAAATGGTATGACACTCTCTCTGGTTTTCTTTTAGAAAATGGTTTTGTTAGAGGTATCATAGACAAAACTCTTTTTTCAAAGAAACACAAAAGTGATATGATATTAGTCCAAGTCTATGTGGATGACATCATATTTGGGTCTACTAATGATAATCTCTGTAAGAGATTTGCTGAGTTAATGCAGAGTAAGTTTGAAATGAGTATGATGGGTGAGCTGAAGTTCTTTCTTGGATTACAAGTAAGTCAAAGGTCAAATGGTATATTTATTTGTCAATCCAAGTATCTCAAAGAACTCCTCAAGAAGTATCACATGGAGGATTCAGCATCAGCAAGGACTCCATCTTCAACAGCCATCAAACTTGGAGCTTCTGACAAATCTATCAAGGTAGATGTTACAAGCTACAGAGGTATGATTGGTTCCTTACTCTATCTTACTGCTAGTAGACCAGATATTATGTATGCTACATGCTTGTGTGCAAGGTTCCAAGCGGACCCTAGAGATGTACATCTCGTTGCTGTGAAAAGAATCTTGAGATATCTTAAGGGTACACCTAATCTAGGTATCTGGTACCCTAAAGATTCTGGTTTTAATCTTGTTGGATATACAGATTCTGATTATGCAGGTAGTGTTGTGGATAGAAAGAGTACCTCTGGGAGTTGTCAATTCCTAGGAGGTAGGTTGATTTCCTGGTATAGCAAGAAACAACAAACAGTTTCCAATTCAACAGCAGAAGCTGAATATATTGCTGCTGGAAGCTGTTGTGCTCAGATCTTGTGGATTAGGAATCAATTAAAGGACTATGGCTTTGCATTAGACAAAATTCCCATTTTTTGTGATAATACAAGTGCCATAGCAATCTCCAACAACCCTGTGCAGCACTCGAGAACAAAGCACATTGATATCAGGTATCATTTCATCAGAGAGCATGTCATGAATGGAACTGTGGAGTTACATTTTGTATCCACAGAAGAACAGACTGCAGATATATTCACTAAATCTGTTGACGAATCCACATTTATCAAGTTAGTTGGTAAATTGGGTATGTTAAACAGTCTTAGTGATTGACAATATCTCTATCAGGTTTGTTCTTTCAAAATTCATTTTTTCTTGTCATTTAACTAATATTTACTGCCAATTCTCATTTAATAATTGCATGCTTGTTGATTTAAATGGTTCTGAATATTTTATTTTCTTTAAAAATATTTTTCTCATATTTTTTAAGTGGAGAAATGTATTTTGATTGAAAATATATTTATTTAGAATTATTTAGATATTTTTTAGATTGTAAATATTGTTGTTTAAATATTTCTGCAAGTTTATATTAATTTTATGCATTTCTATAATATTCTGCATATTTTTCTAGAATTTATGGAATTTTCTGTGAATTTTTCTAGATGTTTATTAATAATTCCTGCATTTTTATAAATTCTATGCATTTTTCTGTAAAGTTTCAGTTATTTTCAGCATTTTTTTCTTTTTATTTAGAACATTTTTCTATGTTATTTTTTCTCATTTTCGTTAGTATTACTAGTTTTATACTAGTAGTACTATCGGTAGTACTATCCCTTGATAGTACTACCAGTTCTTTTAATAGTACTGCTAGCATTTTCATTTGTATTTTTTGTTTTTTGTTTTTCCTTTTATTTCATAGTACTACTAGTTCTTTTAGATAGTACTACCGAATTTTGAATAGTACTACTAAGCATTTTCTTTAGTTTTTACCTTTTTGATTTTCTTTTTAATAAATGATAGTACTACCGTGTTTTCCTTTTCTTTTTACCATAGTACTACTAAGTTTTTTTTTGTTATTTATGATAGTACTACCGTTCTTTTTCTTAGTACTATCAGGTGTGTTAATATATATACTGTTTTTTTTCTTTTTTTACTGAGTACTACAACAGTTCATGTTTTAACATAACTGCCTTTATCAATTCTCTCTTTTATTCAAGAACTAACGAATTGCTGTCCATTTCTTTTTCACTTTCCGGATTCGATTCTTGTTAGTTTTAAATTCTAAGACCATCACTGAACAGATCTTCTCAAGCCCATTAATTCGAGTACTTAAAATCCAAGTTTCATTGAGATTTTAGTTTTTGAGTTTTTGAATTTCAAAGGGTTTTGTGATTCGTTTTTAGTGATTAATAGGTGTTTTTTAGTTCTAAAAATAGTACAGTGTGTGGTTTGTGTCAAGGATTAACATACTAAAATTTGGTAATTTTTGGAGAACTTTGAAAATTTGGATTTTTAATTAATTTTTAATTAATTTTAAAATCCTTAAATTCGAATTATTCATAATTATTTGAGTTTTTGATTTTCTGTGTTAATTTTTACTTAGTAAATTATGGCTCGGAATTTTGAGGTTGTTAAAAACAATTATATTGGATATTTTGATCCGTTGAAATGCCCGATTGATCGTTTTCGACCTTGGATTCAGTTTTTAAATTCGCAGTGTTGTGTGAGTCGTGCTATATGTTTATCTGCTGATTTAAAGATTGAACCACTGAGATTATTGTGTTCTTCTGCTGTAATTTCTGAGAATTTAAATTCTATATCTTTCACTATTGAGCACACACAGTACACTATTACTGAGGATTTGTTTTGTGAAGTTTTTCAACTTCCTAGGGACAACTTTGATAGGACTCCTTCTGATATTGAATTAATTCAGTTTTTCAACAGAATTCATTATCAAGGTCCTTTGGAGTTGCCCAAACTCAGTAAAGCTAATTTGGTCTGTGAATGGGATGTCTTATTTGATACTTTAGCTAAAGTTTTCAGCAATTGTACTAAGAGTAATTTTCAACATATTACATCCTTGTTGCAGTACATTGCTTATGCTATTGTGTTTAATGTTAGACTTAACATTGGTCATCTTATCTGGAGTCTTATAGTTAGGAGAGTATCAAATGCCAGGATTGATCATGATAGTGGTAGGAAAGTCAGGTGTTTCTATCCTCGATTTCTCACTATTTTAATCAATCATGTGCTATCTGATGCTCACAAGGAGTTGTTTTCAAATTCTTTATCTGTTAATTCTCCTTCTACTAATAGTAAGTTCTATCAAAGACTCCATACTTCTCTTAAATGGAATATGACACCAGTGGTTGTAAGTCCATTCATGGCTCATTTCATTCACCTACCTACCTTTGAACCTTTTGTTCCTGATCAACAACTAGTCATAGCAGCTGGAACTTCAGAGGAACTGCCAATTCAGGTAATACATCCTATCTCTGGATCATCTAGCACCTTTGCTCAAACCCAAGTGGTTGATAGGACAGACCAAGAGGTTGTAGAACCACAATCTCTATCCCAGGTCAGAGAGCCAAACACAGTGTCTAATCCTTTAACCTCTCAACCTGGATCTGCTTCAATGTTAAGACAAAGGTCTAGTAGTGAACAAACACTGAGTGCACCCACAACTCTGTCTCCACCACTAAAGAAAAGGAAAACCTATAGAGAGACATCTGTAAGCCCATCCAGGTCCTCCCAACAGGATATGGACTTTGAAATGGCCATTGAACAGTCTCTGGAGACATCCTCTCAACAGGATGAATCTATTGAAATTCGCCATCGGGCCCTGGCAACCTGTAATGAGTCAAGCACTCTCCCATTACTCACAATGGGAGAAGACATCCAAATACAAGAAACTCAGGACACGTTGTTAGGAGAGCACTTAGGATCTGAAACAGTGCCTACCATTGTCACGGTAGAAGTGCCTTCACAGGCATCAGAGGGAAAATCTGATTCTTTGCCACCTATAATAGAATCATTTTCTCCCCTCCCAGAGGGAACATCTCTGGCTCCCTTAGGGGATTTTTCACTCGCAGTTTTTACTGGGGAAAGTGAAAGGCAACCTGATGAGTCTATCCCTGAAGAAATTCAGTATACAATGTCAAATATTTTGACAGACTCATTCAGGGATCGGGAATTGCGAACTCCCATTGCACCACCACTGACCTCTCTTGAAGGGGCTAGGGTGATTTTTCATGCAGGTACATCTACTGAGAATCTTGACAGACAGTTAGTGGTGAGAGATATGAATCAAACACCGAGTGAAACACAAGCACATGAGTTGAGTGAAACACCACTGAGAGCAATTGAGGTGAGTGCACACACTGACACAAACACTACTTTGTTGAACCAGCTAGCTGATCTACAAAGGAAGTTACAAGAAACCCAGGCTGAGAACAATCTTCTGAAATCACAAGTGGTTGCTCAATCTACTACCTCTGTATCAAATCAGCTGGGTACTGTGAAAGATGACCTGGAAGGATTGAAGAATAATCTACTCCCGAGGCTGAATTCAATCCAACAATCTCAAGTACTGGTGGCTTCAGACATCTCTGATCTTACAACGTCAAATGCTCAGATATCGGAGAGTGTCAAGGAGATTGCTTCTATTTCTACCAAGGTGGACTTTATTCTGCAAACATCTGATGAAAACCAGAGGTTTAATGAACAAAGGATGTCTAAGATTGAAGGAGGAATGGAGCATCTTAATGAAGGGATGAAGCACCTATACTACATGATCAAGGAATCACATCAACCTACTGAAGAGCAAAGAACATTATTTGAGGGAGATGATGATGAGGATGATGATGCTAATGAAGGAGGAGATAGAAGAGAAATAGGAGAGATAAGGAGAACATCTGAGGTGAATCCTAGGGCTTCCACAGCTCAAACTGTAGAGGATTCCTCAACTAAGGGGGAGAATGAGAAGAAAGGGGAAGATAGAGAAGCTGGAGGAGCTTCTGGAAAGGATAAAGGGAAAGGTAAACAATCAATGGAGGAGTCTGCTTTTGATGATGCCTACTACTACCATGGTGAACAGGATGACTTCCACTTTGACACATCTGGTGATCTGGAGAAGACCATACCTGAAGAAGCTTTTGGTGAGGAGGAGGTTGAGGAGGCAGCCAATTTTGATGATTGGGAAGATGAAGCTGAATTATATACACCTGATCCTTTGTTTCAAAAGGAGTTGAAGAAGCAACAGGCAGATCTAAGGAGAAAGGAGGATGAGAATGCTAAGGTCTCCGACATCATATCTCAAAGGCTGAAAATTCAAAAGGCTGAACATGAAGACAAACAACGTCTTCATAGTATTCATGTCAAAGAAAGGAGATTAGATGTGAGGATGAAGCAAGGAAGCAAGTGGGATAAAGCAAGGGAGATGTTTGATATCCCTCAGAGAGGCACAAACAATGATGCTACTTTTCTGAAGCTGCTTGAGAAGATCAAAACTGTTAATCCAGAGAATTCATTATACATGAAGGCATTGAAGGAAGATATCCTAAGGATTACGTCTGCATTTGATCAAGTAAGGCAAGAACTGTTCATTTATGTCTCAAGTGCTCTTGAAGGGTCATTCACCATTTCTCTTGACCTCCTACAAAGAAGATCTCTATCTGAATTGTGGATTCTGATGAGTAAAGTAAAGAGATCTTCTTGCTTGAACGAGCTTCTGTATGACCGGCTGAGAGATTCTGCTATGAAGGCCAGCCCTCAAGTTGTACATTTTCCTTATGAAGTCAAAATCTACAGAGGTACAACTTTAGAGACTGTGAGGCTGGATCCTGATTCCATGAAGCTACAGACTGCTATGCAACTGGTGAAGTTGGAGAATCTTCTTAGAACTTCTGGGTTTGCTTCTGTAGAGAAGTCTGAAGTTGCTGATATGATTTCAGACTACTGCACGGAGAAAATTCCAAGGTATGCTCAGATGAAGAATAGATTGAAGAAGATCACCACTCAACCAGTAATGCCAAGTGGTGTGGTTTCTGAAAGTGATCGTGTCCTTGACAAAGATCTTCTAGTCACCTTGCAAGAAGCTGAAGAAGGTGAAATTAGAGACTAAAGGCATGATGTAGTTAGCTCAATTTGTAAATGTTATATGTTTAGAGCTAGGTAAATCAAGATAGGAAAATGTATTCATATGTTCAGTCTAGAGGAACATCTATCTTGTATTTATCTTTACTGTTTGAATCTGGATATTGTTATATTTAATCCAGAACTTTTTATTATTTGCTTGGCTCTTAAAAGTCTTATCTTTTCTTGTTTTAGTTGAGTTATCCTCTAGAGGTATTTGGTTGTTATTGTCTAACAAACAAATAGGGGGAGATTGAAAGGCATATGTCTAGGCCTATTTGTAAACACCGAGGATTCTACTCAACTTTAATTAAGATGTAATAAGTAAATAATAAAAATCAAATGTCACAGGAATCTCAGAAGATTATATCTGTCAAAGAATAAAGATTAAAGTCATCTACAGACTTGAAGTTATTCTACACTGGAAGAAGTTCATTTATTTGATCAAGCCTCAGTGAAGTGTTCAAGAAAGTGGATCTATTTAAAGTGACAGAGATTTCAGAAGTGTGACGGGAAAAAGTACAGGTTACAATCCTTGTTTAAATAGAAGGAGTAAAGAATCACAGCTTAAAGTCAAGTATGAAGAACAACCATTAAAGTTAGTCGCTCATGAACCAGACAGTACATGGAGTGTCAACGTCATTCAGTGGAAGTTCGTCATCAATTTCAGTGGTTCTAAGAATTAGTTTAATTCTCTTTTAATATTATTCTATAAGATATTTAATTTAATCTATGAATTAATTCTTTCAGAATTAATTCATATATTAAATTAATCAATCTAGATCTTAAGTAATTTAATGTATAAATTAATTCTCCAGAATTAATTTATTTATGAAATTATTTGAGTCAGTTATTTAATTTATTTAATCAGTGAATTAATTCTAAAAGAATTAAGTCATTTATTAAATCAATTAAAAGTAGAATAAAATTAAATCAGTTTTATTTCTATTAGTAGTACTACCATTTTATACTAGTAGTACTATCTGTATTAGTACTACCGATAGTACTACCAATACAAATGGTTAGTACTACCGAGAGTACTATTAGTTTTAATAGATAGTACTTCTAGTAGAAATGCAGGGAATTTATTTTGGCGCGTGGAATGCAATGCTTTGACTTGTATTAAATACAAGTTTGATCATTTCAACAGATAACACAATTGAACATAGAAGCAAAAACGAAAAGTATCATTTCTCTCTTCTGCATTCAAGCGAACCAACTGCAAGCTCAATTTAATTCTTGTAATAAATTCTAGCCATCAAAGTTATATCCAATCCACTAGAATTCAATTACTTGTATTGCTTTGACAATCTAGCGGATCATAATCCCTAGAATTACTATCGAACTACTTTTTAGTATTCGATCTTTTTATTACAAATATAGATAAATTCATGTCGAATTTATTCTAGATTTGTTTTAACAAGAGCCTTGTAATCTGTGCACTGAATTGTAACACCCCTCAAGTTTAATAGAGTTTCTATTTAACTTGAATATTGTTTCAGTTTTTATTCCGCACTAATTTGTTCTAAACAGTTAAATCTTTTAAAGGACAAATTCGATAAAACGGTATAGTTTGTATTCAACCCCCCTTCTACAAACTTATCAGGACCTAACACAATAAAATGTAAATATTATAAAATTATGAATAATTGTATTCTAAAATATAATGTTAAATAAAACTAAATATATTTTTTATATATTTTGTGTTTGATAATGTATTAATTACAATGTATAACAGTATGTGTTCTGTTTATAAAAATACTGGTTCTGTTTTTGAAAACTTAAAATTATATAGAATTTGTAGGATAAAATTATAATATTAATTATTTTCTATATTTTAAGTATTGTATTTTAATAATTACAAAATTTTATGTTCTATAAATTATTTTATGTTCTGTATGTAAAAAATTAAAGTGAGATACAGAGAACATATAGATGGAGCATATAGTACATGGATAATGATATCATAATATTAAATTATATATTGTAATTGTTGTTAAGTGTTTAAACGTGGAATGAACATCACGTGTCACCTATTTTAAGTTGACCAATAAGAAATGGTTACCAGGTTACTCAAATAACTAAGTTACTCATTGAACCATCCTCTATATATATATATATATATATATATATAAGCCTATAACCCGTGCAAAGCACGAACAACTTTAATATTAATTCTGAAATTTACTTTTAAATATTTTGAGATTTTAATACTTCTGAAAATGCTACATTTTTAAAAAGAATTAAAAGTACTACTTCAATACTTTAAATCTAAAAAAACTTATAGATTTTATAATAATTTATTAGTTTAGTAAGCATGTCATTAAATATAACCGTCAAAATTATCAATATATTTTGTTGTAATATATATAAATATAAATATAAATACTTTCTAAAAAAAGGTCGTATTTTTTAATTCTAACTAAAGTATAATTAAAATGTCTTATTAATGGGTTCGGATCCATTAGTGCGAGAGACAGAGAGTAGGTAGGTGGGAGAGAGAGAGTGACAAAAAATACCAGGTAATTGCGAGAGAGAGAGAGAGCGCTAATTGTGAGAGAGAGAGATAATTGAGAGACAGATAACTGAGAGAGAGATAATTGAGAGAGAGCTATGTAATATCCCGGATTTTTTTTGTGATTTTAATAGATTAAAATTTGCTAGAAATTAGAATTAGAAGTGGATTAAAATTTAAGATAATTATATAATTTGATTTTAGAATAAAAATATAGAATTAATGAGTCTTGCTAATTTAATTTTGTTGGGCTTTAGTTTAAAGTTTTAGTTGGCCTAATTTAATTAAAATTGACCTATACATATTTAGATACGAGTGTGTTAAAAAAAAGAGATGAAAACCTAGCAAACATGAGAGAGAGACGCCAAAAGAGAGAGAGGAGGAGGAGAAGGAGAAGGATAAGGAGAAGAAGAAGAAGAAGAAGAAGAAGAAGAAGAAGAAGATCACGAGAGGAGGTCTCATAACAAGTTTAGAAGAAGAGGTAACGATTCTTTAATTCTCTTGTTATTCGTGTTATTTCACGTGTATGATATTTGATTTATTTTGATTATGTCAAGGATCTTTATATGTTCTCTTGAGTATTTGTATATGTGTATAATATGATATATATATCCATGAGGTCTTTGTTTTGTCCATTGTGTTCGTATGACTACTCCGATTTTGTATGTATACTATATATAAAGTCTAAATTCTGAATTTTTGTAAAAATCGTATCTGACTCGTTATTTGTCGGAAATTTATGATATTAGACTCTCTGAAAAGGTATTTGAATTATCTACGACTTTGATATTTTGTGGTTTTCGAAATTAGGTCTGTAGATATGAGTTTTTCTGGGATTTATTGACCAGCCAGTATGTTTTGAAGCTGAGAAGTCTAACTTTGAAAATTCATAGTAAATTGAGTCTTTATCCAAAAATTACGAGTGATACCATTCTGAAAAGCTCTTTTCGACCTCTGCACTTTGTGTTTAATTCCTCTGACTATTTCTGTGATTACGATGTCTTAAACGTCGAAATACTAACCTGATCAGGGGCTGATTCTGTTCTGCAGTCCGCAAATGTCTATGTTCTGAGTTCGTTACTTGTTTTTTTTAATCGAGCCTTATCATTCTGGAAAGGTCTCGGAATTTTCTACGTTTTTCGTGTTTTGTACTTTTTCAGATAAAGTCATTTTCGTAGAGTAATTTGTCAATTTCTAGAATCATAACTGATTTTGTTAATAATGGTATATTTTGCAAAATGTTTTGGTGTTTGATTTTTGAAATTTCATTGAGTAAATTATTAAGCGTCGCATGGGTTCTATTAAGGTGGTGTGAAAATTATTTGACTTTGATTGGTTTAATAAAATTATAGGATTTGCTCGCATTGATTTCGGTATTTGATCGCTTTTGAGGTAAGTACTTTTTGACTTACTTTTATTTTCAGAAAAGATATGTATACTCTGTTTTTCGATTTTCGTTTAAGTTATAAGAAATATTGTTTCGAACTGTATAAGATATAAGAATTGAGAATCTTTTGAATCCCTCAGTCTCTACGTTTCGAACCCGTTCATAATTTGCGCTATAGTTCCGGAACTAGCCTTAGATACCCTTAGTAGGCGCACAAATGTGCAATTTTAGATACTTATTAAGGGGGGTAATTATTGAACTTTAGATGTCGGTCACTGGCAAAGTGTGACATATAAGAATAAGAATAAGATCCCGGCTACTGGGAAAGTGTGGCCGTAGAGCAAGACTGTGGCATTTATAAGAATTTCGTTTCTGTTTTGAATTATGTTTCTGTTTTAAATTTTGAATTTTTAAACATAAACTTTGGGTTGGATCTATTTTCGCAAAGGATTTTAAATTATTATTGTTTTGAGAAAATCTATTTTGCTAAAACGCCCACTGATTTTGAGAATATTTGTAAGTCAATTTGTTACTTGCTGAGCTATGTAGCTCACCTTTCATAATATTTCAGGTTGATACACTGTGGAAGCTTGTTGAGAATATCGATGTGAACTTGTGAATTTCGTGCTACGTGATTTGATGTAAATTATTGGTTAATAATAATTGTGCTATTAGAATAAATGTTGCTAAGTACAAGATATTGATTATTGAATTGAATATTGGATATATGGAGTTGCGTCTCCGATTTTATGTTTATGAATTATTGAGTTTGACCGCTGCATTTGACTTTTGTGCAATTTCGTATTTATTGAATAATGAAATGTATTTTATTTTTAGTTTCGATTTAGAATTAATAGTCCGAAAAGTCGGGCTGTTTCAAGCTAATTGCGTACAAACAAAGCGAGATAGAGAGCTAATTGCTTAGAAATAAAGCAGAGAGAGGGAGCTAATTGTTATATATACACACTTTTTCGGTTGGGATGACGTGGACGAGTGGTGCGGGAACGCGTTAAACTCTCATCCATTCTTTTGACGCATCGGATTTAAAATTTTATATTTATTTTTCTTTAAAAATTATTATTATTTAATAATTTGTTCATAATTAAAAAATAATAGTTTTTGATGCGATAGAAACTAGTTTCAAAAAAATATATTATATTTTTGTAAATTTAAATAGTAAAAAATCATAATAAGTAATTGAAATACTTTGCTTAAAGCGAGAGAGAGATAAGAGAGAGACAGAGAACACGCGAGAGAGAGCGAGAAAAAGATACCAGATGAGAGAGAGAGACAGAGAGCACGTGAGAGAGAGATAATTGCGTAGAAACAAAGCGAGAAAGAGCTAATTGCTTAGAAATAAAGTTGAGAGAGAGCTAATTGTTATATATATATACTTTTCTGATTGGGATGACGTGGACGAGCGGTGCGGGAACGCGTTAAATTCTCACCCACCATCGCGTTCTTTTGACACCCTCGATTTAAAATTTTTATATTTATTTTTCTCTAAAAATTATTATTATTTAATAATTTGTTCATAATTTAAAAATAATAGCTTTTGATGCGATAGAAACTAGTTTCAACAAAATATATTATATTTTTGTAAATTTAAATAGTAAAAAATCATAATAAGTAATTGAAATACTTTGCTAAATTTAATTTTTTTTTTATATGCGAAAAAATTACTAATTATAAAACTTTTAATAATTAAAATGTAACTTTCTTATTTAGTAACATGAAATTGAGTTTGAACAAAAGTAACATGAAATTGAGTTTGAACAAAAGTAATAAAATTCTTTATTGTAGCAACAACTTGAGTTTTATGAGACAATAAAAACACCCAAGTACATTTAGAAAAATCTTCAACAATGGTAAGAAACATTTTACATTTACCATGTGTACAAATTTTGTAAGGTCCCCACATATCACAATGAAATAGAGCAAATAGATGTGAACTAGCAGTAATACTATGAGTAAAAGGAAGCCTGATTTTTTTAGCTTGATGACTTATGCAAAAAACAATTCTATTTAGAATTTAATTAACCACATATTATTTATTTCCAGCTCATTTAAATCATACTTAGGACTCATTAATATTAATTGAGTTTTGTTTTACATGTTCTAACATATCATATAATATTAATTAATAATTGTATTGTGATTTTGTAAATAGTAAATATCGTCTTTTGAGTGAGAAACAATGTTTGTTTCAACGTGATCACTATAATTTCTTAGCAGGTGAACTGAAACTTAGGCTCCATCATAGAAGAAACTTTTGTTAATCTATTAAACTAAAGGTATCGATATATAAATAGAAATTTATGTTTGTAATTATTTTTCTTGTTTTTTTCTTAATTAATAGTATGTATTTAAAAATTTTGAAGCAAAATATTATAAGGCCGCCGCGAAGCGCGACTTAGTCGACTAGTACTTATATAAAGAAAGGAGAAGACGAGGTCGGTGAGGTGGCGTCTCTCGAATCGCTTCGATTTATTTTTCGAATTTTCTCAACTTTTTGAATTATTAATATTAAACATTCGAAAATATCCCAATTGTCTTTAAACTCTTTACTAACGGAGTAAACTAAATATTTCATTCTATCGTTCAAGAAAGGAAGCTAAATAAAATATTCTCCTAAACTTTCTCTTTCAAGTCCAATTTATTTACTAGTAAAAAATCATAATAAGTAATTGAAATACTTTCCTAAATTTAATTTTTTAATATGCGAAAAAATTACTAATTATAAAACTTTTAATAATTAAAATTTAACTTTCTTATTTAGTAACATGAAATTGAGTTTGAACAAAAGTAACATGAAATTGAGTTTGAACAAAAGTAATAAAATTCTTTATTGTAGCATCAACTTGAGTTTTATCGGACAATAAAAACACCTACATTTAGAGAAATCTTCAACAATGGTAATAAACATTTTACATTTACCATGAGTACAAATTTTGTAAGGTCCCCACATATCACAATGAATTAAAGCAAACAGATGTGAACTAGCAGTAATACTATCAGTAAAAGGAAGCCTGATTTTTTTAGCTTGATGACTTATGTCACAATGAGTAAACATATTGGAAGAAAACTGAGAAATATGTTGAAGTTTGGAGAGGACAGTAGAGGATGGATGCCCCAATCTAGCATTCCAAAGAGTAGCTTGCTGACTAGAGGTGAGAGCAGTAGAATGTTGACATGAAGGAGTAACAGTTGAACTGGAAGCATGATTATACTTGTATAGGCCACCCTCAACTTTACCGATCTCTATTTTCTTCCTCTGGGAGAGGTCTTGCAAAGTACATGTTACTTGGGAATAAGAAACAGTATATGTGTTGTGGGATGTAAGTTTTGGAATTGAAATTAAATTGCAGTGAAAGGTAGGTACACACAAAACTTGAGATAAAACCACATTCTTAGGTAATTGAATAGTTCCAGAATGAGTAATAGAAGCAGTACTACCATTAGGTAAATAAAGCATGGCTTGCATAGGTATAGGATTGTCTAGTAAGTGATAATGGCATGTTATATGGTCAGTAGCACCGGGGTCTAAAATCCAGGAAATAGTGTTATGATGTGAGGAATGTAGAGTATGAACTGAAGACACAGTGAATGTGGTAATGTTACCTTGAGCAAAAGGAGAGGAAATGGTACCAACAAGAGGTGCAGAGGTGTCAGGTTTGCTAGAGTTCCATGGAGAAACAGTTTGCAAGCTGGCTTGAATCATACTAGCAATTTGTTGACACTGAGCATCAGTAAAAGCAGCTGTTTGATGACCCCCTGAAGTAGAGAAAGATGTAGGTTGAGTACTGATTTGAAATCAGCCTTCTTGAAGTCGGATTACCAGTCCTTGGTTTTGGTTTAGGTTGACCAAACAATCGATGCCAGTCAGGATATCAGTGCAAACAGAAGCACTTGTCTCTAGTGTGACCAGAAGCATGACACTAATCACAAAAGAGAGTAGCCATAAGACTTGCCTTTGTTACCAGAAAATCTAACATTCATTGCTGTGTTATCAGCAATATGACTTAAGTTTGTGATATTAGTCTTTAGTGTAACAAGAATCTCTGTATATTTGTCATTCTTTCTTGAAATGAAAACGAATGAGAATCCGAGCAACTGGTAATAATTAAGATGTACTTGTCATTTTTTCTAGAAATGAAAACGACTGAAAATCCAAGCAAATGATAAAAAATAAGTGGGCTACATTACAAGGAGCGAAATTGAAAAAATACCCTCTACTATAGACTTTCTACTCGATAAAATCTGAATTTGTAGAACTTGGCGCATATTTTTAATTTAAATTATTTGTCCTACCTCAAAATTTTCATCACAGAACCTTCTTAATAATATGTTAAGAAAACCTCATTGCCATAAACGGGAAATTTCTAATCATTTTCCTTTCCATTATTTCCTGTTACATGACCGTTTATTTCCACTCTTATTTCACGCTCTAATTGTTAGCAACAAATCAGACTCCCCCTCCATGATTTTAAAATGTTTTACTTGACAAAATCAACAAATAAAATGAATTGAAAGGCACAATATCAAACTTACAGCAGTGAGAACCCCACAAAAACATGCGGAAAACAGGAAAAGACTTGATTTACTTTGAAACCTGATTGCGACTTTTTTAATTATAAATCAAAGAACAGAAATCGCAGAATAATAGTATGGCTGAAGTACTTGTTCACTTCCAAAGATTGAGACAGTATGAAACATCTGGGATTCACAACTCAATTATTCTAAAAAACAATTCCCTATTTCAATATCTTCTATCGTCCCTCTAAATAGACAACTGTCTGTCAGCTTCCCAGCTCAAAACGGTAAAATTTAAGATATTATCAAATGAGAGAAAATACAAGAATATTAGCGGCTACTATACTCTTTTTTATGAAGCACATTTGTACTTTGCAGTCATAATCAGAAGACAAAAACATGTTCACTCACGGACACCAAAGAATTGAGCCATGGCAATAACTTTTTCCGATCAATAAGCTCTTGACATCAAAAAATTTAAGCCCCTACCTTGGCTTTGGACTTCTTTTTTTCCGCACCCAATGCAGGCAAGCTCGAGCCCGATAAGCCAGCAAGCATTTCATCTCCTTTCACTAGTAAAACTTCTCCATCTTGCACAGTTCCAGATGCTCTTGAAGGTTGACCGTTCACTTTTTTAGTTTTGTCTGCTTCCTCAGGTTTAGGAACGTTGGGGGCTGTCCCCGGGTTAGTTATGTTGTAGATTTCTGGCACCTGTGACAAGGCTTGAACAGGAACTGATATGCCATGAGGGCGTATTGGAAGGCCTTTTGCGACAGCTTTCTTCCTGGCATCTGCAGCAGCACGAGCAGCTCTTTCATCAACTCCCCTCCCTCGAGGGAAGACCTCACCAATAATTGCTGCGTTCAAGGTTTTGTTGGCAGAAGAAGGATTAGATGCAGACGCAGCCAAATCAGGATATGCCTACCAAACAATATAAAGATGAATTAAATCACTTTGATAGCATGCTGTAGTAAAAGGTGATAACACAGTTGGTAAATATAATGTGCAACGTAGTTGTAGTATATTGAAGTGAACAAAGAGAGTGTTAATAGGATATTGGCTCTTTGGTATATCCCACAAAGGGTGTACTAAGAGATGTCTAAGAACCATTAATAGGATATTGGCTCTGTCGTGACTCTACATACCTTCAAAATGTCAATAGCTTTTTGAGTAGACGCTGCATTTAGCGTCTGACCTTTCTGCTTCTGTGCAGTCATCTGTTAAATTCACAACCAAGAGCAGAGTAAATTTAGCAAAAAAAAAAACCAACAGCAGAAAAATATGTCAAGGGATGAAAAGAACCTCCTAGTAGCATAGTCGTTACAAAATTAAATGAAATATTTCACCTGTAATTCTCGCATTTTGAATGTATTCATCCAATTTTGGGAATCCCGTGATCTGGAGTCTTCCTCTCCGAGTTGTTTGACAAGTATATCATATGTCCTCTTCTCATGCTGTCATACCAGAGAACTTTCTTTCGTCAACAGAAGAATTCAGCAGTATCATTATTTATAGAAAACATGAACTAATTCAATCCAATACATGCCTGGTGGGATAGCTTGAAGGCACCCATACAGTTGAATGCAATTGCCAGAGCATGGTAACACACAGCAGTTTGAATATGTTCCTCCCCTAAAAGCCTCTCATTTTTCGTCAAAGCTTCTTGCAAATAACGAAGGGCCGTGTTCATCTTTCCTGTATCCTGATACATCATTGCAACATTTATAAATGTTGCAGCAACATCAGGGTGATCAGGCCCTGACGACAAACCTAATAGGAGTAATGCACGGGACATGTGCCTCAACGCAAGTTCTGTTTGATCAAGACCATGGTAGAAAAGAGCCATATTGCCATAACTGCAGTAAAAGATAGCAAAGTAATTAGTGAGTGCTTATAGGGTACATCAATAAGAAAGATGTAAACTAAAACATGCCTTTCAGAACATAAAAAAGTAGGAAGTTCAAGTCTTTGTTTCTTTAAAAAGCAAATTATAAGTACTAAAGGACTGAAATCTAAATATTCATTTACCTGTGAGCAGTATCAGGATGGTCTTAGACCAAGACACCTTTCATTTATGATAAGTTCCCTGTGCTGCTGCTTTATTGCACCACCCATATCACCCGCATGATATAGAACCATGACAAGGTAGCTGATAAGAAGAAAGTCACAATATTAAATTTTGAATAATGAATTTGTTTAAAACAAAGGCAAGCAATAGTGGAACAGCCAGTTTTGGATATGAAACATTTGCAATAACTAGAAATAGAAAGATATCTGGAAAAAACTTGGCTAACATCAAAAGACTGCTTTTTAAGAAAAAGATTAGAAAAAAATCAACAAACTGTAAGCAAGGTAATATTTAGTAGCAGAGCTGCTTTGCGCTTCTAATTATAAAAAATTTCTAACAACGAAGTATCAATAAGAAGCAATGAGTCGAAGTGGCATGGCAAGCATCTTGAAGCACAGACCCATCAGATGTAACCAGCAACACAACACTCGGAAAGAAGAACGATTTATTCTCAACAAGAACCATGATTTAAAAAGGAAGGATCACAAGCAAATAGTATATCATCAGATCATGAACATACCGACATCAGTTAGCAACCTCTCTATGCATTGGACCAGTAACCTGCGATGGATTAAATACAAGATATTGAAACTATACAAATAAACAAACAAATATCCACAGCCACAAAGTAACCACACCAGAGAATATAGCTACTTACCTGCTGAAGAATCGTGAATGCTTCCGAAAATAGACTGTAGGCTTCACCTAGCATCCCCTGTGAAAAGATAACAATGATATTGGTAACAAACTGGTAATGATATTTTCTAACATCATTTTTCTTAATTTTGATGAATTCGGTTCTTTTTTTTTCTTACAAATTTTTTTTTTATAAATTTACAACTAGTATCCCAAAGCACAGATTTTCACTTCATTAAAAAATTTAAACATAATTTAATGTTAAATTAGGGATCTCTTTATATTAAGTATTCAGCTCAAACCTCAGCCAACTGGATCTTCCCAGTTTCCACAAGATCCTTAGCAACCGAACACACAGGAATCGAATGCTTCACCACAGGTTGTAGATTAATTATATCTGAGGGATTGAAAGGAAGAGCTGCGGCAAGATCATATTTGCGCGATGCAACTGCTAGGCCCACCTGTTTGCAACATGAAAATGTCATCACGAAAGTTAAGTAGACCCTTTAACCAATCCAAACAAATAAACTGATTTGCTTTCAAGACAACATATACAAGTCAAAATATACTTGATCAAAATGCAAAGCAGTAAATTTATATCGTTTTGAACAGAAAAAGAAAAAAAGTTGGACCAACAAAGTGTAATTTGAGCCCTTCTAAGGAGTTCGACATAATCTCGCAGCCAGGTTGTCTAGCAGACTCCCTTAATTATGCAATCACAATTTAAGAACACATGAGCCATGGAATTCCTTTCTACTCCCAAATAGAACAAGACATACACCAACGTAACAAAAACAACAGGTTGATCCATCCAAATGAAAACAATGAATAGAAAAGAAGGAAGATTGTAGAATAACAATATATGATGAGAGGTACAGAGATTATAAAGGTTACAACAAGAAGCTCTTCAGTTAATTAAGCACAAATCTGTGTATTGTAGTTATTTATTCAATGATCCGACTTTTAGGATGTTAAGATCATGGGACAATATCTTTTTGGATACATTTTCAATAAATTCCAAACTGTATGAGAATTCGTCTCCAACCAACAATGAATTATGGTTGACACTGGTTGTCAAAATGTATTTGAAAGTATAAGTTACCTTCTGGAAAAAGTTTCGTATAACTGAAATTTTCATTACACGTGATCTTGCATCCTCAGGAAAGTCAAACTGCAGAGAAAATAGAATTTAACAACTTATGCACGAATAACTAAGACTGAACTGCATCTAATTTACCCTTTTAATCTATGTTGCTCGGACTCGGCTAGAAGTGTCCGACATGGATACGTGTCCAAGTACCGGACTCGGCAAGATTTTGAAAAATATGCATGTTTTTGGCCTAAAATAAGTGTCCGAGTCCAAGTATCCATGTCCGAGTGTCGAGTGTCCGACACGGGTACTTGATGGTAAAATGAAGAGTCCGAGCAACATAGCTTTTAATGGTACCTGGTATTTGACTTTAGCAAATTCTATAATGTCAGACCACAAACTATCAGAGGTAAAGCTAGTGTATTGCATTGGTTTTCTTTCTGCAGATACTCCTTGTTTCAACCTTCCATGCCCCCTAGTAGATTTCCCTAAAGCCTGATGAACTGTATGATCCTGTATGATCCCTTCTAGCAAGCAGTGCTTTTCCCTGATATGTAACATATTGCATTTTATCTATATACCATAGATATTTCGCATTATTCTGTGACATATAACATATAGGTTTTGTACTTTATTTTATCCACTAATAAGTACCTACTTTAGTGATCTGTTGCACGATAAATATTTTTCCCATTAAGTTTTCAAATGAGGATTTTAGAATAGGTATATTTTTGCTGCGTTATATATCTATAAACCTCTCATGTATAATGGTGGCTATATTAATACATCAGATAGTTTGTCTCCAGTCATGCATTCACCCGATGGCAATGCATTATACTATCGTAGTAATGTAGCTTTGTTTTTATGTCCTGTGCCTAATTCCTTTTCCTAACAGAATTAATCTTTCTTTTTCCGTGTCTGCAGAGTTCATTAACCTAATCTCATCAGAGTCAAATGAAGTTTGTAGCAGAGAAGATAAAAGAACAATAGCACCAGAGCATGTGCTAAAAGCCTTAGAGGTTATTAACCTAATTTTATATGGCTGTTGATATAATAAACTTCTTAATATTGCTCTCTTTTGAAGGCAAATTATGTTATTGCTTTTTCATATAAGTTTACTGGATGCATAAAGATTATTGAATGCTAAAAATGATATAGTGATATTGAAGTATTTACTAATACAGCTTGAAACAGGACTTAAGATAGATTTAATTCTTTAAAATAGATATTAACGCATGTAAATGTTTGTGTAGGTTTAGTATTAATGATGAGTATTGATACATACATCTTGATCTAACAGCGTTTTTGTTTCTCCACCTTAGTAATATATACTTGTGGTGCTTTTTGATGTTAGGACATGATGCATATTATTGATTAAAAAATGCATGATATTTTCAGGTTCTTGGCTTTGGGGAATACATCGAAGATGTTTATTCTGCATATGAACAGCACAAAGTCGAGACTATAGTAATAGTTTATGTTCTATTGTTACTTGTATCCTGTCATCAAACCTTTGGTACATTTATCAGAAAAAGATTGTGTACAAATGAGGAAAGACCCAAGTGATGAGAATAGATGAACATGAGTTGTAGAGACTTTACAAATACCTACAAATAAAGGAAATGCATCCCTCTTAACCAATTATATAGACTACAAATGTGGCATTGTCCAAGTAAATCAAACGACCTAATATATATTTAATCATAGAGCCTAGGAAGAATGTATTTGTTACATAGTTTGATATCAAATAGACAAACAGGTTATTTTGAAACTAAACAAAAGCACAATTAAAACTCAGTAATAACATTTATAATTTACACATAAGAAAAAACCTGATCTTCTCCCCGCGGCTTGACGAAATGAGTTGAGCTTCAGCCAGCCTATAAACAAAATGAAACACAAAGAATGAGAAATACGAGTAAGAATACGAAAGAAGTAGTTTCGATGATCATCTCATCGACATAAGAATACGAATTTTCTTTTTCCGTTCCTCCTCCTTGTTTGAGGCAGTGCTCCTCTTCTGTTTTTCATTCCAAAGCTTTTGAAATTGTTCGAGGTTGTTTAGTAGAAATTTTACCTCCTCTGATCGTGTGTTTGGAACAAGAATGTCTACTTGATCATCATATATTTCAAAAGAGAGCCTTCTTCCTCCTTCGTAATTATATGATGGTCTTTTCCTTGTTTTTGATGCTGGGTTCGGATCCATTAGTGCGAGAGACAGAGAGTAGGTAGGTGGGAGAGAGAGAGAGCGACAAAAAATACCAGGTAATTGCGAGAGAGAGAGCGCTAATTGAGAGAGAGATAACTGAGAGAGAGATAATTGCGTACAAACAAAGCGAGATCTTACAGAGCGGCAGAGAGAACGCCAGAGAGAGAGAGCGCTACTGCGTAGAAACTAAGCAAAGAGAGAGAGCTAGTTGCTTAAAAATTAAGCCGAGAGCCAGAGCTAATTGTTATATATATATACTTTTTTTTTCTAAAATTTATTATTATTTAATAATTTGTTCATAATTAAAAAATAATAGCTTTTGATGTTATAGAAACTAGTTTCAAAAATATATATATTATATTTTTGTAAATTTAAATAGTAAAAAATTATAATAAGTAATTGAAATACTTTGTTAAATTTAATTTTTTTTATATGCGAAAAAATTACTAATTATAAAATTTGTAATAATTAAAATGTAACTTTCTTATTTAGGTCCTATTTTTTAGAGAGAAAAAAACACGAAACATTTTAATGTTTTCTTTTATAACTCATATTATAAAATACAGTACCTCTGAGATTGCGAGAGAGAGCGCGCGCTAATTGCGAGAGAGATAATTGAGATAGAGAGCTAATTGCGAGAGAGATAATCGAGAGAGAGCTAATTGCGAGAGAGAGAATTGAGAGAGAGATAATCGAGCGAGAGAGAATTGAGAGAGAGAGAGAGCTAATTGCGAGAGAGAGAGAGAGAGAATTGCGAGAGAGAGCTCATTGCGAGAGAGAGAGAGCGAGATAATTGAGAGAGACACTAACTACGTACAAACAAAGCTGCGTACAAACAAAGCAAGAGAGAGCTGATTGCTTAGAAATAATAAAGTGAGAGACCTAATTTAGTAATATTGTTATATATATACTTTTTCGGTTGGGATGACGTGGTGGATGAGAGGTGCGGAAACGCGTTTTTTGACGCACTTGATTTAAAATTTTATATTTATTTTTCTCTAAAAATTATTATTATTTAATAATTTGTTCATAATTAAAAAATAATAGTTTTTGATGTGAAAAATAAAGAAAATAATTATAAAATTAAAAATTAATAGTAAATAATTTTTTTAAAATCTAAATATAATATCTTAAATTTAAATACTAGAGTTCACATTCAAAATATTATTTTTACTTTCCGAACACATATTCAGAGTTATTTGTTTGATGTTTATGATGACTTTAGTGATTGAAACATACCCGTTGAGATCAGTGATGAAAGTGATATATGGTATTCACTTCAATGACCAATTTAATATTTAATCCTTTTATTGTATCTGATCAGGGATTGTGAATGCCGGACAAAATTGAATTTTTAATTTTCTTAGAACATGTGTAATACCTGGATTTTTTAATATTATATAATTTTTAATATAGAAAAGATATTTATTTTAACTGAAAAAAATAATC
This sequence comes from Heracleum sosnowskyi, assembly GCA_030848705.1. Lineage (NCBI taxonomy): Eukaryota > Viridiplantae > Streptophyta > Magnoliopsida > Apiales > Apiaceae > Heracleum > Heracleum sosnowskyi. Next base: position 80,529,322 of record CM061242.1, read on the forward strand.
ACTTAGTTATCGGTTATTACAATATCATTATTTTAATTAATTAAATAGAACGGTAGGTGATATTTTTGTAAAAATGAGGATTTAATTAGAAAAAACTTGGAAAACATTAATATTTTTAGGTGACTTTTAAAAAATAAATATATTAATATTTTAAGATCAAATAAGAATTTCATAAGAATTTTAGGACAATATATGAATTTATAAATAAGATATAGAATGATATATGAATTTTATAAATAATAAATTTTGAAAATTTAAAAAATAATAAATCTTAAAATGTAAATTTACAAATTTATTAAAAGTAATACATTTTTAAAAAATTTAATACATTTTTTAAAAACAAAATTTTATTAGATAAATGAACTATTATTTAAAATATTAAGTTTTTGAAATATTTATTTAAAATATTAATTAAGACTGTATTTATTAAGATAATTCGTAACATAATGTTTGAAAATTTAACAAAAAATAAAATAAATTAAAGTCAAAATTTTTTGAACAGCACGGTTATCAATGAAATGTTGTGAGCGGCAATCTTTTCACTAATACTCCGCCTAAATATTCACTAACTCTCTCTCTTTCTATATTTCAAGTATTCGCTACCCTTTTAGGGTTAACCTATCTGTGTTTATATAGTACACAACTACATACAATCTTTAATTGATATTCCTATAAATCAGCTATACAATTAATATCAATTAAGAATTGCTTCTGTCTTCTGTTCCGTTTCCTTAGCCATCACGATATCTCTTTGCTTCTTTCCTTCTTCAAAGTATATCGCTTCTAGAATCTTCATTGAATATAACACCGACAACTAAGTAAACTCTGACTGTCAGAGTTTAACAAACTCTGACCAGTCTTCCAGCTAAACTCTGATATTTACCTGATACTTTAAACACTGATAAACAAACATCAGCAATTATATCTAACAATCTCCATCCTGCTGCATGAACAATTCTGAACTTCTACCAGGACAATTATTTAATGGCCTATATACATTCTAGATTGCAAGAAACTTACTAAGCTCATTATAATTCTGAGCATACATGATCAAGCTAATGTTCATGAGAACAAGACAAGTACATAGAGAGACCTATACTATATCCCAGTGATAGAATTCACTAGGTCATGTAGTGTGACATAGTCACATAGTGTAGGCTTGTTAATGGTGGTATTCAGACATGTCTTGAGCCTAACACTAAATATCCAAATCATGTTTATAGATTGGATAAAGCACTTTATGGACTAAAGCAAGCACCAAGAGCCTGGTATGAAACTCTAGCTCAATTCTTACTGGGAAGTGGATTCAAAAGAGGTACTATTGATAAAACTTTGTTCTATTTGAATCATGGTAAGGATTTGCTTTTAGTTCAGATTTATGTTGATGATATCATTTTTGGGTCAACAAACAATAAGCTTTGTGAAAAGTTTTCTAAGCTTATGCAGTCAAGATATCAAATGAGCATGATGGGAGAAATGAGTTACTTTCTTGGTCTTCAAGTTAAACAGATTGATGATGGTATTTTTATCAATCAGTCAAAGTATACAAGAAATTTATTGAAAAAGTTTAACATGGAAGATTGTGCTACTGCAAGTACTCCCATAGCTACAGCTACCAAACTTGATCCTGATCAAGGTGCTGAGGTAGATGTAACTCACTACAGAGGGATGATTGGCTCTTTATTGTATCTCACTGCAAGTAGACCAGATATCATGTTTGCAACCTTTCTATGTGCAAGATTTCAAGCAAAACCTAGGGAACCCCATCTGATAGCAGTCAAAAGAATTTTCAGATATCTCAAAGGCACTCCTTCACTTGGCCTTTGGTATGCAAGGGAATCAGATTTTGGGTTGTGTGGTTATTCAGATGCTGATTTTGCAGGGTGTAAGATAGACATGAAAAGTACTTCAGGAAGCTGTCAGTTTTTGGGTGGTAGACTAGTGTCTTGGTTCAGTAAAAAGCAAAAGTCTATCTCTACTTCAACAGCAGAAGTTGAGTACATAGCTGCAGGAAGTTGCTGTGCTCAGATAATGTGGATGAGAAATCACTTGTTAGATTATGGCATGTCATACTCAAAGATCCCTATTTATTGTGATAACCAAAGTGCTATTGCAATGACAGGAAATCCAGTTCAACATTCTCTTACTAAACACATTAGTATTAGATATCACTTCATAAGAGAACAAGTTCTGGAAGGAACAATTGAACTTCATTTTGTTCCCACTGATCAACAACTAGTTGATATTTTCACCAAGCCACTGCCTGAAGCTACTTTCAATAAATTGGTGAATGAACTTGGAATGATGAATTTTGAGAATTTCTGAGGAAAGCTACAGAGAGAAAATCCTGATGACTGTCAAATCCTGATGGTCATTCTACAAGGTATGTAATTTTGATCAAATCCTGATAGGACACAATCCTGACAGGAAGTCAACTGGTCAATCCTGATGAACAGGTCAGTATTTCTTTGTTTAATTTATGGCTGAGTTTTCGTCACTAACTGGTAAGAAACGTTTGAGTTTTAGTCGGACAACTGTATGCGCTCGTGTGTCAAACTGATAGATATATACAATTAGATACACATAAAAAGCGGTGCAGTTATGTTTCATTACACACGTACGTTGTCCACTATTTATTTGTGCACGAATCCCAGTATGCCACCTGTCACAGAGAGTAGTATTTTGTTTTAACAAAATATAATTGATTGTCTAAATTCCTGATTACTCTCACATCATCAGTTTTTCTCTTTTCTTTCTCTCTCGGTACTCAAAAACCCTATTTTCTAAATCTTAATTCTCAAGTTTTCTACAGTATCAATGGCGTCTTCATCATTCATAAACAAACAGATTGTGATTAGTGGTGTTACTTTTGCCACTAAAAATTTTGTAGCTATTCTAGACCATCAGGAATTGCCCAATGAGTTTCACATAATTCAAGATTTTTTAGCTTCAAGTCCATTGAAGTTTGCTTTAACAGAACCTGCGAGTGTTTCTTTTAAGTCAGTTATGCAGGTGTGGAACACAGTTTCTTTCGACAAAGGGCATTCTGATTCAATTCTGATGAGTTTTGAATATGACGGGGTTACTCACTATGTGACTCCTGCAATTGTGGAGGAAGCACTGTATTTACCTGTTCTTGGTGATGCAGTTCCTGTTAATATTTTAGACTCGACTCTCTTTGAGTTTGTTAAACAATTGGGCTACAATGGAGAAGTAAAGAGGTATGGAAACCTCTTCAGGACGAAGCTTAAGAAGGAATGGAATTTCTTCTTTGATACCATAAGTCGCTGTTTCCTGAACAAGACATCAAATTTTGATGCTCTTCCATCAGGTTCTCTCAAAACTGGGTACTCTCTTATCCATTCTACAGTGTTTGATTATAGGTCTTTTATCTTAAAAGCTTTAAGTGATAGGAAATCAGATAAGTTAGGTTCTGTCTGTTTTCTTCGATTTTTACAGTTGATATTTAATCACTTATGTCCTAATGTTATTTTTGAGGATGGTGTAGTTCTACCTATCTGTAGAATTACTGAGAATAATGTTAAGTCCTTAGTCAACAGTGATAAGGCAAATGGTTTTAGAGGCAATGCCTTTATTCCTGATGAGGTCAGACTTTTCTTGAAAGAGAAAATGCCTACTCAATATGGATCAGTTTCTGATGCTATGGGGCAAGGCCAATCACACCTTGTTCCTGACCAAAGCATTCATCCCAAACAGTCTAAACAGTCATCAGCCACCTCTATTGTCTCTCAAAAGACTTTAGTTGCAAAATCAAAGAAATCAGCTAGAACTGATGTGTCTGGAAGGCAATCAAGTTCAAAGGATTTTTCCTCTACACCACTCACTAAAAAGAAGTTACAAGGGGGTGTACAAGGGGTCCTGGTGAAGAAAGCTGCTAAGGGTGTTGAGTCTGTTTCTGTTAAAAGAAAGTTAATGCTCAGGGATGAGACTGATTCTGAGGATGATTTACCTATATCCTCTGTGATGAATGTACAGAAGGTAGTTACTAATACTGCTACTACATCTGTGGTTTCATTATCTAAACCACAGAAGAAGCGAAGATTATCAAAAAAGCAGGATACTGATGGTCAGGACACTTCTATTCCTGATGAGCAGTCAAATCCTGATGCTCAAGGAAATCCTGATGTTAGTTTTCCTGATGCTGCACCAAGTCAAGAGATAACTATTTCAGACTCTTCAACTAAACGACATGTTGATATTTCAATGGAGAGGTATGGTGCTGCTGCTTCTAATCTAGGGATCAAACATCCAATCGTAAAGCTAAGGAAGTCAGCAGAGTTAAAATTCTCTAGACAGAAGAAACTGAAGGGATCAAGCCCACAAGAACCTGAACCTCAAAGTGGTTCAGCAGCTCGTACTGATGATCCAGCCACACAAGAACCACTCAATCAAAGTTTGGGTGAAGGCATAGCTATTGGAATGGTCACACAAGAACCATTTTCTCAAAGGGAGAATGAAGACATTTCTATTCCAGCCACACAAGAACCATCTTCTCAATGTGAAGATGCAGGCCAAGCTACAGTTTCTGAGAAATTTCCTGACAATGCTCAAGGGGTTTCTGGTGCAGATGAAGTTACAAGATTGATCGAGGACACTGTCAATGAGGGAAGTACACAAGAACCTTCAGCTCAAAGTGTTGAAGAAGCTTCTGAACCTCATGCTACACAAGAACCATTAGTAGAAAATACTGATGCAAGCAAATCAATTACTGACAGTGGTGCTCCTGATGCTAGTGGTGTTCCTGATAATGAGCCTATCCTGATACAACCACTACGATCAAGACCAATGGATCATCCTATCACAAAATCACAGGATAAACTGAAAGGTATAGTTATTCCTGATCCTGATGTAACTATGCATTATGATGCTGATGATAGTGATGATAGTGATGATGAGAATCAAGAAGAGAAGGATCAGCTTGCTACAGCACTCAAATCTAGTCTTGGAACTAATTTTGGTTCATCAAGCAAATACATGGCTGGCAAAGCTTCAACTGGGAAAGACTTCAGACAAGACTTTTCTGTTCCTTCTAACAATTCTGCTGAGGCAATTAGAAAACATGAATGGAACAATTCATGGTACAAATCTGCTGATTCTGTAAGTTATCCATATGCATTGGATCATGCCTATGATGCAGAGAAGTTAATAGAGAATCAAGACTTGAAGAATCATTTGAAGGCTACTATTCTGTTATCCAAAAGCCTCAAAAATGAAATTGATTCTGTCAAAGCTGCAACTGAATTGATACGGGGAGATATTTCTCATAACTTTACAAAGGTGCCTACTGCTCGTCAACTAAGGGTAGTGGAATCTCAAGTACAGACAGTTCTTTCTGAACAACTCTCCATCAATAACAGAATTGATTATCTTGATTCTAAGGTATCTGACATTCAAACCTCTCTTGCCTTAATTTTGAATATATTGTCAAATACTGATGTCAAAAAAGGGGAGAAGGTAAGTCAGACAAAATGTACACCTGATCTAGTATTAAGAAATAATGATGATGATGATACTGGAAATGATGGTGGTGACAAAGTTTTACAAGGAGAAACATTTGATGCTGCTGCTATGAAGTCTACAATTCAAACTTCTCAAAGTCAAACAACGCAGTCTACTAATGTTTCTGATTCTGGAATAAGGACAGTAAGGACACTGATGCAATCTTATATCCTGACGGAAGAACAAATCCTGACAGGTGATCAAATCCTGATGAATGATCAAATCCTGACACCTGGTCATGGACAAACACTTTCTACAATTCCTGAAGGTGATGAAGATATGATTATTGACAATCCTGAAGATGCATCAAATCTATTCCAGAAGTTCACAACAAGGGATGGTAATGTTGTTACTCTTTATCACTCTAATAAGAGGGTTCAACAGTTATTTAAGGAAGATAAAGAGGTTATTGAAGAAGAACCTGAACTGAGAAGAAGACCAAAACAATCAGCACTCATCAGCAATACAGTTCAAATTTCATACTCAAATCCTGACATTGCTCAAGGTCCTGATGATTCTGAAATTCTGCAAGAGGTTGATTTGTTAATTTTATCTACTGTGGTTGATTCTCATAATAGGGAAGTTGAAGAAGAAGAAGAAGTCAGAAGAAGAAGAAGAATCAAGTCTATAGATGAAGACTTTCAGCTCTACAAGCAAAGACTCAAAGTTTCAAATAAAGGGTTGTGGAGAAATGCAAGAAGAATACAACCTTATCTACAGAAGAGTTATGCTTATGAGAAAGAGAAAGATAAGAAGTGGAAGCACATTGACACACTTAGATGTGATACTCCTATCAATTTTCGGTCTGTTGGAATTGCTTCAAGTGTTGTTGATTTATCTAATATGGTTGAATCAAAAGCACTCTGGCTACGAATACTTTCAAATCTAAAGCAATTGACAAGCAATTCAAGAGGAGGTATTGGACACAGGGATGCTGAATATCTGAATACGCCTTATCTTGATCCTTATTCTTTGACTGAAATTGGAGGTACTTTAACTTCTGAACACCTGAACAATTTATTAGCTGTTGATATAGTTATAGATTGTCATGATGGTTTTGATAAGAAAGAGAAGCTTCTGTACTTCATGAAAGATGGTAGTGTGAAGATACTATCCATTCAAGACTTGTTGATGAAAACTACAAAGGAACTGAAATATATCCATTATCTATTGAGATGGAAGAATGAAGTGTGCAAAGTTTGGAGTGATATGATTCTGTCAACAATAAGAAGAAGGTTTCTTGAAGGAAAGAACTACACTGGTGATTATACTCCCATGTATCTAAATCTAAGAGATCAAGATGTGGAAATGCAAAGGGGTACTGCTGTTAAAGAAATAATTTTTGGCATGACACAACTTAATCTTAATCCTGATGGGAAGGAAATTGCTTATATTCTTCTTCAAGAACAAAGTCTACATAGAAGCTCCATTCAGAATCTCAGAGCAGCTATTTACCAGATTAATGAGGAAGATGAAGATCTCAGAAATCTTAAGGAAAGACTGATTCAAATTCTTGAAGAAAAAGAAGAAAATCTGTTATCTAATTTCTTGAAGATGAATCTGTTCTATCAAAGGATCTAAACAGATAAGTTGTTGCTGCAGATACTTGTACATTTTGTATATTTGTTTTTGACATCATTGAATCTTAGGAATCTATACTTTATTTCACAAAGTATGAGATTGGGGGAGATTGTTAGATCAGGATTCAATGATCGTCAGGATCTAGACTCAAACTGATCAGGATTGCTGACGTCATCAGTATTGCATGGTCGTCAGGATCAGGATGAACATCAGGACTGGGATCAAGTTTGATCATCAGAACTGGAAGCTGATCAGGATTCCTACTTCGAGTTATATTTGGAGTCTAGTTAAACATGGAAGTTTATTTTGTCGGTTCCTGGTTTGTAGTAATGTAGCTATCGATTAAGGATAGGTTTCAATCTTTGTAATTGATTAGGACTTATCTTGTAATTGATAGAGAAGCTGTGTAGTATATAAACACAGTTTAGGTTTTGGTTTGAAGAGAGATCGAACTGATCACATACACGAGTATTGTGTAACCTAGCAGCTCTCAAGAACACAGAATTTCTTGAGAGAGTTTGTAACAGTTTTATATCAGATTTAATAAAGCTGTTATCTTTCTTTCATATTTGTGATATATACATTAAGAAGTCGATTATCTTACACTATTGTATTCAACCCCCCTTCTACAATAGTTTATTACTGGGCAACATCCCAATTTACGTTTCAACAACAAAAACTAAGATTAAGGTTATATATATTATATATATATGTGTACACATATGTGTCTATAGCTATTTTTAGGGGGTGTGGATAACCTTGATAGTGGTGGATAGGTGACTTCCCACGTTTTACACATGTATTTATACTTCCTCGATAATTTGTAATACCCATACATTGTGCAACCAAATAACTTTATTATGTCTCACTTTCTAGGTATTTCAAATATCCATGTAAACATCTGTCAATCAAACAACCTCTTAAAGAATCTCCAATGCTAATAGCTAAATTGGTTAATAAATTGATTGGCTAAAATGATAATGCTTTAGACAAGGAGAATCGTACATGCTTCAATGGTATTATTTATAACATTAGTCATGTATAATTATATTTAAAGGGAATATTGGTTGAAAAAATATAGCCAATTAAATCTAATTATCTAAATTTTTTGCTTAGGAGAATTGTGGGTTGAAGAGTTACAATTTTTACATATTATCTATAAGACGTGCCACCTATATACTTTAGCTAAGGCTTCTATCCCATTAGAGATGTTCTCAGCACTCCAATGCACCAATGTTGCCATAGCAAAAAATATAGACAATCAAATTTGATTAGCTATATGAGAATAGTTTTTCTGATATACTTTCCTTGAGGTTACTCAAAATAATACTATCAAATCAAAACACATGAATATCTAGCATATCTTTCTTAAGAGTAAAAAGGAAACTTAAAATTAATTATAAATAATTTGCAATCAGATAACCATTATTTAAGATTTTGCTTGACTTTAAGGAAATTACCTCAAAAAATTTCCTAAGCTAATCTCAGGAACAATATTCTCTTAGCTATACTTGTAAAACCAAATTCCCCTTGCTAAAATATATACCCCGTCTTTATTATACCTAAAGGACGAACATTTCACATGTCATCTTTGATCCCGATTCGATTATCTTTCTAAACAAATTGAAATTTTTGAGAAATTTTTTAGGTTTAGCGAAAATATTGAAAAATAATTTTTTAAAAATTTAGGGAAGAGACACATTTTGAGAATCAGAGTATTCGTACCCCGATCCTCAATTTATATATTAAAAAATAATTATTATTTATATATTAGCTAAATTAATAATTATATTTATTGTCATGATTTTAATTTTTTAATTCATTTTACCAATTCAAAATTTTCGTAGTAAAAAATTAGAAGTAGCCATTTAAATTTCGTAGTACACTAATTCCAAATTTCGTAGCCATTATTATTTCGTAGTACACTACTTCCAAATTCCTCTTTTATTTTTCATTGTAAGAGCATCTCCAACGGTGCTGGCTAAAATCGTTAGCTAAAATAATATAAAATGCTGATTATGTAAAATTTGCTGAACCTGTAAGATATTGTGCTTCAATGGAGTTGTCTATACTAGTTGGCTATATTTTAAAAATAGAATGTTATTATTATTTCAGGTTGTTAAAAATAGAATATATGATTTGAATATGGTAATAATTGATGTGGAGTTCTACTACAGGTCCATAGGGGTTGGACAAAAATAGCCAACATGGAGGGGTTGGCTAAAATTTTAGCTAACAGCTTTGTCCCATTGGAGTAGATTATTTTTTACACATTATCTATTTTTTTTATTTATGGTAATCCACCTATAATTTTAGCTAAGGGTTCTCCACCATTGGAGATGCTCTAAGTATATGTTAATTTGAATTGTTATTTAAAATATAACACTAAACTTAAAATATATAATGAATATCATGATTTATTAAATTTAATTTTTTAGAAAATGCATATAAAATACAGAAAAAAGAAAAGATTTAATAGAACCCCTGAATTCTCGCGGTAGTCCTCGTTCAGGACAAAATTATGATACAAAATAATCCCTTTTCCAAGACAGTGGCAGGTTCAAGGATTGGGTTGGCATTCGGATTCACACTACAAGAAAACTCGAATTTCGCAACGGAATATTCTGTTGTTAGGTCATGAAAATCCGCTGGTAAACCAATTGCCAACAGAATTGCCGACGAATACTTGTTGATGGTAAAAGCTTTGTCGCTAAGGTCTTAACGATGGAATTTTTCTTTCCGTTGGAAACCTAACAACAAAATGCTAATGAATTTATGACGGCCAGTTTGACTATCTCACCAAAATTTTACTAGAAACTACCAACGAATATTTCGTTGCTAGTTTACCAACAACCATTCTGTTACTTGTTCCCGACGAAATTTTCATTGACAACTAGTACACTTTTTGTTGTGAATTTTGGTGATATACTTGCAAATTACGTTGGTAGTTCGTTGCAAAGATTTTTTTAAATAATTAGATCATATTTATTTTCCATTGGTAAGTTGGTTGCTATAAATATTTTAAAAGTATTTTTTAATTGTATTTTTTTTAAATCATGCTAGACTGATAAATGTAGAACAAGAAAGTTGCTTAAACAAATAAATAACATAACAAAGTCTTACAGAATTTTGAAAACACACAAATTGATTCAAACTATAATGACCAAATCTTGTTAAAAAGAACTAGAATGATAACTGCAATAGAAAAAAGCTATTCAACCTAACAAATGACCTAATAAAGTCTAACTGGAGCCAGGCTCAACAGCGACAAAAAAACAATAAAACAACATCACTGGTTATCTCCATCTTCAGGTGGAGTTTCAGGACCCCCATTAGTGTGTGCCTCAAACATCATTGCTAGTTGGCTTTCTATTGTTTTCAATCGGTTTTTCTGCTCCTCCTGCATTGACTTCACCAGGTTTTTCATCTCTTGCAGTTGTGTCTGCATCTTGATTGTCAAATTGAGAGCTACCAGCAGCATTCTTCTGATATTTGCCTGGCCCATAAAATATTGCTTGCGATGATCCAAGGCCATATATTACGTTTTTCTTATTCTTTCCCCCAACATCATCAAGATACAATTTCCACTCGTCAATAGGCTCAGATACAGTTGATTCATCAACATTCTGGGCATGTTGCATGCGAAGACTCTCCATCATTTCCTGTAAGATCATTATGATTCATATGTAGTTACTAATTTAAATTAGCAGCAACAGATAGCATGATAGAAAAATTTGCATTAGTAACTACATAATCATATTCTATCTTAAACTCAACAATCATATTTTTCTCTTGTACATAAATATAACACTTTTACTCAATTTTCACTAGTGCTAAAGTTAAGAAAAATTATAAACTGTGATAAGTTAGTCCCACTTAAAAAAATTATTTTGAATAAAAGTAACTATTTAAATTATAAGCTAAGAAACCACACGTTTAATCTGTGAACAGGACCATATTGTACGGGATGCATATTTAGTTACAACTTACAATTATCGTATATAATATCTAGTAAAAGGGTCATCTACAAACTATAATATACAAATCTAGTAATTAGCAGAGAGTAGTTGCTCAAATAGATACAAATTTAAAAATTGATCAAATTACTTTCATCAAAAATTAACTACTCACATATGTCCGCTTGCTTTTTGGGTCAACGAATGTTACGCTGTCGTGACCTTTAGAATATAAAGGAAAACCGCAAGGAGCTCTAGAATAGCCCGATTCATATTTCTCTAATTTTATAGAGCTCCTCAATTTTAATTCAATAACATTAAATTTCCTCATTTATATTCGAATTTTTAGGGAAGACATTTTTTATTTACACTCTAGAATCGCTCGATTCATATTTATCTAATTTTCTAGAGCTCCTCAATTTTAATTCAATAACATTAAATTTCCTCATTTATATTCGAATTTTTAGGGAATACATTTCTTATTTACACTCAAATTTTCAGGAAAGATGATGAATATATAAAAGTCAATCCTATTTAAAATTTAATTAAACAAATATTACAATTTTTTTCTCAACTAACTTAAATCTTAATATTACCTTCTTTTTTTCTCAACTAACTTAAATTATACTTAAGTTTTAATCTATTTTTCTAGAATTTCACTATTTTAATTCAATTCAAATATTTAGGGAAGACAATAAATATAGAATCGCTCCATTCATATTTATCTATTTTTCTAGAGCTCTTCTATTTTAAATATTTAAAATCAAAACTTCCTTATTTATGTCCTATTTTTTAGAAGAAAAAAATTGAAACCTTTTAATATTTATTTTTATAACTCCTATTACAAAAGACAAGTCCTTTTAAAATCTTTACTAACGGAGTAAACTAAATATAATATTTTAATATTCACCTAAATTTTTTATTAGAAAATATCTCCTTTTCAAATAGAGGAAACTAAATATACAATTTTAATATTTTTCTAAATTTTTTATTTATAAATATACTTACTAACATAGCAAACTAAATATATTATCTTAATATTCTCCTGAAAGTCAATGTTCAAAATTTTAAAAAATATTAAATATTAAAATATAATATTTTCCTTTCTACTATCTTCTAATTAAGAACATTGAATATATTATATTCATATTTTCCTAAACTTCTTCTACAAGTTTAATTTATTTACTATTTCAGAGAACGTTCACTTTTTTAAATCGATTTATGTATTATATAAATTCTTCCTTCTGCAAATTCTCTCTTCTGACTTCTTCTATTCGCTTTTGTTGTGCTAATTTTTTTTGTTCTTCTAATTTTGCTATACAAACTATTTTGCTTTTTTCTCTCTGTGATGTCTTCTCTTGGGTTTTTGTTTGTTGACTCTTACTAGATGCACTAAGCTAGGTAATACCACACCTTCCAGATACATAAAATTCATATATATGTGCACACCATGAAATTTTATGTGTGTCTTTTTATCATAAACGTTTATTTAGTATTAGATGAAATAGGGTTCTAGATTTGTTAATATTTTAATAATTTGATTTTACATGTCTTTTTTGAAAAAAATAACACATATTAAGAAAAAAGTTGGTTGGATAAAGTTTTCCAACCAATACCCTTAATAAATACATTGAAAAAAGGGAACAGTGTTAAGTTTGGAAAAAGTCAAATCTACCAAACAATAAATGTAGGGATAGTTTTGTAAAATTATCTTTAAATTTGTATTGAAAGAAGTGAGGAACATGTAAAATGGGACAATTTTTTTTCAAAAGAGATATGTATAATGGGACAGAAGGATAGTTTAGTATTTTGTTATGTAGGATGAAGCCGACAATGGGCTCGGGCTCGGCTCATCTTCAAGGATTGAAGTCGTATTAATTTTTTTATTCTTTTTTCAGCTAAGCTCATGGATAGTTCTTATGGACTTATTAGTGAACAAATAAAATCAAACACGTGATTTGAGTTGTGGATCATAAGAAACATGATCAAGGTAATTCTATGTTATTGTTTAGACTTATGCTAAAGGTTGTACATATCTTATTTGAAATATAAATTTCAAATTTGTTTAATTAATTTTACAAGCTGATTAAAATTGAGTTTACTAATTTTGCAAGTGGAACTAATAAGAATACGGTGAGGTCTCTCGGATTGCTATGATTTATTAATATTTTTCTGATCTTTGAAATATATAAATTAGATTTTATAATATAATAAAATAACTTAATAGATATTAGAATTTGTTAAAAGGATGTTGATGTTGAATTTGGGGAACAAGAAAACGATTTATCGGAAGGAAACATGTTCAACGAGGCAGTGGCTCCCATTTTTCTCTGTCAAACCTAATATTAATATTATTAATAATATTAATATTAATATTAGTTTTCTTATTTCTCAAATTTACTTTTCTTATTTTATCAAAATTTTCTTATTTGTTCGATTTACTTTTCTTATTTTCTCAAATTTTTGAATTAATAATACCAAAAATTAGAAAAAGTCTCAATTGTCGTTTAAATCTATACTAACAAACTAACTATACAATTTGCCTTTAAAACTTTACTAATGGAAGAAAATAAATATACAATTTTAATATTACTGTCTTTAAAATCTTCACTGATGGGGGAAAGTAAATATACAATTTAATCTATTTTTTGAGAGCACCTCAATCTTAAATATTAAAAAGTGAAATTTTCCTTTTTTATTCCTAATGTGTAAAAACAGTAGTACTTATAAAAGACAAGTATTCTAAAAATTATAAATCTGTTTATATAAGTGAGAAGACGGCTAATTTTCTCAAAATTTTGAATTAATAATAGCAAAGATTAGAAAAATTCTCAATTGTCTTTTAAATCTTTATTAACTGAAGAAACTAAATATACAGTTTTAATATTTTTGCCCTAAAATCTTTACTAATGGAGGAAGTAAATATACAGTTTAATCTATTTTTGTTGCTCGCCTCTATTTTAAATTTTAAAAATTGAAATTTTCCTTTTTAGTTCCTAATTTGTAGAAAATGTAGTACTTATAAAAGACAAGTATTCTAGAAATTGTAAATATATTCAAATTCTACAATTAATTGACTATATCTATCATCCTATAATTATAAACTTAATTACGTTCTATAATTATTTATATAAAGAAATTATAAAAATCAAGAATATGTCAACTTTCTTTTATTAATAATTTAGACGATTATATAAACAAATTTAAGTTTCTGCTCTTTGTTTCATCCAACTCATATTTGTGTTTGTTTTTAAAATATTTACATTCTCAGAACTTTTGCTCACTTACTCGTGGTTTTGATTGTTTTTGTTTAAAGGAAGATAAGGAACTTAGGCTAAAGTTTTGTTGTACTACAAAGAAGAGATTTTGATGACATTAGTCGTATTATCAAAGTAAGATAATGGATGCATGTATGACGTATCAATTGTGATTGAGACGAATTAATCTCCTCACCTCCCTACTAGGCTACTGCAAGAGAGAGATCTTACGCCATCTAATTTAGTTGTAATATTATTTTGATAAAATCTTTGGTATATTTATTTTATCTTCTTTTTTTTTTTGTGTGTTTTCCCGAATTTTCTCTGGTTTTTCAATATGGTACATCTCATCGTTATTAAATGTAGGTTTTGGTCCAAAATTCTTTTTAAAAAAAATTTAAAACTATCTTCAAGACTATAAAGGTGTGATTTTTAACTATTGTATTATATGTTAAGAGTACAAAACAAATTTAAAAATTAATTAATTTATTAAGTAGATTAATGTATTATCTGTTAGATTTGGTAATAATAAGAGAGCGGTTCACTGGGAGTAAACATCTTTAATGGGAGGGTGGTTCATTAGAAGCAACATATTATATGTTAGAATTAAATATTAATATTATGTTATGTATTTTTAAAATATAAGTTATAATTTAAATTTTGGAAAAAAATAAATGGTAATCAATATAATAATATTCAACATAATATTAATATAATGAAAATATTAAACAATTACCTTTTTTCTATGTGTATTCAGAATTTTCGTGAATGACCAATACGAGACGGAAAACCCAAAACAAACCTTATGCTAAAAATATAATTATTTATTTTACTTAAAAATAATTTTTGTATAATTATTTTTTTAAAAATTGAAAAATTACTATAAAGCCGCTGTGAAGCGCGACTTAGTAAACTAGTACTTATGTAAAGGAGAAGACGAGGGCGGTGAGGTAGCGCTTCTAAAATCGCTCCGTTCTATTTTTCTAATTTTCTCAAATCGCTCCGTTCTATTTTCTAATTTTCTCAATTTTTCACAATTTTTAATATTAATAATTACAACTTCCTTTATTATTTTTGATTTTGTAGGAAGGAAATTGAAACTTACATTTTTATTATTTTCAAACTTGACAGAACTTTCTTTTATTATTTTCAAACTTGATAGAACTTTCTTTGATTTATAAAATTACAACTTCCTTATTATTTTCGAATTTATAGGCTCTTATGTTAATAATTGCAATTTTCTTTTTTATTATTTTCAATCTTAATAGAACTTTCTTTTATTATTTTCAAACTTGATAGAACTTTCTTTGATTTAAAAAATTACAATTTCCTTATTATTTTCGAATTTTTAGGATCTTATGTTAATAATTGCAATTTTCTCTTTTATTATTTTTAATCTTGATAGAACTTTCTTTTATTATTTTCAAACTTGATAGAACTTTATTTTATTATTTTCAAACTTGATAGAACTTTTTTTGATTTAGAAAATTACAACTTCCTTATTATTTTTGAATTCTCGAATTTTTAGGATTTTATGTTAATTATTGCAATTTTCTCTTTTATTATTTTCAATCTTGATAGAACTTTCTTTTATTATTTTCAAACTTGATAGAACTTTCTTTGATTTAGAAAATTACAACTTCCTTATAATTTTTGAATTTGTAGGCTCTTATGTTAATTGCAATTTTCTCTTTTATTATTTTCAATCTTGATAGAACTTTCTTTTATTATTTTCAAACTTGATAGAACTTTCTTTGATTTAGAAAATTACAACTTCCTTATTATTTTTGAATTTATAGGCTCTTATGTTAATAATTGTAATTTTCTCTTTTATTTTTTTCAATCTTGATAGAACTTTCTTTTATTATTTTCAAACTTGATAGAACTTTCTTTGATTTTGAAAATTACAACTTCCTTATAATTTTTGAATTTGTAGGCTCTTATGTTAATTGCAATTTTCTCTTTTATTATTTTCAATCTTG